>JAVHJM010000002.1:1271330-2542660 GCA_036971725.1 Arthrobotrys conoides | reverse complement strand
TTGGCACACGGATTCGAACAAGATAAAGAGGGAAAGAAAGGAAAGGAAAGGAAGAATGGGAATGTCAATTTGAAATTCCCAAGCGCTGGTTTGCAATTTTTGGAACCGTCAGCCAGGCCAAGCGGTAGCATCTGCTTTCGATTCAACCAGTGGACCACATGTGCACATGGAAAGCTCCGTATCGTACCTAGTAAAGCGTACGCCGTACAGCTACCCAATTGCAATTAATTGCCACCGGGTAGCCGAGCTGTTGGGTTTTTTTCTATCTGAAACTTCAAAGGATTTCAATCGCGAATGGATGGAAGTGCTAGTGCTAGTGCTATAGCTGACCAGAGATGGATACATTCAGCGAATGCTACTTGATGTCATGATCATGATCATGATCATGATCCTGACCTGGTAAAGAAGGCTGGCTATATTGCATATCCATATTATCAAGCATGTGAACAGATAATATATATAAAAGATAAACCAATTCCAAGTCCGAGTACAGTACAAGCCGCAAAGGGATTTCCCGGATGCTTCCAGCTACCAATCAGATATATCCGTGCAGCTGTGCGTATGTGCTTCCGGAATCCGTCCTGCGAGAAGCCATTTTCACGTCAGCCAGCATCGCCTGGAATGGAAACGTAATCATGGCTTTTCATAGTATGTACATGTACATTGCATGCGATTGCATATCATCCAAGGGACTGCTCGAGTTTCTCGTTTAGGGCTTTCTGCATGCTGTGCCGAAACTCCGTAGGCTGTGTGTTCGTATTTAGCATCAGCCAATCAGACATCTTGGGATTTGCGACACGATAATCTTAGATTAGATCCAAAGATAAAGATAAGATCCGTTGCCCCGATTGGTCGGCTGCCTGATCAACTGCCTATCACCTGACCTCCAGCCATTACTACATCCAATTAAAGGCCGCCTATTAATAATCCATCCAAATTAAGAAATCTTGACAGTAACAAACACCACCAGCTGTCAACTCGTTTCGTTCAGGCCAGAAGATCATAGTCTATAAAACCTCCCCATCTAGCTCAATCCAATCCTGAAATACCCAAACTTCTTAGAATTCGAAAGTACCTCCTCCTTCAATACATACTTACATACACACAATCTACTATCAGGCAATAAAGCAAACCTCTTTTTCACAGCCTTTTCCATCAATCTCATCTGCTATCCAGAAAGCATATAATAAACCCTCTAAAAATGGCAACCGTCGCAAAACCAACCAGCTGCTGCGGAAAATCCGCTGACTGTGTCTGCGCCAAAGAAGCTACTGTACGTTTGTCCCCCCAGCAATTCACCATTTCCCCGCAAAATGACATTACTCGTATTCGAGACCCACAAACTCCCCCCCTGCAGCCGTAGTCTCCTCTCCTCTGTAGTACATTATGTTTGTAATGTCTATGTAACGCTATCACTTTACCTCTGACACTTACTTTTTTTCTCTCTTTTCAATATTAATCAATCAATCAATCCACCCTAATCGCATCGCATTGCATTGCATTATCTCTGAAACATCTTACTAACCACCGAGGAATACAGTGCTCTTGTGGAGAAAAACCAGCCCTAGCCTGCTCCTGCTCCAAGTCTGCGTCGGAAAACCAAGTCACCGGTGCCCGTTGTTCGTGCGGGAAACGCCCCGCTCAGGCTTGTACATGCTCTCGCGCCGCCTCCGAGAACCTTGTTGTCAAGGGTGAAAGCTGTGCTTGTGGGAGCAGACCGAAAGACAGCTGCACTTGTGAAATGAACAAGAGCGGTGCTGGGTTACGAGCCCATGAGGTTGATTTTACCAATTTGAAATAAAAGATCCGTCTTCCTATTTATTTATTTCAAGAAGACAAATATGAATCGGGGGATATGTTTTTTTAGGACTGGATTGGGTGGAGTCTTCTTTCTTTCTTTCTTTCTTTCTTTCTTCGTTCTCTTTCATTCATTCCTTCTTTAATGTATAAGGGGAGGGAATTGTTTACTGTTTTTGTGAAGGGGGTTTTGAAGGATTATATTCCGCATTGTGCGTTCATGACGTGGGAAGACGTTACTTAAATTGTTGATTTTTTTTACATTCATCCATGGAGTTTTTGAGAGAAAAAGGGAATCATTTGAATATAACTATATGCATTAAAACCTGTACCTACTTTAGTCAATTGGGATGTGGATAGACATGGTAAAAGGATCCCGTCCGTTATAACAACGTAAAAAAATAAAGCTTTGACGTTTTCATGCTTTATCCCTTATAACAGGCAGCCGGATGACTAATGGTAAACTTAATAATGCTGGATGATAAGTGTACAAAAGGGTGAATGATCAAGTCCAATGCATTCGCTTTTGGTTCATATGCTCGTACATTTCGCTCGCTGGAATGCCGAGTACAGTATCATACTTCAGATCAATCGCTGAACATCTTCAATTAAAAGAAAGTTATGTGAGGAGAAAAAAAACAAAAAGGTAAAAGTAAAAGTAAAAATGAACAATGAACAATGAACAAGAAGTCCCCCGTCACTCAACTTAACGTCCATTGATAACTTCCTGCGGGAAGAAGCCCTGCGCCAAGCGTTCTTCCATCGACTTGGCGATTACCGGCGGCACGTTCTCGTCCGTAGCTCGAATCGTCAATCGATACATCTGCAAATTAGCATTAGTATTAGTAAATCGTGACAAATTCGCCCCGACAAGAAAAGGCATCCAAGGAACTTACCGAAGTCTCGAAATTAGGCTCCAACCTCAAAAGGCACCCGAACTTGCCTCCTTGGAGCGTATGCAAAACGCTCGCTCCAACCCAGTTCTTTGAATTCGCGTCGACATTGTCCAAGACACCCCATCGGAATCCTTCGACTACCCTTCTCGTCTTAGCCGCATCGATCTTCCTCCCCGTCCCCTGTAATCCAAATACTCTCTGCGCCTCCCTTGGCGCGCCGCCGATCTGCTTCCATCGCTTGAAGAAATCATCCGCGCTCAGCTCTGCCGGTTCCATAAACTTGTGCAAGGTAACCGGCAACTGTAGCGTCACGGCCTGTAGCGCGCCGGCCAAGTACGAAACTCTCATAGTTGGTGGTTCTGTGAAAACATTAACCGCTTCGAATATCATCATCTGCTGAACCTGAGAATCTGGTTCGATGTTTGGGTCGGGAATGTTTTGTGTCGTATAGCTTAGGTCGTTTCGTGAAGGATTGTTAATCGTAGTTGTGAAGGAGCCATAGGCGTAAGACGATTTGTTGGTGAAGTAAAGGATCACTATACCCTTTGGCCCTCGGAACTCAGATCGCAAACCGATTTGAATCTGTACGTCTTCGTATAACACTCCTTCGTTTCTGATCAGCAGCCTATTGAATCCGATCTGCCAATCGGGGCTGAGATGTTCTGCGGATGCAAGATTGGTAGGCTTGAGAGCTGGAGTTGTGGTAGATAGACCACTGCCATTGATTTGTAGCCCTGCGAGGTCCGCTACCAGCGCGCTGGAGCTACCGTTCGCCGTCAGAGGTGTTCCGTTAGAATTCGTGAATGATCGTTTGAGGCTTGTATTTAGCTTCAAGTCGAAATTAGCGGAATCAAGGTTAGCATCTTTGCCACCAATAACCCATGTCCTCTTATCGCTTGTCGCGGCTGCCTTCTGGTGCAATCGAGAGAGTAATGCGGATGTTCGTTCGGGAAACGGTGGCATTTCATCGCACACCGTTCGGAGTAGGTCGTCGGTGGGCATTGATACTAAGGCTAAGTACTCGCAGGCTCGCTGTTGGAGTTCTGAATCTAGAGTGTGGCTATATATTTCGAATACCTGCACGAGCTGCGGTTTAATTTCCGGGAAGAGGTTGACAAATTTGACAAATGCTGAGAGAATGATAGCTCTCGTGGCCGAAGAGCATCCATTAAATTTTGATTGCAAGGCCATGAATTGTTCGATCGGACTGCATCCTGGGTTATCTGCAATCAAATGTCCAAATTCGCCCAGCAAGTAGCCTCCGATCTTGACTAAGGTTTCGTGGCACTGTGGACCTTTTACAAGCCCGAGAATAGTCTGAGCGGCATAAACCTGCAGTTCCTCATTATTTGTCGTGATTTGAATGACTCTCTGCCAGACCTCGTCGCTGACATGCTCACCAGCCATACTTATGAGCCGTAGCGAATTGTCGACGTACCATTGGTATTCAGTAGCGTACTTCTCCGTCAGAATAGCAATCTTGAGCACCATCTCCTCTCTAATAGCGTAGTCTGCGTTGGGGAGATACTTAAGTAGTTCCCCTACGATGACTCCGGCATTAGTAGAATCGCACATGCTATACAGCAAGTCGAGGGCCTTTCTCTTAACGCTAATATCTCTGTCTCTCAATGATGCGATGATGGTGTTTTGATGCTTTTTGATAGGCTCGAGACTATCTGATTTTGCGGCGAGATGGGCCATCGCTTCCAGACCCAAGTACCTTACATTGGTTTCTCGGGATTGGATAAATCGGCCAAGGCGGACTATGATCTGGACCATAATTCCAGTTTCGGTACCGATATGAATGGCTAAGTTGATAGCCTCGAATAGAATGGCGTTCTGCGCATTGTTTTGCTGAGTATTCTTAGGCATATCAGATGATAGGTCAATGGTCTTTTGTAAAGTTTCCCGTATCATATTTTGCACATTGCCATCGTCTAGTTAATGTTAGCCTTCAAACAGAGCTTTCGAGACGGGAGGTCATTTTACCTGAAGGGGGGTAGTATTGCAATAGCCTCAAGAGTTTCACCTGTAGCCAGGGACATGGGATCTTGTAATAGAGGTAGTCCTGTGTATAATCATCGTCTACCACAACCTTCTTCAGTCGAAACGCTGCCTTGACATAACATCCTTTGTAAAGCTCAGGGTTATCTTGCACAAGAGCTAAGACCAACGAGGTCACCGATAGACACACCCCAATATCTGAATCATCCATCAGCGATATTATCCTCTCCGCCCATGTTTCCTGTACTATGCCGGGGTATTTTCTGTATAATCTCAATAACGTAAGAGCAGCCTTTTTCTTCACAAAAGATTTTGAGGTCCTATTCCATCTTTGTTAGCACGGCCCGCACCCGTGAGATTTGTCCTAACTTACGGCGATATTAAAAGTCGGTGAACATCGGTGTTCAAAGCTTCTCCCATTTCTCTTCCTCCGACATTGGCGATCGCGTGTAAAGCTAAGCAGTTGAACAGCTCATTATTGTCCATAAGATCTTTCTTGATACTGTTGACAACGAGATGTAACAGATCATGATTTTCGTTTAGGAAAAGGGTAACGGCAAGGTAACCAATCTGCTTTTCTGAATATTTACTGGCAGATATCAAGCTAACCGCTTCAAGGTGGCCAAAATCGACGTCCCATCCCAGAATATAAATATATAGGAGCTATCTTTCGGCATTAGCGACCGCCTTTCCATAGACGCTACACCAGGATGGAAACAGGTACAACCTTGCAGACGTATTTCTTCTTGTGGTAGCCGTTAAGACCGCCATCTGGACACTATCAGTACCTGCCGTTCATCGTTCGTCACAGGGCTCGAGATGTATTATCATTGGGTTATTGTACCTTTGAATTTCTGCCTTTAGAAACAATTAGAACATATAGTCTTCGGATGAAGGGAAGCAAGAGACTAGACACACCGTATATTGGCCAGTTCCTTGTTTATGCGTTTTTCTTCCAGCTCTCTGGCGCGGGCGTTCCTAAGGTCCGCGATGAACTGCACCAATCCTGCATAACTAGCACTTCAGAACTGGGTCCTCGGACGGATTGAAGCAGGAGCAAAGTATCTACCTCGCATAGAAGACATGATGGGCTTTCGTCGGGGTATTCCGTCAATTTCCAAAATAACGGTTGCCGGGCGGCGGCCGCAGGTCGTGCAGGATAGTTCCTCTCCAAACTAATGAGACGGAGCCGGTTGGGGCAGGTTTAAAGCGCCACTATTTTCCCGTGGTGTATTGATGTATGTATTTATTTCGCGACAGAGAGACCCTGGATTAGAGGCTACGGGAGATTCGGTGTTTGAGAGTCGTGATAGGCGTGAATGAATGATTGAATGAACGGTATGATATGAATGATATGAATAAGGGGAGCTTGCCGGGGTCTTCGTTAATAGTTGGGAGTGGTAGCTTAGCACTCGAGGCTTGGTTATAGTGTAAGCGAACGGAGGTCAGGTCGCGCTCAGATTAGTTTACTTGTAAGTAGGTGCACATATGTGGAGATCCGAACGTGACCACGAATATCCTTCTGGTTTCCTCTATCCCTCCCTCCATGCATGCATATACATCAAATACTTAAGTACCTAGGTAAGAATTTGAGGACTAGGTACTTGAGATTAAGTATCTATACCTGATGTTGATCGTAATCTATGGTGTTGTAAATGTTCCGGTACAGTGCAGCCAAACAATCTAATCTAATCTAATCTAAAGGAGATTGGGACCCAATATAAAGTCTTGGCAACGCAAAGTGACGTTGGGTCCCTTGTGTTGTTGCCCTCTCGACAAGCCGGCTTGTGATAGTTACTCTGTTATACTCTCTGTAACAAAGTACCTACCCAAATTATGGCCACGAAACCCCAGATTAATCTTTGTGCCCCTCTTTGTCCCTTGTTCATGTCCCCTTCCCTTTCTTTCCTTCCTTCAGACTATTTAATTTCTTAAATTTACTACACCATCCCGTCCTTCTGGTGATACTATTATACTCCTTAAAGAAGTCCGTTCTTTCGATTTCCGTTCTGTTCCTTTCCTTCATACGGTGGTGGCTCTCTTTGGGCCGAAGCCATGGTTTCACTATGGCCCTTTGGCGGCGTATGTACAGTGCACTCTGGTATCCACTTGACGATAAACACCCTCGAGACGAGACTAACATTTCCCAAAGCAGGACAACTCTCCTGGTGCCTTTGAAAAGAAACTCTCCTCCCTCGCGACTCAGATACTCGACCACGAGAAACGACTTGTTCGTTTGCGAACCAGAGGAAGACGAATAAAAGGCCTCTGGACCCTCTACACGCTCATCGCTTGGGTCATTTACGCTAGCATTCTCACTCTCGTCGTCAGACTCGAAAACGCCAACATTTACCAGATAGGTGTCCTTGGAGGTTCCCCTTTCGTGTACGTACCAACTTACGTCTTCCCGTTATTTTTTTTAAATTCAGGACATGGTGGCTAATATATTGGTGTGTAGGGTCTACGTCATCCGTCAGAGCATCAAACGGTACTACGAGTGGAGGGTCCATAATGTGGACACCTCACTGGAGACCTACCGTGAACAGCAGAAGGAGACCATCGAGAAATTGAAGGCCGTTACGAAGTACGATTCTACTCAAGCCTTGTTGGACAAATACACCAAAACCGCTACTGCCACCGGTGCTGAACCAAACCATCCTCCCATACCGCAAGGAAATGGTCCAAACCAAGCACACATCGGTCCGCAGCCCAATACTCCACCAGGAACTTTGAGGAAACGACATGGATCGGCCCAAAAGGCTCAGAAGGGAAACGCTGTGGGGCCCTCCCCGAATCACCTTCAGACAGAGGAAAGACGCGATGATCGTCCTGGAACACCACTTCTACACGAGATCCCACCGCATGAACTTCCTCCACACGAGTTTCCCCCGCCCGAAGGATTCCCACTAGGCTTCCCCCCACCCCACATGATGGGTGGTGGGGTGCCTCCAGTCATGGGAGGTATACCAATGGGCCAGTTTATACCCCCACCTCCTGAAGAACCAAGACAACCACAATGGTACGACCGGTTCTTAGATGTCCTGTTAGGCGAGGACGAAATGTCTGCAAAAAATCGCTACGCATTGATCTGTTCCAATTGTAGACAGGTTAACGGACTTGCTCCACCAGGCACTTCTAATGTTGAAGACGTTCGGTACATCTGCGGCCGGTGTGGCGCAGAAAACGGTAAACCTGAGGTCAAAGAGCTTATCGGAAAGGTTGCCGAGGAACAGCAACAAAAGGAGACGACAGATGCTAGGACCACGAGGTCGAAGTCAAAGAAAAAGTCAAAGGCCACCAAAGGGGATAGAGTTGTGTATCAAGATGACTTAGAAGGTCCCGAAGAAGGAAGTACGGACGGGGAATTCAGGGGTTCGGACTCCTCCGGATCTGGTATCGAGGAGGCTGTGGTAGTCAAGAAGAAGAAGGGTAGGCCAAGTAAACGGAAGGGATAGAGTCTATTTGGTACCTTGCGCCCGAAGATACTTTTTGTTGAAACATGTATGCATACCCCGGTCCCATCCGAGTCATTCCCTTTGCAACCTTATCTCAAAGTACAACTTCTCACGATGGGATTTTGGGATCGTCAGGTACATAAATCGTTGGTGCTTTAACCAGTATGTCGGAGTTTTACTTTAGTCGTTAGCCAAAAGTTTAAATTCAGTTGAACCTTCATCAAGATGCGGTCAAACTTGTTCGGTTAATCTGATACCCATAGACGGATTTCAACAGATATAATACCAATAAAGTTGGGAATAGACCCAATGCAGCGATTATTTAAGCTCTACGGGCTAAAGTTCCCGAGTCAAAGCAAGACATATGTCATTGAACACAACAGGGAGACTCAGCCTATCTCGTTAACTTCCCCGCCAAACTCTCAATGTATATCGTGAACACTCGGTTGAAAAGAGCATTTAAAGGAAGATGGATCCCCATCGCATCAGACTTGACCAAGGCTTAAGGAGAGGTACTATATATCCCGATATGAGACATCTCTCGTTCAATTCACTGCATTATCATAGGTCTAGTATTGTCTTATTTTACCTTTGAGGCTTTTGTTCTATCCACCTCGCTCCAGCATAGCCCGTTCGTCATATACTTGTTACAGTTCTCAATATGTCTTTGACCGAAGAACTCCCTGCTGTGCCGTTAGTGCAGCCTCGCAAGTCAACGGTGGATTTGGGCGAGAACAAAGAATGGAAGCAAAAACTAAGGCACAGTGCCAACAGGTTGTCTACCGATCTTTTTAAGATGAAGCACCAGCAGTACTATGACCGCCGACCATCTTCGGTAGAAGCTGGTACGTGGTACTCGGCAGGATCATCTGTCAGTGGTGCATCTGTTGCGGGTGGCGCTGCTTCATCCAATTACAACTATTCATCAGGAGGAGGAGGAGCAGGGGGTAGGAGGAGCAGTGGAGTCGGCCTCATTGGGACGGCATCGGCGTCAGGATCTGTATCGATAGCAGGGGAAGACGACGATGACCGAGGAGAGGTCAAGTACTCTTCCGCTCGAATGTCCCTGCTCGCAGGCGCACCATCTCCAGCGTGTGGAGGAGGGTTCGGACCTTACGACGAATATAATAACCCCTCAGGCGTCCACTACGGCTTCCAACAATCTCTTATCGAGAAGCTCTACGATTACAGCAATGATGAAATGGGTCCTATGGGTATGGATACACCACCCAGCTCCGAAGAAATACTCATGTCATCAAGGCTTCCACGAAACACATCCATCTTTCGTTCTTTCGAAGGATGGGGGTTCGATGCTGAGGATGTCTACCAAATGGATCCCACTGAAGAGAAGGAAAACGAACCTTCAAAGGGGCTCAGATTCGACTCCTCGATTCGTAAAACGGCCTATGACGAAAATGAAGCCAATAACGTCGCTATGACGGGCGTCGATCCTCTTGATTTGATGGATACTTCGCGGACAGTTGTCGATTCGCATCCTTTGCCTGTTCCTCTTCGATTCAATAACCGAAAGCGGTCGAGTCAGATTGCCCTTCGAGACCAACAAAGGAGACGTAGGGGCTCCAGCTTGCATGGTGCGCATGGCCACACTCGTCAACATAGTAGACAGCATTCTGGATCTGCTACTGGATCTATCTCCGAAGAGGGGTTTACTAGTAGCCCCTATCGGCCATCGATCGTTCTGACTGAGATGCCAATATTCGATTTCAGCGAACCGAATACAAGGAATGTTAGTATTGCGGCTGGCAGTAGGAACGGGAGCATTTATGGTGGAAGGCCCACCCTTCCCCATGGTAGCATTGGTAACGGTGCCGGGAGTCGTAGATCCAGTAAGGTTTCGAAGAAGTCCATCAGCAGTACAGCAGCTGTATCCGGGAGCCCCGAGGAACCGGCGAAGAAAAAATCATTCTTCAGGTTCTTGTCCGGGAGAAAGCCTAAACCGAAGCTTCCACCGACGTCGCAGGCGAGGCTACCAGATACATCTTTTGTTCCCTTGCTCCACGATATCACCGAAGTTTCTAGTGTCAGTAGCCGAGAGGCCACACCAGAGCTTATGACGGCCACCGAAACGCCTCTTCTTAAGGTTGAGAGGACGGCAGATGGAAAGCCTCGCATGCTGCCGGTCGCTCGATCAGGATACGTTATGCGCAGGGCATCTATCTCTCTCAAAATGGACGATGACGATGTATTTGACACCCCGGCACCTGTCGTTCCTCATAAGGAGAGACGCAGTTCTTCGGTCTACTCTCAGCACGACCTCATCCCGTTGAGAGCACGGCAAGCTTCCTCCGTATATGATGGCGAACCTGGTAGGATGCGTCGTTCTTCGTCCGTCTATGACTTTGAGAGCCCGGAACCCGGCTTGAGAGTCCGTCGTACTTCATCAGTATATGACATCGATAACATGGTCCAACCAGGCGAAGAGCCGTCACCCCCATTAACGCCGACGTCAACGTGGAGACGGTATTCCGAGAACCACTTGTCACATCCGGATGTCTATATTCCACCTCGAGCGAACTGGTATAAATCCGACTGGGGTTTAGATGATAATAAACAGCTGGATGCCGATGCGAGGAGTATTTCATCCCATGCGACGGGCGCTGTTAAAGCAATTTTATCAAGACAGCCGAGCAGTAGTCGGCGGGGGAGCATGGACTATGGTGCATATGCTCCTGACACGAGTGGCGAGGGGAGTGGGTTTAACCCACAGAGGCGAAAGAGTACGGATGAGAAGATGGCAGATTTGAGCATTGCATTGCGGAATGCTTTGAAGATGAAAGATATTTTGGAAGAGGAGGAGTATTATGCGTGATCGACTTATTTCTATCATTTGTTCATACTATACCCTTCATATGATCATTCGCATGGTATACATTTGTATTGAAGCATATGCATGCATGGTGTTTGTGGGAATTGGAATCGGAGTGATGGAGTGTGCTGTTGTTATCTTTGTTGTATTTTGCATCGGTTTGACTTGCATTCAACCTCATATTCGAACGAATAATATAATTTCCTGTGCATTAAACCAAATTTGCCGCAAACGCCATATTTATTTTAAGTATTTTGATTACAAAGGAAGGCGGGTTAAGTTAATAAATTCAACTCTATTATTATATTATAGCCATCGTGAAAAAGCCGCAGTCTTATAGGGCCCGTGTGACCACCGGCATCGTTATTGTGCAACCGAATGGACCCTCTTGAACGAGCTCGGGTGTAATGTTTGAGGTCTGAGCAGGTGTCAAATGTTGCAAAGAGGTCATGCGGCGTAAGAAAGCTTGTCTGAACGATAAGATCCGCAACGACCATGCTGAATAGGGCTGACGGGCTAACGGTGGGAGTTCCGTTCGAAAACCCGCATGACATTGACTTGATTTTGACACTAACTATTATAGTTGATATTAACTTTCCCGTCGTTTTCCATCTGGATCCATGAGGGTACGATATGGTACGAAGCACGATATCCGTCTGTTCATCATCATGATAGGTCGTCCCACGCTATGCGCAAAATAGCTTGGCGGATGCCATGCCCATGCCGGCTTCCTTCTTGTCGAGGGCTAGTTTTGGGACCGGAAGCCAATCAGGAGGGCCTCCAGTGGCAGCATCCCGGCCCACTTCGCGTATCACCAAAACATGCAGGCTGGTCGTCATTTCAGGTTTCCCGTTTCTGAGGACCGGGAAGGGCTGGGCTTTCCTCTTCCTTTCTCTTTTCTTTTCTCCGGTCTTAAGTTTTCATTGCATAATAAATAATCTCTCATCCGACTGCCGGAGTCGACGACAATCTTTTGTGTCCTCTATTGTTTTTGAAGAGAGAGAACTGGCTTTCGAGGGGTTCTCTGATCTCTGATTCGATTCTCCCTGTTTAGATTCAATTCCATCAGTTTGTGGCTTCATTCCATCGGTCGATACGAAATACCTTAACACTTGTACCCAGTAACCTCTCCTGCAGTAATATCGTAGTTCCCCTAGGTAGATCCTAATCCGGCTCTTATTCTCCCAACCAATCCATATCTGCCCGCTGTTTCGTAAGCCGTTTTTTTGGCTTTCTTTTTTGTCGTCTCTTGGTTCTGCACTGCACTGGCGGTGTTTTCCGTTATCAAACAATAACTTGCGTGAAGACGACCCATCTGACCACACCTCGCTCTTGATAGTAGCAGATCGATATCCCATTTCCTCATCTGCGTCTGCTCTGGTCACGACCTTAGCATTCTCCTCCGAAGCATCTGTAACGAGCCTCCGATTTGATACCCTGATCACTTTACCTGTCGTTCGTTCATGAATCTATATCATCCCAATATTATCAACCAACCGGCTACTTTCCATTCAACGACTGACCGACGGTTACATACCTCGCTAAATACCTATTAAGCCACAGCTACTCCAAACTGCTCCCAGCAAACCACACACCACTTGTGCTTTTTCTTCTTTCTTTTTCTTGATGTTGTGAAAAAAAACATACCATCGTGTCTTACTGCGGGTTTTACGAATAAAAATATTCGAAGGGGTTTGTTGAAGTGTTTTATATAAAAGGGCCATGGCGGAACCTGCCCGACCTGCCTCACCAGCAGGTAGCACATCCACTATCGATGGAGGGGAGCAGAGTGGCGAACAACTTGGGCCTTCTGAGAGCACACAGACTATAGCTACTACGACTACTCGGTCTGATCATCCCAGGGTGACGATTGTGGCACCGGAAGATTATAGAGGAGATGAAGGTATGTGTAATCTGTATTTATATTTTATATAAATCTATAATGTCAAATAATTCTCAGGTATATATCGATATGAATATTGAAGCTAACGTGATCATGATCGTCATTTGTTTATATTATAGAGAGCATGCGGACTACGACTACTGTCAGAGAACGTCGCGACAGACAATCAGCGCCACCTGCCGTAAACCGCCCTACAGCTACTCGCCGACTATCTAGCCACCGCAAACATACCTACTCAGTAGACGATAACGAAGAAGAGGTTCTTGAGGACCAAAGACTGAAAAGTCAGCAACAGCGGGCAGAATCTTCAAGGGGGTCGATAAGCTCTGGGAGAAAGAGTGGTGGTAGCGTTCCTGGGTCATTACGGAGAAGGGAAACTGGGAGTCTAGTGGTGACGGTGCCGGAGACCTTGTTGGAGGAAGAGGCTTTGAGTCCCACCGCTACAAGACAAGCTGCTGAGCCTGTGGAAGAGAATGAAGTTGAGGATATTCCTCCTGAAGAAGAAATGGATCAAACACCTGGAAGCGAAGAGGAGGAGGAGGAGCATTTGGAGGAGGGAGAGCAGACTTTGAAGGTATTACATGCTAACTAAGCCTTATTACGGTATAGAGACCAGATCTAATGAACATAATAGGAACGCCAAGAAGCTATCAATGAGACCCACCCTTTCGGTGTCAAGATCTGGAAGTCTTCGCTGTACAAGAAGGACCGTTCGGTACAGAAGCTTGCAGAGGAGGATGTTCATTCAGCCCCCGGGGCCCGTATGGGTACGATCCAGCTGGTCGGCAACTTCATGTGGTCTTTGATGGTGGGCTGGTGGATGTCTGCCATCGTCTTTGTGACTGCAGCGATATGTTTCTTGACCTTCACAAGAAGTGGTAAAGAGTACTCGCGAGTTTTGTGGGGATTATCGAAGTACCTCCTTTATCCGTTCGGACAGTACATCCAACTTAGCCAGGACGAGAATTACTTGGACGAGGATTTAGGCGAGGGCAGAAGTATCAGTGAATACGAACAGTGGCAGGCGGGCGATATTGAGGAGGGTAGATTGTTCTTCGGGCCACTTACACCACGTTCTATGGTGGGACAAAGCCGGAATGGCTTGGATAACATTAGCGAGGTTAACCCGATCGATGATTCGAACGAACGGACTGGCCTGATCGGTGGTGACGAAGTTGATTCCGAAAATCGACCGAACGCAGGCAAGAGAAGAAGATTGTTTGGGCGTGGTAAATGGACTGTAGGACGTGTTACGTTCTACATTCTGTTTTATGGTCTTATCGGTGAGTGCCTGGGTCTAGTTTACTGTGCTTCAACTTTCCTGACTAACATGGGATAGGGCCGATGTTGTTCTTGGTCTCTACTATATGCTGGATTATTGTCTTCACTATTCCGATGGCCCGTCTAAACGGAATCCTTCTATCGCACTTAAGGAGACACCCTCTGGCGCTATCTTTCCACTCCAGCCAAACACGCCGCTTGAGAAATAATCACTCGCCGGTCCTGGTTTGCACGTACAGAGCGGTGGGGTGGAAATACTACAAGTATACGGTGGACGGTACCAATATCTTCCTTATAAATCTGCTGCTAGTTGTGGTGTTTGTAGTCTTCGACTACTGGGTCCTACACAAGATGTTCGATTACCATGGCTTTCTCACAAGTTCCCCAACGTTATTTGTGCTAGCTCTATTGTCTATTATCCCGCTTGCCTACTTTATCGGACTGGCTGTTGCTTCGGTATCTGCGCAATCATCGATGGGTTTGGCTAGCGTGCTGAACGCATTCTTTTCTACTATCGTCGAGGTCTTCCTATACTGTGTTGCATTGTCACAAGGCAAGGGTAGGCTTGTCGAGGGCAGTATCGTTGGAAGTATTCTGGCTGGTATTCTCCTGATGCCTGGTCTTTCGATGTGTGCGGGTACCGTGTTCAGGAAAACGCAGCATTTCAACGCCCAGAGTGCGGAAGCTACGATGACGATGTTATTGTTTGCTGTAATCGGAGCATTTGCGCCGACATTGTTCTATCAGATTTACGGAACGGTTGGTACCTAAATGATGAAGGTGACGATTATGCTGCTACAAATCAAGCTAACAAAAACCTGTGCTTTTAGTACGAGCTGAAATGCCGTGATTGTGACGACGACGAGATGTCAATTTCAAGAACGGAAGACTGTCGAAGGTGTTATTTTACCCAACCTCCATCGGTCGACGATCCGTTTTATGCCAAGGCCGTTCAACCATTCTGTTACACAGCTTCGGCCCTCCTCGTCATGGCTTATGTCATCGGATGTCTATTTACATTAAAGACCCACGCGCAATTGATCTGGGCGACGCCTGAAAAACCGCACCAGCCAACTCATCCTCATTCGCAGAAACCACGACAGCCCAATGAATCAGTCGGGAAGCTTCCAGAAGGGCAGCGTGTTAACGGTGCGGGATCAATTAGGGAATCTCCTGTCTATAAGCGGGTGCTGGGTCAAACTTTGAATTCGACAGGATTGACCCGATTATCCGCAGGATCCGCCCAAAGTTCGACACAGCAGCTCGCTCCGATCCAGGAATCCGCCACTACAACAGGGCGTGCGGGAGGTTCCCGCGAGCCTGTACATTTGCCACATCAGAAACCCTTTGCATCACTTTCTACTGAGGAAAATGAATCCCTAGTTCGCGGAGTGGCTGAAATGGTTGCGACGGCTGCGGCTTCAGTGTCCGCAAACTCAGCGTACCAGGCTGGCGAGGCTGGCGCGAGCACGGCTAGTTCCTCGGAACACCCTAAGAAGGTTTCGCAGAAAATCGTAGAAAACGCAGTTACCGAGGCTGCCGCGCACGGCGGGCATGATGCACCGAACTGGAGTCGCACAAAGAGTTTGGTTATTCTTTGCGGGGCTACGGTGCTCTACGCTGCAGTTGCGGAGATCTTGGTTAGCACAGTTGATGTGGTGCTTGAGAACTCGAACATTGATGAGAAGTTGCTGGGAATTACATTGTTCGCTTTGGTGCCGAACACTACGGAATTCTTGAATGCTATCTCATTTGCGATGAACGGGAATGTGGCTTTGAGTATGGAGATCGGGTCGGCTTATGCCTTGCAGGTGTGCTTGTTGCAGATGCCGGCGTTGGTGGGCTGGACAGCGTGGACAACGGGGAACGTTTTGGATCAGGATCGGTACAATAAAATGTTCACGTAAGTTCCCTTCACTCCGGCGATATTCTAAGAAATTGTGACTAATGCTCAGCTATGGTAGATTGATCTTCCCGCAATGGGATATGGTGACAGTTGTGCTGTGTGTTCTGATGTTGACTAACATCGTCCATGAAGGGAAATCCAATTACTTTAAGGTTTGTTTACCTATCCAGAGGGATAGAGAAAAAAACTAAATTAAAGGCTAACTAAAATTAATTAGGGCTCCTTCCTCTGTTTATCATACCTGACTGTTATGCTCGGATTTTATTACAGCGGATACAATTATCTTGCCGGAGGGGCCAACGAAAAAGCTCAGATGTTCGATGCCATGACTCGGGGAGGGCAGTCAAGCTATTTCCTTGGGAATAAATATGGACATCCTTCGAACGGGTTGAGTGTTCAGGGGTAAATATAAAATTTTATATCCTCTCCTTATCTCCTCTTTACAAGGTGAGAGAAGCATGGTTGTTTTGTTCAAGGCATCGACTTGTTTATCACACGTTCATTGTTCACTGTTCAAAAAAATTACGGCCGTAAGCATGATATTATGGGCCCAATAAGTATGGTAGCTACTTCTTGTATTTTATTTTATTTTTGCATATTCACAATTCAACTGTATCTTCTGTTATCAATTGTGTCTTGTTGATTCTTTCATACTCGTCTTTTGGGGATTCAGTTTGTTCGTCAGAAGTTAACTTTGGCTTCGAAAGATGCAACAGCATACCAAGCATGCGTGCGCATATGTACGGTTTTGTAGTCCCTTTATCACGAGCGGGCTAAGTACTTACTTTTATTCTGAGATGTATGTATAATCGGTTTTTTTTGCCTGATGGAAAATCGAAAGCAGGCGTTATGTTATATACAGACCCCCCGGCATCAAAGTTGATATGAAACTTAGGGTATCCAGCTTAACAACCTTAGAAGGCATATACCGTAATACCTTTAAAGTTGTATTTAAGCAGCTAATAGGCCTATTACGGGCTATATATAACTTTATAAGGAAAGAATGTATGGTCTGAAATGGGACCGGGGAGAGCCCTGTAAATCTTGGAAAGGTCTTGGTGGAAGGAAAAAGCACGATGTCATCATCGTTCAGTTGTTGCATGTTGGATGAAGCTGGTTGGCGTGAAAAAGTTGTGGTGCGTCTAGAGGATCCTATTGGACGGGGATGGTGCATACAATCAGTTAACTCCCATCCACGGTCCTGTTATCGGAGAGCTAGTAGAGCTAAGTGTATTATCTACCATAGATTTTGTGATTAGGTTATTTTGTGATTAGATTTTGAGAGGTTGATATATAATATTGTGTATTGTGGCTGGTTTCGTTAGTTCCAGAGATACTCCGGTTGGCGAGTTTATACGTTTAAGACCTACATGAGGTATACTCGGGGCTGTAAGGACCGGTTTCCGCTCCGCTTTTTTCTTTTCTGAGAGACGGAACTATAAATATAAGTACGGAGGGAGTACCACCCAGGCCAGATATCCAAGTACTTACTTACCGACTGGAGTAGATGTTGAGATTTATTTCGGCAGAGTCAAGGATTTGGGTCGTATTTCGATCGATATCTGCTGCAGGTGTCGGGAACTCGGGCGCCAAAAAGGGACAGAAGTGCAAGTATATCTTTTTATGGCGAAAGGTTATTAGTACTTGCATGGAAGTACCGTTCCATGTAGCCACAGGTCAAGACTGTCAGTGAATCTTAGCGAGAGTACATCTCGATGACATGGATGTCATGTCCCCTTCCTTCGTTCCTTCCCTTGGCCTTGCAGCTTCGAGTTCGCGTGAACTAGTACTCGAACCATTAGGGACACACAGAAAAAAGTCCGTGGAGGGACGCTAGGGGGCTTTCAAATTCGCGCTGAGGCAAATTTTGAAAAACGGTAGCCACGGTCCTGTTTACTTGATCGGAATACTAATCAATAAGAAGTACTACTCTTTCCTTCGTACTCAAGTCAGTTGGTGTAAGTATAAAAGATATTTTGGTTATATTGAAGCATGAAGAAATGACTGGGTGAAATGCACCCCGCTTCGCAGGTAATACCAAAAATACATCCATACCTATTTTGACAAGGGAGAAAAAAAAGTGAGGTAAATGATGGGTATTCATCCCATCCCATCATGGCCGTGGGAGTAGCAGGGTTTATTTCAGGAGCTCGAGCTTGTGCACTTGTGCGGGGTGCTCATGAAAGGCAGGTGGGCCTCATTCTCGTCCTAGCAAAATCAGGATATCTTCATCTTCACAAACATATACTATGTACTCAAGTCAGTAGGGTATACCAAGATAAGCAGTACCTATCAGAAGTAGATAATGTGAGTGAGTAAGTAAGTAAGTACTTACCTTGGTTCAGAAGTCGGTATAAAGTGAATGTGATCGAGGTGCTCAAAATTCATTTGCAAACGAGAGGTTGGTTCCTGCGCGAAAGCGGATGATATGACAGGGTAAAGCAGGGCAAAGCAAGGCAGGCGAGGAATGCTTCTTGATGAAATCATCATCGCCTTCACCTTCATCTAGCATCTTCACCTTCACCTTCACCATCTTTCTCTCTTTCGACTCGACCTTTAAAATACACACTCTCAAGCCCTTTCTAGAAATTTCCTAGTTAGCTTTCAAAGTATTTTTTCTCATAATATCTTGTTAAGAAGTATTTAATTACTTACACGTCTTATAATAGTAGCGTCTCTTATGCATCTTGCATGTTGTTGATTCGATTCGAAGTTAATTGTGGTTGATGTTCATGTTCCCTTCCAGCGCTTATAACCACAGCCCGCCATACAAGGCACTTATATAGCTTACCTACCAAGTACCTCAATATTATATCAAAGACTCTTCATCCATCCATCCGTCCATCCCATCCCATCCCACCCCCCCATTTACCATCTTCTTCTTCTTCTTCTTTTACATCAACATCATCCTCATCCCCTCGTCTACACCGACAGACATATTTCCGTCTGCGATCCCATCTGAGGTCATACCAAGCAAAAACTGCAAAGTGCACGCACCCATACCATATCATATGCACGACCTGGAGCAGGTCCGGCGCTGAAACAAGCGTGCGAAGAGGGTATTCCTGCCTGGAACAATAGCGACCCGCAGCATCGGATCCCGTTGATTACGCTATTCGCCAGATTTTTATTCCCTCCCAACCGATACCGTACCTGTCCTGTCCTGTACTATACTGCACTGTACTGTACTGTATTGTATTGTGCTAGGGAACAGACACACATAACAGACACTTTCCTCCTCAAGCTGCTGCTGCCAGTCACCTAGTTGCTGCTGCTGCCACATCGAGGCCCGGTTCTAATCGATAACTCCCCCATTCTTCCTCGCTTCCCTTCGCTGTTCTCACTTCTACTTCTGTCTCCCTCGCCATCTCCCTACAGCCGTCCATTCCACATATATCCTTCCACTTCTAATTACAATCCTCTCCGAAACCCCGAAATACTTCAATTCCGACTCCTGCTTTTCCCGTTCTTCCCGGATACGGAGAGCCCCTCATTGTTTCTCCGCCACCACTTCCTCTACGACGACAACCATCACCACCACCACCAATTCTACTAACAAGACACCTTACTGCTCGCCGTCGTCCTATTCTTCTTTTCTTTTCTTTTCTATATTTTTTTTTTTTCCTTCGACTATTTTCTTTGGGTAGAATTTAGGGTGCTGCCTTTTCTTGGGTCAGCCAGCCCTTTCCCATAAACTTCACCGTGTTCACCCCGCCACAAATCACGTATCTCAAGATGGAACAGCCGGCAGTCAGACCGCAGCTTACGAAAACCGTGCCGACAGTTCAACAACATCATGTCCAAACCCCTCAACAGCATCAGTCGCAATCCGACGCTGTGGCGACAGACTCCCTCGTCAATGGGGACTTAAAAAAGGTACCCTCTTGTTTTTGATTTTCGTTTTTTTTTTTTTTTTTTTTTTTTTTCCATCCTTCTCTTTTTACTGTCTCTGGTTCCTATTATTTTGCCCTCTTTTTTTTTTCTTTCTTGCTGACAACATGGCTCTTCAGGGTCAGAAGAGAAAGGGCCAAGAATTACGACCTATCATAACGGCCGACGGCAAGCCAGTTGTCGGGGAGGCTGATACTATAGCTCAAGTCCAGTATATCGCGGCGAACCCGTAAGTTACTGCTGCCTCTCTCGAGTTCTTTCTTTCTTTCTTTCCTTCTTCTTTTTTTTTTCCATGTCCGCACTTGGTTACTTGGTATCATTTGTATAATGTCCCTTACCAAAACGCCTGTTTTTATATCCCTCCTAAATCACCCATTTTGCTCCCCGTTACCGTTGAACCTAGCAAGCAAAACGTGGGTACTCGAGGATCCGCGAATAGCTCTCGATTACCGATTTCCTGCTCCTCATCCCCATTTGAAAGCCACAATGTCTTTAAGTTTGCCTGTTTGTCCTAGCCTCGCTTCTACAGCAGCTCCTGGAGTTTTAAACTTTTCTTTGGCAATCCCTCCTCCAGCAATCACGTACACTGACATCATGAGAAATAAAAAAAGGACCCTCGCTGAGCCTTCAGATGCTCCCCCGTCCCAAAAAGCGTATACTACCACATCCCCGGCGCCAGAATCCCAAGCCAGACAACAATCAGACGATTCGGAGGAGGAAAACGAGGTTACAGCCGACGAGGAGGATTTCGAAGACTACTGCAAAGGGGGCTATCATCCAGTGGAGGTAGGCGAGCAATTCAAGGACGGGAAGTATACGGTCATAAGGAAGCTAGGTTGGGGTCATTTCTCTACCGTCTGGCTTTCTAGGGACAATGAAACCGGTCGACATGTCGCCCTGAAAGTGGTGCGTAGTGCTGCACACTACACCGAAACAGCACTGGACGAAATCAAGTTGCTCCAAAAGATTGTCACTGCAAAGCCGGACCACCCTGGTAGGCAATTCGTGGTCTCGCTACTGGACTCTTTCGAGCATAAGGGCCCGAATGGAACTCATGTGTGCATGGTATTCGAGGTGCTTGGGGAGAACCTTTTGGGTTTGATCAAAAAATGGAATCATAGGGGTATTCCAATGCAACTTGTTAAACAAATCACAAAACAGGTACTCTTGGGCCTCGATTACTTGCATCGGGAATGCGGGATAATCCATACGGATTTAAAACCAGAGAACGTGCTCATCGAGATCGGAGATGTGGAATCAATCGTCCGGCTCGTAGAGGGCGACACGGCAAAGGTCAATGGGGACAAAACGAAACCAGAGAGGCCTTCGAATAGGAGACGGAGACGCACTTTGATAACTGGCAGCCAGCCACTGCCATCGCCCGTAGCGACAACGTTTGGCTCAAACCCATTCTTTGTCCCGAAATCAAAGACACATAGCCACAGCTCGTTAAGCACATTTATGGATTCGTCGGACAGCTCGACTCACCTAGATCCAGAATCCGCCAACAAAGCAAGAGAGAAGACAGCGTATGTTTTAGAAGGGACTCTTTTCTTTGGTGGTAGGATTTACATGCTAATATACTATTTCATATATTTTAGAGAACTTCTCACAGGCGCTATCTCTGGAATCAACCTCGAAAAGGCTGCAGACGAATCGGAACATACCCAAGAAACACCCTTCCCGAATGATATGATCAAGGTGAAGATTGCGGATCTTGGAAATGCCTGCTGGACAAATCATCATTTCACCAATGATATCCAGACCCGGCAGTACCGCTCGCCTGAAGTTATTTTGGGCGCAAAGTGGGGTGCCAGCACGGACACTTGGAGTATGGCCTGCATGGTAAGACTCTTTTGTTGAGGTGAATCGTGGAATGGTTAAGCTGAAGTGTGTCTAGGTATTTGAATTGATAACCGGCGACTACCTTTTCGATCCCCAGCAAGGAACGAAATATGGTAAAGACGACGATCACATTGCTCAAATAATAGAGCTGTGTGGTAATTTCCCACGGCATCTGTGTATGGCAGGCAAATGGTCCATTGAAATTTTTAACAGAAAGGGCGAGCTCCGGAACATACACCGACTTCGTCATTGGGCTCTCCCTGATGTTCTTCGGGAGAAATATCATTTTAGCGAAAAAGATGCAAACGAAATATCCGACTTTTTGTTACCCATGCTCGAACTTAATCCGGAGAAGCGAGCGAACGCAGGTGGGATGACTGGACATGCGTTCCTCGTGGATGCGAAGGGACTCGAGACTCTCAAGCTAGATATTCCTGTCGGGTCGAGAGGTGGGATAGAGGGGTGGAGCAGTGAGGTAAAGAAAAGATAGTTGATTGCTCTGGTTTAGCCTGGGTTTATGTGGAGGAGCTGCCAGTTAGCGATACCTTTTTGACAGCTCTCTAATCCGAATTCCTTCCCCCCCAATTGCCTTTTATTCCTTTTTTCTACATTTGTCCATTATGTGGCTATGAGGAGTCTCTTTTGTCATAATAAATACTATGAACAGGGCCTGCAAGAGGAAATCCGTGGTTTTTTTTTTTAGTATTATTCCCTTTGTGTTTTCTTCTTCTTCTTCTCTTTCCTACGAATAGCGCGATCAGATATGATAGGGGATATCGGATTTACGACCACGATCGTTATATTTCTCTCTTTTTTTACACAAACTGTTTTTTATAGCTTACTAGACTTTCAATTCTCTTGTTCGCCTGTCATCATTGGCAGATTATTGGACCTAGCCATGGTCTTCTCTTCTCACCCAACAGACCCCTTTTTTCTTTACTTACCGTGGATTCTTGCAGGACCCCAATCCGTTCGCTATCAACGTTTGGAAAACCCGGCGTTACCACCTTCACCATTGGGGGTTTTGTTCCTTTGGCTGTTTTCTTCATCTTTTATATTACTACTATACTATATAACGAGCTGTACTGAGAGTGAACGAGTGTTATGGGGATGTTTCCAGCTACATGAGGTCAGATATTTGTTATTTTTCTTTGATACATACGGTCAAAAAGACACACACAGAGGGAGGAAGAGAATATGATGATATCAACGGTTCTTGCATTAGCAACTGGAATGCGGGGAATACTACCTACCTATAATGCCGCCGACGTGGTTTAATTACATACACGGGCAGGGTGTATGTTGGGAAGTTGCATGATTCTGATATCGAGGGGAGAAGATATGATGAATGAAATGGACAGTGCTAGTGGCGACCTACTGGCATGGTTTAATAACACAGACCGAATCAATTGAATCCCAACCTGTATAACCAAAATAAGTATTATAATTAACGGGAATAATCGAGCTAGAGGACGGGACAGCCCGCAGCTGGGCTTGGCCACAGGATCTGGGGTCATAGACATCCTGTAAGTGGTGACATCAAACCGACCCTTTTCGAGATTTCCCCTGCACTCAGCTGTGGATCCTGCCCAGTAAAAGAGAACAAAACGACAAGGCACATTTGAAAGGAAACAACCCTTTTTGTGCTTAACTGCCGGCCGTTCATGATTACGATAGGGAAGCTTCTTCTTTTGTCACGAGCGCAGTATGTTACGTATTTATGGTGTGGCGACGCGGGACAATTCAGGTGTCAGGATTTTACGCTTTGATGCATAAGCATTATATACAAGATAGGTATTTTACGTATATAACATAACGAGGTAAGTGCCACTTTTTTCTTTACAAGCCTCCATCATAAATTTTATTACTTTTGAGGCTATTGAGTACTTATCAAAATCATCATTTTAGAAAGTCGGGGACAAGAGAAAACGGAGATATGAAGGCACTACGGCGTCGACAGACGATGCCGAATTCTGGTGACGAGTCTGATTCGGACTCTGATACCAGCATCATTTCCAAGGCGGGTACACAAAAGACGTTAATTGGAAGTATCGATTCGAAAGGGAATCCGAAAGGGAATGTTAAGAATACGTATGCTCAGACATTACTCTAATCCTTCAAATCGTTTAATAGACTAATAAACCTGCAATACTGCAGCGGTCTCGATAAACTCTGGAACCTCGCCCTTCGCAGCCTCGACGAAAAGGGTCGAAGCCAGGTCATCCATGAAGGTCAGATCACAGCTGGTCAAAACAACACATTCCGTCTTCTTCTCGATGGCATCCAGCGGCAACAGAATGCGGTTACCGAATCCCGATTGTCATATACAAGAAAGAATGGGGAGAAAGTCTATGTTCGGGATAAGATGGAGAAGGTGGTGACTTGGTTTACGAAATCGCGGATTTTTGAGTTTGGAAGTGTTCTGAGCGAGGTTTCTATTTGTGAGTTTCTCAAGCTTCTGCTTCCTCTTCTTTTCCCTCTCAGGTAGATTATCGTATATCAAGGAAAAATATATGATTGTTGCAAATTGGCAAATTTGTGGTTAACAAATCGTTATTAGATGCTGCTATCCCATGGGCTTGTATCAGTACTATCTTCACCATGACAGAGCATCATATGCAAGCCGATAGGGATGTCATGGAAGGAGTTGAGGATGTATCTTATACTATTGCTCGGTACACCCATTACCATGATGCATATCTCCAAGCAAACGACGACGAGTATGATGATATCATGAAGGAAAGGCTTGAAGAAGCCGTTGTCAAGACTTTTGCGGCGGTACTCGAGTTTCTGTCACAAGTTGTCAGATTCTATAAAGGGTCCGAGAAGAGGAGAAGTATGTCTTAATTTATTTGCATAAGGAGGTATAGATGTTTTGGCTAATGTGCGAGGGGTGTTTATAGAGCGAATGTTGCAGGCCTTTAAGGCGACTTCGATTACTACTATGGTGACGGAATGCATGAGGAAGGTAATGATAGAAGATGATGAAGTCGTCAAAATCATTGCAATGATGGATACGGATTATCAGAGAAAGACTAGAGCGTTCATGGATGTTAACTTCACAGACATGCGGAATGTCTTGATGAGCATTCAAGCCCAAGTCGACGATTTTAAGTCCATGATCGAGGGAGATGACAAAAAACTACAAGGGGTCGTCAGTAAAATAATGGATGCAATAGTTCCGAAAGTCGAGCCGATTGAGACGTTGAAGAATTGGCTGGGAGGATGGGTTATCGACGATACCTTTCGGGATGCTAATGATGTCAGAATGGAAAATACCTGCCAGTGGCTGTTAGAGAGGGACGAATATGTTAAGTGGAAGGAGCAGTCGACTAGCGAAACGAAATTGCTCTGGATATACGGACCCCCAGGATCTGGAAAGAGTGTCTTATGCAGCACTGCTATCAAGGATTTGAAGGATTCTCAACCCGGAGCGAATAATGTTGCATTTTTCTTCTGCTCTGCTCGATTCGAAAATACGAGGGATCCGGAGAGTATAGCTCGATCTTGGGTGCAGCAGTTACTTCAAGACGACTTTGGGCACCGAGAGGCGAGTGAGTATTATGCTAAGCAGAAGGCAGGGACGAGAGCTTCTATGCATGATGTGTGGGAGCTCTTCACGAGGATTACGAATAAGATGGAGGATTGCATTTGTGTACTCGATGGGCTGGATGAATGTTTTAAAGTGGGGTCGGCTATGGCACATAAGACTACTACGAACCGATGGTTGGATTTTCTGATGAGGTTGGAGAAGCATTCGAAGGGTGCGAAGGTCAGATTACTGTTGGTTAGTAGGGACGAACCAGATATCCGACAAAACCTAGCTTCATGGAAATCCCAGGGAGCCGTGGCACCGATACAAGTTACGGAACTCGAGGTCAAGAGCGAGTACACACGGTCTGATATAAAACTTTTTGCGGAGAAGAGTGTGCAGGATGCTGTCGCCTACGCCGATCCGCCAGTTTCGAAGGATATGATTGTCAAGCTGAGTGAATTGGCATCAAAGAAGGCCAAGGGAATGTTTTTATACATTACCTTGTTGAAAAACCGGCTTGAGCAATCCATTGCCAACGGACGAACCGAGGAGAGTCTTTGCCAGGCGGTTGATGAGTTGGGGGATTACGACGAGGCCTATGGACGGATCTTGGATATGATTCAGGCTTATAAGGGGGAGAGGAGAGTCAGAGCAGAGGCAGTATTACGATGGGTCCTATTCGCGGCACGGCCATTGCAGATGCAGGAATTAGCGGAGGCGCTTGAAGCGGCGATGTATACGAATAACAACATTGGATTGCGACATGTTCAGAATGCACGAGGATCTCTGGTGGCGCCGGAGAAATTAACGTCAGGGTACTTCCAACAGATTATATCCCTTTGTGGATCTTTCGTGGTATCTTCTGAAAAGGCTCATACTTCGGATCTGATGAAGACGGTGGACTTTGTACATTTTACGGCCAAGGAGTTCCTATTGGCACCCTCTGATCCCACGGACGCTTACGGGCGTGAAGGGTTTCATTTTGAAGATGAACCGAGACACCAACTAATTCTTGCCGAGATATGCTTACGGTATCTTTGCAGCGAGGAGTTTAAGAAGCCATATGCAAAAGTTACGCGGAGACTCTTGGATGATAAAAGGGTTGGATTTCGGTTTTTGGATTATGCGACTTCATTCGTTTTCCAACATATACAGAATGCAGGCAGGGCCGCTATGGAGGAAAGGAAGGGGGTTCAATTGCTTTTGAACAGCTTCTTTGGGAGTCATTCAGAGAATTGGTATCTTTGGGCCTACCTTTATGAGATGAGGGATGATGGCGGGGATCGTTCTGACAATACACCAATTGGGTTTGATTTTGATGGATTCAAGCCGGCCAGTAAGATGTACTACTGTGCATTGTTCGGATTGGTAGATACTATGAGGCATTTGCACAATATCGGTGCGTCTGGTGATTTGGATGCTCCGACTGGCAACTATGGAACGCCACTGCAGGCTGCTATTACGAATAAACATGAAGAGGCAGCGAATCTTCTCTTGGAATGGGGTGCGAATCCGAATGTGAAAAAGCAGAACGACAATGCCTTACAGGCAGCTGTTAGGACGAGTGCATCGAACACGGTGCAGTTGTTATTGCAGTACGGGGCTAAGATTGATGATGATTTACTGCTTCAGGCTTTGAAGAGTAATGACCTGAATATCTTCCACCAACTTTGGACGCAGATTGAGAAATCCGGAAGTAGGATTGAGAACAAAGAAGCTCTGTTGTATGAGGTTGTGAAGGAGGCTGGTGTGGAGACTTTTGTTAAGCTGTTACTTAAGTCTGGGACCAAAATCATTCAAGCGGAAAAACGGGATAGTACACCGCTTCACCAGGCGGTGATTCATCGCAGGGTCGAGAATGCAAGGTTGATACTAAAGGAGGCACAGAGGAGGGTCTGTTTGACCGATATTTTGGAAGCTAGTGTTGGATTTAATCAAAAACCGCTTTGGTGGGCTGCAGCAGCTGGGTCGATTGAAATCGTTGAACTACTGGTGAAGTACGGAGCGGACATATCCACATCCAATGGTGCCTTCCAAAACGCGATGCATGCGGCTGCATCAAGCGGGCATTCCCATATGATCTTATACCTGGCTAGTGTTGGACTCGGCGTTGACGATTGTGATAATGATTGGCGCCAGCCGCTGCAACTTGCGGTGCGTGGCAGTCACTATGAAGCAGTGAAAACACTAATCGAACTCGGTGCTTTGGTTACTGCGAAGGATAACAAGGGATGGTCGAGTCTCGCGGAGGCGGCGGCGCTTGTGGCGGATAATGTTAAGTTGGTGAAGTTCTTGTTGGATAATGGGGCAGATATTGAGTCTCGAGATTTAGATGGTACCTCAGTCTTGAACCGGGCAGTTAAAGTTGGGAATACAGAAATTGTGAAGGAGTTAGTGAGTAGAGGGGCAAAGACTGATAGTCAAAACAACGTCGGGCAAAATATCTTGCACGAATGTGCGAGGCACGGGAGGCATGAGATACTCAAATTCCTTATTGACGCCGGAGCGGCACCTAAGGTTGATACCCTGGATCGGAGTATTGGGATGTCACCGCTGTATTTGGCGGTTGAACAGGGCCACCCGGAGATAGTCAGTGCTCTTATCAAGTATGGAGCTGATGTCAATCTCGAGACTGCTGAGGGATTGTGGACACCGCTGCACGAGTCAGTGAAGAAAGGGTATATGGAAATTACGGAGATGCTTTTGACTGCAGGTGCTGATCCTAATGCCGCCAGTGATGATGGAATAACATGCTTTCACTGCTGCTGGCGAACTGGGTCTACTTCTTTAGCTTCTCTCTTGCTTTCTCATGGGGCGGATATCAATGCGAAGCGGAAGGATCAGTTTACGGCTTTGCATTATGCTAGTTTCGAGGGCAGGCGTGAGTTCGCAGAGTTTTTGGTCACTAACGGTGCGAATATGGAGGATGAGACGAGGGAAGGGTATTCACCGCTACAGTTAACAATGATGCGAAACCATTCGGGGATTGCGGAGATGCTCATTAAGAATGGCGCGGATGTGAATCATAGGGATAGGAAGAGCTGGACACCATTACACCGGGCGGCGAGCATGGGACATACGCATATTACCGAAATGTTGGTTGCTGTGAAGGGTATTGATCTGGAGGCACGGAACGACCAGTTCACAACAGCGGTCAATGAAGCTGTGAAGAATAGTAGGCACGAAGTTATCGGGATATTGGCGAAAGCGGGAGCGAACCTGGAAACGACATCGAACGACAGTACCTGGCCCTTGATTTTTGAGTCTTTATTCAAGGATATAAAGTGTTTGGAGGCGCTCCTGGCGAATGGGGCATCCATCTGGGTCAAAGATCGATACGCTTCCCTTTGTGCGCATACGGCTGCGTTTAACGGAAAACCTCAGCATTTGGAGCTGATTCTGCGGAATCTGGAGGTTAAATATCCTAGCCGCAAGGATGAATATCTCGATACGAAAAACAAATGGAACCGTACGCCTTTGATTGATTCCTGTCTGGGCAATCATATTAGCTGCGTCGAAATATTGATGCGATATGGAGTCAACGTCAATACCCGCGGACAGAGGAGCGAATTAAGACCTATAACGGTAGCAGCAGAGATGGGACATCATGAATTGATGAGGCAGCTTATGAAATCGCCTCAGATCAAATTCGACGAGGAGGTCGGAACGCCCACAGCTATCCACTGGACAACTATCAAAGCGATGCCGGAAACTTCCAAAGCCCTTATCGCCAGTGATTGGAATAAATCTATTCTTAATCATCCAGGACCTCGAGGGAAAACACCGCTGATTGAGGCTGCGGCCAACGATAGGCCTTTTATCACCCAGTGGTTGATAGATGCTGGGGCGGATAAACAAAAACGGTGTATTCATGGTATGACGCCGTTGCACCATGCTGCTTGGGAGAATCATTCGAGAACCGTGGATGTCTTGATTAAAAACGGAGCCGACTTGAAGGCAGTAGATTTTCAGGGGAGGACACCCTTGGTTTGTGCTCTGAATCGGGAACGGGACTCTGGTGAGGGAACAAAGGGGAATGCGACGCAATTATTGATGAATGCTATGGCCAAGGTATAGAAAACAAACAACGAAGAGGATTATATGTGAATCGACGTCGGAAAAGCTGGGTGTATGTTCGGAGTAGAACACGAATTTTTAAATAACCTTGTTGTATTTTGCTTATATTCTTGTCCGGGTACGAGGATATTTAAAATCGAATTAGAAAGACATTATATACTTATAATATAAGAAGGATGTGTATATTACAAGAAGAATAAATATAATAAGAAGTACCGAGGAACCCGTCAGAAGATTTATGAGTACCCAGTAGGTATGCATGCAATGTTGATAAGAATGATCAGAATGTTGCGAGGCCGATCAAATCCGCAAATAGACCAGCATTCCCAGATATGCTTTCTGGTTTAGGCCTCCCCACTATCGACGGTTGCCGCGCCGGTTGAAAAGAGAATTGAGATATATACTATATCCTATATAATATAATGAGACTGAAATGCAGCCTCGACTGAAATGTATATGTGGATGGCTGACTTAAATTACAACACTGCTGTGCGTTGTCGATGGATATCACCTGTTAATGGGCCTTTCGATATTCGGCCATAGGTACCTCATAAAAAATAATATAAAAACAATTGACCAAGACTTCTAAATTGATTGTTTGTTATAGCCAGAGTCTGATTTATATGCATATTCGTTTGAGAGGTTTGTTTAAGCAAGAGCCACGTTCTTTTGCGAAGTTTTTTTGCGGGAATGTCAAGAGCCATGGACCCCGCGGCAGCCTAATATGCCGTCTTCGGGAAGCTGGGAGCCATCTCAGTGCTACGTATCTCCTGGACATTCGTCACTTTTTGAAAAAGTCTGGATCGGACATTCTGTACCAGCCGGTGACCCGTAAAAAAAAAAAAAAAAAAAAAAACCTGAGCTCGGGAGCGCACTGCATTGGTACTGGTTGAATGGGATGTTGCCGAAACCTTACAAATTGTAGGTATATAAATGGAGCATCTCCCCCAAAATTACCTAACTTTATAAGTTTTCGCCTTGGCTTACATTCTAAAAGTTCTCGAAGTCAAAGTTGGCGAACTTGAATTAGGTTGTCGCCGACGCTAAATTTAACACGACAATCCAACGAAAGCAACGCACTTGTTAACATTAATATTCTATACATACTACGTATATACTCTGACGATATCATGGCGGGGGGGAAACTACACTTCCACCTGTCGAAGACGAGGAGGCTGTCAATTATCATTGGGATATCGATGTGTTTTTTCATCGCCGAAATATCCAGTACGTATGTCCACGCTCTCCCCTCAAGTAGTATTTTCGACTAAGTTTGAATTTAATAGTTGGGTTCTATACCGGGTCTCTGGCGCTGGTCGCTGATGCCTTCCACTATGTATGCACCTGATACCTGTTCCGTTGAAACAATTTCATACAAGGAATCTATCCTTACGCACTCTGAAGCTTAATGATCTCATCGGATTCGCTGTACAACTCGTGGCCTTTAAGGTTTGTAGAATCCATGGTACCCTTGTGCGACTTTGTACATGTACCTGCGCATGCAGCTGCGCAACTATCACATGTATGTTGTGGAACTTTAGCTGACGCAATTATTGTACTTCGTTGTACCTGTGATTTAAAAAATAGATATCGGAGAGGACCGAGTCGCCGAAGGAGCTCTCTTTTGGCTGGCAGCGGGCAAATTTGCTCGGTGCCTTCTTCAATGGAGTGTTCTTGCTTGCTTTGTCTGTAAGCATCTTTTTGCAATCGATCGAACGATTTATCACGATTGAAGGTTAGTATTTCTTTGATAATGCCCTTGTCAAGCTTTTGATTTCAAACGACAGGGGTTAATGTTTGTGCAGAAGTTCAAAATCCGAAGCTTATCTTGATCGTGGGATGCATTGGGTTGACGCTCAATATAATATCCGCCTTCTTCCTACATGGTATGTCCGATATCACACTATGGCCGTATAGCCGAGCTCCGAATCTGACTGCATATTTTCGTAGACCATGAAGAAGAAGTCAAAAACGTAATCAACAATGGTGGCGAGAGCGTTGGTACTACCGAACCCCGCCGAAACTCGGTGCAGTTAGCCGTATGTCCAGAAAGCAAACTCCAGGAGATAGATGCCCCAGTTAACAAAACTTATAGGAGGTCCAGCAGTTGCACAATCATCACCGACACGAAACCTCGCCGGCCGATCAATCACAGAAGCAATACGATCTTGGCATGATGGGCGTCCTACTTCATGTCATTGGAGACGCAATCAATAACGTTGGCGTCATAATTGTTGCTCTCGTTATTTGGAAGGCTAAATCGCATTCAAGATTCTACGCTGATCCAGCAATCAGTTTATTTATCGCAGTTATGATATTTCTTTCCGTTCTTCCATTGGTGAAGAAGACCGGTATCATTCTCCTCGATACCGTGCCCGTCGGTTTAAATCCACAGGACGTTCGCTACGACTTGGAACAAGTACCTGGGGTAATCTCAGTACATGAATTACACATTCGAAGGCTAAATCAAAGAAAAACAATAGCTTCAGCGCACGTTGTCGTCTCTTCGAGGGTTTTGGAAAACTTCGTGGAGCTTGCAAAAGTATTAAATGAGTGTTTCCACGCTTATGGGATACATTCGGCGACCTTGCAGCCAGAATTAGCGGATGAGGGTTCCGAAGGAGGCGATACTTCGAGCATTAGTTCTAATCAGGGGTTGAGAAGAAGAAACACAAGCAGCCGGTCTGTTTGCAGGATAACTTGCGGTACTACTACTTGCGAAGCATTGACCTGTTGTAACTAAACAGAGGCTTAGATTGCATGGACTTTGGAAAGGGTTACAAGCGAAGGAAACTTAGATATCGATACCAATGAGTCGAACAAAACGGGAGGGTTGATTTTGATATCTGATTACACTTCTAAGCATTGATTGGAGCGGAGACCGAACGCTGTTCTAAATAGCCGTCTCGAGTTTTTTATCCGTATTACTTTATACTTCACACATGCATTACTATACAAGAACGCGGTGAAGAGCAAACTATGCTGTGTTTCGCCCAAATTGTCCTGCACTCCGCCTAACGTAACTCTCAACCTGACCCGCATCAGCAAATAGGAGTGGCATCAGCTGTGATTTGAATCCAGAGCAATCCTGAATCAGCAATCCACCTTCCACTACGCTACTTGATTTCGTGGATAAACGGTACTCTAACAAATCGGACACATTATCAGCGAGGTTGATTTTATCACCATTGAATTTGCTTTTGGGTATAGCTAAGTTTGCTAGCCGCAGGCCATCCGGCCTGAGAAGCTGTGCCAAAGAAAAGTCGGGCGGGCTGCAAAAATGAGCTGGCGTATTTGGTGTAAGAAGGTTACTGAAAGTAAAAATACGACTAGTATCATTCGCGTATATGCCAGTTTGGCGGAAAGCATTGCCGGATACCAGGACGTTCGACATGTTGTATATTCCCATATTGTATTCAAAAGATGGTTGATATTCATCTCTCCTATGGCGTATCTTCTTTGCTATTTTTGTGAAGATGGGCTTTTTGTTATTGTAGTTTTCAAAGAGATTGTTGACGATGTAAAATGTGCCGAACCTCATCAAAGGGTTACGGGACATTGAATTCTGGAAATGGTTTCCAAAGACCGTGAAATGCATTTTTCCAATATCGCGGGGTCCCTCTTTCTCGCCACCACCCCATAGTAAGCTTTTGTGATGATTGGCCACAATATTATGGGAGAACGTGATATTATCGGATCCGTCTTCTACGTCGAAGAGGCCGTCATAGCGGTCGACTAGCCAGCCGTCGAGAAATGGGTCTGGAGGGACGAAACTCGGACCATCTTCAAAGATGTTACCATCCAACCACATCCCGGTCGTTGTAACGGCAGATACTGCATCGTATCTTGCGTTCCACGAGCCAGGGTAGGTTTCGGGTGCTGGGAAGCAGTCCCGTGGAGAGCTCAGTCGCAGGTTTCGAATGATAATGTTGGACTGGAGGTTGAATATCAAGCCGACCCCGCGAAGATAGGCGTCTTTGTCCCACCCAATAAGTGTGAGGTTTCCCTTGACATTGATTGTCTCATAACCCTTTTGGCTATTTTGAGCTGTTCCTCGCCAGCCATTCATTCTTGGTAGAAGAGCAGCCAACTCTGTTGCATTTCGACCGTCTACAATTTGGTTGGTGGTGGCGGCGGCCTTGACTTCGGCTACGTATGTAGCGTTCAAGCTTTGTACATATAGCGTGAAGTTGTATTGCTTGACATTGCTGTTTTCGATATACCATTGACAATCGGCGGAGTATGATTCATTGATCTGGTTTCCAAATATTTCGCCTTTAACGTAGACAGTTCGCGGGCCAGTCATTGAGAGCACAGTGCGAAGGTCTGGCATGTTGTCAACAAGGTAGGTGTTCGTTTTTTTGGGTCTTCCACCACCTGTGACATCTTTTCCGAAGCCGAAAGGAAATCTTAGAGGTAGAATTGGGGGTGATCCAGTATATGGTTCGAGGACCGTAGCCTGGTACGCTAGACCAGCAAAGAGAGGGACGAGGAAATGATACCTCATGGCTTTAGTGTCGTATCCTATTTGTACTGTACGTTTCTACATCAAACCTCCTACACACAAGGCTAGGTACTTATCTACCAAGCTATTTATCTTATTTCCCCTCCGAGCTGATCACCACTGAATACACACTTCAAGGTATCCCATAGCTAGGATAAATTGGACTAATCATTGTAGGCGCAACATGGTATCCACGGCCGCGGTTGAGAAAGAAGAATTAAGCATTGCGAATTTAGCCAACTCCATTTAACCGATTATACCTTTTATGATCTACAAATCTTGAACATGGCGACGGAATCCGGGGAAATTGTGGGGGCATACACATCTTTTCCAGTGACTGGATACCTCCGCCTGGGTATGATACTTTATAAGCTTTATCCTTGCTGTGTTGAAAATGTGGTAGATTAGTCGTCTCTAACTGGTGGCTTTAATTCGGGGAGCAGGGAATGATTCCAGGATGTCTAAACTTGAGATTTTCCGCGAGGAATCTCAACTTCTCAAAGACCTGGTCAATCGAGTCGACTTTCAATTCACTCCTCTACCTTCAATAAAAGTCCAATCAACGAACGTACCACATGAGGCTGTGCTTCGACCATAACTGATGCTGAGGCTGGTGTATAAAATAGTGGCGCATGGTGTGGCTGACCAACATTCCACATACCAACACAGCCAGCGCCAAGAATGCGATATCCAATACGTCATGCAGGCCACTTCAACAGGAAAATAGGTTGACAAGCTAGCTGAAGACGCAAAGCTCCTTGACGTAACGGATAATGTCAGGCTCTGCGTAGACCTAGATTGAAATCGTGTCTGGTTGATTATATCAGTGCATCTCCTCTCTCATTCATACCCATACGAGTTTCACTGGCACATTCAACCAACCGTCGCAATGCAGGCCCTCAAAGAGGCTTCAAGATCCGGCGGGGTTGGCACCCCGCCTTCGATATTTGACGCGAACCTCGACGTCGAATACGTTATTACCTTCAGATACGCGAATGCTGGGTCTTCCGCCCAGACCGGAGATTCGAGAACCCCCGAAGAACAGCTGGAGAGGCTCCTGCACACTTTAGACCTGGCAGGACTACGAACAGTCGTTCGTGATGGTGGCAATGGCTCTCTTTTGATATTCACCAGAATCAGAAGTGAAAAGAAACTTTTGGGGGAGATATATAGGTCAAGGTTAGATATCATATATGTGCATTGTCGGTAGCATGTTACTAAACTCTTTGCCTGCCTATCTAGAGTCAGAGACTGGTTGCATGGAATCCGCCCAGCCGCACCTGAAAAGGAGACTCAACGATCACTCGAGAATGAACCTTTCACAGATGGTGAACGATTGCGCCTCGTCTACTCTCTCATTACCCTACCGAATAGTGAAGGTGGTGCTGGGATCACCCCAAAACAGGGAGAGTGGAACTTGGTTGAATCCATCTTCGCACTTCATGACCATGACTTCAATAAAAAGTGGTTGAAGGATTGGTCCACAAAGTGGATTATTGGACCTGAGGATCTAAAGGTTATCCGAGATCGCTTTGGTGAAAAGGTATTTATTTTTGAGGTGTCTTACCTAGTAATATGCGAAGCTAATAATTATAGATTGCGTTCTACTTTGCCTTCATTCAATGGTACTTTATCGCATTGGCAGTCCCAGCCGCTATTGGTATCTTCGCATACTTGTTCCTCCCTACATACTCCTCGTTCTTTGCAATCTGTAATTGTCTCTGGTCAGTTGTATTCGTCGAGTACTGGAAACGTCAGGAAGTCGATCTCGCTGTCCAATGGGGTTCAAGGCACTGCTCTTCCGTACAAAGGAAACGGGCTGAATTCCAATTCGATAGCGAGGTTTCGGATCCAGTTACGGGAGAGCAAATTAGGTATTTCCCGGCTTATCGACGACTCCTCAGGCAAGCAGTTCAAGTCCCATTTGCCTTGTTTGCAGCGTCTTGCCTGGCCGCAATCATTGCAGGTGTCTTTAGTATTGAGATCTTCTTGGTTGAGGTGTACAATGGCCCCCTTAAGATGATACTGGTAAGTCTTCAGTATTATTGGACTTTATTTTCTTCCGCTCAGAGACTAACGAAGTCTAGAAATTTCTCCCCACTGTCCTCCTTAGTGTGTTTATTCCCATTGTGTCTACAATCTTGACCGGCTTTGCCACCAGACTCACAGAGTTCGAAAACTACGAAAATCAAGATTCTTATGAAGCTGCGTTAACGCAGAAGATTTTCATTTTGAACTTCATCACTGGCTACTTCCCGTTGTTCTTAACCGCTTTTGTTTATGTACCCTTTGGAGAGGTGCTGGTTCCTTACCTTGATATTCTCAATGTTACTGTTCAGCACTTCGGACACGATGAAAAATACACCACTTCCGACACCGGGTTCCAAATCAATCCGTCTAGGCTTAAGGCTCAAATGATCTACTTTGTGGTTACGGCCCAGGTTGTCGGTTTTGTTGTCGAGACTATCGTCCCACAGCTTAAACGGACCGTATTCAAGAAGGCTAAGGAGTTCGATAGCCGACGCAAGGGACTTATCGTCGAAACTGTCTTGGACCCTCCGGAAGAGAAGGAGTTCTTGGACCGCGTCCGCCATGAGGCCGAACTTGACGTTTACGATGTGACAGTCGACTTGAGAGAGATGTGCATGCAAGTGAGTACTTGAAATTTGAAATGGCAAACCTGCGCACATGATTCTGACCATATATATTCCTTAGTTTGGTTACTTGACTTTGTTCTCACCTATCTGGCCTGTTACCGCTGTTTCATTCCTTGTCAACAATCTTGTTGAGATTCGAGGAGATGCGGCGAAGATTTGTATGGAAATGCAGCGCCCGATCCCTAACCGTGCTGACTCAATTGGACCATGGCTTCAGTAAGTCGTATATCCCTTTAATTGAAAAACTTGGAAAGAACGGAATTTCTAACCTTGATCAGCAATCTCTCGTTTCTCACATGGCTTGGGTCTATTTCTTCTGCGGCACTTGTCTATATGTTCTCATCAGCAGATAGCGAAGGTGGACCACCGAAAGACTTGACTCTTTATGGCTTCCTTTTCTCAATTATGATCTCTGAGCATGTCTACTTCGGCGCTCGGTTCATCGTGTCCTACGCCCTGTCTAAGGTCCAATCCGTTGGTCTTGAAACCGAACGAAAAGAGAAATTCATGGTTCGAAAGCGATACCTTGAGGAAAGCTTTGGGACTGAGAATGAACTGATTCGACAAGAAGCCGAGAAGACTGGCGGGGAATACACTGGTGTTGGCGGCGTTTCTTCTACAGAGGATGGGCGGCCTCTTGATGATGGAGCTCTGAGCGAGAAGTTCTGGCGTAGCCAAAGCGCCTGGCAAGACAGTGTGAATGCTGGTGTCAAGATTATGGACATCGTGAGGGGTAGAGATAAGAAGAATCAGTGAATTGGTATTACGGAGAGGTGGCGGGGGGGAAGGGGCTCATTCAATAGGTTGCTCGAAATTGTATTCTAGCGAATGTGCTAATATCGGTCTATTGCCGGCATACTTTTCCAAAGCAGCATTATTACACAAGCTGCTAACATACAATCAAAGAGATTGCGAAAATCCATTAATTACGCTTTATGCACTAAACACCGTGGTGTAGTGAGAAGATAGAGTTTTGTTCCTAAGTAATATTACAGACGTCGGAAAGTATCTATTTCCCTTCACCCGGTGCAGCTGCGAGCAGAACCATACCTGCCGCAAGAAGCCACCAATACTTCTGGAGGAATGTCTTCTCCTCCTCTTTCTGTGGTAATCTACCGTCTGGCATGAGAACCACCGGCCTATTCAATGCTGGCTTAGCACCTTCATACGGCCTGATAATATTGATCTCGGCTTCGGGCTGTAAACCTCTTGGTTAGATCGCCATTTATTCTTCGGGGCGGTATGAATGGTGGTGATATAGAGTACCTGTTCAGCGCCTCGCGCAAGTTCAACGGCGTCATATTCAGCATGGAAGATCTCGCCTTGCTCGTCCACATGAAGCGTCAGTGTCACAGCATAGTTCGACTGTAGTATTTTCTAAGGAAACAAATGATCTTAGTATCCATTGAAGTATGATATTACATGTTATCAGTGCAACAGCGATGAGCCGGCTTGGTTTGGATAATGACATACTCCACTTCGGACACCCCCAGTCCACTTTCCGCCCTTAGGGAACCCAACTCGATATGCTTCATCCGTATTGGGCTCTCTTGAACCCTTGAGGGATGTATATGTTGCTGTTAATGTGTTGGCGACATATCGTAGCATGCCCACTGGCAGTTGCTGCTTGGTGTCGTCTCCAGCAGAGAGCGGCCATCGCTGGATGACAAATGTCTGTGGTGGGGACCGGTTGACCTGGTCAAAGTCAGCCGGCAGAGGGAGATTATCGGAAGCCTTGCCACCGGCATTGGCAAGAATTGTTGTCGAGAGAGATGCGACGACGAGGATGAGACTTGATAGAAAGCGCATGGTGGCGGGAGGTCGAGGTGATGTTGACGGGAACTTGGTTCGGTGGGATTGCTGGTGGCCCGAAGCTTGGTGGCAGTTATGGTTGTTAGCATCTGCTGGACGGTTGTGGAAAGTGCGTTGTTGCGCAGAACCAAAACGCGTCCAACCTCAACTTCAACCTCTTCAAACATCGTTGTCGCCTTTCCACTAACTTCAGCCACTCTGAAAACCTCTACTACCCCCGGCCATCGCCATTCTCGCTCTCCTAGGTTTTCTAAGCCTCTTCAATTGCTTACTCGGCTAATTACTGGATCACCAAATACTCCCCTCAGTCTCGACGTCTCCATCTCTCGACTCCATCTCTTCGATCAAAATGGCGACCCCGGCGCCAAAAGAGGGTGCCGGCATCTTGAGCGCCTCAATCCTAGGTGACCTTCTCGAAAATTCACGAAAGCTACGAAATGATACGAAGCTACCAGATATACCATCTATACAGCTCGGTTTGGGCGAAATAGAACGCCGTGCAAAGAACCTGCAAGGCGGGGATCCATCGAGGAGTGTTGATGCCAGGGCGTAAGGATTCTTCCTCGATGTCCGTATATGGTGGACCGAAGCTGACATGGAGGCGTGGATAGGCATTACTTGTTACAGGCGGCTGGTGTTAACTCTGAGCAGGCGCTCAAGGACCTTGAGTCTGTAGATTTCAATTTCGAGGAAACACCCGTTAGAGCTACCGTCACTGGGCAGGTTGATACAGACATTGACGTATGTTTTGACGATTGATCCAAATAGGAGGGTTATACTCATGAAACTTTGTAGGGATTTCTGAGAAATCGCAAGGAGCAGAGCATCAGCAAGGCAATTGAAGAAGGAATCAAACGAACAACTTTGGAATTCGAATCGTATCTCCTTAACAACCTGAATATTGATTGGGACGACCAAAGAAAGAAGATTTATGAACATTTCGGACTTACCAAACCTTCGGATGGGACACAGAACACACCATTTGGTCAGTCGTCGTTTGGAGCCTCGCTCGCTAGCCGCGCTGGTGCGAGCATGTACGGCAGGAGCAGACTCACACACGCAAGTCTGGGGTCGTTGGTTCTCGGTACATCACCAAAGGTTGGAAATCAGACATGGGCATTCGAAGATACCGTCAAGGAACACCAGGGAGCTCCAATGGAACAAATGTTCAACCGACAGGGCAACTATGCCAAAGCTGTTCAGAAGTTAAATGACTCGAGGACGGACGGTGCATCCCCCAGATTGATCGAAAGCTTCCTTGATGTCACAAGGACATCTTCAGACTTGGTGAATATAGCTTGTAGTTCCCGATTTCTGTGGCGCATTCACTGATAAGTTATAGATCTCTACGCAATTAAACGATGCCTGGAAGATGCTGCACTCGATTGTGGGCGAAACAGGAGATATCAATGGGCCTAAGGAACGACAGTTCGCTAAGGCTTATCTAAAGGCAGATTACAACAGCCAGGAAGCTTTGATCCTACGCCAACGGATCGAAAGCGGAGCCAGGGGCTTCTTGGAATCGACGTACGTTTTGATTTTCTTCTCAAGGCTCTATCCAAAGAGTAAACTAACATTATCTCAGTTTCTACGCTCAGGTTGAAGATACAGTCGCGAGATTTCCAGACGAGGCCAAGGTTGGAGGCATCCCAGACCCGGAGTTTAAAGTTAAGGGCTTTATCAACGTCCGGATGAGCCAGTCGAGAGACAAATACAAAGAAGTCACCTTCGAATCTGTCAATGACTGGCCTGGCTGGGGTGTCGTGTTCTACCTTATACGCTGCGGCAAAGTCTCTGAAGCGGCTGGCTTCGTCCAGAAACACGCAGACTCATTTGCCAAACTTGAGAAGAACTTCGTTCACTACATCACGGCTTACGCCAATTCCCCAGACCGAAGGTTACAGCGCAACTTATTAGACCGTTTGCACGCAGAATGGAACCAGCGTATCAAGTTCCGAGCTGAAGGAATGGATCCCTATAAGCACGCTTGTTACAAGATCATCGGACGGTGCGAGCTGCAAAAAAGGGTCCTACAAGACATCCTGCCAACTGCAGAAGATTGGATGTGGCTTCAGCTAGTTCTTACCCGAGAATCCACTGCTGGAGATGAGCCTGCTCCAGAAGTTTATACCAACGCAGACCTGAGAAAGGCTATCGTTGGCTTTGGTGGCCCTCACTTCGGGCTCGCCAATAGTAACTTTATTCTGTATTTCCAAATGCTATTAATGGCAGGGCTTTTCGAAACGGTGAGTTCGACCCCCCTAAACTATTTTAGGGAGAATATAAATCTAACATTCTCAAGGCTGTCCAATACCTTTATTCCTTCCTCTACGTTGATGCCGTCCATTTCGCTATTGCTCTTAGCTATTATGGCTTATTGAGAGTTGCGGATGAAACCGGGGCGAACCACACCAACTTGTGTAAGTAAAGAATACACCCTACCAATTGTACAGCCTAATGGATGCTAACGGTAAACCCAGTGTCGTTTGCCAAAGGAAAGTCGAGACAAGAGGAGCAAGAAGCTCGGATTAACTTTGCTCGTCTTGTCGGGCACTACACCCAGGACTTCAGAAAGACCAATAGTGAAGAGGCTGTCGACTACCTTTCGCTGATATGCTTAAACAGTGATGTTGGCGGAGAACAGCAGCTTAGGCTTTGCCATGAAGCTCTAAGAGAACTTGTTTTGGAGACTCGTGACTTTGCTAGGCTATTGGGTGATGTCCGATCCGATGGCTCCCGAGAACGAGGTACTATTCAAAGACGCCTCAGAGTCCTGAAATTGAGCAATGAAGATGAATATCTTCATACAATTACCCACCAAGCGGCCGCTCAAGCCGACGACGATGGGAGAACGTCAGACGCCATCCTCTTGTATCACTTGGGCGAGGACTACGACACTGTCGTTTCCTTGGTGAACAAAAACCTCAGTGACTCACTAGCTGCAGGTGAAACTGACGATAACTGGATTGGTAGCAACCCAACTGTTGGATTAAATGCTCAAGGTCAGCCAATCAACCAGAGCATTTCTTTGACTTCGGTTGAGGACCCCGCCCAGCTTGCGAGAAACATCAACGAGGTCTACTCGAGAAACGCCTCGATATATGGCAAGGTGTCTAAGCAAAACTGGGAATCATGCGGTGTGCTTATCCGTATTGACGAAGCCAAGAAACTCTATCGTGCCAACAGACCCGAGGAATGCCTTCAACGCATCGAAAGTCTCGACGTCATCCCACTTAGCCCGAACGCTGATATCGGAGCCATCCGCCGCCGTGCACAAAACTTTGCGACATTGCACGAGACTGTTTCTCGCACCATTCCACAGCTACTTGTCATGAGCGTCAACTGTACCAACAGACTTCTGACTATGCTGAAGAACGCGAGCTTCCAGGATGCAGCAAAGGAACTCAAGATTAGAGAGCTGAGCGGTAAAGGACGGAGTGCTCTAATTTATGCAGGAATGATTCAATATAAGGTTAGTCAAAAACATGATTTCCAAACTCGTGTGCGGTGTATTAATGTTTAATTCAACAACACCACAGATGCCTCCAGATGTCTATAGCCAGATGACTTCGATGGAGTAGGAAATCCCTCTAAGTCCCACCGACCAAAGACACCTAGGCAAAACTCCTTCAGAAGAAACTCCAGGGCCGCCTAGACACCATCTTCCTCAAAAACCCTCTAGTAAATCGACTCGACGCCCAAGATCCTCGAGCTCGGCCTCAAGTCCAAGCCCACCCCGTAGTCCAAGCTCGAGGAGATCTTCTAAGGGGAAGAGTTTTCCAAAAATCCCGAAGCAATCGAGGGGCAATACCGCGAAGAATGCAACCCCTCAGAAGACTATCGCAACAGCATTGTTCAAATAATCATCTCGTGAAACATGTTTGGTTCTTTCTTCCTTCTTTTCCCAATACAGCTTAAGGGGTCGAATTTTCGATAAGAGCTTTTTTGTTATGAAATAATGTACATTAGGTTTATCTGCGTATTTATGCATAAGCGCTGAATTGCACAAAATGTTATACTGCCCCGCTAAATATCGGTAGGCAGCGGTTCAATCACTCTTTTATGCTTGTGAGTTATAAGATGGCTGGATCCCCGTATATGCATAGGGGTTAGGAAATGAATTTGAAGCCTTCGGTCATTATAAATTATGGTAAGATGTATATACAGGTGAAATGAACTTTGGCTTGACCCCCAGATGGTATAGATACACTTTTTAAAGTTGTATCAAATAAGGTATGCCCCAGTTGCAACTAGTCTGCCATTTAGATATCGCAGAGCTGAGTCAACTTCCTCTTGCAATCTAACTTCATATGAACGCAGTCTATAAAATTGAAAAAGAAGTTAGTGATATATTCTAAAACCACAATTTGTTTTTAGTTTGGAGGTTTATCATACTATTGCAGTTTGCGCGGCAGAAGTCGTTCAACATTGGGTTTGTTGGGTGGAGCTTGTGGGTAGACTTGTTGCACCTGGCATGGTCCCATGGCTTATCCCAGAACCAAGGAACTGGGGCGGCGGCTGGAGCTGGAGCAGCAGCTGGAGCGCACTGGGCAGCAGTGAGGAGGGCGGCGATGGTGGTAACGGCGAGGAACTTCATTTTGATAATTTGTAGAAGAAATTATTAATTAAAGAGTGACGTAGGTTTTTTTTGATTTGAATGAGAGTGGTTTATAGGTTGATGATTTTTGAATAAAACGACAGAGTCCAGTACGTTTATATACACATTGTATCAGTAACAGAAGACCTCAGCGGGTCCCTTTGGAACAAATGTTCCGACCTTCATTTTTTACAACAAGCGTGGACTTAGTCGAGGACCTTCGAAGCGAGAATAATTTCCGAAAGATCAGGTCAGAATGACTGTAAGCCGTCGTTACCGAATTGAATAATTGCGAGACTGTATTGATCGAGATTAAGAAGATATTAATCCTTGCCAGAGGAAATTTCGTTAGACGTTTAATCCCTTCTTTGGAAGCTGGTGCGTTCGGACTCGCAGACTCGCAGACTCGCAGACCCGAAACCTGGGGAAATCTTGGGGAGTTCTGTCAAATGGAAAAAAAAATTAAGGCCGTTTTCTAGAAGGATTTTTGGTGAAGGGGGAAAAATCTACTTTATGATTCGGAAGAAAGCGAGGACGTTAACTTCCTAAAATAGGACCGCGAGCTCGATCGCGAGCACTTCGAGCTAACTGAGGTCGTCGGATCGTGAGATGTCGCACAAGTAGGTCGCCCAAATAGGCATCTCGTCCAGATTCAGCAACCAACTGCTTTGAATGCCAAATCCCACAAGATTTATGCGTTGTGATCGATGAATCGAGTTGATTCGAAAGGTAAGGTATTTCTTGTAACGGCAATAGTATTATGCTTCGAGAGCTTTTTTTTATAAGGGTCATAAGGGCTAAAATAAATACATTTTGAAAGGTAATAAGGAAAAAAAGTAATGATGGTTTAGGGCTATGATGAAAAGAATTAAGAGGTTAACGCCCTTTTAAAATAATAATAATGAAACCTAAAACGGGAAAGAAACAATCTTGTAGTCTAGATCATCAGATTCTTTGGCTCTGTATAATCATATGTGTACCAACCACCTCATCGGATGCTTTACATTTCCCCTCTAATTCGGGTTTTGTTTAAACTCTATTCGACGGATCCCTATTTGATGGATCTCTAGGGTCTCGAGGCGCCGGGCCAGGTTGTGGGTACTGGGGCTGCTGTCCTTGTTGTTGTTGTTGCTGCTGCTGCTGTGGCAGTTGTGGCAGTTGAGATTGTGGGGGCGGTGGGGGCGGTTGCCCGTGGTATGATGACCCCGGCTGAGCATAAGATTGGTAGAACTGTTGCTGTGGTGGTAGCTGAGCTATTGGGCTCGGAATACTTGGCCGTCTAAAGTTGTCGCGGCTTTGAGACGGGGCTAGGGATTGGAACCCGGTGGTTGTCCTAACGATCGGAGAGACACCTTCTTGCGTCGATAAGGAGCCATTACGTCTACGACGTCCGGTAGTGCTCTGCATCCGTAGGATATCGCGAACTTGGTTCAGGTCGTTACGACGAGTGGATCGAGTACGAGAGATTAAGCTTGCATCGTCACCTAGAAGGGTATCATCGCGGGGATCGGTCTGTACATTCAGATTCGTTTGAGAAGGCGCAGTTGTTAGGATTGTAGGTCCAGCCAGGGGTACGGATCCAGGTATCGACGAACTAGCTTCTTTGGCTTCCTCCTCGGCTTCGATTTCTTCTTCGGTCCTGAAACGTTTGGCGTCCTTATCTTTCGCAGCTTGGTCCTTGCGTCTTTGCGCTTCGGCGGGGTCGATCGTGACGAAATATTGGGCGTTAGCTCCTTCACCGAGGCCTGGATCACCAGCACCAGGTCCGTAAATTGGAATCTTGCGAAGGGCGGCGACTAAAGCGGACATGAACTTGTTTCTGCGCTCGACTCGCTTGGGTTGGTCGGCCCAGTTTCCTTTGTACCTAATTTCGACTCTGAGTTCCAAACTATCAAGCTTCACAGCATTGATCTCGACGTTCAAGTTATCAGATCGGAAGTCACGGTTATTTTCTTCGACAAACATCATAAGCTCTGACCGGAGAAGCATGATCTCGCGCATGCTTGTGTCGAAATGAACATTAAACATAACGACTTCACGCATGGGTCCAGAGCGGGTGACGTTTTCGACATACTTGCCATTGAGAATGTTGTTTGGAACTTGGACGGATTTGTTGGTTTCGACCTGGCGGAAGACAGTGTAGAGAAGGGAGATGTGTTCGACAATGTATTCTTTCAACTCAAGGTCGATTCTGTCACCAACATCGTATGGATGCTTGACGAAAATAAAGATGCAGGAGCCCAAAATTTCTTGGGCAGTGGCGGCAAAGACGAAGGAAAGAGAGAGCAAAGTAGCTCCAGCGGTACCGAGAGTAGTGACGAAGTTCTGATTTAGGAAAGCCACAAAGACGAAGATGATGACAACGAAAACGATAGCGGAGAGGAGCGAATTGAGAGCAGAGATAGCAGAGTCGATATCTCCCATACTCTTAGCCAAAGCCTTGCGTTCACGAGCGACTTCTAGAATCATTCCAATCATTTCATCCAATGAGATGTCCCCATTCTCATCTTTGTCGAGCATAACGAAGGCTGCCCTAGCTTGTTCTTGTCGGTCCTCGCCGAGGACCTCGAGGAAATCATCAAGATAGAGGGTATCCTTTCCCTCTTCTGCAAAGCTCATCCAAATACGACGACCAAGTGCCTCAATAGTAGTTCTTCGTGCGAGAGCATTGACTACCACAGACCTCGCAGAGTTGGGATTTAGAACATTTCGCCCAGTGATTTCCTTTGCGACATGGCCAACCGCGGAGGTGATGTTGTCTCCAACCCGTCCGATCTGATGAAGAAGTCTCATAGGAGTGGCAGCACCGCTTTGCTTGGCCAATGGGCTTCCTAACCCGTTAACTAACCCAGCGTGAAGGATATAATCCTCTTCAGCGAACTCGGGGCAGTATGCTGGGAATGCCTGTCGTGAGGTTTCCAAGAGCATGGAGAGAACCTTAATGTAGTCTTTGTTTGCAAGGATCCTTGCAGAGAATTGTTTCTGGTGGTATTGAACCGAGATCAATTGCACAATAACGGACTTGATAAGGAATATCAAAGAGGAGACCAAAGCAGCAGCAAGAACAAGGTTCATTCTGCTCTGCCACTGTTTAGTATCAGTGGCAGTCGGGTCCGTGAGCCTTTCCCTGCGTTTATCAGGATTATGGGTCATCATCTGGAGAAATGATATGAAACTGGCAAAACACCAACCAACGAGAGATAGAGGCACTTCAAGCTGTTGGATGACCTTGTAGTACTTGCGAGTACCGCTGCTGATGACTCCGACGAGGGTCTTGAAGACAATGGGCAAACATTTTGCGACCATTTTGGAAACCCAGAGTGAACACCAGACGATTTCAGTCCAGGCAAAGAACCAAACAATACGAACGCCTCCAATCGAAGCGTTTGGAGCAGCTGTTGATCCAACGATGATTGGGATAGCAAGTGCCAACGCCAGTGGTGCGATATAAATCATCCATCTGGTAATGAAACTGAAGTTGAGAATCTTCTCGTATAGCAAGCCAACTTTGTTCAAAGCTGTTTCTTCACCATCATTGAAACTTTGGCCATCTCTCAATAGCCTCCGCTTTCCACCTTTCCTCTCGAAGGGTCCAAGGGCATCTAGTGTGTGATCGGCCCTTTGAAACGGTGGTCGTGTGACTTTGTCTGTGCTAGGATTAAATGCTGTAACGGATTCCTCCTTAGTCCGTAGAGAGCGGTGAGACTCGATTGGTGTTAGAGGTATGTTTACGACATGGTCTTCTGAAGGTCGCTGAAATGACGGATCTATGGGCTGGAAGCCAGCCCTACCCGCTGGGTGTTGTGAAGACATATTGAAGGACTATATGATTTCTACCTCCTCCCTGTTGGTAGAGAAATGAGGTAACGGATTAATAAGTATACCGGGTAAGAGGAAGATGAGAAATAGAGAGAGTAGGTTGTCGAAATTGAATGTAGTGGTGGTGGTGATATTAATAAATTGCCAGGGGGTAGCAGATATCAGAGATATATCAGAATATGGGGTTGAGGGTGGTGAAGCTGAGGATGTGTTGCGAGCTGTTGGGGCTGCTGTCAGGTGTTGCTGTCACACGCTGGAAGCCAATGATTGGGATGTGTGAATAGTATTATTAAAGTGAAGGGACAGCTCTTCTTTGCAAAGATCAAGTCAAATAATCAATCAAATGAGCTTTCTTTTCTAGTCTGTTCTCCAGGAACTGCTGCTGTACTGTATGTGTATGTGTATGTGTATGTGTATGTGTATGTGTACTAGTAGTTTAAACGACTGTGGGTTCCGAAGATACTTTTTATGCTGTTGGAAAGACCGAAACGAGTGTGGGAGCACCAACCGAAGGCAAAGTCTGTGACGCAGGTACCAGAATTTTAGAGTGGCTCTCTTCCAACGAGGAATATAAAACCCGATCCTGAGGAATGACGATATCAAGAGATCACAACTGACGACACCCTTCCCTCGGAACAAAAGAAAGGCAAGCTCGATCTGAGAGAAAGAGAAACAGAGAGAAATAGAAAGAGAAAGAGTGAAAGACGAGGGTTGGATAAGAAAAACGATAAAGAGAATAAAAAGAATTAAAGGTTTATATCGTACCTAATAAGGTCGGACTTCAGGGGCCCTTGAAGAGAAGGTAAAGGTCGGTACGAAAAAGAACGGTGAAGTCCTCCCCTTCTTTGCTTTCTTTTCCTGCTAGCTCCTTCCTCCAAGCAAAGGGACTTGTTGGATATAACCCGATGTTGGAGGTCGATCGGCCGCTCTAACTAGCACGAATGAACAGGGACCCACCGGCTAGATGCAATCAAGGAACGAATGGACGGATACCAAGTCAGAGGGGACTCAGGGATGCTTCTCAGATGTGAAATGCCAAATTCTCGACTTCCCTGGCAGGCTTCGGTGCTGCGTCTTTTATTACGCATCCTGCCTGATATCATTCGATCGACGAACTACATTATTGCGAGCATCCAAAGTATGTGGGTCGGCCTTGCCATGGCATTTTGCAACATTTGATCCATGCTTCTACCACGAAGTCGAATTGCTTGCATGGCCGCATGCCAACCACGGGCAAACCGTTGAGACTACGAATACGTTTATTACCATGTTGGGATGCTCGCAAACTTTTTCTTCTTAGACAATTCTCTCATGGTGTCTCTGGCTGTTCGCCACAACATTCGGACCCGTCCCTGAAATCTTCTCAACACCACGAAAATGTTAATCGAGATGCCTGGTGGGGACATTACGGTCAGGGTGGGTTACAAAATTTTAGCGACGTTTCGGACCCAGATCGATTGGATGGTGGCGCTCCGATGCCCGTACTATGAGATCATCGGTTGACTTGGGGTTGATTAACTGCATGGACGTTTGAATGCATGCAGCGGGTGCTTGCTCGGGAGAATCATAGCTGACATCTAGTGTCCGGCTTTCCGTCGGCCTTGTCCCACGGACTCAGGGGACACCATTGATTTGATTAATTGCCAATGCAATCCGCATTGCAAATATCGTCGACAGAAATTTAATTCAAAATCTGCGGCCACCAAAATAAGACCATCCCGCCTTGAGCTGTACAGCTGTATCGCCATAGACAGTCTTGCAAAACATAACTTGCTCAGCTGAACCGGTCTAAGAATACCCTCGGCCTTTCCTTTGAGGGAAGATAGAAAATATTTTGCAAAAAAAAATATTCTCTGGCCTAAAGCGGCTATTGAAGGATCGACGTCCAAAGCTTGAGCTCAGCAAGCTGCAGGGAAGGGAGGGGGAAAAAAAACGTTCGGATATACAAACTATTGCACCAACAAAGTTTAGATTCTACAAAAATAGCACGACGAGGCAGGCCGATGTGACCGTGTTACATATAGCATCATCGGCGGTCGAGAACACGAATATCGAGAAATTATCGGGTAGTATCTCCAGACACCATCCGTGTCTTTACGCATCGATAATCCACTACTGAGATTGCAACGTTGAATCATGCACTCTTGGTAGATCTTACGCGAAGAAACCGTCGACGGATGTGTTCAAGGCCGAAGGGTTCTATTTCTTTTCCGTCCATGTGATATCTCCAAGGTCTCTCAAGTGTCAAGACCATCGTTCTCTCTTTCTCTCTCTCTGGGTCCGCTTGACCCTGTTTCCCATTGTAAAATGGCTGTTGTTATCAAGAATCTCCAAAACATTTCGATATCCAACTCACGCCAACAAGCGAAAACCCGCCCAGACTCCCAATATGCAGGTCCTGAGATTGAAGACCCGCAGATCCACCACCCAAATGAACAGAGTATGCGGAACCTTGTGCCATTCCGCTGTTTCATTTGCCTCATACACCAACACCACAGGCAAGTGCCGAATCCCGTACAGTCTTTCAAACAAGAGCCTTGGAAGGGCTTCTCCTTACGAAACACTAAGGCATGAATAAGGGATATGGTGAATATTCTGACTAAGAAGGAAATTATTAACCTCGCTTTCTACAACGCTACTGCGAGTTTGATGACCAGCCATGGTCACTAAAATTCTGGGAACTAGCCAAGCATATCGAAGTATTTCCTGTGAAGGTCCCCTGAAATTCTCGCCCATGACATCGATATTATCTCAAGGCTACGCAAGTTCATAAATGTTGAGTACACGTAACAGTAGATCTATGATCTCTTGTCGATGATCTGTCATTACGAATATAAGGTTGGTATTCCCGGTCGAGATATTTAAGCTTGAACTTAGACGGGATTACCCTTGCGTATTTGTGACCGCCGTTGCTTTAAGCTTGTTTAAAGATCCAAAACGGCCTCTTTTTTAAAAGCTACAAACCTCTGGGTCTCCTGATCCATAACGAAGCGGATTCTACAAATTCCCATAAGGAAAACCTGGTACCTTAGAAGATAACGACACCTATAATCAAACCATTATATATCCCTCGAGCTTGGATAACTGCCCTCGATTATGCTGTGTAACATACTTCCACGTATTCGACCTTTGAAGTCAACGTCGTGCGCATATAAAATGCCGTTTTAGTCGATGTCCCCACTGATTTTTTGCGAAATAGCGAGCAGCGTAGAGTGATAAAGCTCTTGGACAGACACATTACCCTACCGAAGCAGATATAAACACTATATAATATAGACCGATATTACCTATATACCTCTTAAGTAGATATAGCATGAACATCTACGAGCCTTGGTCTCCCACGGCCACGGAGCAAATTTCACCCTTCCCATTCCCCTCCTTTCAGCTTATTCCAACTCTAAGGTTTTAAGTCCGCAAGACCAGTTTCCGGCTCTTGTTGCGGCATCGGGCGCTAGTACTATAATATGCTGATTACATGTTGGAGAGTCATGGATTATATCGCTACGGTATCTACAAGCGGTAGAAATCAGAGTTTTGACAGTTAATATGACAAATCGTGACTCTTATTAATTATTGCCTATGGAATATCCTGTTGTTTAAAACATTTTCCGCTCTAGATCTGGGGTTTTCCTTGAAGATATGTCTATCCGGCCTCTGTCTGACTAGAAGAAACCTACCACACCAGCAACGCAATATCAATACAGCTACAATACTCCCACCTTTCACAATCACGACTCCGACCTTATATATATATAGACACTAGTCAAAACCGCCCACGATGCCATACTTGAACAACGCCGAAAATGAAAAGTCGAGTCTCCCTGTCGATTTGTATCATCTTCATACGCCAGTGGAGGAGTATGACCTGAATTGTGTTATGCCTCTACGTACTCTCGAATCGAACGGTGTAAGATTGGAGCCGTTTATCGTAAGCATGCAATCAAACCTCTTGCGCTTGAAACCATTCTCACAGTCAATATTCATAAGCTTTAAGATGGTTTAGAGTGTTGAAATAATATACTAACGTACCATTAGCCTTCGCTGCACGCAGAGCATGCATTCTCCCTACTCCAGCAAGAGCCTGAGAACATAATCTTCAGATATCTTCCTTACGGGCCTTTTTCTACTCTTGCAGAGTTTCTGACATGGTTTGAAACCCGTATCCGAAGTGACAAGCAATCATGCCTATTCTTGATCACGGATCTGTCTCGACCATATGATGCAGAGAAACCGTTAAGCAGAGTTGCAGGGTGGATTGGTGTTATCAATATTAGTATTGTGGATTTGGTTGGAGAAGTTGGACATGTCACCGTTTTGAAGAGGGCTTGGAGGACGTTAGTATTTTCTCTATATTCTTCCTCAGATAAGAATTTACTAACAAGACTATTTAAATTTTTATAGTCACATAAACACGCATGCTTCATCTCTTTTGATCAAGTACCTACTTTCACCTCGCCCCGAGGGTCTTGCGTTCCGCCGAGTTTCATGGTTGGCACACTGGCAGAATGAAAATTCCAACAAAGCGGCAGAGAGACTTGGGTTTCGACTCGAGGGCAATCTTCGTTGTGTAAAGTTGCTTCGACAGGATAAAGAGGGTGATACGATTGATAGTAAGAACGGGCTAGGGAGGACGGAAGAAGGGAAGTCTAGAAATACGAATGTTTGGAGCATTACTTGGAAGGACTGGGAGGAAGAGGGGAAATCAGAGAAGATTGAGGAACTATTGGCAAGGGAGGTTAAGGAGAACCCGGCATGGGATTGATCATTAACCTTTATTTGAATTGAAAAGACTTCGTACATGTACATGGCGTTTAGAAGTGTTTAGAAGATGTATGTTAGATGATGACGGTCTAAGAAACTAGATTAGTGTTTAAAGGAGATGGGACGTTCCTTTTTTCCCCAATAGTGGTCTACAGCTTGGCTTCGTAGAGTGGCCTTCTAGCTTCTATTCTTAAAGTCAGCGTTGTGTTGTCGACGCTAAAGTGTGTGTGTCACAGCTCAACTTCAAATTCTTCTCCTCCAGAAGTTGACATCTTCATCAGATCTTCCACTTCGGACCAGCGAACCAGCTTCGAAAATGGCGCCACCTCAGCAATCACTACCTGCGCTTCCAGATGCACTCGTATCTATTCTATCCTCCATCACCTTAGCTATACAGCTTATCAATACCCCATCATCCGATGTATCAACAACTGTTGCCGCCTCCCAAAACTATGCTGCCGTCCCACTTTACACCTTCCTCGCTGATTTTGCAAACCTTGTTAAAGCTCATGCCACCAAACTTGGTTTGATATCAAACCCACCGATAGCCGTTTCAACATATCCTGCCATTGCTCGGATTCTAGTCGAACTTGCAGAGAACATCCCGGCTGCATCTTCAGCTCCACAAATTGCAAGCAAAGAACGATATGGGTCAATCACACATGATGCCGTAGTAAGCGGCATGGTAGACTTGCTGAGGGGGGTTGAAGAGATGCTACAGGCAATTCAAAGCAATATCGCCGACGGAAGTAACACGACATCTGGGGATTCAACAAAATCTCCATATACATCTACAGGGCAGATATGGTTTTCGGCAGACAATCTTCTTGCCATATCGCAGAAAAATCTTATAGGACTCGTCGAATCGAAGCTGCAGTCCCACGCGGATATGCTGAATGATTGCATAGCAGAGTTCAAGGATTGGGTTACGGATGCCACCGAGGAGCTTAACGACGAGGACTCCGGCTTCGACGAGGATGAAAGTCAGAGTAGCAGTATACACGCAGATCTTGGATTGAATGACGACGACGATTTCTTCGGGATGGAAGGGAGGGAGAAGCCGAAGGTTACCAAGGAGGTCCTGACTTTGGCTGAAGCAACACAGAAGAAGCTAAAGCTGACAAGTATATTGTATACGGCTGTTATGAAGAGACGGGTCAAAGATCCAGCAACAAGATTAGGTGGAGTTTTCAGCACAAAAGCCAAGGGAACTGAAGATGGGAAGGAGTATTCATTGGAAAAGGAGAAAAATATCGACCGACTCGAAAGGATCGTAGAGACCAGCAAGAACCTGGTTGAAAAGGCTGACGATTTAGCTGCGGGATTCTACGACGGGGATAATACCGATGAGATCACGGAACTGCGCAGTGAATTCATGGAAGCTGCGGCTGACTTGGCAAGAGCTTGTCAATTGGGGGGTGACGGAACCGAAGATACACCAAGTGCATGGTTCGGGAAATTTCTAGAGAACGTGAAAGCATAGAAGAGGATCCTGTATATCGTGGTTAGGTACCATTGTACCAGAATATGCTTGATGATATATCAGTATCGGATCCGGAGCATAAATTGCTACCTTATAGGGCGAACACTTGCTCCTGAGATCAGTATCGTTTGATAGCGCCGATTAAAGTCGAGTGTGCCGGACTCAACATTTGTCAGCATATAGATCCGAGGAAGAGATTTAATTACTATGCAAGAAGGGATCTGAGACAAAGATTGCAAACCACCCTGTTTCGCGGAAGAAATGGTCTCCGAGCCCCTTTGCCGACAGTAATTGGCAGCAGTTGGTTTGAGCTTATGTTGTGCCTGATTACAAATGGCCAGTTGCGGAGCGAGCAATGGCGCCAGATGCCGCCATCTTCGGCTCGCTTTTCTCACCCGAAATCCACGTGCGGGTCCCATACACCACAACAACGCAAAATCTCGCGGGCGGACGGTAACGTGACGAGTTCCGCAGCGCTGCAAACCAACCTAATTTCGAGGAATCTGGTGCGATTTCAACCGAGCGAATGGCCTTGAATTTGTCAGATATGTCGTGATAGTTCGTATCTCTAAGAAATTACCAATCGTGATATCTAATTTCGACAACTCTAGTGTTGATACTCTTAGCTATACAGTTACGTATACGTGGAAGCTAGGGAACTTCCTGGTATACGCGTATACGTCGTATGACATTTGCATTACAATCTTGTGACTGACTACGAATTAATTAACTTAGGTTCGAGATGCATGCAGGATATCGTGACTGACTTTATGGCCGTCAGAGTTTATAAAAGGCAATGGATCTTCCTCGTCGTCGAAATTCAATTCCAGTATCATCGGATTTCAGAATACCACCTCCTACTCTCATAAAACTTTGAATTTTATAACCTCACTCTTCCACAATACTCTTATCTATATCTACAATAAGTATATACACTGCCAAAGAAGTATACCAAACATCAAAATGGCAATCAAGAACATTCTCCTCATTGGCGGCTCTGGCAACCTCGGTGCCCCAGTTCTGGCTGCTATCACCGCAGAGCCTTCTCTCAATGTCACAGTCCTTACCCGCGAGGACTCGAAATCCACATTCCCACCTGGAACTGTTGTAAAGAAAGCCGACTATAATTCTCACGAGTCTTTAGTCGCTGCCTTCAAGGGCCACGACACCATTGTTTCAAACATTGCTACCCAGGCTGCAATCGAGCAGCTAAAATTTGTCGAAGCAGCCGTCGAGGCCGGTGTCACTCGCTTCTACCCCACCGAATACGGTTCCATCGCCTCCAGCGATGGTGATATCGTCAAAGAGTTCTGGGACCGTGTTGGTTTCCACGGAAAACACGAAGTTTATCTCCGTCTTAAGGAGCTCGCTGATGCCGGGAAGATTGAATACACACTCATCACCAGCGGCCCATTCTTCGACTGGGGTCTCCAATTCGGCTTCGTCGGCCTAAACCTCAAGGAGAAGAAAGCTACAATCTTTGGTAGCGGAAACCAAGTCATCGCCGTTTCGAATTTGTCACACATTGCAAACGCCGTGGTATGGACTTTGACACATCCAGAAGAGAGCAAGAATAAGACGATCCGCTTCTGGTCCTATAAGATCACACAACCATCGCTTCTTGCTGTGGTTGAAAAAGTTACGGGAACTAAGTGGGAAGTTGAGAATATCTCTGTTGATGATTACATCAAGACTGCGGAGGAAGCGAAAAAGGCTGGAAATCCATATGCCGGGTACCAGGTCCTGCAAGGATTGATCTTTGATGAGCAGGACAAGTATGGGAGCAACTACAAGGTTAATGATATCCCCTTTGAGGATGATAGGAAGCTGGAGGATGTTGTTGCTGAGGCTTTGAAGCCGTTTGTTAATTAAAGCTCTAGCTCTAAATGATAGAGCTATATTCTTGATCTCTTTTCCTTCCCTTTCGTGGTTGATATCGATAGCTTAAGCAAGTAAATTGAATACGAATAATTGGCATTATTTGAATCTATCGGAAACAAATTTGCTGTAGAGCGAGCGGTGAAGCTTTCATATTCGCGAAGTCTAGCTTAGGCCAACAGATCTGTGTGAATGAACTTTTACTGGAATACACATTTATATATTTATCAAGTTGGCAGGTATACTCTACAATTCTAATTTAGATAAAAGTACCCAGTACTTCTCGAAAGAAAGGCAGTTGAGCATATCACTATACTATCTTCAATTTGACTTTGTTTTTCAACATTATAACCTCTCGTGAAGGGCGGCCCTACATGTATGATGAGGGAAAAGGAGTTTGAGGGAGATACTTTTCCTTCAAGGGATGCCCTCGGCCACGATTCTAACTTCCACGTTTCTCGCGTGGAAATGCGTGGTTTGGCGTCGGGCTGAACTAGCGAAGCAGTTTGGTTGTTTTATATTGGTTTCCTAGATTCACGAATTGTTCTCGACAACAGTATAGCTTTCTTGGAACAATCGAAGTATCAGGATTCACAATGGGGCTAACCCGGTCTTTCGTAATTACCCACCTTGTGGGACTTCTCATCTCCTCCGTGTCTGCATTGGAGGTTGGGGTGGAGATCTTGGATGAAGAAACCAAAGAACCACTCGGTCTTCCTTATTTGAAAGGTATGATATACAAGTTTCCACCCTGGTTTAGCAGCGCTTGTCGTGATGATGATTCTAAAATTTTCCTATTGCATGCATAGTTTGCCGGCCACCAGATTCTAACCCCGCCTGGGGTCCCATTGTCATTGATCCGCTCGTCACTTTCTGTGAGCTACAGGGTCCTGAAGCATCACTGGGTGTGGGTATGGAATCCGACTGGAAAATACGCACTTCCTCGCGAAGACCCGAAGGTGATCTCAAATTTACCTATCTCAATTTGGCCGGGCCCATGGGGATATCCATGTCGAATGATCCGGATAGGGCCGCGTCCAGTTGGTTTGGATACGGTACAAACTCGTATAAGAATCATGAAGCTTCAGTGTAAGAGCCACCCTGAAATCTTTGGGGCGAAAGTCGACTTTGAGACCCTTATTAACCTTATATTATCTCCTTCTTAAAAATAATAGGTTTGAAGTTGCTCGTGAAGACGCAGATGGTAACCGAGTACCGCAAACGATTAATTTCGAGAACCCTCTACAGGTGGGAGACATTCTTGAATGGGCAGGACCAAGTGGGTTCGAAGGTGATTACCAACTGCGAAGTAGGTTTCTTTAATGCTAACCCCCCCGCCTCTCCCGCGAAACCCCTTTTATCAGTGTCAAGATCTTAGAACAAAAATCGATCCTCATATACTAACCGGCCGGGATATTTAGTTGGGAGCAATACCGAAGGAGGAGTTCAGCGAATAATGCGCTCAGACAAGCCAGTCCATGACTACCTCCCAATCCGCCTTGTTGTATTAGAACTTCACGAGACAGAGGTCCTTGAGGAGTTGCTGCCTGAGCGGGTAGTCCGAAACCCCGGGCAACAAAGTATAGGACAATCATATCTCCCTGACCAACGACCTGAAGCAGCTGCACGTAAGTCTCAGGGGTTCATGGGTTCGATGTGGAACAAGGTGACCAACATTGGGTCTAAAAAAGTACCTGAGAAAGAGATAGAAGAATCAAAAGAAGAAATCCGCTATAATGATCCTTCAGAATCTAAAGTATGGGATCCAAAATACGAAAATCCTTTCGATAAACCATACATGGGGTCACGTATCAATAAGGACGTCGTCAAAGACGAACTGGAGTCGAAGTCAATGTGGAATAGCTTCTGGGGGGGCAAGGGCAAGGATAAGGATAAACGTAAAGGCACTGAGGATGTCATCCCACCACGGCCAATTACTCATGCTCGACAGCCTATCAGGGACGAGGATACCGAGGCCCCAGAAAAGAAAACAGGGGTGATTAGGTCTTTGATAGATCGTGTGGTTCCTAAGATAAAAGTGCCCGATATATTGTCTGGAAAAGCGGATAAGGACTACCCTTTGGCTAAGCCTGTAGAAGCCGAGCTCGTGAGCAGCAACGTTCCAGTCGATGTTCCGAAAGAAGTAGAAGAGTTAGTCGAAGAGAATGTCGAAGAGGATGAGGATAACGTAGACACTCTTGCCGAAAGTACATTTTACGGGAAAGGGACATTCGGGTCTAACCTTGGGCCTGGAAATGACGTCCTCTAAAATAATTTATGTATTTAAATTTACATTTATATCCTGGTTAGAATATCTGCAACAAAGTTTATGGTAATAAATGGCTTTCTTCGATATTATCTAGAGAGCCGCAATTAATTGAAGAGAGAAATCGCAGAGGGTCTACTGGTCTCGTTCCCAAGTTCCACTGTATATACGTGATATTCACTTTCGTCGGTAAGAATAAGAGTAAGAGGATTTGATATTCTAATATTATAATAGTATCTTATAATAGCTCAACGGCTTCCGGAAAAGAATAAAACAATGTTCCCACGTGCATGCGGTGATTTGCGAATAATTTGAAGCCGTAGCGCCATATGCATGGCTGCCACGTACGCTTTGGATATTAACAATATGCTGAGGTATCTGGTGCTGACATGCTTCAACCCTCTTCCCAATTTCGAAAAATCCTAAGTGGTAAGTGCTGGACTCAATACTGAATCTTGTGGTTTGAATTGATTCAGTAACATAATTTAGATGTCCGGCTTGTTTCGATAGGTGCGGCGGTATTGATCAAAAATGATTAGGCTCACTAAGACCCAGCGCTTAGGGGTCCTACCACTATTGCTCTTCCTACGGGTATCATATATATCAGCTGCCGTTATCAACGTCGTTATTAGCGAAGTTGAGGAGGTGTGGCGTGAGAATAATGATGACACATTACGACGTAATAGACCCAGCCAAGAATCCGTATTGATATGTATGAAGTGTCACTATGGATATATCCATATATATATAAGTGTATATGGTACACGGATTACGTAGCTAATCGTTTTGGAATTGAATATAGTATGTCGCCCGCCACCAGAGGAGCCCTGGATTGGTGTATATGCAATTGATCCGGCGACCACCTCCTGTGAAGCTAATGGAGGGAGCGAAAACTGGGTAATCCGGAAGTCCCCTTGGGAGCGGCCGGAGTATATCCCCAAACCTCCTGGAACAGTTTTCCAGATTGAGGGTCCAGGGCCGGCCGAAAAGGATACAGCCTATGCTATTTCGAATACTGAGTCTAAGGAGGATTACTTGACATTCGGACCTATACTTAGTTTTGCTGTGTCATCCGAACCAAGCAAGTGCGTTACACCTACTATCCCCCACACGGATCTATACAAAGGGAAGAAGAAAATAACTGATAAATCGGCTGTTGATAGATGGCTTGTTGAAAGGTATGGAAAGAACGACGTTTATGAAACGATAGCCCCAGATAACAAACTCAGAGTGGGAGACACCCTTCGATTCTGGGACCCGGAAATACCTTACGGTTTCCAGCAGCTATATAGTAAGCATACCCGTGTGTATAGGCACCATCTGGTATTGGGGGGCTGATATCCCGAAAATTAAATAGTGCACCGGATCAAGGGTAGTCCTCAGAGGTTCAATCGAGTGAGGCCGCTTCTTCTGGATAGCGAAGATGTTGGGGAGGACTACGCCGTCCGACTAGCCAAATTGCGAAAGGAATACCCGGCCGCTGAATTTAGAATCGCCTCTATCGACAATTCTGACATATTTGAGCCGCCTCCGGTATCCAGAACCCAAAGATTTCTAGAAACAGTTGGGAGCGCGAAAGGTCGGATAGGGAGTTTTTTAACCGGTGGTAGATTTCGAGGACAGCTCGATTCAGGTCGGTTTGGTTCGGAAGAGAGGATTCCTTCAAAGAAGGAAGAACAGAGAGTACGCTCTGAGGAAATAGAGATTGATCCCGGGGATATTTTTGGGAACCCCAACCTTCTGAATTCAATAAGTCCTGATGAATACCTTCGGACGCAACAGCAGAAACCACAAATGGAACTACCATATATACCGTCTTTGGCTGAATTAAACCTTAGAAAATCTATGAAGAAGAATTCGCCCGTTCAGGAAGTTATCGCACAGTTTGAGGAATCTAAATCAGTAAGAATGGTTTTTTCGGCATACTTGCCCTTCGCTCTACAATTGTAGCACTAGAATTTTGGAAATACTGATATTGTCTGACGTAATAGGATAACGACAACGATGTCAGGCGCCCTGTTGAAATGGGAAGGTCGTCAAAGTCAAGCCACAGTGCGAATTCAAAAACGAATGAAATTGGGAGGGGTAGGATACCGACGGTGGCCAACAATTTCGAAGAGCCGAGGGAAGAAACAGTGTATCAGACCGCGTTTGGCTATGGGGATGAACCTTTCGATTATGACGAAGAGGACCGACTGGGTGATATCATAGATGATAATTCAAATTTGATCAAATTGAACCCAGCGTACCAACCCGTATTGAAGGGTCAGTCGGGCACTGGGGTCGTTAATCCAGAGGCGCTCCCGCCAAATGATCAATCGAACGCTTGAATGCCACAAAGTATCCTTCGAGATACAGCATAGTATATTATATAAGAAAATGAATGGTTCGCACAATGTCAAATAGTCTCAATCTAGGATCACATGGCGTAAGAAAGGCTTTGGTTCTCAGCGTTATACGTTATAACGAAGCTTCGAATGTAAGTCATATACCTGGGTATATTATATTTTGAGTTTCATATTCTTGTGTTGAGACTGTGGTATATTTTCCACGTAGATTGTTAAGCGAGCTTGAGACGCAGTAGCTTGGCTTCCTTCAAAGCTCCCACTTGCCCACGCCTTCGTCAGCCCTCCAACTACCCACATCCGTATCACGCTACGACATCCGCATCATACAATAATATCTCGATACCTCCCATATAACCTACCATCATGGCTCTTGACAGCTACTACCAGAATAAGATCGAAAGCGTGAAGCTCGAAATCATACACTCAACGGCTGTTCTACGGCGGTTGGAAGCGACGCGGAATGATTTGAACTCCAAAGGTGCGTTACTATGCATCTTAAATATCTCGAAGCTATCGATATAGACTTACAAGGTTATTTTTGAATACAGTGCGGTTACTGCGAGAGGAGTTGACACTGTTGCAACAACATGGATCATACGTCGGTGAAGTTGTTAAGGTTATGGGAACGAAGAGGGTGCTTGTCAAGGTCCATCCGGAGGGCAAATATGGTACGATACAGCACCAGCGTTCAAATAGTTTCTGGTTTCGAAGTTATATTGATATAAAAGTAACTGGATAGTTGTTGATATTGCCGATGGTGTCGAAATCGCGAAACTTACAGCTGGTAAACGCGTAGCATTGCTACATGAGAACTACCGGTTAGAAAGGATATTGCCTAGCTCAGTAGGTCTCCCTGTAATAGCAGTCGCCAGAACATCTTGTTCTAACGTGTTTTATTACAGGTGGACCCTCTCGTTTCTCTCATGATGGTTGAAAAGGTTCCCGACAGTACCTACGATATGATTGGTGGTTTAGACCAGCAGATCAAAGAAATCAAGGAAGTCATCGAATTGGGTCTCAAGCATCCGGAACTTTTCGAATCACTCGGTATTGCCCAACCAAAGGGTGTTTTACTTTACGGACCTCCCGGAACTGGAAAAACGCTGCTCGCCCGTGCTGTCGCCCATCATACCGACTGCAAGTTCATCAGGGTCTCAGGTTCCGAATTGGTACAGAAATACATCGGCGAGGGCTCGAGAATGGTCAGAGAATTGTTCGTCATGGCGAGAGAGCATGCGCCTAGTATCATTTTTATGGACGAGATCGATTCTATTGGATCTTCCAGAGTGGAGGGGTCAAGTGGTGGCGATTCTGAGGTCCAGAGGACCATGTTGGAGCTGCTGAATCAGTTGGACGGCTTCGAACCCACCAAGAACATCAAAGTTATTATGGCAACCAATCGATTGGACATCCTCGACCCCGCATTGTTGAGGCCAGGAAGAATTGACAGGAAGATTGAATTCCCTCCCCCCACGTGAGTATTTTTTTTCTTGGGAAGTACAGGTCCCCCAACACGAGCTTACAATTGGATGATTTTAGTGTTGAGGCAAGAGCGGATATTCTCCGTATCCACTCGCGTTCTATGAACTTGACTCGTGGAATCGACTTGAAGAAGATTGCAGAGAAGATGAATGGCTGTTCCGGAGCCGAGCTCAAGGGTGTCTGCACGGAAGCAGGCATGTACGCCCTCCGCGAGCGAAGAATACACGTCACTCAAGAAGATTTCGATCTTGCGACATCGAAGATTCTGAATAGACATGACGATAAGGCTACCAGCTTGGCCAAGCTATGGAAGTAAACCCTCAAAGATTCAAAGAGGTGGGGTCATATTTGTGCTGGTGGCATGTACTTGTACATAAACAAAGCATCTGTGGCGATAGCAATAAATAATACCAGCCTTATTCTTAGAAAAGTAGCAAATAATGTGGGCCGTCTATAAATATGCCGAAGTCCTGAACATGGGGCTGACGGTCTCGTGAGAACGTTCGGCGCGGGTGCATTGCAAGGTGTTCATTTCGGCCTAATTCAGCTTACCCGGTGTCCAAATCTTGGCTGGCCGGGAAGGTCATCATCCCTTGAGGGAACGAAAGCTCCAAGTAATTGTAAAGCCTTCAGCCTCATCTTCAAGGGTTATCATTGTAGTAATCCTTTGGATTCAAATCTCTCCAATTTTCAAAGGGAATTAAAATTTCCCCTTTTACTATCTTTTCTCTCAAAGATCAGCCTCTGCCCGCGTCAGTTTTAACACTCCGCCTTGGATGCATCGCGGGCAATCAAACCGCCCGCCCCCAACAGTTGCGAGAACTCTCACTCTCATTCGTCCGGGTCGCTTTCTCTATCCGTAACCCCGTTTATTGCACCCCATTGAATATCCTAGCCATCACGAGTTTAGTGGCAGGTCAAACTCCTAGACCTCCATTCAACCATGTTCGCCAGGTTAAAGAACTTCGCGGATTCTCTCGAAGAATCCGCGCGAACGGCCGGCCAGCGCAACCTCGCATCTCCACCACCGTCGACTCTCCAAAGGGCACCTAGTAGTTCCCGGCGCGACGGGCTTCACGACCGATCATCTTCGAGACCTCGGAATACAGTCTCATCACTTAAAGAGCGGGATCCAGCGGATTTCGAAGCAGACTTCTCGAGCGATGGAGGAGGAATCTCTAGAACCGGAACACCAGCCCCTCCAACGAGTGGTAGTGGTGGTAGTGGTGGGGTGGGAGATGAGAAGCGGGAGGGTGAAACCGGCGATGGTGGTACAGAAAGGAAGGATGTGGGTGGAGCAGGGGGGACTAGTAATGGAACCATAAATTTGGTGGATTTGCCGTCCGAAGTTAGATTGAAGCTCCGAAAACTCGAGAAGATTGAGAACAAGTATACTGGTATGGCATAAATATCCATTTGCTTTTCAGGGCTTTGAATCGGGTGGTGATGTGGGAGGTGTGGAGGGGTTAGATGGTAAAAGAGACAATGCTGATTATCAGGAAATAGAGTTACTCCGATCATATCGCATCACACATGCGAAAGTCCAACTGATCGATCCCTTCGAAAAGGTCCTCCGTGAGACGACACCCTGCACTTCTATCTCCGAACCCGCGGCATTCACCGAATATCTTAACAACTTATCGTTACGGTCTGACATGACGATGGAGGAATTCAAACGCGTTTCGAAGGAACTGGCTGAGACAAAGAAGGAGCTGGAGAAGCACAAAAAAGAATCCGACGATAGGGCAAAGGAGATCGAGGCATTGAAACTGCGTGTTAAAGAACTGGAAGGGAAGGCGGAAACAAATGGGGCCTCTGCTGTTACAAGTCCTACCATTACAAGCCCAGTTAATGGTCCCTCTACCGCAAAGAACAGCATCGACCTTGCTGAGAAGATCAAGTCACCTGGAGCAGCTTCCATCTTATCGATATCATCCCTGAAGCCAACCCCAGAAGCTCCTGCGGAATTCTTTTCATTTGAAGACGAGCAAGACCGTCTTGATGCATTGGTCAAGGAGCAGGTTGATGAGATTTCCACATTGAAGGCTTCACTAGATACCGCCAAAACAGCTGCTAAGGTCGCTGAAGAGGCGGTGCAAGTGTTCCAAAAGAATGTAGAAGACTCGCAGCGGGAGCTTGAGGGTATGAGGGAGACAATGGTGGCCAAGGATAGTGAGATCAAGAGGTTGATTGATGAGAGCGGGAAGCTCGAGAAGGAGCTTGGAGGGCTGAAGGAAGAGCTCACAAAAGCCCAGGAAACCGTCAAGGCTGTTGGTACTTCTGATACTGCAGAAGGGAACGAAAATTCGATTGATACTGGCCTCCTTGAGAAGTTAGAGAAAGAGAAAGAGGCCTTGACTACAGAGCGGGATAATCTTCAAAGCATGCTGAAGGCCTCAGAGGAGGAGTTTGCAAAGGCGAAATCTGAGTACGAGGAGAAGAGTGAGACTCTTCGCGGTGAGCATAAGAAAGAATTGGAGGCGTCGGAAGCAAGCATCAAAGAACTCAAAGCTGGAAAGGAGAAAGAGATCGAAGAGCTTGAGAGCAAGATAGAAGAACTTGAGGGAGAGACCTTGATGCTAAAAGCTGTTTCTGATGAGCTACATAGTGTCAGGGATGCTAAAGTCAAGATCGAGAAGCTCCATAAAGAGGCGGAATCTCGGCTGGAGGATTTGGAAGCAAGATTGGACAAAACTAAGAAGGAGAAGGTCGCCCTTGAGTCAAAGATTTCGATTCTAGAAGACCGATTATTAGATTCTGACCGCAAAGTAAAGGATCTCACGGCCGCAAGGCCTTCAGCCGACGCCAAACCAGCCGAGTCGAAGCCAACAAGCAGTTCGCAAGATACGCTGGCCGTTCCGGACAAAGGTCTGACGGCTTCTCAGAAGCGCAATCGCAGCCGGCGAAATAAGAAGAAACGCGAAACCGCAGCTTTAACTGACAAAACCTTCAAACCCGATGATGACGAAGAGGAGGCATCAAAAGACGACACCGAAGATAAATCTCAAGATGTTGCTACCCCTACATCACCACGACCAGATGACGATGAAATCTCCGCCACCGACCTCATCATTTCAAATCTGAGACTTGAAATCACTGCTCTCAAGGCAGAGTTGGATGAGCATGAAACCCGCAGCGCAAAACTTCGTGCGGAGGCTAAACGAGCAGCTGACCGCATTCAAGAATTCGAGATCCTCCAAGAATCTTTCCTTAATATTAGCGAGGAATGCGTCGAGGCCAAGGACAAAATTCAGGACCTAGTCCAAGAAAAGAAAGCCCTTGAAGCTGCCAAACAGGCTGTCGAGCAAGAATTAAGCAAACTGACTATGGAGATGGAGAAAGTCACCGCGGATGGCAAGAAGATCCAGGAGTCACATGGGGCTGTGCAGGAAGAGCTGAAAAAGATCAAGGACGAAGCGAGTTTATTAAGTGGCAAGCTCGGTGAACTGACAATGGAGTTTGAAGCTCACAAAGCCTCTAGCGATAAGGTTTCGGACGAAGCTAATGCCAAGTACGATACCCTAAACAAGGAATTCGAGGCTGCAAAGGCACAGGTTGAGTCTACGAAGGCAGAGCTATCTATCGCTCAGCAGCTTGCCGCCACCAGGTTCAAGGATTTGGCAGAGAGGAAGGCAATCTTAGAGAGAATGCAGGCTGAAATCAACAGTCAGAAGTCAGAGCTTTCGAAGCTCTCTGCTACTAACGGCGATCTTAATCAAAAGCTTGCAACTTTTAAACGGCTGGAGAAGGCCGAGTCTGACCTAAAGTTCGAAGTCGATAATTTGAAACGCCGGCTCTCGGATCGTGAAAACGAACTCGACAATATTAGAGAAAAAGCGCGAGTGGAAGTTAGGAATGAAACCACTAGAAGGGCTAAAGCGGAGGATTCGATAAAGACCTTACAGAAAGAACTTCGTGTGTGCGAGGAGGATAGAAAGGAAGCTCAAGAGCTTGTAGAATCGCTATCTAAGGACCTGAAAAAGGCACAAGAAGAGGTGTCTACTCTTCGGCCCAAACTGCTTACATTCGAACGAGAGGTTCAGAAATTGAGGTCAGAGCGAGACGGTTTCCAAGAGGAAATTGATCTCAAGACAGCCCAGCATTCATCCGCACAAAGCTTGATGTCGTCTTTGCGAGATCAGACGTCCGAACTTGCAATGCAGATGAAGGAACTCAAAGAGAAGAACGAAAGTATGGAGGAGGAACTAGCAGAGGCTCAGAAACTGCTTAGCGAGCGTAGCCGCGAAGCTGAAACCATGAGACGCTTACTTAGGGACGTCGAAACTAAGCAAGATGCAAGAATTAGGGAGATGAAAGAGAGAATGGACCAAGCGATCGATGAAAGAGACAAGGCGGAAGAGGAAGCAGCCACTGTTAGCAAGCGCAAGATGCGAGAACTCGAAGAAATCAAAGACAAGCTCCGAGAAGCCGAAAAGGCCCTGAAGCGGGTCCAGGAAGAGAAAGCAGATGCAGAGAAGGAGAGGAATGGGTTGAAGAGCGGTAAGGAGAAAGCGGAAGAGGCTCTGCAAAATGCAACCAAAGAGTTCGAGGAAACGAAGAAGGCTATGATTAATATGCGGGATGCATTGGTACGTATCAATATAGTGGTTGTTTGCGAAAATGGAATGCGCAAGCTAAGATTCTTTCCCAGGACGAAACCGAGAAACAAATGCGAGATTTCGACAAGCAGAAAGGCGACCTGCGGAAACAAACTGAAGAGATACAGCTGAAATACGACAAGCTCCAAAAGGCATATCGAATCGCAACGGATGAACTCCGTATGATTCAGAATGCGAAGACGAGATCCGATGACAGTCCTCGGCCGTCCTCTCGTCAATCCTTGGATAAGCCAATGTCGCCCACAAGGAGAGGTTCTGCCACACCTTCAATGGATGGAAATGGTCTCGACAGTATTAACGTCGACTACATAAAGAATATTGTTCTTCAGAGCTTGGAGGTAAAGAACAAGAAGATGCAAATGCAGATGCTGCCAGTTTTGAAAATGCTGCTGAAGTTTGATGAGTAAGACCGAACTCCCCTTCTATCATATATCTTGGTATCAATCACCAAAGCACTATATTCTAACCACACCTTCGCAACCGCAGAAAGGATGAACAACGATGGTTAACCATCGTGAGCTCTATCAAATAAATCAAAGATATCTGAAGACGGCTGTGTGAAAAATTACTATTTTTTTTAACGGGTTTGTATTGATTCATGCACTCTCTGTTTCTAGCCTGATTGCGAGTGTCGAGGCGTTTTACTGTTTCCTGTATATTGACGGTAATTTTCATATCGCAAAAAGTTGGGATGGAGCATTTTTTGGCGATTAGAAACCCGATTAACTTACTTCAACATTTACGACACAACATATGCATTGCAGCAATTGATGATGATTATATCCTTCTTATCTTTCGTCCCTCTTCAGAGCAAGCGGTTTGAGGTGATAATATTAATATCTAATCCCTAATGTATATAAGGACTTACCAAACCGCAAAGACAGCATGCATTGCAACATTGCTATTATTGCCTGGGCTTGCAATCCTTACCATACGTTTGACGGAGAGTCCACGTGGACTACTAGCTACGACTTTAGCTTGCTACTTCCTGTTTGATTTTTCTGTTTAAACTTTTGTGGTAAGCGGCGGAGTAAAAACGAATAGCCATAACGATGACGACGAGGTGAAGCATATTGCCAATTTCCAAAGCCTTTTCTTCGGGGAAAAGTCTACATTCTTTGACAAAAATGGCGATAATTTGAAGCCTAAATGCAGATGGTTCGATTCATGTTCCGATGTCTGCCGCATGTGATCTATTAGTAGTATACCTAAAAGAAAGCATGCAGAGCAGGGAATGGCTACTATGGTGGCTCCTGCGTTTTGGCGTTAACTAACGTTAGCGTCAAAGGGCCGCACGATGACGGGAAACCTACTGTAAGGCCCCTCGACGCTGAAGCATATGTATGTAAGTAATGTAGGGTGCATGTAATGAGTACATGGACCTACGTACACTTTTAGCATGGAAATAGTGTTAGAAAGGGCCCTTGAAAGCAGGCCTCTCCTGTCATTTGCATGTCGCGATTAGCTGCGAAGCTGAAACGAAACGCCATCTGGCGGAACTGGGTAGCTTCTTAAGCAATAATAAGTGTTCCAGAGACTGCAGTTTGACGAGGAAGGATATCCCAGCCTGCTCGAGAAACAATGGATTTTTTTGGATGTTCTGTGTGGATTGCAAGCCCCTTCTTGGCTGCAGCAGCTGTTACATAGCAGGTTAGGTACCTACTTAGGTACTTAGGTAGTGGTGAAGTAAGAACGCACATGTACATGTATGTCGGTCTGAAGACAAAGCGTCGAAGCCATAGCCATAGTATAGTTATGGGCTGGGCAAGCCGGTTGCTGTTTAAAAGGTGGCGGTTGTGCTGCCACGGAGTGCAGTCCCAGTAACCAAGCCAGTCCAGCCAGCCAGCCAGCCAGCCAGCCCGTCACTCGGCCAAAACAACACAGCTTAGAACCGACACCTTTTCGACACCTCATCCATCCAGCCAGCCTGCCTGCCAACCATTCCCTCCATCCATCCCATCTCCGTCACACACATTCTCTCGCTCTCTTTCTCTCCACCATCACCATCACCATCGTCACTACTCTCTTCTGCTTCATATCGCCATTATCAAGAACATACAACCCACGTACCAGCTACAGTAGACCCTCTAAAGGCTGCAAACACGTTCATACAACCTTCCTCTCTTTGTAATTCTAAAAAAAGCTCTACTTGGCCTTGACCAGCTATCGGTGCTATCGCAATGGCGGGTTCCCGTAACTACGATTTCCTGGTATGTTGCATGATGCCTGCCAGCCATAATCGCGTATCCGAGTAGCTGCCCTGATAGCTAATGTCCACTCTCTTGCTTTGCTCGCTAGATAAAACTCCTCCTCATCGGTGACTCTGGGGTTGGAAAGTCTTGCTGTCTGCTGAGATTCAGTGAAGATTCCTTCACCCCTTCTTTCATCACAACCATCGGAATCGACTTCAAGATCCGAACTATCGATCTAGATGGCAAGAGAATCAAACTCCAAATATGGGACACAGCTGGTATGTTTCCCCTTTGAACTACCCCGACACCGTATACTCGCCTCGTCGGAAATCAGCTCAAAGCGGCAGAACCCGATGGCGTTTAAAACACCAAGACCAGGCGACTAACCACAGCGTTTCTTGCTTCTCTCTACAGGCCAGGAGCGTTTCCGAACCATCACAACCGCGTACTACAGAGGTGCTATGGGAATTCTATTAGTTTACGATGTCACCGACGAACGATCGTTCAACAGTACGTCCACTTCCCTCCCAACCTCTCCTGGTTGCTACAGCTGCAGCTGCACTTCTGGCAAAATCACAAATCACTGACATCGCCTGATTACGTAACACAGACATCCAAACATGGTTCCAAAATGTCGAACAGCATGCAACGGAAGGTGTAAACAAGATCCTTATCGGAAATAAATGCGACTGGGAGGAGAAACGTGTTGTTTCGACAGAAAGAGGCCAGGCCCTGGCCAATGAGCTTGGAATTCCTTTCATGGAAGTTTCTGCTAAGGCTAATATTAATGTCGAAGAGGCCTTCCTTTTGCTGGCCCGCGATATCAAGAAGAGAATCATGGATTCGTCTTCCGGAGAGAAAAACCAGCCAGGAGTTGTCAACGTGAACGAGACGAGCAGTGCTGCCGGTGGAAAGTGCTGCTAAACGGAAGACCCGTGATAAGAGGTGCATGTACAGCCTTGCCTAACTGCAACCCGATGTATAGCGGAGGCCTCACGCATTCTTTACTATGCATAGACCATTCCCATACCCCTCTTGCGTCCTTTCTGGAGGACTTTTCAACGAAAGACAAGATGAACCATTGGTCTACCGATACGTCTTTAATTTGCATAATGCCGAATACCCCATAATCTACTACATTTTATAATACCGACGACGGACACGGACGAGAAGAGATGGGCAAGACACGGAACAAAAATGTGAAGGAGTTCTTTGGAGTTTTTCTTCTTCTTCTTGTGAGCTAAAAGGAATCAATATTTTCCCCAGACTTCCCCAATGTTCACATTACCTCGTTCTTTCTGGCTCCCTTCTTCTTCTTTCTTTTCCCTTTTTTATTAATCATCATCTGGTTTTGCTTTTATCTGATACAGTCGGACGATATAAACGTTGTATCTGCGCTTTCACCTGCCACACTATTGTGTGTTCCTCTACCCCCCTTGGTGGACAGTTATTACCTTTGCAGGATATTTTGTGTATCTCTCTTTTTTTCATTTTCTCTCTTCCCTTATCCTGTATTATTGGGTCAGCCTTTGCCCCTTGTCGCTGCTCTGGTTTCCTTGATAACGATCTTGTTGGCTCTCTCTACGATGTGTATGTCTTTTAGCTATACCGCCCTGTCTGTACTATCAAATGCTAGATTGCTTCCTCTCTCCCCAGGACGACGGTCCACACGACGGTTATTTTTAATGCGTGAAGTCGACGTCGGCTTCAATAACTCGGTTCGGTTCAAAGATACGTTAATACGGCTCCTACATGCGCGGATTGTCTCAGGACAAGCTGTCGAAACTTCTTTCCCATGGATCGGAACTCAATGTTGGGTTTCAATACCGAGCACTAGTCTACACCGTAATACTGGGTGCAAATTCGCACAACAAGCATCCTCCCGACTCAACATGTTGCAACGTTGGTTGTGACATCCAATCTAAGCACCCATGCTCCCTTCCGTAGTAATTATAAAGGAACAGAAACTTCTTCATCCAACAGAAAACCAGGGCCGCACGTCTAGGCAACTCTTCTACCCGGGCGATCTACGGAAACATCCACTCCGTTCAAGCAAGTCCTGCGTACCGGTCAGGAACCACAATTTCGTTTCGATCGTAAATCTCTAGGGCTAGTTCCGACATTCCTTCAAAGGCAACTCCACCCCTTAACTTCGGTTTTTGGGACCGCAATTGAGTTACCTATAATATTTGTTAATAGACCTTGGGGATCACATATCCGCGATCTTTTGTGGAGAGGGGGGTTTCGTTGCTTTTGGTGTACAGAAAGCTTGTGTTACCCGGGAAGAAATCCCAACAGGGCGTGTTTTGAGGTCGTACAGACCCCCTACGTCAACATTTTTTTAGCGGTAATGCTGCTAGTGTTGGTTATATGGCCTGGCCTGCTATCGGTGGTGGTGGTGCCAAGTTGATTTTGATAACTAAGACGGCATGTTAGCTTCAGAGGCGGGTTAAGGCGTATGTCTGGGGAATCCGTTAGATCTGTGGTGGTTCTAGGTTCTGAAACCCGTCTCCGTGCTTTGGACCATATTGAAGCCATTTGGCTTAGGGTTTTACGGGCGTCAACCCAAGAATTGATGGAGCTATCAACAAGAACTGCTATGTTGCGAGTGATACTAACGGCGGACTACTTTATTGATAGCAGGATTCGTCCGATACGAAGCTCGTTACGTAACGAGGGATTTGTGCCCGGTATTGAGGGATGAGATGGTCTTGTCTCTATACTCTAGATTTCTGTTATGGAATCTTTGTATAGAAATACAGAACCAAGTGGCTGATATAAATTCCTCTATTGCTCCTCAAAATTGTCGGGTTCTCCAGTATAATCCTAGATAATCGACTCTAGAGCATATAATACCCGTCCTTATAATTACTTAGGTAGGTAGTGATTCGTGCGGATTTCCCCAGGGTATATCATCGTAATTAAGAAATACAAATTCATATCATTAATTTGTCTCCCTGCGCAGCCTACCCCGAAGAACTGCCCCGAAGATCGTTGATCTACGTCAACTAATCTTCCCCCGGGCCACCGTATCGGTCACTTAACGGCCGCGAACCGGGTTTGGAAGCGGCATTTGGTTCGGAGTTTGAAACGGCAATAAACGGTGGAAGGCCTATTAGCTTTGTGGTATTGTCGGCGCTGTTAGTACTGCAGGGTGAGGAAATAGTGGCATCTTTTAGTTTTGAAAGTTTGAGGCCCTGAGTGATTGAGGCTGCGGAGAGGATGAATGCTATGAGAATGAGTTTAGGAGAGCAGAAGGAGGGCATCGTGGTGACGGTGCTGGACGGGGTTGGTCGTTGTCTTGCTTTTTGATTTATGAGTGTAGGTACCTAAGTAGATTTGATTAATTGATATCTTTCGTAATTGCTAGAAATTATTTGTATAGAATAAAGTGAGATGATTTGCTCTAATAGGTAATATTAATATAACTCGTGGAAGTTTCAGAACGTGCACAACGGCGTCGAGTGACAAAGCGAAAGAAGTTTGAGTTAAGCGGCATAATATAGATCTTGTCGGATATATGTCAACTAATAGTACAAATACTACTCATACAAGTCTACTCCTCATAATATTACACATGTACAGATCTAGATATGTAAAAACTGAAGTAGAAATACCAACTATGGTTATTCCCTACCGACTACTCCTCAAGAAACCCAGCACTCCTCCACAATACCCCACCAACTCCGAGACCCTACCGGCTTCTTGCTTCATCTCCTCTCTATATTCTTGTAATGCCTCCTTAACAGTTGGCTTCTCGTCTCTTAACTCTGCCATTTCATCGTCATCACTATCCTCTTCGTCTTCAGCTTCGCTGTCCTCAGACTTTGCCAATTCCTCTTCTTCTTTGGCTACTGTCTCTCCATGTATTTTGAGGAATACTCTCATCCATGTTAGCACGAGTTCGTAGTCCTTTCGACTTCGTAGGCGTTGTGTTAGGGCTTCGACGAAGGATATTAGTTCGAAGTATGGGGCGCTGGAGGTATCCAGCGTCCGGATTTCAAGATCCGTCGTCGATGGTGGTAGAGTTTTCATATGTTCGATGAAGGCGGTATCTACAAAACAAAAAAAAGCGCTTGATTAGTATAATGCCCTTTCACGGATTATTGGAAAGAGGGGAGGGAGGGAATTTTTTTTTGGGGGGATTGTTAGCACTTACAATCTCCATCTTCACTACCTTCCATCAAAAGCCTTGTGAAACTTCTTTCAAATTGAACATCACCACTCTTAACTCTACTCAATTCTGCCCTTTCGATTGCTCTTCTCGATGCGTCTGCAACACTAAGGTCGAGACCGTTGTCCATATCCTTGTTGGCATCGTCTGCACCAACGAGTTTTGCAGCCCCATCTTTCGAGCTTGCCAAGCTGCCCAAGAAGAACGGGGCCTTCTCGGGTTTCTTGATCGGATCGTTAGGCCTGTTTCGAGCCTTGATGTGCTCTAGGTTTAAGAGGTTCATCCACCGGTTCTTTGGTAATAAACTCATAGTGAGCATCTGATCGGACAACTGGTCGACTGTGGTATATTGGCCATCAAGTCCTTCTTCTTCGATGTCATGTGCGAACGCAGATTCCACAAGCCCTGTGCCACCTTCTCCCGTAGAAGATGGCCCACTGAGTTTTCGAATATCATCTTCGGATATGCGCCGGGTAGGGACGTGTGTAAATACAGTCTTGTTGGTGTAAATACCAATACCCACGCTGTCAATCGACGCCGTAGCTAGGAAGTTGCCATCCGGAGAGAATGAGATCGAGTTTACGACGCTTGGAGTCTTGAATCCATCGATGAGGTGACCGGTTGGTAGATCCCAGACCCTTATTGTCGAGTCCATGCTTGATGCGATGAGCCAGCGGGAGTCATTGGAGAAGCAAATATCCGAGATACGGCCACCGCAGCCCCATAGTTCACGCACAACCTTCCTAGTCTCGATATCCACCACTCGAATACCCAGATCATCGCAGGATATAGCGATCAAACCCGATGACCGATGGATTCTGAGAGCCGTGCATGCCGTACCTTCTGTAAAGGATATCTGGTGCTGAAGGAGCCCAGACTTGAATTCCCAGAATTTGACGAAGCCGTCTAATCCACAGGAGATGAGGACCTGGTTAACAGAGTCGACTGCTAATCCCGTTACCCCGCCGGCGTGTTTCCAACCTGCTCTGCTTCCTTGGCCGTTCTTCCTCGCTGCGATTTGCGCTTTTGTCGCTCGAGCGGGGAATCTGGCTCTATGGATCCCACTTTGTAAGTTATAAGAATCAATAGCGCCCTTCGCACTTCCCACGATACCGAAGGTACCGCATGGGCTGATGGCTACACTTTTAACCTCCCCTCCATCGCCAGTGGGTAACGTCCACCTTCCGACCTTCCGTCTAGTCCATGACCACGATCTCGCAAACGCTTCTTCCCTTCCGCCAGTAATCACACCTTCCCAACCGAGTTCGTTAGACCCCCACTCCGCCCCAGCGCCGTCCCGATTACCCTCCACCGCAATACATGTTATAATTGCACCTTTCAACAACGATACATCTGCAATCCTGTCGTACATGCCGGATTTCTTCAACTTGTTCATCGTGCTTTCCATGCTTCCTTGTGATAGTTCGGTAGACTGTGCGTCAGATCGAAGGGAGAATCCCCAGAGTGAATGATCGAGGGAAGCAGAAAGTATAAAGTGAGTGCTAGGGTGGAACATAATCGTATTCGGTGCCAATGCATGGCCACCGCGCTGCCTTAATATTCGAGGTAGAACGGTAGTTGGTGTGTCGAATACCCAGAGCTTAATAGCGTTATCGCCGCCGGATGTCACAAGAACGTTTTGACCGGGAAGGAAAGTGGCCCTTGATATGCCACCGGTTGCAGATGAATGTACGCCTCGCATGATTCCGATTGCCTTTCGAGATTTGAGAGACCAGAGGGTTATATTTCCATTAGAAGATGCAGAGGCAAGCATATCAGATGGTGATGGGGGCTCCGAAGACGACTTCAATGGAGGCGGTACTAAATCTGAACGGAAGGACAAAGAGGTCACAGGCGCCGAGGACGAGAGTTGGAATAGCGATGTATCCGTCTGGATGTTATGAAGGTTTATTATACCAGAGGAGAACCCCATCGCCACGATTGAGTGATGGGTGGATAGGGACAATGATGTGAGATGTCCGATATCTGTGCCATTGGGTGTTTTTGGTGGTAGGATGGAATAGACGAGCTTTCCGCTTCTGATGTTCCAGATTTCTACAGAGCCGTCCGAGGTACCTATACATATTTTATTTAAAAAGGTGGGTGGGTGGACGATGTTAACGATATCAGATTCGCCGAACAACTCGATTGTCGTGTAGAGTTCTATGTTGCTTGTTAGATCATCGATGCTCTTCGATCGTCAATACATCACTACAGCGTACCTCTCGACCCAATGTTCCAAACACCAACGCTCTTAGGCCCAGTGATGCCAACAAGCCAGTCACCGAAGCCGAATATGTCTTTGATTCCAGTCCTGCCCTTCTTGACCTCATCCATCTGCATTTCGCCTGTCTTCTTTCCTCTTTCAAATATCCATATTCCCGTTCGAAAACCGACGTATATTTCCTTCCCACGAGCGTATATAGAAGTGATCTCAGAAGGAGTTTGAGGACTTGTTACGAAGAGAAGATTGAGTCTTCGGATGTCATATGTGGATACAGAATGACCGGTAGATGTAGATAGTTGAAAGGTTGCAGAATGTTGGAGAAGGGCGAACGGAGCCGAAGTTGTGACATGACCGAGAGACTATATTTAGTATATTATAAAATCTTCAATTAGTAAACACGACCAAAGATTTGCAATAAGATTTCTTAAGAGTTTTTTTCGATAATACTGACTCTGAATGGAGCGAAGATTCGAGATGATGACTTTTGCGACTGTTGTGGAGCTGACTTTGCGACCTCAAGACGGGCTCTTTTGGCCGGTGGATTGGAGACGTCTAGACTCATGACGGGTAGTATAATCTAATATCGTTACTAATATCTCCAAGCCAAAATCATTGAGCGGTTGGTTGTCGAGGTCGAGATATAAGATAGTAGATGGTCCCCACCAGTGCAGTGGTCGCGGCGTCGCAGTATACCAGCTTCGAGTCTCAAAAGATTAAAAATTTTGTTTGCAGCTCACAGACGGATTTCTCGTTCGGCGCGACAACCAATCAGAGCTTTGTGTTGTGTGAGAGGGAGCAAACAGGTTTTCAATCACATGATCTGACCCCTCTCAGTCTTATACCCTGCACATTCCCTGCCCTTGTTCTTTGTCGGGCATCCATGAACCATTTCAATCTTTAATTACTTATGTAATGAGTCGATGATGTAGATATTATATTTTGGATGCTTGGTAGGGAAGTCTTAGAATCGATCGATTAGTGACCCTTTCACCCGACTTGCTTCCTTAGTCTATATCCGATTCCAATGGCCATTTGGGTTGCAGGGCATGCCTGTAGACATGTTCATGTGCCCCGAACAAGTGTATATCATGAATGAGGGGATCAAGCTATCAAGTATATTTGATTTCGGATTAAGGTTCCTTGACGCTGCAGAACTACCCAAAACTAATGCCAAAGAAGCTAGTATTTAGTATACTTAGTACCTCTTATATAGTAATTATACCTGTGTCATATCATTGCATAGCTATTACTGCCGTATACCAGCACAGCCGCCTCATTCAAGCCAATTGACGTCTCGGCTGTTGTTCTGGTTGAGCACTCAAGTACCTGCTGCTGGACTAGTACTTTAGCAAGAATGCAGTGCATTCGTTAAAACCATCCTGTCAACGTGTCAGTACCCTATTCTTCGCCTCGTCTCGTTAAATTCCCAACGACATTCGAGAATACTATCTCAATCAGTACTAAATTGGGGGAGCTCGAAAGGATCAGATTTAATATCACCCGGAATTGGAAAGTTGTCGTGTGCGGGTTCTATGTGAGTTTCTGCATCTTCCAGAGCTTCGTTATTGGCTGTTATAGTGTAACTTACAGGGAAGAGCAGTGACCACGAACCAAATGCCCAAACTATGATGAAATGAACGTTTCGAATGTCCAGGTACCCCTAGCCTGTTGACAAAGAAAGAAATAAATAAAGAAAGGGAAAAAAGAAACGGGTCCACTACCCCTCTCACTCCAGCACGGCCAGCTGTGGGGACTGGTCGGATGTATGTACCTGAACCTCTGCTGGAATTAATGTTCGTGTATCGCGGGGCTTATGGAATTCCGGTCAATTAGGCGAGATACACAATGTTGCTTGCCTTCAACTGGCCGGCCGGCCTGGCTGCCTTGGACGTTGTTAAAAATTGACCAGTCTGATATAAGAGACGTTCGTTCGTTCGTTCGTTCGTTCATTCGTTCGGTATACTTTAATTAAGTATAAGTATTGGTCCTGCAGCTTTGAAGTCTCACGAACTCTTTCCCCTTTCCACTATCGTTCTTATATATAAATTGGTTATACATCTATTGTTTTTCCCCGGATTGCGGATTCAGAAAGTCGCACAGCAGCAATATACTTCGGTATATATATTAATATTCTCTTGCTGTGCGACTCTCCTGATATCATGATATATGATATGTCGATGATGCATTGCATTGATATGATTATAATACAACAACGTCCAACCACCCTCGCATGAATCGATCAGTCAAATCAAACGACGTCAGCCATCATCTCAGGAAATTGATCTCACTCATTCACTCACTTGCTCACTTATTCTCCCGCTCGACATAATTCAGCTCTTAACTTGGTTCTGCTCGATTAAGGGACCAGTCCCGACGGTTATTGGATATTACTCTCAACAAAAACTGAATCAACAATCATCCCACCATCTCGCGATTCAATCTCCGGCTGACATACTATCTATAATTACCTTAATTACACGTCGTATATAGGTACTTACATACTTCTACTTACTTACCTGGCTATTTGCATACGTCGATTTGTGTAGACATACGGACCATACACGCCGACAGACACGCAATACAGCATATAGATAGATGTCTAGCTGGGTCGACTATGGTGGAGACCATCTGAAATATCACACCCCGGTCTGTTTAATTAGTGGTTCCTCAATTTCCCCAGGATCTCAGCACCAATCCAGCAAGGTGTCGCGTGCCTAAAATTCTGAGAGTTCCCTTCGCTCCTCAGATCAGGATAGGATACGATAACCACTCTTAAACAGGGAAGCTCTGAAAGGAGCTGGAAAAAAAAAAAGAAGAAGAAGGGACAGCGCTCTTATAGATTGGTTATACCTACATCAACCAACCAGAAGAAGCATTCCAAGTTTGCTTAATAATAAGGAGAGGGGAGAAAAGGAAGCAAGGAATCAAAGAAGGAAAATACAGAAAAATAAAAAATGGAAAACTCCTCCAACCATCCGTTCTGTGCTGAATCTTGAATGTTTTCCCTTTTATATCTCGATACTTCTGGGTAAGTATAGACTTCGCCCGTGCGCCCACTATCACGAGCTCCACTTTGCAGGCTGCTTGCAGACGGAATCGACGATTAATTGGGAACGAGACCAGCTCTTCGAAATCCCGACCTAGCCAGAACCCGGATGCACATGCTCGCGACGAGAGACATACAGACACACACACACACACACACACACACACACACACAGTTCTACACCACATACACCCATCCATTACATCCATACCGTCTAGCAGGGGCCAGCATCCTTCCTTTCCATACCTTACCTTACTTACCTTACCTTACCAAATCCCCACCATTTGCCATATACTAGTTCGATCGAACTAGACACGGATCTGTGGTTTTCGTGACCAACTGCAACTCCAATTGAGCATCTGCGAAGTCCTCTTTTGAATAATCCAAACCGTCACAGTACATGCATTCACATGTATGTATTGGATTGACTGGAATTTGATTTGATTTGATAACCACGTCCTGCTATAGAAGGGAAATACCTGAATGATCCATGCAAATGTCTTCGTCCACTTCCACACCACAATTATCGTCACCGCCGCCGACAGGCTTTCGTGGCAGCAGCAGCAACAGAAGTAGCACTAGTAGTACCACGAACGGCGAGGGAAAACTACAGTCGATACCCGAAGCAGACTCCACTTCCGCTGTAGATGCCACTAGCAGCAGTAGTAATCCTGTTAGCTCCGCCAGTAGCATTACAAACAAACCTGGCTCCGATACGTCAACTCCGACAGCCACTAAACCACAACCTGGACCTTCCTTATCTCACCGACCGAATAGTACCAAAGATACCGACCAATCCGATGCCCGAGGTGCTGCTGTCGTCCGACCAGCTGCTTCTGCTGGCCCTTCAATGCAGCAGCATCAGCAGCAGCAACAGGAGCATGATAGTCGTAGTAGTAGCGGAAGCGGTAGTGGTAGTGCTGTTCCTGCGACTACTAATCACACCAATGCTGGCGCTGCTCCTTCCCAGCAGCAGCAGCCCAATGTCTCTGCCTCTGTCACCGCCTCTCTCGATATTAAAAGCAGTAAAATTCAGATCCAGAATAACGACCAACAACTAGCTTCCTCGCTATCCAGTACATCTTCTACCTCTCCCTCTCGCTACGATACTTCCTCAGCTGTACCTTCTGTCGATAGTACCTCTGCCCAACCGATTCCTACCCGGAAAAATTCAATTTCGGGTCACCCAAAGTCGCAATCCTCATCTCGCCAGTCGTCTTTTCACGCTACCTCGGGCTTTTTCAAGGATCTATTAGCGTCCACCACTGCTGCATTTTTGCCGTCTTCGTCTTCCGGGAAACGGCGTCCCAGCATACCTTTCAGACATCGCAGGTCGACTTCTTCCAATTCCTTCTCTGGTCCCCCGATTTCGCCAATGGCGACCAACCAAGTCGATGGCAATGGTCGTGACGACCCACCTTTGTTCTCGTCGACTCTAGAGCGAACTGCTTCACATTCAAGCACAAACACTTCCAACTCTCGCTTTACACATTCTTCCGTTGTTGGTACTCCGGCGGCTACTTCCTCGGGTCCACAGTCTTATAAAACCCAGGCTGACATCCACTTACTTGGCCGGGATACAAACAATCATGGTGTAACTGTTCCTGCTGCTGGAGGATTCATTCAACAACCTGCAATCATGCCTGCTGCCGCCTACACCCCGTCTAACGGACTTTCTCCAATTGCTGGTTCTCCGGACGGTGGGCCGACCGACCCAAATCCAATTTTACACAAGAATGGCCTCCCGAATCCCACTCCACCAGTTGCGTCCCAGAACTCTCTCGCTCAGGCACTCGTGCAGATGAACGCTGCCTCGGGCCGTAGCACACCCGCTACAGCCTCTTCGCCTCCTAGTGAAGACGGACAAGGTAACGTTCCTACTAAAAGACGACCATCCGTTTCAACAACATCATCGTCTGCTCCTAATCCAGCCCCCAAAATCGGAAGGGTTGGAGTCTGTGCTCTTGACATCAAAGCTCGATCGAAACCATGTCGGCATATTCTGAACCGGCTAATGGTTAACGGCGACTTTGAGATTGTGATTTTCGGCGACAAAGTGATATTGGATGAAGGTAGGATTCACCAAAAACCCATGACAGATGACATAATTCATGGGTCCTCGGATGCTTCCGTAAAAACAAATTATGCTGACTCCATGCTTAGACGTAGAAAACTGGCCTACATGGTAGGTGCTCTTTTGTGACATCTCATTCGTCCACTTATTTTGACAACTCCATCGCGATTTCCTATTTAATCTATGCACCAGCCCAACACAACGGTCAGCGTGGGGGGTCGCATAGATCGTCTAGGCTGCACCTTTGCATCTACGATACTAATTATTTTTATTCCTTACCTATTTAGTGACTTCCTAATATCCTTCTTTTCATCTGGATTCCCTCTTGATAAGGCGATCCGTTATGTTGCTCTCAGGAAGCCGTTTTGTGTCAACTCGCTACCGATGCAAAAGGTTCTTTGGGATAGGCGACTAGTCCTACGTATTCTTGATTCTATTAAGGTCCCAACTCCGAAGCGTGTGGAAGTGTCCAGAGATGGTGGTCCTTATCTTTCTCCTAGCACGGCTGCAGCACTCTATGAGCATACCGGGATAAAACTACCCCCACCTGGCGATCCTGCGTGGAAGGCACCCCAGACCGTGGAATTGATTGACGAAGATACCATTAGCGTGGACGGGGTCACCTTGAAAAAGCCGTTTGTTGAGAAACCTGTGAGCGGAGAGGACCATAATATCCGGATCTATTATTCAAAAGCGCAAGGTGGAGGAGGTCGAAAGTTATTCCGCAAGGTTGGGAATAAGTCCTCCGAATATGACCCTAACCTCACGAAGCCCAGGTCATCTGGTTCGTTCATTTATGAGCAGTTCATGGTCGTCGATAACTCCGAAGATGTAAAAGGTTACACCGTCGGTACCGAGTTCTGCCACGCCGAGACCAGAAAATCGCCAGTTGTCGACGGTCTCGTTCGTCGCAATACAAATGGGAAGGAGATCAGATTCGTCACAACTTTGACACCAGTCGAGTCCTCAATGGCAATCAAGATTGTCAAATCATTTGGGCAAAACGTGTGCGGGTTTGATCTGCTTCGTGTCAATGGCAAAAGCTTTGTCATTGATGTGAACGGGTGGAGCTTCGTCAAAGACAACAATGAGTATTATGACAAATGCGCCGAAAAGCTCAGAGCTATCTTTATTGATGTTAAGGAGAAGCGGGCTCAAGGAAGGGCTAGGTCCAATAGTACTACCAACCAGGCCTCTATTGATAGAAGTCAGTCGCAGTCACGAATCAACAGGTTCAGTGCGACAAAGCAGTCTATCGGGAACTCCCTGAACCAATTGCTCCACCGAAGCCCCTCCACGTCCCGACTTAGTATAGATCGGACGTCATCGAAAGACAAAGAGCCCCCAAGTCCAGGGCCTGGCACCCCCCCGCCTGGCAATCCAACCATACTTCAATCATCAGCGTCGTCAGGAACACTACAAGCTACCGACCCTGTACCCATACCACACGCAATGAGTTCTGTACGGAGCAATCCGGAATTGGCCCCACCCGCTCAGGAAGCGCCAGTTCCCGCCGGCCCCAAGCATACCTGGAAACTCAAGGGCATGGTTGCCGTTCTTCGACATGCAGACAGAACACCAAAGCAGAAATTCAAATTCAGTTTCCACACGCAGCCTTTCGTGGATTTGCTAAAAGGTCACAAAGATGAAGTTATCTTGGTCGAAGAGGGTCTCGAGCAGGTTTTGTTAGCCACGGAGGTAGCTTTGAAAGAGGGTATTGAAGACCGAGAGAAGGTCAGGTTGTTGAGGAATGCCCTTCAGCGCAAAATGGCATACCCTGGAACTAAAGTTCAGATCAAACCTCAGGGGCTCAAGAAGAAGAGTAGCGTGAAACTAAAGGATACTTCACCACCACCGGGAGCAGCTCCAGAGGCCCCGGTCGACCCTTCATCCAGTGAGGCGTTCATCCCGGACACGGTGCACGATTCGGAGGAAAAGGTCATACCGACCAAGGAAGCTTCGCTAAAGTCATCGAAAGATCTGTCACCCGTTGCAATCAATGATGATTATGTTGTAGACAAGCTGCAGCTCATTATCAAATGGGGAGGTGAGCCTACACACTCCGCCAGATATCAGTCCCAAGATCTCGGAGAAAACATGAGGAAAGATTTGTTACTCATGAACCGAGAAGTTTTGAATGATGTTACCATTTTTACATCTTCAGAGCGGAGAGTGTCTACGAGTGCGCATATTTGGGCGGCTAGCTTCCTCGATGTGAAAGAAATTTCCCAGGGAAGGATTGCTATTCGCAAGGATCTCCTAGATGATAGCAATGCGGCAAAGGATGAAATGGACAAAGTTAAGAAGAAGCTTAAAACACTCCTGCGAAAGGGTGCAGAAGCGCCAGCTCAGTTTGCCTGGCCAAGAGAGAACTTCCCAGAGCCATCTGTGGTCATGCAAAATGTCGTTCAGTTGATGAAGTTTCACCAGAAAGTTATGAAACATAACTACAAGAAGTATTTCGGTGAGGGACAAGATGGTAGCCTCATACCCACTCTCGCTGCTATGCAAGAAAAATCTTCCAAATCGGCTCAGCCTACCAGCGGATCTTCCGGCGCCATGGCAGGTGCCCTTGCTCAGGCTAATGCCACGAATACGATCCAAAGCCGATGGTGCTGCGGCGAAGATCCGGCTCTGTTCCGTGAGCGATGGGAAAAACTATTTGTTGAGTTTTGCGAGACCAAAGGAAAGGAGCCAGACCCTAGCAAGATTTCGGAACTGTATGATACAATGAAGTTCGACGCCCTTCACAACAGACAATTCCTAGAAACAATGTTCACGCCTTCATCCGAGATCATGGAAGAGGAGGGCATTGTTGATACGAGTAATAATGGTCTCGGTTCGGCAAATGGAACATCAGGGAATCCCTCCGAGAGTGCGGTTGAGTCGACAGAAGATGGCGGGAAGGCTGGGGGTATCCTTCGAACACATAGACTAGGAAGGAGAAGAAATAGCCGTAGAGGAGCGAGCCCCCAGGGACGACCTAGCATTACCGACGACGACGCTTCAGTGAAACTCGATAAATACTGTGGGCCTATTAAGGACGACTTTCGACTCACCAAACTTCGGGAATTATACCGACTGGCGAAGGTTCTCTTCGAGTATGCCCCCTATTGTGATCAAGATTATCGCTTTATGCTAACATGTGGCAAATAGCTTCGTCTCCCCGCAAGAGTATGGAATCGATAATACCGAGAAACTAGAAATTGGGTTGTTGACGTCGTTGCCGTTGCTCAAGCAGATCGTTAAAGATCTTGAGCATGTTCAGGCGAGCGATACTGCGCAGTCTTTCTTCTATTTTACCAAGGGTACGTAACTTAGGCCCCAAACTAGCGAGAGAAAATGGCTAACTTTGTTCACAGAATCCCACGTCTACACATTACTCAACTGTATTTTAGAATCTGGGATTAAAACAAAGATGGAGCGAAATGCTATTCCGGAGCTTGACTACCTTACTCAGATATGCTTCGAGCTCTATGAATCCGAAAACAAGAACGTTCCTGGTGCGACGCCGTGCGATCCGAATACCTCCAGCTATTCGATACGGATAAGCATATCGCCAGGCTGTCACAGTAATGATCCGTTGGATATGCAGTTGGATGCGAAACATTGTATTGGAGTTACTCCAAGAAGGAATCTTATTGGGCACCATGATTGGAAGGACCTCCTGGCTAGATTCAAGGAGAAATTTGATCGGTATGTATATTTGATACCTTTGGGGAGGGTTCAAGTACTAACATTATCACTATAGTGTCCAACTTCCGAAACGATTCATACCAATCAACCTCGCAGAGGAAGACTAAAATGCCTCTCAGCTATTACTTTTATTTTCTTTCCCTCGAACTACGTATTCGCGCGTACTGTATGCTCGGATTTTATTGAACGTTCGAGGCTACCTAGCATACAATGCTCTGCTAATGATGTAATAACGTTTGGCAGTGTTTTCCTTGCTCCTTTACTTTCTTCTTCTGCCCTTCCTTCTTTTTACGGCGGTCTTGTTTTTTGTTTCTCAAAAAGTAGCGCAGTTGTGCGAACCCGGTGTAAAATAGGTAGATAGGATAGGAACCGTACATAGAGGATTGAAGATGGGTGTACTGCTCATAGAGGTTATGCCAAATGTACCTGCTCCAGTATAGTTGTGTGAAGAGGTGAGCTGATAGAGGTATATCTGAAGGCTCCTCCTCCATGTATAAAACGCAAACCGAGCCTTCTGCATATTTTTTTGTCTCCCCATTATAGTAATTCTCATCCCGCCACCCAGTCTCGTTCTGAGATGCTGTTGGCCACAATTATCCTATCCCACATACACATATGTTTACTTCACCTACTTCTCAATACACCAGCTTCAGAACATCAACATAAATTCACGCATACACCCACCTGATCATAAGATGGAGATCGAAAAGCAAGTCATCATCCCTTCTAAGGAAGCTTCTCAGCTTCAACCTTCTGAGAATACAGCACAGCTTCAAGCCTCTGAGGAAGCCACCCATCTTCAGCCTTCTAAGGAAACCACTCAGCTTCAACCTTCTGAGAATGCAGCCCACCTCCAAGCCAATGATGCTGCATCGGATTTCGAGACCAGGGCCCAGAGGATGCAGCACATGCCAAAGGTCATCTCTTTGCAGGTCCCACCGATTGGTTCGGCTTCTCGAGGTGACGAGGATGGGTGGTATTGTCCTCAGGATGAATGTTGCGAAAAGTTTAGTGACAAAAAGGATCGCAACGACCACGCCCATTGGATTCATGCTTGGTGTTGGAAGTGTAGCATTGACTTCAAGACACAAAAGGCATTGAACCTGGTATGTCTTTCCCTCCTTCTATTTGTTATTTCTCCCAACTTTACCAGCTGATGAGTTTGTACTAATGATGTTTGCTCCTCTATAGCACTATCGAACCGTTCTCCACCCTGGATGCAAATAGGCATGCGTTCCCAGTTGCTCTGGAGAGTTCGAAAAGCCATCTGAGCTACTCGCCCACCTGGAAGGTCAAGGATGCACCAAAGCTGCGACCAATGGTGTCCACGAACATGGAATCACCCATCTAATCCTCCTCGATTACACCCGTGACTTCACCAATGAAGAGAAAATATACATCGCCAGTCTCGATATGAAGGCCATCGTCCTCCCCAAGGAAACGGTCTGGCTTGTCGACCCACTTGGAAAGTTCTTCGACGTCATCACCAAGAGCAGCAATATGAAGAAAATCAGTGCTGAATCACACTTCATGTATACCTGGAAAATCCAAGGAGATGATTTCGATGACATCACTGGAGCTTCCAAGTATACCTGTCTCGCCTGTGGCGAGAAGTATGATCGGCCGCGTAGCTTCCAGGAGCATATCCGTGGAGTCGAAAAGAAGAAAAGGCGAGCTTCAGCTGCTGATACGGAGGTTACGCAAGCTATCTTTTGGGTTTGGAAGTGCGAAGGGTGTGAAGCTGTTTTCAAGGTTTTGAGTGGGTTGGCTGGCCATTATGAGAATGGGTGCAAAGGGATTATTGAAGAAATGGGAGCCTTGAGGAAGGAGAAGGAGCATTGGAATGAGTTGGACGAAGCAATGATGAAGGAAATGGAGGAAGATAGAAATGGCGAGGTCGTTGTTTTGGATTACAAGGAGTTGACTAGCGTTAGGTACGACGATGAGGACACTGATGAGGAGGAGGATAGGTTTGAATTTGAGGATGAGAAGTGGACGATCAAGTGGGACAGTGATGAGGACGAAGGAGTACAACTCATGAAGGGAGTGAGAGAAAAGACAGGTACCTCTGAAGCTAGTTCCGAGGGTTCGGATGGAGGGTACACTGGAGATAAACCAGTTGGGTTGGAGAATATGCTTGCGAGTATGGGACTTATGCCTACGGAGGAGACTTCTGATGATGAATCAGGAAGTTGGAGCGATTGAACTCTTTCTTCCTTTGACTGTTATCATCTCCAAACAGCGCTATGAACTATCCAATTGCAAGGGTCAAGAGAAATGAATCATACGACCTGTTATGGTATTATCGTCCTTTTCTTGTATGTTATTCTTTCTTATTCTTCTGTTCTTCCTCTCTGAAATGAGGCATAGTACGAGACTACAGGAAACTGAGAGAAAGAATAAATTCCACGTTTCTTCCAACTATTCACTGCTTCGGCGGTACTAAGCTATTTGTCTCTGTGGATACCCAGATATTATATTTGTATAAGCAAACAGACCATCGTTTTCTTTGATGCTTTGCATAAAAAGGGTGAACAAACAAACCTTCAAGGTTCATCTCGAGATAGCTTTGATAGTTCTGCCACATGTGCGAGAAGAGTTCTGCCTCCATGTTTGCTGCATTTATTTCCTGGAACCCAAAGATCATGCATTTCGTATTAGAATTACTCTACTGTGGAGAGTACGTGTATGATAGTGGTAGTTATGACAGAAGTGAGCAATGTACCCTGATACGGTTATTGAACTCTTTGACGGCCTCGTTTAGTTTCTCCTGTACTATCTTTAGCATTTGATATATTGATTTATGGGCAGTAAAAGAAGGCTACATACCACATTGCCAATGATTCGATTGAGCAGGAGCGACTGCTGGCTCTCATGCGGCGACTCCATCTTGAGCCGAGTAGAATTGAGGTCGAGGTATAAAACCAGAAGATGGTTGGTGTTGAGATGAATGAATGAATGAATGGATGAATCAATGAAATGGAGGTCAAACACGTGCAGCTATTCAACATGCGCAACCAGACTCAACCCGCGTCGCCAAACCGTCGACGTCTTCTTCAACACCTGCGGCTGGCCCATTTATTTCCACACAACCCACAACATCTTTTCTTTCTTTCTTTCTTTCTTCTTTCTCTTTTTCTTTTATTCACCTCCCACCAACCTCCACCTCCGAACATCACCAACTATACCAAGTATCTACACCTCCATCACAATGTCTCCCAGCGCGACAGCAGAACAATCTTCAACATCAGCAGACTCGCCTAAACCTCCTCAAAAACTCTACTACGTTTTCGAACCGAAGTTCCCAGGTCCGACGCCTCAAGCTGACGACTACTCCAAGTATCGGGGTCGCAGCGATGCGGCCATCGTCATTGATAATGGTACCTCTACTCAATCCCACCAACGACTTTCACCGTCTGTCAATTGGTCAGTTATTTAATTGATACTAACCACTATCTTTGCTCTCCAGGCAGCTGGAACACACGTGTTGGCTGGTCTTCGGAATCAGCTCCCCGAATAGCATTCCCACCTATCTTATCCAAATACCGAGACCGAAAGCTCGGCCGTACATTCACACTCGTCGGCAATGATGCATATGCCGATAGCAACTCCCGAACTGCGTCCAAAAACGCCTTTGATGTCAATATAGTCTCCAACTTTGACGTAATGGAGAACATCCTAGATTATAGCTTTCTAAAGCTTGGGATCGACGGCGACAATGGCATCGGACATCCGATCGTTATGACTGAGGCATTGTGTAATCCGAATTATTCGAGGAAGAGTACGATCCCGTTCCAGGGTCTACGAGTTTCTTTGATATTGTGGAGCAGAGAAAGACTGACAATGTTCGGGCATTATAGCAATGTCGGAACTCCTCTTTGAAGCATACAATGCGCCGTCTGTCACATACGGCCTTGATTCACTTTTCTCATACCACTACAACGGCGGTAACACCGGTCTAGTCCTATCCTCATCGCATACAACAACCCATCTCATCCCCGTTATGAACGGCAAGGGAATATTGAACATGGCCACGCGTTTGAACTGGGGTTGTTCGCAAGCGGTAGAATTCCTCACTAAGCTCCTAGCTCTCAAATACCCCGGGTTTCCGAAGACATACCCTCAACAGATGGAAAGTTTGGTTCAAGAACATTGCTATGTCAGCCAAAACTACAAAGCCGAGATGTCGGGGTACTTGGAGATGGGTAGCTTGGATGAACGGGATCGAGCGATTCAGTTCCCCTTTGTAGAAATTATTAAAGAGCAGAAGAGCGAAGAGGAACTCGCAAGGATCGCAGAGAGAAGAAAGGAAAGCGGTAGGAGGTTACAAGAGCAGGCTGCGAAAATGAGACTCGAGAAGGTAAAATATTACGCTCCATTTCACTTTTCATGATAGGTTGGGTTCTAATATATACTTCGACTACAGCTCAAAAAGAAAGAAGAAGAGCTTGCGTACTACCAACATCTACTCGAGAAAGGAAAGACAGAAACCAAAAAGAACTTTAGCAGACAACTAGAAAATGAAGGTTTCAAGGATGAGGCACAACTAGAAAAGAGAATCAAGGAGCTGGAGAAATCGATCCGAAGGTCGCGAAACAAGGACTTGGGTATCGAAGAAGAAGAAGAAGAGGAAGTACCCACATTCCCGCTTCTCGATACTCCGGATGAACAGCTCGACGAAGATGGTCTCAAGCAGAAGAGGGGCCAAAGGCTAATGAAGGCGAACTATGATGCCCGGCAACGATTGCGAGCAGAGAAGGAGAAGGAGCGAGAGCGACTTCGATTAGAGGCCGAGAAAGAAGAAGAAAAGCGAACGAACGACCTTGAAGGCTGGATCGCAGAGAAGAGGGGCATGAGAGATGGACTCGTCGCCAAATTGAAGGAACGTGAGCAGAGGAAAAATCAGCTATCAGATAGGAAGTCATTGGCCTCACTCAACAGAATGAAAGCCATCGCTCACCTTGCGTCAGATGAGCCCACGAGAAAACGCAGAAGAGGAAATGACGAAGATACTTTCGGAGCCGACGATGACGACTGGGCGATCTACCGTGACATCGCCGCTGTCAACGAAGATGAAGAGGAGGAAGACGAAGAAATGCAGACAGAACTTAAGAGCCTAGAGGCACAGCTTCTACGCTACGATCCAGACTTTACAGAGGACAGCCTCCAGGGTGCGGGATCGGACTGGAGCAAGAGTTTGATCCATGCGTTCTTACGGGGTTGTCACCCGTTCGATCCCGAGAATCAAGCCGAAGCTCACCAAATGCACCTGAATGTAGAGAGGATACGTGTTCCCGAGGTTATCTTCGAACCCAGTATGGCCGGCGTTGATCAAGCTGGTATCGTGGAGATCACATCAGAACTACTCCTCAACAGAATCACGGAGAAGCAGCAGAGGGAAGCTATATATAAAGATATATTCCTCACCGGAGGGTATACACTATTCAAGGGCTTCGAAGAGCGAATGCGTACAACACTCACATCTGTGCTCCCATTTGAAGCCCAATTCGGAGTCAGAACTGCGAAGGACCCACTTTTAGATGCATGGAAGGGTGCAGCATTGTGGACTAAGTCAAATATCGGACAACCGGCCTGGAAGGGAGCAGCGATCACAAAAGCAGAATACAGTGAGAAGGGAGCAGATTATATCAAAGAACACAACCTAGGGAATGTCACCGGCTAGGAGCCTGGCATGCTTTGGAAAGTTCCGACTGGCTCGCCGATGCAGTTAGCCAAGGGGGTTAACTGGCAATCGTTACGAAGCGAGCGAAAACGCAATAGATCGGCTATGGAGACCATTTACCATTCAGGGTCAACAGCGAGACCGGGACTGAGAGATTTCATCCCGAGGAAGAAGGCTAAGCATTACTGAATGGAGGTGTTGATTTCTTCTTTTTTGATCGTTTCTTTCAATCAGGCTGGAATGTTTTTTTTTAGGCGGCGTTTATATGTGGGTTTGTAACTTTATGATGATGATGGATGTTTTCTCTTTTTCATTTTTATACAGCGTCTACGTCAGCTAGACGCTGATGCTTATGGTGTAATAAATATATACTTTGTATACATCTTCAACGAACCTGCTCCTGTTCGTGTACAATCATACGGTGCTATGGACTTCTATTTCCCCAGCTAGAGCATATCTGACCCGTAACGCGTTGCTTGTATGACTAAAATCGCAAGTAACCATGAGTTGTCAACGTGATATTTTTCGACCTTGAATATCTGAATGTCGTCTACGAAAAATCCATCCTCTATTCTTCGACAGAGTGGATACGGCCGATGCACCGGAGTTCCAAACACCTACGGAGCTTGTTAAGCCATTGCAAGCTGAATAGGTCTCAGTAAGTATAGATTTTTTGGGAACTCCATGCATTTTCTTTTGTGATACGTTGCACGGTGATAAAAGTACTAAACCAATCGACGTCACAGACTTCACCGCCACTTTTCTACACCCAGAAGAGGTCCGATAGTAGACTTCAAGCAACAACTGTTTGCATTAATCTCTTACTATTGGCACCAAGCGGTCAAAAGGAGTATCACACATTGGTTCCTAAGACCAAAGAACCAAAAGACCACAAATCTCCGATTCACGCGAACCTACAAAATGGCAGACGTAGAATACGAACCCGGCAGCGAAGTCGCCTCAAAAGTTCTTAAGGATTTGCAAGAAAGGCTCCAAAGCGACTCTGAACTCCAAGAACGAGCTCAAGAGTTAATACTGAATATCCAAGATATACGAGCCAGCATCAACGCGGCAAAGGCCGGAGCCGGAACCCACAGGAGAGGAGGTGGAGAAGTCCAACTGATTGCCGTATCGAAATTGAAACCCGCGAGCGATATATTGGCATTACATGCCGCTGCCAGCGGTGGGCAGGAACACTTCGGAGAGAATTACATTCAAGAGTTGTGGAAGAAATATACTATATTACCGACTACGATATCATGGCATTTCATCGGTGGATTGCAAACGTCTTCGATTTCGAAGTTGGCGAGGATTAAGAACCTTTATGCGGTTCATTCTATCGATTCTGCGAAGAAAGCGGTGGCTTTGAATCGGTTGAGACCTGATGGATTTCCCGTTGTTAACGTCTTCGTACAAGTTAACACTTCGGGAGAAGATTCGAAGTCTGGGGTTGAACCTCAAGGGGAGGAGTTATGGGATGTTGTAGCTACGATAAGGAAGGAATGTCCTAAGCTGAATTTATTGGGGTTGATGACTATTGGGGCTATTGCTAGGAGTCAGGCTGCTAAGGAAGGGGAGGAGAATGAAGACTTTGTGACTTTGGTTAAGGTTGCTGAGGGGTTGGAAGAGAGGATTGAAAGGGAGGAAGGGGTTAAGGTTGAGTTGAAGTTGAGTATGGGGATGAGTGATGATTTTGAGAATGCGATTGGGATGGGCGCTGGGTTTGTTAGGGTTGGGAGTAGCATCTTTGGAGCGAGGCTGAAGAAGGCGGATGCTATTATTCTATAGACTTTTATATAACCACGATACCCGTCTACGCTATAGACGAAAGATCTTAAGAAGAAATAGGTATTTTATTAATAAGAATAAAAGTATACTTAAAATTTAAATGGATGTCCGCTTTTTCTCTTACATCAGACGCCACACCCATCAATTAAGACGGGCGAAAATGGGTAGACGACGATGTCTTCTTTCCGCGACAATCATCCCTTCCTATCTCCTCCTCCCAATCTTAACTCCGAGGAGAAAAGATGAGAAGAAAAGATAAGTCAAGATGAAATTTTCTAATCTTCCAACGCTCCGTTAAGAATACACCCTACTTCCCAATGACCCGAAGGTCATGGGCAAAGGGGATCCCTGCAAACTCTACAGTCTGCATCGCTGGTGAATGGTATTTTGTTTCCCAATCAAAAAAAAAAAAATCAAGAAAATTGAATTGAAAGCAAAAAAGACGTCTGTCCAAAGCATGGGCAAGCTTAATGGCCAGTCGAAGTCCCGCTGTGATAAAAAAAATAAACCCGTATGATTTCCTTTTTATGCACATTCTAAAGGCGAAAAAAGATACAATCACTTATTAGTATTCGACTGCAGGGAAAACACAAACTCCAATATGCAAACCCCTTCCGGCCTCCCAAAACAAAGCTAGAGCTAGAAAGCCAATAACAAAAAAATGGTATTAGTTGTTCCATCTAATCCCAGTAGTAATTATAAAGCGGCGAGATTGTTTCGCCGTGGTGGTTTCTTCGGATCGCCTCGCTGAGGAGATGTGATAGATCAATGACGATGAGCTTCTTGTATTTTCGGCAAATATCATCGCCAAGTGGGAAGGAGTTTGTGACAACAATCTATTCGATAGTTAGGATGTGACTTCTAGTATATTTCTTGAGTACAAGAAATTGCACGCACCTTGTCAATGCACTTGCATTCGTCCATCTCTTCCAAAGTTCCTGGCCCAAAGAGACCATGCGTAGCAATGCAGTAGACTTTCTTAGCACCGCACACTTTCACCGCCAATTCTGCAGCTGCGACCCAACTGCCTGCACGATCCATCATATCATCTACAATGAAGATAGTTTTATTCCTAACTTCACCAACAAGCGTGATCATCCTCTCGATTTGATCTTGAGGCTCGTCATCTTCGTCTGAAGCGTTAGCATCAACGCCGCCGAGCGCATGGCTGTCATTACCAATCACAGACGAAGTGGTCGAATAGATGCTTGACAACATATGGTCCAAGTTACCCTCGCCGTTCTCAAGAACAACGCTGGCGGTCATTGTCGGGGACGGGTAGTCATCGTCGACTACGTGACCTTGTACAAGACGACTTGTGGTAACAGCGGAAACCTGGTCATCATTGTAATTATCTTCTTCATCCTCTTCCTCATCTTCGGGGATCCCGCTGTGCTCCTTCAATGGGTGACTAGACAAACTAGATAGGCTGTGATGGTGGCTATGATGAGGTGACATATGGGAATCAGGGTGTGGGACGTTACGATGTCCCATGTGGGTATTGATGCCTAGCATGTTATGCCGAGGAGATGAATCCGACGACCCTGAACGCTGATGTTGGAGATACGAACTCAATCCCTGTCGCCGGAACGGAACAGTGTCGGAGCTTCCCTCCCGAGCAGAGTTAGACTTCTCAGATTGAGGCTTTGACGAGTTCTCCGGGGTCTCAATGGCCTTTTCATTGTTCCCGGTATCAACGGTGTTATTCCCATGATCTGATTGTGCCGGCGAATGTCTTCTAGACTGCAAAGCAGAGTCGTGGATTGCTCGACGCTTGTCCGTTGTGATCAGAGCAAAGTTAATTTTAAGAGCATCGGCAAGCGATGTCACTCTGCATGATTTACAAGTCAGACAGGACTGAAGCTACCGTTGGGGAAGAATCCTAGTACCTCTTTGTGCCTCCGGGATTTTTGGATACGACTACTGCCTCCCTCCAATTGGGGACGTTTTGTCTAATCCATTTGGCAAAGATTGGTTCCGCAGAAAGATTGTCTACGGGCCTAGAGAAGAAACCTTTCATCTGAGAGGCCTATATTTTAAGGGTTCTTTGTCAGTGACACCACGTCTGCCTACCAAGGTTTCGTAGGCCACCCACATGTAAGTCTACCGTGATAACATGATCCACACCAGCAACAGTCAACAAATTCGCAAGCACTGCCACGAAATAACAGTTTAGCACGTCATAGTTGTGTAAAAGAAAGGTAGGATGGTGAAAGAAACATACTTCTTGCGGTTATGGCTCCCCTATGAGACTTCTTTTTGGACTGTTTCGAGTAAGGAAAGTATGGTAACACAGCTATATGAGCAAGGCGCAACACCACCAATCAGCAAGAGGAAAGCCTATACATATCTGACTCAACCCTATAAGGCTGAGCAGAATGCAGTAACGGGAGATGCTTTTGTTTAATGCATACCAGTGACTTTATTCGCCGAACCGCCTTTACAGGCAGATATCAAGATCAAGGTCTCCATGATGGCATCGTTGACCCTGTTCCACAAACATCAACCGCGAGCGGTTTGCTTGTCAGCCTTCAACATTGATCCCCCGTGTACCGAAAGGTCAACGTAGAGAGTGTCCGGCATACTTTGCCCCTCCACCCTGGACAATGAAAACGTCCTGCTCTCTAATCGAGCATCCTAATGATGGTCAGTTAGAATCGAATGCTTTTTGACCAAGGTTATGATAACTGGTTTAGGATGTCGATTCCATACCGACTTGCACGCTGGTCTCGCCATTGGCGAACTTTTTCAGCTCGACTTTGGACGGGGCCCGACCCAGTCTTTCGCAGATGGCATCGCAGAGAGCCGGGTTGGATGTACCCGAGAAGATCTGGACGCGACGCATTGCTCTGTTCGTTCTACTTATTTGTATATGCCGGCTAATCTATGACCTTCGTAAGGCCGAAGTTTTTGATGGTGAGATTGCGTGAACAAAAATTGTAGTGCCACTTTGTAATAGGTACAGTCGACTCTACTGTGTAGTCGGGATCAATTGGACGACGTCTGGTCTATGATCAAGGTGAAGTAGAATGATCTCGAGGAACCATTTGAAGATCCGAGATAGCCCCCTACATCAGGCGATAGATGCAAGGGACTGCAAGATAGATGACGACGAGATAGTCGAGAAAGAGGAGGATGGACAGAGAGATATACTTGCTCTGGGGTAATCCAGTTGAGGTGATATTTATTGAGGTAGAGGGAAAGAAAGAAGGAAAAAAAAAAAAAAAAAAAAAAAAGTTTTGGGCCCGTGTTCGGTTGGGTTAGCCGCGGCTGGCCAATGGCAACCTCTGAAGACGCTCATCGCAACACATTGTCTGTTGTGGTTGGTCAACCTTCGCTTCTCCACTTCCCCTCTTAACTTCCCCTCCTTGTGGTGGTATCGCCAAAGTGCAGCTGTCGCGATCATTTTGTTATCAAAGAAGGCCTGGATGAGGAGTATGATATGAAGAGAAGAAGGAGGAGGTCAGAGATAGCGATGACGGTCTTCATAATAAAATGAGGCTGTTATATGCAATGTTTGGCTCAATCAGATGGAAGGCCACCTCCACGTGCATATCCCTCCACCAGACACCGGGATCTTATTAATATAATATCCTCCACGATCCACCCAGTCCCGGTCCAGTCCTTGCGGAATATCTAAAAAAGAACCAGTCCAACTGTTTGACAACCAACAATACATGAAGCACTAAGTATTGTCGGCGTGCTGGCCCCTCTCGGCCATGGCCCACAGACCTAGTACAGCCTTAGTGGGGGTATTAGGTACATGTGGGCAAGTAAGTATGTAAGTACAGACTTAATCCAATCCAATCCAATCCAATCCAACCCGATCCAATCCGACTGAATCCAATACAATCCAGGCCTTGGGATATATGTACTTGTGTAAGTACATAAGTGCTTAAGTCTGTATGTCCCCCGTATCTCGGGAGCTACCGGTACACATCGGCGGCGGCGCAAAATACCATGCGATGAGGGCTGCCAGTCAGCCTGCCTGCAGCCCTGTGTAACAATTTTGTCATCGAATTGCGACTGCACAATAGCTATAAGGCTGTTAAGTAAGGTAAGATGGGTCCGTCCGCCTTTCTTTAGCACATCTGACCTTTTGCAGAAGCTACCCGGCCCCGATTTATACATACACACATATGCATGGTTCGTTTTGTTTCAATTTCAAAAAAGAACGGACCACTCGGAATGCGCCTGGATACTTGCCGTCGTTTCTTACCTGGTACGGGGTTTGACGCCTGTTTTGAGTAATCCGGATGCATAAACACGGCCTCATAACTTGCGTAGGTATATATAAATCCGAAGCGACGCATCATCGCCATGAATCACAGCCTAATAGCCTTTTCTTATTCATTCATTCATTTTTTTTGGGATTGCTCATGTGCTTCTTTCGCGTCCTTACATCCTCGGATATTCAACCTCGCCACCAACTAACAAGGGCTATATCTCGAACCTCTGAAGCTTTTCTGCGAGGGTTCAAGGACACATGTCATTTTTAATTTCTGAAGCTCATCGCTCTAACCCGGATGACATGCGATTCTCTCGCATAAGCCCTAGCTTACCCCAACAATCACGAGAAAGAAAGAAAAGCCCTCGTTTAAACGTTATAAACGGAGCTATGGCGGCCGTTTCTGCCGTTGGGATATTCCGGAGAACCCTGGTACTCCGTAAACTTTTGACATTAGGCAGAAGAAAAATCATATTGTGCCTACCCTTGGAAGCTCATCGCACACACTTTCCTCGTACCTGATTTTAATTTTTTGCTCGTGTGATAATAATTCTCCCCTGATGGCGAACAAGGTACATTTACTTACGAAGCACAGTCAAAGATATTGTGGATGTGAATGAAGAGAAAATATTTTTTTGTGCGATTTTCTTCTAGTCTAATTACAAGTTTCATTATATGGCAAGTAAAACCTTCAAATCAGCTTTTGGGTATCAATGCTGGTTTTTTAGAAAAGAAAAGAAAAAGATAGAATTCTGAGCAGAAAGAAAGAAAAAAATGATTAAAAGGAAAGGATCAAATGTGCGTAATATTGTACAATGATACGAAAAGCAAAATTCCTCTCTAGAGAATCAAAGAAACGTTGTATAATACAATATGGCAGAATGATGAGGGAAGGAGAAAGCCGACTTTTTGCCCGTGATCCCATAGCTTGCGCTTGATAATGATGTATGTGGTATATATCAAACAATAAAAAATGTATATAAAAGCAAAAGACTGGTATCAAAGAATCGAAAATAAGAAAGAAAAAAGGAAAGAAAAAACAAGAGACGAGATGAGAGCGAGAGCGATTATGTATTAGGTATATTAGGAGGTAAGGGTAAAGAATCGCTTTGCTTTTGGGGGTATAAAAAGTCGCTGGAAAAACATTGCGCCGTCCCGATGAGGTTGAAGGAGAAGAGTCGAGCAAGCAGGAACTGATTTCGGATAAAAAGGCTGAGAAGAGATAAAAACCCGGAAATAGCAAGCAAAGTAAAGCTGAGCTGAGACGATGGCAAAAACGAGGAAAAAGGATAAATCGCTTGCAAAGAAAAATTGACGGTTCCGTGAGATGCATGCAGAGAGTCTCGTGGCTGATAAAAATCCAAGGTTGCGAGGCATGGTCATGAAGGCAGGAGTTGGCGGAGGCGGAATAGAATTCGAGATGTCTTTTTTGCCGCTGCAGGGGAAATTGAAGGAACTTTGATGCTTTTACGTCAAGCCAGTTGAACGCAAGGCTGTCTATTCCATGGAAGATGGCAAAACAGGCGACAGGATGATGTTGAAAGGGACCAGGTTGAGTGAACCAGAGAGTCGTCATATGGTGTCTCATGATCGAAAGTCTGAATATAAATTATGTTTGATCGATATGGAACATATCGAATAAGATATTCAGCCATAGTGTAACTGGTTGTACAGAGACAAGCAAGCAAGCACAGCCCTTTTGTCGTGAGGATTCAGTGACTCAATCAATCAGGTCGGTCGTTGGCTGTCGTCGTATCGGGCCTGGGGAAGCGCTGTCTCTTTACAGACCATGGGTGCATGGCCTGCAGGTCTTTAGCTTGCAGTGCTGGCACTCAAAGATGAACCAATGAGGTTCGGAGTGGCACATTCCGCATGTCCACATCACGGCAGTGGTATCGGACTTGATGATCTTGAAGGCGTGGTGGCAGTGAGCCGTAGGAGCTTGAGAGATTGTACCAGGCATCTTGGAGATATAGAAGTTATCTGATACTTGTTGAAGTTGAGTATTTTATATGCAGAGCGGATGTATATAAAGAACAAAGGAGGACAGGACAGAATGTGTTGTTGTTCGGATTAGGCAGGCGGGTTTCTTTGGGAAGATTAATGGTAATAAAGAGATCTAGAACTGAATAAGAGTTATTCGTGATTTAACTTATACCCAACGTTCTGGTTCTGGTTCTTGAAGCCGAGGGACTGGATGGTCGATATGTGATCTGTGATTGATCTTGGTTTGAATGCAAGGGAATGGTGATGGAATGAAGATGGAAGAGCTGCTGGAAGGAGGTGGAATGGGCAATATATATTATAAGGCCGGTGGGTGTGCTGAGGCTCGTCCGCAAGCAAAGGGAAACCCAGGAGACCGGTATGAAGTTTTGATTCACCACCACCACCACCACTACATACAACCACAACCACCACCTCAAACAAAGAAGCAAGCAAGCACAAGCAAGCAAGCAACTAAGCAAGCAGCCACTATGACCAGACTTGAAAGAGACAAAGAAACAAAGCAAGCAGTCTCTGAAAAAGAAATATACTGTTCTCAAATGTCGGAGGGAAAAAAAAAAAAGCCTACAGTTTCGTGGGCTTGGGTCCGAATGATTGTGCGAGTCTCATTACGGGACTTTCTTCCGCCTGTTTTTGGCCTGGTTTTGCTCTCCGGGCTCAGTTCTAATTCCTTTTTTTCCTCTCTAATCCTCTCCTCTTGTCTTTCATCGTACTGCCAACACTAACTAGGTTACTAGCCAACTTCCCACGATGACCTCGTAGGGGAGACCCAGGGGTGAAACTCAAATGTTCCGGTTATCAAAGGGCGAACCAACTGCTAGCTTCCCCGGTTGGCTGCAATGCCACATGGGAAGAGAGCGAAATCGCACTAAGAGCCTTGTGTGAGAGGGGAGCCGCTGGAAAGTGAATTTCTGAGATTCAATTTTCGATTCGATTTGCGAAAGGACTCTCTTTGACTCTTTGTGCCTGAGAGCAAGAGCAAGGATGGAAAATCCCCCCCCTGTTCAAAAATAGGCCTGGGCTGGCCAACAGGGGGGTTTGGCTTCTGGAAAGGTGCACAGAAGCCTTAGTCAAGTTTCTTATTTGTGACCCAACTGTCCGGTTTGTCACAGTGAGTGAGAGGCGCAAAGGAACTTGTTGTACGGATTGTGATCTTTCAATGGAGAGCTTCATTCATTCATTCAAGTTGGCATTCATTCATTCATTCGATCCATTCGATCTCTCATTCATTCGTCCGTCCGTCCGTCCCGTGAATGGACCTGGGCCTCCTTGGTGCCTGCAGCCACGCCGCCTCCTGTGAAGCCGATCACAAAGGCAGCGGCTTCGGCTTGGATTCCGTTGGATGCGATCTCGATCCTTCGAAAAGCTCATATCCAAGCACAAACATATGTCTTAGCAATCTTGTTCCAACTGTCCAGTGTGCCTGAATTCGCACAAGAGCTACATTTTTTTACCCAATGAACAGGCATCTTTCCCCGCGGGTTACGGACGCCTGGATGCCTCTAGTTCCGTCGTGAGGTTGCAAGACTCGCAAAGTGTCCGCGATTTAAGGCAAAATATCTTCCCTTGTCCAGAAAGCTTTAATGCAGACGACCGGCGTCCCGAGAGATCGCCTGTCCAAAGCAAGCGGTTCGGCTCTTAGTACAAAGCGGTCCGTTGAACTTAGCATCATATCCCATCCTCATCCATTACTTTTGCACAACGGGTCCCTTAGGATCGATCGATGACACAAGCATTAATGACGATGGTATCTTTAGCTAGCCCGGGCTTCTCTATCCAGTTACGGTTTCCGGCAGTTTCAGCAACTGAAAGGGCGGCCTCCTTGCAAAAAGTGGCCGTGGCACACCGGCACCACAATCCAGATCCGTGTGTGTGGGATGAAGTCATCTCATCGCATCTCGTTTCTCCTGCGTGGGGGCTACCTTACAATCTCGAACGTCTGATTCATGAGCCCAAATACGGGCTTCTACATGAAGTCATGCTGACAGCTTTTTGCGATCCAGAGATAATGCATTTTCGAACGGCGAAACTGTTTCGCAATATTTGAGAAAATCGCTCACGATAGCCTCAAATTAACCCTAGTGACGGTCACTTTCACACTTACACACACACACTAGGAGATTTTTGAATGCATTTGCTCCTTAAGCGTGATGAGAAAACATCTAGGCGTAACGGCGCCCGGCTAGGATCGAGAAGACCCATGGCGATGTTCAAAATCGCAATAGTCCCTCGTTTGATATCCTTGAAGCGAACCCACGTTCTCCAGTCGGTTCAGCTCATCCCAAGGTTCAGAGGTCAAAAAGTGGCCTCAAGCCCGCGCAACAAAGGCAGGATTCAGTGCTGAGATTTTATGCACTGTTTATCGATATCAGCGTGCATATACGCTTGCATACGACTAACTGACAATAAGCTGTGGCGGTATAACCGACCACCGGATCGTGTGGCCTTGCAGCAAATGAAACGAGCACTGCCCGGGAAAAAAAAAAAAAAAACTCTTTGAATACCAAAGAAGGCTAGAATTCTTATGCTAGTAGACGTTTTTTTTTTTAAAAAAAAAAACCACACCATATAGAGTGCCTACACCTCTGATACGGTTAGAACAAGCGAGGTTTTGAGCCACCTCTTTACCTCTTTCACCATCGTCACATCCGTGGTGTTCTTATGGTCACGCTTTGCTCTGCTCAAGAATTTGCGAACAATTTGTGCCCGCGCCACAGCTTTTGAGAGGGCCAGGGGGCACGGATTCTAGCGTCTTTCTGGAAGATCTGGCATGTTAAGACATCACGTTTCAGAAAAATGTACCCGGCACAGGGGAACGCGCATTCAATCACACCCCGAAGTGGATATTGAATGGATAAACCACTCGGGCACAAAACCGCAGGAATGGTATCCTTGCAAAGGGATCTCGCTGAGAGCAATGAGTGTTAGGGGATGATATCCTTTGCCAAGAACTCGGAACCCTTAATCTCTCGTCAACAAAAGTTCGCGTTCGTGGCCTTTTCGCTTCCCAACGAGTGATTTTCGACGACGATGCAGTTGTGGAGAAACCACCATCAGCTCCCTAGCTTTTCAGGACCAAAGCTTCACAATTTTAAATGTCTGAGAAGAAAAACTCAAAAGCTCGACGCGAAGCTAATGATGCGAGCTGCCTGTGAAAGCACAAGTCTGCGAGACAAGGTCGGTTCACAGAGAACTTTCCCAATGGTGGGCCGGGCACCGAAAACCTTTCTCATTGAAAGGGGGGAAGCTCGGGTGGCAATGAAGGGGGTCATCTCCTGGGATGGCCCAGGCTCCTGAATCCACCCTCGAGTCAGCTTCGCGAGAAAGGGGGACATTTGTACCTGCATTAGCTCCAATTTGCAAGCAGAGGGATTGGCCTGCCTGCCTTCGTCACGCTGCATTGCAGTTACCGATGGGCCGGTTTACCCTTGATAGGAAAAAATTATTAGTCCGAGGTTACGAGAACAAACACTCCCGCTCTGGAATGAACACCCGCACTTTGTCCGCTCCCATGAAATGCTTGATGATCATCGAGATAGGAACTGTTTCCTGCTACGTAGTTCCGAAGGGTAGCTGCTTGGAGACCAGATAACCATTGTCACCACAGTCGGGCATCCCTAAAATTATCACGTCCTGACTAACTTGTTCCGTCGCATACAGGCGCATTTACTCGTCGGCTTCAGTTTACCAAAAAGCGAACATCCAACCTTTTTTCTTAGACCATCTGTACCACAGCAACATGCAACATCTCTTCTGAAACTTGAAAGAGGATGGCGGACGCTACGGGCCTTTCCAGGAACTTGGAACCCGCAGAGTATATGTAGCCTTACCATTTCTTGCCATGTCACACAACGTGTTTCGTCATGCTAGAAGCCGGAATCCGTGTCCACATCTATCTTTGAACCGGCGCCTGTGTATTAACTTGTACCCAATGCCGACGAGATTACGCCGGTCAGTCGCACAGACGAATGATTCGGCAAGACTCATTCGATTCAATCTTACCTGTCAGTGCGACCAATTAATCGTAAGTTGTGCAACATTTGATTCCAATCTCGTCAATGTTAACCAGAAAAGGGCGTGCGAAATTAGATGTCTACAAGACAAATCCGGTGGTATACCTATTTTAGGAGCCCCGGCGCGCGCGCTCGTATCCCCTACGCCAGGGCTAATTTTTCCGCACCATGAGTCGGAGCTTTATGGTACGACACTGTAACCCTCACGTTCGCAGTAGCATGCTCCAAGCAAGCCGGTAAAAAAGCTAAAGTGCCCGAGCTATGAGGTTCGTTTTGCACTGAACCCCAGTATGCAACATATGAAGTTATGGTCCCGGTTCCTAGTTAATTGACCAACCCCCCCAAGTTACATATACAACTGGGGAGGGAGGTTGAAAGGTCTCTGAGTCCATCGGAAGGAATAATCTCCACAGTCGATCCTGTAATTCGACAGCGCTGGCCTGGCAGCATAACGAGCACAGGGAGGGCATGTAAAAAAGACAACACACAAAATGACCACGTCACGCTTGCGTTGGGAATCACACGAGAATCTGGCAGCTCCAGCAGTACTGCGCAGTCTAGTAGCTTGATCCTAACTCTCACAACCAATCGTCAGTCTCGAGGAATCGAGCCCACCAGTTGGAGTCCTGCAAGACGAAAATGGCTTTGACGTATGATTACGATTGACATGTTCAATAACCTGAAATTGGAGCATTTGGTTCACAGCTATTCCTTTCGTCGGAACTCTCGTGCTTTATCAGATAGCGCGGAGCTCTGGAACATGCATATAGTTTCTTCATCCGCCGGCAGGTGCATATGCAATACTTTAATGATGTTCATCCCGGGGAATAATAGCTGAAGATGGACATATCCGATGCTCTTCGGGGAGGATCGTGAAAAAAGTTTTTCTCTTTGTACGGTATATACATGAACCTATTGACAAATTTGCAAAAGTATCTTACTACTTTGTAGCTAACTTCATGTATCATGGCTTACCTTGCCATCGAGAGCTAACCAGGGCCTCCTTGCTCTATTCTTTACATCTTAGATGATATGATGTAGATGACACGTATACGGGTGGCTGGGGGGATTGCAGACATGACCGACACTGCCCATTATCAGGACCTTACAGGAAAGTAGGGGGGTTATGAGTTGGACTTGGATCCGCGCATTCCTGCTGAAAGAAAAAAAAAAAAAATGTTAGTTAGGTACTAAGTAGCTGTTGTATATCCGATCCTACAGGATTAGACGTTAGAGCGTGGTTACACAGACTATAGACGGTTCGCTCCGATTTCGCCCTAGATTGAGTCGGTGCGCGATATGGCCCGAACATTTCTGTCTGCCTGCCTGAAGATACGGCATGTCGACATACATGCATGTGCCGTAGAGCAGTTGCAGCCGTGAACCGGCGCGTACGTAGAACTAAGGATACGGTATGTCTCAATGAGTGGTTGAGAAAGGGTCGAAATATGCCTTTCAGATAACCCTTTCGACTAGACTGCCTTATCATGCATTGCATTGCGGATGCAAGGACGGGACCACGATATCCCGTAATATTCATCTTGTCACTTGGGTCCAAATGTTGCATTAAAATGTTTCCAGAATTTAAAGGGCGCGTCAGTTTAGAGACAGTGTAATAGTAATAATAATATTTCATGTTTTGAATCTAAAAAAATTTCTGTCTTATCAGATGCGAGTAAATGGTCATGCCATAGCTGCAGTACAGCTAATACTTATTGTGCTGGTGAAGTATGTTCGATTTCAATTGGTATTTTTTAACATCGTGTATGGCTCCAATTTGAATCCTAAGGAACCTTTTTTCATTCCCAATCACACTCCGATATCGATCTGGCCTACGATTGGCATCGGTTCTAATACGTATGAGCGCGTACGCTGTGGTACCATGATACGATCGAAAGCCTGGGCCCATGGATTGATACTGTACTGACCTGATACTGCATTCCTGTCCAATGAACATTACTAACCTACTATACCACTCGAGTGGTATCATTAACAATATCACATCATGCTTAACTTTTAACCCAAGTTATTGGTAAAGAAAATAACGCATTTTTAACGCCGCTGAAATAGCTATTAATAGTAAGTACATACCTAATGCGATATTCTATTACGGTGTAAGCATTAATCATGACAGAACACCATATGATAATACCGCACGGGGGAAACACGTTTTTTATGGTAGGACAGTTCATACGTGACCGCGTAGAAAGACCTGATATAGAAGCCAGAATACAACATGGTCCGTATACGCATATGAGTTGGGACCTTATGAAAGCCGCACGTGTGAGCCATGTTCCATAGGAACAGAGATAACCCTAGACATCATGTTGCTAGTAATATCTGCTGTACCTTGGAAACAGACCATAGAGGAGGATTTCCTGGAGGCTCAAGTAACCCAAGGGATCTCGAGTATACGCCCTGTTGTGTCGCTAGTCACGAAATAAAGATCTTCGGAAAATCAGTAATTATAAGAATATATCGGTCAAAAGAAGGTGATCTACAAGCTTAGGAGGTACCTTAAAGTAATATCGTAACCAGTGACATACAACTACCAACCGATATCGGCACAAACCTGTTCATCATCTTCACGGCGCAAAGTTAGCTCACCGGTGCACCGCAGCAAACACTATCCCAAACGCTTAAGCCCGCTGGCGCAAAGATCTCAAGATGGTACTGCATAATGAAGATATTGTATTACCAGCCCACGAACAAAGTCTGAGCAAAATGGCCGCTGAGATTCGCCGAGACGGAACTGGCCTCCCTCCCCATAACTGGGATTTGCCACTATGCAAACATATTGACATAGTCGAATGGAAATACTATGTGCGTGAAGGCAGAATGCAAAGGTCGAAAATTAATATATTCTGGAGTCAAAGCGAAAAGGATGGTCAGCGTCTCTCATTTCAGAATCAACCCGAGGGATCTGAGAGATGGACTTCCGGACATTATGTACTGGAAGCAGAGACTGGCTTCGAGTTTGGGGCTGTTGCACGATCGGATCCACTGTGGGGCTGTGTCGTAACGTTAATAACAGGGTTTCATGGTGTGAGAAGGAGGCTCTCTAGAGACTATAAGCGCTGCAAGGTCAGAGTTAATAACGCTACCTCTGATCCCAGCGAGGCCGTCGTATTGTACGATGTGATCCTATCTGCTACGGACGGATTACTTATCGTCTACGGATCGAACAGGCCTCAGGATCCTGTGGCATATCGGCAGACAGACACCGGCACCTCAAATGGCCGTCCTATATATGTACAAGATGAGGCCTCCCAGGCTTGTACTTGGGCTGGGATGATATATTCTATCTGGTTTACCCAAGTTTTCGCCGACAGAAAAGACGCGGACAAGGAGTTACCGCGACAGCCACCCCCTTTACCTGTTGACAAACCACAGAAACTCTTTTCATTCATCTCTTCATCCAGATCTACACCCAGCTCTCCATCCAGCTCTTACTCTGAAGACTCGACCCCGGATATTCCTCTGGCACCACAACTTGACGGGTTATCGTTCATCATATTTCGAGGTCTCGACAACAGTAGAGGACTTGATATTATCGCCGAATGTTACCACAAATTGAAGTTGTCTCCCGAAATCGATATGATCTTCGTTACATACCTAGACAAGTGGGTTAAATCGTTGGTGTTTGATATTCTGTTGATGGTTCCAGGGATCCGCAGTATACAGGATATGGTCTCCAAATACTGCAATGGGCTAAAGTTCAGGTTTATTAAGGAGATCATAGTGAAATATTCGAAGAGCGGAGGACCTGAGGGCAAGATGCTCCCTACAGTCATGTTAAAATTGGCGGAAACGTATCTACCAATCCAAAGCGGCGGGCATTCGTTGATCGATCAGGAGTTTTGAGTGGGTCTGATGTTTTCTTTTGGGACCCGCGTAATTCTCCCACGAGGTCTTGTCATTATTGGTATTTGTATTAGTATACTAGTAGTGGGGTTAACGGAGCATGAATGGAAAACTTGGATATCCCACTTTTGGAAACTAATGAACTCGAAATATTATGCTTCTTAGAAACAAAAAGATTGAAGCTGTCGTCGAGTACACATTCAAGTATGCTTTGTAGTAATTCTTCTGAAGGTTTTTAGATAGTTGTAATAGCTCACAGCTATTTCTGACGTTGATTAGTTTAGTAAACTGGCTATCTTGTTTCTATAACCCAGATGATCATCTACAAATCTAAATATATCTACAAGTCCGAAGTAACTAGTACATTATCGCTGGGTTCATTTCTTTTCTATAGAATACGGCTTCAACTAGCTCTATTCATATGGCTCGCGAGGTGACAGCTGCTAGAATTGGAGGGTACAGGAGTATATTAATTAATGGTGAAACCGGAAACCGAAAATTAAAATGATATAACAATTTAACAGTTGCATGAAAATCTTCAAGTGCCAGTGCTATATTGGTATACTTCGTTCAGTAGGAAGATAATAATTTAAAATTTTACTCAATCGGCTGGCCGTGAAAAGTCCGGTGGCAGTGAATTTAAGTATATAATGTGTTGATTGTTGGAAATCGTTTGCTGGGTATCGGTCCGATCGATCAACTGCAACCGGTCCGGGAAGCTATAGCTAGTCGATGATTATCCTTATATTATCTAAGTGTACTAGTAGTTGAAAGTTCCTTGGGGTTCTATAAATTTGCGGGGTAATCTGGGGGCGGTATGTTGCAACATACAGGATATCTCCAGACGTTAAGGATAGGTAACAATATCAAGTTAATGCTTATTTAACTTAATTGATCAATTGCTTAAGAAGTTAAGAAATTTGATACTATTCGAGCTCCGAGATAAAATATTGAAAATGGGAAAACTGCCTGTGGTCGCTGTGATGGGCGGAACTGGGGTTCTTGGGAAGGAAGTCGTCAGGTTTGTATTAACTGGGTCCGGTTTAAACGTTTAGAGCTAGAGACGGATGTGTCTATCGTCCCTTTGTTCTAACTTCGTGGTATAATAAAGGGCTTTGCTTGATCCTCAGTTTCGAAGCAAATATCAGGATGTTATCCTTCTCACTCGAAATGCCGATTCCCCTAGCGCTTTAGACGGGATTAGCAAAGGCGCAACTGCAAGGGAATATACTACAGACGATGGTCAGACAATTGCAGATGCCCTTACTGGCGTTGATATTCTTGTTAATGTGTAAGTGACTTGCAAGACTCCTCGAATCATCATTTCGAATGATCCGATCTAACCGTGGCTATTATTATAAATTTAGGGTTGCTCCCGTTGACAAAGAATTCGATGACAAAATTGCCGCCGCCGTCACGTCACCCTTGTCCAATGTCAAGCTCTACCTTCCTTCAGAGTTTGGGGTGGAGCATTACCTCCATGATTTCAAGCATCCAGTATGGGGCAAAAAGAAAGCACACGTTGAAGCCGTAAGCGGGCGGAAAGATTTGAAGCTATGCCTAGTTTTCCCAGGTCTATTTACGGAATACTCGATCGGACCATGGCTCGGCTTCAACACCAAGGAAGGAAAATATGAATTCATTGGATCCGGGGATACGCCTGTTTCATTCACTTCGATTGTGGATATCGGCAATGCGGTTGCGAGCGCTCTCGCAAATATTTCTATTGAAAATTTCCCTGAGAAGTTGTATTTCTCGGGTGATCCGGTTACTTTGAAACAGGTATCTGAGGTTATGAAAGCCGCTGGTGCAAATGAGGTTGAGGTTTCGAACCTAGATCTGGCGGAGTATAAAGCCAAGACAACCTCGACGACTGGATTGGACCCTGCAGCGTATTTGCGGTTCCTCATGGCAGAAGGGAAGATCAATAATGAGAAAAATGATAATGAGCTGGTTAATCCGGGCGGGAGGCTCTGGAAATGGAGAACTATGAAGGAGTATGCTCAGGAAACTCGAGGCCGACCTTGGGCAAACCTCTGACCGAACCTTTGATTGTTTGAAGCAAGGCAGTTTCAAAGGCGGTAATGAATGATGTTATATTTGTTCATAATTTGTAATTCTTCAAGAAGAGAAACAGCTCTCCTTGGTAATATATATCACTTGAATCATTCGCGTATATTGTGCTGAGGCCAGGCGAATATCAAGTTTCGGCAAGTCCCTTGAATCTATTGATTTCTTGATCCATTGCTAAGCTTGGCAAGCGCAAGTGGATATAACCCGTAGGCTAGCAGCCGCATATTTCGTATCGAGTTTGCCACAATTGCAAGTAGAATTAATATCGTATCTGCGATATTAGCAGTAGGTATGCTTAGTTGTTCCTGCGGCTGAGATTCCCCGCAACTGTGTCGCGTAATATCTCCAGATTTCGAAATTTCGGTTCATTCATGGGATCGATCTAGACAATCGATCAGAGTACCAACTTTGATGTTGTTGTCTTAAATACTAACTTATCGATTTGTTTACTTCAGCCTCCAACATGTAAAGCCTTTCAAGTTGTTAGTTATTTGAGGAAATCGCATCGGGAAAACTTCAATGAAACTACAAGCAATCAATATTATATTTGGATCGGATTCACCAAGTACCAACCGCAGTATTACGGCAAACCAGCTGGACGGCTGCTGGCAGCGGTGCAGCAAAATCGAATCCCAGGCTTCGAAGGATCAAAATCTGCAAGCCAGCTTATCTTGGCGCACGTATTTTCAATCGATTGATCCCGAAGTTCGTTGTGGATGGGTCAATCCCACACATGAGGTATATTCTGTGGCTACGATGTGCCGACCAAAGCCCTGCTCTCGACTCGACGCAGCGAACTAGACCGTCGATTTTCGCTTGTGCTACCTATAAAATCAATAGTATGAGGCACCTTGTCGCCAAGAAAGGCACAGATGTGGGTTCTGCTGCATTGTCGGTTTGGCGCCCGCTGCAGCTGAACTAATCAAAGTTGGAAGCTGCGGGCGCCGATGCTAGATATCCGGATATCGAACGTTTTCTAAGTCGGCGCTACCTATTTAAACCAGCAGCGCTTCCTCTTCAAAGCATAAAAATCGTCAGTAGCAGTCTCGAAGAGCAGGATTCTCGTGATATTCAGTCTAAGAATTCCGAGGGTTTGGATTGTTTTTTTTTTTTCTTTCTTTATTCTCAATCATTATTTTCTCTGACCAAAATCGTGCACAATGGGTATTTTATCAGCCCTTCGAGTTGCATTGACGGTTAGTGCCGTTGTAGTACAGTGTGCAACCATTCCACTGGGACACTCGCAGCATGCGGAAAGGATAAAACTTGCGACGAAATTACTATTGACGCGACAAGCAGATCCTATCACAGAATATGATTTTCGTTTTGAAACGTTAACGCCGTCAGAGACACTTCAATGGGTGGATTGTTATGGATCCTTCAAGTGTTCTAGGCTCAAGGTTCGTTCGTTCGTTCGTTGCATTAATGCATTGTGTGATTGCCTCCAACAACTGTGTTTCGGAAGGATTTTATGTAGTGAATTATGAATCGATGTTGACTATGACTATAGGTCCCATTGGACTACCAGGATCCCTCCAAAGGGAACGCCGCAGTCGCCGCAATGATGTTACCGGCGGACCCCACCGTGCCTTTCAAAGGGACAATATATTCCTTTCCAGGAGGCGCAGGAAATCCGAGTGAACCGTTTTTCATTGGAGTTGCTCAAATATTCAGAGACTATATCCTCGAGCCCGGTTGGAACTTTGTGACATGGGATGCAAGAGGTGCTGGTCAGACTACACCGACTCTCACTTGCTTTGAAACCCAAGAGGAACGATATGCATTCCAACAGCGCCAGCGGGCACTCCCAGCACTCACTAAGGCTACTTGGCCTGAGTATCAAGCATATTATCGTGATTATAACGCCAAGTGTCAGGCTCTAAGTGGAGACGTGATTCCATACATCGGCTTCATCCAGACTACCCGAGACTTGGTTAGCCTTGCTACTGCAATGGGTCAGGATAAGATCAATCTTTGGGGATTCTCGTATGGTGCCAATATTGGTGCATTGTTGGTCGCCTTGTATCCTGAGAGGGTTGGGAAGTTGGTCCTTGACTGTGAGTTATACCAACTTGCTGTGATATATCACTTATGACCTTCTGAAACTGACATTTGTTATCGGTAACAGCCGTCGGCAAGATCCAAGAACGTTTCGCCCCAGGCACAAGTGTTGAATTCGAACTGCGTGATCACTCCAAGATGGTTGAATATTTCCTTCAAGCTTGCCACTCGACAGGAAGCACCGATGGTTGTGCATTCTATTCTCCCAACATTGCTACCATGCGCACTCGTCTCGAAAATATCCAGAAGAAGCTAGTCACGAGCCCAATCACGATGCCCGCCCCACCAGGCAAATATAGCTCTGAAAACTTCAAACAAAACATGTTTGCTTCACTGCCTGGTCTCGCGGGGGGTGCAGCCTATTTATGGCCAGCACTAGGGTATCTCCTCGTTGACGTTGAAATTGCGCTGGCGGGAGGAGCCATCGGTGGTACTTTAACAAGTTACTATCAGGGTGGATTTGCCGCAATTGTGCCTAGCCCACCCGTCGACGGTAGACAGCAGGGTTCAACGGATGCCCAACTTGGAATCCCATGCACAGATTCGGGTCCTCTTGGCAGCATCACACAGAAGGAGTTCGAGGCGTTGCTTTCGAAGTTCAATAGGAAGGATCCGAACTTTGGTACTTTGTTTTTGCAGAACTACCTCGTCTGCACCGGTAAGTTGAACATTGATGTTGCATTTTGGGAATAAATGTGTTGGTGAAATTGTGAAGACTAATGGTATTTATTGATATTGGCAGAGTGGACTGGTGTTAATGTTGAGAAACTGGACTGTAAGCGCTCCAAATCTGCACGGATTGAACGGGTTTCGTTTGTTCTAATCATTTGACTTATATAGTTGCCTTACTGGACCAAAAAACCGAAAACACCGTTACTTTTATCTCGCATAATATCGACCCACTTGGACCGATCGAAGGGTAAGTTAGAGCTTCTGATTGGTAATGACGATAAAGTCGACAGTCGCGTATTCTTTCTAACGCTATAATCCTAAAACCATCTAGTGCCAAGAGTATGAGCAGGAAATTTAGGAACTCGAGGGTCGTTACAATCGATGCAGTCGGCGTAAGTCCACCCAGACCAATTAGACTACGAGAAAGAACACGTGCTAATATCCGCACTCGTTAAATACAGCACACGCAGCTGCTTGGCCCTAACTCCACGCCAGCATATATGATAGTGCATGATGTCTTCAATATTCCAGGTTATAAGCCCCCCAGAGACCTTGTGTTACAACCTGATGCAGGAACACGAGGCTTTGGGTACGAAGCTTCGACGTTTGACTTGTAAACTAGGGGGCTAAATATAATTAGCAGTCTTGGGTTGGGTCCAGAGACGCCAGGATGTGGGGGTGCCCTTGAATTTGGGGTGTCTATGTACAGTTTTGTTCTTAGGAAATGATTAAGTAATACCGGCGACTATAATGATAATTTAATGATAAGGAAGTAATTGAATTCTGGATATCGAGGTTCGAAAGTACACATGATATATACTATTTTGATACATTTTGAAGGCTGTGCCGTGAGGTAATGAAGGTCTGAAGGCCGATCATGATCACAGATGTTCATGGGCCATGTGCCCACTAATTTATTGATTTCTTCCCAACTGCGGGATTCGGCGCATCAAATTTAAAAGTTCCAAAACCTGTTCGTGAAAATAGCCTTAGAGCCGACTTTTGAAAGGTTGAAACTCGATATTCAAGAAATCAAAACGAAACAAGGCCTAGGGCCGAAGGATTGAGTCGTGACCCGCTCTCGCCATGGCTATAAGTCTAGGTCAGGTTACCTTAAGCCTTTCCAAAAACAAAAAGGATAAACCTAGGTTACCGCCTGATGGTCCTGCCCTACAATTGTGGCATGCACAGTTACTTGCACAAGTACGAGTATATATGCATGTACATGTACGTGCCTCGAGGTCACATCGTCTCGAGGCTACATGTAGGCGGTACACACCCTAGTTCTAGCTACATAAATGCCCCAACTACTATGTAAGGACCTGCTACATATACGAACACAACCAGGCACAGGGATTTCCAACTGGCTCCCATTTCGGAGCTCTCGGATCTGCATATCTGAGCGCTTGAGCCCCCACCTTTGACCGATATTGATTTTCTCATCTAGGAATTTCTACACGAGATACTCCTAAGCCTGGGGAGGTGTACTGGGTATCTGCTCCAAATCGCGATTGAATCCACATTTTTGGTTACGAAACTGGATCGAATCGCCCTCCTCCCTTAATTTTGTCGAAAAACCAACCCCCACACAATTCTCTCTCCACTAATTGATTTAAAACACTACGCACAGAATTGGGGATATTGGGCCGATCATGCGGCGTCGCGGAAAGAAGTTTAAAAAATGAACTTGTACTTGATGACCATCTGCATCGCATTGATGCATCTGTTCGAATGTAAATGCATATACCCCGTATTCCGCTGCATTGGCTATCCTGGCCAGGATAGCCGCCAGCGGACACCCACCCATGTCTTCCCGCTAGTTGCGCTATTTAGCCTGCCTAATCGGTTTAAGGAATCCCCTAATCGGCACATATTCCGATCAGATGAGATGCACCAAATAATCACATATCATGATATCGTGTATGCGTATTCTTCAAAAATAATTTGCGACATTCTAATCATAAGGTCATACATTACGCGAGCTCCTCCAGCGCGCTCATCTTCAAGTATGCAGTGCACGGAGTATATTCGTAGTTGTAGTACAAATAAATGTTCACTTTTTGTGATGGAGTGTGGTAATGTTTAAATTTTGTGTTACTATGGTACTTTTGTGTTACAAAGCTGCAGAGCTTATGAGATTCCTCGTATGGTTGGCGTTATACTAATACGGGTACGGATATTACCGTGCATATACTAAGCTTGACATGATTAACTACCATTCTAAAATTTCTAGATTCTTCTGCCCTTAGATCTGAAATCGAATCGAGGCAAAATAATCTTGCATTGAAGTACGAAGTGCAGCAACATGCCATATGTCTTAGATGATTGGTCTTGAGATGTTGAGTTATGTCAAGTGATCTTAGACTAGTCAAGTGACATCGAAATATACGCCACTCACTATCATCAAATCTGATCTGGGCGCCGCAACGATTTGCAGGACAGGCGCCTAGGCTTGTTTCTCATATGCTCATTCCCCCAGTTTTCCAAGCTGTATTTTGTTCTAGAAGCTTCTGATCTGGACTAAAAGCCTAAAGAAAGACTGACAAATCAGTTCAGGACGTCTAAATCAAAAGTCGCAAGCGGGGACCCTAGAAGTATAGTGGGAAAACGTTTTTTACAAAAGTTTTCATCGTATCCCGAAGAAATTCTGGTAGAATGGCCCTGCAGTAGTTCAGACCTCGGCTAAAATCTTTTAGCAAATTGAAATAGCAAACTTTCAAGTCGAACTATCTGATCTGGTATACTTGAGGGCGTCTTTTGTTGTACAGTTGTGGAATTTAACCATTGGCTCTAGACCGGTGTGGAGACCACTACTTAATGACTCCGTTGATGAAGTGGCATAGGTATGTGAGACGTCCTGCAATGTATTAACACGAAAGGTTGCATTGTATTGATAGTATTCCTAAGATTTAGGAATTTAGGAACTAACCTTGACTGGCCCCTTTACGGTAAGGCGTTTTTCTGAATTTTGTAGTTTCTGGGTGTAATCCGATGTAGGTTCTGCTTTGATTGATCACTGATCAGACCGAATAAGAATTCAATTGATCAATTGATCTCAAAACAAGCTCAAATAGTGGTATATTATCCTGTATGAGGTGTCGGGAGATATGTTGTGACGACGCCGCAATTGAGATTAGTCGGCGGGCCTTGAATGAGGCTGATATATCTATGTGAATGTATGTATGTCTGCATTCTGCATAAGGATTGCCAATTGTCCTTTCATGCAGCCTAACGCATACCATAGAAACTTTTGATGCCATGTGCATCGATATAGCCTATCTGAGGCAAAAAGTAACCCTTTTCTTCCTTTGTGGTCACTTGCAGGTACCACGGATTCGCGGAAGTTGGATATTCTTTGCCGTAGAGTTTCTTATTCGATACCATTTTCTGCGGTTCGGTTATTCCAACGCTATAAATATGTAAACAAACATAGAATTTCCCGAATTCCTGGGAAAGCCTGTAGTATTAGACCAGTTGTTTTGGGAGTCTCTTAAGTTCTCCCGACCTGAGATCGTTTGCCACGTTGGTTTAAACGTTCGTGACACCGAAATCGAGATATTTCCAGGATTAGCCCACAGGCTGATTTTGCTCTTTCAAGTTTTCGAAACCAGGCCGCTGGAAAGGCCCGTCGGGCTGCTGGATCTGGACGTGGCGTGACGTCAACTCCTAGTATACAATTTCTTTTGCTTGTCGAAGAAACCGTGGATATGATGCGCGGGTCTCAATAGCCAGCAATCATTCTCAGGTCAATGAGAATGTATGGTGGTAAACTTGGCATACTCCGCCTCGAGCGGCTAGATTCGAGGGTATATCTTTTGAAGGATGATTCTAGAGTTTCCAGCATATGCGTAGTCCTTAGTCCTAGTCCTAGTCCTGTCAAAGTGGTTGTCAGCATGGAGAATAGGGGTTAAACTCATGAGCTCAGCAGGATGGAGTTTTCCATAAAGGTATAAACCGGGCCTGGGCAGGTGGTTACTCGTGTGTGTATATCGGCAACTGACCCGACTATGATGCTCCGTACAGCCATATTAAGTTAGAGAGCGTATAAAACCTGTTAGATCTATAGATAGAAGTTGGAATCCCAAGACTCGAGGGGATTCGCGTCCGTCGTTTGAGTGAGTAGATAAATTTATAAAACTCGCTATTGCTCAGATATCGCATCTAAGTCAAGCCGATGCTATTCTGTCGTCTGTAAAGTTGTTAGCCATCGCATGAGGCTCCTTAGTGCCAGTGCTAGCTGTCCTTTTTTTTCCAGTTTAAAAGAATGAGAAGGAAGAGAATCATTTTTTTTTTTGGGGGGGGGGGGTAAGGATCGATGTTCAGAATTCCCAGTGGATTGATAGCTGCATCGATAACTAGTGCCAAGGATTATATCTACTAGCTGCGAGTACCGACCTTCTCAAGGTACTTAGGTAATTACAATATAGTCTCGGGGCTGTATTAGGATGCCGGATGCATGAAGCATGCAATGAAGCCTAGCTGTCACGAACGGGATAGGGATATCCATTTGTGACGTCCGCGCGCTATCCTGCTGGGGATGCCATCGTCCCGTGCTAAGAGGGTACAAGAAGGCTTATTGGTCTCAAAGACCTAGTCTGGTGGGCCTTCCTTGCCTCTCTATCTATCCGAGGATAATTTTTAATGTTAGCCTCGATATTACATGCATCAGCATGTGGGACATCTGGATGGCCGGGTACATGTACACAGCTGCAGCTAGCTTTCGCGTTCTAATTTAATGAATTAAACACTGGAAAATGGAACACTCTCTCTTTAATTCGGTATAGGTCGATCTAAAGTGCGCGCGGGATTGGATTGAATTGCATGATCATAATCATGATCAGTAGGAATTCAAACGAATTCGAATCTTGAGGCATCCGGTACCTGGTACTTAGTAAAGGACACACATCACGTGACTGGATATGACCTCAATTTCATTTATTTAAACAACGTTGTTCGTCACTCATCAAACTGCTCAGCTTCACCAATAGCCTCAGCTTCAGTCTTCATGGAAAACCTGCTTTCGCAACTAGGACACGGTTTTGATGTCCATTGCCACCTTTTCACCTATTTGTATTTCTAGCACAACCTCTCAGCCTAGCCTGTAATCAATCAGTTGCAGCTGCACTTGGTACGTTAAATCCTATTCCTAAGCCTTCTCAGTGGCGCCGGTCTCGCCTTGCTTTTTTGGAGCCAGCCCAACCCTTGAACGACGACTCATCCATGATCATAAATTATCAGGATCCATAATCTCATCTATAAGATCATCTCTCCCCCGAGCTGGCAGAACGTACGTACCCAAGAAACCTCCCGTTCTTTTCTTCCTATCTCTCTCTCTCCGGCCAAAAACGCTTACGATCTTCCGGTTCTTCCCCGCGTTACAGTCCAAATATGACAAGCCGTGTGCCTCCTTCATCCGCATCACATGTGCAAATGATGCTGTTGTCCCTCCAGCGAGACTCCGACTTAACTTGGAACAAACCTAGACTTTTGTTTCTTAAGATTACAGGAAACGAGGAGCCGGCAACGACCCCAATCGAGATCGCGAAAACTCTTACACGGCTGCCCTACAACGTACGAGAGTTGATGTTAAACGCCATCGATACAAAGAACCGAACACGAACAGACACCCAAATTTGGACAATAGCTAATCTTTGGACCTGGTCTAAGAAAAGCTCCGGCGAGAACAGCAACGAAGATCCAGCGGAAACGCTACAGGATGTTATTGCGTACCTTACACTGGTCCAAAGTGAAGAACTTCCAGGGTACGACGAAACCAAATAGATGGGCTAGGGGGTCGTCGGCGTCTGCGATAAGCTGGTGGACCGGCGGCAGGACAAAAGATGGAATTAATGGGGCTTTGTTTGTAGTGTCTTGTTCCTGTATTATCAATACGTTCATAATTTCTTTATTGATATCCATGTCCTTAAGCTGTAAGCCTTGCTTTCAAATACTTATAGCGGAGTCCGTCCCCCCACCACTTAATTATGGACTTCGCGATCGTTGCTCTGCCACTTGTCAGCCTATTCCTTTAGAAGCTCAGCCATCCCTTTCATGTCTCAGCAGAATGATTTTTATAAACTGGAGCGGCATTTTTGCTTTACTGATAATATTCTGTCACGTTAACTATATGTACATACGCTTTCGTATCCAGGCATTACGAAGACAAAAATATTTATTTCATTCTAAGTTAACAATAGCCTGCATCCACTGTGATCTCTGGGAACGAAACTACCTGTCTTTGATAGAAAAAGAAATGCCGAAAGTCCATGAGAATCCTAGAATTATTGTAGAGAAGACGCGTAAACGGACGAAAGAGAAGTAGAAACCGCCTCAAACAGGAGCCGTCTAAGTTTTTTCTGACGACTAGGCGGTGACAAATCAGTATGATATAAATGTCGTTCTAGAACGCGTCAATATATCTTAAACTCCGAAAGCGCAGAATAGTTAAATATTCATAAACTTAATTAATACCGAACTAATATTACCTCGTGAAACTAATAAGGTATGATCTAAATATATAAATATATATCTAATAGCGATATCGTTGTACAAGATTTTCCACGTTTTGACCCGCATAGAACCCTTGCTGACTGCGGGATTAGTTTTGGATGTTCTGCGGGACCAATTCGACTAGATAGCCGTCAGGGTCTGAAACAAATGCGATCTGATCGAGTATCTTTCTATAATTCGGATGAATTTCCCCCTTTCCCACACCTTTTTCTTCTTCGTATGAACTGAGCGGTATGCTCTCTCTAGTTGAAACATCAAGATCCTTTAAAACCTTCACACCGGCCCCTTTCAGTCTTTCTAACGCAGATTTGACGTCAGGAATAGTAAATCCTATCTGCCCGAATCCTAAATGCGGCGCATCGTTTCCTGTAGAGTAATACCCCGCCGGCTGATTTTCAGAGCCGTGGATATGGTATAGCTCTAGCAACCCAAGTGTGTGGGGTAAGACTCCACAAGTCTTCTCGCCCCAGGCTTGGAGATCGGCTCTATCTGCGTCCGTCTGGGGATATCCGAGATAGTATATTGTGAAGGGACCGGTGTTCATGGTAAATACTGTACGCATTCCCATGAGATTGACGTAGAAGTTAAGAGAGGCTTCAGGGTCCCGGATTCTAAGCATCAGATGATTGAGCTTATACCCTATTGTGGGGTCTGAGGGGGACAATGGAGGGTCTGTTCGATAGGTACTTCCATTTGGAAGGAATTCCCCTATAGGGAACGGGGATGGACAGTCGGTCATGGTTACTTCGTGGGGGGTGTCCGGATTTGTTCGGGCCAAAGGTCTTGTGATTGATTTTTCTTATTTTTCCTTTCTCTATTTAAGATACTGATCCTACCGACGCGCGTCGAAGCGAAGCGATGTGATGAGGGCGGGTTGAATACCGACAGCCTGGTCCGCGTAGAGGCAAGGCTGGGCCAGCGAGGACAAAAGCGTATGCGTATGATCAGGCGTCTCGATGTTTCTATGCGCAAATATTAAGCCGACCGGCTTAATTCAATCGAATCCTACTACTTCGCGGAGTCTGATTGCGATATATCTTTTCGATTTTAGGCCTTTAAAATTTATATGCAAGTCTAAATATATGACGGCGAGGATATCCTTGGGTCAAGGTATGAAATGAAAGACGAGGTATTGAAGATAGAATATATTATACACAAGATAATAAGAATCCGAACGCGAAAGATATGCAAGTCATTCAGATCATGGTTTTATTTACAATGCAAGAATATCCAAGCTTCAATCCGGGGTACTGGTGTTATTCCGATGTTGAATTAGTGTTTTCGGATAAGGCCCCGGCCCGAAGTAGAATTCATGAGACTAGCTAAGAGTCTAGCGCTATTAATGAGGTCGTATATGTGTTGCTTTTGTGGTATTCGGTTTGTGCGACAAACACGATCGTAACCAACACACGGCGGGACGAGCAGGTCTACCGACCGCGACCCTAGATTCAAGGCTTGTGTCGATAGGACCCGCGCGGCGCCGGCCTTGATTAGGAGCTCAAGTTTAGCGATACGATGGCTGGTGGGCCGGTATCTAGAGCCGTATAGGGGCGACAACGGCCTTATGGTTTGCCTTGTAAGTGAGCTCGTTGTCCTGCATGTTTATTGAAGGCTCTAGCTCTGGTCCCACCATGCATATGTAGTACCAGGACAATATTACAATTCAATGCATTAATATATCGATACATGTACACGATGTGGATGTAGAAAAAGATGACTAACTTGCGCAATATTAAAGCGGGGTACCGGGGCTCATGAGACAGCTGGTGGCTATCCTCGATCAACTCGTTGACAGAGCTCCGATATCCATCTATCATATGCATTTTAGGATAGAGATTTCTCAGCTGAAAAAAATTTCGAAAGTGCATGTCTTGTACTGGACATGTCTTTCGCCACCAGCTATGGCTACCCAAGAACCAAGTTGAGCTTCCGTTAAGATCGATCCCTTGAAAGGGTTCTGCTATCCCAAACGTATCCCAGGAAAGCTGAAGGGCTAGGAATATTTCGATTTTCTTCGACGCATCCTAAACAAAAATCCCGCTAGTGTCTCGACGCCTCATGATCTCATGATACGTCTGATGTGCATATATAACCGGCGAATCAAACTTATATTCACATACAAAGTTTTGAAAGAGGGATATAATCTCCTGTGTACGTATACACCCTCTGTACTGGCGAATTACGATCGATTACAAACCACACTCGAGCTCGTACAAAACTGTGCTTTGTATTTGTAAATCGGAATTCTAAAACAACGAAACCACCTTTATTGGATATGAGATAAGGTCTATCACATTTCATTGCGTGTAATATATGAGATCGGTCAGAATCTAATATCTGTAATCTGAAATTTGCCTTCCTGAATTAGCCTCGATCCCAGCCGGCAAATTTGAATAACAATTCCTGAATCACGATAAAACTTTGTTAGAGCATGCAGCTTTTATGCAACTACGAGACATGTCGATAGGTAAGACGCAAGTACTGACTCTTGCGTAACTTCATGCATGCATAAACCCTTCAGTGTAGCATATGTAGTATCGCTATACCTCGCGAACAGCAAAGCCATCTGCAGCCCTGTGTTATCGGTTATGAGAGGCCTTCAGTTTATATCCGATATCGTCGAGTTATCTGATATAACCGAAAGCATGCCAGCCCGCAAATGCGAGTGTGGCGTACTCGCAGGCGTGTGATCTGGCAATACAAGGTCACATTTTACGTAAATGTGCTAAACTAGCTAATCAGACCTTAGCTGCCGTCGATTAATTTTTTAAACTTAAAGCTAGCCTCGAAACCAGACCTAAAACTCCATGCAGCTTGCAAGGATTGCATGCTTTAGTTTAGGTTTTGGATGCCGTCTTAAGTAGCCTCGAGGCTAGGCGCAGATGAGGGCAGAGGGCCCTAAGGACTCTAAAGGGCTCCCGTTTTTCGAATTTTCACATGTCTTAAATCAATGAAGGTCACATTTGAGGCATAACCGCATATCTATCTGCATATAAATGGGGCTCTGTAAGCTTGAGGATAGCTATAGCGGAGGATTGCCAAGTTCAGTAAGTCGTAATATTAGGCATGTTTTTTCTTAGTCTCACTTCTTTTCGTAGGAAAAAGACCTATTATCTATCCCGCAGCTACACAAAAAGAGAAATTAAGACAGAAATCCCTACGTGGGCAATCCTAATGGCTCTTTTCTTCCTAAGATTCCTAGCCTTCCTAACTATTAGGATTTATAAAGCTTAGCAATTAGGAGAGCTCTAGTCACTGTTACGCGAATACTACATAGTATCACATGTACTGCGCCTGGCCCCAAGGCTACACATATATGGACTTCTATCTGATTCTAATTTGCATGGATGTATGTGACTATCATACGTTTCACACGGGATATATATCGGCAACTACTTTCGCACTATAGCACGACATTGGTAAAAACGTAATAAGGCTTGGTATCCTCGATTTATGAAAGGGGTTGGCCTCAAAGCTCTACTTTCGTAATACCTTGCAATTGGCCTTGTAGTGATTAGGAAAACGGGAGCTGCCAGATGCATAGCTGTACACGCAAGGATAGAGACATTTGGGTCCTATATTAGGGCTTATTAAAGAAAAACCGTTATCTTTCAAAACTGACCCAAAATGCCGGTTACCGGATCCTTCTATGTGCGGTTCTCGTCTATAACAATTGACATTATAGCGCTCACCTTTTGAGCTACATCTCTCAGCCAATGAATAACGTTATATACGTTATAGTATATTTACGGGTGCCTTAGTTGGGCTATTGCTGAAACACTTAACAACTATTTGTGCATGCGGGGTAAGTAAATCGGTAACTTAATTGGCTTTCAGATGCACTTCTGGGTATAGAAGAACACGAACTCAGGTGCCCATACATCCTCATTCATGCTATTGTGTAACATTTATCTCTTTTTGTGTATAACCTGCAGTACCTGCAATATCATATTCTCTCAAAGTAGAAATATATTATTATTCTGGTATCGTTGCCGGTGTATACATGTAGTTTGCCTTGCATTTAAACGAATCGAACCAGGTTTATGCGGCAGCATTTCGATAATCAGCGAGTGCCACGATTCGAGATAGTACTAGTCAGATTGTATGCAGTACTATGGCTGGTTGAGCCAACTATCCACCACAGTGTATTTAAAGTCAATGAAATCATATTATCTCGAAGATGCAAATCGGAACTCGGTACCAACATGATTTAAATTACCAGGAATACTAAGCTTTCGATGTCAGCTGCAGGTGATTGGGCTAGAAGGGTTGAAATTGGCGAAGTTTGCTCTTTGGGGACGCCAGTAGAATGAACTTGTGAGTATCAAACCTCTATTTTGTATTCTATAGACTATTACCTATCATTTAGTGGGTCATTGAAAGTCCGGGACTCGAGTCCGCGTTGAGTTGTTACATCTTAGAGGTTCTTTGCGCATTTGTGGCTGAATTATTGTGGCTGATAATATCTGTGGCTGGAGAGTATACGGCTTCCTATGTTTATGCAGGTATCGGTCGTAAGTAACTATATCGCGGACCCCGGCAACATGCGGAAAGGTTTACACTAACAAACCTGCGGACGCGGCGGACTCGGAAGTGCCCCTGGACTTTGTGTATGATTAATCATTTTAGACAGCGACTTCAGGTTTAGTTGGAGCAAGATCTTGTCCAGATCCGTGGCCTTGCATGCAACGTTGCTGCCCTCAAACATTTCAAACACCAAGGGCCAGCTTTATAAGTCGTAGCCAGCGCCCCGATGCCATATATGGTTTTGATTCTCTGGAGCCGCTCACTTGTCTGTGGTTCAGACTATTAGTGTCTGCTAGCAGACGTTTCCTTGCATTGTATGGGATGATACCATAGACAAAGTTTGCAGCCATCTCGGATGCGGAAACTGGGTTTTCCGACGGATTCGATTGTCGATACAAGGATTTGGACCCTTCTTCTTCGAATCTCTTCGCAGACGCCTTTTTTAGTTCTTACTATTAGATAGGCGGCTCCAAGTGCCGTACTGCACTGGGCATCGTGATATATTAACATGGCGAGACTTAGCATACGTCAAGCCAACAAACATTCAATCAAGACGGAGGAGAAGCCGAAACAATCGGTGATAGCATGGTGATAGCAGCCAAGGGAATAGCGCCAGAAAAACGTCAGTTCGAAATGCTTGAATCCGGGTCTTCAAGCGTTGAGCACGCAGGTTGGGCACGCAGGTTGACGTCATGTGGGAATGGTCTGTTTGACTGCTGACCAACCATATGGCAAAGCGCCCAGGCCAAGCGACGGTAATGGCCGGATATCTCCAGACTAAAAAGAATCATATCGTGTTAACTAAATGATTAGTCTGCAGGCAGCTTAGTTATCATCTCTAAGATGTCTGGGGGAGCAGGGAGGGGTTGTGATTCTGGATTCAAAAACTTTCCCATTGATTTATATAGTATTCCGCTAGGCCCTGTTACTTTGTCGCTTTCAGACATCTATTTTCTCTCACTCTAGATTTCTCTCCCTCACCTCGCCATGCTTTCGTGATCTTGCTCCCACCTCTTTCGCTATTATATCTTTTCTCCATTCGGCTTCGAAGACTGAAATTTGAGATTTGAAAATTGGAATTTAGACGTCATCATGGCTAGTCCGAGTAATAGGCGGCCTTCAGAGCCAAGCCCCGGCCGACACAGCAGTAACCAGGCGCAGGCCCACGGATACGGGTTTCCTGGGAGCAGTAGCTCTGGTGGCAACGCAGGTCCAGGCCCAGCAGATTCACCACACAATCAACACATCGACAACGCAGCCAGCACCGACAGCACTTTCCCCGTCGATAACCTGAACATTGAGCCTGTAAACTCCTCCAGGCGCTTCTTTCCTCGTCGTCCAGTTGGTTCCAGACCGGATAGACTCGAAGCCACCCGGTCCATTCCTTCGGTCGTTTCATCGACAGGCGGTGTTCGAAATAGTAGAGCGAGTACTGTATCTGCTGCCAGTCGCCCTCCGACAATTAGACTTCGTCGACTCCCTTCCAATCCCGATCTTAACAATGCTTATGGCCACGATCAAGCCCAAACTGCTCACCAAGCAGCTATGGCTCCTCAATCTTCAATGCACTTGAATGTCCCACTTCCTACACATACCAGGCCTAGGAGTCTGTCAGATCCGGCTCGGCATTCATGGCTTAACGATCCAGGGCCGATACGGTCCTCTCAGATTATGTCTCCAGTGCAGGAAGTGCCTCCGGATTTCCCACCTACACCTCCTCCTAAGATCCCATTTGCAAGTAATGGTCCTCCAGTTCCACCAAAAGAAGCACTAGAAGATGCTCCTATATCACCTCTTGCACCAGCATCAAGACCGGCTCCGACTAGTCGGTTTAGTAGTGGATTTTCGGTAGCTGGTGCTAGGAATTTATTAGGTATGAAGCAGAGGATGGAGGATGTTGATCGTATGATGCAGCCGCCCCCGAGACTTTCTCAGCCTCGGAGGGAATATAATCAAGATGTTGTTGACCTACTTGATGTCATTGGTAAGCTACAAATTCCTTTGTTTTTTCGACGGGAACAGTATTAATATCAGAAATAGATCCCGAAGTCTCAACATTATCAACTCTCACAAACGTCCAAAATTCGCTATTTATACCGAATTTAGGCAGTTTTATAAACAGACACCCAACTTATGACCTCTCATCCATCGCTGGCCGGGATTCCCGGAGAGGTTCCCGAGCCGAGCAGCCGACCACCTCAATGATCGAAGATATACAAATACCCCCGGAAGGTGATGTTCCACCTGAAGATGACGAGGCTCCAATTGCACCGGCTTTGCAGCGGCAGCGGAGCACCGCTTTGAGTATAACATCGAATTTGACGGATTCCCATTATGCGGTTTTGCCACATGGAGTGACGATTGATGACTGGACGGAGGAAGAGAGGGCTATGCTTGATGACCACGTGCGACATCTTTTACATTCGAAACGTGAGAAATTTAAGCGAGGATGGCGAGGATTCAAACAATACGTAAAACGACGTAAGTTATCTTTCCATCAAAAAACTTTTGTTTTGTTACCTCTAACAAAAAATTTTTATAGCATTGGGTTTGTTTGTAACAATCTATGCAACATTAATCACTCTTTTCGGTCTCGCCTGGGTTCTTTTCTTGATCGGTTGGATCTATGTTGGCGAGAAACAGCTTTATGTCATTAACGTCATCGACAATGTTCTTGTCGCCCTCTTCGCTATTGTCGGCGACGGTTTGGCGCCTTTCCGTGTCGTTGATACCTACCACATGATATTTATCGCCCATTACCACTTCTTAACCTGGAAACTACGTCGGAAGCGGAAACTTCCCGAACTTCAAGATCACAACGACCTACCTACCCGACAGTTCGTCTCAATGGAGGTTGACAGAGCCTCTGTGATAAGGGATCTCGAGGCTTCGTGGGAAGAGCGTGATGAATCGCCCGTCCTCAATGAAAAGCAACAGGAACGATTCGAGCACCACTCGATGAAGTTTTCAAAATCGCATACCTATTATCGTCCACACGAGACAAGGACTCATTATGCTTTTCCTGTCAAGCTGTTGATTACGGTAACAATTCTTCTTGATTTCCATTCTATGTTCCAGATCACCCTTGGAGGTGTTACATGGGGTATCAGTTATCACCATCGACCAGCTGCCCTTACCGCAACTATTCTCTCTTGCTCTATTGCTTGTAATATTGCCGCTGGTATCACAATCTCGATCGGGGATCGGATGACAAGGAAGAAGCGGATCATTGAGCAAGAGTTTAGGCAAGGGTTAACGGAGGAGGCTATTGGGCATGTGAAGAAAAAGCTACAGAAGGAGAAAGAGAAGGCGGGGATGGAGGAGTTGGCAGGTACGGCTAGTACGAGTGCTGATGCATTGGGAGGATCTAACGAGAGTTCGAGGCTGAGCTTATTGGCAGACGAGAAAGAGAAAGAGAAAGAGAAAGACAAATCTCGTTCTAGCTCGAAGTAGATATTTGATAAGATAGACCCACATTTCCTTTTTCCCCTTCCATTCAAAACAACAGCACAAACTCAATACCCTTGGCCTGACACTATACGAATGGTATACCTGTTTTAAGTATATTCTTTTTAATATCTGTTGTACTGGGGGCTCTGTTCGTTCTGAAAAGGTTTGCTTGGTCAAATTTGCAGCGAATTTTAGCGCGCGGTCTTTTTATATATTGATTCTGATTTTCTATACCAAAGGCGATTTGTTTTTTTATGTAAACTGTCTACGGATTCCACATCTACCGTGGTAATACGATGCAAAGTTTTCGGTGTGAAGAATTGATAAAATTAATTACACAATGAAACTGTGTAAAGTCAGCCGAGATGTCGATGTGCAACTAGTGCAGGCTGCTTTTCCAAAACTCTTATAAATTCCAGGTTCTCTTGTTCGCTCGCACCCTCGAAGGTCCCAATAGGTTCTCGAAGGAGCCTAAACACCGTGCCCTCCACCATCGTCGTTTCACTTCCAGCGTAGGGGTATTCACAATTTGTGAAAAACCTGCCTCTCTCGTTAACTTCATCCTCGTCGACGGTTTGAACTTTCCACTTCCACGCTGGCGGTCTATCTTCAAACGCAAACTCCCAAAGTAGTTCGTAACAATTCTCAACAGTAGCTTCATCTTTAAATTGATAACCATTATACGGCCACCCCCATACCTCCCCTGTGGCATCCCTCCTCTTACGTGGATAAACTATCTCCAATTGTTTAATCTTTTCAGAATCATACCAATCCACCGCCTGGGTTAAACAACCTAGATCCCTCCAACCCTGACGAGCCTCCACGGCCACCTTTTCCAGATTTGGAAAATTGTCCAAAATAAGTTTCCCATATTCTGAAAATGGTGGGTATGACCATTTATCCAAATTTCCTGGCATTGTGGAAGATATCATCGACTGGGTGATGAATATATCATGAATGTTATTCTTGATACGCTTGTCTAGCTTCTCGATGATGTTTTTGGTAGTATGTCCGAAGCTGGCGAATATAAATCTACTCCTGGAGATTAGTTCTAATAGCTTTGGGGTTATCTTGGTACTGTCGAAGTCGGTGTTCCAGGCTGCGGTGCCGGAAGTACAATCTTCCAAAGCCTTGAGAACGCGATGACGTTGGCGGTCGAGACAATCGGAAAGTTCGGCTCCGAAGCGGCTAGATACTTGTGAATAGTATTGGATTGCTGGTTCTGGAAACGGGGAGAATTCAAAACTTATTCCGCCAGGGTGCTGGAAGTCGACAATATCTTCCGTTAGCATACTAAATTTACACTTGTTGAGTTCTATAGAATGAGACAGGACTAACCTTTTTCATAGCTTTGTAGCTATGATTGTAGTCAGGAAAAACCCATGGTGACTTGTAGACGAAGTTGACCTTGAAGGGGAGGAGGGTTTCGTATATCTGGTCGCGAATTTCGCCGGGGAGAGTGAACCAGCTGCATCTTTGTTAATAAACTAAATCATATATAAATATATATATATATATACCATATAACTGATAATTCTGGATGGAAGAAATTGGATATACATACTCGAGATTTTTGTCATTGCTTGCATTTACATTATTTCCAGCATCTAATGCTAGAGTGATGTTAGGTTCTAAGACCTCTGACATTTTAGAGATAGCTTGAGGTGGTTGTAATGCAATGGTTGTTCGATTGCAGACGCAATATTAAAAGTAGATGACGATGGATTGTAGACTACAACGAATTTGTATAAACCCCCAAGATTTAGAACAGCGATACTTCCCTCCGCTTATATATCTATGGTCTCATTCCAATACCAAGCTTATACCATAAGACAAGATTACTATCCTCATAAAAATATACCACGATTTGTCAGGGATTCAAATGCGTTGCACGAAGTTCAAAGCTTCAAGGGAGGTTGGGTTAACCATTGATTTTCGTTTGCCTACCGGCCGACACCCTTGCACTGTAAGACATAAACGCATTTCGCTACTTTCCTGACTCATATTATGGAAGAAAAAGGATATTGACTTGGCATAGTGCTGAGAGAGGTTGGTCAATATGAGTCTCCAAAGACTAAACTATTAGTCATTCTGACTTGGTATGGCAATTAATTTGAAGCGGCTGGATATCGTGATCACGCGTGGGACATAGAGGGCTTACGCGCGCTACGCTTGGGCAATTGGGTGAGTTTCACGGCAGTTTACAAGGTGGATTTGAAGAGATTCGAGGAAGTGTAACTTGACACAAGATATTCAGTTCATTAGACTGTTATGTGACTAAATCTACTTGACATTAACCTTGATATCTGATATCAGAAGCAAGTCTATTTAATATATTTGGGAAACAGCAATTGATATTGATATCAATTGATCGATACAGGGGGATATATGCAACAAAAACAACACAGGCTTGTCGATGACTAGTGGAAGGGCATTGCATGCTCACCCCGTTGTCTGAGGATTATTTGAAAAAGAAGGGAAGTTCTGTAGCCTTAAATCAAAGTATTGCCGTTGATTTAATAAAAGGTTTAGAGATTGTTCGGTACACGTACTTCACAAAAAGGCCATATTCGATTTCCTGCATACTCTGTAGACAACATGCAGCCTTCCATCACTTAACTCTTTCCTTCTTGGTCTTTTTTAGGAGAATTCTTAGGGGAAGCTTTAGGAGATCCTATTTTAGAGGCATGAGTAACCCATGTCTTTTTCTTCTCATCGTAGATTCCCGGAGATCGCCCATAAGCAATATCATAAAAGGGTGATTCGTCCCAAGGCAAAATCGAAGCCACAGGTGCACGGTCCTGGAAACATCCGGTTTCTCGGTGAGCAGATGTACTCTGGGTCGGCGCCGAGTTCTTCTTTATCCTCTCTGGAGGTGGATTGCCCGTCTTTATTTTCCATGCTTCTTTCCAAGTTTTAATCTCGGATTTGCTGACGGATGGGGTGTGAGATAGTGCTCCGTACTTTTTGTATATGTTCTCTTTTCGGGTGCCTGAAGCGGGCTCGGTGGGTTTGTCTTGAGGGCTGTCCGACATTAAGAAGGTATTGTGACAGAAATTTATCTAATAGTTTTTTAATTTTGGCGTTTATGGATGGAGTTTGAAGGATATAAGATATTATCTTAGTTTGGGATTGTTGATAATTCGGGATTATGGAAATTCAAGCATAGCATATGGCATCTAGCTTTCAGGCCAGACCTTATATATATATATTAGTTCAGAAAGTAATTTGGCTCAAGAAACAATAACTAGGAATAGGAAACGAAGTGACGTACATTCAATATACTGAAATCATTAAATCTATAGTTGATTGTGGATGTAGCCATAGCATCCAACTTCGGCCTATAGCCAGCCGTCGGTGCACTTAGGCGATTCGTTTCGATTTGCGAGGCTTTGGCCATTATTGTAGTACAAGATTAACTGTGCATATGTGCCAAATCATGCTAATCCATTATAATTCGTTTAATGGGCACACTGTTTCCTCATGTGATTTTGTAACGTAAAGGATACTAGTATTCCAATAATATAAGATCCTATCAGAACTGGGTTTTGATGCGCATGCGCATGCGTCGCGAAAGTGTTTACCAGCCCGGGACTTTAACGTTCTTATGCGTGTCATAGACATCAAAGATGATGAGATACACGTTCAATGATATATCGTTGCCTTGCAATTGGCGGAGTTGAATGTAATTTAGCAATTTATTTGCAAATTGTATCTCCATAAACCGTTAAAACGTGATCGAGGACAAACTTTTTGACTACTTGTGTGCTTGTAGACGCCGAAGTCTATATACCAATACATACAAAGAAATCCATCCGGAGACACCTCCACATGCTTGCCCAAATATACAGATACTCGAAAACCTTAAATATATATACAATAGAAGCATCCTGATAGGAATAGTGACGACATTTAATCACGCCATCAATTGCTATCTTCGGGTTTCTTGGTCGCAGGTGTAATGCGAACATCCACGCCGTCAAAGTCACCATCTGCCACCTCGACATATTCGTCATCTGAGTCGCTAGAATCGCTGTCATCAGAATCATCGGATTCATCAGACTCGTCAGAAGATTCAATTCCTTCTTCCTTCTCCCGAGCTTGACGAATCTTTTCTTGAATCGAATTCAGCTCCAAGAAAGCGGAGAAGATGTCATCTTGGGCTTCTTGGAACTCTTTGCCTTCTTCCTCTGTGACGCCTTCGCCTAGCTCGAGAGGAGTATCTCCAACGCGTTGAAGTTCTGGGGGGACAGCTGTAGATTCTGTGTGTGCCTTGATAGGGTTCTCCGGGTCTGGAGCGTCTTCAGGGATGAAGTAGGGACCATCTTTGAGATCCACAGGTTCATATATTGACGGCGAATCTTCTGGGTCGTTTTCATCTTCCCTCGTCTCCGATTCAATTTTCTCTTCTTCGGGCGAGGGTTCCTCTATCGCAGCTGTTTCGGTTTCTGCGATGGATTCTTGGCCTTCTGAAGCAACCGGCTCCACAGTTTCCGGGATGCTGCTGGCTTCTTGCTTCAAAGTTATTGGCTCAAAAGAATCTTCGAGCTCTGTTTCTGCTTCTAGTTCAGTCGAGCTAACGCTGTCTTGTTCCCTAGGAGTCTGCGTAGTTTCGTAAGAGGCACCGCCTTCAACTGGTAGAAATTCGAATGCGGCGTCCTCTTCAACTTCTTCTTCTGGAAGCTTAGGAGCCTCAGACGATGTATTCGTTCCATCCTCCCACGGTAACTCATCCTCCATCTCAGGGAATCGCGCGCTATGGGTGTCCACAGTCCTTAACATAACACCACCTTCTTCTCCAGGACCAAAGTATCGACCTACAGTCGCACCGCAAACGCCGTACATGCGATAGATCCGTCTCCAGGCAAGACCTTCCACGGGGCTGTCCACTTGAATAACACCATCGATCATAGGAGCATACCTATGGTCGCCAACAGCCTCTTCTAAGAATATTGTAGTAACCTGGCCCTTTGGTTCTACAAACTTTCCTCTTTCTGTTTGGAAGGGGTATCTGGCGACACGGCCAGCCATCTGTGCATATCTTTGATACCCAGTTGTCGGGGCCATGATGTACGCGTGAGTAAAGTGCGGCGTATCCATGCCCCTTGCGCCTGCACCCGAGGTGATCCAGATTGTAGTATCTGCCTTGGATCGGACACGTTCCTGGGCGGGTGGGGGAGGTCCGGGGAGGTCCGAGCGGCCAAGTGGTATACCTTTCGCAGCACAAGTATCAGCCCTCAGAACCTCAGCCTTGAAGCCTGCGTTCTCGAGGGCTTCGATATATTGTGCTCTCGAGGCAGTCGGGGTAAGGAATACGAGGACTCGCTCGGGGTAATTGTCCCGCTTTAACAAAACATCCAGAATCTCAACAACGATTTTCTTCGGGATACTGGTATGTCTGAAGTCGTTTGCGAGTTCTGTGACCAAATCACGGACTTCAATGCCTTTACCGGTTACCCCTGTGGCGTACTTGTATTTTTCTAAACTGCCTTCTTCTTCCTTTAGAAGATTTTCCTGGGCAGCCTCGACAGCGAGAACTTCCTTGCTCATTACACCTAGTCGGGGGTCTTTGTGTATCTTTAGTACGTTGATATACTTTTCAATCTCAGCTTGTTCATCAGATGATCGAATCAGCGGATCTTGCTTGAACTGGGGGATATCTCTCATCAGTCCAGTGTTGATATCCACACTCAGTGCGTAATGCTTGATTCTTTCTGGAAGTTTGACAATGGGCTTGATCTTTTCATGATCAAAAAGCTTTGAAAAGTCCTGGAACCCAAGGTTTACCATCTGATTTGCCTTGCTGTCAGTCTTGGAGAACCCAATCCAGTTTTTCGAGTAGACCAGCTTAGATCTCAGAATAGGCGATAAGTTTGGAGAAATGCAACAAAACTGTATGGGATCCGGAGTTTGTTCTCGCTGATGAGCAAGTAGTTCTCGCCGTGCAATCAAGAAATCGACGCAAGTTTCCAGCGGTGTTGGTTTCGCCCATTTGACCTCCTGCCTGATTCTCTTCTGCTGTACCATGTCTCCAAGCGCCTTGGGAGCCGGTCTCTGGTTGATCATAGCATCTACTTCATCTGCTATGATAACTTTCAAGTTATCTAGATTGACATAGTTCTTCGACTGTGGGTCGTTGAGGAGATCGAGGAACCTAGTGGGCGTGGTGACAATAATATGGGGGCTAGGATTATTTTTCAGCCTTTCGATTTGCGCATTTTCTCCCTCATCATCACTGAGACGGGTGAATCCTTGAAAGATAGTATCTTTGGGAGGGGCAGTTTGCCCAGGTTGGACAAGTGCTCCCACGAGATTATCTAGGGTGTCGATGTACTGTTTCATAAGATCGATGGTTGGAACGAATATAATGCCGGTTGTACTTGGTACTTTTTTGGAGGTACCATCCGGCTTCATAACTAAGCTCAGACTTCTTGCCAATTGCAGCAGCCACAGCGTAGCAATAAAGCTTTTCCCTGATGCAGCTGGACCGGTGGCGCACAAGCTATAGCCCTCCTGCAATAGCACAAGCATGTTTCTCTGTGTGAATGACAGCGTTTTGATGTTTGGATATGCCCTTGCCAGTGATTTCTTCACAACTGGTCGTAATGACGATTCTTCAACGGTAGTCGGTTTCACCAGATTGTCTAGAATCCGCTGAGCTGGATCCCGCTTTTCAGCTTCCTCACGTTGCAATTTGTGCAACTTTCTAGAGAAATCTGCATCCCGTGCGTTGACCATGATTGCTTGTAGGTCTGGGAGGTTTTCCTGCGCAGCTCTGCCGACTACGCCTCCATCGACTTGATACCGCGATTGATCGAACTCTATTCCGTCGCTGACTTCATCAGGGTATTCATCTTCAGCCGGTCTGTATTTCCGAGGGCCTCCATATCGCTTTTTCGAGATGTATGCATCAACTTCGTCGCCTTCGTCATATCGTCGATTCTGAAAACGTCGTGGCCGTCCTCCTTCATGACCCCATCCATCACCCCGGTCGTAGCTTTTTACTCCCTGCCGTCCACCTCCTCCACCTCTTCCATATCCTCCTCTCCCCCCACTCCGTTGTTCATAACGTTGGCGCTGTAACGAGGCAGCTGTCGTGTGATAATCTCGAGAGCATAATGGATTGCGAAAATGACTGGACGGCGACGAAGTCCACCTAGCAGATTGGAAGCAACGTTGACATATGTAATTTGTCGGCGAGGTGGCTTGTTTGCCTAAATGTCGGCTATTGAGACGAAGCATTGCATATGCGGCGTGCAAGGTTTTGGAGGTTGAGTTCTCTCTCTCTTTTTTTTTGGGAGGGCCTGTCGCTAAAAAATATTATATTCGCTTTTGGGATGGCGAACATTTTTGGGGCTGTGGCTTGGCACTGCAGGGTTCCGAAAGGGGGCTCAACACGAAAACTGCAACAAAGCTAAAGGAGGTAGGCAGTAGTAGTAGATTCTTACATAGGCTCAGCTCAGTCATGCCTACTGTAATCTGTCTTGCAATATTTATTATATCATTATTCTATAGTGGAATACAAAGGACTAAGACGTATACTCTTCTAGGAAAGCGCTTTGTATACAAAGGCTATCTAGTATCGTTAGATAGGCTCATGATCAGGCCAGGGTCTGAGGAACACGGAAATTGAAGTCATGAAATATAATTTATTGATATATACTGACATTTTCCTTTGAAAAGGCTGGCTGGTGTGTAATACAATAACGAGAAGGGGCTATTCATAGAAACTCTTAAAATTTGAAGACAGACTAATACCCAGTACGTGCTGTAAATTTAGACAGTCCGGACATGCAGTGATTCAGAACCCGTTATCGATTCGGCGATACCCATGGAACCATACTAGGCGAGATACGAAGACCCCCCAAGAGCAAGATTGACTTGGTATTAGACAATTTAGGCACTCACTATAACATGAGCCCCAAATTTAACCCTAGAATTAAAGTTAAGCATCAAAATGTTAACCATTTCACATCATTTCCATGCAGGGCATTTGCCATATATTGATGCGATTCTCATATCCTAAATAGGAAGGAGAATGCAGCTGATAGACGAAACGGTATTATTTATAATGTGCATCTAGCGGCTGAGATTGTAGCCTAAGATATAAAAATATGGTTATCATAGACTCGTTTCTTCGCGGATTCGGTCGAAAGAATGTTATCAATATTGATAAACCATAGTAAACACAAGTTGTCTAGTGCCGAGACTGAAACCATAGTGCCAGAATTGAACCTTCGTAACGCAACTCTAGACTGCAATCAGGCCATTGAGCATGCCATGGAGCTTTGATACACCTGGCTAGTCTTATTGAATCATATAGTCAGATGCCATGGATCAAGGATGGGAACGGCTTTCCAACTACCACTGAGCTCTTAGAGCCTTTGCCACCACAAATTTGAAGCCTTTGGGAAAAAGTCAATGCCGAACTATTATCGTAGCACAGCCCATCATAGTTGAACCATCTTATCGGAACATCCACGCGAGAACTCAACGAGATATGGAATAGAGGATTTGGGAGTTGGGATTTTTAGTTAGCAGAGTATTAAACAGCCCGAGTAGTGCCCGAGGTCTCACATTCAATTGGTTGACAGGATTGATAGCTTTGGGGAGCTAACCTGACATGTTAATTTCGTCTTTAATAGTTAGTACTTGAAGTAAAATCCTAATTTACCTAAAACGAATGTACAGGTGGGGTCTACGCCGATAATTGATTCACTTGACCCATTGTGGGCATCTTCACGAATGTTGAAAATCGCGCGCGAATACTTACTGATTGAAAAAAGTACACTAACTGCGGGGTCCAAAGAGAGAGAGAAGGGTTTGCAACCCCGCTTGATGGTAAGAGAGGAGTCCTGGTGGGATATAATAGCAAGCTATCGATATCGATATGGTCAAGGCTTTTGATATGGCGACAATCCAGGCTCAACCTTCCCATATCCCCCACTAGCGACCCTAAGAAGGATTGTACTTCGGGATGGCATACCACTATATTATCGATAGGACGAATCCTCTCCGAGAGGGTCCGGACTCACCAAACCCTCTTGATAGATGGGAAGCATGTATTCGCGTATGGGAGGGGGTGTGCGGATTTCGGCCAACATGTTCACAACGGATGCATCTGCATGCGCCAAGATGCACGAGCTTCGAGCTTTGTCAATTAAAGCCGGGGTGCATACAAGTAGTTAGTAGATTAGGATCTGACTTTTAAAAGTTTTTAGGTTCCGCAGATGGATCCAGCATTGATATCGGATGTTGATCGATAATGTGCAATGTTGCATATAGTCTTAACCGGTTTGAGGAGAGAGAGCCCTTGTATCGATAGGATTCGCGTAGAATGTAATGGAGAGAACCCCAGTGCATTATATGCATTATAAGACAGACGGGTATGATAGATGTGGCTGTTAAGCCCGGCTTAACTGTGATAGGCCTCATGGCTAGAAACATGACAGGCGCATGCGTGACACCACCGTGAGCGAATGGAGGATTCTTAATGTGGACAGCTTCCAGACGTATTTGGGGGCCCGGTGGCGTGGTTGGAGGGCATTGAGCCAGGCGAGAGCAACTTCACCCGGTCGAACCCCAACACGCCCGGGTCCACCATCCTCGACATAGTGAAAACACCACCTTTGGTAGACCAGATAGACGTCTACAAACGAGGTATCTTATCGACATCGCATCTACACGACGCCGCATCTACCTGCACCCCAGAGGAAACGTGTATGTGATCCTATCCTATCCAAGAACCACTGCACTGCACTGCATACAAGCAAGGTGTACCGAAAGTCGACTCGCTTCGATCTGGCTTGGCAAGCGGAAATTTCCCAAAGCTCGTGCCTTTGCGACTTATCCAGCTCTGGTTAGCCTTCCTAACGTCTGAAAGACGCAAAAGCTTGACATCACAGTCCGGGGTCTTGAAACAGCAAGTCACAGGGCCATTGGGAGCCTTTGGAACCTTTTTGTTCGATCTTCTCGGGCCAATGCTTCATTCGTCAGTTCGATTTCGTCTGTCCTCGACTACCACGGACAAAGCAGGTCGCCTAACATACATGACATTACCTCCTAGCTATTTGATCCAATCTTCTATAGCTAGTCGAAGGACTAGCCAATGACCACATGCTTAAGTCGCACATGTGCGTTTTCTAATTAAAGAGCCAAAAGTATGTGAACCCCTTCATATCGTGAGAATTCTCTGACATAATACAGTCATGATTAGGATGTCCTGCAAATTCCAGATTCTTGGCGAGAAATGCTTGTTTGTGTGATCTATCGCCGCACCAAAATGCTGAACTCCTCTCTGTCTCCGATGCACAGTCCTAGGTTGACGAGACTTCCAGACGGTCAGTGGCCAATAGCAGCCGATGTTGTCGAAGCTCGGTGAGGTGGGTTGTGCTTACCGAATTCAGGCGGCCGCCTGCCTCAAGGCATCCACATCCGACACTTGACATGTTGAACCTCACAACTGTTCTGCCCGACCGAGCTGCTGTCGAGACCCCGGGCCGGCAGCAGTACAGGAATCAAGTTGCTAGTTCTGGCTAGGTGGATCTCGCTCGCTCAGAGTTGACGTCTAGGAAACAGTCCATTGAAAACCTATTTCTTTTGGGTAACTTCCATTAAGGGAATTGGTCCCGTAAGTTCCTTGCTTGGACAGGCAACCCTGGCATGCTGGCTTGGTCTGCAGCAGCTCCTTCTGATGGCCCAATTCCAGGCAGGTTGAACCAAAATTTCAACTTGAAACTGGTCGAATGTCTATGCCTGCGCTATCTACATACCCCTTCGATACGGTCAGTCATGGAAACTGATCATATAGAAATCCTCATGCAAGCCAAAAAAAGAATCCGCGATCGATTGCCTCAGGAACTATCCCACCACGGTACCCTAGCACCCTTTTTTTTTCTTTCCGAGCGCCCGTTTTTGAACGGTGCATCAACGGTGGAAGGGTTTTATGCACCATCCTTCAATGTCTTGTGAAAGAAGAAAATAGCACATTGGAGATGTATGCATCGGCAGGGATGTGAATTCCACACCAACCCAAACACTGATATTTTGGAAAAATAAAATATACCCGGGCTCTTCTCCAGAGATTTGGGGTGCGCGAATATAATACTTAAGTATCATCCTGGATGCTTCAGTCTTCCTCCTATCCTCATCATCACCGACCTGCCAGTGCAAGTGTTAGCCAGAGAGATCTGACTTCATTTGATATATTTCCGTCGCAACACTTCTATCCCTCCCTTCCTCTCCACATCCACACATCCGCAATGGCTTCAGCGACATACTGTGACATGCCCGTCGTAATTGACGGGTATGAAGCTGCCAAGGAAAGGCAAAGGTACCTGATCGAACAGATGGAGGCTTTGGACATGACATTATGGTTGGCAAGAATACCATCCGACCAGAGGTTCCACTATCCTGGTAAACTCATTCGGGACGACGACGACAACATGGAAACTGAAATCTTGGATATCATGCGTGAAATCGAAGATTTGCAAGAGATTGTTGACATCTACGAAGATGTCGATGAGGATCTTGAGTGGGAAGTCGATGAGGAGGCACTACGAGAATTTGAAAGGTTAACAAGAGGAAGAAAAGCCGAACTTACCATTCCCATTCCAGAGGGTGCTCTCTCGAGGAATCCCTCTCCATGCTCAAGGACTTGGGTTCCAAGACCTGCCGAGCCTGACTTCGAGAAGGCATTCAACCCATTCCGAGAAGAATATTTCCTCGGACTCGAAGACGCTATCACCGATGAAACAGAATTCATCACAATTCCTGGGGTCGCGCCACATTCTTTGTCCACTATCTCTCACAACTCGCTTTTTGGAGATTTGGTCGATTACGTCAGAGAGTGGAACCCCTTCGATGTTGGAAGCTCGTGCACTTCCCGATCTTCCTCTATGGACTCTACCTTCTCCTTCAATGAGATGGTTTCCGATTCGTCGGTATCAAGCGATGCTGGCGATGACTGCTCTGTCAGAAAGACTTCTGATGAACACATCAAGGAATCTATGGAGGACACAGAGACTGAAATGACAGTCCCATTGGTACTTGATGATGGACGCTTCAACACTGCAGGGTCAAGAAGACCATCAGAAGACTCTCAGGACCCATGGCCTGAATATCTCGAGTACGAGATGGATGTCGATGAAGAGATGGACTATGACGATTACTATGAGTACGAGGAGATGGCACATCAAAACCTCGTCCATACCACAGCCAAGTATGCAGACCTTGGGTCCAGCCTACTCAACAGCACCTTCGATAAGCTCCCCACCAACCATATCATCTACACAGAGCGTGCACTATCGGAATGTTCGACAATATCGGATTCCGAACCCTGCACTCCAACCACTATCAACCCACACATGATTCACATCGAACTACCAGCATACAAGGTCGACTACTACCTTGCATTCGAGGATGCGGAAGACCAATTCATCAGAACCAAGTTTTTAGGTAAGAGTCCACTGTTTTTTTGTAGATCAACATCATCCCTGCACCTTGAAACCCTTCCGTTGGATAAAAAGCCTCACACCCACACATGATCGAATTTACCTCTCCATTCCCGCAATCTCCACAATTTGTTTCCGTGAGAACATTTCCTCCGCATTTCTATTCCGGCTAAACCGACGCACGGACTTCTGAACCCCGCATGGTCTTTTATAATTTCAACCTGCATGAGGATGATGATGTGTTGAAAACTTGGAACATACATGCTAACGGATAATTTCATAGACTCTGCCGTCGAGTTGGACCAGCAGTTCCCTTCCTTCGAATCGGTACTATCTACCTTTGACCCATCGTTCGAAAATAAAACATTCCAGCCAATGATGTTCCAGCACAATGCATCCATGGAAACACTGGACCTTGACGACCCAATGGACGTCCTCGAGGCCCAAAGGTTAGCTGGCTCCTTCGTTAGGATGTCCTCGCTATAACTTTCCCTCACGATCCGGATCAAGTGATACCGGATCTACCCCCAGCCGTTTCATATCTTATCTTCCGACATTTTACCCTCATCTACATCTTCTTTTCGCTTCTACCACATCCCTTTCCCTTTCTCCTTCACTTCTATGTAAATACCCCTTTTGGCCTAGCAGGTCGCTGTATATATTAACTTTTATTTCCTTACCTCTTGGGGGCATCGATTGTCATTTGGGATGGCTCATGCTTTTCGGGTTTGTTTCAACAGGTGTTCACGGCGTCATTGGTTAAAAGGCGTTCAGATGGATTGGGTGGGAATCTTCTTTTCCAAGCTGCTTCTACCTCTTTCTTCCTACCTTTTTTTCTTTCTTTTCGTGCTTGGATTTTTTTTCCATCTTTTTTCCATCTTTTTCTTTTTTGTTTCGGACAGTTTTCTTCTTCGATGCTGGTCTTTGACGGTTGGACACCCTCAATCGTTCACACTCACTTTTGATTTATATATGATACCCCGACCCACTTACACTCATTCGAGAATTGTTTTGATTGTTTTTGATTTTGCCTGTCTAATCAGGCCTGACATTCCTTGCACACCAAAAGAGATACCAAAAGTCTTTCTTACATTCGTTTTCTGTTGTGTTCTCAAGATACCCGCCTCTCGTCAAGGCGACCTGACATTCATTCACTCATCATCCACCAGGATTTTACCCATCTACACTCCTTCAGAAGAGGGTTTCTTCCACACATTCATTCAGTTGGTTTTTTTCTTTAATTTCTATTTCGTCAAATAACTTTCATTCAAACCCGACCTTTCCTTCTCTATTTACTAGCTTTTCTTCAAAGAAGGCATACACGCTCATTCATTCATTCATTCACTCGCACAGGCGCCATCAAACATGCACCGCACGCTCTCTTCACTTTCAACAGTTTTTTTTTTTTGAAAACATCGAATCTTGGTCTGTCATTTTATACCTGCTACGCTGAAGCGCCAAAGGTGCGACTATAGCACATCTACCTGTGTCCTTTTTTTTTCTCTGTAACTATCGAAGATTTACAAAAAGGAAAACTTTGCTTTAACAAAATAAAGAAAGAAAAAGAGGAACTATATAAAAAAAAAATGGAACAAAAATACAAAAATGATTCTTGATTGATCACACGGAAATTTCTTCACTTTGACTTTCTTTCTCCATATTGTGATAGCTCTGTTATGAAGTAGTAGTAGTAGTAGTAGTAGTAATCGAAGCTATCAAGCTTCTACTACTACTACCAGAACAAAACTACATGACACCGACAATAATTAGTCACCCGCCACCCACCGCCACCGAGGAAGACATTCCTAGCCACAACGGGGAGTTCGCTAACTAGCTGCTACGCTAGCTGGTGATACCTACCTGCAGCCCATACATTAACATTACATGCATCTGACACATGCATAAACCCCCCCCATCATTGGATTCATCTAGAAGAGAAGAACAGAGAAAAAAAAATCCCCGAGCGGAATTCAAAAGAGATGCTTGAGATTAAACACATGCATACACGCACCTGCAGAATTTAAAACTTTGTGAAAAGGAAGGAAGACTTTAGCTTTGAGGCTGTGCAGAATAGGTGATCACATACCACACACACACACACGCTGCGATTTGCATCATTATCACACAGGCAGCATGCGCGCGACCTGCGCACAGTTGCTTAAGAGGTACGCGAGGTATGGAGCAACTGGATAATTTCACCAATACTTAACCTACGTGTTTAAATTTACTAGTCATATTCAAGTTAGAGGTGATCGAAAATTGATCTACTAGCTCGATCAGACTACGGGGAATTTTGAAAGTTGCTGGTGATTTAGCTGCCTTGAAAGCTTAAAGCTCAAACAGAGCTTGAGCTTGAGCTTTAGATTGCATAATATTTGTTCACGGTATCCCCGAATTTTTGTTCGATGTTTCCATGAATGTACTTACATGTGCATAAGTAACCCCCTGCACATAAAATCAATGCGTGCGCATGTCATTTTCACTGTACATGTACATGTGTTTAGGAATTTCAAGATTGACAAGACACGTTGGTTTCAAGTTCTCCGCGCGTGAAGATGAGCTGCACTTTGCATGAACTCATCATAGTTTTGGTTATTTATGGTTTGGCGCATAGATTAACATCAAAGTTTGGGTCTGATGCGAAGAAAAAAAAATCGCTATCTTTAGATTATCGATTTCGTGTCGCGCGGGTTGGCGGTGATGATCGTTGGGTATCATGGTATCGATTACGCTTCACGAAACGAAAAGATCACTCCTACGACTTGTTTTAATCTGTAACAGATTTGTTTTGTGAAGTTGGCCCGATATATCGGCCAGCAGAGAGAGAGAAGTGTTTCATTCATCATAGTTAACCCACCTGGTGCAACCCCCCTGGGGGGGCACACTAAGCGTTCATCTCCTCCTCTAACCTCTCTATCTCACTGGCACTTATGGCTGCCAAACCATATTGAGCCCCATCGGACTCCCTCGACCCCCCATTCACGGGGCAGGAAAGCTCCTCCTTCACCTCCTCCACCAACTCGTCCGCAAACTCGGACCCCCTCTTCTTCCTCTTCGATATCTGCTCCTCCCTCCCCTCCTTCTCCCTCTCCAACTGCCTCTTTGCCCTCTCCTCCCTCCTCCTCTTATCCTTCTCCGCGTTACCCAACTTACTCGACTCCTCGGCCGTCAACCCTTTCTTGGAGGCCTTGGCCATGGGGCCCCAATAAGCCCCCGGGTTCTGCTGGTACAGCACGTCACCCTTCCCTTTCTCCTTCTCTCTTCCTAGAGCCTCATCAAACTTGATATCTCCGAAGTCTTCTTCTTCATTTTCCTCCTCTTGTTCCCCACCGGGTACAGTCGGGTACAATATTTTGTACCCAGCCATGCCCGGGGTGACACTCCCCTCCTTAACAGGGTGAATCTTTACCCAGGCCCGCATGACCCTCCAAATCTGGTCCCAGGGAGCATTGGTCTTCAGACTCCCCGCCCGACAATGTGATTTCGTGACGTGGTATCCTAATCCGATCAGTGCCCCCCGGAAGGCGGACACCGATGGAGCCGTGCAGTGTATTACCCTTGCCAATTGTGTCGGCATTATAAATAATGCCAACGGATCGGCTGTTGGGTTCCGGTTTCTGGAGAAAGATGTTGACCCCGGAGTCTTGGTGACATCATCATCATCATCTTCCTTTGCTTCCTTCTCTGTCGCATCCTCCCTCTGTTTTAACTTCCTCTTCAACGAAGGCCGATGGTTTAGTTCACCATCGCCTTCAGCATTAATCACCGCCACAACAGCCTGTCCATTCGCCGGCGCCGGCTCAGCCGCGGCTAGCTCGATACCAGCGGTGGGAGCATCATCTTCCCGTGGTGGAGGAGGGGGCATCAACTCCCCCAGGGCAAGTTTAAGCATCCCACTGACCCTCCCAAGGGTCTCATACTCCTTCACCGTTTCTTGTTCCAAAACATTCGACAGCAAATGATTGATGAACCCCGCACTGTGAATTTCATCCGACCACATTGGTCCCGCAACATGCATCTTAAATCCACAATGACCGCACCTTCCACTCTCCACTGCCTGTGAGACGCCATATTTATACGAAGGAATATCATTCGCATTTCTTTGCTGCTGCTGCTTGTTTCTCCTCTTGTCGTGCTCTCGAACCCTTAGCGTCCCCAGTTCCTGAACTTTCCATGCTCCACACCCTGCTCCACAATTGAGCAGCACCATCCCTTTGCTCGATAGCTTCTTCACATTCTCTGCACTCTTCCTAACCCTTATGAACACTCTGCAATAATAATCAATGCTCAAGCTTAGTAAAGGTTCGATATACAACCCATACTTTGCTGCCGTAGTCGCAATACTCATTAATACCATCCTCAACCCTGTCTCGTGACTGAAATCTCCCTTCGCAGGTAATCCACCATAAGTAGCAAACGTCTTCTCAGGATAGCTGGTACTAGCGAAGATGGCAGCGTCGGTACAAGTAACGCTTAATAATCCACCGTCTTCTAGAGCTTGTAACGCCGAGTCTATGAATTGGGTAGCAGAGCCATAGGGATCGAGATCGATGACATGGTATTTCTGAGGTGGGACTAATCTCATCTTGAACGGATTTTCGGGTGTAGGCGAGGGAATGTAGTTTGGAAAAGCGGTACGGTACATGTGCCCAGTCGCATTATCGTGGTTCGGGGTGATGATGTGAGTGAGATCGTTGAATTGGACGTTTCGATAGATGTATTCGACGGCTGTGGGGGACATGTCGTTCGCTGTGACGTGAGTGACGAACGGTAATTCCTTAGCGTACCGGAGTGCTCTGAGACCGGTAGCTGATAGAGCGTCTAGGACGGCGAATCTTGGTTTTTCATTGTTGTTATTGTCGGTTGGTGGTTGTGGGATAGCTTCGTCTTCCTGGGCTGTAGGCTCAGCCATATCGATATCTACCTGTTCGGTACCATTGGCCTCGAGATTTGTATCAATAACCTTCTGTCGTTTCTTATGTTTGACACCACCTCTATGTTGTCTCTTAGGAGTTTTCCTCTCGGCTTCTAGTATCTCTCCAAACCCTCTGGTAACCGTCATCGTCAAATCGCGATTAAACTTTTGAATGTAATTATAGAACACTTCGGTAGTATTCCCTCCTTCGACCGGGGGTAGCAAGATCTTTGCTCGGCCTTCCGGTTGGATCTTGTAGGTTATTCCATTGATGATTGTAGTTTCGAGTGGAGGAGCAGGTTGAGCATCTGTGGATTTGCGCTTCTTGGAATTGGTTGTTGTTGTTGCTTGTTGCTGCTGCTGTGCTTCTTGCCTTGCCTGTGCTTGACCGCCAGGTGGTGGAGGTTCTGAGGCCATTGATTGGGGTGCGATGGGGGGGAGAGATGTTGTCGTTGCAGGAGCGTCAGGAAGTGAAATATCAACTGCGCTGTCAGGGTTGGTGTGTAGAGCAGCAGCACGACGAGCAGCTCGAGCCTTTCGTCTAGCCATTGTGAATGATGTGATTGACGTATTGATTAGAAAGGTAGATGACGATAATAATGGTATCAGTGGGATTGGTAACGAAGAGCTAGAACGCGTCGAAAAAAAGGACGACTGCTGGTGAAGGTTGTTGGAGGATGTGATGATGCTGATGTTGGTGGTGATAGAAGAAGATATGACTGGGTTGCTGCGACTTCTCAGCTGTGTTGTTGCGAAAGGGAAGAAATTCTGGTGGAAGGGCCGAGTTGTTATCGTCGGCCGTCCGCTGAGGACACCGAAAAGATACCGCGCCGACAACTTGACGGGTAAAGTAACAAGATGTCGCGGGTATCGATTATATTATATCATACAAGATCGAATCGAAGTTGAAGTCGAAGTTTTGGATCGAGATTTTAGCTCGTGTGGGAATTAAAAATGTCTGCATCCATGTGCATTGCCAAGACATCGAGCTAGCTTGCCGCAGAGCCTCAACTTCTCAGCTTCAACTTAACTTCATATCTTATCCATTTTGCATATCGAAATATACCTCAGACCAGTAGCCATTCGATATTCATGACCATGTCCATATTAATATCATATTGCAATCGGCATCACACATAGTGGAATAATCAAAGTGAAGTTAAGTAAGTAATTGAATCCGATTCATTAACGCTTTTATATACAGGATCCCTCGAATGATTCCGAACGCAAAGCAAAGCAAAAGCACAAACACAAACCTCGCAGACTTTCGAGAGCAATTATTATAAACCTTGATCATGATCTTTTTCCCATTAACAGGATGAAATCAAAGAATTGACAAAGAAGAAAGGAAAGAAGGAAGGAAAGAAAGAACAAGAACGCATGAACGATCCCATTACAAAATTCTCTAAGAAAAATAAAACAAAAAGGTTGCCGAAAGGTCCATATATAATTCTATCTTCATGCTTCATTATGAACCACCCCCATCTCGTCCTCTATTGCATGTAATGCAATGATGTAGATGATCTATGCATGTATCGTGTTTAAAAAGTAGACACTGCAACTGCAATCGCTTGAACATCGCTATGGCTGATTGTCACCTGGACGTCCTTGATTCCATTCTTCTCTGCTGCTGCCAGTGCATCTCCGTGGAGCTATATCGTGTATTAGCATATATTATCATAAACGATTATTTTCAATGTGATAAAGAAGTGTATTATCTTACCTTAACAACTGGTGCACCCTTGTCGTCCCTCTCGATTTCAATTTCTACTAAAGGCGCTCCAGCACCCTTGCTTTCAACCCCCAGGGTCTTCCAAACCGCCTCCTTGGCACTCCACCTGCCCGCAAAGCTTGCCTGTGGATTAGGGGCCTGTCGGCAGTACTCCTGCTCTCCCTTTGTGAAATTCCTTTCGATAAAATTCTCATTTTCAATATTGATCGAAGACAGCAGCTCCACGTCTACACCAATCTTACTATTGCTCCCCTTCACGCTCGCTAAAGCCAACTGTTCGACAACTTTCCTAGTGTCATCAGGATCAGAGGCCTTCTTTGGTGGTCGGTCAGAGAAACTGTAAGATCCGGACTTCTTGTCAGGCGTAACTCTGGCAAGAGGGTCGAGGTAGACTGATGTCTCCAATTCAGGAGTATACGGAGCGCTATTCTTGGCAACGAACATATTGTTATTGCAAAGCGAAGAGTGGAAGTATCGGTATGCTTTCTTGTGGCGGGCTTCCACCTTGGCTTTGTAATTCTCGTATGTCTGCTCGTCGAGTGTGGCGAAGAGGTATTTGGGATGAACACCAACAGCCTGAGCACCTTTCTGTCCGAAGCCGAACGAAGTGACGGAGAAAGCCTTGATACCATCAGTCTGGAGAGAGCGGCTGGGGAAAAGGAGGTACGAGAACTGCTCGAAGACCTTGTCCACATTGTCTGCGTTTCTGTTGCCGGGAACAAGACCGGAGTTGAGGACCTGAATAGCACCGTTCATCATCCATGCACCTGCTGCACCCTTGGGATGACCAGTTAGGAACTTCTGGCAGACGACGAGCAAAGCGTTACCCTTCGATCTGCCCAAATGGCCAAGCATATCGTTGAGCGACTTCGACTCGTTCTTGTCGTTGGCGACGGTGGAGGTTCCGTGCAAACTGGCAACATCAAGGTCATCGATAGTAAGACCCCAAGTAGCCAAGGCACCACGGAGGGGAGCGATCTTGGGATCGTTCTTCCAGAACTCATTACCCCATGAGTTAAGAGCCTCGGATTCTTGACGCTTGGCTTCACGTTCAATGTGCTTAGCACGGTCATCCACATACTCTCGCTCAGCGATACCCTCAAGCTCACCGGATGCCTTGAGAGCAGCGACCTCGTCTTGCAGATACATAATCTCGGATTCAGTCCACGACTTGATCTGCTGCTTACGGGCTTCGAGCTGCCTCTTCCTGTATTTGATATCAAGAAGTGGTGACGGGAAGCGGCTTGAGGTTTCACGAGCAGTGGTCATGATACCACGGCCGGGAGCGGGAATACTGCGGCCAGTCTTGTCGGTAGCAGTGGCGGTCAAAGCGACAATACTGTAGATGGGAACACCCATCTCCAATGCCAATTTGGCGCTCATCAAGACCTGAATACCGCAACCTTGAGCCTCCATGAAGCCGGCACGAGTGGTGGTAGTTGGTCTGGACATCTCCCCAGGTGTTCTGCCGTGCGCGAACTCCTCTTCGGCGTTGCTGGTAGCCTTCATATTTGCAAATTCATATGAGGCTTCTTCCTGGAAGTCATCGAAGCCACCAACAAGAACACACTTGGCCTTTCCGCTGACAATAGTATCGTAACCAATATCAACTGATTCAATAGCAGTAGCACAAGCACCAGATGGAGACTTGATAGGACCAGAGGAAGAAAGGAGCAACATGTTGACCCAGGCGCTCATAGTATTGATGAAAGACTCTTGGAGAATGTCCTTCTGGACTGGCTTGTCAGCCCATCGATCCTTGTACATCGACTTGAGGGCATTCACACCACCGACACCAGATCCAACACAGTTACCGAGCTCGGAAACGTGGACATACTTGTAGAATTCGTAAGGGTCAGTGATACCGGAGCTCAAGAGACCCTCAACCACACAAACGAGGAGGTAGAGGGTGACACGATCGACTTGGCCGATGATATCGTCGGGGATACCATATTGCTTAGCGTTCCAGCCAGTTGGGATCTGACCAGCGACCAATCTGTCGAACTTGAGAGCCTTGGGGACGAGCAAAGTAGCACCCTTCTTGATGCGGATAGTCCATTCTCCGGTCTCAACAATCTCGAAGGTCTCGACGAACTCATTGTGTCGTCGGCGGAACTCTTCAGCTGTCTCCTTAGAGGCTTCGAAGGGGTCGAGGTCCTCCTGAATAACAATTTCTTGGAGAATTTCCTTCTTGTTTGGATCATACCCTCCGAAAAGCTCTGGCTCAATCAAACGGATACCGGAGTGCTCCAAGATCTGTGCTTCGTATTTTGCCTTGATGTCCTTGTCGTCGACTGGCTCGCTCGTCTTGGCGTCAACCCACCCAGAATAGTGCTTGCCCTTCAAGGGACCGTTGTGATTCTTGATGAGACCCATGATCCAGGCCATCTCAACGCATCCCTCCAAGGAGAATTTTCCGTAGGCTTCCATCTCCCAACGAGTTCTCGAGTTACCCCAGGGTCCGATTTCTGCAAAACCAGTGACAACAACGACCTTTTCAAGGTCAACCATGCCACGGAGATCTTGGGCGAGTGGCTCGAGCGACTTGTATTCTGGAAGTTCAGGGAATTCGAATTTCATGTTGGCACGAGGAGCAACAGTGATCTTCTTGTAAAGCTCAGCAGAAGCATCACCGTTGATGACTTTATGTTCAATAGAAGTCTCGCGGGTAACAGCCTGTCGAACTTCAGAAGTGGCCATGATCTCAGCGCGACGAGAGCTCATGATATCCTTCAGATTGGGCAAGAAGTGAAGAGCACCGTTGAGATCAGCGAAGACGGGCTCAACCTGGCAAAGGTTGACGATGTTTGGTGCCATTAATCCCAAAAGATTGAAAGCCATCTCTTGGCCGGAGAAAGTGCGAACACCGAGCTTCTCAACAGCTTCAGCAGTGATATTGTTCATGTTCATGAGACCAGTTCCACGGGTCCAGCCAATGACGGCACCGCAGATAGTGAGGTAGCTGGCCCAGGATTCGGAGTGCCATCTGTTGAAGAGAGTCTCAAGACCCAACTTGGATTCAGAGTAGAGACCATCGTTACCGAAGGTACCATGGTTAGGGGACAGCGGGAGAACGACCTGAGCGGGTCTGGTTTGAATGCCGGCTGCGTGCTTCTGAGCCTTGACGGCACCGATGAGACGGATAACGTTGGTCAACTCGATACGGTGGGCCAGCTCGGACTTCGAGTCGATACCATCAATTTCACGGCCGTTCTCTGGGATGGCAGCGAATGGGATGATGTGATCGAGATCCCAGCCGAGACCTTTCTTGGTGTCGTAGATGTAATTAACCAAAGAATCAATATCTTGCTTGCTACCCTGGTTAAATGGAACAACAACAAGGCAGGATCCCTTGGCTCCGTATCTCGAGTAGGTTGCCTGGTAGTATTCAGTGGTCTCGCGGGAGAAACGACTGGTCGTAACAATAACACGGGCACCACCAGAAAGCAATCCCTCTAGAACTCGGGAGCCGATGGAACCAGCACCAGCGCCAGTGATTAAAACGTTTCTACCAGTGAAGGAGATACCGTTAACCGCGGCCTTCTCCAATGTATCAAGGTAGACACCAGTCAGTTTCTTGCTGTAGCCCCATTCCTGACCGGACCTGCTCTTCAAATGCAAGAAAGGAATGCTTCGCATCTTTGCGTCACCGCTCTTTCCAACAGCAGCAGCGATGCTTCTGGCGCCTTTCTTTGTCTTTCTATCATTGAAAAGTTGGCCCTCATTCATTGCCAAAGCCCTGTAAACATTGGAGTAGAGCTGCTTGATCTGGAGTTGGTCGTTCTTGGAAAGCTTGTGCTGCTGACGGATTATCTTATAAACCTTCTGCAGATCTTGCTGAACCTTGGTCTTGTTGCCGTACTCTGATACTTTTCCTCCAGCAGCCATCTCCTTGACATAGTGCTCCAATTTTCGAACTGCGGGGCGTGTGACTTCGGCATAGGATAGATTTCCTTGGTTGTCAATTGTGGTCTGCGGGCCGGTTGGATAATCGACATCCTTGTAGACTGGGTCGGCGTTCAGAGCTTCGATACAGTTGCTGAGTAGTTGTCCGGCCAGTTCTTTGGCAAGTTTATAGGTTTCGCCGCGCTCTGTTGGGGTATGATCAATGTTGTACTGCATGAAGTCCAATAATGTAGGATTGCTCCTGTTCATGATTCGAATGCAGTGGCTAACAATGTCACGATCAACAAGCTTGAGCCTGCCGAAAACAACATCGTAGTACATTGTGAGAGCGTCCTGGCGAACCCAATTCCATGAGGAGTCGTAGATACGAGCTTTTAGGCTGGAGAATATTGGAGCGATGCCCTCAGCGTAGTAATCACCGTGTTCAGCATTCCAGAGGTCGAGTTGGGCCTGTAGAACAGCTTGCGATTCTTTCGAACCAATGTGAGCCTTGTCACCGGCTGTAAGGTCCATCTTGAGGTATCTAGCTAGGATCTCTAGCTGTTGCTTGAACAAAGCCTTTTGATCCTTTGTAAGGGCATCTAGCGCGGCAGGGTCGACCATCATACCGGCACCAGCTGCTGCAGCGCCTCCTGCAGCAGGTGAAGATAGCGATACACCGGATGCTGCGGCATATTTCTGTGTGATATCGTCGAAGAACGCCTTGGCGTCGTTATCAGAACCCAATCGAGCTGCGGGTTCCGCGGTGATGGCCATCAACAGAACACCGTCTTGTCGACCAGGACCAAGTCCCCATCTTGTTTCAAGGTATTTTCTGGCAGATGTCATGTTGAAACCACCAGGCATCTTTGAACTGATCATACGAGCAATAAGAGAGGAACTGTGCTTTCCAAGCTGGCCGTTGAATGTGGCCTGCATAGCTGCACCGAGTTCATCTAGAGGGGTATCCTCTGGCTTTTCGGGTGTCGAACCGAACTCCTTCTGTAGGTCACCAAGAATTTCATTTTGTAGTGTCGATTTACCCCCGACTAAATCTTTAATAGCTTTGGAAAGAGGGATGTCTGCGAGACTCTTCTTGAGCTTCTGAGCAATCAAACTTCGCACGACGTCTGTAGCTGTAACTGGAGCATCTGGAACTGCAGCAGCGGGGCCTGCAGATGGTGGTGGTGGAGCAGCGACGGCAGCGGCAGTTGGCGCAGCTGAAGAAGAGGAAGAGGACGCAGTTGGTGCCGAAGAAGCAGCAGTAGGTTCTGGTTCTTCTGCCTCTGGTTCGGCCTGGTAATAGATTTCTTTGCCATCCTTGTTATAACTGAGAACCTGGCGCTGCAGCGATAAGGCAGCATCGTATGCTTCATATTTTGCGGCCAGAGTCCGTCGGGCCATACCAGCTAGTGTGTCCTGTATTGAAAGAGGTTAGATTTAAAAGGCATTTTCTGGAAGTTGAAGGGAGGGATGGTATAGCGTACTGCTGGGCCGACTTCGACGATTCTCTCGGCTCGCTGTTCGCTAAGGATGACATCCTGGGTTTCAATCCTGCGAATTGGTTAGTATTTGATATAATTGATGTTCGATGATGAGGATAGTACTTACCATCTGACTGGAGAGGCAAATTGGTATGCGAGAAGTTCAATGAGGAGCAAGTGGGAGAGCTCCTGCTCCTGTTCGTGGGTCGGCATGGCGAGAGAGAGAGAGAGAGAGCTTCAATGAAGTTCTGAATTGTGTTAGCTTTTGATCGGATTGTCAACGCTATAAACGTTATAAATAGACAGATCATGCTCTTTCAGGATGTCCCAACGTACTTACGTAGGTCAATTGGATGGGATGAAGTTGGTCGTGTAACGTATCGGTGGTGGTGGTGGTGGTACGAATGAATTTGGACACGAACCGTAAAGAGACAATTCACGCCAATTGTAATAGCTGTTTGTGAATTGCAATTGGTATTGCACAACAAACAGAATAGTGTAGAATAGAATAGTATAGTGTAGAGGAGATGATGGTGATGGTGATGATGATGATGGTGATAATTGGTGATGAGGTGAAATGAAGTGAGTGAGTGAGTGAGTGAGTGAGTAAGGTGGGTGAGAGAGAAAGGAGCGGAGGTGTAGTTAGCAGCAGTTGATAGCTTCGAAGCTGCGACAACACACACACACACACACACACATACACACAATGCAACCGATATAGAGCTAGAGGTGATGATGATGAGGAAGGTGAAGATGATAATGATGATTGAACCGAAAAAAAGAAGAGAAGGAGGATAAGGATTAAAACGATTGGATCTAATTGAGGACGGCTCCTTCTGTCCGAGGTTTTGCCTGCTATCTATTCCATTCTATTCCATTCAACTTAGTATACTTTTGGATCAATTGAAGCCGAAGAAAAAGCGTGTCCCCAATATAATTAATACTAGTATACTCCACCCCGGTGAGAGGATAACCGGTCATTATCAAAGGAGCGCTATCCGACCCTCCCCCGGTCGAGTCCCCCAGATGTTCTTTGGCTGTTTGAGCGTTTCCCGGTGCAGGACAGGGGGGAGCTGCTCGTAGTCAGCTAGCTTTGGGAACAAGCGGGCTGCCCCAGCTGTTTTCCGTTGGGATGGAATTAAAATTCAATTCAATCAATCCATCCAAACATTGCATCCCCAATTAATTCAATTGCTCAATTCAATTCAACAACCTCAAAATAATTCATTCATTCGAATTCCATACATACACGTACTCTTACTGATTCCATATATTATTACTGTTTACTATATATATATGAAAGGTTGAGATGATATAATACTCGGTTCAGCCGAGATCCGTCGTGATCCGTAATTACTCTATGAGTCTCTCTCTCTCTCTCTCTCTCTTTCTTTAGCTGTACGTAAGCTATATTGGAATCGTACTGAAGAACTTCTTGAAATTAAGTGCCCCACGTATGTCCGTTACGTATGTTTCTCCAACCGTTATCGATATCGATATATCCTCAATCTAGTCTTCCTTCTCATGCAAGAAAAAAAAACAAAAAAAAAATAATAGCGGCGGTCAAAAGTTCGGCTTGTTTCAGGAACGAGTCTTTTTTTCTTTCTGAATCTGAATTTTCGTCTGGTCGTCCCAACCCCAACGAGATTTTGTATTGTATTGCCTCTCTCTCTCTCGAGAACGTAGTATCTAAAACAGACATGAGAGCTTTAGCTAGATCGTCCCGGGTGTCTTGGGTAAGTAAGTAGGTACCAAGTATACATTAATATCTGCCCCGGGATGCATATCTCTACTTGGTATCAAACATTCGGGAAGCAGGAAGCGTATGCAGGGATTCGGAACCCACCTTTCTAGCGTGGTGGCCCGTTTTCTCGTTGGCAACTTTGCTGCACCTCAACAATTAACCCGCCCACACGCAGACGCCAAATTGCAAACTGCAAATTGCAAATTGACTTTCGTGCTTCGCAGTATCACATATATTTTCCAAGTAAGTACTGTCTGTTCTGTACTAATTGTCGCGGGTTCTGGGTGCTCCGGAGCTAAAGAAGATAGCTTCCTTTCTGCCGGGCAAGACCTGATCATACATATTAACTCGGTGTGAAAGAAAAGAGAGAGAGAGAGAGAGCTTCACTGCTTCTAACAAACCACATCTTCCTTCTCACCACCACCACTACCATCATCATCACCCTCTTCCTCTTCTTCTTCACTATACCTCTCTCCTTCATTCTTGTTCGCGATAGACATCCCGTACTATACACGATAGATTGTATTGTTCAATTGGTCTTTTAATCATAGTCTTGTTCACTCAATTGACTCTTATCTGCTTCTCCACGTCCCCCCCCCTCACAATTAAAACTATCAGAGGAACATCACGGACGCTAAAACCAAACCTCTAATTAATCACAGCTTCACAGCTTCACGTCTTCTTCTTCTTCTCCCTCCTACTCCTCCTCCTCCTCCTCCTTCTCTTCTTCTTGCTACCTCTTCACAATGTACGGAACTGGAATCGCTACCGGAGTTTCAACTCCTCATACCGCCTCATCTCTCCGACCCCTCGTTCTCTCACACGGCTCTCTAGAGCATACCCTTCTTATCCCCACCAGCTCCCACTTCCACGCTACACAGCTACGGGATCATTTCAATGCCACACTACCAGTTGCTACAGAGGAATTAGCACAGGACGATGAACCTTCGTCCGTTCCGGAGCTTGTAGCTCGCTTCTTGGGCTATGTCGCTACCCAGGTCAACGAAGGTGAAGACGACGAGCAGGGGTCTTACGAAGACGTCCTGAGACTCGTTCTCTCCGAATTCGAAAGCCGTTTCCTACGAGGCAATGAAGTCCATGCCATAGCTTCGACTTTACCTGGAATTCCCTCAAAACACCAGGTCACCATCAGATCTTACTATGCTGCCAGGTTGGCTGCCAACCGACCCATCAAAACCCATGCATCTGCTCTCTTACGAGCTGCTGAGTCTGGAAACGCCAAACTATTTGCGGTTTTCGGTGGACAGGGAAACATCGAAGAATACTTTGACGAGTTACGCGAGATTTGGACTACCTACAATGGCCTGATTGAGGATTTTATCTCCAGAACTGCTTCTCTCCTGCTAAAATTGTCAAGCGACCCCAGAGCTGGCAAGGTTTATAGCAAGGGTATTGATATCATGAGATGGCTGCAGAACCCTGACGTTACACCAGATCTCACATACTTGGTTTCTGCGCCGGTTTCTTTCCCATTGATCGGCCTCATCCAGCTATGCCACTATGCCGTTGCTTGCAAAATCCTCGGTCTGGAACCGGGCCAGGTCAGGAGCCTCATCAAGGGTACTACGGGTCATTCGCAGGGTATAGTAACTGCTGCTGCTATCGCCCTAGCATCTTCGTGGGAATCCTTCGAAAAGGTCGCCAAAGACACAATCGAATTGCTTTTCTGGATTGGATGTCGTTCGCAACAGACCTACCCGGTCACAGCCCTCGCTCCCTCCACCTTCCGGGACTCGATAGCTCAGGGAGAGGGTTCTCCCACTCCCATGTTGTCGGTGCGAGACATGCCAAAGTCGGCGGTACAGACTTATGTCGATAAGACGAACCAGCACTTGCCTGCCGACAGGCACATCCATATCTCCTTGGTCAACGGCGCCAGAAACGTCGTCGTAACCGGCCCACCTCAGTCGCTTTACGGTCTAAATTTGACTCTCCGCAAGGTGAAATCTCCAACAGGTCTCGACCAGTCCAAGATCCCATTTACCCAGCGTAAATCTCGCTTCGTCAACCGATTTCTTCCAATTTCGGCACCCTTCCACTCACCATATCTTCAACCGGCTGCCGCTACCATCGAGGCCGACGTCAAGCATATCGTTTTCTCGAGGAATGATTTCGGCATCCCAGTCTACGAAACCCACGAGGGCAAGGACTTAAGGACAGCCGAGGGCAGCGACAATGTCGTACCCGAGCTCATTCGTATGATCACCCACTACCAGGTTCAATGGGAGAAAGCGACTCAGTTCCAAGGCGCTACCCACATCCTTGATCTCGGTCCTGGTGGTATTTCTGGTATCGGTGCTCTTACCCACCGAAACAAGGACGGTACTGGGGTTAGAGTTATTCTTGCTGGAACCATCGAAGGATCCAACGTCGAGTTGGGCTTCAAGCCAGAGCTTTTCGATAGAGACGATGCTCATGCTGTGAAGTACAACGTCGATTGGGTCCGAGAACACGGTCCCAGGCTTATCAAGACTAAGACCGGCGAGACCTACGTTGATACCAAGTTCAGTCGTCTTTTGGGTATGCCACCAATCGTCGTCGCTGGTATGACACCGGCTACGGTTCCTTGGGACTTTGTTGCTGCCACTATGAATGCTGGATACCATATCGAGCTTGGTGGTGGTGGTTATTATAATGCCAAGGGCATGACAGAGGCGCTTCGAAAGGTCGAGGCCGGAACGACACCTGGTGCAGGTATCACTATTAACTGTATCTACGTCAACCCTCGGGCTATGGCATGGCAGATCCCATTGATCCAGAGTCTCCGCGCCGAGGGTGTTCCAATCAATGGTCTGACCATTGGAGCCGGTGTTCCATCCTTAGAAGTAGCCAACGAGTACATCGAGACACTGGGCCTGAAGCATATTGCTTTTAAGCCCGGTTCTCTTGATAGCATCCAACAGGTTATCAACATTGCACAGGCAAACCCCAATTTCCCGGTCATTCTACAATGGACTGGTGGTCGTGGTGGTGGACATCACAGCTACGAGGATTTCCACCAGCCGATCCTCGCTATGTACGGCCGAATCAGAAGATGTTCAAACATCATCTTGATTGCCGGTTCCGGGTTTGGTGGTAGCGAAGACACTTACCCGTATTTGACTGGCAAGTGGGCGGAGAAATACGCATACCCACCAATGCCATTCGATGGTATTCTATTCGGTAGCAGGTTGATGGTTGCAAAGGAAGCACATACTAGCAAGAACGTAAGTACTTTAAATATCTCAACAAAATGTGTGATTATACAGCTAATTAAGTCATAATTTAGGCCAAGAAAGCTATTTGTGACGCTCCTGGCTTGGAAGACCAAGACTGGGAGAAGACCTACAAGGGAGCAGCTGGAGGTGTTATCACCGTCAAATCCGAGATGGGCGAGCCGATTCACAAGCTCGCGACCCGTGGTGTCCTCTTCTGGCATGAAATGGACCAGACCATCTTCAACCTTGATAAGGCCAAGAGAATCCCTGAACTCAAGAAACGACGTGACCATATCATCAAAAAGCTCAATGCCGATTTCCAGAAGACATGGTTCGGCCGCAATGCCGCTGGCGAAGCCGTTGATCTAGAAGACATGACTTACGCTGAGGTTATCAACCGTATGGTCGAACTCATGTATGTCAAGCACGAGAGCCGATGGATCGATAAGTCCCTCAAGAGCCTTACCGGAGACTTCATTCGCCGTGTGGAAGAGCGTTTCACCACCGGCGAAGGCAACCCATCGCTTCTCCAGAACTACGCCGACCTTGATGACCCATTCCCTACTGCTGTCAGAATCATTGAAGCCTACCCTGAGGCGAAGACTCAGTTGATCAATGCTCAGGATATGCAGCATTTCCTCATGCTCTGCCAGCGCCGTGGACAGAAGCCAGTCCCATTCGTTCCTGCTTTGGATGAGAATTTCGAGTTCTGGTTCAAGAAGGATTCTCTGTGGCAGTCCGAGGACTTGGAAGCTGTTGTAGACCAAGACGTCGGCAGAACTTGTATTTTACAGGGCCCAATGTCCGTTCGATTTTCCACTCATGCCGACGAACCCGTCAAAGATATCTTGGACGGCGTTCATAACGGTCACATCAAATCATTAATCGCAGATTTGTATGATGGCAAGGAAGCATCCATTCCTGTTGTTGAGTATTTTGGTGGAAAAGCTATTGAAGAGGTTGATGAGCCTGACGTTGATGGTTTGACAATCATCAAGGATGGCAACAAGCTTGTCTATAGACTCTCTACTTCTCCCTCCTCTCTTCCGGACACCGACAACTGGCTCCGTCTCCTCGCCGGTGACTCCCACAGCTGGCGTCATGCCCTCTTCACCACTGATGTCTTAGTTCAAGGCAGCAAGTACCAAGACAACCCGATTAAACGTATTTTCGCTCCTGCCGCTGGCTCTCTGATCCACATTCTCAATCCTAATGATCCTGAAAACACTGTCATTACTCTCCAAGAGGCTAGCCAAGGACAATGGACCAAGACAATCGAAGCTAAGAAGGAGGGTAACATTGTCAAACTCGAGCTTATCGAACATCGAACTGCCGATGGAAAACCATGTGTCATGCCCCTTCTCTTCCAATACCACCCGGAGAGTGGCTACGCTCCCCTTCGCGAAGTCATGGAGGGACGAAACGATCGCATTAAAGATTTCTACTACCAACTGTGGTTTGGCTCAAATGAGAAGTTTGACTCATCCACTTCTGTCGAAGACGTCTTTGACGGTGGTGAGGCTAGTGTTACCGGTCAAGCTATCGCTGAATTTGTTGACGCCGTAGGCAATCGTGGCGAGGCCTTTGTTGAGCGTTCTGGTTCCGAGAAGCAGATCTCCGCACCAATGGACTTCGCTATTGTTGTTGGCTGGAAGGCCATCATCAAGGCCATCTTCCCCAAAGCCATTGACGGAGACCTTCTCAAACTTGTTCACTTGTCAAATGGCTTCAGGATGCTCCCAGGTGCTGAACCCCTCCAGAAGGGAGATACTGTCACTACCACCGCCCAGATCAACGCTGTTATGAACCAAGACTCTGGAAAGATGGTCGAAGTGACTGGTACTATCTCTCGTGAAGGAAAAGCGGTTATGGAGGTCACTAGTCAGTTCCTGTACCGAGGTGTGTACACTGATTTCGAGAATACGTTCCAGAGGAAGCAGGAGACTCCAATGCAAGTTTACCTCGCGACGACCAAGGATGTTGCGGTGTTGAGATCCAAGGAATGGTTCTGTCTCGATGACCAGGAGGTTGATCTCTTGAATAAGACTCTTACTTTCCGTCTCTCTACCCTCCTCCGTTATAAGGACAAGGAGACCTTCAGCAGTGTTCGCACTCTCGGTCAGGTTCTTTATGAGCTCCCAACCAAGGAAATCATTACAGTTGCCACTGTCGAGTACGAAGCCGGTACTTCGCATGGCAACCCAGTTATTGATTACCTCCAGCGTAACGGAACTTCCATCGAGCAGCCAGTCTTGTTTGAAAACGCTATTCCGTTACATTCAAAGACTCCTTTGGAGATCCGTGCACCGGCATCGAATGAGGCCTACGCTAGAGTTTCCGGTGATTACAACCCTATCCACGTCTCGAGGACATTCTCGAACTACGCCAACTTGAAGGGAACAATCACACATGGAATGTACAGCAGCGCAGCTGTCAGGGCATTCGTCGAAACATGGGCCGCTGAGAACAATATCGGCCGTGTCAGAAGCTACACTGTCAACTTTGTGGGAATGGTCTTACCGAACGACGACATTTCGATTAGTTTGAAGCACTCGGGTATGGTCGGAGGCAGGAAGATCATCAGCGTCGAAGTTATCAACAAGGAAACTGAAGATAAAGTTTTGGTCGGCGAGGCGGAGGTCGAACAGCCGGTCTCAGCATACGTTTTCACTGGTCAAGGTTCGCAGGAGCAGGGTATGGGTATGGAGCTCTACGATAGCTCCCCAGTGGCCAGAGAGGTTTGGGATAGAGCTGATAAGCACTTCATGGACAATTATGGTGAGTTTTTATCTGAAATTGCCATTCTACGGGAACATTTTACTGACATATTTTCCACGACAGGTTTCTCGATCGTTGAGATTGTTCGACATAACCCCAAGGAGCTCACAGTTCACTTCGGAGGACCCATCGGAAAGGCAATCCGCCAAAACTACATGGCTATGACATTCGAGACTGTCAATGCCGATGGTAGCACCAAGTCGGAGAGAATGTTCAAGGAGATTGACGAGAATACAACTTCTTACACTTACCGTTCACCGACTGGGTTGCTTTCGGCTACTCAGTTCACACAGCCAGCCCTTACATTGATGGAGAAGGCTAGCTTTGAGGATATGAGAAGCCGGGGTCTTGTCCAGCGTGACAGCATGTTCGCAGGTCACTCTCTCGGAGAGTACTCTGCTCTTGCTGCATTGGCTGAGGTTATGCCGATTGAGTCGTTGGTTTCCGTTGTGTTCTACCGTGGGTTGACCATGCAAGTCGCCGTCGAACGTGACGAGCAAGGACGATCCAACTACAGCATGTGCGCCGTCAACCCGTCCCGTGTTTCCAGGAACTTCAGCGAGCAAGCGCTGCAGTTTGTTGTGGACAACATTTCGACCGAGACAGGCTGGTTGTTGGAGATTGTTAACTTGAACGTCTACAACCAGCAGTACGTTTGTGCAGGAGACCTTCGTGCATTAGATACTCTTACATCGGTGTTGAACTTTTTGAAGCACCAGAACATTGATATCCAGAGTTTGATGCAAAAGTTGTCTTTGGATGATGTCAAGGAGAAACTACTTGAGATTGTGCGAGAGTGCAAGAAGCAGACGGAGGCCAAGCCACGACCGCTAGAGTTGCAGCGCGGGTTGGCGACTATCCCACTGCGAGGAATCGATGTTCCTTTCCATTCTACTTTCCTGAGAAGCGGGGTTAAGCCCTTCCGCAACTTTTTGATGAAGAAGATTAACAAGAGTTCGATCGATCCGAGCAAGTTGATTGGGAAGTATATTCCTAATGTGACGGCTAGACCATTCGCGATTACGAAGGAGTACTTCGAGGATGTATACAGGCTGACGAACAGCCCGAGAATTGGGAATGTTCTGGCGAACTGGGAGAAGTATGCAGGAGAGGATGGAACCGTCAATGGGGTTCCTGAGGTTGTTACTGCTTAGATATTTCATTACACCTAATGTCGGGTTTGTTTTTTCTGCTCCCCTTTCACATTGTATAGCTTTTCCTTATATCATCAGGGCGCATGTATCTTTTTTCTTTTCTCTTTTTTTTGCTCTGCCCGTTTACAAAACGTTTCGTAGGTACTTATTTTGTTAGCTAGATAGATTTATGTAATACTCGATTCTTAAGAAGTGTATAAATTCTGATTATATTATTCTACTTTCGTTTTTTCCCTTCCCAGTTAAAAGTTTCGGTGATTCGGTGGTATTAAGCCCATGATTACGAATCTACGTAATTATACTGTAATGTAACGTAGCTGAAGTCCTCCAGCCTACTCGAGTCAGTGATGGAGGCGAAGGGAGCGAAACAAGCCTTTTGGCAGATGCCGTGGAACCGAGATTGGCTGTTGTCGGAGCAGAACGGCATCGGATCTGATCTGATTCGGAAATGCAACGTGGAGACTGGCCAGATACCGCGTTGTTATGCTTGACCGCGCATTCGCCGGCCGATTTTGCGGGTGTTCCTGGCGTCTTGGCACTCTTGGCACTCTTGAAGCTCGGAAACCGTACAGCCGAATTGGAACTGGACGAAGAAAAAAAAAGTTATCGAGAAGAGCCAATCTCAGGCCATTGTCAGGAGCATTTGTCACTTATTCCAGGGGATACATCAGGGACGCAAGGTATATATAAGGTATAGCTGTCCCGACGGTGTTACTGTGTATTTTATATTATTTAAGTTTGTAGAACCCTCAAGGCCAATTGGTGGTGATTGATATTCTTCTTGGTGGTTGTGCTTGCTTGCGCATTTTCGTTCCTCGTTTGGGTTATCCCTTTCAAGCTCTCGTTCTCTTGTTCTCTCCTTTCTTTTTTAAACCAAAAAAAAAACATTTAATCTCCCAACATCCAACAGTTTTCTTCTTCGCTTTCACTTTCTATTCCTTCTTCCTCTTCTTCACCTTTTATCATCCTCGGTTTTTATCGTCATTGTCATTGTCCAGGTTATTATCAGTAGACAGCGATGTAAGTCTTTTTAATTTTATCTATGCGCGCTCGTTTAGCGACACCTATATGCTAAACGGTCAAAATCTAGGTCAAACACTACCTTCGTCCCGGACGGGGCAACCTACTGGGCCCATTACGACCATATCAGCGAGATCAATGGCTCCTTCAGTGTCTTCGAGAAGATGTGGGCAGCCTGGTACTCTTGGATTGCAAATGATGTCCTCGCTACCGGTATCATGTCCTTCGTCATGCATGAGCTCGTCTACTTTGGTCGCAGCTTGCCGTGGATGATTTGCGATGCTATCCCTTACTTCCAGAGATGGAAGATTCAAGACGTATGTTTCCCTCTCGATAATTTATTTACCTTTATCAAAGTATACATCAGAAGGAGGAAAGGAGAAAGCTAACGCGTTTTATGTTTTTTTTTCTAATAGCAAAAAATCCCAAGCGTCGCTCAACAATGGCGCTGCATCAAATCCGTCCTGTTCACCCACTTCGTCATCGAACTACCCCAAATCTGGCTCTTCCACCCCCTCGCCAAATCCGCCGGAATCTCCACGGACGTCCCATTCCCAGCCTGGACCACCATGGCCTACCAAATCGCCATCTTCTTCGTCCTAGAAGATGCATGGCATTACTGGTTCCACCGTCTCTTCCACTGGGGTCCATTCTACAAGCACATCCACAAGGTCCACCACGAACATTCCGCTCCATTCGGACTTGCTGCCGAATACGCCCATCCCGTCGAAGTCCTAATGTTGGGTACCGGCACCGTTTTCATCCCTCTCGGCTTCTGCTGGTTCTCGCCCGATTTCCATATCTTGACCATGTACATCTGGATCTGTCTCCGTCTCTTCCAAGCTATTGATGCGCATTCTGGTTATGACTTCCCGTGGTCTTTACACCATTTCATCCCCTTCTGGGCCGGCGCTTCGCATCATGATGTTCACCATGAGAAGTTTATTGGCAATTATGCTAGTAGCTTTAGATGGTGGGATTATGTTCTTGATACTGAAGCCGGTGCTGAAGCTCAGCAGAGGAGAAGGGATAAGAAGCGTGCGGAGAGGGATGCTAAGGCTCTTAGGGAGCAGCAGAAGTTGAGCATGGAGAGCATGGGTAAGGATGCTGCGGTCATGGGATGTCAGATCGCTTTGGAGAAGAAGACCTCTTAAATCCCTCCCCCCACCCCCAATTTCTTGAAATTCTTTCTCCCATCCGAATGAGAAGGGTTTGAAGAAACTACGGAGGGATGTACATGATGACGAACGACCATTAGCGAAGCAAAAAAAAACAAACCTTTCACTTTTACTTTGCTAATGCTACTACAAAAACTACTAACTACTACTTAATAATCAACTGTTTCTTTGGACATTAAATGACATGAAAGAAAGAAAGATGAGGGGATAAAGGTTCTAGACTTTAAATTTGTTTGCTTTTGGACGGAGTTGTGTACTACTGGATGTTGATATTGCGGCTTTGTTTCTGTTTTTTTTTTACCATCACCACCAATTAACACTAATAATGGAGAAGGGAGAGGAAGGGAGAGGGGGGCGGAAGGGAGTGAACTGGAGCTGTATATACTGAAGACATGTTTCCTCCGAAATATTGATAGCACGAAACGAGGCCATTAGAACGAAATACAAACTACACTACCACCTACACCACTATCTCTTAAAAATGCATGAACTCTATAGATCTAAAATATATGTGATATAAAACCGGGCTTAAGTGAGTATACAAGACATCTACAATATATCTTCATCAATCCCCAATCCCTCATAAACAGTCTCCACAACCACCCGTACAAACTCCTGAACGTCTTTATCCTCATGAAACCTCCGATTATAACAAGCCGCCAACCGAATCTTCCCCTCAAAAGTATACACGAACAAAGTAACCTTCGGGTTACCTTGTACCTGTCCTATCCAGAAATCTTTAACTTTCCGTCCCCCGTTTTCCTCTTGCCGGTCATCCTCATTTTTACTATTGGCAATTGTTAGATACTTCTCCACAATTCCCAGACTAGATACCACCACCGTGGCACTCCCCGCAGAGTTTTTAGATGTGGAATCTGCCTTAATCGCCTGTTCAACCATCTTTATCTGTGGTTCGTGGTATTGTATATTTTCTTTATTATTTTTCCAATCATCATACTCCTTCTTAACCATTTTTGAGAGTGATATCAAAGTTGTCGATGGTGTAACGGGCAAAGCCGGTAATGGAGATGTGATACATAATAACGCCGCATAAGTTGGGGAATTATAAGGAGCAGGTAAAGTATCACGAAGACTCATTGGAAAAGTAGAGGAGATTACACCACTATCTTGGTTTGTGAGTTTTAGAATCGAAAGGGCGGCTGAGGCCGTTACGGCGTGGGTTATTGTTATTCCGTGGTATTTGCAGGTTTTTAGGAGTAATGAGGATTGGGTATTGGTGAAGCTGTAGTCGTAACGATGGGATTCGTAGGGATGGGTTGGAGAGGAGTTTAGAGGGAGGGAAATGGGAGGGGAGGATAGAAAGGATTTGACGAGTAAGGCGTGTTTTTGGATGATTTCGGGGGTTGGAGGTGGGGTTTTGGTTATTTCGGATAAGGAGGGGCTTAGGAGGGATGGATTGTCTGTTTGGTTTGAAGATTGTGGAGAGGAGGGGGTAGAAGGGGAGAAGAGGAGGGTTAGAAAGTTGTTTAGAAGCATGATGGATCCTACACCGTCTACTATTTCATGACGGATTTGGATGAATAGATCGTTTGTGGTGGGGGAATAGTAGAGTTCTGCGGTTTGAGGGTAGGGAGGGTTCGACGAGAACAGTTTTATTGTTTGTGTATTCTGTTCTTGTCCTTCTCCTTCTTTAGCTTCTTGTGGATGAATGGTCTTTACGGTTGATTCGACCCATTCGTCGATTTCAGTTGATGATTGTACTTGGAAATCGAATCCGTCGGGTGTGATTTTACACCCTAGGATTGGGTGGGCGTAACGTAGGGATTTCCAAGCAGATTTTATGGATAGAGAAGAGAAAGGGGATGAAGAGGAGAGGGTTACGCCGGCTACAACGGCTCGTTGGCGGATTGTGGGATTCATTGTTGACATGTAGTATTCATATTTTTCGAGAGGGTCGAATGAACGGTGGTAGTGGGATGGAGAGCCCGCGAGGGAACGCCAGGATAACGGGTGGGCCATCTTTTTTATCTATATACTAAAATATCTTTATCTTGCTATATCGACCTTCAGAGTTGGGATTTAAGTATATATCAAGTATGACTTCTAGAGTACTTTGGTTAGTTTGATTGTTCGCGGGGGGTCGATGGGGTTTTATACAGGCACCTACTAGTATAATGGAGTATAGTGAATAACTGCCGTGGTGGATCCTTATTATCGTTTACCCTTGGGTTCGTATTTATGGTACTGTGTTTTATTCGCACACAGCGAGTCGTTTGAATATGTATAGACGTACAGCTTGAAAAGTGTAATTTATCAAATTGAAGCAGATTTCCGTCGGCCGGTAGTTGAGATATTGCAATTGGGTGAGGTAGGGAGATGGACGATAGTGATAATAACGTCGATATCGACCCAAGCACTGGGTTTATATACCCTCACTTGTAGGTACTTGGCTGGCTCAATGGAGTATCATCCAGCTCTAAGCAATATTAGCTGAAAGAACAAGCCTATAATACTATGCTTTTTTCGAACAAAACCATGACATCTTCGCAATTCTGAAGATAGTGGCGTGGGTCTGCACATTTCAGCCGGTCAGCGTTGTATATAAAATTCGTATACAACAGGTGAATTGAGTTGGGACTTACGAGACATCATACGGCTGGAACTGTGGAGACAGCCAGCCAGACCCCTGTCAGCCCAATGGTCTGTTCTCCAATAAAGAAGACATCGTGATCAAGATGATGCCAATTGAGTCTACTAAGAGTTAGACTATTTATTCCGGTTGAGGATAGGTTGTATAAGCTGCATGGTCAAAGCTGTCGTATTTTGTATGGTAGGGCTGAGGTGCAGTGCAGCGCAGTGCAGCGTCAAGACTTGCACTTGGAGCTAGATCCATCTGACGACTTGACGTGCAGATATTGGATGTTATATGATGTCATGATCTAGAACAGCTAGTTAGTAGGTAGTATCTATGAATCTCGGTTGAATACCATGATAGCTTACCATTAGAGGTGGTTGTTTTGCTTGTGATATCTCCTCAATTGATGTTGTTATAGTTCAGTGAGATGTAGATGTCTAACGGTGTAGTGGACAGAGATAGTCTTGAGGGAACGCAGTTAGCTTGGTTCCAGGTGCGGCTTAAAATGCGCCAACAAAAAAACGCGACTTTTCTTTATCCCATCTCCAAAAACTTTCTTTCCCCGTCATCACCACCTTCACCAACCTCACCGCAACACCTCACCTCTATCGGCTTCATTCATCACGTCCGAAATTCCTGCTCCAATCATCGCTTTACAAGTTCAATCGATCTCTCCTGTTCAATCGATAGCAACCTGCCTCTCCTAATTCTTTCTCGTCAAATAAAACGCTCTTTACAAATGCCATCGCCGACACCGCCCCCAAATCGCGGTCGGTCGTACAGCCGCTCCCGCTCCCCTCGTCCCGGAGCACGCGATCATTCTCGCAGCAGATCTCGCTCTCGTACTCCCAACAACGGTCCTCGAGGCCGTTCATACACTCGTTCTCGCTCTCCCCGTTCTAGAAGTCCTCGCTCTAGATCCCGTTCACGTTCATACTCCAGATCTGGATCTCGCAGCGCAGGTCCTCGTAATGCTGCAGCCGCCGGAGCCGCCGGCGATACTGCTGGTAGCCCCAGGAATCGTGGAGGTGACAGGCGTGGCAGAAGCTATTCGAGGAGTTTGAGTCGCAGTCGGAGCAGGACTAGGAGTTATTCGAGGAGCCGTAGTCCCTATAATCGCCGTGGAGGTCCAGGAGGTGCACAGGGTGGCCGGTTTAACTCAAGAAGCTACAGTCGAAGCTTGAGCCCTGCAGGCCCATTAGGGCTTCCAGGTGGAAAGAGTTCGAAGGTATATTTCCCCTCTCCCTCTCCCTCTCCCTCTCCCCCTTTCCTTCTGATCGATGAATGCTAATAATGAGTCTGTAAAAAATTAGATTGTGGTTGAAAAACTCACAAAGAACATAACAGTCCCTCACATCACCGAGATTTTTGGCGTCTACGGTACAATCAAAGACATAGACATGCCCATGAACAGAATGTTCAATACGAACCGCGGAGTGGTCTATGTTATCTACAACTCCCCACAGTCGGCACAAAACGCGATAGCACATATGCATGAAGGACAAATCGATGGAAGCGTCGTTAGTGTCTCATTGGTTATTCCTAAGAGACCAGTTGGTGGTTACAAGGGCAGCGGAAGAAGAGGAAGGTTTGGACCCGGCGGCGGTGGAGGAGGAAGGAGCAGGAGCAGGAGCCCGAGAAGAGGTGGAGACAGCTATAGACCACCTGGAGGTGGTGGAGGTGGAAGCGGTACTGGCGGACGAGGAAGACGTAGTCCAAGTTACAGCAGTTATGGAAGTCGAAGCAGGTCGAGATCTAGGACTAGGAGCCGGTCCAGGAGCAGATCAAGATCAGACAGTAGGAGCCGGAGCCGAAGCCGAAGCCGCAGCTTCTCCAGCTCACCAAAGAGACGATCCGGACCAGGTGGTGGTGGTGGTGGTGCGGGACGCAGAAGGTAAATATGTTGAACACTTACAGCTATGAAATAATACGACGACGACGTTTGGTTTTAAAGAAACAGCGGCTGGAAGGTGTGGAATCTTTTTTATTATTGTTATTCTGATTTCTTTATACGAAAAAACTGTCGAAAATAAGTACAGGCAATCATTTTCCCCCCTCCTTTCTCTTTCTTGTATTATTAGTGGATTCCACGACCTACTCGGATTGCTATGTCGTTTTCCTTTTATATTAACACTTCGATAGAAATTATTAATACAATCCCGTTAAATTCAAACGGCTTGGTAGAATACGACGTTGTACATGTGTGCTAGTCTCCACAAAACAATGCCCGGCCAGGTATGAGTCGAAATAGCACAGTACCTTGCTCGCGGGGATATATTTCTCGTACGCTCAACTGGGATATTTGAAGAGTACTCGAGCCAACACTGACAACTTAGATAAAACTATATTCTCCAATCATATTTAAGGGCGAGCCGTCCATTGGGTGCTTATGGCTCGTTGTGAATGTATATGTGGTCGTAAGCTTGAGGTCACACAATGAGGTGGCATCCGGGCCCTCGGCCTTTAAAGCTTTGGATCGTGAGATAGCTACATATATGCATAGAGGAGCTACGATAGTCAATTATTCAAACGGAAGATTCCTCCATCGATCCTACATCCTTAAATTTAAATACAGCTTCAAAGGCAACACCATTCTATCCTAGACCTCGCAATCAACCCACCATTGGTATCTTTGCCACCATCAGGGTCGACAGATTTACTAGCTGTCTTTAATACTCGAGTTTCAGATAAAACTCAACTTTGCGTAACTAGATCTAGACACGAACGACAATAAACTCGTTTTTACAATGGCAATACAGCTAACACATTCGACTTTCTTTAGATACTCAATCTCGGACTATTGGATCTCTGTTACTACAAATCAAATCCCTACAATGCCTTCTCAACCACAATCTCCACGCTCAAACAAAGGCGGCTCCACAAATTGCTCTACGAAAGCTTCATCGGGTAGTAGCTTGTCACCATTGGCAGAAGAGAAAAGTACTCTTGGTTCCTTTAAGAAGGTTGGGAACACTAGTGGCGGGTGGGTTATGAAACCGGTCGAGTATGATCCTAACGGATATGGGGACCAATTTGCGTATGTTTTCCGCATACCTATACACAGTGCTCTATCCTCGCACTTTCCTTTTAGGTCGACTGTACAGTGCGTATACGTGGTTCTGTAAAGTTGATAACTGGCTGACAATCAGAGATACTCCTCAATGGATAGGTTTGAAGTCGTTGTTAAAAAATAAACTTCTTTCCTTCTTTCCTTCTTTCTTTCCTTCCTTCTTTCTTTCTCTCTATTCTTTTCTATTAATCATTAAACTTCTAAATTTAAATCGATTGAGGGGCCGGCAGTGGCTAAGTTAAGTGGTGGAAAGGTTTATAAATTTATGAAGAACTCGCAACACGACAGCTTCCTCAAAATACAACGTCTGAACTTCCTTTTGAATTGATTCTATGGATATCCATTGCCCAACTTAACTAATATTAACATCCATACGATCCATTTTAAATTTCCCCAGTAGCCAGAAAGTTGGCGCTGTATGATTCTCAGCCATTAAAGATCGTTAACTTGGGGGAGGTTTGAGTACCCAGTCCGATGGCCATTTGCCGGTTACTCTGGGGTTCACTAAAGGGGGCTGATACCCCTTTGGCCTTAAGGCTGGAGGCCACAAATCTGGATATATCCCGTTAAATGCACGCTTCGGCTGACCAGGTTTCAGAGGGTCCTTAGCAATTGCGAGAAGATAACCTATCGGGTCTTTATAACCCTGTGATATAAAAGTCGCCAGAAGTCCGGCTACTATAGGTGTCGCTGTTCAATTAAGTTTCAGTTGTGAGCTGTAAACTTCCTCCTAATGCTAACTGATGTAATATGATGCGGAGGAAACTTACAAAATGATGTTCCTTCGCTAAAACTATATTGGCGGGTCCAATCATCATCGGGAGGCTCTTCGCCAGGAGTATACGGCGTTGCAACCAGCACCTCTGTCGCTTCGGCGGAAATCCTAATGAACTTATTGTACACAAACTTGTTAACCCCGTCAGGGTCGTGTCCGCCGACCACCACGAGATTTAAATCCACTTCAGGGTCGCCGGCGAGCAGTTCAGGGTACATCTGAGGCGAGATGTAACCTAAGTTGTGAGTGTCCTTGTAATTGACAATGCATTGATGTTATCGTCAGCCTGTTTGTATATATCTAAAACAATAGCCTAAATACGTAGACGGGAGTCGGGGTATCCTCAGGATATAGAGGTGCTTAAGTTCCTAATTATAAGGGCTTACCTCTTCATCGTTTCCAGCTGCTACCACTACATAACACCCCAGTTTCCCTAAGGATGTGACCCAGAGTTTGGATACATACCAATTAATAGGATTTAATGGCGGTACGGAAATTTCTATTCCTACTGTTATTACCACTACACAGGGCTTTTTCATTTTGGGTCTATTGTCGACAACATGATCGTAAAGCGCCATAATAGCCCTGAGCACAGCGTTCCCCAGATGGTCCTCCCCAAAGATCGTTTTTTCCATTTTGACGACGGTTACATCAGCTTTCGGGGCAAGCCCGAGCCTTTTCCCGAGAATCTTCGAAACGACCATAGTGCCGTGGCCGGGGGAAAACCCATCGTAAATGTAAGAGTAACTGGGGTTTTCTCCTGGTTCGTCCAGGCCATCAGGATTGGCGTAGAGCCAGTCAACTTTCGCATCATCGAATTCCTAATCAATTCGCAGGTAACAAATAGTATCAATCGTGTTAATGATCTAGAATCTGTAATTAAGGAATTTAAGAGACCGAAGGAGGGAAATTTCGAAAAGGTCACTTACTGGGTGCCTTAAATCGCAACCTGCGTCCATAACATATACCCTGACCCCTTCGCCAGCATTTTTCCACCGCCAAGCTGGCGAGCCCTCCTTGAATTCCAAGCCAGGTGGCACTGAAAGCCTAGACATATCGAAATCAAATGGAATCACTACTTGCTCAATCAGAGGGCTCTCCCCCTCGTACTCAACTACCTCATCTCCCCGCTTATATAAGTTTTCCGAGTTCGGTTGGTTACGAGCTTGATGTATGCCCCTACTCGAGCTCGTTGTAATACTGGTAGAGGTGGTTGTAGAATCTAGAGTCTCGGATGAAATGTGGTGATAGTCGGTATCATGGTCCCATGAAGTCTGAGAGTGTCGACTTTCTAGGTTTTGGTCATGTCTTCGCTGCACGGGAGCCTGGACCCTAGGTTTCCGTGGAGCATCATTATATGAGGTAGCTTCAAGAAACTTATATCCCAAGCGCCGGCGCGTGAGTTAGTGGATGATTAGCAAAATCTTAAATCATCGATAAGATTATCTCGCAAAGACTTACAATATGATCATAATTGTCTGCAATTGTGTTAAGTTTCTCCCACTCTGCCTCATTTAATGTAACGGGCACTTTGACGGTGTAAGCAAATATACCTAGGTATTTGCTGCCCTCCTCGGCAACTGCATACTTCCGGGGAGGGAGAAGGAACCGTTCTATTTCTTTGAAGAGTAACTTTGCAGATGCCAAGGCCATATTCTTGGTGATCCTATTTTTTTCAAGATCTCTTGGTGGGCGAAAGACGTAAAAAACTTGTGTGACCTGCTTCTCCCATGTTCCTATCTTCGGGAAATCATTCAGGGTAGCCTTGACCTGAAAGCTCTGAAAAACTAACAACTGAAATATGGACGTGAGCAGAATGATCAGTGGCTTTATCTGTCCCATTATTGCTGTTTATTCTGCGCCGGTTAATGCAGCTTCTTCTGAGGGATTTCGAACTTTGTAAGTCTTATATTCATGAAGGGTTTGAATTCTATAGTATATTTCAGAGAAGTTAAAAAGGCCTATCTTGACCAATGCGCGGGCATCTGGCTGTGGCGCTAAAATGTGGGTTTGAATGTTTAATTAATATTTCGCCGGGGAGGCCGGAGGGGGGGGGGGGGGGGGGTTATAGAATGCGTACGACGTTTTGTAGAATTTACGTCAGGACCACGCTGACCATCGTAACCTCATATGATTATATATGGGTATGTATTATCTTCGTGAATATATAGACAATTGCTAGCCTAATTGAGATTTAAACCTGAGCTCCGCACAGAGCTAAAGAGAATACTTAGTGGCTTAGCTTTGCATCGTATTTCATTGTTACTAACATAGATATTTAAGTATGGAACAGCATTAATGCATTTGGTTTCAGAGTTGGCTTGTGCCATCGAGGGAAACGTAACATGCAATATCCACCAGAAACACAACGTTAGTTTCGCAACATTATCCTAGGCAGATGAAGCGAAGGGCTGTTGGTGGTAATATATCGTAAGAAGCTCGAAGGTGACACTTAATGTTTTTGGCTGTTGATTATTAAGATGTGCATAGAAGAGGAAATGAGAACAGAGGTGCCTTCTTGCAGGCTTGCAGGAGTGCATGCGCATGCATATCGCTGCCATGAAGCCTTCTCCACCAAGGTCTCGAGGCTACTCCATCAACATTTGTTTACGAGGTTGTCTTAAAGTAGTTAGTTACCTACTAATTAAGTAGCCTCGAGTCGCTAATCAAATAGTAGTGCTAACTATATATTCGTGTACGCGTACTTATACGGGATGACAGTAGCTAAGGTACAAGCTTAGGCTGATATATCGACTCCTGTTATATATATAACCTAGCCCTTGAAACTAACGAAACCAACAGAGACTTTCTGAAGTTGTCTCGAACTAGACATCCAGACCCCGTAGAAGAATCTGTGTCACCCCTGGCGGCTACGCCAGGTGTGAAGTAGCATATTACGTATATCATTTGTCTTGGCGTTGGATATATATACACCGCCTTGATGTTCGAAAAAAGAAGAAGAAGAAGAAGAAGAAGATGACGAGAATGAAAAAAGAGAGGTGAAAAGAAAAGAAAAGCTCACAGTAGCTCCAAGTTAGTTCAAGTCACTGTTTCTAAAATACAACTGACTACATAGCGAGAGCCAGTCCGAGTAGACGATCGACGAAGCAGAGTACTTAGATACTAACGGCACATCTGGCTTTAGTACTAGTTTCCAACATGTTGGAGGAAACTATGCCCTACAAAACTTTACGAAAATGAGATCGAAAGGACAATATATTATAGAAGAATAACAACGCGCAATATTGCTCTCACTGTTTACAGAAGGTGGTGAGGTTGATCCGACCGTGTAGTTGGGAGACTCCTATAATCCTAACGCCGAGCCTTCCAAACAGTAATAACGATTATCACATTAAAAAAAAATGTTTTCTTTCCAATTGGCATGCATTGAAACTTATTGATAAGCCACGCCTCAACTTTAAAGGTCTATTAGTAGATCTGTTTCTTGGGAACTTTTACCGCTTTCCAAAGAGTAAGGGTTGTATTTTGGCATCGGCTCCGCCTTCTTGAAAGGCTTTGGTTTCTGGGTGGCCCCCTCTATTTTCCTGATTGGGATTGCCTTGTTATGTTTAGATGGTACCACAACCTCAAGAATATGCCTGCGTAACTCTGCCTGGAAATTCGGTGTCGCCCTTTCGGGAATGTTTTGTGGATTTTTCTTTGCGGCACAGTGAGTGTTTCCTTTGGAGTTTAACTCGTCAAAGGCCAGATCGATCGAAGCCACATCCCACGGACGCCTTCTAGTCCCTGGTTTCCCATCTTGAGTACCTGGTTGCAGCTGAGACCCACTCGGACGGTAGTCAATTAGCTGTTTCTGTGGATCCCAAACACATATATCAGGTGGAGTTAGCAGGGCACAATTTTTCGTCTTTGGCGTTTCGATATCTCCAGACCCCGTGTGCCTTTTTGGTTTTACGGAAGCCTGGGGTGTAGGGCTTTCAATGATTGAAACTTCGTGAGCACCGCTCCCTTTTGTATCTCCTGGGTTTGGGTACGAGACGCCGCTCCTTTGGGAGTGTATAATCCCGCGAAGAGTTTCCGCGTCGAGTATAAAATGACGCTGAATCTCCTTCTCATCCTTGCGGTACTTTTGAGTAATTAGTTCTTCTTCAGCCGCGAGTGCCTTCCTTTGATTGTTGATTCGCTCTAACGTGGTGCGGATAGGGCCCTGGATCTCCTCAAATTTTTGCTTGATCTCCGTAGCGAGAACTGAAGTGTATTTATTAAGAGCGCGTTGCTTTTTACTCCAGTCGGAGACTCCAAGAGCATCTATCAAATCCAAAACCTTGGTGAGGAGTGGGAATAGTACGGAGATACTGACATCTCGACGCCTGGAAACTAAATAATATAGTTCGCTTGCTGAATTCAGGCAGCTAGTGTTTGAATCAAGTTCTCGGAGATGCATTAATTTAGCGAGAGTCTCTTCGGGGAACTGGGTGCTATCCATATCATCAATAGTATCCTGGACCATCAGTATTATCTGACCAAGAGAGCTATTATCTGGGAATTCAAAAGCTCTGTGTATGAGCTTCTCTGGAAGATATCTTTTTGTGAACTCGTAGAACGCTGCTTTAAGAATACGTCGAGTCTCTTTGAGGATAGCACGCAACGTAGGATATGGGAAGTAGATGTTGTCGGGATCAATATCGCGGGGAACTTCGCCTGAGGGATCAAAACTCATGACACTATAAGGGTCATCATCCAAAACACTACGTGTGTATGTGCTGGAGAGCTTGGGATTCTTGATATTCAAGAAAGAATTAGGCGAAAGACCTTTACCCGAATCCGTATTGTTTGGTTCGTTTTTCAACATAGAAGAGGTGGGTCGAGTCCTGTTTGATTGCTCAGTTTTTTTTTGAGGTACACCGGCTCCTATCATGGCGAGTTCAGAGATATCTCCATCCAAGAGCCATGGCCAATTTTTCTTTATAGTGTCTGGTGTTGAGATGTAAATATGTTCGGCGTGCATTTTAATCATGGTCTCGACGAGGTCATTCATTTTGTACTGACGGAGGAAGTGCTTTAGATGACTTGGGTCGATATGGCATTTGATAAGCTCAGCAGCGGTTTTGGCTGTTAGAGAGTTGACCAAGTTGAAAGGGCTTCGCATAAAGTAATCTCGTGTTGCAAAATAGACTAGCCTTTCAAGTCTCTGCTGCATATATGCTGGAGAACTTGAGATTTGTGTGCCCCTCTGGGGTTTCAGACATTTGAAATCGACGGGCTGGGCCATGTCTGTACCGTCGAAAGACTTTTCCCACACTGCAATAAGAGGTTTGTTCGGAATATTTTGAGGTTCGGTCGAATTGGAAAGGGGCATCATAGTTTTAACAGGCTCAGAGAAACCATCAGGACTAAAATCAGGAGCTGACGGGTTTAAAAGGAGCTTGATATGAGGCGACACTCTTGCCATTGTAGAGATGACACTAAAGTCTTTTGGATTTGGTATAATGATACTAAGGACTGAATCTTAGTTCTCGCGGGCTTAGATTGTGGTTGTCGGTACGGTATCTTCTGGAAGTCTCGGTTTGCCGTGATGAAGATGGCGCTCAAAAAATGGTGAAAGAAGAAGAAGTTCCTCGATGCAAATAGGGAAAGTGAAAGGTCGGATAAAGAATGAGAACAGAACAATTTCGACAAGTATTTCCGTCATTGTCGTGCCAATGGCCGGCCGACTGAGGTTAGCTGTTGCATTTTGACCTAAAAATGCGTTGCCGACTGTCCTCCCTCACCCCCCAGCACGCCATGGCCCAGGTTCTGAACCCTAGAAGGAGAGAAGCCCTTTCATTGTGTCTTCCCATTCTAACACCTGCCTCTGCTGCTCCTCTAGCTCCTTCTTCCGCTCCGCCATCCAATACGTGGCGCCGGCCAATGCCTTTGCCTTTGCCTTCTCTATAGTTCCGTGGAGTTGGTATCCCCCAAGTATAGCGAGATCTTGTGTACATTGCGTGACTACCTGCGCAAGGACTAGTGGCTCTATTTGGCCACGCTGTGCGGCCAAGCTTTCCGCTTGGAAAAATGCGTCGAAGCGCATTTTGGGAACTATCCTTGCCATTTCGTTTTTATATCTGGAAATCGGGGCTTGAAGAGGGTCCTTGGTATCCGAGGCGCCCTCCTTGCAAGATATGTGTGCAAATAATGTCCTCTTAGCAGTAATTATCGCTTCTTCCACAATCCGCCGTTGCTCTGGACCCGAAAGGTTTTTGGGCCCGATGGTTAAGGCCCTGGTTGCCCCGTTTCTCTTTCGTTCTGGCTCCAGGGGCCTCTTGTTCCAGTCCCCCACGGCTAGAACATTTGGGGGAAGACGAGGCCTTAGGAGAGTGATAGTCTTTGCTTTGGCTTTGGTGATCCCACCACCGGACGGCCGTAGAACCCGGTCCTGCCGGTTCTCACGATTCGACTTGCTCATGCCAGTCCTACCCTGGGAGGGAAGGACTGAATCCTCAACATCGGAAGGCTTAACGCCTTCGGGTGGGGGGTTAGAGCTTGCCTCAGCACAAGGACCAGTGGACCCCAAGGATGTAGTCTAGTGGAAGATGTTAGTCTCTATTCTTAACTCCTACTGATTTGATATGCTATCGAGATCTCTTACCGACACCGAGGTGGGCCGCGTCTCATCTCCTGTGACAGAAGGCGTAGGGACAGTCATCTCCTCGATTTTCGACCCAGCCTTGTGGTCCGCGGGCCATTTGACGTCCGGGAAGATTGTTGTGAACTCCGTACTCTTGCAAAAGGCCTTGGCCTTGAGCAATTTTTGAAGGCACAGGAGGACAACCCTCAGACCGACCTTTTCGATTAGCAGGCCAGCATCGTCGTCGATTCCCTTCTGCCGCTCCACCACACGCCTAATCGAGGTCGTGTGGTCCGCAGTTCCTCCCCAGTTTGCGAATGCTCGCTTGAAACGGCAGTAGACTTCGTAGTCTAGTTTGCCGAATTTTGTGGTGGTAGCTGGCTTTGTCAATTTGGTCTTGTGATGGCTCTGGCGAGCCATCGTATCGTCAGCTCTTTTTCGAAAAATTTTTGGAGATGAATTATGATCTAGAAATTCGAAAGGGTTTAGTAGTGACAGGTAGTGATGATACTGGTGAGAGAAGGGCTTGAAATAGAAATTGTTTGGTGTCGGTTGCAACCTTGGTTTCGTTGCCAGCGTCGTGTAGGATGAAGGTTCTATTGCATGCACCTGTTGTTCGACATATATTACGACACTCAACAGTAGCCGAAGCGTTTTAATACAAGACTAATTACGACATAGCTGTGCATATCGTTTTCAGGGCAGTCACTGTTGATAAGGCACATTTCGATACTGAATGGTAGCCTTATAGAATGAAACCCAAGCTCGCAGAACCTGGCTACAAGTTCGAAGGCAGTATTAAAATGAGTTCTGTGTTGCGTGTGAAGTTTAGGAGTGCCCAATCCGGACGACGCTCTTGTCCAGATTAGGGTCTGAACATTAACGCCTTGGCGTTACGACGAGTTCGAGGCTGAACACTTCATGACTGGGGAACTCGAACGTGATTGATTTATCAAGGGAATCACCACTCCCCATAAGATACTAGAATTTTGATAGTATTAAATACCGTGCTCTAAGCCTGTAAGCCAAAATGTACTACCCGGGCTTCGTTTAGAGGTAGCTGGAATTTTAGTTTTCTTTCTCCATTATTAAACACCAGAATCTGAATATAAACCTAAATGTAGATATAGAGATATAGAGATATAGAGATATAGAAGGTATATAGTGTCTGCGGAAGGTGTATTCTAACTACTGTAGCTGTTATAAATATATATATAGCAGTATCACGTTCCTAATGTAATTATATAATATCGAGGCCTCGTGCAACGCGGAATTTCGATGGCCAGACCCGTATAATTGTGCTTAATTGTCATAATCTATATATATAGCTATAGAATCTCCGATCTAGTTTGCATTGGAACGTTTAAGACATAGGGACGCGTGATACCTCTGAATTTGATGATATCATATGATTGGTGTAAACCCACGTTGGCAACACACTCAAGATAAAGATAATTTCCTCTCGGATCCCCAGCTGCTGTATGATTCTGTCGATATATCAAAATATTATCCCAGAGGGGTTTTTAGCTAGTCTCGTTCCCAGACTCCAGCTGTCCACAAGTGTGGTTTTAACTACAATTAAGGATCGAAGGTATTATTCGGTTCGTGTGTCGGATTGTTGGAATTCGTGTGTTGGGTTACACCAAGACCCGGACTTAAGGCCCGAAGTCCCGGGCCTTGATATTCCGAAGCTTGAGAAGCGAACCCACCCAAATTCTCCCAATCGAATTGTTCGGAAAGACACCACCCCAAAATACGACTCTTCTAGCTTCCGGGCTAAGCAAGCGATACGAGTGTTTTCCGCATCACGGGCTCGCAGGCGGATGAATGTCGGGACGAAGATCTCATATGTTCTTGTGCACGTGCACTAAGCAGGACCAAGACTAGTTCGCACTTGCGTGAATTTAGGCTGTTTATTAGACTGTAAGGCCCCTCTTTCTACTGGCTCCTTCTCCGTGTTGTAGACACAGTTTATAGCGCGCCCAAATATTACATATTACATACCATTACATACAAAAAAAAAAGATCCAATCTCATTACTAACGATGTCGCCTCAACAGATCTTTATCGGGGGCTACGACGATGCAATCGACAGTTTTATCTTCGATGAGGCCGCAGGAACACTGATCAAGACCCATACAACCTTTGAGAGCAAACCCGGTCCTTCGTGGCAACATATCATCCCAGAACACCAGTTACTTTTGTCGGGATGTGAAGGTCCTATTGGAGGAATTGGATATCTTGATTCCTACAAATTCTCAGAGGATGGTGCTCTAACAAAAGTCGACCGAAAAGAATGCGTCCAAGGGTGTGTTAGTATGGACATGGGAAAGAACGGTTTTCTGATAACGGCCAGCTAGTATGAGACAATAGGATCCTATGTCCCAGGAGACAATTTTAACCCAGCTAATTCTCTATTATAGTGATGCTTCAGGAGTCAATACTTACTATATCAAGGAGACTGGCGAGATTGTTCCATTGCAAACGCTTATGTTCACACTTCCCGACGGTCAAGCAGGTCATCCAGATATTGATCCGGTTCGCCAAGATGCTGCCCATCCTCACGAGTCCCGCATCGATCCAACTGGAAAGTTCCTTCTGATTCCAGATCTCGGCTCGGATTATCTTCGAATATTCGAAATAACATACGGCGAAAAGGGAGAGGATTCTAGAATTAAGGAGGTTGAGCCGTTAGTGTGCGATACTAGAGCCGGACCTAGGCATTGCTATTTCGACCGCACTGGAAAGTTCATGTATTTGGTGGAGGAACTTGCTAGCATGGTTAGAGTTTACCAAGTTGAATACTCTGGGCCACGTGGAATCGACTTCAAACCTATTCAACGTATCAGTTCTCTGGGAATTGGCAAAGGGCCAGCTGACACCAGAGTTCAGCGACTCAAGGCTGCCGAGGTTGCCATTAGTGTAAGCCACCACCTTCTTTGGAATTTTTGATAAAGCTCTATGGGTTTTGAGATACTGATAGCAGGAGATATAGCCTGACGACAAGCATTTGTACATCTCCAATCGTTACGATCGTTCGATGCCAGACGGAACAGACTCAATTGCACATTTCCTAATCAATACGGATGATGGAACCCTGACATTTGTAGAGTTAACAAGCGCCGGTGGCATCAACCCGAGACATATCAGACTGAGCCCCGATGGAAGCTGGATTTGCATTGCTACCCAGGATACTAATCGGGTTGCAATGTTCAAACGAGATCTTGAGACAGGTACGATATTGGAGGAAGTTGTCGCTGAGGGACAAAGCGGACAGCCAGTTTGCATCACCTGGTGACCTCCACGCAGCATATCTTAGCCCTTATCTTGTACATACTGTATTTGATCAATCGAAAGTATCCGGCCCCATAGCCCAATCCTTCTTCCGAGAGATCTCCTGTGCGTACGTTCGCAACGTATTATGCGTCAAGATGCGTTGTTTATCGATAAGACCACAAGTGTCGGTCTTGGCATGCAGGTACCCAAAAAAAGTTCGGTCTTCATTCAGAAACTAAAACTAAACTTTAGATCTTTTTACAAAAAATTTTAACTAATCCCACCACCACACGCACATACGACAATTCCCGCTTCACAAGGCCCGCCCCTCAGCAAGTTTTATAAAATAGGGCGGGTTCAGACTCCCATTTATTTGTGGCTATTTCTTTTATTACCTTGGACCATCAGTTTCGTTATGTGGTCGTGAAATATCTTATAGTTCCGAATTCCAACTTGGTGGGGCGACATCGATAGGGCGACATACAGCGGCGCAAAATGCTTCCCAGGCGGCGTATAGGCGCCAAAGCGCTCACATGGCAAACGACCAGAATACAATCCTCACACCAAGTACGTCTGCTGGCCACACAAAAACCCTCACTACCCAAGAGTGTCGAAAACAACACTCGAGTAAATACGATCCTGAAAGTACAAAATGCTGTCGCAATGACATCTTCCAAGTTGACATTGGACAGCTTAACAACAGACGACCAAAGGCGAGACTACCTGTGGAGTCGAAAGGAGCAGATATCCAAGATTCTTCCTGGAAGGGAGTGGAAGAAGGTCTTTGCTACTGCCCGGAGACTGTTCGAACATAATTATCTTATACGTCCACCTTCAGACAAAGAATTTAGGAAAAGAATGTTGGATAATCATGGCGAACTGCTAACAAAGTTCGAGCAAACTCCAATGTGGCTGACGAGCGAGATAAAAATGCTCGAAGCCCGGGATCAAGTAGAGAAGCAGGATGCTGGAAAGGAATCGGAAACGACAGAATTATCGGACGCAAATGATTCGGTCGACAAGCCCGCGCCTGATGCTTCAGAATCAACTACGGAAGACCCATCAAGAGATCAAAACACGGCATCTATAACAGATGCGAAGCCTTCTGACCAAGTTCCAGTGCTGCCTGATGCAAGCGTATCGGAAAAAACTCTGGGAGCAGACGCAGAGGATGTATCCCGGTACCGCAACTTATTGATATCTCCAGAGTCAGAGCCCGCCAAATCAACAGTATATTCCACCAAGAAAGTAGTCGAAAAGTCGGTCGCAAAGCCTTCTCCAAATCCTGTTGAAATATCTGCGGAGCGTTTCCTGGAGAAAAAAGCGACAGAGTCCGCGAAAGAACAAGAGAAAGAAGTAAGCTTTTGGCCACCTGCACTAAATCCATATCTCTAACAAGTCTTGTGTTCAACCGCTAAATGTCTCCTATATTCTAGGCTTCTCCCATCCAAATAATCGTCCCGGAGTACAACAAGGTCATCCGTGGTGGGAGCAGAGAAGAAGAGATAACGGTAGAAAAGCTCAATCAGTTGCAGATGCCGGAGGATAAAGTTACGGGAGCGTTTGAAATACTTCAGAAACTGAGTCGAACACTTGTTGCAGAGAATGTTCGACCTGATCTAAAGCCCGTCTTATACCCTAATCAAGCCGCGTATGCCTTGCTCGCGGAGGCCACGACCCTCCTGGAGGAAGCTTGCTTTGAGTTCATCAAGACAAGAGCACCTTCGGTGACCACATGGCCGACATTCGATTGTCCTGAAGCGCAAGAATACAAGCGGTGGGTAGACTTAATCGTCAAATTAGGTAAAGAGCATTCAAAAGATGGTTTCAAGCTCCCACCTAAGTTTATTGAAGGTGCGAGTTACGGGGATATGATTCGGAACTCTGCCGCCCATAGGCTCCCAATCCATGCCCCGAAATTGAGGGAATTACTCCGTCGTGCCCGGTTATGGATGGAATCTCTTGACGTCCCCGAGACGTTACAGAAATTCGAAAGACTAGAACAGTCTGCAGCCGAAATGCAGACCGAGCTTGAGGGTGATTTAAGCCCTGTTGTTGAAGAAATACGAATGGTTTTATCGAGAATCAAGGGCCGATGGGACAAAGTCAAGCGCCTGGAAGAAAAAATACTTGAAATACAAAAGTCCATTCGCGCGGAGAAGTCTGGGATTGAGCTCGAAGAAGAAAATATCCAAGATTCTCTTAGAAAAGCTCAGGGTGTTCGGTATGAGCGTGGACAAAAGTTCGAAAGACAACGATTCCAGGATCATGTGCATGGGGCTCTAGCTGAAGCGAGCGAATCCAAAACGGAACCGGAAGAACTTCCCGAAGAGTGGAGGGAGGATGAATTGATTGTCGAAGATATACCAACGGAGACAGAAACTGATTCGCCCGCTGTTGAAAAAGAGGCAGAAGTACTTGGGTCGGAAATCTCAGAGAACACGAGTACGGTCCTCTTAAGCCGCAAAGAAAGACGTAAAATGAAGCAAGCAGCTGAGGGAACTACTTCAAGCCAGCCAAAACTGGAACGTGATTACCAGGGTGGTCTTGTTTCCTACGAAGAAAATGCACTTGCTGATATTGAAGATGCCTCCCTCACCAATTCAAAACGGCTGGAAAACATATCCGCGAACAACAAGTCTGGAGGGGCGCTTTTGAAAGGCCTAGAAAAGGAATCTTCCGACGCGAAGGGGGTAAAAGAAGGATCTCTAAAAGAGGAAGCCGGCGCTAAGAAGACAACTTCTAGCGAAAACGACCTGAAGGATTCACAGAAGACCAAGAAGACCAGTTTTGAAGGGTCGAATTTATCCCGGGAATCGGATCTAGAGTCATTGAAGGGTAGCCCGGCGAAATGGTATAACCCCTTATCTTGGTTTAAATGAGCCATGGTACATAAGACATAATGAAATTAAGAGTAATGTTATACTCTTTGCTCTGGAATATGTTTATAGACTGTATATATTAGTTGTATTGATAACTCTTGACCCTTCGTGTACATATATAGATTTTGGGCAGTCGTTCAACTCTTTGGGACCTCTTATACGGATGCTAGCTTTAGGATCATTTGATTTCTTTGCGGTGAAGACCTGACCGTTTATATTATCAATACCATATATCATATCTCCGAGTCAAAAAAACAAAAAGCTACAGAAACAATTGTTTATATATAAGTACGTACCAGTATACTTCGCTACAAGACACTGATAATTAATTTGATTGTACTAGCGGGTTATGCCATTAATATAATATGTAGTAGTATTCAAATCTACGTACATTCTGAGGAATTTCGACCAAATGCCTGTCCTCGAAAGCAGTCCCGACGAAGGAAAAGATAGGCTCGGCAGTGAATGTCGAAATGTCTCTGGCTGCTGAAAATATTTATCTTTCAAATTTATTTTGGCTCTGCAAAGAGGTTATCGTCCTCTTCCTCTTCCTCTTCCGCAAGTTCCATTCCTTGTGCTTGTTGGCCTTGTGCCTGTGCCTGCTCCTGCTGGATTTGCAATTCTCGTGCCCGGAAAGCTTGTTGCATGGCTCTCAGATCGGCCAAAAGGGCAGGATCTGTTGTCAGATAATAACTTATTGTATCATCAACATTCAATGAATTGACTTGTTCCGTAGTGAGAGTCCTGGCAATGTTAGGATTCATAGGTTCGATAGCATCCAGATTACGGGATAACAAGGATTGTTCAGTGCGTTTGTTTTGTAGCTCCAACAAAAGGTACGTATTCCCAATCTCCACGAGACGCCTGGCGGTTTCATTATCCAAGCTTGGATCGGTAAGTGGCTCGTAAACTCTGGCTCTCAGCGCACGGACTTCGGCTTCCTCGGCCTCAGAGAGAATGCGGGCTACTTCCATTTCGTACTCCATCGTTCCAGGCGCATATCGAAGACTGGAAATCATATCTTGAGCTCTCCTCTTGATCTCCGTATCGGGTGTACGTACACTATCTATATAGTTTTGTGTAGTAAGTTCGGGTAATTCAGGACGTTTCCGTAGCAGGCTAACTACCTGACCGACCGGTTTATATCCAGTAACCCTACTGAATGTTCGGCGCGGCTCAGGTATATAGATTTGTCCTTGTCCAGGGAAATCAGACGCTTGAGAATCCGTCTGAGTTCCGACTTCTGCAGTTGTCTTGGCATAGGAATTGCTTTGTCCTTGCGCCTGAAGAGCCGGTATATTAACTTCGTCAGGGTTTGGGTTATTGTTCGGATTCTGCTGCTGCATAGCAGCTCCACCGACCTGTAGGTTAGATTGAAGCGCTATGTTTTCGCTCGGGCGTGCATCGAAGTTAAATGGACTCATCTCTTCGATCTTAATACCCTCTTCATCCTCTCGTTTAATCTGGATGTCACTCAAATATTCCTCTTTGACATCAGGCTGGCTATTGCCGGCTTGTTGAGCCCCAGACTCAAAGCTAGATAGCGCATTGTCGCTTTGCGGTGGAAAATTCAGAACATCAGATGATTCCATATTAAGACCCTCGTTTGCGATGCCTCTCAAATCATTCAAAACCAGATTCCGGTTCGGAGCTCGAGATTGATTGCCTCCTTCCCTCGGGCTGGTCAGATACATCCATGCTTCCAAGTAGCTGGCAAAATCTCGCCAAGAAACCAACATATCCCCATTATCGTCAGTATAAGCCGGTCTCCGAAATCTTCCTGAGAGTATACGGACATAACCAGCACCGTAATCTGGTTGAAGAACGGCAGCCCAATCTGGGTCAGTCGCAATAATAGGTTTCCAGAACCTATATCGCCCCGCAAGCGAAGGATTTGTCTTCCCCAGGTCTACATACTGTAGAGACGTTTGCTGCGGATCTTGCGGGTCATGAAAACGAATGACAGCATCTGGATGTCCAATGCAATCGAAATTGTCCACTCCTTCATACAAAGCCATCGCGTAAAGATTTTCGGGGGCTTGTGTCTCGTACCCAGGGAAATTGAGGGCTTCATGAACAAGAATTCCTGCTTCGGCTCCATTGATCAAACCTACACCCTCGATATCTGGTATTGGATGTTTGGAGGTAACATCGTAACAGACGTCTGGGTTCCCGTCGACAATATCGTAGGTTTGAAAATTATCGGGTTCCAAGTTGTGTTCTCGGAAGAAAACAGTATATGCGGACCCAAATTCTATTGTTGTCGCAAAAAAAATGAGGACAAAAGATATTAGCGACAAATGTCGAGGTGCCATCTTGACTACCAAAATAAAAGATTTTCCCTACTACTACCGCTACATGTGGAGATCTTGAGTTCACGTTTAGAGAAAGCTAAGGTACCCACACGCGAATTTCTCATGGCGGAATCTATTTTCGAAACGTGCTATAAAGTTGAGAAGTCAAGAGCAGAATATGATCTTTTTCGAGCAATATTATACAGCGCAGCTAAGCTGTCATACATCCTCGGAGCCAGGCGATTGTCAAAATCTGCGTTGTTTCTACCAAAATACCACAATGTTAACATAGCTTCCACCCCAACACAGTTTGGTTACGAGACTGATCCTAGCTAGACTGCGGCAGCTTTTTGAACTAAATTCAAGATTGATATGGCATATAGCATGTGTTTTTGACATATTAAGGTAGATCAAAGCGGCGGGCTACAGCTGGGAGCTGGGATTGTGGATCTTGTGAAGACCCCAATGCCTGCCGGCCAAGTGGAATAAAAGTTTGGGTTGAGTTCTAATATATGCGCTAGCTCGATACATTCAATTAATGTGATGACTTATAAAACGCGCTTTCACGGATACTCGGATCCATAACCTTGCGATATTCAAAAATACCCTTCTTTTAGGACTCGAAATATTTAAAAGTGGCCTCACCATCATCAAGTGTGCATGACCTGAACAGCGATCTAGATCCTAGCTATCGGGAGCGTCGTATTAGGCCTATAGGCATTAAGTCAAAATTGTGGGTAGCTAGTTTGGATTTAGCGAACCTACCCTGCATCTATGCCCAAAGTCTAATCCTCGACTGAAGATAAAGATTTTGGGCATCATTGGGCAATTTACGAGCTCATGCTGGCCACGTCTGGTTTTCATATAGATAAAGACTAGCTTGCATAAGTGACTTTATGCGCAGAGTAAGACCTGGATATCCTATCCCATTCTAGAAATTTGTTTGCGAACTCCAAAGATTGTAAAGTACTACGTGGGTGGGGACGCCGTTAGAGACTCCAGATACCACCTATTATAGCTTGGTACTCGATAAGTATAGTATTACCCATACTCACACGGAAATTTGTCGAAAATTTAAGGTTTTCCTAACGCCACCGGCTACAGTAGCGAATTCAGCAAATGCGAAGCTTAGGCGGAGCTCACTATTGCACTAACGGCAATGGCGCCGATGCGCGATCGATTGAGCCAACAGTTACGCATAATATATGGGCTGTAAACTTATTTCCATGCCATGGCTAGAGATGTGTATATTAACTTGGGCGATATTGTGACGTATCAAACCTTTAGGGAGGCTAAAGCAGCTGGCTTATTAAATTATAAAGCGTGAAAGATTTTCACTCGCACGAATCACACTTCTGAAGTCTAGGTTCTCCATCTGAATATGTTGTGACCTAAACCCATACCCCGCAATCGTTGGGGTGTATTTATAAATTTAGAGTTCGAGTATCCCACGTCGGCTCCGGCCCGCATGGTATAATACCTATATAGTATAGTCACTACTTACCAAAGTTGAACTTAAAGTTAGGCTTACTTAAACGCCTTCTTGGTGCTCTTGGACTATCCTAGTTTCATAACAAAACGGTGTGGCGTTTTCTGTGGAAAAAATGCCCACTAGTTCAATATCGTATGCCTCGCACATCGACGCTGGATTTCAAAGAAGTCAATTGTATGATGCTTTATCGTGAGTATTGAAATTTTATTGAAGTCACAACCGATGCGCAATAACATCCAATCTTGGCCCAATTCCGATTTTTTTTTTTTTTTTTTTTCTTGAGCGAGGGTGTCACTTTTACGGATGTGAAGGTCCAGTATCAAACCAGGGTCTTGTACCATATGTGCATTCCAGGTGCAGTTTATGTCTTGCAGAACTTGTTGCAGAACTATTATATAATTAGCCAAAGCTTCGAGTGTGAGCTAACGTTACAACCACCTAGCCTCCTAGCCTCGAGACCACTAACCAGCTACCCTGCATCAACCTGCATGTATACACAAAATACTTAGCGCTTTTGACCTTTGATACATCACTCGATTCAATACACTGCAATACCAGCCGGCCACAGACCCCAAGAGATTTGCTCTCTAGTTACGATGTTCAACTTTAAATTGAAGAGGGGGCCGACCATGCACTTGGCTCCGCCTAGATTAGGGGTTTGAAGATCCCGCTCATATGCATGTAGTGGAATATATCGAATATTAGCTAGCCTTCTACTTCACAAGCATCAATTAATTCGCTTAGTGAAGCGACTAAAGATGAGGGAGGATAGGCTAACTTTGTTCCCAAGAAAAAAGCATACGTCCTATTGGTGCTCGCCCCGAGGCTGCATAATCATAGACATCTCTCGAGGAGCATATTTCTTGGATATCTGCTGAAAGACTTATGATCGTTTTCCACAAGGTCGAAAAGTATAAAGGGGGCCTCTAATCTCTCCTGGACTTCCATTATCTCTCTCTAGTAGTAGTCTCATCCCCACAGAAGATTAATCGCAAAGGTATTTGATTATTTCCTAATATATACCGAGTTTTAAATTTTATACTAACTTCAATTCCACACCAGGTCCTTCTAATCTTGGTATACATACCACAGCCAAACACCAGTCCTTCTACAAAATGTTGTTCGTCAAGAACTTTGTCATCTGCGCCATCGCATTGGCGGTTCCAACTCTGGCTACCCTGAATGTACACCACACCTCGGCTGTTACTAAAATGACCCAGATGAGGGACAAAGATATCGCCGCTAGAATCTACGTCGATGGCATAACCGGCACCAACCCTTCAGTTGACAACACATATATTTTGAACGCCATCAAAAATTCCGTAATTGACCTGGAATCCGTCTATTCATTGTTAGGTAGTGGGGGACAGATTGGCACGGGCCAAATAACCGATGCGAATCTCCTTGCTGGAGCGTTTGGCTTTGTTAGTAACTCCCAAACCTACCGCATTGGCATCCAAATTTAAATAGACCTATCATTCTGAGTTCATGCATGGTAATCTTTTCGCCAAAATAGTGGACTCAATACCACACAATGCTTATGCTAAGCATAAAAGCCGCCCAGCCGTCCATCGTCAATACATATTGGCAATCATCGATTATTGCAGTGCTGAAAGCGGAGATTAATAGCATCATCGTTCGTACAAATTCTCAGTTGATCTTAAAAACACCAAAAAAGAAAAATAATTCAGCGCTAACATAAGTATAGGCTGTCTACACTCGACTACAGACCACGATGCCGGGAGCCGCTTACGCGAACAACCGCGCTGATGTCCTCAACAACGCCAACAACCTCTGCAAAGCCCAGAAGAATACTATCTCTAGTCTTGGAGGAGGATTGGTGGGTAATGCCAATACCTGCAACTAGTTTCTCAGATTATCTGGGTCACAATATCAATATATGTTCGGATACATAAGACACCTGTAACCATCAAGTATTTAGATCATACTTAAGTACTTGTCTCGAGATCTCTAGCTCTCAGTACGAGCCTGGAATTCAATTTGCTTGTTGATACTGTTGTAGCGACTAAGAATTTGAACTATACTGCCACTATGAGTTCAAATATTGGTAAAAATAATCAACAATACTAGTACACGTCAAAAGCCCATAACAAACACTGTCTCTTTTTAATTTCGTTGAACTAGACTTGAGTTGATGAAGCTAGGCATAAAAGCATCATACCTTTATCATTCGGTGTTGTTAGTGTGTTATTTTTTTGCCGGCACAGTATTGATCTCTGTGGTGTGCCGAAGGATCGAAGAGACCTCGTCAGAAAGAAACAACTTACCGCGGCTCACATGTTGCAGGGTTAGGGATGCTCACATGTTGCAGGGCTCAGGATGCCAACATCCCTCACACCTTCTCAATAGGATAGCCAAGTGAGCGCCGGAAACTTTCGCTCTTACAGGTTATCTTTTACGAGATCCGGCCATGCCTCAGCCCCATGGGTTGGTTCCATGGCCCCAGATTTTGGACGTTAACTGGTACCCCGGATTTTCAAAAAGTTAGATGGGGGAGCTCACTTTTATGACCTCCGGAGTTACAACTTCGCGGATTGCGTACGACTTATATTTCAATCCACAAAAACTTCAGTATATCTTTTGAACTTGATATCGATCGATATATGCAATAAAGCACAGTCACATCAATCGTCTGTAGTAATAATTCCACATATCTACGCTGTACGCAACACACAAATTACAACCGGCTTGGCAAAAATGTCGTCTGCTTCGAATTCCCCCCCAGTTCCAACGTCGGCGATTGTCAACTGCGTGGTAAATATGGTCCTATTGGGACTTAACGGTAAGATAGAACTCCGTCACAGCCACCTATGTGTGTTCTTATATTGAAGTTTCCTAAATCTTATGATCTCACGTATAGCCTATAAAATGCTGTTCGACCCCCTCGGCGCTCTCTCAGATCCCCTCTATCCATACTTTGTCAAGATCTTTCGCCTACCGAATTTCGCTATTCAGACACAGGTCAATGAGTTTGGGGTTCAAGAACCAGTTTTAGACCAGTTCACGATGCAACTTACAACTGTTATCGCTATTCTCTGCGCTCATTCTGCAGTTTTGTATGCTGTGATGTTGTTGAACAGGCAATGGGAGTATATCTACATGACGGTTTTGTCTAAGGCAGTTGGAGTAGTTGGGGTCGGTATTATGGCTTGGACTTTGTTCCCTGAGAGGGCGAGTCCACCTATCGCCTTGTTTGTAGTATGGGATACTATGTGTGTACTACACTTGTGGTATGTTCTCGGAACGGCGAAGGGAACCTCGAAGGGCATTGTAAAGGGGAAGATAGCTTGAGCAGACAGAGTATTCGGGTACGAGATTACATAAAGCCCAGTGTCAAAAGAAGAGAATCGGCTATGTATGTATTGAAGTAAATTTACTATTCCTTCTGTGTATATAGATGATTATCCTAAGAAGAGAATCTTTAAATACTAAGGTATCAGGGCGTACATACGTATCTTCCCTTCACTCGTCTGAATAAACCAAATAGGCACATAATCCCAGCTCCCATGGACCCGGGAAGTCTCCGTTCTCTGGGTCGTATACCTCCATCAACCCATTTGAACACTGCCTATCATTTGGCTCCGGGTTACTACTGCTTTCCACACGGATGATGCCACACTGCCCGGGGCTTATCTCATCATCCTCCCTGCGAATATAGTATCCTATACAATTCCATGTGTGAAAACAGATATTACAACATTCCTGAACATCAGTGGTGGGAAATCCAAAGTGCTGAAGGACCGCAAAGCGATCGGTCCAATCCCCACGGTAGTCGGGGCGTAAGAAGTATGGATCAGTGGCCCGACATACACTGACTGTTGCCGTTGACGTTTTCTGGGTTACAGTTCGAGTGCTTGTCTATCACGAAGTTAATAGTCAGGAGAAGAGAGATGCTGTGTATATCTATAGATATATAGATAATAAAGCAACGTACAGATCTTTCGGCCGTATAACCAAGCAAGCAAGTGCATGCACTCGATAACCGGCCCGGGTCGCCGGTGCAAGACGACGCCCAAGTTGGTAATGCTTGACGAGGAGCAAGTGGGATTCCAGTAATGGGACTTGGGACTCTAGCCTCGATTCCCTGAACTTCTCGCTTCTTCTTATTCGGTGCAATATAGGGTGCTCCCTTCCGTGTGATATATTCGACGGGTTTACCACTGGGTGAGAAAACGGCAAATACGGTTCGAGTTGCAGTGACAGTTATTGTCCTACAAGATTTGGTTTAGAAAACTAATTTATAACCATAAAGACGTATATCTATATGCAAGTTAAATAAACGAATCAGACCATTAAAGGGAACTTACGCCGGGATTGGAGTGATTACTGGGCGAGTTGTAGTCAGATACCGACTACAGTACGGCCAGGCTGGTGCGGTCCCTCTGACCTGACGAAGACAGTTATCTGCATTACAGATTGAGACTGCCTCTGTAAGTGATAGAAAGAGCGCAGTAATAGTGAATATTGCTAGCTTTCCAATCATCCTGGGACAAATCGTTGACTAGTTAAGCTGAAAATACAACAAGGCAATGAGAAAAGAACCCCAAGATAAGAGCTAAGAAAGCTTGACTAGCCAAGTATGTACTTAGAGAACAATCCCCCACACTTGAGACAGGAAAGGGGGGTCATTTTATAAATTTTATTCAGTCATCAACCTACTTCTCCAAGAGTGCTAGAAGGAATCGATCCCAATTGACCCATCCGAATAACGGCAGCCTTTGACTTATTACTCACTCAGAAAAGATTTCGAAGCCTTCATGTGGACTGATAGTAGCACAGATTCCTCCAAACCAACAGATAACACAGGTGCTCTGGTCTGTGTAATCATGGACGGTTCGTTTCAGGGTCTGATTCAGCCGCAAGCCATAAAGCCACCGGCCTTCGGCACGTTCTTAACCATAATGCATGATATCTCGCGTAGGAGAAGTTCCAATAGGCCACTTTTCAAGTATATTGCATGAGAGAACGACGCAGAAAAGTAGAAGTTTTGTGAGACTGCAGGTATATTCGCACTTTGCCGTGTGTAAAACCAGGTCGAGGACTGGTTCGATAAGCTAGACGGCAAATACCGACTGCATGCGGTTCATTTTGCGTTGGGTTGCATTTGGGATGCATTGCAGACTGCCAGATATTATATTGGCTTAAGTGCTTAGATAGCCCAGGTCAGAACTAGAGGACGTATAACTGCGCCGGAAGAACGGCAGCTATCTGTAGATGCTGGATGATACTCTCTCGAGTCGGGTCCACTACATCAGTAAAATTCCTTACAAAATACTCGGACACCTACCTGCGCGAAGCAGCCAACTTGCGTGCAGTATTTGCGTGGAAGTAATGGAATTGTAAAGTGATTAATGTGTTGTCGTGTTGTGAGACAAAGAGTGTTTGCTCATCCCAGCCCAGGCAAAACCGCCTTGCGATCAATCGCAAGCATCTTCAACCACACAGACGCGTTCGAGTTCGAGCTTCAGTGTCGACCACCCAAACCCTGATTACCCGCCACGACTGTCCCGCACACAGCTTGGCCGCAATCCGCTTTACAGCCTCCGAGCGGCCTTAGTTGCCACTTTGCCACGACAATGGTGGGACCCGGATTTCGTGATGACCACATTCTCGTATGAGGACTCTTAAGGTTCCCCTCTAGCTCCAACGACGAATATCGTTAACTCTCTCTATAGTTGATTGCGCCTGGGTCTAGATCTACTCTGGCGCAATTAGGCCTGCCCGAGTCGTTTACACCTGCGAAATTGCGATTCCCGACGCGCATGTTCCCTGGCTTGGAGGAGGGGCAATATTTACCGAATAAAGTCCATGAGCTTAAGGAAGGAGAGGAGATGCTGCTCCGCAATGGCGAAGTCATGACAGCAGGACCAAATGGAAAGCCAATCAAGAAGCGAAAAGTTGATTCGGCATCGAAACCGAGCACGACAACCCAGACATCTGAGAGTGGGGCCGCAAAACCCACTGATGGTAAAGGCGACACCACTATGGCCGATGCCACCGACGATCGCGAAGAAAATGAAGATGAAGGAGGTGATGATGATGAGGAAATGAATGGAGCTAAAGAGGAGGGGGCGAACCCGAAATTGTTTTATGAGGACGATGACGACGAGGAAGGGGCCGTATGGTGCCTGGAACAGGGCCGTATTGCTAACTGGGAGGCTTTCTTTGCCTTATTGTAGGTCGCCCACCATTCTATATCGCGCCGACTCGATCTGATCTTTGAAATCTAGGCTACATATTCACGAAACGCTCAACCCAACCTTCCACACACCCATCCTCATGATCTCGCAGCCTTGTTGGACGTGTACAGATAAAGAAAGGATCTGCCAGTTCATCTTCGAAAAGCTCAAGACGCCAGGTTTCGGGATGATGGACTCTGCTGCTGCAATTAATGCAGCTTACAATGTCCAAAATTCTCTTGTGATTGATGTTGGGTATGACAAAACCGATATTACCGCCTTGATAGACTGGAATATTCAGGAAGTCAACCGAACAACCATCCCGTTCGGTGGGAACTCGATGAACAAGCATCTCCACAAGCTATTACCTGAATTAACAGAAGACGAAATCGATCAGTTGAAGCGTAGCAATATCTGTGAAATACTCCCGGCGGGAGTTCCTATCCCTGGAGAAGAAGATTTAGACAGGGATGAAGTTGTGCGCCCAGTTGAGCCCACTACAATTGGTATGGGTGGCGTCACACAACCTAAGGCGCTGGATGAGGAAGGGGATGAAGAGGAAGAAGAGGGAGTTACGAACATCGCGGCAATTGTTGCTAGTGGTAAAACGCAAGAATATCTCGCTAAGAAAGAGAAAGAAAAAGCAGACAAGAAAGCAGGACTTGCCGCTGGTGAAAAGAGGCTCCCTAACTACAAAAGAGAAAATAATTCTTTCTTATATGTCGAGAAGGTCCAGGATTCCGTTCTGGAAAACGGCAAAACTGATCATCCAGCTGAGATACCTGATGGTGAACGAATGGATGTTGACGTTGCCCCCACTACAACGGAGGAGCCAAAGACTGTCGAGGAATCTTCTATCTCGAATGGAGCCGATGCCCCCCCGCCAGCAGCCTCTTCTGAAGATAAGCAACCCGAAGCCACAACAATAGACACCGAGGGTTCGAAGGCTGTACCTGACACAGAAGCGAACAAAACAGGCCCGTCGCTCATGGAATCCATGTTTTCGGGCACAAAGGACGATGATGATGCAAAACGAGCCCAAGAAAAAGCGCTACGAAGAGAGGAAAAGAAGAGACAAGAGGCAGCACAGTCCGGTGAAAGGCGGAAAGAAATTGAGGTCGGGACTGAGCGATTCAAGGCTGCGGAAGGCGGTATTTTAGAAGCTATTGCCGATGCTGCACATCGCGTGGTCAGTAGCGCTGACAACTACAACCTACGCTCTGAATGCTGGAACTCTGTCATCATCGCGGGTGGCGGCTGTCGTGTTAAGGGTTTCAAGGATGCTCTCCTTAACACTATAGTCGCGAAGTACCAAGTTTCGCCTTCATCCGGGACTATCTTTACTTCTGAACTTCCTTCGAACATCCCCACGCCATCTGGAACTGGCACGAATACACCCCAACCATCTGCATTCAGCTCACAACAACCAAATGCTCTCCTATTACAGGCCGCAGCCAATAACGCAGCACTCGCTGCAGCAGGCCAACATCACTTATCCATCCCTCAGCCCAACCAAGGCCCTACCTCGATCAAAGTCGCAAAGATCCCGGAATATTTTCCCGAGTGGAAAGATCACGGATTCGATGAGTGCATGTTCCTCGGCGCACAGCTAGGCGCTAAGATCTACTTCGTCACAGACCAAGGAGCCAACAAAGGGTTTGTCACTCGCGCAGATTACAACTCCCAAGGACCTCAAGCCATTCACAATATTTAGAGAACTTGTATTCGGCCTGATAAATGGGTAACCTTGAGGCAAAAAATACTCAATATGGTTTCAAGGCTTAAGAAATGGGGCAAGAAGGGCAAGAAGGGCGAAAAAGTCTTATCCGCTATAGCTGCTGGGAAGAAGAGGAAAGCTGAGGAGAGACGATTGATTGTACCCCGAATACTACCTCCTCGTGCGGCTAAGAGGCAGAAGACTTCGAATGTATGATATAATACCTGTATCGGGACGGTCCTTACCACCTTTCTTCTACAGCGACACTATGCATGACATGTATTTCGTTACTCATTGTTAAATTAAGAACCTAATGTTAATAAAACGAACGCCCCTTTTCATATGAGTTTCAGTAAGACAAAGATCTGATCTCACAGACAAGCCATCTTGATTCCCGATCCTAGCTTAGAAGCTAGACAGGTCCTGGCACAGTCTATATATCCTCCACACTGTGACAAACCTTAGTTTTTTTGTGTTCGATATGTGTTGGCGGAACCAGTCTTTAAATTTAAATTTTATGCATCTCATGAATTCGAGCGCTGTGTCGAAACCATACCTGACATACCATCACAATGTCAGGTCCAAAGACACCCTCTCGGAATAAGGCCAATTTGAATTCGCCTTCGAAGGGTTCTTCGCCGACTCACATATCGCAGCTTCTCACAGTCCGACCCCCAATATCCCAGGCTGTCTCTGGTAAAACCGTGCGTCGGGTTACGCTTCATCCATCAATATACAACCTTCTATCGCTTTCCGTCACCAGTCCGCAACATAACAATCTCGTTGAACTCAAGGTTGATGACTCTACAACTTCGGTCATCGCGGTAGCTTGGTCCGGAAGCCAAGGTGGTGATCCTAAATGCATTCAAATCCCGGCTTCCGTAGGCGATGATCTCAGGGATCTAGCACGAGAGGCGCAGGTCAATTTAGATTTCTCTGAAAAGTCAAAGTCAAAAGTAGAGGTGAAGAAGTATTTGGGGTTGATAGGGTACGTTGGAACTATAGAGATAGAAGATTTTCTACAGCAGGTCCCGGCGAGTGACAGTGAAGGGTGGAGATACTATCTGGAGCACTATCTTAGTATGTTGACTTCATAAGGATATTATAATAAAGAAGTAAAGAAGAAGACGTTTACTAACTTTTTTCACTTTTTTTTCATAGTTGATGTAAGATATATCAGCGAGTGCATGACATTTTCTTGCGACTACAAGGGAACATCAATATCCCTAAGAGTCAAATCTATCTCTCTGAGCGAAAGGCCGTTCGGTGGATACGGGAGCCCGGTCAACTCTCTCGAAGGCCGACTAGGCGGACTAAGTATCAAAGAGACTCGAGTCTATGAGTTCGATAAATTATCAACCGTGGCATTCAAGGGTTTGAAAGATGGAACTGCGCCGTCTACACCCCGACCTAAAGCCGTAGTACCAACGACGCCCCGGAAATTAGGTATATCTAAAGAAAAGCCGCCGGAAGTACCTCGCGAAGTGAAATCGTTCCCTGTCACCAAATCGTCCTCGATAGGCGGTCTTGAACGTCAATTGGAAATCTTGCGAACTCACATCGCATCCTCGCTCCTCCATTTCAAGAGGTTCACTCGCAGCAATCTTACGCCCCCGCTTGGGATTTTACTCTATGGCCCGCCTGGCACAGGGAAAACGATGCTTCTTAGAAGTATAGCCACCGAAGCTGGGGCGAATAACTACATTATTGACTCCTCTCTCATCGGAAAATTTCTTGGCGAGAGTGAAGCTAGCATTCGTAAAGTCTTTGCAGAGGCAAAGAAATCCGTGGATGGAAAGAATCGGAGTATCATCTTCATTGATGAGATCGACGCATTTGCGCCAAAAAGAGGGGGTACGGATACCACCAGCGATTCAAGGCTAGTGACGACCCTTCTTACAGAAATGGATGCGCTGGCTGCTGTTGGTGAAGATGATGGAAAAGATAGTAGCAGGGTTATAGTCATAGCGGCAACAAATCGGCCTAACGGAATTGATCCGGCATTAAGGAGACCAGGGAGATTTGATCTTGAGATTGAAATCCCTATCCCTGATGCCAAATCACGGTTAGAGATTTTGAAGTTATTACTCAAGGATGTGGAAACAGAATTCGATAAATCGGTTGATGCAGGGCATATCACTAGTTGGGCGAATAGAGCTCATGGGTTTGTGGGAGCGGACCTTGAGACTGTGGTGAAGAAGGCGGCAACAAGGAGTGTACACCGCTCTCTAAAACAGAAAGACCAAGGTGCATCTGCATTATTTCCAGGTTTTTTTCTAGATGAGGTCGAAGTTAGCGAAAGCTCTTTGTCGATATCGGCTGAAGACTTTGAGACGGCATTGAAAGAAACGAAACCTTCCGCGATAAAAGATATCGTGCTTGAGCTTCCCGAAACGAAATGGACAGATATTGGCGGCCAGAAAGATGTCAAGCAGAAATTAAAAGAGGCGGTTGAGTGGCCCCTTCGAGTAAGTTATATATGTATCATTTCCTCCTCGTTAAGGAAATATGCTAAAGGCCGACTTCTTGAATAGCACCCAGAAGTTTTTCAACGGCTGGGCGGGCAACCCCGTAAAGGATTGTTACTTTATGGACCCCCTGGTTGCTCTAAAACGCTAACGGCTAAGGCCCTTGCAACTGAGGCCGGGTTAAACTTTATCGCCGTAAAGGGCCCCGAATTGCTGAACAAGTACGTTGGAGAATCTGAGCGTGCTGTTCGTGAGCTTTTCCGGAAAGCAAGGGCTGCAAGTCCATCTATCGTATTTTTTGATGAGGTCGATGCACTAGGTCTTAACCGAGAAGGAGAGGGAAACAGTGGCGGTGGGGGAAATAGCACAGGTGTACTAACGGCACTATTAAACGAAATGGATGGTATTGAGGAACTAGGGAATGTTATGATCCTAGCCGCTACTAACAAACCAGAGGTCATTGACCCCGCACTTTTAAGACCTGGTCGACTGGATTATATTTTATATGTTGGCCCACCAGATTTAGTATCAAGAACAGAGATCCTAAATATCAAGTTTCGAAAGATGAAACTTGGCGAGGACGTCGATATTCAAGTCTTAGCTGGGAAGACCGATGGATATTCTGGCGCCGATTTAGTCAAGATCTGCGATGAGGCGGTTTTGGCAGCTATGAGAGAGGATTTGGAGATCGATAGTGTTAAGTGGAGACACTTCGAAGAGGCTCTTAGAGGGGTCAAAAGTGTCATCACGATGGAGATGATAAGAAGGTACGAGAGCTGGACCGTAGGAGGGGTGAAGAAATTTTGAGACTGAGGTCACTGAGATATAATGCTTGTATATGTTACGGTCTACTTATTTGCTATCGGTGTATGTATCACATTGGCGCTATCTTTTCATACATCAAGAGATCTACGTATATGAACGAGCCTCAATCTATATAGAGACCTCTTGGTAGAATTATTTGGATACATGATCACACGAAATAGAAGTCTTCAGGCATATTCGATTTGAGGACAGTAGTCTCATCAAAGTATTATTTTTATTCGGCGAGCTTCGTATACATACGGGTAATCTATAGTCTGAATACGCAAATGTTGCCAATCAAAATAGGTCATTTAATAGCTCATTACAGGAAGGTAAATTCAGACTTAAGAAGGAGGGTGGAGTTTAAGTGAGCCATGCTCCTGCTCGTAAAACTCGGATTCTTCCACAGAATATTCTGAAACCTCTGAATTCTCACTTTCAGACCCAAAATCAACATCCTCAAGACCTGGGAGAGATTTTGGGTCGTCGAGAAAGAACTTGAGTAGTTCAGAGCGGAACTCTTCGTCTTCATCTTCCAAGATATCCAAGAGCTTCATGCCCGCAATTGACCATGTATCCCTTGGTATATAACGGTCACTGCCCTCCTTGACGAAAAAAAGTTTAAGGAGTTTCTCGATACGGTCTTTGACGAAAAAGTAGGTTTTGGGGTTTGGGTGGCCATTGAATACGATCCTGAGGGCGCCCAAATCAACATCGAATCGGAGAGCCAGATAATTTAGATCCCTGGCTCGAATGCAGTGCGAGATGAAGTTCTCCCCAGTAGCCATTTCTTCCGCTAGAAACAGGACTTCTTTGGCGAAATATTCATGCGTGATGCCAGTGTCATGACTGGCGCTGATGATGTCGTCGATGTAGGGAGTGTAGGGTTTTCGAGGTGGAAGGAATGTTTCAACGGCATGTCCGTAGCTTTTCATAACACGCATTTCCGCAATGTCCTGGTAGTACTCCTCGAACTCCTTTACGTATTCGGCGAGGAGTTTTCGTTCTTCTCCGATTTCGCGCCATACTTCGGTCCAGTTCGTCTTGTTTCTTAGCTCCATGTACTTTCCGAGTCTCTCCTCGCCAAATTTAGCAAGCTTTTCGGTTAGCCAAATGTAGTAGGACTCCATGAGTCGATATTCGCCCAAGGCGAGCCTAGTGGCGACCAAGAACTCATAGAGCTCTCCATATGAGTGGGTCTTGCTGATGTTAGTGACGAAGAAGCCCTATAACATTAACTACGTTAGCATATTCCTTGGCCACAGTCGCTGAATTATAATTGAAACTCACTTCGTCTAGGTCAAGTTCATCGACCATACTTCCCCAGCTACTATCATAGTCGTAGTTCTGCTTTGACAGAAGCGTGTTGATGTGCTTGAGAATCTGCTGGATGTAATCGAGAAGCAGATCTTCTGATTTCTCGGGTCCATCTCCCTTGTTGACAATAGCCTGAGAAGTAGGAGCATTGATCGCAAGAAGCCTCTCCCGGGTTTGAACATTGTTCTCGTAGGTTCTTCTCGCTTTTTCATAGTACTTAAGGCTGTCTTGGAGAATGGAAGGAGATGCCATGTCATTTCCGCCGTCTACGATTCGTTTGATATCCTGTCGTGGAGGGAAATCCGTCGGTGGGGCCTTTTTGAGAAGGTAGGTTCGCTTTGAGCTATCTTTCTCGGGTTTGAGTAGCGCGAGGAGGCCTTCGGGTTGGCTGTTTTCGGATCCTGAATCGGAGTCGATGGTTGCGAGGTCGTGGTTCGTGGCTCTGGAAATCGCGATGCTTCTTAGAGACTCTGTGATCCTAATGATTTCTGAATGTGTATCATCCCAAGGGATGTTACACCCGGATCCAGATATTGTGGACATTGAGAAGGTAAATTGCTCAGGTAGCTGATATCTTTGAGAAAAGGAAGGGAGTGTTTAGAGGTTCTGGAGGTAGGTGAGCTTGGGATTGATAGTTTAAATATTTGATATTATATTAAAGAAGAAAAGGCTGAGAAACACGTCTGTTGCTATAGGTTAAGCTATTTGCTACAGACAATACGTGATATTCAATACTACAATATGATATCTCCCCTAAGGTTCTGCGCGGCGACTTTGCTCCTATATGCCCAATATCGATTCTCATCAATCTATACATCATCCTTTCTATCAAAAGCCACCCAATATATACTTAAGTAGCTAGAAATTCCTTTTTGAAGGTATATATGGGTTTGTAGAGGCAGCACCATGATCCTTTGATATACCGTGATTTTGAATTCGCGAAGATTAAATAAGCTAGCCAGCTGCACAGGAGATAACGTGATTCCAAAGATTGAACGTGCTCATTAGTCTTATCAAATCTCTTGAATTCGAGATAGTATCCTTCAAGCTCTGAACTGTATTTCTTTAAAAACACATGGTTTTGAAGTTAAGCCCACTACTTATGACTTGGGATCTAAGGTTGCTGGCTACTAGGTTAACGATTGTCATTTTGGCTAATCCGAATGCCTGTCAAATGGCTAATGTAATACTGATGATAGAAGTTCTTCCAAGAACCCTGAGATGAGTATATCCTAGTCTCGTATTGAATATATCCATACTTTGTTATTATTAGCATTGTTGGAATAGTTTAGATATCCATAGTCTGACTATTAATCAACCCTGATCTTGACCAGTTTATGACCTGGTTCCAGCTGAGCCCGTGAGGGAACCATTGGTGTCTCATATCGTTTAGGTAATATATATCAAATAAAGCTTAAAAACCACGTGGGACGATAGCTCTAGATTGATGCGCAGCATTTTATTATTTTAGTCTCGGACAATATGATCAATGAAATCTCATTCTAGTAACCCTTTGCGAAAATTCGGAATGTCTCACTCAATAAAATCTGTAAAAATCTCTCCCTTTCGATAGTTTTCGATACGAGCTCACGCTTAGCCCCGGACTGGCGTGCTCGAGCTCTGAAGTTACGAAATCGCGGGACTGCGACTGCCTAGCGCCGAGGCAGTGTAAACTATTACGCATAACCCGTGCGTTGCCTGCTCAAAATACCACGAGGTTGGCGCAAGACTGTGTAACACTATTCCCAAAGAGGGAATTGCGACCTGCCGAACCGAGCTGAATTAAATCCCGGAATCTTCGAATGGCCGACGCTTTCCGGTCGAAACTTACACCTTTCGCTCGAAGGACAGAATGCATGTCGGCAAATCGACCGATACGTTAGCTCTGATCCTGAGACACGATACTGGAAGCTAACTTGAAGAAGCCAATGTCGAGGATATAGTTAGCCTCGTGATACTTGGAGCCTCTGGGAACTGAGTTATATATACGGATTTCGGCATCTAGCTTTGCTTTGGAAACTGCGCGAAGCATTTCAACATTTGGTAAATGGCACATTAGTGGTATAGTTGGTATCAGAGCGCCAGTCTTGAAGAAATCGATTTCAAACTATAAGATTGGCGTCCAAGCTCTTGGAGGATCAGGTATCCCATTATCGACCAGAAGTCTGTCTTTTACATTTCATCCCCCTAAGATGACGAATGCAATCAAAACTGTTTGTGTAGTCGGTATGTCCATTCGCGCTTTCCTTGCCGTTTTCTGAAGTTAGACATCAAAACTCTCTTGTATTGCGCGTCCATGATATCGTTATATACTGATATTTCTTCTTTTGATCTTAGGCGCTGGCCCATCCGGTCTTGCAGCTGCCAAAACACTTTTACACGATGCCCCCGACGGTGTAAAATACAATGTCACTATCTTCGAGAGTCAGCCACGAGTAGGCGGCTTATGGCCCGTCAAGAAGGCCGACGAGGCAGGTCTTGTCCATCCGGCCATGGTTGCGAATCAGAGCAAGCACACAATGAGATTTAGCGACTTTGCATGGCCCGATGGTGCTCCGCAAATCCCCCGTGCCTTCCAGGTAGGTGGGTACCTGGAACGATATCGACAACGGTATTGCCAGGATGCTACGCTCCGGCTCGCATGTCGGGTCGAGAAAGCGGACTTGGTATCAAATCCGTCCAGCCAATCAGGTCATTATTGGCACGTGAAGACGCAATCTGAGGAGAACGGCATTGAAGAACATAAGTTCGACTATATGGTTATCGCCAGTGGCTACTTTGGTGAACCGGCATTCCCTGCGTCCGTCGAAAATACGAAACATGTTATCCCAGTGGTTCACAGTAGCAAGTATAGAGACCTCGAACAACTACTCGGCGATCCAAAGGGGAAAAGCGGAAAGATACTCGTAGTAGGCGGCCAGTTTTCCGGAGTTGAAATTGCTGGGACAATTGCCACCCACGTATCAGACGCAGTAAACGCACCAGGCCCCCGTCGAAATAATTTTATAGATCAGAATTCCCAAAGATCGAAATTTTCCGTTCACCATCTAGTTCAGAGACCGACCTGGATCCTTCCTCTGGTGACTGCTTCAACGGTATGATATCTTTATATAATTATTGTGATAGAAATTTTAGAGGCACTGCTACTAACTAATGCATAGCCAGCCGATCCTGCGCCGTGCTTTCTACCAATAGACTTGAATGCTCAAAATTTATCGAATCGTCCACCGGGGCCACTTGTTAATACGCAAGGCCACATCAGTGTTGAGGCAGCCAGAGTTGTCAACTCGTACTTTCACAACTTACTTCAAACCGACCAGTCAGAATTCTCGCCCCGACTTACAGTGCAGGAAAGCGATTATGACAACCAACCATTCCTTGGACTGAGTGACACATACATGGATCATGTCCGTTCTGGTGCAATTGTTGTATCTCAAGGGAGACTTGACTCCATATCCGGAAATATTGCGAATTTGGCCTCATCTGAAGAACAAATCGAGGACATCGCAGCAGTTGTTCTTGCCACAGGATTCAAGGCATCGGCTTCGCTTTCGTTCCTGTCCGAGGAGATTCAACAAAAATTATCTATTGCCCCGAAAGATCTCAACAATACTGTCGCTCTGGCCTTTCATAGCACGCACCATCCTGAAGTACCCAATCTAGGGTTTGTTGGGTTTTACCGTTCTCCTTATTGGGGCGCAATCGAGATGCAAGCACGGTTTGTAACCGCTTTGCTAAGCTATGGCGGCCCATCGTCTCCTTCATTACCTACCAAATTGGCCGAGTCGTTGAAAAACGATACATCAATTGAGAGGGTTCTCTCCCTAAGGACGGATCCAAGGGCCTCGCAGTTTCCAATGGGTGATTATGCATGGTTATCACAGGAATTTGGTATAGCTCTAGACATAGAGAAAGTACCAGCATTGAGCAAGATGCCTATCTTGCCACCTAGTAATAAAGAAATGAATGTTTTAACGGCAGCAAGTTATCCTGGGCGCAATCTCGACGAATCTCGAAGGAAAGAAAATGAGAGGAATTTGACTGGGACGGAAGAAGTAGTCATAGGGGGTATTACTCAGGGGCGATTTGTTGCACGCGCCGTGTTCCGCTCACTACTTGGAGAGTGGAAGCTGGATCGTCAGCTCGTAAGTCAGAAACCTGAGCAGCCTAGCGGTAGATTTATCGGAACCGCAACATTCTCCTTGAGAAATGGTACATCACATGGGAGGGAAGAAGAGTTTGCAAAGATTGAAAAGGAGGGAGGTGATCAGGGATTCGAATACTTATATGTCGAGAATGGCGAATTCGTAGATGAAGCTAAGGGATTGAGATTTAATGCAACAAGACGGTATATCTGGCGATATAACGAGAGAAAGGATAAGTTGAGCGTTTGGTTTGTGAAGACCGATGAAGACCGCACGGCAGATTATCTATTCCATGAGGTAGATTTCATACCACCTAGCGAAGGGGGGAAAGGAGAGGATGGATGGAAGGCTATTGGGAGTCACTTGTGCATAGAGGACATGTATAACGTTCAGTACAGGTTTTCCTTTAGTTCTGTAAACCTGCAGGAGTGGAGGCTGGGGTACAGTGTTAAAGGACCCAGGAAGGACTACAGCATAGATGGAGTTTATAGAAGATAGATTAGGAGATTATGAGACTAGATTTAGATTTGGAAATATATGATAGGAAAAGGCTACTCATCCAAGACCTAGAAAAGCGAAGAGAGCAAGGTCGATATATACATGGCATAGAAACCTAAGTCAATTCTGAGTTTGAGGGTCAGGCTTCCAGTTAAGCATTTCCTAAACAAAATGATCCATAGCTACATACTTGAGTATCGAGATTGGAAACTTAATTATATAAGCGCGCCCTATTACCTAATAGCATCCCAAGACGAGACGTGGACCCACAGTACAATCTAAGACCTCAAGCCACCGGCGGGTGAGCTATCGACGGCATCATCAGGGGTATGTCTTACTAGAAACCCAATTGAATTGTCCGAAATCCAGCTAGTTAGTTTGGCATTATAATAACCACGTATGTGTAAATTAACTTAAATTATTTCGAGACGCCAACCGATCAGCGGTCGACGGGCCGGTCTCACATTCCGGTAGCTAGTTAGCCATATCACAAACTTACATGTAATCTATTTTTAAAGATTCCATGTTGTTAGTATGCGTCATATATACGAGTTCTGTCCCTAGGTCAAGCTAGTGGTATCTTTGTGTAATGAATACGTGAGATGGTCAGAACTTTATCCGAAGCTGGCACTTAATGGCCAAGTCGGTATCTAGTAATTACAACGTCCTTCGAGGATCTGTGATACAAGGTGAGAGTTTCCCGAGAAGACAATGACCGGGGTGCAATATAGACATGAGAAAGCTGTGCGCTCGATCCGTATAAAGAAACAGTGATACGTGCTTGCGAGTAAAAGGGATAAAACCAGTGCGTATGGGGAAGACGAAGAACTCCAGTGGTATAGAGACTAGCAAAACAGAGGAAAATAGATAACGTGGAAAAGCAAATGCTGGTCTAAGCGATGTAATGAAAGCAGAAGCAGGGTGAAAGCAAGTCTATCTCTTTTCTCTATACCCTCTTTATCTGTGGCTAAGGAGTAAAAAGCGAGGCCATTAAAATAATATCGTTGAGAACTTGAGAAATAGAAAGAAAATAACAGTGATCGATATCCTGGACGCCGGCATGAGAAGAATAAGAATAGGAATAAGAGAATAAGAGAATAAGAATAAGAATGGAAGAGAAGAAGAAGAAATTAACCGCTGGTTGGAGCTGGGAGGAATATGTTGTAATTCGAATAGTAACGTGGGGCATCACACGAGTGCTGCGCAGTGCGGTGCCATGGCGATTGCATTACAATGCATTGTGGTAGGACGTAACGTAACGGTCGTAGTCATGGAAGCTGTGTTGTCGCTCAGAACCCAGGGAATTCGAAACGCCCCTCCATCGTATCCCAGAGCTCCTCGACAACAGCGATTTGGTCTTCTCGTGGAGCAGAGCGAACGGCAAGATATTTACGACCCTCGACTGATGGCATCCAATTACCAGGATTTGCATCTGCGACGATGCCACCGGCTTCGGTAAGGATGCACCAACCAGCAGCAACATCCCAGGCCCAGCAACCACCCTCCTAAACAAAATTATTAGCACCGAGCATTCACTAACGTCAAGATAGGCTAGCTATAGCCTGGCTACGAGAGAGAACCTACCCAGAAGACATCTAGGTATCCGGCCGCCACACCGCACATGTCAAGAGCGGCACTTCCTTGGCATCGAACACTGTGACACATTGTACCACCTTGGCTTGCAAGCTTGACCATGGTCTTTGTTCGGACGTCCCAATTGTTACCCTTTCGCTCGGATCCCCATTCAATGGCAACGAGGGCCTTGTTCAGACCTGGTAGAGGCTCATTGGGGTCTCGGAGTGGAAGACGTTCGGTTCGGTTCAGGAAGGCACCCTTGCCCTTGATAGCTGTGAACAGGCGGTTTTGGAAGGGGTTGTAAACGACACCCACGACAGGAATCTTGTTGATGACGAGGGCCAAGGAGATGCAGACGTTCTGATCGAAAGAGACATCAGTGAATGCTTTTTAAACAAAAAGAGAGAGAGAAATCAGGGTAAGTGCTGGCAAATACTTACAGGAACCCCATGAACGAAGTTGATTGTTCCATCGATAGGATCGCAAATGAAAGTTGGATTGTCGCTGATTTTGCGTCCCGGGATGTACGACTCTTCCCCAAGAAGATCGAAGTTCGGGTATTTATATTTAAGGTTGGTAAGTACCATCTTTTCGATAGACTTGTCTGTATCAGTGACTAGATCGACAGCTATAGACCGGATTGTCAAGTCAGCCAAGGCCCAGGAGCATTATCATCTTGGTACCGAACTGCCAGCCACCATGCGTGCAGAGTACACCACTGCATTGCATCACAGATATGTGGGCTTATAATATCTATATATATCACCCAATGAAAGAAGGGAAAAGGGAGAGCAGGATATATGACATACAGTTCTTTTTCGATCCGGAGGTAGAAGCCGATGGATTTGCATCTAACATCATCTGGCCGCCTCTAAGGGCCAGTTCGATTAGGAAATCATGGATCTGTTGAAACTCCGCCAGAGTCATCTCGCCGACAGGTTGCTGTTGCTGGGAAGGAATTTTGCCGGTATTGCAGGTCCCAACAATGTGGGACTTCTCGGTTAGAGAACTGGATTTGGACAGTCAAAGGAAGGTGTGGTGAACAGGCGAATGGAACGACTGTTCGGTCAAGATCTGATCAAGGATATCGCGTCGACGGACTGACTGGTTGATTGACTGGATTGATGGATGGATTGATGGGTTGATGGATTGGAAACTGGTGATGTCTTGAGAGATAGGAAGGTTGCGAGTTAATGTTGCTGGAAGCTGGAAGGTTGGAACTGGGAGGAGGGTCCAAAGGAAGGGCCCTGCGGCGGAATATATATTTTTTACTGGCTGGGGCAACTCGTGAGTTTGGCTTCTCAGATGAAGAGGACCAGGTACATGTACCAGCAGCTAGGCGCCAGGACAGTTCAGAAGAATGCCAATTGCAATTGAAGGTTTGCCTTATGAGACCCTTTAAGACACCGATAGGATGCGATTCGCCAGTGCTAGACAGTCTGGGTATTTTGTCTGGTTTTCGCAGGCTCACTTTTTGGCAAGTGAAAAATGACTGAGGGTGAAATCCGGGGAAATCGAGTTTGTGGGTGGAAAGAGGAAGGTCACAGGGCGACGACAATGCGGTGTCAGGCCTGCAAACTCACAATTGACAGCGAAGATGGAGACTTCGAGAACGCTGGAAGTATTGAATCGTCGGTTTTATGGAAGGTAAGGGTGAATTCTCTGCTGGCTCTTCTTCCTTTGTTTTTTTTGTTTAAGATTTCCAAGAGGTTGAGGAACTAACTGAGAGTTCGAGCTTGCCGATTTAGAAAGATCTGAGCTAGGTTCGGGCCTATGGAAGGGATGCAATGAGATAGGGAATTGACTTAAGACTCCAATGCAAGCGTGCGACCCGACAGTGACACACTGCACTATCGATGAGGTTTGCTTTGACGGAAAGGTATGTGAAGTCTAAAAGCTACTGGGTTGACGACGACGATGATAATTATAATGACGATGACAATGACAGTGACAGTGACTATGACTATTGGGTCATACAAGACTAGGTCCCTCGAGCGAAAGTGAAAAAAACAATGAGATGGTCCAACGGAGGCATCATCGACTTTATATCCATCCGCTGATGGCACTGATATCGCCAATCCATTGCAACATGGAGACGGACCAGCTAAACCGGTCTTGCCCAGCGGCCAGGCGCAATCCCGCTGTGAAACAGCTAGCTCCGTTCCATTGGGGTATCTTGTGCGAGAGTGGCATACATGCGTGCCAATTTGCCGTCTATCTCTAGCCCGTCATCGCGAGCTCAAAGCTGTGCCGAATAAATTCTAGGCGGACTGGGTCTTATCTGGATGAATGGAAAAAAACCGTGATGAGACGACGACGGAAATCACAAGCTCGAACTTAATGAAGTGGGGCCACTGGGAGCACTAGCTCGACCCTATAGAGGGCGGGGCGCTATGCCTACTTACCTGCACAGGGTTATGGGTCGTCGCCCCGGCCTGGTCTGGTTCCTTGTCTGGGATTTTACTTTTTTCCGTCGAGGTTAACTTCCCATCTGCGAGTTTATGTCGACATGCTTCCTCATTCTGAGATAAACCCAGGGCTGGCAAATACCGAAACGATGGACCGCTTTATCTTTGGCCATGGCCTACAAGATTGCTTAGGAAATCTGCATTCCTGTCATTGGATTTTCTGGAAACGTCCTTCTTTCTTTTCTCCCTTGCCTGGGCGGGCTGGTTCGGGAGACCAGGTATATCGAAGCCACGAGGAAAAATTAATTCAAGACCAAACTTGCTTGCAAAAAATTAACCTGGAACTTGAATCTGAAATCTGTCGTTCCAGTTGAACCCAGGCCGGCCGGGTACCCATCGAGGATGTTAGACACCGAACGACAAAGTACCAGCGCTGTATCAGCCAAAAACAGCTTTGGACTGCTCCTGCATCGAAACTAGCCACGAAAATGGCACCGTGCCGTGACTGGACAAGGGTCTAATCCGAAGCTGCTTTGGCCGGCTGTCCCTTCTCAATTTCCTGTCGGATAAAATAAAACTAAGAAGTAATTAACTGACGTGACCGCCAAAAGGAACACCAACCCCTCCCCAAAACCGCTCAGGGTGCCTTTCCCGGTACGAGAGCAGGCTCACCCCGGGTCCTATCTATGCTACTACGCAACTCCAGGATTGATACGATAGTCAATATGATTGAGCCGTCGTAAGTGCGTATTAATATTAGCTTCGGGCGCCGTACGTATGCGTTGGTGCCGAGTTGTTACACCGCCAGTGCAAAAGTCAATTTGATCAAGAATGTATCGACCTTGTCGTCGGTTTACAATTGATAGAGTACAGTTACAATGGATGCAATGCAATCCACCTTTTGGAAGCAAGCAGTCGGCCAACTTCCCAAATACTCCTCTCTTCTTTTTCCATTTCCTGTTACTCATTCTCACTAATAATACGAAAGGCATATGCATTTGGGCGATAAGAATCAGCCATCAATGCAATTGGCTAACTGTGCAGGAGTACAGTCTTGGAAAAACCAGTGTTCTGGAAATTGTTCGTCGATGAACATTCGAAAAAAGATCTTTCATCCGAATAGCGTCTGCAAGACCCTGCTCTCTCGACAGTTTTTACTAGTGTACAATCGGTCAGCGGGTGGTCCCGTACGAGAACTACGCCCAAGAACTCCGTCATCTACTAATTAGCTGCTCGGTGAGTGTTACAAAAACATTGGATTGCAGGCATACCTTGCATGCTTCAATGATTATGTATATGTTGGCGCATTAGGTTCTGCAGAAAACGACGCCGAGGAGGGCCGTCGACGCTACTGTATGTTGCCCCTCCAAAAACTGGTTGGCCGGCTTTATCGATAAGACATGCATCTACATGTCTACATTTCGTATAGCCTATTTTTTTTTCTTCGAAAGTCTTGGAGCTTCAGAACCCCTCAACATCGGTCCCAGGTACTTACATGCAGTTTCTAGTTTAGAGATTATCGCCAAAATCATCACGTTGAAGCAAAGAATGCGTCCTCGTGGAAGCTGATCGGTTACGTGTCAGGCCCTTTCCGGACCTCGGATTAATCGCCACAATTTTCGGCCTCGATCCCGCCCTTTTTCTTTTTGTTTAGAAGTTTCGGAAGCAGGCATCTCGGGCGAAAGTAGCACCGAAGTACCTCTGGGAGCTGCGGGTGCCCCTCTATTGCCAAATTGTGCTTGCTGCATCCACACCACCTCCAAGGTTACAAATTTAAATCCAACGTCCTCAAGTGAGCTTGATTCCTCAGTGGTTGAAGGGATTTAATCTGCATGAAAACATATGCAGAGCATGAACCAGACCCTTCAGGGATTACTGCTCTCGATGACCGGGCGATCCCTCTTCACTATCTTCTATCCTAGGATCCTCCCGCCGCAGCGGCAAAAGTCATAGCTGAATTTTTGACTCTCTGAAGTTAAGCTTCCTGCCCTCATTCATCAGACAGGCTCGAACCCCGAACCTCACATCAAGGCGAATCAATCCCTCAAAACGATCGGGTTTGAATCGCTTGAGTAGTGTAGTACTATGCCGCGGGGTGAACAAGGGAGTCGAGAGGTCATACCCCGATCCTACCCCAATTCACCATAGTCAAAACAGACGATGGAATGAGAATACGAGCAACCTCTGCAATATTACTGCAATATTTTAGTCAAGTCCAGACAGATTTTATGCAACCCAAAGGCAGGAGGAAGTCGACTCGAAGCGAATAATATCCTGCCCTTGAAAAGCATGCTATCAAGCGAGAGAAGACGAAAAAAGGCAAAACTGTTCTTCGCAGAAACATGAGATCCAGAGGATAAGAGTCCCACTCGATGGCCACCGCTCAACGGTCAGTGGTGGATCTTTGCATGCATTAATACGCATACGCCTAGTACAATCCTGGATCCTAGGAATACGGTGCATTTTGGTGAGGTGCCACCATCAGATTTCCCCAACAAATAATTGAAATGAGATATAGATATCTCCAGACATCGTCGATGGAGTTCATGGAATACTAAGCTGCCGTTGTTACCGCTTTCTAATCCATTAGCAGGCAGCACTTCAAAATGCAACGATGACACCATGCTGTCCGGGGATCTTGTCGATTCTTAAAAATGTACTTCGATTCTCAACCTCTGTCCCCTATCCTTTGCAACGGCTTCCCTGATTTGATAATTGAATCCCAGTTCGAAACGGTAGGGCAGCTCCACAACACCAAAAACCTCTTCATCATGGGTTAATTTGAATGGTCTCTTCTTCTTTTTTTTATCTAGCGGCTGCCAAAATAGCGCAAATTTAGTGCCAACTTGTCGCGGCTCGGGTCATCACGGAGGCCAGAAATTGCACCAACTCCATTCCCCTAGCTAGCCCTGCAAGTCTGTTGGATTTATTACGTTGGTTTCCAGCATAAAGCATGTGAAAGCATCCTTCTAGTTTTCCATTCTAGAACAGAACAGAATACTGACTCGGTTCTTTCTTTAGATAGATAGTGCCGGGATCATTTGGCAACTGGTTATCCAGGAACCGGAGAGACCGTCCTCATTTCCAAGATCAGGATACTCTCCGTTCTATTGAAACATCATCAAAGATCATATAGTATTTGTGATCACAGGGATAACGATATCTCAATAATTATCAGTCTATCAGCATGTGGATATCAGGATACATAGCGCCGTTATATCAGCGGATTTGATCGCCACAACGGTCCAGCGGCTCATGGATGGCACACTTATCGTTGCGTGCCGCGTATTATGCCAGATATTATACGCCATACCGGCCTGCCTTATACTTTCTGTCCTGTTTCAGGACTGCATTGATGAAGCCGACACCACCTTCAAATGACCTGCATGCATCCAGCCAGACAGGAACTTCTGCAACACACCCACCGGATTAATTCTGCTGCCCTCGGATTAATTTCGACCACTAGGAGCCCTTACCTGGAATTCTGCCTGTGTCGTGCTGCTTCTTCGGTTCCACAATTCTATCAGGTTGCATGTCTAGGCCTATAAAGCCGTCCCAGGTTACATATACACGCCGATGCACGACGCCCCAGGTACCGGCCAGAGTCTTCAATCTTTGGAGCAACATGGGAATTTCTGATGACTGCTCATCTTGAAACATGAATTTCGGAGCTGCATATCTCCACTAGGAAATTTGGTGATAGATAATGGTAATGCACCTTTCCTGAAGCCTTTTTCGACTAGAACAAGTCCTTGGGTAAATTGATGGAATACCCCTGCTTGAGGCTACATTATGCATGCATTTCGTTTTCGCCGCCCTACCAAGCAGGCAGTTTTCGATCTGTGCGACTTTCTTGCGAACAAGTCCGCTTAAACTCGAACGAGCATATCATACCCCCTGTAAGTTTCGCAACGAATCATATCAAAACTCCATTTTTATCCGGTACTTTACCCATGAAATCCACCAATGCAGGCCGGTTTCGATATCTCGGATTATATCTCACCGACCTTTTTCTTGCACCATTATCTTTCACTAGTGCCTTCATTCGAGAAGGAGCAAGAACTGGGGCTCTGACGGAATCCCACGGATACTCTCGTCTACTACGAATAGAAACACAGCATGGACAGCATGGACAGCATGGGCTCCGCTTAGTGCTCAGAACCTCGTACCTGTCATCTCGGATATTTCGCTTCCCCTGGCCTTCTACTTCCCCTTGAGCTTCTGGAAGGATTGTGCCTGGAGTCATTAGAATCCTGTTCTCTGAACCCAAGCTTCCACTTTCAACACCACATTGGCATTCCCCAAAATCAAGATTGTAAACCTGGTTGGCACTAATATTTTTGCCGTGAGATACCCCTAGCTACAGATCTCATGGACTTCCACGAATCGTCGAGACAGACACCATAGGTTCCATATTGTCGAGATGATTCGTTCGTTATCCGTGGCGTTTTCATAGCGCAGGTTAAGCTCCAGTACTCCGGAACTCAGATATAACCTTCCGGAACAATATCCTTCTAGAATCTTGGCTTTTCTATTGTGGCGTTTAATGGTCCGCACGTTCCTATTTCGCATAGGACTTGTCTACCCAACCTGCCCATTACCAGGTTCAACCGGTGCCCCTCGAGCCTAGTGTATTCGGAGTTTCAAGGTGGGTGGTTTGGGGGTTTCTTTCCCTCATGACCCCCAACACTTGGAACTGATTCGGTAGGACCCTGTCGATCTTGACTTCTAGAAGCCCAATCTTCGGATCAATGGGCCGGTGGGAAGCTCCAGGCCTCGTCTGATTCTACAAAGCCTTCCCTTTCTGGGGCCGGCACGAACACGATACACATGTCGTCTTTATTACTCCGTCGCGCGATTGCGACTTGCAGAATACGAGTCTATACCCACAGGTGATGCTCGGATAATACCCAAACAGTACGTTTTTTGATCCGATCATTTGATGTATAACATCGGACTATTTACCTACCCCCCAAGTTTAACCCTAGCTAGATCATCATACAGGTACCCTCGTCGCGAACGAGTTTGCCGCACACACCCAATTCTGCAGAACTCCGTTTTGCCTCCTCAAGTATGTCAGTTGACATAATTTCGTAGGATGAAGCTCTCATCGGATGTTCTACGTGTGTATATTTCGGATCTTGAATTTTCCTTAAAATATTCCTGACGGAATCAAACATTGATATACTAAGTTCTTAACCCCAATATCACGACTATTTATCCGGATCTACTGCCTATAATATGCAATTATTCCATTCGGGATGATTTTCGGGGTTGCATTGGGATTTTTATATTATATATACAACTATCCTTTGCTATACTTGGGATCAAGCTGGCTATCATTAGGCATGGCAAGGGCCAGGATTATATTAACGTCAGATAGCTAGGTAGATGACCTTGGAGTTTACGTGATGGCACTCTCTACTGAACGACTACTCCAGTACCCAGAATCGATATTAATATTGCCTCTTGACTGACCTTCACAATATTAATTCTAGGATATTTTCCAAATGATGGACTTCCTTAGCTGTTGCCATAATATAGAAGTTGACGCATATATACTTCAAACCAAAATAGTATCGATAGCGGGACCTCAAACCGAAAGCGATATCTCCAGTTGATTATCCATTTTATGCGGGTGTAATTACAATAATCGCTGCTCCTTGCATTCCTACAGTATATCTACATTAGTTGGTCGGGTTATATGATAGCCAACCGGCTCAGAAATCAGTTCTATCATCAACGATATATCCTCCAGATACTCAATATCTCACCCCCTGCCCTCCTTTCGATGACACGTTCCATCTTCCACCCACTCTCCATTCCCGTAACTCTCTCAAGAACTTCAGGTGGCCTATTTCCTGCACAAAGGAGAAGGTAAAGGACACCCCTCTCGCTTAATACCTCATGAAGTTGATCCAACAACCTATCAGTAGTCTCCATGCCCTTATCTCCACCAGCATAAGTTAAAGAGAACAAGTAATCTTCCATATCATAGTCCTCTCTACTCTTCGAGTTTACAATGACCTTCTGCTGTCTGCCATCTCGTAATGTCGATAACGATGGGTGTTCAGAGGTAGGGACGTACGGTGGGTTAAAAACCAGTATATCCACACAGTTCGGTTTTAAACACGACGTAAGGTCCGATGTCATGCAATCGAGGAATGTAGCTGAAGTTTCGGGATGTTCAGAACATGTATTCGATATCGTCGTACTTGTTACGGTATTGGCGGTATAGCTGACGTCAAGTCCCATTGTGATAACATCCTGTCGGCCGAAAAGTACACCTGCATGAGCGGCTAGAAAGGCAGAGACGACGCCGGAGCCTGTGCCTATCTCGACAAGAAGTGGAGATGGAGTTCCGGTTGGAAGACGGGAGGATATAAAAGCGATTTCCGAGGGGAGTGAGAAGGCATCTAGAAGGAGGTATGAGTCTTCAGATGGTGGATAGACGGGCTGCGAAGTTATATGCGACGTCGATGGGGTTGGAAGTTTGAGAGGAGTGCCTGGCGGAGGCGGCGCTGGGATTGAAGTCATCGTGGGCGTTTGGTGTACGACATTGTCGACGAAGAAGAAATCTGTTGACGTTTTTGATTCTTGGTGATTTGAAACTGAACTTGAGTTGAGTTGTTGTTGCCGACATCTAAAACCCTTGTTTGGTCTCATGTTTACGATACCCTTCAGCTTCGTCGACTGATTGAAAGCCATGGCATAACCGGTCATCTCGGGATAAGAAGCCCAGCGAGCGAACGAGATATTATGGATCCAATTGATTCTTCATCAGCACCCGTCGAGGGTCCCCGATTCTCAATCTTAGCAATCGGTGCCCTCTACCGCGACGTCATCGTCAAGGTTCCCAAATTCCCGGCCGAAGATGCAAAGCAATCTGCAACATCAGAGAAAGTTCGCGTGGGCGGGAACATCTCCAATACGCTCTCCGTTCTCTCGCAGGTAGTCGCACCGGGTACACAATTACTATACGCGACGGCAGTCGGAGGGCCTGAAGCGATCTGGCGGTATGTTTCGATTGACCTGAAGATTCAGTTCATATTCAATCAATGGCCGCTTCTTTGATTACGTAAGAATGCCACGCTAACAACGCATTGGCGTAGATGATAGGCCGCTGATATCGACCCTTGAAGCTAAGGGGATTACTATGCTTTATGAGATTCGAGAAGGGGAGGGACAAACGACTCCGACGGCGTATATCTTCGAGTCGGAGAGTACAGGTTCGAGAACTATAATATCACACCAATTGTCTGCCTCACCTCCTGTCCACTTGATATCTACTCTGATCAAACTTTGGTGCTGATTCTATCAACCTCTCGTTAATAGGATACCCCAATTGAAAACATCAGAAGTCAAATCCCTTCTGTTCACCCACTTCTTCCCAAAAACTACTTTTATGTCCCATGCGTACGATGACATGCTCTCGCGTGTCTACAACGCTCATTCGAGCTTCTACCCTTCTTGGATCCATTTCGAAGGTCGCGAGTGCTTCATGGTCGAAGGTGTCATAGACCACTTCATCAGTCGAAGGGAATACAAACAAAGCGCCTGCGTCATCAGCGTAGAATTCGAAGCCTACGGACGTCCTGGTTTGGATCGGCTAATGGGGATGTGCGATGTGGCGTTCATAGCTGAAGGATACATGAAGGCGTTTTTGGAAGATGCGAGCAAAAGTTCTTGGGATGAAAACGATAAAGAGCTTATGGTAAAACTGTTTACAAACTATATAAAAAGAACGGTAAAGCGACGGGCGACGGCGTTTATAACGGTTGGTTCTAAGGGAGCATATGCAGTACGGTTCAATGCTGGAATGGTGGAGATAAGACCCATACCTGCTCCAGAGATCGCGTCTTCAGAGATCGTAGAGACTACGGGTGCTGGTGATACTTTTATTGCAGCTGCGATATATGCTCTGGGGTATAAAAGGTTAGATGCAATTACGGCGGCTAAGATTGCGGTTAATGTAGCGAGTAAGAAGTGTATGCTGTTTGGATATGATGGTCTTGGTAATCCAGATGATGGATTTGGCGTTTTAGAGGGCGACGATCCATTTTCTACTCCTCTGGTGGGTATGAGTCCAGCACCGCCAGCAGCCAGGCCTACGGAAGGGTTACTATGATTAGTTCTTACAAAAGGTCCAGAAGTTATTTCATTGCATATTATATGCAAGGTTTTTAAATTTTCTTCTTCTTCTCAACTGTTATAATGGGTACATGAACAGGGAATGAAAAGACAGGATGGAGTGGTATCTATGATACAAGATGCAGTGACATTACCCGCCAGCGTGTCTCAAAAACCGAGATACGTATACACCGGATTCTTGTTGAGAAGAAAAAACAAATTCGTCAAAGTAAAGGTACAGTTAACGTCAAAGGATGAATTATTATCAAGCTCCAAGAGCTAATCTCTAAGACTCTTCATCTCATCGGTATCATCCTCTGAAATATCGTCCTCGTCCTCGCTACCTTCCATGCCGGATTCTTCTTCATCTGTGGTTTCAGTCTCAGACGAAACCGCAACAGTGGAAGCCTCTGAAAGTTGGCCGATGGTATTCGTAAAGGAAGCTCCTGGAGGTCCATTGCCGGTGGATTGCTGGCTACCCAAATAGCACGACTCTGTCAAAAGACGGATCGGGGCAAACCCGGGGTTCGTATGGACGATAGCCGTTTGAGAAACAGGTGGGATGCATGGTCCGAAGTTTGCCTTTAATTGAGCACCCCCCGTTCTAAGAAGGGCAGCTTGCGCAGCGGCATCATGAAGGGCGCGTCTACGGGCGAACCGACCAAAAGGATCGCAGAAATCCATCTCGATCTCTTCAGGGGTACGATATTGCCGAACAGGTTGTTTTCCAAGGTTACCAGGACGTCCAAGTGTTTGACCGAAAACACCAGTACGATAGGCAGGATTACCCAAGGTACTGACATTTTCATTGGTGTGGGCCAAGGTGGGAATTGGGGTCGGGAAGAACATATCGCAGATAGAAGGCGGCGTAATAAGGTGTGGAGATGTTTGAGTCCCGGAGCTTTGAGTCTCCTTGACAGGTTGGGGCGGCGCAGGCCTTTTCTTCCCTTTAGACTTCTTTCGCTTTCTCTTCTTACTACCAGATTCGACTGGCAGTCGCCCGAACTTTTCCAAGGCTACCAAAACCTCTGGTTTGGCCGAGGCAGCAAAGCTCGGCCCGGGAGGCGGGAAGTCAAATTTCATCAATGGGTATTGAGGGGTGGTCTTGGCTTTGTTCTCTTCGAATTCCTTAAGCTCGGTATTGGAATCTGTTTGAGAAGTTTGAGTAGCCATTTCCTTGAAGGTACGTGAAACGGCATTATCAGGTCCCTTAAGAAGCATTTGTGATCCAGTCTCTGATCTGGGAGCAGTTATTTGAAGCTCAGTAGGCGACCATGCAGACGGCTGCTCGTATTCAGAGATTCGAGCAACGATCGCAGCCGCAGAAGAAGTGCTGCGAGAGTGACTCTGTGAGGCTTTAGCGCTAACAAAAGGAGAAGCAGGCGTAACCGTCAATGAGGACTTGGCCATATCTTGCTCTTTTTGATATCCCACCTCAAGGTTACTGGAGAGGAGGGCTTGCTGCGATTCCAATCTCATATTCTCTTGCTCTTCTTCAGCTACTCGAGCCTTCCAGGCTTCTAATCTCGCATTGGCACCCTCCTTGGCATGAGAGATGTCATGGATGGTCCTGAGAAAGTTCTCACTAGTCTGTTATGTATATACGGAGTTTTAGTAAGTACCTCGTCACATAGTAGCATTTGGTTCATGAGATGATGAATGTGTGAAGATTATAGATAACTCACCTTGGCAAAGTGGCTTAAGACTTGAAGGCCTACCTCTCGAGCAACATCCTCAGTGACTTGTCTTCTTAAGAGAAGCTCTTTCCCGATGACTTCAGACCAAGCTTGAATGTCTTCGTCTGTAGGACATCTGGGAACGGGGATACGAAGAGTTGTAACAAGCAACTCAATGACACCCTAGTAAGTTTTTTTCCAGAACATGTGAGTACTTGTAAGACATATATGCATGGAGCTTTTATAAAGAAAGGGCAGGAAGCGCCCAGAATGCTCTAACTTACCTCTTCAGTCAGCCTGTGCGGGTAAATGGCAGCTGAGCGGTTGATCCTAGGAATATAGTATTCCAAGTTTCCCTTTAGAGCCGAAGAAGGCTTAGCCTCAAAGCTTTGAGTCGGCTCTGGCTCGGTGTGGTTGTCGATATCGTCCATGGTGTTGGATTTTCCAGCCATACGGAGCAATCTAGGCTATGTCGCAGAGGCTCAACCGGGTTGATAGGAAAGAGGAATGGAATAGAAATCCAAAAGAAGAGGAAGGAGGAGTGAGGAAGAAGAGGAAGAGGAAGAAAGTCTAGGATCCGGCTTTTATAGCATTCATTTGATTTCACGAGCCTAATGTTTACTAGATTCTTCATCATGATACTCGTTCGCTCGTAGATACAGAAACGGATCGTGGTTCAAGTTAAGCCAGTGCTCCAGCATCGATATCTGATATTGAACATATGGCTGCCGCTGGGGGCTGATGCCTCAGAGTGACCGACAAGAGCAGACTTCAAGACTTCATCAAGGCCTTACGAATTAAATTACAACCTTTGCTCTCAAGTAGCGTATTTACAGTCTCCTCCCAAATACTTTTTGAGATGCTAATCCAACTTCAACCGAACATAAGTCAGATCCGCCTTTTTGCCATGTGCATGTGCTGAAGTCAGAAGTGTGGCGATATAATCTTTATCGCATTTCAATTCTTCAAGAACTTCCTTCAACTCCCACAAACTAGTGCGCCGTGTGATATCTTCCTTCTCGATATCATCATCCGCATAATCTAAATTGAGGCTTTTCGCCCCTTCGTTCCCGTTATTGTTATCGCCAAGGTTTACATAATCTTCCTGCTTCGGAGTCCTAGGGCTAGAATCTTCGAGTTCCGATATTGAAGAAATTTCTTCCTCGGGGATAGTCGGAGGGTGTCTTAACGGCGTACTTGTGCTCGTTGACGACCTGTAGTCTGAACTCAGAAGATTGACGTCAAATTTCCCATAGCATCCTGGGAGCTCTGGAAGAGGCTTATTTAATGAGTTTGTGTGGTCGTCGTTTAGTGATGATCCTGATATGGACATTGCATCGGAAGATCTTGAGCTCAGAGCAGAGAAGACTAATCTCGATACTGGAGGCGAGCCAGGAGGTGTAGACGACTCGATCAGAGTTCTATGGAGGCTTTGGGTATATGGTGTGCCCTGTGGATAGTTTGTTGGATTATTAACTAATGTTATTCACCGAGTGGGTATTCTCTAGGGGAAAAATTTACTTTAATCTATGTGGCAGGTAGACAAATAGTTCGATTACTATCGTTAGTCGCCCGTAGTTCATTCGATCCAGCATTGACAGCTTGGGTATTACCGGGTAGTCTTACATCTGGAATCCGTTGGAGGCCCTCGTTATAACAACGTGCCAAATTCGCTGCAAGACTGAGCCCAGAGTTGGACTATTAATATTCAGCAATACACATGTCAGCTTTCGGGATCTAAAATAGCCGCCAGATAGAATAAAATCCTATTGATTCGCAGGCAGACTTACACTCCAGTTGGTGACCTCTAACATCGAAACGGCTTTCTCATGGACATGTAGTGGATCGATGCCAGTCTTCATGAACTCGAAGGCTAGAACGGCGACTATGCGCTTTTTTTCGGGTCCATTAGATTGTATTATTTGGATTAGTTGCTATAGAAGTATTATAATGTTAGTGTGCACTAGGGTATGGGATCTGAATATAGCGGGACATATATGTGATTTTGGGCTCGAACCTCTTGGGTCAATATAGGAATCTCGAGGTCCGGGGTTATTCGTCTTGTTGAGGTCGTCATGTTTTCTCGTATCATCAAACTACCTAATATTGTTATAACATTAGTGGAATGTGAGTCGTTAAGAAGGAGTTCCATGTTGGCCAGGGGCTATACTTTTCGAAGGTTGGAAGACTTCCTTTCGGATCAAATTCTTCCTGCTCGATATCCCAAACTATTAAAGTCTTTTATATTTGATTTCGAAATTTCGTGAAATTTAAGTCCATAAAACCATGAGTTTTATAAATATAATTTGATTGGATTCGGAAGTAATATCGAGGGGAAAGGGGCCGCTGTATAGATCTATAGATCTAGTTGTAAAATCAACTACGGAGGAATAACTAGAGCTATATACATTATGTTACCTGGGTACGCCTTAACTGAGGAAAATACCACGGATGCAGCGGGTACTATCCAACGACGAATAAAACCGATTCCCATCTTAAGTTGAGGCTAACATACTAGCAAACCTCGCCTTGACACTTTAGCGAACTTGCGTTCTTTAGAAACTTCTAAATCTAGTGCAACCAAGAAATTGGTTCTCTAAGGCAAGGTTGTACCAATTCCGAGCTCGTGCGAAACTTGTACTTGTTAGACCTTTAAGCTTTGATCATCCGCGTGAGAACTTATGTATTACAAATCTGAGCTGTACGGCCGCATGCGCAAAGTAACTAGTACCTAGGATATTGTGAATGTCCTATGGCTTGAGTACTCTTTCCTTATACGAGTTTGTATTTAGAATTTTAGCTAGTAACGTATGCATTTGCCTCATTTATATCTTATCTTACTGGCTTTATGATTAGAAGATTTATCGGCCACCCAGCGAAGATTTACTGTTACAGATGCAGTCGATTTGATGAGTTGAGTCACGTATTGGTAATATAAGATTTTCTCTATATATGATAGACTTCAAACTAGGTATTGTATTCTAAGTACTAATTATCTTGAACAATAAGATACAAATTATTAAGCCATAACTGCTCAAACCTCCAATCCATTATATAACAGTCAAACGAGCTACCATTTTAACTGTTTACCAAGATTCCAAATATCCGTGATACTCTCAATTTAAGGAGCAACAACAGGCAAGTTGGAGAGGATATCAAACTTGGTGGGGGCTTCCAAGTAGTTATAGTTTCCGTTGGGGTTGATGGCATTCTTCCGGGTCTTGATCTTATTAGGGAAAGAGATGGAACCAGAAAGTGTATTACCACCTGTCCATTGAGTGACCGTAAGGAGGAAAGTATTGGTCTTCGGCTCGTAAACGAATCCAAATCCGTTTTTCTTTCCAGATTGGTGGGATGTGCATTCGGTATAATACTGGGGTGAGGCGATGTTACCCTTCAAGTTCTTGTTGTCCGAGGTACCGGCACTACCGGAACCAATTGGGTGAGTGGCAAAGCATTTAGCAGTGTATCCGAAGGGATTGCTCTTCAATTCGAAAGAGATGGAGACTTGTGCGGAGTGCGGTGACCCAGAGTTGGAGAAGTTGGAGATGGTGAAGGTGGGGAGGGAGGTAGAATGGCCCGGAACACCCGATTGAGGAGCTGGGGCGGCTTGGATGGCAGTGGCCATACCGATGATTGGGAGGATGATGGAAGTGAGTTGCATCTTTGCTGTTTGGGTTTATAATAGATATATATAAAAAATAAGATATCAGAAAGATTGTGGAAAGTTTAACGAAAGTATTCCGTGAAAGTTTAGCGAATGTCGATTATGGATTGTAGATTGTTCGATATCGATGCTGAGAGCAGGATGAAGAAAATAGGAAGAGCTTGAGGGCATCGTGACAGGTTATATATACACATTCCAGAGCCGCAGTGCTGGTGTATATGTGTAATATCTTCGTCTTGATGTTGAGCTCTTGATCTCATGTTACGTGGGTATCAGAGTACCTGCCTATACCGAAAGTTGTTTTATTCTTGGGTCAGGACTTCGCTCGCAGAATGGTTAGTGGCAAGAAACCCCATGAATAGGGACTATAGTATTGTTAGCCCGGAATTCGGATGCAAGGATTTACAGAATCTTCGAATTCCCAAATGGAATGCTGAAAACGGTAGACTGCAGGTAGGTAGTACATGTGATGTCGAAGCTACATCACCGCGATACCTTGTTCGTGCAACCTAAGCTTTCCAAAAATATCGTTTGTCTTGGCCATATGAGACAGCCCGAGCCAGGTGCCGCTGTTGGCCGGAGTTTATGAGCTGCCATGCAGTGTACGCCCCCCTGGCTCAACCGACGTTCATTCCGGATTCCAAACCGGGTAGAATGCCATATTGAGCTGGTCCCATTGCGCCAGCCCTCCACAAAAGTGGTCCCATCGATGAATCGAGTTAATTCTTCGGTGTCAGCGTCGAATATTTTGACAGATCCGAGACCAGCTAATCCCGAAGTTAACAACTGAGATCGAAATCGAAGGAATATATGTCGTCAACATCCATGGAATCGAATCAACTGCCATCTCCGCCTATGTAACCTGCGGCTTTAATACCATGAAACGATATGGTATACGTATATACCTTTCTCGTCGAAAGACGAGGGCTTAGTCCTGTCAAAAATAAAAGTCGCCGTGCTCGACTCTTCCTTCCTTCCAATCATTCGAGTTGTGATAAATTGCATTAGCGGTTGTTTCCGTCGAATATTCGGTAGGAAAATCACCCCACTCTCGAGAATTTTCTAGGGTGGACGAAGATCACCAGGCTAGGTGGGCCAGCATATCTCTTGATATTCTGGGGAACACTAGCTAACTCTCTTGAGGTCTTACTAGAATAATTCCATGCTTGACAGGAAGTCACAGGGGTTCTTTGAGGTCAACTTGACAACACATTCCGCCGCAGTCTTCCAACTTCCTGTTGTGCAGAGGTAATGCTGCGGTCAATGTCTCAATGCCAGGGTTGCAGCCGTTCGGACTTTCGCTAGCGAAAACAAATATTGCGAAGAAGTTCTACCCTGAAAATATCGTAACCCCAATTTTCGATATTGTCATTCGAGAATCGAAGTTACATGCCCTAGGATGACGAGTTTAGTGCTGGTCTGTGCGTTTGGACATGCCGTGTTGGGACGTGGTCGATTTGGGGAGAAACGGCTAACTCGTGGAGAAGCTGTCAATGCTAAGATGAGACATGGGACTGCGCAGGGATATGCTTGAATTGAATAGCTATAGAAGAATGATTCCGTCTAGCGGATCTTCGAATACAGCTCGAACCGGAATCTGTAGTGCTATTAATAAATAGCAAATACTACCTCCCATGATGTACCCGCCAGCCGTTCGCCATCCAAGTCCATAGTTGGTACCTAGATATATTAGAAAAGCCTTGAGATCTTCCGCCCGGGAGAAACATCACTGGCTGGTCTCGTTTACAGCCTCTCTTTTTGTCAACTGAGTCGTCTTCTTCGACTGTAACTTGGCCTTCAGCCTTTGCTTTTTCTTCTCGTGCTTGATAAGAGCTACGAGCCCGGCTAGTGATGGGTGTTCCTATTCAAAACAACCATACATCGAGTTAGGCTGAGAGAACAAAGCGACAAGATAATAAAGATACGGGCCTCTTACTTTTCGAACACGACCAACCATACATCTTGCCTTGCTCGTGGTTTCCTCGTTATTGGGGGCACCCCGTTTGATAAACTCCTTTTCGATTGTCTTATACCAATCTCTGTCTTTGACGGGCTGCTCTGAGTTCATGATCAATTTGATGATATCCTAGTTTGATTGGTTCAAAAAAGTTAGAGAGTGTCGCTTAGCTAGCATGCAGCATAGGTATAACTGAGAAAGAAGGTATACGTTGTTTGATATCTTGTATACAGCTGCAATGTCCCTCCGCGATCGTGTCATGCCGGCAAGACTCTGGCTTAAGCTTGCCTGATTTTCCACCAGGGAATGAGGCGCTGTAAGGTAAGTTGCGATGTAGATGGTGAGAGCTGGTTGGTGATGTTACATGATGCTAGATCTAGATCTAGCTTCGGAGGAAGGCGTGGGAATATTCCGGAAAGAGGCTCAGTAAACATTACCTCACAACGGATAGGTACAGGACCAGTATACTCTGATGCCCAGGAAACTCCACAACTTAGCCTCCACCACGGTTTCCAAGACGTTTAAATGCACCTATGATGATAAAATAGGCTCATTATTCTTGAGAGGAGCCACTCGAGCTCAGGTATCATAGATGAGAAGGAGCATCGGTTTAGAACTTAGACGATAGAATCGGGGGTTCTGTGTTGTTCATGCTAAGAGCTGTGGTAGTTTCAACTACCCAATAACATGCGAGAATTTGGTTGCTCTTTGCCATAAGGGGTTAGCATGATACCTCTTTTGGAAACCACGACTTTTATAACACGACGTCCATGGTCCTTGTGTTGGGATGACACGATGGTTATTAAAGGCGACGTCAAGGATTGGTGTTTATGGTAGTCATGTACTGTGTTCGTTGCATGAGGCCTATACCAACTTAGATAGTAGGAGGTAAGTAGTACTTAGAGGTAGGTTAGTTACGGTATATATAGCACAGTTCGGTTGATCGGAATGGCTCAGGCACAGTTACTAGGAGCTTTTACAATGAACGGGATTGTACAATTGTAAGACACAATGATAAGAAAGAATATTTGATTTGACATCTATCTATGGTATATATACTATATAAATATAATCTAGTAGTAGTGACAGTGACATAATAGTCATGACATCAGTAAACAAACAAACAATGTTGAATAGACCAGCTGAAACATACCTTATAGATAAGTTGTTTGAGCTAGAAAGTTGTTGGCCGAGTATTGTGAAGTCTGTGTTGGATATTTGAAAAGTCGTTGCTGACCTAGATGATGAAAGAGAAAAAGGTATGAGATCAGCTAAACCGAAATTTAACTGTGTATGTGGTTCCATCTAACTCCTGGGGTTTCCACTTCGCTCGATTACCGCCACTCAAGCTTCAAGAATTGTTGAAAAACCATTCACGAGAGTGGGTATCCAAAGTAGTTCAAGATCTTTTGCTGTTGAAGGAATGTCCCAAGAACTACTTTCCTAGACGAAAGAGCAACCCGGATTGCTCAGTCGTAAGGTCGATGCCATTGAAGGCAGCTACTAGGGCCAAAAGGATGCATGGGTGGATATTTGGTCAAAGATTGTGGGAATCCACACAAATCAATGGGAACTCCAGTGCAAACCTTTCCTATTTATGAAGAAGATACATACCTTTGAATGTATTGTGTGTGTGTGTGTATGAATGGTTAAGAGCTTAAGTTACGTCTTGTATTGATGTCGTACTTGTGTTGAGAGGAAGAATTGAAAGAGGAGAAAGAAGAAGAGAAGGAGGAAGAGTGGGCAGGGGGAGGGGGGTCTTTTTATACTCATGAGCTCGGCGAGGGAAAAAATTATTTTCAAGTTTGTATTCCCCAATTGGGACCGTCTCATCGACGTTGTATGTTGAAGCCCGTGTAGATTCGTTCGCTGCTGTTCCATCTGATTATCCGGCCATTAATCGAGATCCACTACGTCAATCTCGATCTGGAGTCCGATACTCTTCTGTTGGCAGTCTACTGTATTCCCTAGCTCTGGGGAAGCCTCGTAACTGGTTCCATATTGTCCCAGTGTCAAACATCTCGAGATTCCGAGCCAACCTTGACATCACCGCTTACAAACTTCTCGAAATTAGAAACGTGCGATCCCATTCGCATTACGAAGTCGACTAAGACTAACATTATTCCCTAAGCTTTATATACAAATACAACTAGGAGCTACGATCTAAGACCTGTGTCTACAAATGGACTGAATTTTACGCGTCGACAAAGCTATATCTCTGTTCGAAACGACAAGTACTGCCACTCTATGAAGTATGCTCAGGCTCGTAAATAGATTTCATTCGATAAAGGGGCTCCTTAATAAGATGAAGCACAGCATCAGACATGAAGTGTGCTCCAGACAGGTAGAAAAGTAATATAGCTAATACAAAGAGAACAGTGGTCTGGGAACAAACAGGTCTGAAAGGCAGAGCTAGACAGGTCAAGCTAGAACCATCATAATACTTAAAGAAAAAGGAAGAGAAAGGGGCATAAAACAGAGAGAACAAGGATATGATCAGAGCAGAGAACAGGTAGTTTATCAACCGAGGTGGTTCCTCTGGTTCCTTGAGAACTTGATGGTCGCAGACCCGTGACGAGAGATTCTGATCTCTCCTCCATACTGGGAAACGGTTGGAGCCCAGGAATTAATCATGTCAACAACAGCGGGAGCAGCTGCGAAAACCGACGTTAAATTAGCTTTGGTTTAGCCAAATTTGAACGTTTTGAAAAGAAACTTACGCGGATGGTTCGTAACGGTAGACTCAGTTGTTGCGGAGGTGACTGCGCGGCTCCCGGCACGGGGAAGATCTGTGATATGACCGTCCCCCCCCTCCTGGTTGTTGGAGTACTGTTGGGCTCTAGTATTAGGATGACCGCGTGGGGTGTCGGTAATCGAGCTCAAGTTACTTTGGCTGCAAGGATAGCTTTGAAGGGGTTCCGAGTATCCAGCACTGGAGGGAGTACGAGGGGCAGCCGCGTTACCGGAGGGTTGAGCCGGGTTATTGTAGAACCCTTGGTCTTCGTCTTCTTCGTCATTTTCATCGTTGCCGGCTTCGTAGTTAGCGTACTCTACTTCTTCCTCGTATTGATTGTACGCTAGGTACTCGTCGTCTTCGTCTTCACCGTAATCGACGATCTCGCTGAGGAGATCTTCATCCTCGTCGCCGGCCATGCCGGTGTAGTAGTCGAGCTCGGAGTCGTAGATGCTGTTACGATCCCTATCTGAGGGATTGACCAGGGTACAGCTCCTGGTCTCTGTATCGTCTCCGTCCCTCAAAGCAACAAAATTGGCCCTAGTAACCAATGAGTTCCTGGAGAACTTCGCCTGATCATAGATCTGCCAACTTTCCTGTGAATAGCAGTTCCACCATTAGGCTCTGAGCCAATCAATTATTAAGTAGACACGGAGAAAGCTTACACTAGGCCGGAGACCCATGATACGGGCACAGTAATCGGACTAGAGATACGTAATATTATGTTTAGCAACGAGTTTTCAACACATCAGCTAGCTCGTGAAAAGCTGTGTCTCTCACCTTATTAAAGCGTCCGAGGAGCGAGGAGAGCACGTTTCCGGCCTTGGAGTGATCCCAATCGCCCTCGCACACGAAGTGATAGAGGATGGTATCCCTCCATTGGCCGCAGTGTTCGCCAGGTTTGTCGAACACTGCACAGAGAATGTAGAAAACATCCTAATTCAACGTCACATTAATTAGAGACCGAAGTAAAGGCTAAGACTGCTAGCAGATTTAGGGTCGATATAATATACAAACCTCAAGACTGAACTTCGGCAATCGAATGCCGGGATAGACCTCGCGTTCCTTGTACTTGCAGATGCAAGCACGAGGACGACGGGGGTCGTTAGCAGAGAGGGAGCAGGTACACATGTTCGTGGGTCCTGGCTGGATTCCAGCAGCAGGAGCAGCAGATGGTGAGGTGAACGACGACATGATGTTGGAACTACTGACAGGTCGTCGAGCAGTCTTTCTGAACCTTTGGAGTTGACGGGAGCTGACTTGGGGTGGAGGGTTCGCGTGTGTAGCGCGAAGGAAGGTGGGCTTTCTATGCTTAAGTGGAAGACGACGGGAGGATGGAGTTTGATGCTCCACCTCCGAGCACTCAAAGGCAAATATATACCTGACCGTAAAAACGGTCGTAGTGAGACAGGCTACAACGTAGCCCATCTGGTAGTCAACCTTTTGCTTTCGAGCAAAGGCTGGGTCCTCTACCTGGTTCATTTTTGCTATCTGTATATCTAGTAGTATTGGTTCTATGCTAGGCTAAGAAAGGTTTGGGACTAAGCTGAAAAGCTATAGTCCAGGGTGAAGTTCTTGATAAGGAGGTGCTGATGGAGAGAAATTGAAAGAGAGGAGGAAGAGAGTGAGAAAAAAGGATTAGGAGAGAGAAACGGATTGGAAGAGAGAAAAGAGTAAGAGAGAATAAAGAAGAGAGAGAGAGAAGGAGGAAAGAGGACGGGAATAGAGATAGATGGACACGAGAACAGAGGTACTAAGTAAATCTTATTATGGCAATTGGCCAGGACAGGATGGCAGCGAAGGACGACAAGAGGTCAGCAATGGCAATATTTCTTGTGTTGGCCTCAATTACAATGTGTTGCCCATCTTAAAGTTTTCGTCAACAATGTGTTGTGTACAGATTTTCCAACAAAGACCCAAAATGGACAAAGATGCCAAGACCTAGAAGCTACAAGTTTAGCCTGTCCCCCGTTTTAGAACGCAGGTCTCCGGCTAGACTTGCCTTGACTGTCCCTTTGACGCACAGGTTGAACACGCCAACTGTCATTGGCTGGCCACCTTGAATTCTGTCTATCACAAGCACGCTCCGAGCTACTTTGCTACACCACCAGACTATCGTTCCTTCACAGTGCTTGGAGGGGTAAACTTTGGGACGAACCAAAAAGTAACCGCATCGACATCACCATCTCTACAGAATAGCTCTTTCTTGCAGACTCTCCCGCTGACCAGGACTGCAGGCCCATACGCATCTTAAACTTTCAAGAATCGATCATAAACGAGATATGCAGGGGCCCTTGCTGTCCATGATATTACATCATAGCATACGAGCATGCCGAAGAACCTTCCTTCTACAGCATAACCCCAGGTGCTGAACTCCACTCTCAATCGACTACCCGGGAAAAGGCCTCGCGGAATTCTCTTCAGGATACTGTATCTCCATATCAAACTGGAATCTCGGATTCTTCGAATAGCAGGTCGATCGTCCAAACTTGCTTTGTTGCTTTCCGCTAGCCGACCAGAACTCTAAAGCATCATTCGCTCGAGAACTCTCCCACCATCCATAACATATATCTAGACACCTTTGTCCTAAGGCCCCGTTTGCGAAAATGGCCTCGCCTTTGCCTTCTACAGTCGCACAGGCTACTCTTAACGCCTCTTCCAACTTACCAGCCGCCATGTCTACCGTGCCGCCAACTCAAAATCTTAGTTTTGCTGGGACCTTAATTTATTATTGCTTGTGTCTGGTTCAACTTTTGCCATGGATCACATACTGGATCCTTAGTTTTACCACCTATACGGTTCCTGCCGTATTGTTTACTCTCTTTAGCACAAGCTTCTCGATAACCATGAACTTCACCACTCTGTAAGTGTCATGCGACTCGCTCCGATTCATAACTCAAAAGCCATCTGACAGGTTCTTCAGACTAGCTATCGCTCTTATGTTCGCTACCATGATATCATACTTCGTTCGCTATCGTTACTTGAACATGTACGCCCACCTGCCGCCTGAGCCGCAGAGAAAGGAGCCGCAGATAGACCTCTTCACCGATGGACCGGAGGCAGACGATACAAAACCCGGCATAGCGAGCTATCTTGACGAGTTTTTAAGCGCTATAAAAGTGTTCGGATATCTAGAGAGACCTATTTTCCACGAATTGACAAGACACATGCAGACAAGGAAATTGATTGCCGGCGAGACTTTGTTGCTCGAGGAGGAAAAGGGGTTTTGCGTGGTTGTCGATGGTCTGGTGCAGGTCTTCGTCAAGTCTACTGCCCCCGGGAATACCGTTTCCGGGGACGAAGAGGAAGAATTGGCCGGTGGGCAAGGCTATCAATTATTAACTGAAGTCAAGAACGGAGCTCCAATGAGCAGTCTGTTCACTATCTTAAGCTTGTTCACAGAAGATGTGCAATTACGGCATGACGATGACGACGATAGTAGCACCGCACCGACACCACCACAAACACAAGATAGTTTCTCCTCCGTCGGTAGCGATTTGAGGAAAGGACCACGAGACTATCAACATGGTATAAGCCCAGCAATGCAAGAACATCCATTTTCACAAAATGGGATGTCCAGACAGTACGTTCCACTTCTCTAAGAATTTAATATACAACTAAATTTCTAACTAAGACACTAGAATGTCAGAAGGAGTATCGCTACCTAAGGTTCCTACTTTCCCTATGTTGGCAGATGATTTTTCCGAATCGCCGTCTGCATTTACACCAAGCTCCCGTCCTACAACCCCAGCCCCTGGAAGATCCCATGGAAGGCCCGTCCGTCCCAAGCTATACAAGTCCAAATCTGTCCATCCCGATATTATTGCGCGTGCGACAGTTGATACGACGATAGCAGTTATCCCAGCAGCTGCATTCAAGCGTCTAACACGAAGTTATCCTAAGGCATCAGCTCACATTGTATCCGTCATCCTTACGAGGTTCCTTCGTGTGACGTTTGCGACTGCACGGAATTATCTTGGCCTAACGGGAGAGGTCTTGCGCGCTGAGAAAAGCATGAATAATTATACTTCTTATGACCTTCCAAACCATCTTCGAGGTAGCGCGCTCGATAGACTCAAAGAGAAATTTGCTTCTGAAAAGTCTGCAGCGAAGGATGATGAGGAACTCAAGCGCGGGATGGTATTACACAGTACCTCGTCAGCTACTAGAAGGAGAAGACGATCTACATTCTCGATTCAAACAAGAATCGAAGTTGCTTCCCGGGCATCGAATATGCGTGGCATGGATAGTCCATGGGTAACCAACACTCATCCAGGAGATTTATTCAGCAACGTGCCTCTTCACAGACCAAGAACCAATTCGAGCGGCCACTTTTCACCTCAGTTAGAAGCATCATTCGGAAGAGGATTTCCCATTCCTATCCAGCCAAGTATTGATAGCGCCTTTGGTAGCTTGGGGCATACAAACTCTACTAGTCAAGACTCGTCGTCCCCGACATTGTCGATGGTAAACAGTAGAACTTCGCAGATGAGTGTTGTCCCTGAAGAAGAAGAAGACGAAGGGACATTCAGAGAAGCTGTCCTCGAATGTATGTTCAAGGCGATTGGGCTTTCGAGCGCGAAGCTAGAAGGGTTAAAGCGTCCCGGTGGTTCTGTGGAAGCTAGCCCTCGTCTTGTATCCTACGATGCTAGAAGACAAAAGGCAGTTTTCAACTCGTTTGGACACATCGACCCGTTTGAAGATGCAGAGACAGAGTCAGTTGCTTCAACTGCTATCTCAACTAATAGTATACTAGGGCCCGGTGCTCCTACCCTCGATAGCATGAAAGACGATGTGGATATTGTTTTCTTCCCGAAAGGGAGCGTGTTGGTCGAGGAAGGCGAGCGAAGTCCTGGACTATACTACGTTATTGATGGCTTCCTAGATATCACAATGGCAGTTGAGGATGAGAAAAAGTCCGGCGTTCTCGGGAACAATGCATCAAGGAAGAGTAGTACCGTCAATTTGAATTCAGTTCTTCCAGCCTTAAGTCGGACAAACACCAGTAGCTCTATCAAGACCACACCTTCGACACCAGCGCCAAAAAAACCCGCCCGAAAATCACTGTTTATGGTAAAACCCGGCGGCGTTGCTGGTTACATCGGCTGCATTTCCGGTAGCCGAAGCTTCGTCGAAATCAGGGCAAAGACGGATGTATATGTTGGATTCTTACCGCGAAACAGCTTTGAGAGGATCATGGACAAAAACCCCGTCGTTTTGCTGACGATGGCGAAGAGAATCACAAGCTTGCTACCGAGACTGATGTTGCACATTGATTTTGCTCTGGAATGGCTGCAGATTGATGCGGGACAGGTCATCTATCGCGAGGGTGATGAAAGGTAAAGGCGCAAACTCAATATTTCCATACTTCATTATGCTAACTGAATTTAGTGATGCTATATATATTATTTTGAATGGCCGTCTAAGAGCTATCAGGGGTAACCCTGATGATGGCGACATTCACGTTGCTGGTGAATATGGACAAGGGGAATCCGTTGGTGAGCTTGAGGTTCTGACCGAATCCACACGTCCCGTCACGTTGCACGCAATTCGAGATACGGAAGTGGCCAGGTTCCCGAAAACGTTGTTCAATAGTCTTGCACTCGAGCACCCTGGCATCACAATTCAGATCTCGAAAATAATTGCAACAAGGATGAGAGCACTAGTGGAACAGCCGCTCGACAGAAAAGACAATGCTGCTATTGGGACAACGAAGACAGCAAACAAGATGAACCTCAGGACTGTTTGCATCCTCCCTGTAGCAACCGGCGTTCCTGTTACAGAATTCAGCAATCGTTTGTCTACCGCTCTGCAACAGATTGGTGTTCCAAATGGCGCTGTGACACTTAATCAAGCTGCCATACTAAAGCATCTGGGTCGACATGCATTTAGTCGAATTGGGCGGCTTAAGCTCAGCCAGTTCCTAGCCGACCAAGAAGAAAAGTATGGGATGGTGTTGTACGTCGCCGATACTAGTGTTAATGCTCGATGGACTCAGACTTGCATAACGCAAGCTGATTGTATCTTGCTGGTAGCGTTGGCGGATGGTAATCCTGGTATCGGCGACTACGAAAGATATTTAGTTGGTATGAAGACTACAGCGAGGAAGGAGCTAGTGCTCTTACACCCAGATCGGTTTGTGAAGCCCGGTTTAACGAGACAGTGGTTGAAGGTCAGTATTCCTTGGTATCCTAGGAATTATCTAGTACTAACTGTTACTATAAGACCCGCATCTGGATCAACGGTGGGCATCATCATATCCAAATGGCAGTTAATTTGAATAGCGTTCCCGAGCCAGTTCACGTGCAGCCAAAGCAATTTGGATCTGCTATTAGGAAGCGTGTTAAGATCCTTCATGATGAGATTTCGATTTATATATCTAAACGGACAAGACAGACAGTGTATCCTTCCGAGGCACCATTCAAAGGAGACTTCCACCGTTTAGCACGAAGGCTATGCGGCAAGAGCGTGGGGTTGGTTTTAGGAGGAGGTGGCGCTCGTGGTATTGCTCACGTTGGTGTGATTAGAGCGCTGGAGGAAGAAGGCATCCCCATCGACTTGGTGGGCGGCACTAGTATCGGCAGTTTCGTGGGCGCCCTATACGCCCGAGATGCGGATATTGTGCCAGTGTACGGCTGGGCGAAGAAGTTCTCTGGCCGAATGGGCAGCTTATGGCGGATGGTGTTGGATTTGACATACCCAGCAGTCAGTTATACAACTGGTCATGAGTTCAACCGCGGCATTTTCAAGACGTTTGGGGATTCCCAGATTGAGGATTTTTGGCTAGAATTCTACTGCAATACCACCGATATTAGTAGAAGCCGGATGGAGATCCATACCAGTGGATACGCATGGCGATACGTCCGAGCATCGATGAGTTTGGCGGGCTTGCTACCACCATTGTGTGACGAGGGTATCATGTTACTCGATGGTGGATACGTTGATAACTTGACGGTCTCGCACATGAAGAGCTTGGGAGCAGACACGATTTTTGCAATTGATGTGGGTAGTATTGACGATAACACGCCACAAAACTACGGCGATACCCTTAGTGGTGGATGGACACTGTTTAACCGCTGGAATCCATTCAGCTATACACCCAATCCACCAACGTTAGCAGAAATACAGGCAAGATTAGCGTATGTCAGCAGTGTTGATGCATTGGAGAGGGCGAAGCAGGCGCCTGGATGCTATTATATGCGGCCACCAATCGATATGTACGGAACACTAGATTTTGGAAAGTTCGATGAGATCTATAACGTCGGTTACGTTTACGGGAAGAGGTTTTTGAGGGAACTGAGGGAGGTTAAAGGAGGGCTGAGAGTTTGGGGTGGAGACAACGGTGGAGAAGGGGTTGCCGGGAAGGGTATTAGATGGAGAAGAACGGGAAGGAGAGCCAGTATCTAGAATACAGGTTCAGGTGTCCAGAAAAGAGGCGATATCTAGATGATGGGGGTTACATGTACATATTCTCATTTTAGATTTTGCGGTGAATGCATTGGCATTTGAAGCGGCGTTTTCTTTTTCTCTTGAGGTTTTCAGGATTGTTTCACATTATGATAGTTATATCATTTTAGTATTAATTGAGATTGGAGTATTATTACATGAGAATATAAGATAAAGATTAGGGCGTGTCATTAGTAAGCTTGGTATTAAAAGTAGACATAATGTGAAAACGAAGATGCATGATCGATGTTGTAGATGATGATATGTATGATATTTATGCTTTTGGTTTAATGGCGCTATACGGCAAGAAATGTAGCAAGAAATGAAACAAGTGCGACAAGTTGGATGAGGTATTGAGGTACCATGACCGAAATGCTCGAACTATTAGGAGGCTCTATACTCGGTGTATCTGTTGCAGGACCGGTATTCCCAGCTCCAGGATTTGTGGTAGCTGTACTGATGGACGATGGGTCCTCGTTCCCAGGACCTTGAGGAGATCTTGAGCCTGAAGGTCGTCCTGGTGTCGAATCCGACGTCGGATTCTGGGGGTTGGATCCCGAGGATTGTGAGTTTGGTGGCTCGTCGACGGGTTGATTGTCTGAAGGTGATCCCGATGTAGATGGGGGATTCGTTTCGACGGGCTGCCCGTCGGTAGGGTTTGGCTGGGCTGTTTCTGAGGGGTCGCCGTTTGATGGAGAAGCTGTGGTAGTCGTGTCGACCTGAGCCGGTTCACCTGTTCAATTCACAAAATATTTAGCTATGCATCTCTGGAACCAAGGATTTATGGGAAGCTTACGAGTTCTTGAGCCCGACCCTCCGGTCGTAGGAAAGAATTCCGATCCAATCGTAATAACATCCTCATCATAAGACGTCAAGGTAACCTTGGGATCCAAAACCTGGGGCATACCACACCAAAACACCGTCTGCGGAAAAATCTGTGGTCCTCCTGCATAGCATTTAGTAATATCAGGATACAACGATCTGTAGAAAGGATCGGAAACTATATGATCGATGACATCTTGTGGGAAGTAACCCCACATCTCCTGAGGCACATCGTTGTCAACCGTACAATCCACGCTATTGAAACTGATTGTTTCGGAAGCTGGTGGTATCCGGACGTAGGGGTTTTTAAATGATATTTCTGTTACGACAGAGGGTTTTGGGCCGCTGATCGGGGTGTATGTGCAATCTACTGTGACGGCTCCGGTTGTTAGGAATGTTTTGGTCGTTGTGCCTGTGCCACCGTTGTCATCTTCCATTGTTTCTGTGAAGGAGATGATATCTGGGGTACAGATCCCCAGGCTGCCGTAATACGCCTGCGCGTAGGTATTCAGTCCTGTGAATTTTCTACTGCCTGGTACACCCATATTCGGGTGGTTTGGGTGCTCGGACGTGGTGACACACGCGGCATTGCCATTGCTGTCGATTATTGGTGGGACGGTTATGATTTTGAAGGAATTATATACGTTGAATGCATTTGGGGAGAAGCTATATTTCAAAAAATTGTTAGAATTTAATAGCCTCGAGACTAAATTATTTTTTGATTAATATGATGCATGTATGTAAAATAGAACTTACACCGTCGTCCCAGCAGTAACAATCTTTGTCCCATATTTAGTACCCAGCTGCGTCGAGCCTACTTTCACGCCTGGCGCCTTATTGGATGGATAACCTCGTGGCGGCCTCAATGGATCAGTGACACTGTATATCGAATCAAAAAACGTCCCGGTTGGTGGTCGATAGGTCGGATTGATTCTCGTGTATGTGCTCGTTTCAACATTCGTGACCCTCCCCGTTGGGTACACTGACACATGCGTCTTCACCGCATATACGGTCTCTGTGACCGTAAATGTATAAGTACGCCAGTAGTAGTCATCTATTCGGTCTTGAACGATGAAGCAGCACGGGTCGGCAGCTGTGATAGGGGGTCGCGTGTCTGAATTATTTGCTGGGACGGCTGGGCGGATGTTAGTTGTTATCATGTCACTTCCCCCAATTGAAGTTGAAGAGTCTTGTATATTAAGACGAAATACTTACATATCGTCTCAGGGTTGCCTTCTGCCCCTCTTATTAGAATTAACCGTATGAATAGGCCAAGAAGAGCTTCGGGGAAAAGCATCGCGAGGGCTTAACGTTATCTCGGGGACATGTGGTTGGTTGGCTTCGTCATTCATGCAGCAGCATCAAACGTTAACCCGCCCAAAACGAAAAACGGAAAAGGGAAAACTCGGGGACTTTTTTTTTGACAGGTTTTGAGCCGCTTCTATATGCAAGAGAAATTCGATAGCTTGGAAATTTCACAGGTATCCTTCGGAGGGCCCCAATTATATGGTGTTTTTCTAGAAAGAAGGAAGAACATACGCCGTCGTCAGAAAGTAAGGAGCTTGAGCCGTCGTTTGGCTGCAGATAGGTTGTGCAACCATGCATGAAATCTTGAGGCTCGTTTTCGAGTCCCCTTCGGGCTCCTTGGCCTTGTTTGATGGCTTCCAAGGAATGCACAGCTCAGTTGCATGCACAGCCTCCCGTCAACGCGTTTTCCTTCCTTCCAGTCCAATAGATTCGAATAGGGCTGGTCCTACAACTTTCTATAGACTGTCACCGCGCGACGTACTAGTACATGTATACATACAATGTACTGTGTACGGCCAGGCCAGGAGGAGAAGATGATATGCACGCTTAGGCAACATTGCAGGGTTACCTGCGACTGTTCGCAGTGTTTGGGCAAGTTGGAAATTACCCGGCCAAGAGAAACGGCATATGTTTGCGGAGCAAGAAATCCCGTGCGCTGGGGAGATTGCATCTTGATAATCTTTGGTCTTAGCTTTTTGGACTTCCACCGTTTCTGGAATGTGCGAATGCTCGAAGGGAGTTGAGGCTGGAAGAAAACGATTTGGAAACCATCGACGAGACAAGACTGTTCTAGTTGTCATTCGATAGTACACAGAGGGTGTCGACGTCAACCTGACTGTGAATGCTAGGTATTATACGCATGTCTAATGAAATAGTAAGCTATAGGTGCACCTGATGAAGTTATTCGGTTTAGAGGCTATAGCGCCTAAACGCTAAATATCATAAATTCCATCCAGGGGTCCAGATTATAACTTACAAGACAAGACAAGACATTCTGCGGTCGCGAAAAAAAGGGTCGTCTCCACAGATTCCAGGAAGCCGTAAACCCACTTTCTTTCGTCATAGGTTCGAAATAGCCATCTCATCCGGAATCGATAGAAAACCTCGAGGGACGTATCTGATGCGGGAATACATTACCGAAACGGCGGTGTTTATCTCGACGACGTCGCGATACGACAGGCCACGAAGTTGACATAAGCCTTCAACGCAAAACCCCTGTTGCAACTTATAACCCCTATAAAGGACGACGTCCGACTTGGGAATTGATATATCACATGTAATGGACAGCATTGGCATCGACGATTCACTAAGGCGGCGGGAAACCACCATCCCGTTTCCAGTCGAGGTTGACCCTTCGCAAGAATGGTATAGTTATCCCCCTAGTCTATAACTATCAATATATCGCATATGAAGTCGGTTTTGTCTAATTAATGTATTTCTCATGACGAATAGGGATGGCAATGACGGTCCTTGGTCAACTTTTGCTGTTCGGGTCGGCACACCACCACAGGTAGCCAGAATACTTCCCGGAACGGGGTCAAATCAACAGATGGTAGTCCTTCCTGAAGGATGTATGTCATCAAGAGATACACCGACATGTCCGAACCTACGTGGTTTCACTTTCAAGCTGAATGAATCTTCGACCTGGGAAAACAATACACTTTACTCTTCAACCTCGATATACGAGCTTGGCGTTGAGAAGAGACTGGGCTTTGAAGGGAATGCGATTTTCGGATACGATAATATGGTATTAGGCTGGTTGGGAAGCGATGGCCCGAATACAAGTAACCAGAGCATTGCGGGTATTGCGACGAAGGATTTCTTTCTGGGAGTTCTCGGGCTCAATCCGAGGCCGACCAATTTCTCGACGTTCAACAATCCGGTTCCTAGTCTTCTACAGAACCTTAGGGATTCCCAAAAGATACCAAGCCTATCGTGGAGCTATACGGCTGGAAATCGATACCGTAAGTTCTATTTCGATTACCACGATTCTCAGTCCAATCATTGATTAATTCGATCTTTCATAGGGTTTAACAACGTGCTTGGACAATTGATCCTCGGAGGCTACGATAAATCCCGATTTGTTCGTAACAATATATATATCCCATTCGACTCTCAGGATCTAGTAGACCTAAGCGTCAACGTCGAACGTATCACTAGCTCAGATGCCAATGGAACACGGGCCCTATTACCGTCAAGCGGCATAAGTGCCTATCTCGATTCCTCGGTATCACATATATGGTTACCGCTTGATGCATGCCGAAGATTTGAGGACGAATTCGGTATCATCTGGAACGATGACCTGGAGCTATACCTGGTTAACAATACGCAGCACGAAAAACTTATCACTCGAGATGCCAATATCGTATTCAGAATCGGTCATTTTTCGACAAATCAGACTGTCGATATTACGTTCCCCTATGCTGCCTTCGATCTTACACTCAGCTACCCATATACTACCAATCCAATCCGGTACTTTCCACTGAAAAGGGCCGCTAATGACAGTCAATACACACTAGGAAGAGTATTCTTCCAAGAAGCATATGTGATAGCAGACTACGAAAGAAAGAACTTCTCAGTCTGCCAATGCAATTGGGACGCTAGTCGACAGAAAGATATCGAAGCAATTCTTTCTCCGCAAGATGTTCAACTTCCCCAGGACTCAGGCGGCCCCCCTTCAAAACTATATCCCGGAGCTCTTGCAGGGATTGCGATTGGTGCTTTCGCTGGCATTGTCATCGCAGCCTACTTAATCTTCAGATACTGTGTGAAACCAAAAATCATAAAGAACGGCGTCAGCAGGTCGGGTCCGTCGATAGATTCTAGCGAAGGAGACAAGCGCGGAGAACTCGAGGACCTGCCGCCTCCCACCCCATACCAGATGCATCTCTGGGCTGCTAATGAAGATGCAGAAAGCGACGTCAGTGGCGCTTCAATAAGATCGGAAAATATGACTATTGCATCTTCGATAGTACCCAGCCAGCGAACTCAGCGTACCCACCGCGGATCGAGTCCTACGCGAGACAAATCCAATCCCTTGGTTTGAAGATTGCTATTTACTCCAGTCTGCTGAATATCGCCTGATCCCGCCAGTACAAGTTCGCTCGCTTCCTTATCTAACTACCTATCTCGACTTATCTCTGCTTCATGTGCATGCATGCATATCATCTGCATATCCTCCCTGCGTGCAAGAATTATATGTGTTGCGGCGAACAATTACCACGCCCGGAATCAGCCGACCTCCACGGAGACTTGCTTCCGGCAGAGCGCTGGCAGGGTCGGCCCCAAGCTAATTAGTCTCCTTACGATACGAATTGACTCGACTTGACTCGACTCCAACCATCGAGATCTATTTCGACTGCACGTTGTCCATTCCTCAGAGATCTGGTGGCCCCCGAGATCTTCAAAAGGGGCAGGTGGTGGGGGTTCCAATCGGCGCCATGGCTTGGATAAGGCAGCTCAGCACTAGCTAGTCGCACAGAGACAACCTGGACAGCGGAAATCTATATCTTGGTCCACCTTTCCCGTCATTCCAAATCGCTGGTTTCTTTTCGACCTGGTTTCTCTTTCTCTCTTCTTCTGCTCGTCCGTCTGCCGTGGCTTTCATCGTCATCCTCAGACCCCTGATAAAAGAACTTCGGGACTTTGATGTTTGGCTTTGGGATCCGAAACTTAATATCGAGCTCAAAGACCGTGATATTCCGACGCTCTATCGCTTGTCCCAGACCTAGTTATAATCATAATCATCACCAGCAGCGTACCATCACAATGACAGCATCAAGTCGGAAATATAAGGTTGTGAATGTTCCGACCATTTATTTTGGTACCTTCATTCACAGTCCGCGTAATGAGGCTTCCAAGCTCGATGTATGTGAGGAGGGTGCAATCGGTGTAAACTCCGATGGTGTAATCGAGTTCGTGGAAAGGGATGCCAAAGATATCGACAGTATTGTAGGCAAGCATCCTGGCTTCAAAAATGCCGAAGTCGTCCAGACAAAGCCAGGGAGGGCGCAGTTTTTCTTCCCAGGGTTCATTGGTAGGACACCTCCCCCTTGTGAACGGCGGAGCTATTGCTGACTGAATACTCTGTCAACCCGCAGACACTCACATCCACGCTCCACAGTATCCAAATGCCGGCGTTTTCGGTTCTTCCACCCTTCTCGACTGGTTGAACAAATACACATTCCCTAGGGAGTCGTCTCTTTCATCGCTCTCTGTCGCTCGAACGATATACTCCCGCTGTGTCGCTCGTACTCTGTCCCATGGAACCACAACAGCGGCATACTATGCCACGATTCACGTCCCGGCGACCAACCTCCTAGCCGATATCTGCTCTGCCGCCGGCCAGCGAGCCTTCGTAGGTCGAGTTTGTATGGACCATAAAGATATCAACCCCGATTACTATCGTGACGAAAGCGCCGACGAAAGTATCGAAAACACATGTCTTTGCATCGACCATATCAAAAAGATCGATCCAAATTACGAGCTTGTGTCTCCGATAATTACTCCTCGATTCGCACCAAGTTGTACAACGGAGGCTCTCGAGAAGTTGGGCAAGTTGGCAAAGGAGACTGGTCTCCCATGCCAAACTCATATCAGCGAAAACCGTAATGAGATCCAGCTCGTAAAAAAGCTGTTCCCAGAGTACGATAGCTATGCAGAGGTGTACGATGCATTCGGGTTATTAACGCCGAAAATGATATTGGGCCATGCGATTTATCTGAGCAAGAAGGAGATGGAGTTGATCAAGAGCCGGGATGCAAAAGTGTCGCATTGTCCAGTCAGCAACAGCGCCTTGACAAGTGGTGGAGCGAAAGTCCGATGGTTGATGAACGGCGGTGTTACTGTTGGCCTGGGGACCGATGTGAGTGGAGGCTACAGCCCCAGCATCCTGGAAGCTGTCAGAGCAACGACTCTAGTCAGCCGGCATGTCGCCCTTTCAGACGGTGACGAGTGCAAGCTCAGCGTCGAAGAGTCCCTCTACCTAGCTACCCGAGGAGGTGCCAAGGTCGTCGGCCTGGAGAATAAGATTGGCGGATTCGAGGTCGGCATGGAATGGGATGCCCAGCTAATCGGACTCGAGCCTGTGGAGACAACGGGAGACGAGTTCGCAGAAGAGGAAGTGGTAGATAAGGTTGTATTTGAGGGTCCGAAGAGCGCTGGTCCGGTCGATGTCTTTGGTTGGGAAACCTGGGACGATAAGGTAGCCAAGTGGGTCTATAATGGTGACGACAGGAACACGCTGGGGGTCTGGGTTAAGGGACGGAAGGTGTGGAGTCGGATATAATCCCCCACGCCGGTGACAGCAACGACGATGATCCAATATTATACGTATACTTGCATTTCATTTTGCACAGACGGGGGCGTCTGTCATTTCTTTGTTATCGCACTTCAGCAGTTGAGTTCCAGAGATAGAGTAATGTGTAGAGCATATCCAATCAATACATCTTAATCGATCATGCTTTTTTTCAGGAGCCACCTAGACAGTTTCGATATATCTATTTCCCCTTCTAGAATTTTTGATCTGTACGATGTTGTGCATCCGTAAATATCAGATTCCAAAATACCATCGACTATCAATGGTTGCGATTGCATCATGCAGTTCGGCTTGCTCCGTGATAGTCTCGGACAAAAGCATGCAGCGGAGGAGTGGAAGACCCTTTTTTTGATTTTTTTTTTTTTTTTTTTTTTTTTTTTTTTTTTTTTTTTCATAAGATTCAATTAAACATGTAGATATCAAAATAACCTGTTTCAATCACAGCGCCTCCGCATTTCAGCGATCAAGTCGCAGATGACAAGAGCTGTCTTTCGCACATGGCCCCTTTCGGTGTGGCCAGAACATCGGAGTTCCCCGCACCGCCATTTTGTGGCCTGATCCTCACCACAATTCCACACCATCGATAAGCTCCCACAGCCCTACAAACTTCCCTCAATAAGACCAAAAAATCTCAGACTTTACCCAAAATCACACCACTGTCATTCCAACCGCACGCAACTGCAGACTTCAACACCTCCTTTTCCTCGTAGACGTAGCTATAGCTCGACTGTGGCCTGACACTAGCGCGCTGTTGCACCCTTTTTGCAGGGACTATGTTGTAATTTGGCCCTCTTTTTGCGAGTTTTGTGTTGATTTCGCCCATACAAACCCGCTTCAGCTGATCTAGAAACGTTAACATGCACCCTCACACACTCACACACCCGAGAAAAAATAAGCTCGTAAGAAAAGACAGGAACGAGATGTTCCGACCCGACGAATGGCGAATGCAAGATTACTACAGTCTATTCATTTTCTTGTTTCGGTTCCGTAAATTATTCGCAGTCATGTTGTATATAAGTTTCCCAGAAGCTGCAGAAAGTATGACTTCTTTTTTTTCCTGTATCATTATCATCATCAGATCGTATCATCTCAAGACAATCCAGTCTACAATCAACCAAACAAGCCTTTCTATATTCTATATATACATCCTCAAGATCCTTTCTCAGATCTCATCCAAAATCTTCAAATCTATAAAAAGCTTCGATTAATATAAGCTTATATCAACCTCCTATTATATATATATATTTCCGATATATACATCCGTCCTGCAAGCCACTATTCGAATTTGATCCAAAGTTCTACGGAAATATAAAACAAAAATCCAAAACTTTCAAAGTTTCTACTCAAGAACATCTTATATATTCAAAATGCTCGCCGCCGCCGCCCGACGATCTGCCATCCAGGCCCTCCAAACTTCCTCCCGCCGCATGGCCAGCACAGCTGCTCACCCACCATCGAGTGTTCACACCAAGATATCTGCTGGAATTGGTAGCCACGTTAAGGGATCGAGTCCAAACCTTTCCTTCTACACCGCTAGAGTTGGTCGAACACTCACACTCGTCCTTCCTGGTGCTGCATTCTTGGCCTGGCCGTGGGTTACCAGAGCTACCAGCTACTCTCCAAGATTATAAATGCATATATATCTAGTGCAGCGATAAGAAGTTTTGTTGGTGGAGAGATATAGATTGAATACAACTTTTTTCTTTTGGGGTTTCTATAGTATTATGATATAAGGGTGGTTAATATTTTGGAATTTGTTCATCATGTCGAGGGTTTTATTTGTCTGGGTCTAGTTGGAGTTCCTTTTTTATATATTGTACATATTGCATTCTAAGGATCGATTCGAATCAATCAAAGAAAATAAAGTTTCAAACATTATAGTCTTTCGGTAATATTCTCTAGATATGCGACCATATCTCTCATTGGGATTCATATGATATTGACTTTCAGTCTTCAAAACTAGAGACAGTAAAGTCTTCACCATTGTAAAAATGATCTTATCCTAGAATCAAAGATTGATTTTGTATTGTAGGACTTGCTCAACATGCACAGATAGTCATCTTGTCTTCGGTGTGAATAGGTAAGCTCCATTGGCAATTCTCAGCTCAGCTAATATGCTTATTTTAAAAGTCACAAAATAAAACTCCTTTCTAGATACAAAAATCACAAAAAAAAATCCATGCATGTACTCAGAAGACAAAATCCGTATGCGAATCGAAATGAAGAAGAAAAAAAGATGTGGGGGAGAACAGACAGGAGTAGAAGCGGGTTGGATGGCAAGAAGTGAAAGGTTTAAAGTAAAATATTAAGGAAATAAGTTGAAAATGTAAAGAAATCCCCGCTTCCCCTGACGAACGCACTGATGAAAGGCTAGATAGTGATATCTAGATCTCTTTCGATATTTCAAGAGCTTGGATTAGGAGCTACTAAGCTCGATGGCGCGCGGGACTGGCTCGATTCAGATGTTGGGCTGTTTGCCTCGGCATAGGATGGTAAATTGGTAATATTCTGCTTTACTTCCTTCTTCTTTTTCATACGACGATCGCGCATGGAAAGCTTCTTTGCCGGTTCGGTTGCTATTTTTATGTGAACCAATACGTTAGTTATTGTTGGTGTTTCAGAAAGAAGTTGAATTGAACTTACGCATATCCCATTGTTCAGTCCTGCTTCTTGTGCCTTGGTAGTACGCAAACTTCCCTTCACTCGCATCCCATCTAGCGGTCCAACCCTGTGGCAAAGACATCGGTGGAGGAGGTGGAGGAGCGAAATTATCCGGAACTGCAGTTTTTCCAGATGGTGCTTTTTTGAATTGGGGAGTTCGTCCGGACAACGTACGCTCCAGTGATGGGTCGATTGGTTCAGCGCTAGGCGCTGGTGGCGCAATTGCTCGGATAGGGGCTTTTCCAGTACTAACAGGTTCATCTGATAGATCTTTGAAGGGGTTATTATCCGCCAACCTAACTGAAGGCGAGGAAGGCGAGGAGTGAGTTGATGTTGGTGGGGTGATCTGGCTTGGTGTAGCTTCAACAGGAGGTGGCGCAAAAGAAAATCGTAAACCGTTCATGAGACCCTTGGTAGCTGTAATTGGTGAGGCAGTTTGAAGATCAGAATCATCGTCGTTAGGTATCTGTGTATTTAACCTTGGAGATTCAAAATCTCGCTGTTCGAGAATTGGCGAAACTGGTTTGAATGGGCCATCTGCAACTTCGGCCAAATTTGGGGAAGCAGATCCCCATTTTCTGAATGGATTGGTGCCTGTCGGGCTAATTGGAGATGCCATTGTGCTGGATGGAGAAGCCGGAATTGTAGGAAGAACTTGGGAATTTGTGCCTGGGATATACATCTGAGGTCTCGGTGGGGGTCCATTGTGGATATACGATTGCTCTAGTTGACTCGCAGGTCCTGCTACCAACGGCCGTGGTTCAGCTGGTACCGAAGAACCTGTATCATTTGCTGCTGCTGCTTGTGCTTTCGCCCTTTCCTTCAACGGGTCGGAATATAAATCGTCCTCAGAATCGTCGTATGTTCCACTCGGAGGTGTAGGCTGATTATGTGTAATCAGACTAAGTTGCAATGGGGGGGATTTCTTTCCAGCGGATGGCGGCGGAGTAAGCTCGGAAGATGGTTTCGATGCAGTCGCAACATCTTGTGTCGGCAATGGGGGTTGTTCATTGTCGATTCCATAAGTATTCACAGATGTCGTGCTCCTGCCTCCAAATGAGCTCTTTCTGCGTAGCTCTTTCAGCGATGCCTTAGATCCAATCTTTCTCAATATCGACCCAGATCTCGATGGTGGTCTTTCATTGCTCTTTCCGGTGGATTTTCCGCCTTCCTGCGAGCTTTCTTTCGATTTGTATTTGGAAGGGATTGGTGGAGGAGGTGGTGGTGGCACCGCAAAATGCTCAGAGTAAGCCGGCTGAGGTTGTCGTGAGAACTCTCGGGACTTCTTGTTTCGCAAGTCCTGGACCAGCGATGCGAATTTACTCTTGAACGACGACATGATTACGAATTGATAGTGTTATGATGAAAGGGTATTCGATATTATAAGAAAAGAAAGAGTAATTTTGTACTGCGAAATGAATGAAGGGGACCGGCCTGGGCGAGAAAAAGAGGATCCTTCCAGAAGAACTGTCGGAGCCTTATAACTTCCCGTGAAGCTGGATAATCTGACGCCTTGGCCAGGAGAGTATGTGCTTCGATGTGCAAGTTAGATTATGAGCGCCTATACGCCAAATTGCCACCAAAAATAGGCCCCTTTGGTTAGTCCGTATCTTTTTCTTTTCTCCGAGCGCAGTTCAGGTGAAGTTTCTCTTTGATATCCTAAGCGCGTAGAGGGATAAGACGGTTGTCCGAAGTAAGGTGAGTGGAAGTGAGGACGAGGGTATCTTGTCGCTAGTGTTGCAGGATGCAGGAACGGGAGGCACATAAACGAAGGACTACGTTCGGTCGGACAGATGCAAGTTCATCGACAGGGAGAAAGCGAAGATGGAAGATACTTGAGGAACAAGTTCTATAAAAACGAACCGGTGAGTCTGAGGTAATTCAAGAGGAAGAGAGGAAAGGAGACGCCATAATTGCTTCTAAAAGCCCTCGAGAAGCCCTCCGTCGACCATAGGGAAAATCTCCGACCTGCAAAACTTGATGGTCCCAGCCAACCAAAGACTCAGACCGCCTGGCAGTGAATAACATTTTTTGGGCGAATTGGGCCTAACCGTTCAAGGTTTGTGCACCAGTGATGGCCCCATCCCGCCTGCAAGTCTCTCGGTTGAGCATTATGATTGATCCAATGGAATGACCCCGGCCCGGAAAGCCAAGTCTGTCGGCGCTTATTCTGCTGCCCCGCTTTCGAATTCGGCTTTGAGTAGGTGGGAAATCTCAGGTGATTGGGCGAACGTCTGTCCAGGCTGTCTCATTGCAGCTCAATCATTGGTAGAAGTGGAAGGGGAAACAATGCCCTTGTTCTCTGAAGCTGGAAATTCTATTCACTTTGAATCACTGTGGAGGCTTTTTTGTGGCCAACGGCGGCGAAAGTGTGACTTTTTTCTTTCAGTTCCCATTCATAAAAGGCTACGATTCAGCCCAGTTGGAGTTTTTGATAGCAAACATGACTGACTGGTCTCGTATCAAGCCAGTTTCATTATAAACCAAACCAACAAATGTCAAAAAGGACATGGCAAAAAGACACAGCGAAGCAATTCCTATCAAATCAGGCGGTAATCTGGACCTTGTTCTTGTCTAATGCAATACCGCAAGTTAGTAAAATAATAAACTTTATATTATGGAGGGCGGGAGTATTGAACCCACAGAAAGCAACGTAACCCGTGATATTCGAAGCCGCCTCCTTTGGTTCAGGATAGTACCACGCAGCATCCACAAGAGGGTTCCCTACTCAAAGTGGGCCTACTGTTAGCCGTCTATCCAATCGTATTTGCTCACGAACGCCTTGGCTCTGCCAAACTAGGGCCATTTGTGGCTTTTAAGTTACAGTTGACATACCGTCACCAATATCGATGGTATAGTAACTTGCCAACCCCTTCCATGAACAAGTAGTATGGGTTTCGGTTGGCTTGAAGTAGTCGGATTTCAAGGATTCGGGCGGGAAGTAGACATTTCCCTCGACATTCTCATATCGGTCGGTTTCGGCGATAACGACGCCGTTAACAACAGCCTTGGCAGACATTTTGGAGCTAGTAGATGGGTCTTGAATATCGTGTTTGAAGATGGATTTGATCCTGTCTGTGAGTGTCATGTTCGTTGGCTATCGAACCGACGATGGAACGGTCTTTCGAGAGGCTTTTTAATTAAGTCAGGACCTTCGAGGGGTTTGTCAGCAATTCCTGTCGATGGCGTACACTTCGACAGCGGGGTAAGCTAAGCTAGCTAAGTAGGTCGCAAAGCAGCTTACGCTGCAATGTAACTGGCGGGCACAGACAATGCAATGTCGACATGCTGACAGTCTGATTGATGGGACATACCGGGAAAATCAGGCTTGTCAACTGTAAAGCTTGTATTTGGTCGATTGCGTTATCAGAGCGGCGATGCAGGTGTATTTGGAATCTTATTTCTGTTGATGCACAGTCCTCCGTAGATGTTGGAAGTCTACAGACTCGAGACCGGGAAAGTCTCGACCCAACACATTATTTACCACACATGCGATTTGTCAAGAAGCCCGGATTCAGATAGGGACTTACGTATGCCAGCAGGATAGAATTGCAATTACATTCGTGTCTATGTGGAGGAAGCTATATTAAATTATCATAGCCGTGTGCAAATTTATCAAAAAAATCGTTAAGCATCCTTTAAGTCGATATTCCACGAGTACAAAGAGTACTCAACTAAAATGGTTGAACATCATACTCTTCTGCTGGTTGAGGTACAACATTGCTTCCTGCTAGCTCTTCTCGCTCAGGAGCATACAGCTGCAACTTTTGTCTGTGAGCAAAGGCTTCAATCGTTCCGTGGAGGCTTCCTTGGAGGGCGAACAATCAAATATAGTCTAATCTCCTATTCCATGCTACCTCGACCCATTTCTCGAAAATTATTGGTGGGGTCACACCGATAGCAATTTTCGTGAGATCTAGAGTATTTCTTAGCCTTAGAATAGGAAGAAACAGCTGGGATAAAACTTCTTTTTGGTTTAACCTGAATACCATAATAAGAACGCTGAAACGAGCCTCGTTGCGTCACGTATGTCCGCAAAGAACAAACCGAATAGTTTTGAGTCTGCGTAATCAGATGAAAGTTCTTGACAAATTGTTGCCAATAATTTATAAATTCGAAAGGAAGGATTATATGGCAATTCTCCGGTCAAGTTTCGTATCGTTCGTTCGCAGCTTTGCGGTTGGTGAACAACGATTGACCGACCTAGCTAATAGTATATCCTCTGAGTAATACAGTCAATAACTCTAGTAGTGCCATGCTCCGCCTCGGGCGCCTGGAATCAAGGCTAAGTGAAGTGGTACCATAGCAGGATTTACGTGCATTTTGCAGACTCTGATGAGCAGGAAGAATGTGTGTTTTATACACATATACTCATTGGCCATGATTCCACTCGTTGATATAAAACTCGCGTCGGAGTTCAGAAGCTCGATCGAGGTCAGATATATCATGATGAGTACATATGTCTGTTTAACACCAAAAGTCGAAATACATGTAAACGTTAACGTGCTAGGAGCCGGGCCATCGCACAGACATTGTGAATGTAGCTTTTTATTAGTTATTATCCATTTATCGATATCAAATAGAGATCTCGAGACACGATTAGTATACTTGCAACTTCCTGCTGCCCAAATGTATTCAAGTTCGATGTACATGACGTATACGGAATTGAGGCTAAGTATATCTCATGCATAGTGGCTCTTCACCAAATTTATATGTAGCTGAATCGATAAGAACTTATAGACTATGTGAGCTAAGGCCATACCTAGGAGCAAATATGTCCCAAGATTATGTATTCTTGTAGACCGATCTGCGTAGAGACACCTGAAGAGTAGATTACCCCGTAAGTCCATTGTAGCATATACCCCCATGATCATCGATTCAACCTGATATTGAAGCTACCTAGCAGCCATCCTTGTGCTCATCCGGCAACACAGAATGTTGACGATCTTGTTGGATTGTTCTTGTGTGACATCAAAATCATGGCTGTTCTGGGCATTCCTCGAGGTCGTCTAAGTCCCCTCTAGGTTAATTTCTTTACGTCTAAGAAATACTAAGATGAAAAGTTGATATTTGGGAAGGAGTCAAGCTACTAGTTTCAGCCCGGGTGTTTGGTATATTCTATGTCGGCTGGGTAAAAAATAAATTATAGTACCTCGGAGTATGAACAGGTCCAAACTTGACGAGCTCGACTACCACGAGGTAAAGGAAAAGAATGAGTAAAGAGGTCTACTATCGTAGAGCAAGAATCATTAAAGTTACAAAATGTTCGTTATAAGGGTATATCGAAAAAAGGCGAAAGAAGTAAAACGCCGGGTGTACATGAAATGTGAAAGGGAATAAAAGTTCAGTTCTGCAACTGCTAACGTGCAGAGAGGGTTGAAGTGAGGAGGTGCACCGGATGAAGTGAAATTGAAGTAAAAGAAGAAAGAAAAAGACCGGTGCCTCCAAGGGAATTCCGTAATAAAGGTTTAGTAGTAAACACATAATATGAAGAGAAGAAAGGTATCGTAAGAAGTAGGGGACATAAAATAAAAGTTGCTACAGGGTGGCGTACTAAACGCGCCGATTAAAAGGTACTGTAGACCGAAATATTCTGTAATCGAAGAGAAAAGGCTAAATATTCGATGGAAGGGCATAAAAGAGTAAAGGGTATATGGGAAAAAGGGTTTTACAGTGAAATGAAAGGATTATGGTAAAGCGGTTGAAACAAAGCTATACTATAAGTCAAGACTTTTAAAGCTCTTTGAATGGGTCCTGCGAAAGGCACTCGAGGCTGCTGGTGAACTTTTGTTCTACTGGCGGGTTTTCCGAGCCTTTGGTCGAGTACCAATGAAGACGCACTGACAGGAATCACTACGTCGCCCTTGAGGAAGGGAGCAAGTTGGACCGGATGATACCATCTGCTTTTCGGTGATCTTGTAGGTTGGAACAGTATGTTCGAAAGTAACCAGGCTATAATCATTGTTAGGGAATTTCTAGGATACGATTGGTGGATGTATGTGGAAATGCTTACACAATAGTGGATCGTTGATAGAAACAGCCATCGGCCGACAGTTTACCTTCAATGTCATCTGTGGGATAGACCCAGCTAGACATCAAACCATATCGACTGGGTGTCAACTTGACCTCGGTTTTGCCGGTTTGGCTGAAGATACCCTCGGAGAAGATACCGGTGAAAGTTCCATCCGGATTCATATCGAGGTCGAACGAATATTTTTCACCGGCTCCAGGGACGAGGAATCTACTGTCAACACATCTATCGAATTCGGATTCCTTTGAACTGCACATGTCGACAACCGTGGTATCTTCGACCGAAACGGTTTCCAATTTGGCGGTAGTCATGTTCCAGTTTCCAGCAAGCATATCAGAGGTAAGAATAGCATCGCTCTCATCGATAACCTCTTCACTGACCCGTCTGATTCTCGGCATAATGTAGCAGAAGTTTAGGAGAAGTGCGATGAGAAGAAGAACGAGCGAGACACCGATGATGGAAACGATGTTGCGACGTTTTTCATGCCACCTGCGCCCATCGATTGGGGATTTGGAGGGATTAACCGATGAGACACGAGAATGACTGGAGTTGAGTTTTGGGAGGCCAAGACGGCGCTGACGGTTTGTGAGAGTCGGAGAGGTGGGGGAAGTCGTCGAAGTGTAAGCTGGTGGGGGGTGTGATGGCATATTGGATTGGGGAAAGCAATCCCCGGGATTTCTGGGAGGAAAACAGAATTGGCGATCAAATTCAGCCTGTGGCTTTGTTAGTCGAACAATTCGCGATCTCAAAGTGCGATGTGACATCTTGTCAATCTGATGCATAAGTTGAGAGATGGAAATCTTACCTCTCGTTCTTTCCAGTTGGAGGGTTCGTTATTGTTATTATTATATGGAGAAGTTGGACTTCTATCAAAAGTAGGAGGTGCAACCGGAGCAGTTTCGCCAGTTGGAGTAGTAACTTCAATACTAGGCAGGGGGCTAAGTGGTGGTGGGAGTAGAGCCGGACTTTGAGGTCGAGAACGTGGGTTATGCTCCTGCTCTTCTGGACGACTGGTGATGTCCGTTCTAAGGACAAGCGACCTTGGATTCTGGACCATTTTTTCCGACTCTGATTGATTCCTGTATCTGTCTAGCAAGTAATTAAGAGTATCCCTGCGTTTTAATGCCTTCCTGCGGAATTGTCGAATCAATGGTAGTAGTTATTAATAGTAGTTAATTGAAGATGAGGTTGTAGGTTGTAAGTGTGGTTGTAGATGTCGATGTGGTGTGTCGATGGCTGTTGGTGTTGGATGTTGGTGTTTGTGTTGCAGCCGACGTTGAAATGCCAGCGACGCTGTTGACAGAACAAATTCAAATGGTCGACGTCGACGCGAATATAAAAACAATCCAGCGCAGATTCTCACAAAGAACGAGCGAAATGTTAACGACAGACTGGCTTCGTCGGGTTCCTCCTCTTTTGCCCTCGGTGCAGCGGACTTTTGGGTATTACAGAAATACAGACAATGCAAATTCAAATGACAATCGGTGAGGAAAAGGGAAATAAAACTGACAGACCGGGCAAGACTGAAATTTTATTTGCAGGCGGCCTTACAGATTAAGGGGAAAAGCAAGCATCCAACATGCCAGCATCCTGGTTAGCTGGCCCAGGCCACCGGTTGTCCACGCCAATTGCAAAGCTTGTGCTCCGCGATTCGTTGGAGACCGCTCATTTGCCGGGCGGGTCTAATACTTCAATCACTCCCTCCATGCTTGCTTCAGTTGAATCAATCAACGTTGCAACCAGCAAGAAACGGTTCTCCCGGGGCACGATTGGAGCCTGGTTGAGAGAGACATTCCTTCCGACCCTCTCTACCAATTGGCACTGGAAGACCAGGGAAATCTTCAACCGAGCGGCATGAGGTCGAGACTCATTTCGCCATTTCACCCACCGAAATTGCGAATTGGCGTGCTGTAACATACATGGTCACGATAAGTTCAAGCCACTTGCCTCAGCAGATTGGGATTGTTGTCACGAGCAAAAAAGAGAGCGACTGTCTGGGGAACCGCTTTGGTCTGGCAATTAAACGACCCATGCCATGTCGTCACCAATCACTCAGGGGCATCATTATGTTTCAGGACCTTAAATGGCGAAAACAATGCCCAAGATTGGAAATTTTAACCACATTAAATTTCGGAATTTCCATGGTCGTGAGTCCCGTTTCCCCATAAGAGGGACGACTTCTTGTTCCTAGATTCCTTAAGTTCCTGTTCCTAGATTTTGGAGAGAAAAGCCAAGTTCTTATCGATTGCCTATATTGTATATTGTCTCTGATGCCCACTTTGAGAGACATTGTTGAGTGTTTGGGGGGGTTCACCAAGTCAAATTATACGTATATAGATAGATAGACATAGAAATATGTAACATAAGAGGCCCGAAAAAAAAGTGAATGCCAGTAAAATGAATGTATCGACGATATTTGACGCGGACCGTGGAACCAAGGGTATATTATATACAATAAAATCTGGCAAAATGCTCCAAAAGGTGTTTCCAAACTGAAACCCTGGGAATATGTAGAAGAAGAAAACTCCTGAACAAATGAACTGAATGGATCTGTCGTTTAGAATATCAAAGGAAAACTTGGTAAGAAAATTGGAAGCGAAAAATAAAAAATAAAAGTAAAGAAGTATTAAGTAATATCCCGGTCAGGAATGTGAGGGAAGGGGCATTCCCAGCAAAAGTTACCCCTCGTACCGTTCTGTATCATCGTCGTTAATCCTGGATCCATGTCGGTCATCCAAGCAAAAAAAAAAATTAGATCATGGGCATCTTGATGTGAGAGTGTTCCCGAGGCCGTCCGGAGCTATAAACCTTGTCTCTTTCATCTTCAAGCTCAAGCATCATGGCTAGCTTAAAGCTCTCTTCTAAATCAGCCTCAAGTTTCTTTCTCCGGTATTCGTCTTTCTGGGCTTCAAATTGAATTGCTAGGTGCTCCTTTCGGATTTCCTTGACGGCGGCAAACCATTGCTCGTCCGCGTATTCCCTCCTCGCGGCTTCGTGCCATTCCTCATACTGCGATTCCAGTTCTAGATCCCGTTGACGGATGAGCTGCTGTTTGATATCTTCAATATCTGCAAGAACCTTGTTTTTAATGTCCGAAAACTTGACAGAGTAGGTATGCTTCAGCTCATCCTTCTCCTCCTCTTGTTGCAGCTTCAGTCTATCTACCGCAGCCTTGACGCGCTCGTCTCGGTTTGGCTTGCCGCGGTGTAGTCTGGCAAGGACCAAGGCGATGTCATCCTCCTCTTCTTCGAACTTGGAATCGAGAACCTTGAGTTCGGCCTCCAGTTGAAGGTCTAGTTCCACCGACCTCTCCGAAACCCGAGTTTGGAAAGTATCGTCCTGTTCAAGCAAGATGTCATCGAGCCTAGCCTCTCCCTCATCGTGTCTGTCCAACAGTTCTGCCCGGGTAGCGGCGAGTCTGGCTCCCATAAGTTCGAATTGCGCATCGAGCAATTTCTCCAATTGTTTTGTGAGCTTGTCATATTTCTTAGACAGGTCTGTCATCCTCGCTTCGTCCTTGCGTTTCTTCTCCAGCTTCTCTTTATCCTTTCTCACTCGTCTAGCTTCTTCCTGTGCGTACTGTTCCCGGCTGGCTTTTCGTTCATAGGCAATGATGTCGACCATGGCCGAATGCACTGTCATTTCTTCAACACGGTCATCCGCATCGTCGCCGCTTGCAGATTCATACATACGAGTTTTACCCCAATCCATGAATTTATCCTCTTCAAGCCGACAAAGGCAAGGATCTCCACCGGTTGCGCCACATCCAAAGCAGAGTTCGTCATCCTTTGGGCATGTTTCGCCGTCGAAATGAGCTCTACCTCTACAGTTAGGGCACACCTTTGTCTGACAAAACTGACACACAAGGCATTTCGTCCTGAAATCGTTGACTGACTCAGGAGGAACGAAGCGACCACAGGTTGTTGTAGGACAGTAGACACGCTCCTCGGGCGCTTGAGCGTATTCCCGAATTTTGTGGTTCAATGCCGCCTGTTCGGAGAGATTGCAGACGGTTTTGATCGTTCGGACTGGGATACGAGAAGTACAACATTTTGGGGGGAAAGAAATCTCGTCATTAAGGGATGCGAGGACGATTGAACGAAGACAGCCATTGCAATATTTGTGGTGGCAATCGATAGCTGTCATCCGTCGAGCCGTGAGGTCTTCCATGCACATAGCGCAACTGCTATCATTTTTCCTTGAATTAAATCCTCCCAAGAAAGAATCTCTCATGGGGGAATACGCTGGCAAGGAATCACGATTGGCCGGCCCCCACTTGCTAAATGCTGTCCACCTAGCCATTGCAGCAGTTGACGGCTGTGTGGGGGACACCGGGGATGTGCTTTCCGGTGCACCAGTGTCAGATACGCTAGTGGCTGTGGTCGAAATGGACCGTCGGCTGAAGATAGTACCTTCAGCTGTATGTGTTGAAGCACGGTGGCTGTTGTATCCAACCTCCTCGACGTTGACACTAAACTCCTCACCGGCATCGTTCCGTTTTGTCTTAGGTTCGGTTGAACTTTCGACATTAGGTTGGGCGGGCGCTAAAGTCTGGATCCGCTTAATATCGAATTCCAGCTGCTCATCGTTATACAGGTTGAGGATTTCAAGAGCGGTATTTTCAGGAATAAATGAAAGCTCTGGTGGTGGGGCATACAACCTCCACCATTGACCAGCGCGATCGGAACCTCTCAGATGCGCTTTGAGGTCCTCTGAGAAGTCTGGCTTGGGCACTGTTTCTTCTTCTTCGAAGGGGGGAGGTGGCGGGTAGTCGGCTGGGAACTCCCCAGACTCTTCAGGTGCCGGCCTTGGCGCGAAAATAGACGGATCTTTTTCAGGTCGAGGAGCTGATGTTGATGGGCCTGGTTCTATGGGCATTTCCGTTGTGTCCAATGGTAGTTCATTATAGAGTTTTTCGTTGATGATATTTGTATGCGGGCTTGAGGGTACCAGCCAGTGTTGGCGTTTCTTATCCTTTTCTCCATCCAAATCGGACGAGTCTGAACCCTTTCGCGAGCGGTCTTGGTCTGAACCCTCTGATCTGGGAGGGATATGCCGCTCAATTGGTGGTGGTATCGACGAGAAAATCGGCTCGGATTGAGTTTGAAGTGGTGGAGGTCGACTACGGGGTCCTAATACAGGGCTACCTGGTCCGGCAATCGGAGTCTTTGGTTTCACTATCGTAGCTGGAGATAACGACGACATGATGGGATCTTCCTTTGGGTTGGGTATTACAGCAGCAACATATGGCTTTGGGGGAGGAGGAGGGGGTATACTCTGTCTGCCACCGAATAGAATATCACTGGCAGATAAGTTTGTTTTTGGTTCTGGAGTGTCGACATGGTAAATGAGGGATGAATTCACAGAAGGGGGGCCAGACGATTCTATTGACGATCTAGTTTCTGGCGCTCGTTCACCAGGTGTCGGTGAGACCACTCGGAGTGATGAGGTTGACGGGACTGGTGAAGTTGGTCGGCCATCCGGCGGGACTGGTGATTGAGATCGCAAGCCAAACATGGGCGACGTTGGTCTGAACGAAAGGAGATCAAAGCGTGAATGTCCCGATCCATTTTCCTGTCTGATATCCTTTGACTTCTTCTTCCTTCTGTGGCCGAATAGGTTCAAACCTCTTTTGAGTAGTGTTTCCTCGGATTCAGTCGACCCCTTGGTAGACTGAGTAATTGTTCGTCCAATGCCTGGTCGTTCACCAGCGACATCGCCTGTATCCACACCAAGCATCATTGCTCTTCGTCCTGCGTTTTGTCGTTCGGCTTCAGCTGCTGCGGCTGCTTCTTTTTCTAATTTTCGTTGCTTCCGTATATCCTGTAAGAAAGGCGATCCTGTCAAGAGCATATATCCAGACATGCTACTCATTTCAAAAAAAAAAAGGAAGATTTGGCGGGATTCGTCCCGCCTGGCAACTATATAGTATTTAATGCAATCCTGGTAAACCAGTAATATTCGGGTTGTCAATTAGTAGTCGAGGGTGGTGTGTGGGCTTTGTGGAAAGAGCGCTGGGGCGGGTTTGGAGGCGGGATCCTGGCGCTCAGATTGGGTAATGGGAAGTTCAGGGTTGGATGGGCCGCCAAATAGCACCTTTTTGGATGAAATTGTGAGAATTGATGGGATAATGAAATGATCAAGAGGCAACCAGCACTATATCATCTATTCATCAAACGTATTGTTGCTGTTGTTCAAGTTAATGTTTGGTGGTTAATGGTTTGTCCTCCGAAGAAGGAGAAAATGGGCAGTTCAAATCCAGCCAGGTGCGGTTTGTCGTCGCAAATTGTCGTATTCACAGAAGAAAAGAAACAAGTGGGAACGGCAAAGTTATAGCGTCTCCACCAAACGAGCAAGTAAAAATGACGAGTCGAGGTCGATGAAATTGGGATATGCAGTTTCAGCGGCGTTTGCGAGTGCTCTGTCAGGTCTTGTTTCTTGAATACAAGCGTCTTAGCTTTCGTTTCCTTGCCCTAGAAGATTCGCGGCCGAATCTTCAGACGAAGGAAATATGTCACTGAGCCCACCGAAAGACCTTCCTGCACTCTAAATGCGCAGCTCAGTCGCAGCGGTTTGGTGAGGGTGTGTGCATAAGCACGGGGCTTGAGTTGTTTCTGCCCTGAAACTAATGTCCACTCCTTTCGGGGAAACTAGCAGCAATCGTAACGAAGGGCGGTTTTCGAGACCTCGATGGTGGAAAGCTTGCGGCTTTGCTTCAAAGAGTCCTGAATGCTAATACCGATGGATCGCAAAAAGAACAAAGCAATGAGTTTGCAGTCTCGAGTATCTCGGACTAGCTTGACGCCTCCAAGTTAGAGTTCAGCATGATATCGGTTTCTTCCATGTAATTCCGTCGACATGTCGGCCGCCAAAAAGGCGATCTTCCACACTTGAACGGTGGGATTATTTTTCTCTGTTAAGATTTTCCCCACCTGCAAGCATCAGTTCAGCCCGTAATTAACCCTGTTCACACAGAGTATCGGCGTGAAGGTGAGACACCAAAGACCCACATTTTGGAACGTCGAACCCCACCACCTACAACCGACAATTTGGGTTCCTACGATCCAAATTGGTGCCCGCTGCGGACGGGGAACCGTTGTCTGATCAAATTGCGGAAGATATATCATCTGCCGTCTCCCTTTAACGGGGTTATGCCTGCTCAAAGGAGTACAGGTATGTAGGTCAGTATTTAGGACATCATATATATATATATATATATATCCTATATCATTGATCATGATCAGCTGTAAGACTGTGACCATGTCATAACCGAGCGGCCCGGTTCACGTCATCTGTAACTGTGACTGGGCACATGTACACAGATATTTCCAAATCTTCCTCTGAACTGAGGCATCTTTCCGTCTGACGCTGCAGAGCGGCCAGCCTTCGTTAAGCCTGTATGCAGAGTCTTCTGCGTAAGAGGGATATATCGCTCCGAAGCTCACATATTGGTTTCACACACTCCTTCCAATCGAGTTGGATTTTCTGCAAGTGGTGCCGATAACCTTTCGGAAGCGTGGCTCTCAGGGATCTAGCCCGTTACCTGCCAAGCTTGCGAGGCTCGAACTGTGGTACTCATGGTCTGCCTATCAAGCCAGGCCAACCGAAAGTATCCATCTCAACTTTAGCACCTATTCTGGCAGGTAGCCATGAGATCTTGGTGGATGTTCATGTCCTATTCTGATCTTGTGGGAGGCCACGAGGTATCGAGAAGAGTTCTGCGCTGCTTCTGGTTCTATGAAAAGATACATCTGACACTGGGGCCTGCATCTTTTCTTCGGTGGCGTTTGAACCGAATAGGCACAAATTATTAGGGTGCTCGCTCAACTAATCATTTCTCGTATAGTTGCTCGATTCGGCGTGCTGTCATCAAAAAGCGCTTCTTTTATCTGCCCGAGATTGCGATGGCATGCAGCAAGTCGACAAGTCAGTGCGACATCAACCTTGCATCCCGATGGGAGCTCGTTTCGAGGAAAACAATGGTTTTGGATTTGTCGACGATCCATCTATGGATTCATATCACCGCGATGCATGCTTTCGCCGACACTTTACCAAGCGTCCCAATATGTTATCAGTCACAAACAGCGCAGCCTCGTGCAATTAATATGATGTAAGTATGTATTCCGTGTGTACGCAACAATACGGGCCCGGGTAAAGTCAAATACAACTTACCAAGCTGAGGTGCACTTAATCTCCACCAAACCTTTCGATGCAATTTCACCTGTCAAATGGTTATCGCGATAACGGTAGACAGTCTTCCAACCCCGTCGTCGACAAGCAATCCAACGGGCATATGATAAATTGTAGTTCAGGAGTTTCATCCTCGGATTATGCAGGAGCTGCTTTCGAAACATCGACAAGAAAAGAAAAAAGTATTAATAGACGACAACACAGAAGCTTTCTCACGTCATGTTCCCGTCCACTCCGAAAATTGCGGAGGGAAAATTAACAGGAATTGCGCATTGGGGCTTGGAGAGGATATCCTGACATGGCCACGAGGGATTGAGACATTAGTTAGGACGAGAACCTAACTAGCTAACCTACTCTTCGACTTAGGATCCACCTGTTTAGCCTAGCTCTCTACATGACAGTAGTTAAGCAGCTCAGATTGAACCTCAAATCAGGTCTCCCACATCAAAAAGGATTTTCCTTCTCCTGCATACGGCAATTCTAGGATCGATGGTAGAGATTTCGTTTCCCATCATGCATATGCACAAGCATCCTGAAGCACGACCCTAAGTTTCCCGCGTATCAACTGTCGTTTAACGACTGGAAGGGATTGCTGAGTCGTCTAGCTAGATGTCAAGGCAGGGGGGAACTCTGGAGCCGGGTACCCCATGCATACGTCCCAGACGAATCCGGTTCTGCATGCCTCATGTATCCGTTTCCTGAGATTGCCGATTGTGCTTATGCTTGATCAATTGAGTGCCTAGGCTTTCGGTGGAGCCAGGACTCTCACTTATAATTTCATTCGCTACAGTGTAACTATTTAAGTAGTTCGCTAATTCCTTCGCTGTTTCTTAAGAAGTCCCCGGGTTATGCGTGATGCGAAAACCAAATTACCAACTCTATTTCAGGTTCCAATAAATTTCAGAGCTCATTGCGATATACACTTATCTAGGAGGATTTGATACGGGTGCTACCAATATGGCCATCAGGCAACCGAGACCAAGAATTTGAGCTGGTGAGTGGCAATGTCTCACGACGGAAACTTGGAGACCCGCATCATACTATTGCCAGTTATCAAGATATCAATGCTGAATGGTGCGATGATGGTCTTATGGCCGTATATCCGGTGAACATCTACGAACCCCTGCTTTCCTTTCCAGTAAATGACTAGCCAATATAACATCGAGGGCCCTTGCCTGTACTGTTTTATTGATATACTAGCGCATTTATGTAATCATCCATACGTACTGTTATTCTGTTACAATACCTAGTAGCTACCGTTTCCGATATGACCTTTCAGTTCCTTTTAATCCGCTTTATTAAATTGAACGAATTAGCTATTATCGCTATTTTGATACATGTAGAAGGAGAATTGGCCTGAAGTGCGCATTGTTCGGATTATATTAACAAAACCCCGCCGACCTGACATTAGAATCGCAATGCTCGCTGCAGACTTCTTGGCATAATAAAGAATCGACCTGCGAGCAGTAACTGCCCTCTGCATATAGACCAGCTTTTACCATTTCACTTTTGGTCTTATTTTCAACATTATGCAAAGAAACTCAGAAATGAAAACGCCCTATGCAACTCAAAAGAATTATGAAAAAAAGAAATCATACAATCAAGCTCCGATAAGAGCAACTTCGGCAACTGTAGCTCCGAACTTGGCCTTGGGGTTCGCCTGATTGCCTGCAATGGTCAATCTTGCGAAACGCCCTTCGTACTCTCGGTCGAAGACAACGGTGGTGCTATTGCCATCCTCGATCTGGGGCTCAATGTATCGCTTGGGGTCCCATTCAATAGAGATTTCAACGTTCTCTTGTCCCCAAACACGTTCCCAAGTAGTTGTATCATTAGAAATTTCGAGAAGCCAGCTGTATGGGACGACCGCGCCCCAGGTGAGGATAACCTCGCGGATTTTTCGGTGATCGCTCGAAATTTGAGCATTATTCGGAGCAGGAGGGAAGGCAGCTGCAAGATCTATAACGATGCTGCTTGGTGCCTTGGTAGCCGGCTGCCAGGTGGTAGCATTGCTGCCATCGACTGCGGCAAGTGGGAAGTGAGATGGCGCCCATGTTCCATTGCTTGTAACGGGAACGCACTGAGCGAGGTTACCAGGTTGGAATGGTGGGTTCTTGTGTGGAAGACGGGTGGGAATAGTAAGGACTTCATTAAGGAATAGGTGATACATGCCAGCCTTCGCATTTTTCTTTCCAATGCGAACTGGGACAGCACCTTTGTATTCAAGGTAGGAATTTCGGGAAACAACACGCTTGATTGTGGTATTTTGTTGACCGATGTATACCTCGAAGCTTGCACCCTGCCACTTAATCGTCTTGTAGAGAATACCACCACTGAGATGAGGTGGAAGAGATGGCTCGAGATAAAAAGCGTCTTGCATTGGCCGGAATCCGGTGTACCCGTGCGTCCATATTTGAAGGTACCCTCCATGACCGGTAAGGAAGGGGAAGGCAGGATTCGTTCCACCGTTGGTTCGAACATTATCATCAACCTGTTCTGAGAACTGGTACCAAGGTGCTCGGAGATATGTTTGAGATCCTTGGAGTGCATGGGTCCATGATTGGCAACCAGTATCAATCAGCTCAGCTGATACTACAGAGTAAACCGACCATGTCATGGCGGGGCCATCCGGTGACTGGGCCTTCGCGTAAAAAAAGAGATCGTTGCGTGCCTGGGTATCATTAAACTTGAATCCCAGAGGATAAGATATCAAAGCGACATCAACTTGCTTGATGGTAACGGATCCGTTCATTCCTGTAAATTCTGGAATAATACCGGCCTCAGCGTCATAGGGAATGAACATCTTCTGGGCAATGCTCGTCCAGTTAGATGGAGCAGAGAAGCCGACCATTTTTGCAAGATCAAGAGCGACAGAGAACAACTTCTTAATAGAAGCGTTAGTAAAGGCGCCATCATCGACGTGGTTAGCGTATTCATCCTGCGATAAAGTTAGTAAATACTGATATTGATGAATCCGCATTTTTGCTTAAGAGAAACTTACAGGGTCGGTAAGGTTTGTAGTGTGGTAGCTTCCATTAATAAAGGTGACGTATTCGGTGAAAAAGTTTGCAACCTTACGAATGATAGGCCATCCTTCGTTTTGTAAAAATTCCATATCTCCTGTATTAAGGAAATACTCCCATGCTGCAAATGCGATGTCTGTATTTAGATGGTACTGGTAATCAACGCAAGGGCCTGTTCCGGTGCAGTTTCCGAACCGTCCAGTGGTCCAAGAGTATACAGCAGTATCTTCGCTATATCCGTATTCACGTGCATTGCGTTCCGATTGGGCGAGCAGCCTGCTCCTAAGGTTTATAATTGGGAGAGCATACTCTGGCCAAATTGTCACAAGACCTGGGTACATCCACAAGTCTGCGTCCCAGAAAACAACTAGAACACAATCTGTTAGCTTATATTGTAAAATATAGAATGAGAAAAGATTATTCAAACTTACACCCAGCATAACTGTCACTGGTCAGTCCACCAACGGAGATGGAAGCATCGCTTCCGAGGCGCTTGGGGCCCTTCCCACTTCTGACTGCACAAAGCAAGTGGAAAAGGGTGGCCTGCAAACTGATTTGAAGTTCTTCGTCGTATTCGGCGAGGATGGTGCCATCCTCCCACAAATCATCCCAGGTGTCGTTGTGCTCTGAGAGCAGCTGATCATATCCAGCGTCTGAAGCAGCCAATGCCGCCGTCCTGGCAACTTTGTCTGTGCTTTCTGGGAATGCCTCACTGCTCGCAATTCCGACCGATTTGAAGACAGAGAATTTCTTACCACTAGTCAGGCGAGCTTTAAAAACTTGCGAGACAGATGAAACATCCTTAGGGACCCATTGGATATTTTCTCCCGATGCGCGGCCAGATGTAGTACCACTGAATTTGACAGTGGAGTAGACATATGCTGTGATATCAGGGAGACCACTAGGATGGACGGCAGACCAAATGATATTTTCGGCTCCTTGTTCCATTCCGGTACCAGCAGGCCATGTGCGAAGAGCACCTCTACCGTCAAGCAGATCTAGGAAGGAAACTTCAACGTCATGGCTGGCTACCACATCCAGTTGTATATAACCAACATTTGCGCGGAATCGGCTTGCTATGACGGTGTAAGTTAAATCATAGGTGCAACCGCCGGCTGGACTCCAGGTAAGAGATGTCTTGACGACGCCGTTTCTCAAACTCATAGATTGCATGAAATTCGAAATCGTGGAGTTCTTTGTGCCAGGGCCGTAGGTATCTCCAAGGGGAGTAATCAGGTACATAGTCACCCAGCTTGGCAAGCCTGCGATGACACTTTCACCACCCTGAGCAGCGAGCTCGGGGAAGTTGGTACGGGTTGTATTGGGTTGACTGTTCCAGAATCCAGAGACGGTACCAAATGTGACTCGACGATTATCCAACGGCCACCCATTTACAGGCTGGGTTGGTCCATCGGAATCTGTATCATTGAAATCCTGTTGAAAACCGTGCCCTTCAGCACCGAAATGCTGACCAATGTATCCATTGGCAACATAAGGAGTATGCTGGTAGGCATTTTGGACCAGTTGGTTGGTGTATAAAGTGAAAGTCTTGTTATCCCAGTGAGGAGTTTCCAACGGATCACTAGACCAGACGCTTTCACTGGGTGGTGGGTTCTCAACCTGGCGGCGTTCTAGAACATGGAGAGGGTCTTTGGCTAATTGAGCCCATGGGAAGGCCGTTGAAGTGCCAAGTAGAACCGAGGCCAGGGAAAAGCGAATGAGGGTCTTCATTATAGTGAGCGTGTCTATCTACGACTAGACGCCGTGACTGTATATAGCGCTAATAACTGTCTATTCTGGATTTATAAAGCAGAAATTAGATATTTTTTTGATCAAAAGGAAAGAGGTTGAACCAGTGGATTGATGATGGTGAGGATAGATAGACTATGCAATGGTAGAGGTGGATTCTTTATCCTTCAGTCTTCAACAACCACAGACATTGCATAGTGCAGTCAACACCACGCATATTATCTTACCTTCGCCCAACACGAAACGAAATCGAAACCGAAGAGATTCTGCAGTGTCTCGTAGAGCAGCTTGCCTACTTAAATAGGAGACTGATGCATCGTGACTATGGGCAATTGGGGGGTGTAATTGGTTCTAAGGTGGGTTCTGCGATACCCTCGAACTTACCTATTAATCCAAGACTCCGCTCCTATATCCAGCTGAGGCCGTCCTAACTCCAGTCCGGCCAATGCAGGCAATTGGAGGATAAATAGCTTTGCTACCGTAACTCCTTCTACAAAATGATTGAGGGGCACTTTGAGGATGCGATCGGTCCTCAACCCGACGAACGCTTGCCTTCTTATAATCCTGCATTTCCAAGCTTCTGTTACCCAGGAGCGACAGCAGCTAGCATACTGCGCAGCGCCGACACGGGAGTACAAGCAGGCTGCTGAGGTCCTTTCAATCTTCAAAGAAAACGTCAGTTGGCAGACACCTGCCGACGATCCAACTGATGTCTTGCACAATCCTCGCAATGAAAAACTTTTAACTTCCCCCTCCTGCAAGGTAGCCTCGAGACCACCTGCAAGGTTGTGAGAGCTGCCTGTTGAGACATGCAGATGGGATGAGAGACTAGACGGGACTAAGCTTTGGGGTTGAGATTATCTCTGGTGGGGTTCATGGATCCGGGGTATATGTCGTATGCCATGACCAGTACTCCGAGAGAGCAATATCAAGGTATAGGGTACCTTGCGAATATCTAGGTTGACGTTGTGATGCTCAGGATGACCCAGGTTTTCAACAGTTCCCTGTACGAAACGGCGATTTTGCTTTGTATCTTCTGTTGCACCAAGCATTCGCCCCCAAGAAACAGGTTCTGCTCGCCCAGATTTTAGTCTAAGGAAACTAATGCTATTGCTTCCTTTCATCAAGACTTCCTGGTATGTCTCTACTCAGATGGTTAAGCGAGTACTGATGCTATTTGTTAGATGCGTGTCTTAAGAGGTCGACGATGCCTTCCAGAAGCAATAGCTTCACTTTCTATGAAGTCATCCCGGGGTGGCTTGTCTCCACATGAGAAGACGAACGGCTTGGCCCTGCTGCATACACGGCAATCCAACTCGGTCCAACCCACGAGCTTGACTCGGTAGTCGCATTCATTTGCGCAAATTTGCTCAATGACTGGGCATCATGGGGTGTTTCCGAATCCTTTTGAATCGAACAGGCTCGTCGCAACCGAGAGCAAGAGATTCTATGATTATTGTGTTACGCTGTCCATAGTGGTGAGGCAAGATTTGACCCAATGCCTTTCGATCCTTGTGAACATGATAACGTGAAGCAGATGGCGTACCTACCCGCCCAACACCTGCAGCTTGACAGTAGCTCTTGGCATGATATCATGCAGCAAAAACCCCGGATTTTCCAAGAACGGGTATCATATCCGGCAGAACTAGTTGCAATCTAAACATCTTACAGTTCCATGCTAGCTATGCGAATACTACGTTTAACTCTGGGTCTGTCAAGGTACTTCTGGGAATTGCGGGCATGGGGAAGCAATTCAGTATGTTGGTCCAACAGACAAGAAGATATCGGAAACATTGCCAATCTAACCCTAGAGGTCGATATAATGATAATTGCACTTGGCAAAGGAGGGGGTGATACTTTTGTCCTCTGGGGGCGCGAGTGCGGGGTTGCATTGTTCCTGCGATGTAACTCTCGGAAGGATGCACAAATATTAAACGTGAGTGACCAAGATCTTGTAACTCTAGTAAGGTGTCGATATACGGTTCGAAGTCTACGGGACTTAGCTAATGCCATCGGAGATTGGATCACTTAGTCCTGAATTTCGTAACGACGCAAGGCACCTGGGGCCCTTCTGTTGTATGTTAGTTCGTCGGCGCTTCGGATAGCCCATTGGCAACCGGTCTAACGTAATGCGGTGGCATCCAGTTTTCCGAGGACGAATTTTGGATTCTAGAAACATGATTCCACTCACAATTTATGCAATTGCAATATAGATACTGTCATTTGATATCACAGGGGTAGTATGGAGACACAGAGGTAAGCGGGAACCAGGCTATTATTGAAGGAGACGGCATTTAAAACTTCTTGGGTCTCCTAAACAGTAGGGGTAAACCAGGTGGAGCTAGATTTCTAGAACTTCGAACCTCGAAACGGGATCCCTCGCATTCTCACGCCCTCCCTTCATCTGGCGGACACGCTTGTGGAACGTCACGTTTTGGGAAAGTGACAACGTTGTCGGCAACACAAAAGGCCTGCTGATATATACCGACGACTTGACAAGTGCGGCTGCGGATATTGTGGTAAGGAATTAGTCATAAAACTTTGAATATTAACCATGAGTGAAGGTGTTCATCTTAGGGAAAAGACATGCAAGACCGAGATTTTGAAAGTATGTTGGGCGTATGCTCTGGGCATGGTTGGTATTGCTAATAGGACTGAGGCCAGGGTGTACCAACATAAAACTGAGTTCATATTCACTAACATGTGCTAATTTCACCTTCGCGAACCCAGTTTGTTATATCCCGGACCTGATGGAGGATAATTGACGTCTGTCGAAGAAAAAGTCTTTTCGGTGATGTCAATATTCAGGACGAGATACTGGGTCGAAACGACGAATTGGCTCTAAACTCCGACGGCACTATTAAAAATACCAACCCGAGGGACCATGACATGCAACCAAATGTGATTACCAACACCAACGATGGTACCAACGAATTCCTACGCCCCTTGTTTACGGCTGAACCTCTACGGCCCCTTATCTTTCTGAAAGGAATATCGTTATCGCATGCGAATAGATTTTATTGAATGAGCTATACGTACAGGGGGGAATAAATACAAAAAATGTTAAGAACGAGATTCAAGGGTAAGTAACAGCAACATATGTATACGTGATTGATATATACTAAGATGAAGAAGATGTTTTCTTAGATTTCTTCGCCATCCAAGACGCTTGGTCTTCGAATCGGTAAGAATCCGCCAGAGAGTGATCGAGCCCACACGTTGCCCGGGTTGTGCAAGTTCAACCACCCACACTTTTTCGAATCAATGCATTTCGAATTGCTCGTCTAAGAAAGACCAGCAGCTCTGATTCTGGCAGTCAAGAAGCTGACAGCCTCTGGAACTCTTCGGACGTAGTCGAGATGGGCTGGGAGAATGGTGAGAGTACCATAACAGACAGCGTCTCCGACGTTGCAGATGACTTTGGTCTTCTCAGTTGGGAAGTTGGGGATGCGGCCACCATCTTGCAAGTTTTGAGTATCTCCGTAAGTGACAATGCCGGCGATCTTAGCCTTGACAGAGGCGGAGAGGTTTTCCACAGCTCGGTGAGTAAGAGCAGCTCCCTGACTATAACCACCTCCGACGAGGATCGAATTTGGACATTTGGAAGCGGCGTCATTGAAGAGAGCACGCATCTCCGCAATTCCAGCCAAGTCAGCACCCCCTGGAAGGAAGTTGGTGGAGAGAAGAGCAGCGTAGTCGATTCCCTCAACTGCGACTCGGCTTGCACCAAAGGCGGTCTTCAATCCCTGTCCAGTTGGTGGCCCAACGGTAGAACCCTAAAAATCGTTATTAGACGGATGTTCAAAAGAGAATTGACCCGAAAGTCATATATTGGCGTGTTTAATTTGCGAGCAAGCTTACCAAGTTTCCGATTTCAGTCGAACCTCTCGCAAAGAAAAAGATGACGGGCTTGCAGCCGCTTCTGGTATATTCATTCTCAGTAATACCAACAGTGGTTTGTCGCTTCTCAAGGCCGAGCTCAGGATCAACCGGAGTAGGAACAGCGGCGGCGAGAGCGGCGAGGGTAGAGATGATGAGTTGGAACTTCATTTTGATTCTTGATGAAAGTTAAGATAATCGATATCTTTTAATAAGGTAGGTAGGTAGGCTGAGATGCTTTGGGCAAACTTGCGAGTTTGATTCTTTGCAAGTGGTGTTCGAGTGATGCAATATCCTAGAGGATTGCTGATGCTGATGCTGTTAATGATAGTGGAAATATCTCGACGAGGAGGGTGAAACCTGCCTCTTTATACAAATCATCGTCCATCGACGCGCCAGCTTGAAGCATTAATGGTATCATGGCTTCTAAGAGCGCTATTCTGCCGCTCCATACCCTCGGTTACTCCTCGTAGCTGCGATTTGAGATTATCTTCGAAACAAGGCGAGTTAAGTCGGTGACCAGTTTGAAATCTTCGTTTCAACCGTATCCCCAGATATTGGTGTCGTTGATTCTAGCTCTGCCTCGGAACCCCGCTTTATTGCGGATCCACTCTGCAGTTGATCCATGAAATTTGATCATTTAATTGATACTATTTCCGCCTAGCCATGATAGCGACAGGGAAGTGGACACGAATCTACGGCCTAGCGCAGCTTAAGATATCGTCGGCCTCGGTAGATACTAAACTAGGTCTGGTGATATGGATTATTATTATACCCCTGCATATAGATGGGATGAGACCTGGGGATGGTGTGGAGATCGAGCACACGGCAGGCTCCGACCTGGACGGGACCATTCTCTGACGACTTTGGGGCCATAGACTAACAATATCACGGCGGGCTCGGCTTAGACATACAGACCTATACTCATAGGACTCGATAACCTACGATCCAGACATGAATTCTGTTACATAGCATAACGAACTTGCGAATTCTGCAGCTCTAGCTATGGTCATACCAATGAAGCCTTAGATTCCTTATGAAGGAATGGGGATCTGACCTAGATCTGCCCCGCACTAGCCCTTCGAGGTCAATGCCCCGGAACACCAAGCGAGTGTACCCCAGGAATAGCAATCTGTGGGGAAGATGGGATGGATGATCAAATCTAATATTCTGATTGGAATTCCACCTCAACCGAGAGTTCAAGAGCGGCACATTGCAATAATATGGCCTGCATCTTGCGGTTAATTCTAAAAGCTTGGGCTGTCTCAGAAGTGCTCTTCGGTATGGGCAGCTTGCATTGCATTGTTTGTCCACGATGTATGTAAGTATGGATGGGCATAATGCCTGGAGCTTAGCTTAGATATTTCCAGTTCCATCCATATGGCCTGTCAGGATTAGGTGCACAACCGTGACCATATGGTCAACCCTGATGTTAATCATGGTGAAAGCCTACCTCTAACGGAAAGGAAAGCGAAAGTTCCGGTTTCTTGGAGAGTCTCTAGATTCTGAAGGCTATATCTGATTGGCTGGTTGACCCACTTACCGAGGCATATGTAGAAAAGTGGAGACGAGACCTCCATCAGTAACGCCAAGCGCATGGACCAAGAAAACGTTTCTGGAGAACCTTGGGCCTGTGCACATTTTTCTCGCTCTGGAACCAGGTTTGGGGCATCGTGATCATGATCATTCAAGCTGATGTCCTGCAGATTCAAATTTGAATGTATGCTTACCCCTGGATTGTGATCATGCATAACGGGAGTGTTCTAGGTCTTGCTTGGAGGAAAAATTCAACCTCTGCCACGAGTTCTAACCGGGGAATGTAGTTTATGCAGCGCATTAATCTGTTACCTCTTGCCAGTGGGTTAATGTTTAGCTATGGGAATCGTTGCAGCTCGGCTTAAAACTCGGATAACGAGTCGTAGGCGGTCAAAGTAGGAGATGACGAGAAGTCAAGTTTCAAGTTTTAGCGGATGGAATTTCAACAATCGAGCACCCGATCGTGCGCTTTTGCTCTCTTCGAAAGTGTTATGAGCGACATGTAGGCTTAAGAGCCGTTGTTACCATCTGGGGACCATAGCTTAAGGCTTGGAGATCTAAGCTGAGGCGCCTTGGCCGTGATACGGTTTTGGAATTTTAATACATTCGCGGGTGGACAGGTACTTTTATTCTAGTCCCAACTTAAAAATCGATATCCTGAATTGGAAGGCCTGCACGCCGAGAATGCTTTGTATGGGTGTTCTACACCTATGATTCCGGAGTCGGGACCCAGCAGCAAATTACAAAACCAAGCTGATGGTTATAGTCAGTTTGTAGACGCGGATGTGTAGCTCTATGAAGAAACTCCCACTACTGACAGCCTTCGGCTATGGCCTATTCGTTATGTAGAATTTCGGGGATTTTAGGGAGTCAGGTTAACGAGTACGAGCATTGGCAACCGTAGAACCCCATATCTAAACACGGAATAACCGATATACGACCGCGCCGGTTGTACAGCCGGACCTTAATTTGCCAACTGCAGAAGTCTGTATTCGCGGGAGGATGACTCGCGTTTCAATATGGCAAAGAGGGGCCCAGCAAGTGGGTTTGGGGGCCGGCCGTCTAGATATGCCCCTAGCTTAGGCTGCGCAGCTGTCGACAGGGGGGATATTTGCTTATTCTCTCCGCATAGACTCGAGGCGACTCCCAACATGCCCCTCCTGCGTGCATGCAAGCGCAAGATCCCAGATGGCCCCGCCCTTCCACATTTTGAATCCAGATCTCTTGTCTTCGGGTGAAATTTTTGGCTGACCACCTCGGCTACCCCACCGTTATGGACGCTTGAGCGGAGTATTATTTGTATAAGGGCGTGTAGGCGAACCATTCTCAGAAATGTTTTGCCCTTTCAAATTTAAGTCAATCGTGCATAGGCCCTAAATATATAATAGGCTATAATCTATAGAATCCTCTGCAAATGGCTATTCTACCTGTGGCAAATCACAGCTAGAACAGTACAATATACACGTACATCTAGGTGAGGAATTTGTTGGATGATCATTAATCTCGCAAATGGATATTCCATCATGCTATTCGACTTTGTACTTATGATGTTTCAGGATTTTGAAAATTGGAATCCGAGCTTCTCCGAACCACACGGGCCTCCATTCTTTCGTCCAGACCTGAGCTTCATTGCAAACAGATACCATCCATAGTGCATTTCTAGTCTGGTGGAACCTATTGGCTAGCTTTGAATTCTGGTGGAGCGTATTATTGTCGTATTTCGCTCACACATTCACATGTCCTCGATTGAGAACCCGATTGATCTAGTGGTCATATTTTATTTTCTTCATTCTATAGATCTACCTCAAAACCACAATCTTACATGCTAGAGCTGACAAATATATAGCACTCGTAAGTTTCAGCTGCGGCTATAGATTTCGGCCGAAGGGATAAGTTTTATGAGCTGATCCTAAACAATCAATAACATTATGAGATTCAAAGGTTGTTTAAATACCGTGATGCTATATGGCAAATCAGCAAGTAGCCCAGACCTTGACAGAGAGTGTTTTATAGCATAGGCGAGTACTTCGAACCGGAGTCTCTATTTAGCCCAAATGCGAGATATGCTGCAAACCTCGGGCTCAACAATCTAAGGTTTTATATATATGTACACTGCTCTCGTTCTCTCTCCAACCCTTCATCTCTCCCGCCCTCTCTCCATCTCCCTATCTTTTTGAATTTTCATTCTTTTAAATGTGTATACACTTTACTATCCTGTACATTAGGATGCTACATGGTAAGGAGAGATACCTAGGAAAAGCGACAAAGGCCTCAAATCCAGCCGTCCGGCTCGGTATATATATTGATATATTTCTCTTCCGCCTTAGGAGCACCTAGATTCGAGGATCACTTTTCTCGCACTTAGACAAGTTAAGTAATTAAGTGCTAAGGCAATAGTTTTCATGATCGGCTCCAATACTGATGGATTCGAGAGATTGGTAGGCGACTCACAGCTTTGAGTTGTGGATGTTGCATTTCCCAAAACGTGAAAAGTCAACCTCTTGGCATGTGCAAAATCGATCTTGCTTACTGACAGCTCGTCTGTCTGCTCAATAAATTGTACGCAGGCTGGCACTTAATTGTCAGTAGCTGGAAGCATTTGGGATGGGTGGTATTTATTGGCGCTGTATCGACATATTTAATGTGCAAAATACAAAGCCGCATATTTAGCAATACAGTGCCTGGAGTGTACGAAATGGAATCCTTTGTTCGGTCTTGGAGTTTCTTGGAGTTAACGTGGAACCGTTGGTCCAGACGGGAAAAAAAGGATAAGACTCCTTAAGATCAGCTGGCATGATGATACGATTTCGATGCAAGGAGTGCTTCGACGTGCCATCCTGCATGCTATTTTGCTTGACGGCGTCTCTTTCTCATCGAGGGGCGGGCCCTGTCCAATCCAGGGCCAGAGTTTTCGGCAGGCTCCCATGGCTTCCTCTTGCCGATCAGGTACCCGATTCCTTGATATTGGTAGTAATGTATTTGAGTAATACTTTTGATGCTTGCATCTCTTAACACGATATCATGCGCCAAAAACGCCGACAGCTGCACCGGATTCAGGACGAAGTAAGGTGGAAGTACTGGAATCATCCTTTATGACAGCTGGAGGTTCAAAATTTTATTCAATCATGTAGCACGTGGTATTTCTTATTGAGATGATATTGATGATACGAAGCTGAGTGGTTCAGCCGCTCTTCCCGCGTGAAGCGAGTCTATGTATGACAAGGCCAGTGGGGGAATATTCGAACTGATGCTGAACGCGCCGCTCGGATCTCGAACTTGCTGCCGACCCTACCGTCAATGGACTTAAGAGGAATACGGATTACACGACTCCTCTGTCTGTGCTGCAAGAAGCATGGAATACTTATCCCACGAGTGATATATCGCCTAAAATTCCTCTTCCCGGTTGCTTATGCTGAATACTGCAGTAATGCGGAAAATTTATGGATTTTGTTCACGGCGTAGTTACTACAATCATGGAAACATCCTTCACGGGTTCCTCCAGACGTTGAAGCAATAAAATGAATGTAGAGTGTGCGGGGTTATCCGGAGTGAATATTCGAACAGGGCAGCCCATCAGCTGGAAATCTTAACTCGTAGGATTGGAATAGTTGTACCATGGTGCTGGTTCTATGAATTCAGCCAGGCGGAATATTGCGAGCAGGTCTCCTGTCAAAGTAGACCCGGATTTTCCCTCAGGCTCACATTTTGAGACACCTGAGTAGTTGGGCTGCTCAGGAACCCTTTTGCGCTCAACATCAAATTTCCAAAAATGCCTGTTATAATGTCACTAGGATTTCTTCTGTCTCCTGTGATTCCTCTTCCAATAGGCTTGTAGCAAGTAGCGGAAGCAGCTGGAAGATCCGAGAGCGTGGCGTTGCGATTAACGAGTCTACCCTTGCCTTGGCTCGAAGACTTATCTACGCCAAGTTTTTGCTAGTTTTATCACCCAAGCCGAGAAATTCGAGGAGAATAAAAAGAAAGAAAGAAGTTCAAATTATACCAGTGAAGGGAGAAATCTGGGCCGATTACATTTGTATGCTTAATACTCCGTACTTGATAGTACTTACGGAATCATTGCAAGGATAAGAAAATGGTCCTCCTGCGTAAGGTTCGCATGATAGGGACGGGATTCGAAGCAAGGAGTCTTAATTCCTATTGCTGGGAACTGGGAATATTAACTGTGCCTTGCCTTCCACATGTGGTAGTAGATTCTCACGAGGATGCAGGACAGTCCGTTCGCAACTGGAACCTATAAGACTGTGTTACTGTTAACAAACATTTGAGATATATTCCAATTGAACTGCGCATAACTAACAAGATAGATGGAAGGGTCACCGTAGATGTTGCAATACGCATTGTTAGCCAATACTCGCTGCCTATCTAGCATACCTGTCGTTCCGAGACGTTGCAGCCTCGAACGGAGGAATCAAGAACTTCTCGTTGGAATGCCGCATTCGCCGTTTGATACTACAGAACCGTCCACGCTCATCGATGTGTCAAGAGTCTGGACAGGCGGTCCAGCGAAGGAGCGCGCCACACTTTTTAAAAGAACTTTGACCCTGTCTGAATTCCAGGCAGGTCCCGAGACTTTCCAGTAAGACTATCGATCGATACCCCGTCCGTGCGCGAAAGCAGCCAACCATATCCTCTGGTGCAAATTGTTATGTTGGTTGGTTGGAGTCTTGTTTCTCGCTCGTTTGCAGCGATGTTTCATGTGGGCTTTGGAACAACTTAAGTTAAGTACTTAAGTCAACTTGTGCTTGTGGGGATATTCTGAGAAAGATATACGATTGTCCAGAGACGCGCGAAAAGTCTTTCTAGCTAGACGAAGGCCGTCGATGGGTCCTCGCCGTATCCGTCTCGATCGACGGACCCGCACTCAAGATGAGAATTGACCCTTTGCTTCCTTTGGCATGAACTGTGTATTCCGTGTGCTAGTTAGCTAAAAGGTTTTTTTCCTTCTGGGTATCCCTTTGTTCGGCCGCATGAAATGTTATTTTTTTCTGGCGCGCAGTTTTGAAAATACACACCCCTGGCCTTCAAAGCAATGGGCGCCGACTTCAGTCAACAGATAACCTAGTCCCATTAGTTAACGTTACCACAGTTATGGAACTCGGAAGGATGCTTTTTTTCTTCTTCTCTAGTTCTCCCTCTTCGATCTTCTATCACTGGCACTGACCCTCCGAAAGGCGTAATTTAGTCTCCTTTGAAGTCCAAAAATGTCTGCCCTGGCCTAGGTACTTTTCTGGGCACAGCAGGTCCCGCACTGGTACCTGAATTTCTGATATAAGGCATTACTGCCCCCATGCCCATGCGCAAGTCTTTCTCAGCTGGTTGCCCGCAGTAATAGTATCCTGAGAGGGTTCTGTTCTACCTGATCGACCATTGACCTACTTTCCATTCACTCATTCAAATAACCGACATCTTTCCATTTGTATCTCGACATCGTCATCCATATCCTTCAATATCTGTTTCATGATCGATCAGTGTGCCACGATTCGATCGATCTCCCATACACACACACATACATATACATACATACATACATATCTATATATTCCGCCTAAAGAGCCTTTCAGATTTCTAATTTCTGCCGACAGCTAATTACTCGACAACACGGGAAAAAAAAAAAAAAAAAAAACTGTGCGAGACGCCTATTCGAATTTAACATTAACTATCCTTATCGATTACGATCTTGCTGCAAGGCCTCATCGGACATTTGGATATCTCCAAGGCAGTTCATCCATAGCACCTCTTTTATATATATCGCTCATCACGCATCTAACTTTACATTCCTGCGCTTCGCGTTTTTCCCGACCTTTACGTCACAATATATCCTCTACATTGGATCGTTTAAGAGTTTGGCCAAGGGTGAAAGAAAAGGACCAACCAGCGCCACAGGCTACCGAGTGCAGGGAGACGTGTTCGCTGGAAAACTATTGGGGAAAAATTTACAATCCCGGGTCTTGCTTGAGGGGTGTGTGTACAGCACAGCAAAAGATCGAGACCTGTCTTGGATATTATTGAATTCGCAAATTCGAACTCGAAAGTCTTGGATCCCTCCGCTTGGACTCTGTCAGCGAAGGGCAATTTGCGAATCGGTGGACTTCCTTTCTTGGAGGCCATATAGCATCGATATCTCATCGACCTTATTGCCTAACTGACAACTCATATATGCATACTATCTTGACGCTAATGCGCATCACATCAACATAATCAACCTATACTGTGTATATTTGCATTGCACAATTGAAGGGATTCCATAAAGCTAAATGCTAGTAGTATGATACTGGCTTGACGGACAGTGGCGGAGACAGGAAAAAAAATAAAATAAAACCACTGCAAGACAATTGCTTTAGTATATTGAGGCTGTCACTATCACGTACGCTTTTGGGGCGGAACACTCCCCAGCATCAAGAAACATCAGTGTTACGGATTCGACGGAACGGCCCCAAATCCCGTTAATTGGAGTATCGACAAGGCCATCGACCGGCCTAGTGGGTATTCCGCGGCGACGTGGACGCATCGATTGCGGTGAAGAGGTCCAACTTGTCAGCTGCAGCCGACCCTCCATTCCTTTGTTAGCCTGCTTTCGGCCACAAGCAGGTCCCCACACTGCACGAACACCGAGCAGGTAAAGCCAACCCCGAGGCTGGCAGGCCCTTGCGACGTTACCATTGGTTGTCACTTGCTTTGGCGTATCAGCTAAGCCTTTTAGCTAGAAACTACCATGGAGGTGATTCAGCTTGCCGCTGGGACTGCAGGCCTGTCTTCGAAGCACAGAGCTCAACATCAACTGCAACTGCAACGACCATCTCATGTTTCCTTATTAATCTCTTCGAACTCCGTCACTAATGTTAACCCCCTTCTTGTATCTTCCCCAATTTCTTTCCGGTATTCTTGTGTTTCTTCGTCATCTGCGTCATCTCTTCCATCTGCATCTTCCCCCTTTTTCCTGAACGACGAAAGTGACGAATTCGAAGCTGAAGAGGTAAGCAGCCGAAGCAACACGCCATCCCCCTGTGAGCTTCCGGCTTATATAACTTCGACCACTGCCACTCCAGCTGTCGAGTATCGTCGTTCGAACTACCGTTCTCCTTTATCTCGCCCTCTTTCGTACCGTAGTCCTTTAGCTACCAAGAATAGCGTTTCTGCTGTGCCTTGTGATACTACAGTTGGCGTTCCTGGGCCCAAGGCTTGTGTGACAAGGACAAGGACAAGGCCCAGTTTTCGACCCTCACCACTTTCACCGTACGACCACAAACCCGATCAATTCGATACCAATTGCCTTGGTATTTCTTCTTCTTCTGCTTCTGCTTCTGCTTCTGCTTCTTCTCGAAGATCGGATACCGGGAGTAGGTTAAGCTGGTACAACCCCCTGCTATCTGAAAGATTCCAGTTGGGATACGTGGACGAGCACTGCACCGAAGACTCAGCAGACGAATTCGATTCCTGTGATTCATCTGATACAGAAGGGCCAGCCGACGATAAACCTATTTTCCAGGCCATTCAAGAGTCAATTCTATTTTTCAATACCATCTCTGACATTCCAATCCCTGCGTTCGTGGAAAACGCTTCCTATTTCCAGAATTCGCTAGCGCCGAACAAACCAAATTCTCAGTCACCAGCACTTTCGAGGGAGTCAACTGGCTCTCGGACGTCATCGCCATCCTCAGTCAAGAGTGGCCACGTCAAGAAACCTTCATTGGTATCTCTTGACAAAGTTGCCCAGAATTCTTCGCCCATTCTTAAACAGGATCCTGATTCTCTTGACGACTCGGACTCTTTATATAACTTTTCGTACCCTAGTGGTTCTGCCAGCACATCAATCACTTCGGCTTCCCTCTTTCCTTCTAAGGAAGCAGCCGAAGCATACGCCAGGGCACAAATCGATCTTGATATAGAAGCTGCTATAAACGAGAGTGCACGTCTAGAGGAAGAAAGGAGAGTTAGAGAGGCTGAAGAAGACGCTGACTTCTTGAGGGCATTACACGAAAGCATCATTGCTGAAAAGGAAGCACAGGCTAGAAGAGAAGATCTTGAATTTCTTGACCGACTTTTCAGCAAAAATAGACCTGCGTCTCCGCTCAGTGATTGCAGTAGTGTCTCTTCTAGATCTTCCGTCTATTCCTCCTGTAGAAATTCTACAGTCTTGACTGTGCTATCACCTCGTCCTTCAAGGTCCCCAATCAAATATATCCCTCCAACAGACACTTCATCCGATATGCCGTCTACACCGGAGGAGATTCCCACTCCACTGTCACACAGCTCGCGAGAGCGACCAATATCTGCAGTTCGTGAGAAGAAACCTAAATCCAAAGGGTCTGCTGCCGATCTTTACGAGATCTCAAAAGACAAACTAGGTCTTCGTCCTACACTGCAGAGGGCCCATACATCGACAGGTGGGGGCTTCAGGAGACTCCTTGGGCTCAGCGGGAAGAGTACCCATGCAGATAATAGTGAAGAAGAGAGACTGTAGGTGCCATTTGATTTTCTTTCTTTCTTTCTTCTTACTCCTCTACTTTGCTTCCGTAAATTTACTCAACCGGAATTATTTAATGCCTTCAATATTTTCTTATAATATCCTGTATATAAAATTTAATATCAGCCGTACTGATACTGTCTGTGATAGTCATGCAAAGTCTTCACGTTCAAGCAGAAAAGGTGATGAGAGACCTCCTATGGACCGAACCGCTAGTGAACCTAGTACCCCCCGGAGCGAGCGACATCGCCACCACCGACATCATAGCGACGGAGTAGAAAGGGAGAGGGAGAGGGATAGAGAAAGGGATAAAGACAGGGATAGAGAAAGGGATAGGGAAAGGGATAGAGAAAGGGATAGCAGCCATCGCAGGAGCCACCGTCACCATCGTGGACACTCAGAAGTATCTTCATCTTCGAAAGATTCCAGAGACAAGCGAAGATCTAGGGATAAACCTAAGGCTCCTGAAGAAAGCACCTCTAAAAAATCACACGATCGAAGCCTGGAAGAAGTCCCTGTTCAAGCTCCACCCAAAGTCCCTACTCCCACCATTCCCGAGGCCGCACCTGTAGCAGAACCGGCACCAGTGACAATACCTGAGGCCCCCTCAGCAAGCATAGATCAGCCCGTCGAACCAAAGAGAAGAAGAAAAAGACATGCGTCTCTCGGTGATATCCTTAGAGTGTCTCGCAAGCTCAAAGCCGGGGCACCCTTAGAGCCTGTAGCGCCTCCAGAACCTCCAAAGATGTAAGTTGGAAATATAATACCATACTAATGGCTGGGAAAGCTATTTAGCTTTCTCAAACAAGACAATGATGTATACTGACTAGGGAATTTAGGGTTGAATGCGTTACTTGCCTGTCTGACGATATACCGGAAACAGAAGCCGCACAGTTGGAATGCGGACATTCATTCTGTAATGACTGTCTCGTTCGCCTCTTCGACCTCTCGTTGACAGACCCTGCTCACATGCCTCCTCGATGCTGCCAGCCGACGCAACACATCCCCCTTCAGCATGTGGATAAGCTCCTTTCCAGAAAAACGAAAATTCTCTGGAATAAGAAGTACCAAGAATATACAACGGTCAACCGGCGATATTGTCCGGCTACAGACTGTGGCGAGTGGATCAAACCCACTGATTTTGCAACAGTTGAAGGTATTGAGGTAGGAACCTGCCCACGATGCAAGATGGCCATTTGCGGCCTCTGTGGCCTCAAAGAACACGGCAAGGAGGAATGCCCTAAGGACGAATTCCTGAACCAGGTCCGCGAACTCGGAAAGGAGTTGGGCTGGCAAAGGTGTTACAGCTGCAGAGCCATGGTAGAACTTGAGAGGGGATGTAACCATATGACATGTCGTTGCACAGCAGAATTCTGCATGATCTGTGGCGCCAAGTGGAAGACTTGCGAATGCCCATGGTTCAACTTCCCGCCAGAGGAAGACGATGCCCCGCCTCCACGTCTTGACGAAAACGGCCATTTGGTTGACGACTTGGCCTGGGGTTGGGACCCCCGCACTGAAGATGACGAACGCGTCGCCCGTCAACTTGCGGCAGACTTTGAAGAACTCGATGTCAATGAACGAGATCCCCATGCACGAACCGCCTGGGCTCCTCTATTCACTGGAGCAATTGGTGAAGGTGTACTGAGACTTCTAGGAAGAACTCGCCACCTCGAGGGAGCCGCGTTGGATAGGCTCCGACGGGCATATGCTACGGCTTTCGACGATGATTTCATGCCAGGCGATAGTGATCACGAGAGCGACGACGAGGTCGCTGATTTCATGGGCGGTAATAAGAACTCTTCTTCTCACAGAAATATGCCACCGACTCTTCGAACAACTCAATCCGATGACTACGAACGCCGCCGCAAGAAGCGCGACTCTACTTACAACCTCGACTGGAGTCCACACCACTCTCAGGAAGATCTGAGCGAAGGAGGTGTGGATTTTGGCTTTTTACCCCAACTTACGAAGAGCTTCCTCCCACGCATGTTTGGTGGACACCACAACACAGAGGCCCAAACAGAAAACTCGAACGGCATGCGCGAGGATATGGGACGCTATGGTGACCTTCTTCAAGGAGACCTTAACGGTCAGAGGAAGGAATTCGGGAGGGTCAACTGGGGTGGAGTTGGTGCCGCTTAGGAAGTCGGCTCTAGAAATAGATGGGCTTATCCTTGTGGTCATTGATTTGCAAGGCTTATAGTCGCCCTCTCTCTCTACTCCAAATTCCTTACTACTCTGATGTTTATTTTGCATTTGCGTACTTCGGATCTTGTTTAATTTCCTAATATTTACAAAAGGCCTCGCCCCATCTACAACTATATCATACACTTAGCGAAAGCTTTTGGCTCGTTTCTTTGAGTGGATTGTGTTCAGAACATGTTAGCATAATCTTAGCGTGCATTTAGCGATTTGTATTACTAGACCATCTTTTCTCTTTTCAAATTGTCAAAGCGATCTATAATATCTTTCTTATTCATCCACTTCATTCGGTTTTCGATATAAGGCCACCCGAGCCACAATTTTCTTTAACAGCGACCCCCCAGACTACTTTACAGGATCCCCAGGATGTGCGATTCCGGTTTAGTTTTCTATTGTAAGTCCCCAGTATTAAAGGCGTGGTTCGGGTGCACCCCGTTCCAAATACGGATGTAGATATACAACCACATATCACGGAAAAGGTTCTCTAAAGTCTTGATACCTACCGGCTTTAAACTTATATTACGCCTTCTTATTATTTTATCCGAATCTTTAGTAAGATAAACCTGAGGAGGTGTATGCGTAGTTCTGTTGTCCCATTTGCGTTTGAGATCTGCATGCTTCGTCGTCTCCGACCAAATAAGTCTTACATATGAATTGGCCCAATGGCTCAAGCCTATTACTAAAACCTCTCGTTTATCTTACAATATCATATCAGGCTCTTCTAATATCCCATGACCTAATCGCTTGTTCTCTTGATATTTAAAATTACTAAACAAGCTTTTTTCCCGGGTTCGAAGCCACCCGTTCGCTCTCTCTCTCTCTCACCCATGCATGCGGAGTTTTGTGTAGATTATTACCGGCATAACCTATAACCATGGCAAGTATCGACATACAACCGGAACCACGGACCTCGAGACGAGATTCCATAAAGCTGGCCCAACGGCGTCAAAGTTTCGATTACAGAGTTCGACGCCGTAGTATATTCGAAGAAGTAGCTACAGCGAAGGTAGCCGCGATGCGGGAGGCTAAAATCCCAAAGGATCCTGCGCATACTCCGGGCACCAACCTCCCGCGTAAACGTAAGCTTAAGCCGCGAGCGCCTCGACTGGAATCTCCGGAATACTTAGCCTCAGGGTCTGATGGGGCGGGACCTCAGAGTGAGACCAAAAAATCTAAAATTCTTCGGATTATTGGGTATATTCCTAAGGGTGTTAAGCTTATAGGAATTATTGTGTTTAATGTTTTTCGGATAATGTGTATACTAGATGAGCATAGCCCACAGTCGGGTACTGATCCTAATTCCCATAAGGTTCCCCAAAAGGGAACCCCTACTAAAAGACCACGGAGAAAATGGTAGTTTGGGGCTAAGCCAAAGCTTGAGTGGTTATCGAGGAACTTAATAACGAGTTAGAATTATAATATGCATGCGATTAAGGGGCTGTTTATTTGAACCTTGTACTACTGTTGGTTTCTAATTGCTTTTATTAATTGCGGAAGCTGATCACGTTATACCGGGCATCCCGTCCGGAGAGCCTTAATCATGCAACCTGAGATATTGATATCGATATATCAAAAGACTATCGCTCGCACATGGGTAAGAATGTGTTGAGTCCGTGCCATTTCTTATAGCTTGGGAGGGCTTAGGAAGGTTTGGTAGAGGCAGTTGAGTAATCATTGAAGACTCGCAAATATTGAATTGGGAAGCGCAGGGCCTGTCAACATCTACTGCCCACTATGATGGACTACATGTGCCTGAGGCTCACGAGTCAGGGAATCTAGATATTTGTGGCGGAGGTCGCAATTTTTGAGATACTCCAGCCCCATATTTGAGCTTGCTATATAGCTACTTGGCACCCTTATATCAGAACCAAATTAATAGGTGCCTTCGGACTTCTCCACATGGCCAATTGGAAACAATCATATCTTCCGAGCAGCCCTAGCAGCTGTTAATATATACTTATTGACACCTGCATGTTTGGGCTATGAAAACATTGCGAAGATTACTAATTCCTGTGTCATTCTCAAGTCAATGCTGACAATCGATAGCATGCGGACGCACATTTGCGAATCTGTAGGTATCCGTCCGAGGTGAATATCTGCACCATGACAGCGGGTCTGGTCTGCTTCCATTCCGAATTATCCAAAGGCTGCATTACAGCCTGCCTAGGCAGGTTTAGTATCGACGAACCAGGTAATGATATCCATTAGCTAGCTGTTCGATATGATGGGCGCTTGACTGCGTGGTCCAATGATATAAGTCCTTGGCCAACTTTACGTAGGACGTCTACGTTCGCTATCTGCGAACCACCACCACTCGAGTTTCCTTTGTGGCGTTCGCGGATAGTCCTTATTGAACACGTGAAATGCGGTGGATGAGTCAGCGGAACGGTTGGGGAAAAGGGGAAGCCAGATTTTTGATCGGATACCGATGGCAAAGTCTGCTTGTCTGTATCCGAAACTTCTATTGATCGATCAACCCTCTCGAGAGAGAACGGATTCAGGACCCCGCTATCTGATGATAGTGATACTTTCACTCTGAGACTCGTGTTTTACTTGGTATAATATCAATATATCCCCGGTTACATAGATAAACTAGATCTATCGAGCTAACGTTGTAGGACTATACTGGCTAGGAATCGAATCGTAGACGGTAGCTTGGAGGTCTCGAACCTGAAAAACATAAAACCAGACGGCATAGGGTCATTGATGGGCACATACACCCTCGGAGCTCCCTATCATCTCTTCAACAACTTTAAAGAGATGTACGCTGTGCATGCTCGAATATGTCGACCTGTTCGAATGGGCCAGATTTGAGACCGGGCCCGGAAGCTCGGGTTTGGCGAAAATGTGTTAAATTTGCGTTCAGACCTTGGGAACAGTCCATTCAAGCGCGACGGGTTTGTGATCTCGACAAGAGCTAGTAAAGGTAAGATACATTCCTCTTCTCATATAAGATATGAAATCTTCATCGTTTTAGTGAAAATATTAATTGTCATTCGTAGCCATTGATTGTGGTCGCAGTTACACAAAGCTGGTGCAACAGTCGACAACACAGAAATCGATCAGACTACAACACGCCGTAGTGCTTCGCCCTGCTGCGACACGAACTACTCCGCAAATACGGATCAGTTATCATATATATCCCGCAATATCAACATCGAAATATATTAAACGCGCCTGAAGCAAGGGGAACGGAGAACAGAAAGCCGAAAAATTGAGGTCGCTTGCTCCCGCCGTCGCGGACTCAGGCCAGGTTGGAGCGGTCGCAATCTGCGACCCAAGTTTTCTGGTTGTCTGGAGATACGAGGACGCCGGCAGTTGGATTCCCTGCCCTAAAATAAGGTTACACAACCCTTTGACCTGATTGGGTCGGAACCACCCGGTCGGAACCTCTTAATACGGCGCCGCCGATGGCCTATACGACAGTTCCTGAGATAGCTATTGATAGTTATTCCAATTGGGAAGGGTCTTAACCCGTCGGAAAACTTTGAAACCAATTGTCATTCCGGTTCAGATCCGAATCCTTATAAGCTTAGCTTCTGGCAGAATTAACGAAGATTCTGGCAATTGCGATCCGGTTCGAGCTTGTTTTTTCCACTAAGAGTCTTATAGAATCAATTCAGCTGGACAAGGGCCAGCTTTCCTCGCCTAAAGATTCTCCAAGAACCATCGATACCCACCGATGAGTAATCTCTCCCATGCTTTGGCTGCAGGATACATGTTTATGCATGCAACATATCAGATGTCGGGGCGCATGATGATGCCACAGCCCAATCAGCAACCATGGATCTCCCTTGACACTTCTTGGAACACCTATACAGAATACGAGCAACATACATATCCTCCATACCCTTACTCCTTTCAAGTATATGAATATACTGTCAATGCTTTTTTAAATTAATATTTTCCGCCCAAAAGACCAACGAACGCCCTGCCGGGTCCTCGGTTAGGCACGTGTGAAGAACCGAGAACCAGGCCCTTCGATTCTGCGATTCTGCGATTCTACCAACTGGTCTCCCCCCCGTTGGCCTTGTATGCAGTTTAACGGAGGATCCGACTCGCGCTGGTCCTCCCGGAGCTGAACGATCAGATTACTCATTTATTGGGCTCATAATACAGGGCTTTGAGGAAGAAATTTAGAACAGTGATTGGTCAGAACTGACTTCAGATACAACACATTTGGCTTTGTTGGAGAAATATCCTGCTGATGCCGACAGAATGATGAAATTTTGTCATGGTCGGTACTTACGTCGATGAATGAATCATCATTGATCATCTAGACGTTTTCGAGGTCCTTTCTTCGAAGGCTCGTATGACGTTTGTTTAATGTTAGGAATGAAGAGTGAATTTTTAGGGTAGTAGCTATATGCAAACAAGAGGAAGAGCGAGAAAAGCATATGCATGTTGGCGCCTGTGTATAATGCCTTGTTCATTAACAATCTAAATCAAGAAGTTCATAGATGAAAGGGACTCCATCGCAATGCAGACATTGAGGGGTAACATGAATTCTTCGGGTCCAAAATAAGGAGGAAAGAAAATTTAAAATCAAACATAAACTCTGGTATCAGGTATGGACAACCACATTGACAGCACACGCTTTAAAAGCTACAATATGGTACGCTAAATGCAGGGGATGTAGAGAGAGGAAGAAATAAAAGGTTACATTGAGGACATAAGTAGATGAAATGAATACAGGAGTTTAAAGAACACACCAGTCGCTGTCAATTTTCCTGAATGAAGCGCCTAGAGTGGCGGTGAAGTGACGAAAGTTTAGGCCCTGCCTAGTGGGAAAATTAGAAAAGAAAGCTGCAAGAATTGGGTAGCAAGGCTTAGAAGAAAATTTTGCCAAACGGGATTACAAAGATAGTGGATACATTGTTGTGGCTGCTGACATGTACAGCGAAGAACGGGAACGTTTCAAACAAGCGGGAAGGCGACATTAGGAAAAAAACAATCAGGAAGCAGGAGGCGCATGGAAAAACATTCGATTTCAAGAAAAAAGAAATACAATAAAGAAATCTTAAGTAAGCATCAACTAATTATCTCTAAAAAAAAAAAAAAAAAAAAAAAAAGTGCTGAGGATTCTGTGTTGGGTAACGATCGATGGGTGCGAAGAGACCGTGCTGTTGGAGGTTCTATTCAATCTCGACTCCTATTTCGCTGTGCAAGCTGTGTACACTTCCTCGGGAAGAACCTGCGTAGACGGTTGGGATTGCGTCGTGGACTCTTCGTTGAATTTCTCCTGCGATCCACTTGCGAACTTCGGGTGCAAGGTTTGATTTTCCTTCCTCGAGATCTTCGATCATTTTGTGAACTCCAGTCAGTTTTAAGCAAATTTCCCAAGTGCGGCTCCCTGCACTGCACACGGAAGCCTTGGCTAGTTCGAAATCGTCGTCTGTTCCGTGCTCTAAGGTGCTTAAGAAGGTGTTTGAGGCGTATGGATCGATCAATAGGATTTCTGGGGATAAGGTATCAACTAAAGACTGCCACCGTGCTCCTCTCTTATCTTCGTGAGCAATTGGGTTTGTTGGCATTGCTCCAGGTGGGCTTTGTTGATATTCCCAGTGGGATGACATCGTAGAAGAGCGGCGTCCCGATCCTGCGACCTCTTGGTAGAAATTGTCCACTTGTCCGGTCATTTCATACATACTGTGACGGGCTATACTGTTCTTACGCTTTTCTAAGGATCTGTAAAGCCTTCGGATTGCGTTATTGTCTTCAACAGCAAGGTAATTGTAACCGTAAACGTAATTTGTGAAGTTCAACGTAAGAAGCCAGTCGAAGGCAACCGTCGGGGCCTGAAGCATATTTGGCTGAACGAAGTCATAGCTCGAGTGGGACCGCGAAAGCGCAGGAGGTGACCGGTGAGTTGAAGTGATGTGGGATGTCGACATACTAAGCGTCGCAGCATATAACGCCGGATCAGCTAGGTAATCTCCAAGAGTGGTACTTGGTAAAGTTGGAACCATTGTTCCTGTAGAGTACATTTCCGGGGGTACCATTGTCCTCGAGCTGGCAGCTGACTGAGAATGTGGCATTCCTCGCGTACGATAGACCGGTGGCTCTTCTCCAGACTTTGAGACATTTGCAGAACATGCATAGCCGTATTTGATACATCTATCACATTTAACACCTGGCCATGGGCGTTCGCGCGGGACACACTGTTGGGAATGAAGCTTTGTTAGTATATATTTTCTTTTGTCTTGGCTTAGAGTAGACAGGTTGGCAAAAAAGGGGAAGGCCCTAACGCCGTCGAAAACCCCTCTTTGTGTGGACAAAATTCGAGGACGAGTTGTATTTCCAACTCTAATTCGTAGACACGTTGTACTTGGGATAAAATTTACTGACCTTTTGTCTGTCTTTACGACATTGTGTGCATTTGAAATATTCTAATTTGCTGGCTTTCGGCATATTGGCGCTTGAATAATCGACTGAAGATCTTTGAGACATTGTGGGATGTTGAATTATATGCGACGACGGAAAATTGGTGCTCTATATATTGCAGGAGTATGACCCTGGTTGATGAAGGTATATGCAAGTGTCCTGCCGGTGTCAGAGCGGCCTTGTTCGCTCTGTAGAGTGTATAGAGGATGTGTGGAAGTGGAAAAATGATAGAACTCAGGATTGCGGCTGTACGCTGTACGTAGAGGTCTGTTCTAGATAGAATACCGTTAACAATCCGAAGATTAGATTACTTATTCCTAGAGCCTTATTCAAGAATATATCTCGCCCTGGACGAAAAATTAAGAAACTGTATGGGGAATACAAGATTTTGATGATGTTGAACTCTCAAGATCTGGGATTGCTCTGCACTCGATATGGTTATATAAATTTTTCCGCACGAGCAGGCCTGCATATGCAAGCTAGAGAGTGTGTGACAGGAATTTGGGGCCCAACTGCACTGGCTTTTGGGACGGAGAACATGCATGGATTGAACGGGTCGGAAAAGTCTTACCTGCTAACCCCAGATATTGTTGGAAAATGGATATAAACGGTATACTTAATGCCGGCAAGGTAAGTCCGACGAAGTCGAACTTATTTTAAAGACGCTAAAGATATATATGGATAGAAGATACCGGTCTTAAGATGGTAGATGCACTATCCGGCTTCAGTCCTCCCCGTACGTTATGTACCGATTAAGGAGCCGTATGGTAGGCAAGAGCGAAGAAGCGACAGTCCACCGGGCAGTAAATGCACACCAGGCGGGAAAAACAAATGTGTTGGTTTTAGGACGGTGGTGTTGTCGTCTGGTCCCTTTGCAATCCAATCGTCTTCCACAAGCCGAATTCACAGTCTTCGAGGAACGGTATTTGGAACTGCGAATATGGATAAATCCAGTGACTAGCTGAAGTCGGCTAATATTAGCGCTCTAAGTGCTTTTCTTGTGATGATAGAGGTTTCCTAATTTACATTTTCTTGATATCTTGAAGTGTTGAGAATCCCAATCCAGAAATCTGATTTACTGGAGCTATTTCGAGAGCCAAACGCAAACTGGGTAAGCCCGAAAGATTACCTAAGTCGAATGGATAGGTGGATGGCTGGATGGCTGTATGAATGGCCGGTAACCTCTAGTCGTGGGACCCTTTGACTATATTTTGGAGGTAGTGGGTACTGCGGCGAAATAGCACAGCCTGGCAAGCTAAGTATCTGGGCTCCGGGCAGGGTTTCGATCCGATGCGGTCGTTTTGCAATTAATTGGAAAGATCAAAAGAGACGGAAAACAGTACGGTCTTCTCTTTCAGGTACGGAATCTGGTAGACTCAATCAAATGCGGGCGCTCGACCGTTTTAGGGCAATGCAAGTGCGATAATTGCAAGGTGTCTTTAAATTTTGTCGACTCTGATCCGACTTCTCAAGGTTATAGTGCTTTATCGATATATCTCTGTCTCGAAATTGTCTGTTTCGATTGTGACTAGACTGTTGATGGTCCACTCGATGTTTTTTCCACTTCTCAAACACAGGCTATCCAGTCTCTTAAGTATCTGAAGCTTGTCTGAGTGAGTCTAAATCCTCCCAGGATTCACTGTGCAGAAGAATTGGGCAGCCAATACGCCTGTCCGCAATGACGAACTCATACAAACGGTAACTAGTGGATCAACTTGCTCAAATTTCCCCATGAGACCTGATACTATCGTGGAAACATGATATCAACAGCTTGAGAGCGAATGGGTGTTTGGTAACCTGTCTAACGGTGGTTCCGACTAAGCAACCACGTTTAGTCCAAGAGTCCAGGTCATGCCGTACCTGAGCCCTCTTGCTCATGAGCTAGCTGGTTGCATCATGCTTTTCTTCCCTGTCCTGAGGGAGTAGAGTATTTTAACGTTCGCTCTCTGCGATTACCTGTTCACCAATGATCTTGCAGGTTTTCGCAGGGATGCTGGAAGTGGAGCAGCTCCTGCAGAACCCTTGTAACTTGGCGTTGGTTCTGGCAGACCCATGTCCAGGCCTCCAGGCAGGGCTTTCGCTTCGTTCCCTGTGATACGAACAGTTGAGCCTCCTTGCTCCTCATTGAGGCGCCGCTGCAAGACTTTGCATCGATGTCGGTTCCCGGCTATGCAGAACGCACACCCAGTGACTAGATTGTGATTATAGTTAACTCTCCTGAGCTGAAGCTTGTTCGCTCTCATAGGAATACATACATATGACTGATAGCCAAGGGCACATCTTTTTTTCACGTTACTTTTTGAGGTTGAAACTTGCAATTCTCCACAACGGCATGTTAATAGACGCTATGCTCATTTTGCGGTCTGCAGGCCTAGAGCTTTAGGCAGCGCGACAATGGATTGACGAATACCTGGTCCTATTATCTGGGCTCTGTAGACCTAGCCGAAACTGTGCTGACGCTCTAGATTGAAAATGCTGACAAACAGTTCAGTGTCCATACCGTTTGCAGATACTGATGAATTGTAAGTTCGCACATCCTGCATTAGCCGTCATGAAGCTCGTGAGCATTCAAACAACCCGGATTCTCGGCCCTCAGCTTCATGGGATGACTTTGGCGGATTGGTCCGTTAGCGGTTTGGGAATGGACGAAGATTAGTCACCGCTCGCGCTCCTGCTCCTCTACGTCTAGTCAGCTTTTGCGAGAAGACCCTGGATCGGGTTCCTGGACCCAATCCAACGGCTCCGGAGGCACCCGTCATTTCGTGGGACATCCTTTTCATAACACTCATTTCAAGCATTTTTACTGGTCGATAGCCGCAGTCTCATGGCCATGAGGCTTAAGATCCGACTAGCTTATCAGAAGCCGTCTAAGAGCTAACCGAGCTCCACGAGAGCGACCCGTCGGCGATTGAGCAATTGAGATTTAGGATCCCATTTCTTTCTTTTTTTTCCTTCTTATTTCCCTTCCTTCCCACCCACTCTTAGCAATATCGTATCCTGTCGGAAGAATTGACAAGTGTCAATTCAACAGCGGTGTAGCCTTTCGTAGTATTTCGGCGTCAATATCATCCAAATTTGCGAAGCTATGATTAGTATACGTACTGACAATTGTAACGAAAGACTTACGTTGCCATCGGCTTTGCCTTTGCCTAGTCGATTCTGTTCTGCGCTAGTGAAACAGTTGATTCCGCTTGCAAGTTTACCACAAGCCAGCTGGTATATGAAATGGCAAGTGCGAAGGTGAAAGGCTTCTTGCTGCAAGGGGAGACGCAATATGAGGTTTCTTAGGCGAGATAGCACAATTTTTAGCGATCAGTGAGGCCGGTGGGTGCGGTGAGCTAGTGCTGAAACGTACCACCAGCCACAGGTTCGAATTTCAAGCATGTGTGTAAGTAGGTATTTGTGGCTTTAACGCTGACTTGGACTGCGGGAATGTCTATGCCCGGATGTTCCGGGGAAATTTGTCCCTGGGAATACATACAGTTGCATATCCATGCGTAGCTGATGATGTGGTGCAAAGAGCTCGTGGAGCTGTGGAGGTCAGAACTAGGGAATCCTTTGGGTGGGATGCGGCAGCTCTGAGGAGCCTCTGGGAACGCCTGATTCCGCATCTGGGAACTTTTGGTGTGGGTTTGGTCCCACCTGCCAAGTCGTCACTCGGTTCAGTGCCGTACAGCCTCTTCCCTGTCAACTGTGGCTTGTGGCTTCATGCCTTGCCTTCGCATTGGCTGGAGGTGTGGCTCCCTGGTCTCTATAATCGTTTCATCAAGGCGGCACAGCCCCAAAAAAGCTTCTTATCGATTAGACTTGCCATAGGTAATTGCCAAATGCTGACAATTCTAAATGGAAGTGGCTAACATTAGATGCAAGATTTGAAGAATATCTCCCAAAAGAATTGTCCGAAAAGTCGGACGTGGCAGATGGTTTACCCGGGGCATACGAGTTTTCCGGATCGGGGTGCCATCCAGCAGCTGAAATAGTATTAAAATAGTGTTGACATACGTCTGATACTCATGCCTCGGTCTACTTGATTGCAGATACTGTGGAGAGACTCGTCCGACTAGATGGGTCTACGTCAACATGCTAGCTGGCTAGAATGGCGGCCCCGGGATGCTTAACGTTTCTTGTTTCCAAAATAAAGGTTCAAGATACCAAAATAGCGGATCATCAGAGAACCAGTGGGGCATGCCGGCAGAAACGTGTAGCTACTCTATCCGATTTGAAACTTAAACTTGGGGATATTTTTTCCGACTTAGCCCCTGCCTTCTGAAAAATTGATTGAACCGTGGTCCTAACATTGAGCAGCCCCTGGTCACTTGTCACACCGGGCTTTTTTTAGTAGCTTCGGTGTCGGCGTGCACTCTAAATAGCTCCGACGCGGGGAGCTTAGTGTTAATTTGTTAAGCTATCACTACAATTACAATATGTCATTGCTTGTACTCTCTGTATCACAATTATTCTTTTTTTATTGAAAATACCGTGATACCTCGGCATTTGCATGTTGCCCTAGGGGCGTCATGAAGAAACTGCTAGGAACTCTACGTTCGCTGTCGCGGATTAACAGGTCGTCAGAGTATCCTGTCGGAATCCTGCATAACTAGATCAGGCGACAATGCAGCGGCATAAGGACTCACCGTCATGATGAACACTTTGTCATGACTAATTGATATATTTACCGAGCACACTTTGATTATAATAGCAATCGCCAACAGGTTCCATTGTGTGCTAGACCATAGGGCTCTGGAGCAGCCGATGGTGGACTAATGATTGCATGCTTTCAGCTTAGAATTATTACCAATACCTTTCTAATTGAAAATCGCGCGGCGCTCATGACAAAGTTTTCAGGCATGCCTGTTTCGATTCTTAGGCAATCCAGGACTTACGGCCTGTACCTGTTAATTGCGAGAAGGTTCCGTTCTATCTTTTGATCCATGGTCATGTGGATCTCGCGCTGATTCGGTGATCTTATAACTATGCGCCGAAGTCAGAGCGGCTCATGATTACTCCAATGCCGTCGCTGTGGGTTGAAAATAAGTCAATAGCGGCGCTGAAACCAATTGGATTGGGTTGCTGCTAGCATGCTTTCTTATCCTTGTCATTGAGGTTCGCCTTTGTTACAAGGCTACCAGTTGATATCAGCGATAGTACTGGTAACGGAAGCTAACCCTGCTTTGTGGGGCGTAGGGTGAATCAATATGAAACTCAAATTCATTTTAATGTTTAGCTGGCTGTTAATTGGTTGCACATGACTCCGGCATTTTCAATGGATCCTTCACGTCAAGGACGTCGGCCTCTATAATTTTCTTTTGTTTGAGTAGTAATTATGGATTCGATCGTGAGAATACTGTCATACTCCGTTAGATGCATTGAAATATCCGAAGACAGAATTAATGTGAGCTACAGAACGAATCAAGAAACTGACTCATGTAAATTTGATATTAGTCTGTTCGAAGGAGATGCAGGAGTAAGTTGATAATATGGTGATGATACATTTCAACATACTTCAGCGTCTAGTCTGCCTGGTATTTCTCATTCGACCTATGAAAGTTTTCCGCCTTGGTTAATGTGATAATTCTCGGGATATTGGAGCAGCGGGAACTATCATTCACTCCCCTCGCGAGAGAAGGAAAAACAAAAGAAGGAAAGGGATGAGGCCGCCTTGAATCCATGGAGGTTTACAATCATCACTATAGCGCCTCAGGTTTTTCCTAACTATTGGCGAACGTTCGCTTTTGATTTTAGGATTGGCTAAATATAATGTGAAGACCAGTTCCTTGGAACCTTGGAATAGTTACGTTTTCATCCGAGTCTAGATTAATTGAGCATGTACGCTAAATACGTCACAAAACTTGGTCTAATATCTGAAATATTGTCACATAGGCGCAATTCAATAATTCTTGGCGCTCTACGCCGAACTTGAAGTTGTAAACTTTGGAGCTCTTCTAACCTTGCGAGCTACGCACAAACTGGTTTGGATTGACTCAGACAAGTTATCGATTTTAATTACAAGTTACGTGATGCAGGCCAATGCAGGGCTTAATCACAGCCTTGATTTCACAAACCATTGAATTCGCAGTCTCAATGTTCACGCGCGCACGGGATATATAGGCCTTGTGAACTAGTCTGCCTGGGCAGTGTGCGAAGTAATATTATAAGAACGAAAACTCAACAGCGAGGATTGATAATTTTGGAAAGGAAGACTGGGTATAGTTCACAAGACCGAGAGAAAGAGAGGAAAACAGGGAAATCATAGATCAACTCTAGACTGGTAAACGCTAGCGACGGGACGATCAAGGAATGAATCGATGTGGATGTGCCAAGCTAGCTCGGTACGATTTTCCATTTAAAACAGTATCTATTACCTTCGCTTGTCAGATGATATACGTTTCATGATTTCGGTAGCTTATACCTTCCAAGATATTCCTGTAGCTATTTAATATAAGCTGTCAATTCAAGGCACAGTGATCAATGCCATGCATAAGGCGGAATTTAGCGAAAAGGCCCCACACCAAGGCTCCCCCAGAATGCGTTGGTGAGCCGAAATGCAACATCTCAGCCCCCTGACCCCATTTTTTACTCCGATCTTTGGAACTCTGTTGAGTTCAAGCTATAGCTATCGTCCCTCGACTTCCCCAAACGTGGCCAACCTACCTGCTTCAAGAAACACGACAGACCATTGCAGTTCTCCCATTCGGTTCCGATGATTGCTATCATGTTTCCCGCCAAGACTAACATTCGTTCGGATCCGAGGTCAACCAGCCCCTGCGGAAACTACCGATTTGCACCCGCAATGGTATTTCCCTTCGGAGACTTTTTATGTCAGTTTTACCTGAGAAAAACGTGAAATGGCCCCGATGTGTTGGTCGGCTGGCCCGAATCATCGAGTAGACTCGCTGGTCTGGCCAGAATGGCTCGAGACTGCCTTCAGACTAGGCTTCTGAGTCGGAAACCCACCGAAGCGGCCAACTAGCCCCGAGTTTACCCGTTATCATCTTTGCTGGCGGACTAATGGCTGGATGGCGACACGACGGGACTGGGATTCGGAAAGACAGTCTGTGGTGGGACGGGATATGTGCTGTAGGGTACAGACGGATGAACATTGCATATCCACACACAGCCGGTCCCTTGCTTATCGGTGGAAATGTAGTTTGTAGCTGCATCGGCATCCTTGTCGTAGCAGTGAAGACTTGGAGGGGCACTTCGCAGCTCCATGCAGTTTGTAGGTGAGTACATGTACTGTGCTAGCTGCTAGTAAGGGAGCACTGATAGCTCTTATGTGCTAACTAACTTCAAGCGACACCGATAGCCGAATTGCGAAAAGTCTACGAGAAGTTTAAGGCCCAATTGGAACTCGGGTTCTGCGCAGGCTTGACAGGCCAAAAAAAAAAAAAAAAAAAGGTTTAGTCGCTATCTAAGAAGGTTAATGGCACTGCACCTTTTTTTGGTTCGTTTCGGCGGTGGCATGAGAAACCCCATTTGCATGGGTGTATCAAAAGTTGCCTTTGATACGAGATTTCCTTCATCCCAACAACCTCAGAAAAATCTTTCCCTTCACAACCAACATCCCACCAACGTCTTTCGCATCTCTATCACATTGGTGCACCGGCTTTCTGGTTGATACATTGCCTGTATCTTCCATACGGGGCATTCGTCTTCGAGAACTCTTGGCTCGTAGCGGCTTAAATAATTTTTTTTTTACAAAAATAAAAATAAAAAAAGCTAGAAGACCAGGATCACAACGTCCTTGAGGCGTTTGCCCAATATACCAGCAATATGACGACACTTCTCGCCAGGTCCGCTCGAATTACCATTCCCACGCGACACCTACTAGCAGCACGTTTGCCTACTTCTACAATTCGAAGATGCCTTTCAGATCAGACAGACCAGGGCGATGATGCTAGCAAGGCCAAAAGCCCGGCAGGAAAACCCACATACCAGACGAAAAAAAAGCAGACTTACATCCATTTCCCTAAGATTGAACTCCCGTTTATGAAAGAGGATCAAGTTTTCGATGGCCAGATAAGTCTTACGGCGCCAGAGCCTCTCACAGATCTCGACACCCTTCCTCGACGACATATTGGACCCAACCCGAATGAAGTAAAGCAGATGCTCGATACCGTGGGTGTGAACTCTATGGAGGAATTCATTCACAGCGTCGTTCCAGAGCAGATTAGGTCAGGCGAACAATTGAAAGTGTCTCAAAAGTACGGACTTTCGGAAACATTGTGGCAGTCAAGGGTTAAGGAATACGCAGCCAGTATTCCAAATTCATGGCCTCTTATTGGTCAGGGATACTATGGAACAAAAGTTCCAGAAGTGATAAAACGGAATATTTTGGAGTGCCCAGAGTGGTATACCAGTTATACACCATATCAAGCTGAAATCAGTCAGGGTAAGCCATTTCTTTATTTTCACTTTGCTTTCCTTTCTCGAAGAAGATGGTGTGGATTCTTACAGATATACAGGGCGACTGGAGTCTCTCATTAATTTTCAGACCATGGTTACATCTCTTACGGGCCTTCAGATTGCAAATGCGTCGGTACTCGACGAATTAACCGCTGCTGCTGAGGCAATGACGTTTGCCTATGCGTGTCTCTCAGCATCGAGACAAAAGTCAACCAACAAGGTCTTCCTCGTCTCGAATAAGATGTTTCCCCAAACAATTGCGGGGCTATACCCACGCGCTGAAGGATTCAACATCAAGATCGTTGTAGCGGACCTCGAAACCGCCAATCTAGACGAATTGATTGGCGATGGCGACATGATCGGTGCGATGGTACAGTACCCTGACGTTGATTCGAATACAGGGAAATGGCTTCCCAGCTTTACAGAAGATATTCATACAAGAGGGGGGATAGTATGCTGTGGCACCGATCTATTAGCCCTGACGGTGCTGAAGCCTCCTGGTGAATGGGGTGCCGATGTTGCTTTCGGCAGCGCTCAGCGATTCGGAGTCCCAATGGGTCTTGGTGGCCCCCATGCAGGCTTCTTTGCAACATCAGACAAGCACAAACGCAAACTCCCAGGTCGTTTGATCGGAGCATCCAAAGATAGACTCGGCAACAAGGCTTACCGCCTAGCCCTGCAGACCCGTGAACAGCACATTCGACGCGAAAAGGCCACTAGTAACATATGTACCGCCCAGGCACTTCTCGCCAATATGAGTGCTATGTATGCTGTTTACCACGGACCAGGGGGGCTTAAGCAGATTGCACAAAAGGTTGTTGCTACGAAGCAAATCTTCGCTCAGGCGTTGTTAGATATTGGCTGGCCGCAAGAACTAGTCAAGGAAAGCGATTTTGATACCGTACATATTGGGTTTCCCGACCCGGTGACCTGGAAAAAGATGCAGGATTCGAGTTATATATATGCCGGGGAGTTGAGGGCTTATAAAGACGGCGATAAGCATTGGATTAGTGTGTCATTCGACGAAACTACAGACTGGATTAGGCTCGCCAGGTTAATCCAACGGTTCAATCACATTGGACCTACTAAGCGCAACACCTCAGCGGAGCAGACTAGCGATGGGACAGAGCCCAATGATGCAGCGGAAAAGGCGACTGGAAAGAAATCGTCAATTTACTTGTTGAACGAGCACTCCCGCAAGATCGCCAGAACTGCTACGGAAAAGGTGTTGGAGACTGGAAATATGGGAAAGGTCCGAGTGGACTTCGCCAGAGAGTCGACCTTCTTAGAACAGCCTGTCTTCAACAAGTACCACTCCGAAACCGAAATGTTGCGTTATATACATCACTTACAAGCGAAGGATTTGTCGCTGGCAAACACCATGATACCCCTCGGATCCTGCACCATGAAGCTAAATGCTACGTCGGAAATGCTAGCACTAAGCTTCCCAAGACTGGGCAATCTCCACCCGCTTAGCTCACCGCGTAAGCTTGGCCGTATGCCAGATATGGTCAAGAGCCTTGAGAAAGAGCTTTGCGTGATCACTGGTTTTGATGCATGTAGCATTCAGCCCAACTCTGGAGCACAGGGAGAGTTTACTGGGCTTAGGATGATTCGAAATTACTTGAAATCGATCGGACAAGGCCAACGTGATACGCTTCTTATCCCCGTCAGTGCCCACGGCACGAATCCTGCTAGTGCGACGATGGTTGGCTTCAAGGTTCAGCCAGTCAAATGTGATACGAAAACGGGCAATTTGGACCTTGAGGATTTGAAGGCAAAAGCCGAAAAGCTTGGTGATAAGCTTGCCGGTGCCATGATTACGTACCCTTCAACTTTCGGTGTATGTATAACCCTGAACCTGAAAATCATCTGAAGTATCGATGGAACTGACACGTTAATTATTTTCGCAACTCGATATAGGTCTTCGAGCCTGGTGTCAAAGATGCAATCCAGATAGTCCACGATAATGGAGGGCAGGTTTACATGGACGGTGCAAATATGAATGCCCAGATTGGGATCACATCACCCGGTTACCTGGGCGCTGACGTCTGTCATCTCAACCTTCACAAGACATTCTGCATCCCACATGGTGGAGGTGGACCTGGTGTCGGGCCCGTTTGTGTGGCCAACCACCTCCAACCATTCCTCCCATCACACACAAAAGACTCTAGAACGATAAGAACGAGTGCTACTAATTCTATTGGACCAGTGTCTTCTGCACAATTCGGAAGTGCCAGCATTCTACCAATTAGTTTTTCTTACATTCAAATGATGGGGGCGGCTGGATTGAAACATGCGACTGAGATATGTCTTCTAAATGCTAACTATATGGCTAAGAGACTGAGTGAACACTATAACATTCTTTACACAAATGAGAATGGCAGGTGCGCGCACGAGTTTATCCTTGACCCCCGGCCATTGAAGGAGACTTCTGGTGTGGAGGCGGTTGATATCGCGAAGCGTTTGATGGACTACGGATTCCACGCCCCGACGATGAGTTGGCCAGTGCCCGGAACTCTCATGATCGAGCCAACGGAAAGTGAGAGCAAGGAAGAGATGGATAGATATTGCGACGCTTTGATTGCGATTAGAAACGAAATCAGAGAAATAGAAGAGGGTAAGATGCGTAAGGATGTCAACGTATTGAAGATGGCACCGCATCCTATACAGGATTTGTTACAAGGAGAAGAGGCTTGGAAAGATAGAGGGTATACACGAGAGAAAGCAGGTTATCCCCTTGACTACCTGCGTGAGAAGAAGTTCTGGCCATCTGTGGCAAGAGTGGATGATGGTGAGTACAATTGCAATTCTACAACCACCATTTCGGATCCATGGATAGATTGATGCTAACAGTAGGCCAAATAGCGTTCGGCGACACGAATCTTTTCTGCACGTGTGACCCGATGCCCCAGGATGGAGATGCTCCGGTTGAGCACTGAACCAGCCTAGAACTAGCTATAGATATGCTAGACTAGATGTCTACAAGCCCTTTCACTTTCGATTCGTTCTGCTTCTTTCACTTCTTCCGAGTCTTTTCAACATCAAAATCGGCGTTTCATTGTCCTACTTCGGTTTTAACATGACGGGAACCTCTACATTTAACATGGAGTTCAAAATCTTCTTCTGGGTGGGAACCAATATAGAGAAAAGCGCTTCAACGCCCTCGCATGCCTTTTCCTTTCCTTGTTATTTCTTTGCCGCTTAAACTTCAAACGATCAGAAAAAACACCTGTATACTAGGGACTTGTTTACGTACGTATCATATCATATGATCGTGATGATAATATATTATATACCACGCAATGCAATGAATTGCAACGGGACTGGCCTGAAAATGAATGGTTGTTCGACATATAATTCGAATTCTTGGGTTGGAAGCTGGTGATATGATTGGCGTTTGCGGAAAGTCTTAGCAAACGCGGTGCTCGGCAAAACAAAGCTGGATTGCCTCACAACTTTTGATCCGACCACCGACAACATCATACGTAACACTGCTACGTACGCTCTTTAAAGGCCACGGTTCTTCGTCCCGCTCTCGAAACATCCCAGAAAACCGATATTTTGACCGTTGAATTGACCGTAAACCCCCCTCCGGTCAGTGTGGTCGTCTTTTTTCGCCGATTGAGTCCCTTTTTTGATAGCAGAGCTGCTCAGCAAGTGCCCGGAGGTCCTCACCTTGCCTGCCCTCTGATTATAAACCGCCCATCAGAGCCAAAAAAAAAAAAAAAAACCATCGACACTTATACAAACATCCTTTCTTTAAAGAAACTTATAACTATCTTTCGTTGGCCTGTTCGTCCAAAATGTCGGATTACCCGTATCGTGCCTACTCGCCGTCGAATTCAAATCCCAATCGGAGTCCTACCAGACGGACACCAAATCCGCCCGGTGCTAACTACCCGGCTGCAAACGACTGGAATCGGAATGTGCACTCTATGCCTGGCTTTGAAGGCTGGAGGTCCGATGATGGACCTAATGCGTAAGTTCATTTCACTTCTTGTTCCGGTTAAGGAAAGGCCAGTTGCTGGTATTAGTGTTGGTATTGAATTCGAGGGTAGAGGGGTGGTCATGTCTCGTGATGCCGACATGGTGCCTGCAGAGACCGTAAGGGCCGCTGCAGCTGGCCGTTTCTGCAAACGAAATACTGCTCCCCTCTTTGGACGACATTCGATATAAAAAATGAAATAAATAAAAATTGAGATTACGGCTTTGTGGCATGCGACAGTCTTTGTTCATTACCCCTAACCTGCCACGTCTGCTTTGTGTGCCGTGAACAGTTGTCGATAGCTAGTAGTAAAAGGGAAGCCTTGTCACTAACATGCTCATACATGCATACGACTCTGCAGCCTCCACGCCAGCACTCCAAACATCGTCCCAGAAGTCGTTCCTAAGGACCCTTTCTTAATCCCGCAAGCCTCGTCCTTCTCTCAAAGTTCCAATTCCTACGGTGTTCCTCCGTCTCTTCAGCCAGGCAGTAGGGACTCCATCTCAGGGTCATCTCGTTCTACCTTTACTAGCAGACCAGACGCCGAATTCGATCTTGCATTCGGTGCCGGCCCAACTCCTAAACGGAATTCATATTCTACTGCAATATCTGGTTCTGAATCTCCTTATCGTCGACGTCACGTTCGAACACCTTCCGAGAGCTCTGCCGACTCTGCTTCCAGGTCTCGCGACCGACGACCTAGTCAACAAAATCGAGACCGAACCCCTAGTACCTCTCCTTCTCGTGCCATTACACGGGACGGAGTAGCCACAACTTCAAGTTCTCTAAGAACTCCATCCGGCAACATAATGTCTGCAATCTTCAATTCGGAGAATGCTGCGGCTGTCGGCAGCGTTTTGGGATCCGCCGCTTCCTACCTCGGATCCAGAGCTGGTGTTACGAGGCCTGGGGATCAGCCACAACAGGAATACGACAATGTTCCTGGAGGCTACAATAATCGTCCAGTGCCTGATACAGCTTCGGGCACCAACAATGCATTTGGAATTGGCGATGCTATGAGCTATTTGTCAAGTCATCTAGCAACACCACAGGCTTCTGCACCACCACAAACACCCTCACAGCAGCAGGGAGGAAGTCCGTTTACGCTGGGCAATGCATTTAACTATCTACAACATGCCACTCAAGGCCAGGCGGCGGCTACACCCGGGAATAATGGAATCCCCCAGAATTTCCAACTTGCGGGGATAGATATTGATTTGAAGTGGATTGCACAGAAAGCTAGCGAACAGAACCCTTGGGTGCTCCTTGGAGGAGCCGTTGTTAGCTTCTGGATTATAAGCAGCATCATTGCTACTTTGATCTGGTATGGTATGGTTGCTGGTGTTCTTTATGTTATATATATTGTCGGTGTGAAGAATGGGGGGTTTCAAGCTATCAGCGGTGACTCAGCGCCGCCACCAAGGAGAATCAGCACTCCAGGAAACACGGGTAGCGGCTGGGGTAGTGGTGGAAGAGCACCTGGAGGGGGGGCAGAATGGAGAAGGAGATCTTAGAAGTACTTGAGGACTGTCAGAGAGATCATGATAGGGATAATCGGGAACAGACGATAGTTAGATCGATCTTGAGGGGCTGTATACACCTTGAGCAAGAGGGTGTCACAGGGCTGGCGGATATGCATATTGTTTTACTGCTATTGGCATTCTTTCCAGGTTGCATCGCACACTTCTTACATGCATACATGCTATACTACTACTATCTTGTACGAGTCCATTGTTAGTTCTATAATAGATAAAATCTCTCTCTCTCTCTCTCTTTTTTTTTCTCCCTCATTCTTTGTCATCATACATCGCATGGGTCGGGATTGGCAAGATGGTCCAATAACTAGGCTGAAGTTTGACCACTACTGCATGTCAGAGTCATAGCCAGAGTTTCCGGCGGGGCTTGGCACTACCCCGGCCGAACATAGCTTGGCCCGGCCTGCCCTGCTAGCCTCCTTTGGATTTGGGGCACTTTTAAAAGCGAGATCGAACCCCCCAGGCCAGCCCTTCTTTTCTTTCTCTTCTTCTTCCTTCTTCACCAGAGCACTTGCTCTTCAGCGACTTAAACCTTTTAAACCTCTTTCGCGATCACCGAGGGCCTAAATCCTCTTAAGGGCCTTCGAGAACTTCAAGCGTTTCCCCTCCAGGTCTCCCCGTGGGGCCTTCAAGCGACACAGTAACCACTACATTGCAAGCATGTCTATCTCAATCGTCGCATACTTCTTCACGTCCACAGAGACCACTATGTTCTTCCAGCCGCAGCAGTTGGAAGGAACCGGCGTGCCACCGTGGTAGTTCGTCCTCCACCCAGCAGCAGCAGCAACAACAACAGAGTAAAAGTTTTGAATTTAGTACGGACGTTCTCGGGGATATTGATTGTAATTTTAACGATTTTGTATCGGTTGATGCGTATCTTTCTTCTACTGTTGATTTTGATTTTTCTACAAATTTTGGGGGTTTCTTGGGCGAAGGAGGAGAATTGGAAGGAGGGGACGGGAGTATCGACAGCATCGATTCGTTCCTTGATTTCGGCGGTATTGATACTGCTTCAAATTCTCAAACTACAACCTCGACTACGCCTTCGCAAGGCGGCGGTTCGGGAGATTTCTCCCAGCCGTCTTCTACTGCAACATCACTTCAAGATCTTTCTATGAACATGGTTTCATCGGAAGATTTAGATTCATTGCTTTCTCTACATTCACAGCATATTCCACTCGATGAATACACAATGGGGCTTCCACTGTTCCCAACACCAACCTCGACCTCGTCAGCGTCCCCGACCTTGGGGTCCATGGCTTCAGGGTCACCTTCGACATCATCACCATCATCTTCTTATCACCCGCATTCCCTTCAATCCACTCCTTCTCTTCCCCCTCTCCCCCATCACTCCCAACAACAACCATACCGTGTCCAAAAGCAAAGGTCCAAACCAGGTCCAAAGCCCAAACCTAAGTTTCTTCCTTCTGTTTCTCCTACAATCGCAGGAGAAGACGATGATTCTCCAGAAGTACTTGACAAGCGGTTTAGGAATAACCTTGCCGCTAAGAAGTACAGACAGAAGAAGGTTGATCGGATTTCGGAATTGGAGTCGGCGTTGGCGGATATGACAAGGGAGAGAGATGAGTTGAGGCTTTTGTTGGCGAGAAAGGAGGCGGAAGGTCAAGTTTTAAGGGAGGTTATGGCGAAGGGGAAGGGAGGTAGCAGTTAGCTATATCCGTTGTGGAAAAGTCGAGATCAGGAGGAAGATGGGGGGGGGTCCTATATGTGGAACCTAGATTCGCAAGTTGGATGTACCTTATTACATATGTCAATGAAAATAAGAGTTAGCCTTGAATATCTTTTTTGTAATCTGAACCCCGTAGGGCTTATGCATGCATGATGATAAAGAATAAAAAAAATGTGATTTGACAAATGGGATTTTGTATGATCAGTCGATGTCAGCGATACGGTCCTCATACATGGCTATGGATTGTTCTATATATGAGCCAGGTTATCTTGGGCAAGGAAGTTATGCTATCGTCATTTGGACATTATCCCAGTTTGGTGTATGTGTGTGTGAGTCTTTAGATACATCTTGCCAAAAGTGCAAAGAGTTTTCCTCAAGACGTATATAAAAAGACCATGAAGTTCTTCGAAGTTTCTTACCATTAGTATCACCAGAATTTCGTGATCTTTTTTTCTTTCTTCGTTCTTTCATTCAATATTTGCTGGAAAAAATTGTTGTAACCGTTTTATTTATTCGATTCATTTCAATAATCTAACACTATACAGATACACAGCATACATTTTATAGGACCTTCAATAGATTACACCACGATCTCACAAAGTCTCGCCAATACGCAAATGACGCCGAAATCCACCTTTCTCTCTACACAAAAAATCATCATGAACCCCGTACAACCCGGGTTGTACACCACGCACTACCACCCCACACAACTTGAATCTTCCATTCCACACTCTGACGCGGGACTGATGTGCCAGGCCATCAATGTTGCTCATTGTGGTGGGTGTCTGAATGCGGATGGTGGCGAAATGAATTGAAATGATTCATAGCTTGGCGGGAATGTGGTATTTTTCGGGCTAGCCCTGTTTGGGGATAGCGTTGTGCTACCGAATCTTTTTGGGGTTGGTGTTGTACTTCGAGCTCGGGTGTGGGGTTCCTGGTGTTGATGCATGATGATCGGGGTACGGAGTGGGTTGACGGGATTGGAGACGGAAGTTCGGGAGGGATATTGCTGCTTGATGGTTTATAGTTAATTATTTGATTTAGGATTATTTCTTATTATAATTATAATTTGATATTCGGATTTATAGATGTTATACAATGATAATTGCAAGATTAAATTTATACTATTCCTAACAAGAGATCATATATTAATGTCAATTTTGCTATCGACTTCTAACTTTATATTGTATTAGTGAAGTCAGTAGCTAGAATACCTGGTTGTATAGTAATGAGGTCAGAATAGCTAGAATCTTGATCCAATATCGTTTCAATACATGATGCATCAATGTAGTGTTATACAACCAAGCTAATGTCGTGTGAGCCATATGTCTGCTAAGTATCATGATATCAATGTATGAGTTCGTCATTTGTCCTACTACTTTATCAAACTACTTATTACTGCAGTACTAGTATAAACATAAACTATATTCTTGATTGTAAATAGGAGGATTTACCTGATTTGATTCTCTAAACTGTTTAATTATCTCGAGAATCTTGACCGATCGCAACGTTTGATGCATAAATTGCCTTGCCAGAGGTAGTTCTACTAGGGCCTAATATGGAAATAGGATGAAACTAACTGATATATAACTTTCTAAATATTGATGATGAGACTTTCTTACCGGCAGTATCTAACCGTAGTTTCCTCGTACTTAGATTCGACCTCGGGGCCCCGTGTTTCATGAACAACCGCTTCACGATCATGACGAAAATCTCCCCGGGTAGCTTCAATACCAACCTTCTCACAGACACGTATCAATTAGTACATCCAGATATATCTCCACTGCTAATGCATCAAATATGGTCATATGAGGCAGTGTTTCCTTGTAATAGGAAAGAGCTCTTCTCGACCGTAGTAGAGTTTCATGAAGACCCTAAGTCGGGCTATTTTGATTTCTAATCTTGAGGGGTTTTTGTGAGAAAATTTAGTCGTAGAGCTCTGTTAATTCTCGAAGAAAGTACTGAGGGGCCGCGGAGATCTTGAAATTCAATTCCCGTTTACGTATTGCCGACGGAGGAGTAATGGTGCTGGCAGAATCTTGGCTGGATATCGGGTTTTTTGGTACTGGGTTCTTCGGGACATAAACTTTCCGATGGGAAACATATCCTACGGCGGGTTTATTGGTGGCTGTCGTTTCAAGATGAACTATGAATTCATGAAGGACGAGTTTTAGTCATTGGCAAGTATGTAGCTTGGGATTTGGGAAATATCGATAGAGCGGCCCTCCCCCAGATAGTTTCCCACATTCTTTCTCTTCTTTCATCCTTCATTCTCTTAGTTCTCTCCATCCTAAATCGAAGCCTATCTTTTCTCCTGAGGAATCTTCAATCCGCTTCTCTAATGTGAACTTCACTACAACAAACAGAATCTTTATGCTTCATTTTCATTATTTTATTGTCTGGTCGGACTAAATTTCGACGGGGTAGGACCGATTAACTGCCTAACCATGAAGCCGAATAAACCCTTTCTTCCTGATGCCAGACTATGTCTCCCGCAGCACCCATAGACAGACTTCAAAATAGGTATAGGAAGAAAATAATATGCTCAATAAACGCATCTGGGACTCATAGGGCCGACAGCTGTACAGCATCTCCTAGCGTTGTCCTTACCTATCAATATTTCCCTCGAAATAGCTTATTGAACTCAATTCGCCCATGGGGAAACAACGACCATAGCATGTGGAAAGATGGATGATAATTTCAACAAGCCCACCAGAAAACCGACAAAATGTGGTTCAATTCCCGTGTCACGGTGATATTTATTGCCATATTTTCGCTGCTGGCGCTCGCAGAACCTCCTCCTGTCCCCGAGGGCGCCAACTTCATATATCATATTGAGGGAGATGCAATAATCAGCAATCAACTGGTCCCCAAGACCATCACCGGCTGGAATAAACATCCAGGCACTCGCTACCCAGAGCCTTGTTTCCCCCTCGTGGATACAGAAACCAGAAGGATATACACTTTCCAGTATGTAACAACTTTGGCTCTAAATGCAGTATTCTACGATATTCCGAACAGAGACGGTGAGATTACATTCGAGTTTTTTCAAGATGGCGGATGCAGGGTACCCAACCATCCACGGATGCTCTACACGAGCGGAGAATACGATATCCCTAAGGGACTCAAAACGCGAATAGGAAGTCTTAGATTAATAGATCCGTTGAGTTTGTTTTTCTCGAGGGATCGACTTGTTTCGAGGGTTGATGTTTCGGAGCAACCGCTCGTGAAGAGCAAGGATACATGGCCTCGGGATCGAAGACTGTTTGATGAGGTGAGTGCTGATGTTTTGGCTGGGAATCAAGAACGGTTGTGTACGATTTGCTTGAATTCACTTGCTGAGACCGATGGGGAACCATCACGTGCGTTATTGGCGGATTGTGGGCATTCTTATCATGCGGGGTGCTTGACTCGATGGGCGGCTGCAAATCCCGAGAGAAATCGTCGAGATCCTGTGGAATTTGTAAGTTTCTCTCCCACAATGAACACTATATATATATATAGGGATCTAATCATTGCGAACTTTTCGATTAGAGACGGAAAACTGGGTTCCCATTGGTCCAACTGACGTCCTGTCCGGATTGCCGCAAGCCGGTGAATCCTCGAAACATGGCAAGAATCACGACTCAAGCAGTTGAAGAGAGGAAAGAGGAAGACCCGCGAGACAACATACGAAATGAACCTATAATACGGGGCACCCCAGAACGGCGAAGAAATTATAATGCTCAGAACAATCACTCACCCACCATCGGTCCACCATCGTTATTTACTACTCCAGGTAGCGATCTCGAAGATCTCGTTAACGCAGAATATATGGATGAAAAGGCAAGGGGTCGTTCGAGGGTAAAAAAGCCCGCTTACTACGATTTTCAATCGGCTTTTGTTGGGAATAATCCTTTAGTACTTCCTGAAGACTATACGGATGAGGTCTTGGAGGCGCCGTTCAGTATACAAGGACCTGGGGTTCAATTACCTACGAATCCGGATACGGGTGAGAATCCGCTTATACCTGATACGGATCATGATCCTTCTGTTAATGAAGAGATTTCGGATTTTAATGGTATTGGACGTTCGCTTCGATCTGGGCAGCTGGGTTAGGACGAGGAGGTGGTTAACCTCGACTTTTGGGTTGTCATTTGTCCCATTGATTTATAAATTATTCTTGTTATTCTGTTATGTATAATTACAATCTCGGTATGGCACTCTGTCTTTACCTATGTAGAAGGTATCCATTCAATTCTTCCAACTTAATTCATTAAAGTTGACTTATATCTATTTTAAATTCTGATGCATTTTCCTATTTACCTAGACGTTTCTTGGAGTACGTATTTTATAAGTTTATATTCGCGAATTCGCCATTGAGTCGCCATGTAGCTCCTTTGCTCTGCATCTAGATCACCCCCGGCTTAACTACCCAGATAAAATTAAAGAACTCTCTTACTGGTTACTAGTCTATGGCATATGACCAGAACTTAGCCAGTTGGCGGTTGATCTCACCGCTGATACGCCGATAGGCCTATATATATAGCTATACGAAGGATTGCAAACCATTGGGGTTTTCTATATCCAGCTATGGATCGTGGTCCAATTAGATCCCGAGGTACTTAAAAATCATTAACTAGTTTAATTCAAAAGAGAGCTGGACTTTTAGAGATCATGGACGTTCTGTAATCATGTCGTAGACGGATGCTCTGTTCCGTGACTGTGTTGGACGTTGCATTTTGTGATCTTGTACTCGCTCCACCGATTGCGATTTAAAACTTCATGGACGCATATAATTCAATCGAAGGGACCAATAAACGGAGGATATCAATTATAAAATGCGCCATTACTGTTACAGATCTCATCATGCCAGAGACTTTTTACTCTGTACGCCCTTCGCTTACTCGGCGTCCAGCCCTCCTCGCCACAGAGTTCCCAACACGCTGCTTGGCGTATCCTCGCCGATGAAGCATTCCCATAACGTACGCTTTACGTAAAACCTCACCCTAAACGAGTGCTCGCCGTCTAGTCCAAAAAACCAAAAACTACATGTAAAAGCAAAGAAGAAATCCAAAGGAAACAGAAATATTCCGAAGGGGTTCTTTTTGAGCTGGCCACGCGAGAAATTTAAGCTTAAATCCATTCCTGCGGATCGAAGATTCGCTAATCGTTCTGGAGAGCGGGAAGCTGGCATGTTTTACTTGAAGCCAAGCCGGGAATGGCGTATACATATCGACGTCGAGGGATGTGAGCCCAACACTTCAGTGCGGGAAGTGACTGTGGTTCTTTCCCAGATTCTGGCTCCACGTTTAAACATTTTCGGGTTTTGCAGTTCGGTATTTGGGGACTAGGGACGGCGAAGCATGCTGAAAGAACGTGTTGTACTGGGGTTTTTCTGTTCAATGTACTGAAATAGATAAATTCCAATAAGAACGACACCGCTGCTTTCAGTTGTGTTCCCGTTACCCTTTTCTCTTCCTCAATTGTGTCACCATAATCTTCCAACCCAAATTTCATGCTTGTGCAGCAGGCTTCCTGCAGTTCGTGCACTGCGCCCATCCAACAGAAAGGATCCACATCATGTTTGTCCGTCCCTTGCCTTTCGGTCTTCTGGAAACGTCTAATGGAAAATGTGTTTTCTTCTTCGATTTTTCCTAGATCGTCGATTCTCTTTTGCTTGAAAGAGGCAAGAAAAGGAATTTTGGCTGCAGCTACGCGATGACAAGCATCCACTGTTGGAAAACAATTCGCTGCGGAATATCTACCGTATATCCGACACTTTTTCTTCATACCTATGAAATCGACTGAAATCCGACAGGATGGGCAGGGTTTGGGAACACAAGTGTGTGATCATGATCCCACGTCTTGGATATACCGGTTTGTAGACTGTCACCGTTTTGGAATTTGAGTTATCCGGCACATTTTGTGTTTGGGACGAGGGGATTAATTTCGAAAATGGGCCCTTTTTTCTCTTTATTTCTTCGGGTGACAGTTAGCTACATTAGTTCATGGGTATTCAAAGGTGTTCTGAGAGTAAACCCTGGTTGAGTGTTTTTTTTGTTTCTCGCTCAAGTGATGGTTTGACGCTTGGATGTGTCCGACGACATTCGCTTTCGCTTCTGGTATGCAAATTCGGGGCGGGAAAGTCGAAGGCACAGGATGTTGGTAGATATCGGTAAACAGTAAGACGAATTGGTCACAGAAATTCATGCTCTGTCAGTTTATAATATTTTTAGTGGAATGAGGTAAATGCACTGGACGGGGCACATGATGGATGGATGGTGATGGGGAGGCGTCTACGAAGGAAACCCGGGTACCGAAGGCTTTTGACTTAAGGTTAAGTTTATCTCGACAAAAACCCCGAATTCACCCGGTACCTCCAGTTCCCTTTGAACCTTACGTTATCAACGTTAGATATCATGATTTGAAAACGCTTGTGGTAATTATTCCGAAACTCCTCTATCGTTTTTTTCGTGTCAAGTTCTAGTGGAATCAGTTGCCCATACTAGTACTATATGCATATGATTTCTGGAAAGTCCTCTTGGTTCGGAGTGATAGAAAGGACTTGTCGGTCTTTCTCGAGACAATATGTCGTGATGATCACTGCCGAAAGAAATCAAGTTTTATCGAAATCACTCATAGACAGATGGATGCATTGTAATGTAATAGCCGTGTTCAAGGGCCCAAGTCCTGGTGAATTCATAAAGGGTTCTCGCCTATTGGAACCAGGTGGTTGCATTTCAACCGCCATGGAGGGAATAGATCACGCTCGTTATTTCATATGATCGTGGTTTACCTTATCTCGGAATAGACGTGCCTCATAAGCGACAGGGAATTCTCTTCGGCGACCTCCCAGCGGCCATGGTATCGAGGAACTTAGCTTTTTTAGAATTGTGGAGTAGCAGTGGAGCATCTCTTTTAGCAGGCGAGTATTGAAATTAGGAGGTATTCCACATGTATCGCGCATATACCTAAGTAATTAGCAAGCGGTGTACTTACATACTTACCTTTGCATCGAACCTTTCCCCCTCCTGCAGGCCAAATTATCTGTCGAAAAATAACCAGAATTGGGAGCTTTGAAAGGAAAGTGCATGGGGGTCACCATACATTGCGTCCAGATCCACCCGTCTGCAGGCCTTCGACGCAGGCCAAGATCTTTCCTTATCTTTGTGGCGTTCCTTAGCTAGCATTTGCAGCCAAACGGTTAGCCTTCTGAACCCCAACACGCCGTCTTGGCCGGCCATTCAGCCTATAAGAAGATGCGAATTCCTTATCTTTGAGGTTTCAAACTAAAGGGAAGCTTGATCATGTTGTCTCATTTTCGCCTCATGACAGATATTTCTTGCTTCTGCCAGCTCGCTTCTTCGATCAATCGCGCGTCGTCGATTGGATATCCTTGGCCTTGTTGGCCATGGTTAATTTAGTTGGCCCCTCATTTATGGTATTCAAATGCTCGTTGATTTGTAGACATCGAAAATAGGACATTGCGGATACTGTGATATGCCAGTTAATCGTAAAATCAATCGGCGAGGACGGTTATCTGCTAAAGAAAACAGGAAAGACCTATTCGACCTGGGCTTTATTCGCGTGGTTTGTAAGTACCGAGCTATCCGGATGACAAGCCAATCTCGTGGGAAAGGTGCAGTTCGGAAAACGCTGGGCACGTTCTCGGATATCGAAACGTGTAAGTATGTGATGTCCCCAAGTGCAGTGGCGGGCAAACGATGGGATTCTCTTTTCACAAGCCTTGTTGGATTTAATTTTGAAGGTTCCGGGAAAGAAGATATCTTGATTCATCCTTATCTCTGAAACTTAGCTGGCCGGTTGGTTTTCATTAGTTATGTTTGTCGTTCCGAAAGTTAGATATTAATTCGGCCAGATCTGGGACAAATTGGTGTCAAATCTATATATGTTGGTGAGAACTCGATTGATTAATTCCAGAAACCCGCGACGCAAGAGCAAAGTATGTATACGGTCCTTATTAATAAAATCGGAGGGTATAAAGCAGAGTTTACCTGAGGCTGGCCACGATCCAAAAAGGCCTGCAACATTCCTTATCTGCTTCAGGTGCGAATATCAAATTATAGTTGCAAGTTGGGTTTGCTTTTTCGTGGTCGTTGTGCCATGCAATGTCGCTTTCGCCTGTCCATGTCGAAGGCTTTCGGGACTCTGCAGCTGGAGACAATTTGTATCCTCGTTAGAACCAGTATTGAGGAGAAACATAACAGGCTCGCGATTCGTGGGAACGGAAATGGAGAAGCCAAGCCCATGCAAGTGGGTCACTCCCTTCGATGTCCATGTCTGTCAATCTTTGGGGGTCTACCCATCCAACCACCCCCTGGTCGGGTCGTGCGTGTGCCTCCGCGCCCGTCAAAGCTAAAATGTCGCTGATTCTGATCCTAACGCTACCAGTGCCGGCGCTGATATTGCGATATTCCGTAGCTTTTAATAATAAATTTTATCAAAAAGTAAAAAACGATGAGGGGATGATAACTTACTATAGATGTGTGTGACCTGACTTGCGACAGGTACATATGTACTTAAATACACACTCCATGTATGTATGTATTCAGTGTGTATGTGTATGTTCTCATGCATGGGAACCTTTCCCCAGGGCTTATCCATAAAAAGAAAAGAAACTCGCTGACTTTGAGGCTTCGGCGTTTTCCTGAGTATGTGAGTCTGGTTGTCCGCCGTGGTGGTTATCATATATAATCTTGGACCCTGATCCCATCCTCCTTCCATCCTTCTTACTTTCCCCTCCATCCCATCTCGGCCAGTTTCACCAACTTCCTCCCAATCCTTGGCCAACTACAAAGGAAGTAACATCAACGTCTTTACCGTCATTTACCACACCCTATCGGTTCCTTTCCTTACTATCCGATAAATAAGGGTCATCTACCTATATTCAACTATGTCGGCTGAGGAGCCAATTGACCTATCGGTCTACGGCCTCGATGGAGGTGATTCTAGCAATGGTAGGTCTTTTGTGAGCATCTTGATTTTGAGGAAGGGCAGCAGCTTTAGAACGACAGAAAGAACTAACGAAAGGTCATTCCTGGCTGTAAATAGTTACAATTGCTGCTGCAATGAACGACCAGTACAACCGTGGTGATCTCGCCTGGGTTCTTACCGCCGCCGTTTTGGTCTGGCTCATGATTCCAGGCGTTGGTCTTCTATACGCCGGCTTGTCGAGACGACACGCTTCTGCTGCCCAGCTTTGGCAAGGCCTCGTAGCCGTCGGAATTGTTACATTCCAATGGTAAGATTTGAGTATCCGCTTGATATATATAATATCACGCAGCCATCATAGTAGCTTGATATCTAATTATGATTCGCCTTTAGGTTCTTCTGGGGATACTCCTTGACTTTCTCGCACAGTGCCAATGATTTCATCGGTGACCTCAAGAACTTCGGTTCGATGCATGTTCTTGGTGCTCCATCTGTCGGCTCTTCCTTGGTTCCAGACATTCTCTTCTACTTCTTCCAACTTGTCTTCGCCTGTGTTACCGGTGTTATCATGTTGGGTGGTGCCGTTGAACGTGGTCGTCTTCTCCCCTCCATGGTTTTCCTCTTCATCTGGACTACCATTGTCTACGATCCTATCGCCTGTTGGACCTGGAACAGCGCTGGCTGGTTGTTCAAGCTCGGATCCCTCGATTTCGCCGGTGGTGGGCCTGTCCATATGTCGTCTGGTGCAGGTGCTCTCGCCTACGCCTTGATGGTTGGTCGCAGAACTGGTGATCACGGTGGAAAAATGCCACACTACAAGCCAGGAAACGTTTTCTTCGTCGCTCTCGGGACAATCTTCCTGTGGTTCGGTTGGTTCGGTTTCAACGGTGGTTCCGCTGTCAACATGTCCCTCCGTTCCATCTACGCCGCCGTCAACACCAACCTTGCAGCCTCCTGTGGTGCCCTTACATTTTGCATTATTGATTATTTCCGCAAGGGTCAAAAATGGTCTATTGTATCACTTTGCTCCGGTGCCATCGCTGGTCTAGTTGGTATCACCCCGGCTTGTGGATACGTTCCTATCTACACTGCCGTCCCAATCGGTGTTCTCGCTGCTACTGCCTGCAATTTTGCTTTCGACCTCAAACACGTTCTCAAGATCGACGATGGACTTGACGTTTTTGCTCTTCACGGTGTTGGTGGCTTTGTTGGAAACGTCCTTACCGGACTCTTTGCTGCCGACTACATTGCTGGTCTCGATGGTGCTAGTGAAATCCCTGGTGGTTGGTTGAACCAGAACTACATCCAGCTCGGATACCAGCTCGCCGGCTGTGTTGCAATCCTCGCATACGCCTTCACTGTCACCTGTCTCATCCTTTTCGTTGTCGACAAGATTCCTGGCCTCGATCTCCGCATCCCCTCTGAATTCGAAGATAAGGGTATCGATCACTACGATATGGGTGAGATGCTTTTGGAATACGGTCTCATGGAAGTTCTCGAGGCTGGTGTCGAAGTCAAGCGCGCTTCTAAGGTCCCACCAGAGGCTATTGCTCCATCTTCGGACGGCGACGACGCTGCTCAGGTAGAAGCGAAACCGTAGAATGATCGTCTTCTGCTTTGGATTTTGTTGTCGCTTTTACGTCCAACATGAGTATGGACCTTGCCTACATCATGTCTATAATTTTTTAGTCTCTCCTAGCTATGCATTCCTGTGCTGGTCCTCACTCTTAATTCAGATAGCATATATTTCCTTATAAATCATAATGGAAAGCTATATTTTTCTTTTGATCGATCGGGTAGTTCAATCGTAAATGGTGCCTCAAGTGATTTCATGATGGCGAGACTGCACTGTAGTACTAGTAGCATCATTCTTGCTTCCTGTGTGGTAGACGTAGAAGACTAGACTAGATCTAGTTCCAGAGACATAAATTATAAATCCAGTTCAAGTCTTTGCATCCATCATAAGCCTTTCTTATTTGCAACCTCATTCCTCCAGCACTAGCTACTTGTATCGAGAATAATGGACCGAGTGAGACTAGATTTGGTAGTCTATAGCTAGCTGATGCCTAGCTGAATATAACAATAGCAAGAACGCCAACCTTTCGTGCAACAGTCTATATTAGGTATTCCAAAGCGTTAATTACCTTTAGACTGTTCTCTCCGCATTTGAAATATGACCGTCTGCAGTCTGTTGGATTGTCGCTGGTGACACGAAGTCTGCGTCGGTCTTTTCGAGCCTGTGTCCTGCCCGCAACAGGAAGGGTACTAGCTATGCGTTGCTGTGTTGGTGCCCATCCCGGCTTGGCGTCCATTTTGGGAGGGAAAAACTCATTACGTTTTCCTGTTTGTCATATCTTTGAATTTGAATCTTTAACCTGACTTGCGTATGCATGAGTCTTCCCGCTTTTTCCTTTTGATATCGGTCGAATATGTAAGCTAGGAGGGGAAAACTGTTCGGAAATTCGGAATAGATGTTATTGGCCAGAGTTCGTTTTCTGAAACATAAATGTTTGATTGTGCTTTTGGTCGGGGTTTTTGGTGATATTGACGGGAAGTGAACATGAACTGGCGGTTCGAGGTTGGTGTGCTGCTTGAGCGAGTGTACGTATCAGACGCATAGTTTAGGAGTCCTTAGGTTGGTCCATCATCCATTGTTCCATAGCCCAGTATGGGTACCGTGTTAACCCGCTTGGATAAAGACTCGTAAGGCTTCTTCAAAGGTGTCATCATCTGTAGGTAACTGATTACTGAAACCGAGTGAAGGAGAAAATTACAACAAGAAGGTAAGTAAGAGCCCATTTCTGCGAGATAGAGAACTTTATGGACGGCGACCTGGTTAATTATAGACTTTCTTTCAATTTTATTCTAGCCCCCCCTCTTTGCTCTTGTTCAATATCGTCCTATCAAACCCGGGGTTTGCTTATCGTGTATCTTTTTTTTTGTGAAATGTGGGTGCCTGGATAGCCGTCTGCTAGTTGTGGCTAGGGTGTGGGTCTTTCGGGGCACAACGCAGAAAGATAACGGGGTTCTGTTAGATTATGCTTGTCGTGCAGCTGCTTCTATTCGAGCTGACAACGGAGTCATGCACTTAGGTATAGTATACTAAGAGGAGGCGGAAGGGTTGGTACTTTCGGTATATAGGTAAGTACTTTTGACATATGCATACTCGCTCACCCTCGTAAATCGTTATCTGTATATTCGAGCGGGAGATAAACTCCCTGTCCTTGCCAGAGACGCCGTTGTTTAATTAATATACTGGAACAGGTTCTGAGACAGGTTCGACGACGGGGTAGAAGGTTTCTCGGTATTAGATTGACCCGAGATCTATAGTTTTTCAGATATCGATCTTGCATTAGAAACGATAATAAGACTATTAAGTCGTTTTTGCAGTCAGTCAAAATATATAGTCATGTGATTAGCAGAGCACAGCATTAAAATCCATCCTTTGCCAGGTTGCCACCTTGTGTGATGTAAAAGGTACATTATATGTTAAAGTGATATCGATATGGTATGTCGCTATGGTTGTATCTTGCCAGGGCGGGTGGGGTCGTGATCGGGGAGTCTAGCCTCCACATTCCAACTTCCTTATATTCGACATTATTTACGGCCTAGACCGTATAGGTCTAGTACCCAAAATACAAATACTAGTATATATATAAGATACAGAGAACTGAACCGCCATGTATCAATGTAGCTAGGTCTTGTCATATGTGTTAGTATGATTTCAACCTCCCTTGAAGAGGATGATTTTACTAGCCAGGTGGTTATGCTGAACGTAACAAACTTGCCTTGAAATTCGTAATTTATTTAGTCTACATAGTAGTAAAACGTAGCTGGCTCCGGGGCTTGATATGATAGCTCATGGGTCTACAGTATAAAAGGTACATATATAGCTCATGAATCTAACCTAGTAGAATTTCGTTGGGGTATGTCACGTCAGATTTAGCTAAACTCAGACGTTGGGAACGAGTCGCCGAAGCTAGGTTATTGTTGTCCGAAGCTATTCGCAAATCTTCAGTGACTATTAATTATATTCCCATAAATTTGGACGTACTTTTATTAATATTAGTCAGAAAAATAAGTTATATGGTATTTCGGATATCCTGAATCCCGCCAAATCCTTGGAAAGTCTCGCTCTGTAACCCGTATGACCATGTCTCGCTTCGAGGCAGAAATTTTGAATAGCCTATAAAACCACGGCAAGACTATGAATGTAACCATGGGAAAGGAAATTTGTTTCAATACTTTGTCGAAGCCGGGTATTGATTGGAAGTATGTTCAATATATATCAGTCGACCAACAGGCCTAAGGCAGTATGGTGGCATTCGGCCTCAGCCGACCCGTCGCTTTAGGTAAGAATAAACGGCTCTAGGTTTTAGGAGGTACGTAAAAAGCTCGGACTAGTTGAGCTATTTCATAATTAATCAATCAGAAGTCGACTACCGCCTGGCATTCAGGGTCCATGCTAGGCATTAGTCGGTATCATCCGCGAGACCAGTATTATCCGTCCTTCCGATCCCCATAAGGCTTAAACTTCTGAAGGTTGCTAAATATGACTCTCGGTTATCTCCTTCGAGAAGCATTCCGCGAGCTGGGCTGCATGAAGCCCTTCAGGCTTTCGCGGATTCGGTAGCATTCTGCGAGCTAGATACTGAATATCGTGTCATAGTGCATTGGCAGGCTCCGAACTGCGCGAAAATCGAAGAAAGGTGCTCCGCCTGTTTGTACAACAGAGTGCAGAGGCCCCACTGGAGCTCCACGATCTCTTTTGGGAAAATTCTTCCAGCCGATGTTCTAATTATGTAACGACGCTAACTTATGTTGGACATTTTGATTTTTTCCAGCCTATGGGGAGCGAGGAAACCCCGCAACACAGAATATCCAACAATGCTAGCATGCTAGGCGCATATGCGGTATGCTTGTGGCGTTCTTTGATGTAACGATTTAAGGTTGTGGATAATACGTTTCCGCAGGAGCGTCTAATGCGAGATGACGGTGTGGATATCTGTAAAGTGCGGCTTCAGGCTCTGATGTTACTTTCGGTTGGAATTTTCGCTGCATGGTTCGGTGTCAGAGCCCTACGACTGGTCCGGCAAGCCCTATGACCAAATTCTTACCCCAGCCTTGGCGAGAAAATTGTAGGCGATGCTAGACTTGAGATATCGGTCTTCTCCTTCAAGGAATCATGGGCGAAAATGTATAAGAAAGCCGTGATTCTCTGAGGATATTTCAATTTTTATCATCATCATCAGCATCATCATCAGTATCAAACAGCCTTCGTTTTTAAAAACACTCCAGATTTCAAAACAATCGTTAAATAACAGTCTCAAATTAATCGAGCCTCTTAATTCTACTTTGTAATTTTAATATAATCTTATAAACCAATCTTTAATATCTTCAAAATGCCTTCCTTCACTCAATTCATCGTCCTCTCCATCGCCGCTCTTTCGGCTACCGTCTCTGCTTCTCCAGTCGACTTCGAACTCACTGCCCGCGATGTCAACATCTGCTGGGGAAAGGGCTCCAAGGGCACTGACGGGTACACCTACCCAACTCCATCCCGCTGCCTAAAGGTCCACTACGAGGACTCCTTCACCGCACCATTCACTATCGCGCAAGCCGGTGTTCCAGCATTCGAACTCGTCACAGAGTCCCACCAAACATTCGGCCCAATGCATTGTTGCAACTCCTGCAAGGCCGCTGACAACTGCATCGGTTGGCAAATCATGGCTAACTGCGACTGCGTCTTGTGGAAAGCCCCATCCCTCGTTAACGCTGAGAACGTTCTCGGAGTTTGGGCTGAAGATGGTCCATACCAGAACAAGACTGGATCTTTCCACCGTGGACCATCTTTCCCCGTTGCTCCAAACTTCTTTGGCAACACCAAGTTCACCGTTCCACAGGCTGTTAAGAATTAGATGGAAATAGTTTGCCACGGGGGATAAACGATACTGGTGATGGATTATGAGATGGCATAGCATATAACGGCACAGCATATAATAGCATAGCATATAACAGTATAGCATAAATAGCATAGCATTAGTACTTGGAATTAGTTAGCATTTGCATTTTTACCATCATTGTTTGCATATTTGATTTTATCAATTAACAGAATTCTCTCCTTTACCCCTACTATGTATTTAATATTAGCATTAGTCAATAATAACTTCGATCATTGGCCAATTAACCCGTCTTATCTTATATACTGTCCACTGTGATACTTCGTTGGTGATCTATATATTATCGAAGAGTGGAAACACGACCACTAGCCTTGGCCTTGCTAAAGAATAAAAACGAACTTTAATCCCTCATAAAACTCATTCCATTTCCGTAGTCATTTTCATTACTGATTAGGAATTAAGTACAACATGTTAACAGATAAGGAGTGTAGAGAAGGTAAGATTCAAAGGAGAGTGGGGTTCCATCATGATTCATCTCGAAAACAAAATAAAATACGCTTCTCCGCATGTTTCCTAAGCTTTGATATTCAAAATAATACTCTAAAATGCAGATAAAAGAAATAAAGAAATATTGTTGGGTTTGAGGGAGAATCAAAATGATTCAATGTATTATGAGAGAGGGGATTACATTATGGTGTAGATTAGAGACTTCTTAACCCTTAAGCCCGATATGGTTGGTATGGGCGAGGAGTTGGGGGAGCATACCAACCATATGGGTAAGTAGTCACAGTCTTTGTGACTTTAACAGTAGAGTATACATAGCTGATCGATATCGCGGTGATTGTCTTATATGAAACGCGAGTAGAGTATATTGTTATGGTCTTGGGTGGCGATGGTGGAGGCGTCAATGTCGTATATTGAGTTACTAGATATATATATATATATATTAGGAATGTTATACTTTGGTTTGAAGATAGTAGTAGATTATCATACCTGTGACACTACGAGTGATATATTTTGTGACTGGGGGAACAGTAACTGGGGGCAGAGTGACTGGAGGAAGAGTAACAGTAGACGTCTCCGTTAGGATCGCCGTCTCAGTTTGGGTTGCCGTTTCGGTCTCAGTTTCAGTTTCTGTGGCGGTTTCTGTTGCGGTTTCTGTGGCAGTTTCCGTCGAGGTTTCCGTAAGATAGACAGTCTCCGTGATAGCAGGTGGGCAGGTCTCGACACCCTCACTTGCAGAGCTACTAGTCGTCTCAGTCGGCTCACTTACAGTTGAGCTACTTGGCTGATATGGAGGGGTGGAAGTCGTATCAATTGGTTCGCTCACAGTCGAGCTAGTAGTTGGTGGCGTATAAACACGAGTCGTAGGGGGGTAGTAAGGAGCTGGAACGTAGTATGAAGGGGGTGGAGGGTGATAGTAAGGAGGAGGAGGAGCATAGCGCTGAGGCTTTGCATCCCTTCGCTGGTTGTCTTCAAGCGGGGCAGCAAGGACCATTGCTGGGAGGAGTAAGGCTCCAGCGCTGTATAGGAGCGTATGAAGCAACATTATTACGATTTATTGAGATAATGATCTCAGTTTGAAGTTGTCTAAATGAAAAGAATCAAGAGACGACTTTGGCTGCAGGTAAAAAAAAAACTCGTGGACAGCGAGAGTGATACAGTTTTCTGGGCTGCTTGTTACTCAGAACGAAGGTGAGATGAGTATCAAAAGGATGGTGAAAATTCTCGACAAAAATCCTCGCGGGCACAATTTATAGACCTACCTACGCTACCCAAAAACCTCATGGGCCATGGGTCGAATCCTGAACAACTGATTGCCTAGGCGAAAGGGCCCCATGAATGCATCTCGGAAGGCTTTAATTGGGGGGTAGCACCATATAACCAATCACATCTCGTCCTACCAGCGACGTAATCCTTGTTGGAGTTGCAATAATTTGGCGGAGGCAGGCATATTCTGGTATACCCGACGGCTAGACTGATTGCTAAAGAATCCTTTCTCTTTTGTCTTTTTCAAGCTCAAGGCTGCTATAGGTGGTGATCGTCCAGCAGTATATTCTCGGAATTTCTGTGTGACCGCGAACGAAGGAATTGTCAATTTACATGGTCTTGCATGAATTCAGAGCTCCACAGAACGATTGATTCCCTAGCATAGGGTGTCCTTGAATACTAGAGGGATAAGTTCAGTGTTCATTAATTGTCCTTTGCATTTGAATATTTAGAGTCCTTGTTATATGATCTTGATATCCTGAAGTCTACTGAAAACTTCAACAATTTTATACAGAGTTTGAATTACCATCAGATATCGATATCAGCAGCTGACGAGCATGATCAAGAGTAACCACGTGAATCTGATGCTGTGTGGCATGAATCATTGCCGCTACCCGGAACTCTATCCAGCTCCCTCGGAAGAAAAACTATAGTGTAGATGGTAAATAATTGGGGCCTTGCGGCCTAGCTTCAGAGGAAGTCATAGCAACCTTTCAGCTTAACATGACAACTAGTATACCAAAGGCATAATACCTCGAGAAAATGTCGCAACTGTCCAAAGTTCTGCTATATTTGAAATCTAGATGCCTTCCTGTGAAAAGTCAATGCATGAATGTAGCAAGGAAGATCAGACAGTCCCAATTGGCTAATCAATAAATGTGAAGGAAAAGAGCAATCCTTCTCTTTGCCTCTCTAGCTATATCCAATGGCAGCAGCCATGGCATCATCGAGAGCTGAATCTCACAAGCTGGTAGGACCTGGGGACAAGGCCAAGCAAACTACACCCCAGCTTTTCGGACCACTGAACCAATGATCATGAGAATCTGTTGGATTTGTTGGAAAACCTTCGATAATATTTCCATATTTGATAGTGGGCCAGGAAGTTGTTCCACGTTCTGCACTGCTTCTCATGTTGAACACGTGGAACCATGGGTAGTTCGTAAACCAATTAATAAAGGATATTGTTGTAAACAGTATCGCTTCTAGGATCCTTCGGCCCGCGAAGTGGAAAAGAGATTGGATAGCAGCGGAGAAGATGCATTATGTCGTATGATGTAGTATGCCGATTTGCTTATGCATGAATGGAAACACATGGCTGATCTGATCCTTGTTTGGAACAAAGGCGAAAAGGCTGGGGTTTATGGCGGAAAGAAAGGCGGCCGTTTTATACCTCCGAGCTATAAATTTCGTCTTGCGCTTAATTTAGTTATATCAAGTTTGAATGGGCCCAAAATGAGAAGGCGGGTATGCATAGACACATAGTTTCTGTAGACCGCCACTAGTATCCCGAGTGGAGCTCGGAGAATATACCGTCTTGGCTTACTTTGAACGATTGGCCTCGCACTTGACATTTGGCTGTTACTCAAATTGGCCCACTGTACTGGAGCCTCGATGCAGCCGATGGGCCGGGAGGTCGTTAACCCGATCAAGCTATAGAGGGATGAATGCGGGGATGTTGTCCAGCCTTTCCATCTTTCGGGACTCGGAAAGCTATCCCAGCCCTCTGAATTATGTTCCTGAAGATCAAGGTTGTTCTAGATAGATCGATCTATAGGCCTTGTTGCATATTGTAGAACATCCTAACATTAATCGACGTCTACTATGATGTAAATTACTATGGGATCGTCGAAATGGTTGACTGCAATACGACGCTTTGGCGAGAATAACTTTGGGTAGTGGTACTTGCAAATATGGATAGTTCGATACTAGCACATCCATGCTATAAATATGCTCCACCGTTACTAAACTGACGCGCATACATGTATGAATCCTTTCGGACTTATCACAAATAGCTAGGTGACTGTCCCCCGTTGCATTACACAAACTTCTGGATTAGGAATATCAAGGGTACCGGTACTCTGCAGCAGTCTTCTGAATGCCATGGATTGAGCGTATGACGAAATTTGCAAATACTGGCCTCGCAGCATATGCTAGTAACATCTAACACAACAAGAAGTGACCTGAGTAGAACATCAAAATTTAGCCCTCCGAACGAATAGAACCCGAGGTTTTGGGACCCTCAGCTTTGAAGTTTCTTGAAAGTGTATTTTTGGTTGAACATCGAATTCTGTGATTCTCCGAAGATTCTCGGCTACCTCGCGGGCCATATATATTTAAATGTTTTGGAGGACAGCTGCAGAGTGCTCTTGAGCCCGTTATTGTTCCGGACTATCCGAAAACGGGCTGCCTGAAAAAATCTGGGGTTCGAGGAGCTCCAACTGCATAGGTACCTGGTTTGCATTCTCTTGGCAGAAGGCAGCAAAGAGTAACGTAACATCGCCTAGTTTCTCCCTCAAAGAAGTTATCATACCGCCCAAGTATTAGTTAGGGGACAATACGAAGTTTAAATCCAAGTCCCTCTTGCAGTTTAAGTCGCACAAAGCAGCAGTAAGATCTTAAGAGCGGCTTGAGTTGTTTCTGCTGGCTGACATATTACTTTAGTCATCCAACAAAGCCGGTTCGGATTCCGCCAGGCTTGAGCTTCGATCGATCACTTCGTTACTCCGTAGCTTCGCTTAGGTTATAAACAATTAGCTTTGCTCGGAGGGCAAGCTATAAAAGACTTACACAGTTATAGTAGTTGCCCAAGAGTCAGCCAGTTCTTGTATCGTATAAGAACTGACTGGAAAACTAACTGGCCTTGCCAAGCAAGGAAACATGAATATGTGCAAAAGAACCCAAGTGTGTATAAAGCTCCGGGTATTGATCGGGCAATTGACATTTTTGGTTGGCCATAGGTCGGCGAGGTTGGCCACCAGAATTGAGCATTCAGGGGCCAACTAGTTGAGAAAAAAGAATCGGCAGATATCCTAAATATCGTAGGCCAAGGACCATTAACGATTATCCTGAAGCATGACTACGCCGAATCTTTTCGATATCTTCAAAACAGGTGACATTTAATTTGGGCCGGATTCTTGATTCACATGTTCCATGCTTTGGGGAATATACAGAGTTGGTTGTGTCATTTTGACATTTTTAAGCCACGAATTGTGTTGATACCGAGAATCATTTCTTCTCACGATACTACTAATTGGTACTAACGACAAGTGCCATGCATCATAATGACCGATTGAAGAGTCGACTTTCAATCGAGATGCGTTCAAGCTGTCCCACTTCGAAGCTACAATATCAAACTAGAGTGGATTGAGCTATCGTTTTGATTGATAGACAAGCTCCACCGACCCCCCAAGGACCCACTGCTATGGTACGGTATGGAATGTCGGCTCCTCGATCGGCCTCGCCAATTTAGCTGTTTTCAGACCACTTCGAAGCCATTTTACCACGTTGAAGAACCGAAGTTGAGGTTCGCTACGTGGAAAATACGAGCCTCCATGATTCCGAGCCGAGGTCAAATTCGTGCGAGCTTAGAAATCTCAAAAACTTCGGTATATAAAAGTTGCAGCCTGGACTAGAATGTGAGTGTGAAAGTTTGATGTCTCGGTCGGTCCGACAAATCAAAACCTTAGGTTTGGCCCCGCGCGCCTGTTTGCAACCCCTCTCGCGGCGAATTTTCCACCATTGGCAGGCAAAGTTTTGTGGGGATGTGTGGGGAAGCTAATATTTTGCTAGAATGATCCGCAGAATCTGTACGTATGTTGGCGGTGAGGTCGGTGACGGCCCAATGCATGCAGAAACATGGCGAACAAGCAATGCCAGCCCCTCTGGGTTCTTGGCCCTTGATTTCATATCCTTCTAGCGGCAAACGAGAGACATGTCAGGGCAAAAATTGCGAACTTCCCCCTCCATTCTGATTAGTTAGCGTGTTGCCTCCCTTCAACTTCCACGATAGCCGGACAAGGAATATCAGACTGATTTTTCTGGGGTCAAAAGCGAGAAAACCGTGTGAAAATCCGGGGCAAGTTGATGGCAAAAGATGCGATCTCGGGCCCCCAAAGCTCAAATGGAAAAGAATATTTTTCTATATAAGATGCGAAGTCCGCTTCCGTCTTTTGACTTTTCATTGTGACATTCCTTTTGATATCGCCTTGCCCTGGTATTGGGATCGACGTTGTGTGACCAATAAGATTTATTGTCGCAAGGAGACCTGCCCAAATCCACGCACCTTGACCTTCTAAACGGAGGTCTTGCCAGGGTCCCTTTCTTTAAATCTTCTGCCAGAACCCCGCTGAGGTTGTTTTTTTCTGGCGGAGTAACCATGTCAGGTTCGTCGCAAAACCGATAACATTCCGTCGATGTTCGTTCGAAATTCAGTATCTCTTCTACTAACACTGTCCGGATGAAACTAGAAAAAAGCTCGAAGGACTTCCCTAGGGGTGGTGTGGAGGCGGGAGGTGACTTGGTGGAGGAATATCCTGGATATGTTAATCCAAAGGCCTATGGAGTCAATGAGAGGCGGTTAATGGCCAAAATCGACTTTCGAGTCGTGCCTGTCCTCTGCATTCTATATCTCCTGGCATTTTTGGACCGGGTTAACATATCCAATGCCGCCCTATTTGGATTGAAAGAGGATCTAGGACTGTTAGAAGGCACAAAATACAATACAGTCTTAGTCATCTTCTTTGTTCCCTACATTTTATTCGAAATCCCTAGCAACATCATTCTCAAGAAGTTCAAGCCGCACATGTGGGTAAGTGTCATACCAATATTTATCCCTAAGATTTAAATGCTGGGAAACAGAAGTTAATTAACATGTGATATTGTGAACGAATAGCTCTCTGCTTGTATGTTGATGTTCGGTGTCATGACTATAATGTAAGGAATATTGGTGCTCGGTTCTATATTTCAATATATGCATTTGCTAACTAGACAATGGTTGATAGTATGGGATTTACGCAAAACTATGGCGGAATTTTGGCAGTTCGATTCTTCCTCGGAGTATGTTACACAAGTCGTCTGTCGTATATAGTTGTCGACGCTAACAGTTTATAAACAGTTATTCGAAGCCGGCATGTTCCCTGGCTGCTTTTACCTCCTTGCCTGCTGGTACAAACGATCGGAAGCTCAAAAGAGATATTCTTTCTTCTTCTCTTCTACCACGCTGGCTGGTGCCTTCGGTGGGCTCCTCGCAGCAGCTATCGGCAAGATGGATGGTGTTCGAGGATATAGAGCCTGGAGATGGGTTTTTATCCTTGAAGGTCTCCTCACTGCCGTCGTTGGCCTCATCTTTTACTTTTGTATTCCGGATTTCCCTGAGGAAGCCAAATGGATAACTGAAGACGAACGTGCTTTCATTAAAGCTAAGCTCGAAGCTGATACTGGGGAATCTCACCGCCATGGAAAGACGACAGCGAAGACTGTTTTCAAGATTTTATCTGACTGGAAGATTCTTATTGGAGGTATTATGTATCTCGGCTTGATCGTCCCAGCCTACGGATATGCCTATTTCTCGCCACAAATCGTTCGAAATCTCGGATATTCGCCCATTCAAACCCAACTGCGCTCTGTCCCCCCATGGGCTTGCGCTTTCGGCCTCGCCATGCTTACTGCCACATTCTCTGATTTCATGCGTCATCGTTTCCTATTCACAATCATTCCAATCTGCATATCTCTTGCTGGTTTTATCGTTCTGTTTAAAGTTCATGGACCTACAAACATTATGACACAGTACTCCGCCTTGTTTTTATGCGCTATGGGTACCTACAGCGCCATGCCTATCATCAGTAAGTTTAAGGTACTAGTACCAACTATATGAAAGGTTCTTTTACTAATGAGAAATACAGTCTGTTGGTATGCCTGCAATCTAGGCTCTCACGCCAGACGAGCTGTTGGAACCGGCTGGCAAGTCGGATTTGGAAACGTAAGTTGGTCGTTCATGCCCTAGAAATGCCCCTCCAAAGCCTTATCTAACATACCTTCGTATAGATCGGTGGCATTGTCGCTACTTTTGCCTTCCTTGCCAAAGAAGCCCCAATCTACCCAACAGGCTACAAGCTGTGCATATCCTTCATCTGCCTCTCAGCCCTCTCCTGTGCCGTATACTTTACCGGTATCACCTTGGAGAACAAGAAGCGAGATCAAGGAAAACACAAGCTTTCCCATCTCAGCAAAGAGGAACTATCAGCTATGGAGCTCGGAGACGACCATCCGGTTTTCCGATACATGACATAATGCAGAACAACTCTCATTCATACATTAAACTCTCACTAAAAGTACCTTTACCAGGGTTCTAAGCTTTCGTATAGAGCATTTATAAGGCGCACATTCATTTTTGGTGCGATGTATAGAGCGATATAGTTGTTCCGAGCGGCATTACGAGGAGCAGCTCTTTGTATATACACTTACGTACTCATAATTTTTAACACATTCTCTCATGCACTACGCGCTGGCTCAAGATTATTTAATTTAGCGGGTACTTAAGTATCTGCCATCTTATGCGGCTCAACTGCTCCTAAACTTGTAAACGGAAGCCAAGCTAAAATAGGCTGCGAACCATGTTTTAGGCACGAGAACCGGGCCCGAAGAATCAATCCTTAGTCGTCAAGCTCCTAGCTAAAATTGAGGCTACACAGTTCTGATTCAGGCCAGTTCGTGTCAACTAACGGTCCGACGTCACTATAGGGCGGGGTAAAATGTCACTGGACTGTTGACGGGTTGCAAGCCAAGGCGGCCTGCCAAAACGGCAGTCATTCGGCTACAGAAACAGTGCGGGAGTGCCAGATCGGACTGCTTTGATGAGACTGAGGCTGTGAAAAGATCCCGCGCCAGTAGGTGAACAGTGAGTGGACCGTCAAGACTTCGAAGCCCACGCTAATTTGGCCGCGCGAACCTTGGCTTAGGGCCTGAGAGTCTTCTGCGCAGGGGTCGCACAACATCGGGACGTGGACGAATGGAAAATATAAGATGACCAAGATCACGCACTTATCCGAAGCTGCCCCCATTGTCATCTCCCAACATTCTCGTCCGTCATTTCATCCTCATACCGACATCTTCTTTTCCCTTGCTAGATTGCATACATTCTCGCCTTAATCTTGAACGAAGCCTCGAAATTCATTATTTGTGTTGCGCCGGTCGTTAACGAAATTACCACACGAACAACGCATAAACTTCCCAAACCAGCTTAGACTTACGAAATTGCCCAGCATTCTCCGAGGGCATCCGGCTCAGCATACAGCACACGCATTTTTCGAACCACGTCAGGGCCGCGTATCCCCAGGCATAATTAAACATAACCAGATCAAGAAAATTTAAAATAAAAGACCGTTGTCAGGCTTTTAATCTTGTGATCTAGTTCAGGATATTAATAATACAAAGGACGGAAGCCGTTGATATTTAAAATCTTTTTGGATTTTGGGGGTGGGGCTTGAGGGAAATTCCTTTCCGAGCCTCGCGCTAATTGGCACTGTCGGGATTTGCTGCCCTACGATATTTGATTAACATACCCCGGACTGCTCTGGAACTTAACGAGTAATAAGCGGGCGGGTCGATGTGGTCCCCAGAATTTTGAGATTCAATATATAATGGGACTGTTGGACCGTTTTGCTGCTCATCAGAAAGACAGAAAATCAGCTAAAGGATCAGAAGAGACTCAAGATCAGTTATACGACACAGAGGCCCTAAAATCTATCTCCACAAGCTTTAGTCAAAGATTTAGAGAAGACTTCCGCTTGAGAGTTCTAAGGAAGATTCGACCGGAACTACAACCTACTGCCAAGCTAGAGAAGCCATCGTCGACACCTCAAAATGCAGGTTCTTCTATCAACATTTCAAAGCGGCCCACCTCAGGCCAAGGTCCCGTCCCGGTCCAAGAGGAGCAGCGAGCCCCGCCGAAAAATGACACACGGCCAAAAAATATACCATCTGACGGGAACGCTTCTAGTAGCGATCCTTCTTCGACTACAAGCAAGAAGCGATCGGCAGAATCGAAAGCCGCGAGGGAAAGGCAGGGGGATATGATCAAGCGTCAGAATATACCGAATGACTCTTTAAAGAACCAATCACTACCAGATATTCCAATGCCTTGGGTTTACCCCGACACCAGACGCTACGATAATACGAGCAGCAGCTACGCGGCAGCATTTGGTTTACGATATAAAGCAGCAGCGTCCATTAAAGCGATTCGGATAATACGACGAAGACTACATGTATACAGCTGCTGGTGATGGAGGTGTCAACGGTACCAGCACGAGAGACAAAACCAAATAAGCAGACAACTCGAATCCAGGAATTAATGGCGTATATAAGGGGTCTGAGAGTCCTATTTCTGGGAAAACGTTAGAGTCGACAAGCTACTATGAGTCAACTTCGTACAATACACCTCATATATAGGACCGATTCTTTTAGCGACAAGAATAATGACTCCTATATTACCTATTCATACACTAGTAGAAGTGGAGGTAAAGCAGCAGTGGGGCTGGGGAATATGGCAGCTATTCAAGTTGAGATGGCGGCTCTAGTAGCTATTCAGGTGGAGATGGAGGGTACTCGGGGGACAGTGGATACTCAGGTGGTGGCGGTGGCGGTGGCGGATCTTCGTCTTGGGATTAGAGAGTCGTCTCTTATACAGGCTAAATGATTGTCATGTTGGTTCCAGGATTGTGCTCTGTTTAACGGCATCTTGATGATCCAAACGATTCTTTTTTTCCCCAACGGGTGTGCTGGCACTAGATGTCTACTTCTTGATGATTGGGTGCGTCTTATACATAAATTATATCTGTATCACATTATGTACATGTATAACGGGCAATTTTACGAAAAACTATGAATATATACTATAGAAAATAGAATTTCTTTATATTAAGACACCTATATTTGTTCAATTACCATAGCACTTCCGCCCTGAGGCGGCCGTATCTCCCACGTACTTTCACCCACTTTCCATCCCAATCCCTAACGAGCCTCTCCGCTTCGCTCATGTAACCATCTCGGAATCTCACTACCCATCTTCCTCCTTGGGAAGGCTCGGGGGTATTGGGCCCAACTGTTGGGATTCGCTCGAGACCATAACCATCCGTATCACCTCCCGGTACTAGCCATCTTCCAAACCCGTATTTCTCAATCAGCGAATGCTTCAACCACACTTGCAACACTTGCCAGTGGGAATTCGCGCATAAAGAAATCAACACCGTCCGACCAGGTGCACCTTTGGCCTGGTAGAGCAAGTTCGGAATCACCCCGTCAAGGGGCATTCTCAGTGGATCGACAAGAACCAAGTTCGGGACCCAATATTTGCTCACGGAAGCGGCACTACCCCGTAGAGCCTCAGAGCTGAGATCAAGACCTGCAGGTTTCGACTCGAGGAATGTTTGTGCGGCTGCAGGAGGCGGTAAAGTGATATCCAGAGGCCGCCCGTGTCTTTTTTCGGACCTTAGAAGTTCAACAAAGTGGGTAAGATGATGGCTGGCAGCCTCTTCGGAGTCAAAGTATAGATAGTAGCGATTTCTACGCTGTAGCCGGAGATTGGATCTTGCAGGTATGACAGTAAATTTCCACCCGTGTCTCCGAGCATAATAGTTTGAGAAAATCCTTTCGATGTCGCTTTTGATCATTGTAGCACCACAATTTTCTAAGCGGAGGATGTGATATGCCCTCGAAAGGGATTTGTTTCTCCATGGTTGTGAAGTATTTGTGATATTGACATAAGGATCATCATCGAAATTCTCCCCTTTCTGATCTGCCTCTGGCATCTGAATTTTTCGCCCTATTGCTGGAGACCCTTCTGATGGTGACTTTGATAAGTTTGCCCTTGAATTAGGAATTGACTCTAGAAGTGCATCGATTGTGACCTTTGAGTTCTTCGATTTAATTTGTTCGGGAGGAGGGAGGCCGAGGGACTCGATTCTCGGATCTGAGATCGAATCTAATAGGTAATCAATTGAGGACGCTGTGGCTGAAAGTTTACCCTCTGCTTCCGCCTTAGCTTCTTGGTCCAGATTCTTCTCCCTTTCTCCCTTTTTCTTCTTCTTTCGTCTTTGCTTTTTGGTACTTGTGGGAGAAGAATCAACCTGGCCGCTACTGCTGTCCCCTTGGTCCAGAGCTTTGTCACCAGGTTTGAGTTTATCTACATCGTGATTTGCATCTTTTAGAGCTTCGGGCTCATGGACTGCAAGAGTCAGGTCGCTGGGCCAGTCTTTGTGCTTCAGATTTTCATTGTGAGAACCCTGGGTAGATTTTAGTAGCTCATCTGATACTCTCGCCTGTGAAGGTTTTTGGTGTCCTATAGTCGATGTGCCATGGCTCAACAAGTTGTCGGCAGCGCCTGCCTTGCCAGCATTCGGATATGAAAAAGAACTGGCACTACTAGGAGCAGCAGCATGGGATCGGGTGCCCTTGAATATGCCTTGAAGGCTGCTTTTCAATGGCTGGGCATAGCTGGTTAGTTTCGTCCAGGCAGAACGGAGGGACATTAAGGCCTCTTCTGTTGATTAGGAGATAGGGTGACAGAGCCGGGACGTGTTTCCTTCATGGGTCTCTTGTTATGATGAATCCCTTTTGCATAGTATATATGCTGATTGGCAAAGGGGGGCTTGGAGAATGCTGTTGTTTTGCCGTTGGTGCGGTTGCGATACTAGTACTGGCTGATACTGCAATGCAATGTCGGGAAGTGCAGATTTTGGTGTTGGGAAAACTGTGTTGCTGATGTTTGTGGGCTATCTGATCAATCTTATCTAATCGGGCCGATATAGTCTTCTCTGGCACTTTGTTCGAGCTTCGTGACAACATTCTGGTAGACGCGACAGCAACTGCCAGCCCAACCTTCTATCTGATCCAGCCTGATAATTCCACTCTCTTTCTTCTCGCGAACTGCTAAGATCCATTGAAGACGCTCTTTCTCATCATGGCGACACTACGCATTGCCAGTACCAATCTACGACGGCTTGTAGCCTCAGGGCCACTGAAACCGCTAACCTCAACCTCGCTCCCACGATTCACGGCCCCAATTATCGCTTCCCGTAGTATTACTACAACCCCAACTAAACGTCAAACTCCAATCTCGTCTTCAGCCTCGGCTGATCAGAAGGCTTCATCTACGACACGTCTCACGGAGATAAAGGATGGCCCAATTGCATCACCAGAGATAGATCTTGGGGAGGAGCTGGCAACAGATTGGTCACGTTCGTTCTCAGGATTATCACAGGAACCCTTCGCGAAGGAAGTTGCAGATGTTCTATTACAACCTCTCGACCCTGCTGAGGTTGAGATTAAGCCAGGTGATTACCATACCAGACCTTTCCTTATTCGTTGTTCCCGTCTGTTCGACTAATATCTAACAATTAAACTTCAATATCTTACAGATGGCATCATTTACCTGCCTGAAATTAAATACCGACGGATACTGAATCGTGCATTCGGCCCTGGAGGATGGGGTCTTGCTCCTCGAGGTGAAACACAAATCTCTGAGAAACCAAATGGAGGAGGAATGGTAACTCGCGAGTATGCCTTGGTATGCCATGGACGGCTCGTTTCAGTTGCCCGTGGCGAGCAGGATTACTTTGATGAGTTTGGCATTCCAACGGCGATGGAAGCCTGCAAGTCCAATGCTATGATGAGATGCTGTAAGGACTTGGGTGTTGCAAGCGAGCTTTGGGACCCGAGGTTCATCAAAAAGTGGAAGAAGGAGAATGCCAACGAAATGTTTGGTGAACATGTTATCACCAAGAAAAAGAAGAAATTATGGGTCAGGAAAGGCGATTCATTGGAGTATCCGTACCAGGTGTCGAAATTTGGGTCCTGAAGGGCAGGTGTAGTTACCCGATCTCACCTGCAGCCATGGCGTCACGCAGAAACACATCAGTGGAGGACCGGCTCTCTTCAGATGGAATTCTAGGGAGCTCGAGCCATGCGGGATCTGCCGCGGTTGCCGGTTCTTCTTGTACATAATTGATATTTTTTTCACGAGGCTGTACGATACAATATTGCTTGAGGAGGAGGAACGCCTTATGGCGGCCAGAAGCTGCTGCAAGACAGCTAGATAGTGTACATACACACATACACACACACATACATTCAGACATATCTACTTCCAGACATGAAGGAAAATGAATGAATTGTTAACTCTTCTTATATGCTCTGTATGCGCGTTCTTAGAAGGGAACCGCTTCGGTTCAATCCCGATACACCCGTCACCTGCCATTGGTCGAGATAGGCGATTTGGAATGTGATTTTAACGGACATCCCACACGGAAGCAACCTTGCGTCCGACGTCCCCACTTTGCCTCCAACGGGAGGGCGGCGGCGGCGCTGAACCAGCTGGCCAGTCCATATTTTTCAATGATTATCATATCACATTCGTTTTAAATTTTGGGGGGCCAGCAAAACTCGATTTCAAAATCCAGAATCTTCTGATGAGGCTGGAATTATCTCGTCTACATGCATCAACCTAATTAATGAATAGGTTAAAGTAAGTGTCCGGATATGGAAGAGTAGGACAAGATGGTGTCAAGCTTTGGAACACGGCAGTCTTCCTGCAGGTAAAGCTCGAGCGCTCGCAGATGTTGAAGCAAGGGTATGCAATGCCGGCACGGGGCGATATTAAATGTGAGAAATAGTAGAATCGCTGGCCAACCATTCACCAACATTAACGACCACCCTTCCGGCCTCGAGCTCCGAGTTATTAATTCTCAATCGGTCTCGTTAAGTTTTAGTTTCTATTTGTCGGATGTAAAGATAGAAACCTCGACTCGAAACTTCAGGTTTACAATTGTCCTGGGTGTGGGTGGGAATAGCTAACTAGTGCCTATGGAGGAGTGAACGTCCTCGAGTTTGCACCTTCACCAAATATAGATCCGTAGCGCGAAGGCTACTTTCTGCCTATCCGCAAGGAGTTTCAAGCCTTCTGAAACCACCACCGCAGGACACGTGCTGACATTGATCCTCATGCTCAACTGCATAGCTGCGATCGATTAGCATTGAATTCGAAGCTCTTGACGAGATCTTGAGGTAACGTCGAGAATAATTCTGCAGCAGTCGTACTCGCTAAGGCCAGTCATTGCGACAAGCATTGTGGGTCGAAAATCCCTCCAAATAGCACTGCCAAATAGTGCTCATGAAGAAGCAGATCGGGTCAAGCAATATTTATTTTCGATCCTTCGCCAGAGTTTGCCATCCCAGACAAGGGAAGCTAGCAACTAGCGGTGGGATAGTCTTGGGGTCAAACCAACCTGAACTAGTCCTGGAAGTTGTGATAGGAGCGCAGGTACGCAGGAGCTTCCGGTGCAATATCGAGTTAGTCCACCGTTGACTTTTGCCAATTACAGGGTTCACAGGGTTCATGAGATATAGCCTGGGCTTTGAGTTTCGAAGCCCATCCATTAGTCTCTTCGCTGGACCCGGTCAGTCTTCGAAGCCAAGCAGGTTCATCTGCAAGTTACACAGAAAAAGTAACTCCAGACCGAACAATGCAGGTGTCCCCCAATTTCTTCCCAGCAAATTGGCCCAACGAGCTGAACAAGTTATACAACTTCAAAACGGACGATAAGCGGTGCTGACTCCCCTTGGCCCCTTGAGGCCTAGTTTTGCTGCATTCTGCACGTCCTTCCCATGCATCGAAGCTCTATCCTCGCAATTATCAAGGTCTCCACAGTTGATTTTTCCCTGTGCCCGCACAAACAAGAAATTTCTGTCCGGAGTCTGGGAGGGGAAGCAATATTCTCGCTGTATTCCGTAATAGAATTTTTGGACATGGGCAATGGCAACAGCTCTATGTCTTTATATGGCTGGGATCCACCCACTTGATTGTTGAACAAGCCGACTGGAGGTTCTGTTGTTCACTAATCATCCACATCCTTATTGTATATGCACCTTGATGTGCGTCTCTTCGCCTCTTCGCATCTGAATTTGTACAATTGTACGGTCGGAACCCTCAATTGGGATTTTTGAGATCGATTTTTGTATGTGCGGTAGACGACCAAGCCTCTCGAATTCGCCTGTCCCTTGCTGTGGCCCGCATTCTTTCCCGTACTTTTCCCCACTAGCTTAATACGACCTACCATCCCGCCGTCTTGTGTTTTCGACGAGAGCGATTGAAGGGCTCCGAAGCAGGGCTAGAACACGATATCCGGAATATCTAAGAGGCACGGCATATATTAATATATTATTACACCGACAATGTTCAAGTCTAGGGTCCTTGTCGACCTTCTCGCCCTTGCGACGACTACTTTACTGCTAGTTGCGCCTGCGGTCGCACAGAGAACATCGAAGGCTCCGAAAATTGACCCAGTAGATAACTTCTGCAAAAGATACCAACAACAAAGTGAGTTCTATTGACGGGACGGATGTCGATTCTGGGGTTCTTGGCTTACAACCTGTGTGCAACTTATAGGCGCTGTTACATCAGAAACACTCTTTATCGATGGCGGAACGATGTGGTTCCATGACGACCCCATCGTCTGGGGTCCTACTACCCAAGGAATCAGTAAGTCTGTTCTCCATATCTGCTTCCTTTCCATAGTCGCACTGGTATTCATGCCGCGGATTTTCTTAGATACTTTCTTAATTACGACCGACATGGAGGATAGTTGGGATTGGAAAGGCAACATTTCCCAAACTTCGATCTATAAGACAAGAGAGCCAGGAAGGAAAACTGGATACGTTCCATCATTGAATGGTGGCGCGATCTGGGCGAATAAGAATGAAACTTTCCTTTATCTCTATGGAGGAACCACAAATGCCAGTCTCAGCAATTTTACGCTATATGCGGAACCGGAGTCTGACAAAGAAACGCTCTGGAAATACAACATTGCTGAGAAATTCTGGGACCCGGTTGTCTACGCTAAAGGATCCTCATCCGTCACGAGAGCCGCCTTTGGGGGCGGCGTTGTCGCACCGCATATCAACAAGGCGTATTACCTAGGAGGAGTCGTTGATCGCGGGTCAACTGACAGGAGTGGCGACTTACAGTCGCCCAGGTTCCTTGATGGCATGCTTGAGTTCGACTTCGAGACTGAATCCGTCCGAAATATTTCTACGTCTGGACTTGGTAATAGAGCGCGCGCGTACTCACAGTTGGTCCATATTCCCAACTATGGGACCATAAACTCTTCTACTGAAGGGGAGAGGAAAGGAATCCTAGTATCCATCGGTGGAGAGGTCAAGAGCAGCCAAATTATTGACGTAAGCGGGACCCGACGAGGAGACATGGTAAGTCGCAATCGCCTGCCCCTGAGGACCTCGGATATATCCTAATTCCCTCTGCTAGGTTCAAATGTCAGATATCGCCCTCTTCGACATCGAGACCGATACGTGGTTTGTCCAGCAGGCAACTCCACACGCCAAAGAATTCCCCGCGGGGCGAACGGACCATTGCATCGTTGTCAAAAATGCACCAGATAATTCGAGTGCAAATATGTGAGTTGGATCTTGAACCCTTACTCATTTTACAGGCGTACTGATAGCTATTAGATACATGTACGGTGGTATCACCTACGATGAAAACAGAACTCCGAGGTATCTTGACGATGTCTGGATCTTAACGCTACCCAGTTTCCAGTGGATTAAGGTATGCAATCCTTCTCGATGTTTTGTGGCAATGATTGAATGAATACTCATATAACCTTCAACATAGATTTTCGAAGGAGAATCGCCCCGCTATGGCCATACATGCCACGTCGCTCCTAAAGGACGCCAAATGATCACAATTGGTGGACTTGGTGGATACTACACTGCAAACTTCAACGACAGCCAATGTGATTGGGAAGCGAAATCCGTCGCCCTTTACGATCTTACAACATTGCAATGGAGCAGCACGTATCTCGCGCACAGCGAACCCTATGGGTTACCTGTCGAAGTGGCCCAAAAGGTCAATGGAAAGTAAGCTTTCACATCCTATTCGCCATGGATTGTTTTTTTGATAGTCTAACCCTGTTTTAATAGCCAAACTGGTAATGCAACCATTATTTCGCCTCCTGGCGATTGGTCGAATCCCGATATCAAAGCATTGTTTGTCGAAACACCAAAACCCGAGAAGAAGAAGTCTGTAAATACAGGAGCTATTGCGGGTGGAGTGGTCGGCGGTGTCGTTGGTCTGGGACTTATCATAGCCGCAATTTGGTACTACTATAGGAGGAATATCAAGAAACACCCTACACCGAACCCGCCACTTCCAGAAGCTCAGCAATGGAACAAACCTGAACTCGAAGGACCTGTCAGCCCTGGACTATCACCCCAGAGCGAAACTGGCCCCAAGGGTATCTACGAAATCGGCGATGGAGTCAGGGTACCTGATGCGGTTGAAACGAAGGGCAAAGAGATCCCATCCGAATTGCCCTAAAACAGAGGGCACAGATCCGATAATATAATCAATAATGAATGATCATGAGCTGAGGGTAATATAATTCTTGGGAGTATAGCGCGCTGTCTTTTATTTTTATGAACATCCGCTGGAGTTTTTTTGTTTCCTTCTAAATTAAATGATACCACCTTCCTTTGCATTTTCATTTCCTGGAACAAGTATACGTACGAGCCATCTATTACATCTAGGCCACTTACAGCGGCCCACGTTCACTATTTTCATTCTTTGAAAACAACAAAAAAACAATTATGACATTAACGACGTATGGTGTATATAAAGATCAGACGACTAGCCTGCTTGAGCATGATGATATTTGTGTAAACTATGCATATCCAAAGATTGGTAAACGCAGTGAAACCATGCCGTCGCATGGGCATATGTTGCCTAAGCCTACCTTTGCCCTCTAGGGTTGGGTTTCTGGGGCGCGTTTATATTCTACCAGGCCAGGTCTAGGGGGCGAAGTTCATGCAGATATATATGCAGGTTGATATCGGGTCGGGTCGTGTTTACTAATCATTTAAAACCCTTCGGCGACGGGAAACGGTAATAATGTAAGGGACGGAACACACGGGTCACCGAAACGTGGGAAAGCATGGTTTCCTGTGACTTTATGCATGGCAAGAGCAGCCTAGGATTGTTAGAATTAATCTGCGGGCAGATGTATCATATTTGCGAAGGCGCCAGGCGTCGAGGAGGGGCAACACAAAGCTATGTGGTATTTTGTGGTGACATTTTTTTGAGATTTTGAACAGAGGAGCTCTAATCCAAGCTTTAAATTTAACCAACTTGAAATTAACCTTAGTCCTGGCTAGAGTTAAGAGAGAGAAACACGGATACTCGAAAACTCTTGTAAAGAATGTTAAGCCAGTAAGTGGCTACAGCAGACGCTGGAATTTATAATGACCCTCATATCACTACGTTTCTGCCTCTCTCTTAACCCCCCACGAATAGGCAGGCAGTATGATGTATAGAATAGACTCTGGGGATTTGCGAATAAATATTAATATTAGTACTCACCTGCCCAGACTCGTCTAACCTACAAATTTACACGTTGTTGGAATATAAGCCGCCGTATACGTTTCGTGGACTCCAGATATAATTAATTAGTATGACGACGTCTCGTTCCAGAAGGGCGAGCTTGTGTATCTGTGAAGACTAAATCGGCTAACTTACTCCAGAGAAAATCGAAGCAATCGTGTGAACTCATCCATCCTGTACATAATTTCGTTTTCGTCTAGTCTCTTGAGATTAATAATTCCTAAATTCTGCTTCTACACCCCAAAAGACAATGCCCAGATTTCGGACCTACATCAAAACCATATCTCTCGCAGGCTCACAAATAAAAGAAAACATCAATACGCTCTTGCACTCCAAAAAAATGGCAGAAGAAAGAGCATCCACTAATTTCTACAGCCTAACAGGCGCAACTAATTTCCTCCATATGACAAAACCCTGTCCACTGTCCGATCCAGAGCTACCACCTCTTCCAGAGAGGAAGGAACCTGCAATGATTTGGAATATCCGGGCTTTGGAATATGCTATCTCGCAGAACGCCGATCTTGAAGTTCATAACAAGGCGCTCTTCCCGCTTACGTGTATAAGTTGCGAGAATAAGACGTTTATGATGATAGAGGGCAAGGGTGGATGCCCTGCTTCTAAAGAGAGTGAAGAATATGTATTGAGGTGTTCGAGAGAGGGGTGTAAAAACCATCTTCACTTTTGATGTAACTAGGCTGTAATAATCAACTTAAGTAGATTTAGCCAATCTGCCACATATTGATATGGGTCAGTAGAAATCAAAGTCGGTTCTGCCGTCGCTGCATGTAAGGCAAAGTACAATCATAGCCAAAATTTGGAAATCATACGATTATTAGGAGTGCGATTAGCCTTATTGCGATTGTGCGGATCGAGATTAGTTGTAAGAACCCTACTCAAGTGCATTGAAGCACAGAAATTATATATCTTCATGACAGCTTAGGAGTTGTATACCTGACATCATATATATCTGCGAGCCACTGATCTTCTTTGCTATCTATCCTCTGGTTCGCGCGCTTGAGATGAACTATCTTATTTCTCATCATCATTATCATCATCAGTATTATTATTCTTTGGTCTCTGATTTTCCGGTGCAGCTGCTCTTTTAGCTTCCTCTTCTGCAGCTATCTTCTGGAGCATCCTGCGAAGGTCTTCCTTTTGATCTTCGGTTTCAAATCCTAACTGTTCCACTGCCGCGTCGAAGCCCAATTTTCTTATCCATAGTTTCCTTCGTAGGTCATCGATATCGAAATTGATACGTTCTTTCTTGCTTCCGGAGCTACTCATTTTTCCGATTTGGGATTGGGGTTCTGGATGGGAGTAGGTTATACAGACTTGATTCTCTCGCTATCAATATGGTTCGAGATTAATATAATAATTAAGAGCTGTAGAGTCACAATTGAGGAATCTGGCGACGAGACAAAGTCTTATCACTATAGCACAAGAGTAGAACACAAACTCGAAGTGGGCTTTGTTTTCGTTCAAGGTTAAATGATCCCGCAACTGGTGGATTGGTTATACTCGACGAATGATCGATAATCAAAGGTCAGAAAGTCAAGCTTTATATATCTAGATTCCCTCCTAACTCTTGGGCTTTCTGCGGATGAATTGATATTTGTGTCATCTCCGTAAGGTTATACATGATTAAGCATATATTAACAGTCGAGCGAAGTGTCTGCAGTTGACTAGCAGTGTATTTGGTGCCTCAGCTTAATAAACTTGAGCGTAGCGGGCAGTAAAATTGCGAGATATCAGCCAGGGTGATGCCTACAGTTAAATTTCCGGGAGGCTACACATAGTACTACGCTATTGTGAAGCTACGGTAGAAAATACCGATGGCAGAAAATGCTAAACGGGACATCTATTACTTATAAATGCTTGATTAAGTACTTACTAGTCGAAAAGCATGACTATAATCGAATATTCATGTCAAAACAGAAGTAACGAATGTATAAATTGTGGTAGGAGATCGCTAACCCCTCTGACCAAAAAAACAAAACAAAAAAAAAAGAGAAACCTGGTGGAGAATGGACTCTATCAATTCAGAGCCTTAGAATATGCAGAAAACGCTAACGTCCAAAGCGCATTAAAATGCAAATACAATTTTATCTCAGAAGCTAGACCGAAGATATGTTTTATTCATGCTTCTACTTCGCCGCATTGTCTCGAGCGGCCTCCAGACTTTTCCTCACTTGTTCTATGGGCTGTGTTGGTAATCCACCACTAAGCCCCAGCCCAATTCTCGTAGCACTTCCTTGCCCCATCGTCATTCCTTCCGCTAGGATATTGCTAGCTTCTGTATCTGCTTCATCATGACTAGCCCTGCGTTTACCCTTCCCGGGTGGGGGAGGTTTCCCCAAGAAGCTATCAATGACCTCCATTCTCCGCCTTTCTTCTTCAAACTCCTCTCGCTTTCGTTTTTCAACTGGATCTTCCTCTTCTTCACTGTCGCTTGAGCAATCTCCTTTATCGCTCCATACGGGGCTCATTGGTCGTTCCTTTGGCCTTTTGGGAGTCACGCTTCCAGAACCTCTTCCTTCTCTCTCGTCGTCCTTAACCAGGAGGGATGCGTCTTCAACTTCACGCTCTCCGCCTTTCCAGTGGTCCTTTTTATCATCAACTCCGAGGTAAGCGGCAGAGGCAGTAGGTGTGTCAATATCATATGCCCTTTCCTCTCCGGTCTCTTCATCATCTCGGGATAGTGCTGCAACTGTATCTCCAAAATGTGTTTCGACTAGATGTTTGACCACAGGCCACCCGTAGGCATTCGAAAATTCACGGCGTACGATAATGTTGTTGTGAGCATCCGGTTCGAGTCGAACTAGGACTTTCCTCCAGCTGATTCCGTCATGGAAAGCTCTTGCAATTTTCTCTTCGGGTTTTAGATTTCTTCCTGCGGTAGACTCTGACTTGATGCTTCCGGTTGGAGAATGTGGATATGTTGGAGAGTGGGTACCGTCCTTGGAAAAAGTCGGATTGGCTAGGACGTTCAAATTTCCTGATGATTTTGATGCAAACGGAGCAGTTGATGTCGTAGCATTTGTAGGGCTCACAATATCGCTCGTCTCCGAGTTATAAGAGGCAGATCTAGATATCCGGCCAGCCATTTGCTTCTTCGGTGTCGTTGCAGGAAGTGGTGGAATATCGGAAGGGTGATAAACTCTGTCGTGGAAGATTGTTCTTGGGCGAGTCTCTGGATTGATCAAAAAGTTAAGGGGTGGAAGTGGCGGGTTCAAAATGTCGCCAGCAGCCTCTAATAAAGTTGTCCGCGGTGGTGCCATCATCTTCTCATAGTTGTCAGCATCCGGACCATCGTCTGCGGCAGTTGCTTGGCCTCTTGCTGTCTTTGTCGGATCATCTATTATGAGCGTTGGGGTGGTATCGCCGGTGTTTGAAGAACCAGCTATTATTGTACTTGAGGACTGAGTTGCTATATCACCATTCGTCAAGGTTGTCGACGATGGTGTTGGTGTCATTGAAGATGGCGTATCAACTAAATTTTCAGTGATCTCAGGGTTAAAGGGGTTGGATGTACGGGAACTCGATAGAGTGGGCTCGCTGCCGTCAGCCATGGGGCCGATTGTTTGTGATCTTGAAAGAATCTTTTGTAACTTCTTCTCATATCTTGCACCTGCATGTGGCCTAAAGAGCGTCCAGAAAGAGGAGAAGGCGGTCGGGGCCGGATGATCCGGTTTCGGCGAAGGTAGTGATTCTTGACTATTAGAATATCTCCTCTGCACGGGTCCTTTTGTCAAAGGTGCTTCGCCGACTTGAGTCCCACTCGATTCGCTATCTGCTACCGTGATCGAATCGACTGATGAACGACGCTGCCAGGAACGCCTGGGGGTGCTGTTACCACTAGTAAGCTGCCCTAAGCCCCATCCAACAAGCCCGCTCACCTGTCCGATTGGTCCTTCATTTGCCCGTCGAGCTTTCTCCACTCGTCCAAGGCCTTTCCAATCCAAGAATAGCAAGCAAGATGTCCTCAACGGCACAACGCCATCATTGACAACATTTGCATAGACGGTTCGATTTCTAAACAGCTTCAGCACCTCGCGTGCAGGGCCCATTGGCAAGATCCTTAGCAATGGTTTTGAGCCAGGTGCTTGTGACTCCTCGCTCTTAACACTAGCGCTACTAGGCATTAAGTTAAACCCACTCATTGCTGAGGTAGCCATATTTGGCGCCCTCCACGTCAATCCTAGATCCTGGCCTGTCCGCCCAACTAAGCCAAAATCTAGCGCGAACTTAACATAAATTGGATTTTCGTTAGACAATCCTAAGAACGGAGTTGCAAGCGCTACAAAATTGATCGGCTGGATTTCTGTGAAAAAGTTTGGATCGTGTGCGTGGATATACGCTATTGCGTATGTTTGAACCAGTCCACCAAGCGAATGGCCGATGAAGCTAATGCTTGTCACTTTGTACCTTGCATCAAGATTAGGCTCATGTAAGTCGTTGGTGGAGCTTCGCCAGAGCCCAGAGGACTTCTGGTTCCTCAAGCTCGTGGGTAACGGCCGATCAGGATACGCTAAGGTAAATGCAAAACGTGCCAGTCTCTTCCCAAGGTACTTGATACCCCTTTCTGTCCGGCAAACATTACCGTGGAACCCCCGGGTTATGACTTGTTCCTCGTCATCGTCATCCGAGTCTTCATCCTCAACTTGTTCGATATCACCAGTAGCTACCCCTATGTCCACTTCTTCCGGTTCCTTGGCCTGTCGCCTTTTGCGTCTTCGAGCTTCCCGCAATTCCTTTGTGGTTTTATCGATAGATTCTTTCACGAATAGCATGTCGGCTCCGCAGTTCGAATGAATCCCATGAGTTATCAGCACCAGGTGCACCTTTTTAGGTCCTTTATTTTTTTTTACTTCTTTCTTTACCCCTTTCCCACCAGCCACCAGCTTACTTTGTTCCTCTCCGGGGAACGGAGGTAGGTTCCAAATTTGCTGCGTATTCATTACTGAAAACTCCACCGCATTTGAAAAAGTGCCCTGCTCGAACCCGGTACCGTAGATAGTCAGTGACCTCTCATCCCTTGCAATCGCCAGATCAAAGTTGGTTTTTGCGGATGCTGAAAATATCATCTGCGAAACAACTTCGATGATCCAAGTGACCTTTTCATCATCCTTTTTTGTGGCTCCAACTCGATCTCCAATCTTGTGTCCAGGATTCGCTCTTCTTTCTCTTTCTCTAGCCATAACCTGTCTCCTCATTATCGCGGGAACGGGTAGTTCGCACTCCCAGGTGCTCCCAGCTTTGAGATTTGGTTCAAACTCGGGGTATCCACCTTCCTCCCGAGGATTGATAACAGGTGACCAGTGATCATAGTGTTCGGATTTAACGGAGCAATAGAGGACAAAGGGGCCGTGGAGGTAGGCAGCTCGGAGAGGTATAGCTTCTGTGTTCTTAATTCGAAGATGAAGAGAGGTAGGAAGAGGTAAGATCCGGTCACGAGATGGGTAGTATGTTACTTTGTAACTATATGAAAGTCAAGATCAGTACAAATTCTGGAAATTAGGTAAGAGACTTAGCATACCGTAAGATCTCGCCTATCTTAACGCTCCCAGTTGTGTGTAGGAGCAGCATGTCTGCTTCCTTGCGAGTAGCCTCGTGATGTAGTAGAAGGCTCCTCCTCGCAAGTGATTCGGTTGAGACGAAAGGTTCGGCGTGGAGATGAGCCGGATGAGCCGGACTGTTGACGATAGCGGCAACAGTCGGTGAAGGCGCTCGTAGACCTTGAAGAAAGTTCATTAGAATACTGGACAACAGGAGGTCTCCGTGTAGTCTGAAAGACTACTCGTCGCACCCTATCTTTGAATAAACTTGGTCACGAGCTCGTTCAGCCGGTAGTTGTCGCTCGGAGCGACAGGATTGGAGAATATCGTTTCGAATTATGGAATCTGACAGCGGTCCAATGTACTGATGCAAAGATGTTAAGGCGACAGCCTCGCTGGGATAGCAGAGGGCGAAGGATAAATAATCGTGGAGTATCGCAGGTGAATGCTCATGATGCTGCGACCAAAGCTGAAAATAGGGGCCCTTTGAGCTGCGACCATCAAGGCTGGTTGGCTGACTAGACCGGTCAGGCACGAAAGAATGAGGTATGACGTCGGGACCGACCGCGATAAGTATCTCGACCACTCCGGACTTTTGGCTTGTGAATGAAGCTAGAATGCCCTTTTTGACAGGCGCCTTTGATGCAGGTCAGATGCCAGATGATGTCGGTGAGCAAAAGAAGATTTATTGGCGCCTCCTTTTCGGTAGCTGTAGGCGGCGTCGTATGCTTGTTCCGGATGCTTTGTGGTTCCGAGCCCATGGCTGTTGGCCGTGGTCACATTCGGACCTCTCTCGATCTCAGCTGCACAGCCCCACGCCTGATTAGGAAATCCGGACGCCACACAACGCACTAAATCCAACACTCTCATGGTTTCGTCGAGTTTGTAACAGACGAAACCTACGCCCTCTCGATAAACTAGTTTCGTAGTTAGACAGCCTAGTCATTCAGAAAAAGTCTCCCAGCTCCGGTTTTGAGTCAAATTATAGGTGCCAGATGTTTGGGCTAACAACGTCAGAAAGTGAATCTGCAGTCTAGTTATTTAGCCAGTATCTGGATTGGTGAGCGCAAAAGTTGAAGCGACCGGAATTTCAAAAAGGAACGTTGGAACTTGACCTTGCCATAAAAGTTTATCTATAATTGCTTTGAAGATCGCTTTGGTCTAGGTCAAGTCTGTGGGGACTCTCGAGGCGGAGCTTGTTTGCTCTAACTGAGACCAGAAGCTTCGCCTTGGCAAAAGAAGCTTCCAGTCTGTGGTCCTAATTAACTTCTTGGGCTTAGTTCCTGATTTCTACCTCTTTCTATCCTTCTATACTCTCTCATATCTGTGTGTATAAATTTACCTTCTACTTGCATCTTAATTTGTTTCTCTGACACCTTCACTCTAACATCTCTTCCTCCTCAACTCCACGACCGCCTAACGCTCCAGCATCCCTCCTAGACATAATACGATCTCCTAGAGGGTGCAGAATATACTTACCAGTGCAGTTGTGGCTAGCCGGCACCTAGAAACTGGCTATTATCCCCTGTGAACGCGTCCACTGATCTAGATATCTGAGAAGCGTGGTGTTAGATCAACTAACTCTAATCAAAGTGCTACCACCTGCCACCATCTAACCACGTCTTTCGGCGGAAGATATTTCGTCAAGCCACCGATATATCAAGTAAATTCCCTGAGAAACGGCTCCCTTGAAGGACTATAGACATGGGCTAGATATCTAGATTCGACGCGATTGAGAAACCTGGTCTCCCAGATCTCTAGCTGATAGTATCAAAGCACTTTCTTCCCATCAGAAGTGCTCTAAAATCTCCTCGAGAGCAAGTACCTAGTTCTCAATAAAAGAGCTTCCAAAAAGATCTAGATTCTTCTATAGATCTAAAAGATCTAGCCCACGGCATCCAGTCGAAATATCCTCCTCAACCAGGTTAGTGCAAACCCCTCTCCACGGTCACCGACCGACATAACAATCTTCCGATATATATTATTATTACTCAGGGCGAACGATGAAAATAATTTATGTATCCCGCCAGATATATTTAAACCTGTTGTTGAATGAGTCGTATCGTCATATTTAACCCACCACAACAACAGGCATCAAAACAAAAAGGTCAACCAATAACATGTCCTCAGCTATAACCCCCCACTATGTCCCAGTCCCACCCAGCAGATGACAATGTATTTTGATGGTGAAAAAGGAAACACTAGTTATGTGGATGGGGAGCCGCAACACGGCTACTATATAAGCACTTTGTCTGCAAAATTTTATCTTTCTTCAATGCTAATAGTAATACCTCTAATCATTGTGCTATTATGCTGAGCCTCACGCCCACTATTATTATCTCCCACTTAAAGCATATCTGTTGGCTTCAGACTCAAGCCTCTGGACCTGCCTTTGTTACCGGTTACTTATATATACATCTTCATATTCTTGGTTAACTTCAGGGTATATTCTGAAACAGCAGTCAGAAAAACAGCTCAGGTGCGCCAAAGATGTCACTATCTCATAAAGCTCAGCGTTTTCCCCCATACTTTAGAAAGACCAGTGCCAGAATATATAAGCCTCAAGGGTTAATCCGAACTTCCCAGCGCCCAGTCTTCAGCCCAAGTCTAAAGCGCCATAGATGCCTGGGACTTTTCAAAGAGAATCTGCAAGGTAATCATTTTTGGCGTATGTATATACATAACAGGAGTATTCTACGAGTCTAGTGATGAGCGCTCTAATATCAAAGATATCAGGAACCATGAATTCGAATATAATGAAGGGTGACAGTTGGACCGATTAGAGCCAAATCCAAGACATATATCATAAACTATCTCCCTTTAATATCTCTAAATAGTTGGGACTGCCCTTTGATCGTCAGTTGCTTTGAATCAAAACTACTATGGATTTGTAATTTCCGATTAACCATCGTATCATGAGCGCTACATATACATTATATATATATACACACATTGAACCTAGGCGTCCTACGAAACTATAAGCCCCGATGCAATGCTAAGACTATTAAGAGATGAGTCTATTATATAGTTATGAAACAGATACGGTCCGCCGCAAAATTAAACAATTTATAAACCCAATTCCAACGAATGGAGTATGGAAAACAGCTCATCATCTCGAGAAGCCACCAGGTTGCCTGTTCCACTATAAAGTTTTATCGACACCGAAGATGAAAGAAGCCGACCATGCATAGTTTCAAAGAAATAAAGGGACACGAAAATGACTTTTTCTTATAAAAAGAATGGACAGAACGAGAATGTACACTCTTTTGCAAATAATAACAGCTAAGATATCGGAACAGCCGACTGCGAAGCCCTCTACATGCAGGCTAGCTCATAGCTCTCAGCAGAGATCTGCGAAACCCGAATAAACTAGCTTTATATTATTGATGCCTCTAAAAGCCAGTGCGAATGATCCCACGTATTCGTGCAACAAGTGCTTCATCAAGGTGTATGGAGTTTAACATTTAGGAAGCTAGCTTTAAGGTCCATCCGGACCCATAGGATCTACAGCAACAGATACATACAACAATAGCACACTTACATAATATATCTACACCGCTATCATATAAAATCTATAAGACAATATTTCGGTGTTCCGGCAATCCTATGTTTTATTCACCGTTTCTATATCCAAGCCCGCATTCGCATCGAAGAAGCTCAGGCAGTGTTTGTTCTAGATAAAATGAGGGAAATCAGTGAAAGCAGTTTATGAATAGCATTACCCGATGACTAGTACTTGTTTACTTCTTCCGGTATGGGGTTTTGCGCCATGAATAAAGATATGAAGACTAGCTTAGAAAGATATATTCATGATATAATTGATTAATCGATCTCAGTACGATGATGGATGGCCATACGTAGCAAGCCAGATCGGAAGATATCATGTAGGGTATCCAACTCCTACATGTTTACAAATTAATAATTTACTTCAGCATCATTTATTTTTGAATCGATCCAACCAATATTCTATATAAGTATCATACGACTAGAAAGAGAAGAGAAGAATTTAATGATTAAACTCCGAATCCGACAGAAAAAATAACAAAATTAAAGAACAAAGACCATATTCAAATGTTCAAACCAAACTCTCATAAAGTAATTCGACGTCTTATAAGACATATATCGTGTATATATAATATTGAAGTCCGAAAGCATGGGGGGTAAGGAGCAACTAAATATTCTCCTATCATAACTAAAAAAAAAAAAAAAGAAAAATCTACCGATTTCATCTAGCGCCTCAAACGAAATGAAACTGGAAAGTATACAAAAAAATCAGGAATATTTCAAGAACGAAAGGTTTCATGACCTCCGTCTGAAATACATATAATACCCCACAAAAATCCAAGGACTTTGATATGTTCACCTATGGGTGATTACTGACATCCAAAAACTAAAACCGGGGTTGATGATCTTATACTTATCTACTATGAACCCTAGAAAATTTCTAAAATTAAAGAATTGCATGAACGCCCATACGTCGTCTAAAACACTGACGCACACCTATAGAGCTAGTATCATGACCAAACCACTACATCGAGATCTAAAAGATATGCACCCCACCAGACCTTTATACCCGACAGCTCTACGACCGAAAACTGAGGCTGATGTTCAAGAGAATATCCAAAGCTTTTCAGGAATCGATATAATGTAGCTAACCATCTATCCGTAATCCGCGCCGAAGCTATGATCAATCCATATATCAGCGTATAGCTATATATAGGTAAATATCTACATACCATCTTTCCGATCCTCCGACATGGGCTACTAGAACTGTAATCGGTCTTCTCTGATAATACTTTTGACTCAATAAACTAACCTACATTCCTCGATAATCTAATCCAATTCTACAAATGATCGGAAACGGCTGTCTAAATATGTATTTATAAACCAGCTCCTCAATTACTACTAAGCCCGTCATGATCAAAGCTACGAAAGACATGTATGTGAGGCCTATTCTCGTTTCTATAATAAACTAAAGCCCTGGTACTCGGCACGCTGAGACACTTTTACTATGTGACTTTATCACAAACCTTCACAAGACAATACACAGAATTGCTTGATAACTATATCTATACCATATTATAGTCTCGAATCCGGGGCAAACATGTCTCACAAGAGAAACATGCAACAGAATCACAATCCGAATGAAAAACCCTACACGACCAATGTGAAAGAAAGAAAGAAAGAAAGAAAGAAGTTATAAACACATTCCCAATTGGCCAAATGTATGTGGGGTCTGGTCTCGTATCCAGAGCTGTGGGGTCTATAGATCTGCACTCAAAGATCTCGAAAGCGAAGCATAACATCGATATCAATGGAAGTATCATGAGCTTTCAGAGACGATCAAATAAATCATACATTGACTTATTCAAATTCGACTACAATAATTTAACAGAATATATCTTATGTTCGCATATAGATTTTATATATACCCAAAAGGCCAACATGTATATGTATTCAAACTGGTTATAATAGTGACGTCTCAATCGTTCACGTACATTGGCAATGGTCTACGAACTCGATTCCAAATCTACTATATAAAAGTCCCTATAAAATCGTCAAGGCTCCGATAACCGGTAATGCGGATAGCTATAATGATCCTACTAGTCTACCATTTGATAGCAAAGTACTGATAGATAAACATATCACTGCTCTTACATACCAATGTCTTTTCGACATCCCGTTCGAAGAAAATATATATAACAACAATCAGAAAGGCATGGATATTTTCAAATACTCCCTAAATATCACCACTCACCAAAAACTAATGATATATAGCCCGGTTCCGACATTAATACCCGACCCACGTGGAGCATAAGCCTCCAAGGCCCAATCATCAAAGCTAGCTGCTCCCTGACTAATCTAACTACAAGTATATATATATATACGTATACTAGTATACTAACCGATCACGACGACAAAATAACAGATAACCACGAGTTAAATGTAGGATATTTCAGAACGCTAGGCCGGCCAGCTGTAGCCACAAAGTAGGATTACCAGTTCTTGAAACAGAAGACACATCAGAACATGACCTCTCTGATCCCCCTCTTCTACACTGAAGTTTTTTTTCATGAGGTGGGGTTAAAGCCTTCCGGGGATGGTGAGATTGAATCTATACATCGTACATATTCTCCCCCACGACAAGCCGCGAAATCTTCAAGATGGCCATATTCCAAATGTATAGATATATAAAACCAAATAATGCCAGCCGACGAACTAGCCACCATCGATGTATCAAGAAGTATGAATATAGAATATAGAGATCCCCAACTTTATCCTGATGAGCTGTCGCCACTCTTTTAAGGGTTTGGTTAAATATACCTGCACTCACGTTATGATCGAGTTCTTTATCTGGATATCCTTTCAAGGGAGATTATCAGTTAAGATATTAGCATTCATGGAATGTTTGGAAGCTATAGCAAAGCATTATCATGTTAGCTACTTCGGTGGTATTATATTGAAATGCATCGATTTTTCTTCAAAATATATAAAACCGAGCTTTTGATATCGACGATTGGGTATATAGCAGATTCCGAAGCTAGTAGTCGAGCCGAGTTCATGATTTATAAATAAATTTAATACATCTATCATTATAAGGTCATGCATACTTTTCCCTCTCGTGGCATTACAAGCCGCGCCGTGGGCGATGGAGTTTTATAAAACATCAAGAATCATACGTACATACAATCAGTATGGTTCAGACTAAAACCACCCTTCTCCGTTAATGTTAACCAAATCTACAGCATCCCCCATTTAGCCTCAAAATATATATATCCCATCATATTGAACTTCCAAGGAGTCGTCGTTACGCCCCAATTTTCTATAGAAACACCAAACTCAAACTCAAACACCGCAAAAAAAACGACATGGATCGCACCCTACCCCCAGTCGCACAGAAAAAGCAACTTGGGTCATGTACACAGAGCCACAAATCCCCATCCCGCCTCTCTATGATATATATATATATATATATGTATTCAATCAACACCACGGATATTATAATATTAACGCAGAGTCCATCAGGAATATTTATATATATCACCAAAGGAATATATCATCTCCTCAAAAAATATCAACGAGGAGAGATGCATCTTTAAACCCAATCAATCATATCATTTTATATAAAATTACTGTGAAAGAGGTGGTTTTATAAGTAACGCCGACATGGGATTAATATATATGGATATAGGTTATAAAACTAGAGTCCAAGTGTATCTTTAAATATTGAATAATGTACTAAGGTGGAATGTGATGGGATTGTCACCTACTTTCTGGATATATTGACTACCGTTCTGGATAGAGATTGGTGTATCAACTTTGAGGAGCAGATGAATATATAGGATAATAAAGATCTATGATTATTTGGAAAGTGAGGCAGAAAGATGGGGAGGTATAGGTATCAGTTTTAAGAAAGAAAGCATATTAAGACTGCCTCATGATCGATCACAGAGGCGATGGAGGTGATGTTGGAGTCTATCGATCAAGTATTCTATGCACTAGCCCAGAGAGTCGAGAGTACTATATAAAATAGAAATGTAATTCATCACTTATAAAGGAAAAAAAACTAAACTAGTACTTGCTAAATCCACTACTACAAAAAACAAAACGAAAAGTTTATTCACCACAATTGACGAGAGAAAGCTCCAAAAAGTAACCACAAGGGAAGAGAGGGAGGTATGGAGGAAGATAAGCTTGATAGTGGGGCGGGGGTTCATAGTCAGATCATACAAAAAAAACAGCATACTCCCAATGCCTAATACCAGAACAAAAAACCATGTGAAAATCTAACTTTTCCTCCTGTGAATCCAGCTAAAGTTATTGCATAGAGAAGAAAAAGAAACGATTGCGATGTTATGTACCTCTCGTAAAATCACGAGTGGAGGTGGTGAAAATGATGCATAGATGTATATATGCCAGCAGTCATGCGTGGAGGGGGTTAGGATAGCACATTAAAGTCGTACTAGTGACCACTCTTCTCCATCATGTTCTCAAAAAAAGAATGTCGTATGTAAAACCCGCGGTTTAAAATGTTTCTTCGGTGAAAACACTACTCCTGCCCGTATCGGTACTCTTCCTGACTTTATTCTCGTCTCCAAAGGGGTTGTTTCCCTTAGCAGCACCACTAGCCGGTCCTCTATTCGCTGCAATGTCGTACCCCGGTCTTGGACTTCTACTCCTGCTTCTCCCTCTTGGTGGACTATCATCCTCTTCATCCCACCTCCCGGCTCTTCCCCCACCAGCATTATTTCCACCATGATTATTATTATTCTTATGTCTCGAAGTATTGGTATCAACTCTTAACCCCATCTCAGCATCTTCCTCGTAATAACCACCATAACCTCTGGAATCCCAAGCTCCCTCATCCTCTCCTAATGGGCCAAACTCTCCACGAGAATTTGCTTTCTTCTTCCCGAATATACCCAGGAACTTCCCGTTATTACTATTATTATTATTATTCTGGGATGATTTGTGACGATTCCGGGGTCCTGTGGATTGGTAGACGGGGTTCGAGGAAGGTGGACGGAAGTAGGCGACGAATGGCGGGGATGGGAGTCCTAGTCTTCTGGCGCGGAGGTTTAGGTGGATCACCCAGATTAGACAGCCGAGGACTACACCGCCGGCTATGACGATGAGGAGGATGGCGAAGGAGGATAGCATGTTTTCCTTTTCCCCTTCCTAGGTGGGTTTTTGTGGTGGGTTTGAATGGGGATTGGTTGGTTGGTTAAGGGGTCTTGTTCTGTCGGTACAGATGGAGATGTGGTGGGTATATTGTTGGAAAGGGAATGATGGTGGTATTTTAGATGATCATGCTGAGATGATTGTAATGATGATGCTGGTAGAGATCGTAGATGGTGATGATGATGATGATGATGGATGATGAGAAGGAGGTGGAGGTGGATGTGGAATGTCGGGATGGGGAGGGATAAGCTGAGTGGTCGCGGAAGAGCTAGGACCAGCTGTGCTTCCAGTTAAAGGAGATGTTGTGTGTGTGTGACGTTGTTAGCTCGCTGTGTTGCGACGGCACTGAACCTCGAGAACAAGAGCCTCAAGGTCTGGAAAGAAAAGCCAGATGTTAAGATCTCAATTAAAACTGTCGCATCAAAAAATAAAATTAAAGAGAAGGTAGATTGGTTAGAGTAGAAATTCGGTTCCAGAGATTGAGTTTTGTATGTAACCAGCTATGCCTATCTCAATTACTTGCAGGCGCAGGAGAGAAGCAAAGGAAAGACAAACGGACGGATGCTTCTAATTATGGGTACATGACAGTCAGTCAAGTATGATATGTGATATTAGTATATTATATTACTCTGCCTCCAACTACCTGCTCTATAGAGAGATATATTCAAGTGAACACCGGCACCTTCAAGACATATCAGGGCTGAATGAATTATTGAAGAGACAAAACGGAGAGATAGAATAGAGGGGGGATATATTTCCCAGGAACAGTTGGAATTCCAAATTCGAGGCTGACTTCCACCCTTGTATTTTACTTGGCAGGTTTTTTTTTTTTTTTTCTCTTTCTCTCTGTAGACACTTGCGGTGCTTGCAATAGAGTGTTTGTCTTTTTTATTATTAACTTGAGCAATTGAGGCTTAGTCTGAGAATTACAAGCTGGCTTAGTCAGTTCATATAGAAAAGTCATAGTAATATATTTAAGAAGCTAGTCGGGATTATGAGTTTGGAATTGTTGGCGGTAAAGTACGGGAAAATCAACATGGGATCGAGAACGAACTAATGGGAGGAGATGGAAGTACAGCGGGGAGATCGCGATCTGATAATGATGCCGGGCTAGCTAGTTGGACATGCAGGGTTCGTCGTGTATCACCTACTATATATACTACCTCTTACCTAGTATAATATACTTTATATCTAAGAATCTTGGGATACAATTAAGACAAGCCGAGAGTCTTGATCTTTCCATTACGAGGTATACTATATGTAGTGTGTAATAAAAGTTGATTGCCGGATGGATATACCCCGCACTAAGCTAGGAGGGAAACAGTGGGAGTCGTCTGATCCGAAGAAGGATTCTCGTCTCGTCCGATGATTCGGGATGTCTGCAAGGGCCATTCGAGAGCTCTTGTACCCCCAAATATCTATGAAATTTAAATTTTATAGAAGTATCCATAGAAGTACGAGTGAATTAGATAGAAAGAAGGTGGTAATGTTACGTATGATAATGATGATTATTATTCGGGGCCACCGTTAATAAGCGGGACACCCCCAACTTTTGTCAGTGTATTATTCAGAAAAGAGAAGGGAGAAAAGAGAGAGAGAGAGAGAGAGAGAGAGAGAGAGAGAGAGAGAGAGAGAGAGAGAGAGAGAGATAGGCGGGAATTTTGATAAAATAGGGGGAAGCTCGGTTGGAGGTGGCATGACAGGACTAGGTAATGACTAAACTCGGGCCGATTAAGTTCCGTTCCATCATCTCCACTTGATACCATGACATAGAGCTAGAGTTAGAGTTAGAGTCAGAGGGGGGTATATAAGGGAGGCCATGGACAGGATCTGATAATATTGATATGATCGATCAGATTAGATCTTTGGACATTCGACACAACACATTTTATCTTATACTGCCTAGTAAGTAAGTAAGTGTCGAGGAGAGAAACCAGACAAGCTAGAGAAAAGGTAACTAACAGGAGCTAGAAAATTGGGATGAAACTTACTTGATTTTTATGTTTGGAGGAAATAAGTCTTAAGATCATCATCCGACGGCATCACGGGGTTTATAATATTTATTTATTAAGTAAGTATCTACTTATTTACTCTTGGGAGTAGTAGTAAATCAAGTGAGTAGTTCCTTCCTTAGTCTCTCTCTCTCTCTCTCTCTCCTCCCATGGATGTCTGTGACAGAGTATATTCTTTCTTTCTTTCTTCCTGTTATATTCCCGTTCTCTCCTTCCCGATTGATCCTTCTTCATTGTCAGAAGTGCAGACGGATCCCGGTTTGAATCGCTTGAACAGTTTCAATCTGGGCGAAATTGGGTTCCGTCCGTCGTCCGTCTTCCGTCGTCTGCAGCCGCCGTCACAATTTTATTCCCTTCTTCCCCTCCATGAAGGAATTTAATCCAGCCCACCCGGCATACAGATAGAAGTAGTTAAGTGGTACTTCCGTTACTTCATTAAATACCTATTTGGTGGGTGGGCTGGATGTCTGGCTGGCTGGGCTGGCTGCCGAGATAATCGATCCATTACCCCGATCGTGGGTGTCTGCATATCCCTCTTGTCATCACCCACTCAATTTCGGCCTGTTCTCTCACTCTGTCTCATCTGAATTTCGAGGATGCTTTAACTAGCGTCGTATTTACATACCGAGGGGTAGTAATACGGTGGGGGTACTGAGTTTTGAATCGAATGAAAGAAGCATGATCAAATAAGAAACCTAAACTGGGCAAGCAACACGTGTGTCACCGGAATGTTAATTACTTACTGCTCATGCACAGCGAATGAATTTGATGACTGACAATATGAACTGACTGACTGACTGACCAGAAGCTTTTGCTTTTTAGTCACGATAATATAATATAATACACTTGTGGTTGTTTTATATTATATTATAAGATATGCGCATTCCTGATTGATTGATTGATTTAATCTGTCTCTCTCTCTCTCTCTCTCTCTTCCTCTCGCCCTCCTTTTTTTTCTATACTATCGCCATTCCATCCCTCGACTCTCCATTCTTCTTTATCGATACCATCATATATATATATATATATATATATACTATCGATATCTATATATGATACTACCCCTCCTTTATTACTATATCAGTCGGCCAGGGGATAATAATAATAAATAAGTTGGTTAGCTTGCTCAGTGGTTTCTGAGCGAGTTGTGTGTGTGTGAGTGAGAGTGTGTGTGAATATGCCCAGGCCGGCTTCTTCCTCCTCTTCAACACCGCTGCTCATCCGCTCTTCACCCGCCCTTGGAACTGGTTCCTACGGTGCTCTACCCGACCTCTCCAGCAGTCCCGAGTCTCCTCCTCCAAAATCCATATCCCCAACTGCTTCGAAACGGAAAAAGGGAAAGACTAGAAGTCGTCTTCGGAATATCTTTACATCGTCCGAGAATCCTTCGAATGGAGTTGCTACCGAAGACGAACTCTCTTCTGCTGCTCCTCCTGCGGGTGCAGCAACAGCAGACCACTCCCACACGACATCGACATCGACACCCGCAAACATCGACATGAGACGAAGGTCCTCTACCGACGAACAAAACCCTGGCCTCAAGCTGGCCAAGGTCCGTTCTGTTACTAGCTCTGCCGGTTACAATAATAGTGCTTTTCACGGTGAAACTGCTGGTAGCTCTTCTACCGCTGCTTTCCCCTTCCCGGAATCCGATTCCAGCTCCACCGCTACGGACGCCCATCCGCTGCAGGACAGCGATGCCGATGCCGATGCCGACACCGACGATGACGACGATGAAGGTCTCGCATTCAATCCTCATGCGAACTCTCCGTACGTTTTTCTCTACATACTCCTCAATGACCCGAATCCTTTTTTTTTTTTTTTTTTTTGTTAAAAAAAGATCAGGGAATATGCCGCTGCCGTCATGGGTTGGATGTTTGTGTGACAGTGTGACAGCAACCATCCAACCTGCTTAATCTGATCCGTCGATTAATAGCTGACTCTTGTTATTATTTGTGTTGGCGTGCCACCAGTTATGCACAGGTGCGAGCCTCTGTACCGAATACCGACGATACCTCTCTCTCGATAAGTAGTACGTTCCTTTCATGCTCCACGAGGGGCAGTAGTACATCATCGGTTAGGGGGAAATGCTAAGCTAATTTTGTATTTTTTTTTGGTTAGCACCTCGGATGTGGACCCTCGCCATCCTCTTCTCCGTCGTCGGATCCTCTACAAACCTCTTCTTCTCCCTTCGCTACCCCTCCGTCAGCATCACGCCATTCATAGCCCTCCTCCTTGCTCACCCACTCGGTCGGATATGGGATCTGTGTTTCCCGGAAATCGTCAGTGCTACCACCACCTACAGCAGACTTATGAGATGGCTCGGCCAAGGTCGCTGGAACAAGAAGGAACATGCCTGCGTCTACATCAGCTCCAATGTGAGCTTTGGCTTCGCATTCGCTACAGATGTAAGTGTGGTTACACAAAGATAACAATCTACCCGGAAAAATACCAATGAGCTGACCGATTGTCCGCCTCTTGTTGTTCCAGGTCATTGTGTCACAGAATCACTTTTATAAGCAGCCTACTCCTATCTTGTATCAGATACTTTTGACATTATCCACTCAGTTCTTGGGATATACGTTTGCCGGACTGACGAGGCAATGGCTGGTATATCCCTCGAGTATGATATGGCCGGTCACACTGCAGTCTACCGCCATGTTTACTACCTTACATGATAGAAGCGAGGGAGAGGAAGAGGTAAAGGGATGGGAGAAGTGGGGTAGATGGAAGTTTTTCATGATGGTCCTCGGAGGTAGTGTCGCATGGTACTTCTTCCCAGGCTTTATATGGCCTGGATTAAGTTACTTTAACATCGGGACTTGGGCGAAACCCGACAGCGTAGTCCTTGCTAATTTGGTACGGCCGATCCACCCAACACGCCTGCGATATTGTGTTTTGTGCTAACGAATGTAAAAAAGTTTGGAACTTCAACTGGTTTGGGCTTGATCCCTATCACCTTTGATTGGGCGCAGATGTCATACATCGGCTCCCCCATCATCACCCCCCTCTGGGCGGCGACAAACGTCCTTATCGGGCTTATCGCTGTCATGTGGATCTTGGCACCGATTCTGTACTACTCCAACGTCTTCTTCTCCTCCTATATGCCTATACTATCGTCTTCCGTATACGACAACACCGGCGGCTTCTACGACGTTCAAAAGGTCTTGACTCAAGATTTTATGTTTGACGAGGCTGGATATAAATCTTATTCTAAGGTATTCCTACCAATCACCTACGTTCTCAGCTATGCCCTGCAATTCGCTGCGATGACCGCGTTGGTCACCCATACGACAATCTGGCACGGCAAAGATATCTGGAAACAAGGCAAACGAGCGCTGAAAATCGGATCGATCACTAAAACTGAGACGACTGGATCTTATACGCGACTCAAGACTTCTTCCGGAAAAAGAATCGAGACTGAGGAGGATTTGAACGATGAAGAGTGGGCGGATATCGTGGGAGACGAGGATGTGCATGTCAGACTTATGAAGAAGTATCCCGAAGCACCAACGAGTTGGTATCTCGCGACCGGTGTTGTGACGACTCTAGTGGGAATGTGGTTGGTTGAGGCGTATGAAATCCACCTGCCGTGGTATGGTCTACTCCTCGCCCTCTTCATGTGCACCGTCTTCTTCGTCCCTGTCGGCATTGTTATGGCTATTACCAATCAACAATCCTCGATCTTTCTGATCTGCCAGATGGTCGCCGGCTACGTCTTCGCCGGCCGGGGTATCGCAAACATGGTGTTCGTCACATACGGATACATCACTTCCACGCAAGGTCTCAAATTCGCTTCGGATCTGAAACTCGGCCAGTACGTCAAGATTCCACCGAGGATGCTCTTTACAGTTCAAATGGTCGCTACTGCTGTTGGAAGTTTGACACAGATCGGGGTATTGAACTGGATGTTCAGTAGTATCCCGGGGATATGCACCCCTGAAGCCCTCAGCGGGTTTACCTGCCCGCTTGCGAGGGTGCATTTCAACGGTAGTGTGCTGTGGGGTGTTGTCGGACCTTCCCGATTCTTCGGACCAGGAGAGCTATACAACCCACTCGTATGGGCTTTTGCAATCGGCCTAATCGCCCCGGTTATAGTTTGGGCGTACGGACGATACACTGGTGTCAATGTTAAGCGCGTCAGCTTGCCAGTAGTATTCGGAAGTCTGAGTTGGATACCGCCAGCTACCGGGTTGAACTTCTCGACATGGTGTTTGGTATGCTACGCGGTGAACGGGTGGATTAAAAATCGTAGGAACGACTGGTGGAGGAAGTATAGGATGGTTCTGAGTGCGGCTTTGGATACTGGATTGGCGGTCGGAGTTGGAGTTGTGTTTTTTGCGATCGTATGGCCGCAATGGGATTGGGTAAGGAATTGGAGCTGGTGGGGCACGGAGGTTTATAAGCAAGGGTGCGATTGGAAGGGATGTGCTTTGATGAATGTGGCACCTGGGGAGAAGTTCGGACCGGATCGGTGGTAGGCTCTGATCATCTTGAGTCTACGAGGCTGGTAATCCGGGGCCTCATTCTCGAGGCTAACGGCCCGACTAAGGAAATATGAACGGTGGGGTAATGGATTGAAAGGTATTTGGTACTGATGCATTTGGCGGTTTTTGGTCTTTTTGGCATGCGTATGTTAGTTCCGGCTGTCTCGTTCTTGATTGAATTTGGCGGACTTGAGACCATATACCTCTTGTATAAACTGCGAGCTGGTGGTGCATTCGGCGTTCTTTGATTTGAGAATTGTTCTCTTATACACGAAAATACCGTTGGCATTTTGGTGTTATGCTATTTTTTTTTATATTTACGATAGACGATATATGTTATATTACTAGGTATATAGAGGAGAGGATCGAGATAGTGTAATTTACAGAGGTTTTATATGAATTTGAAGACTTCAGATATTGGATATTGGATACGTCATGATCAATCCAACATGATCGATCTGTTACTATAATCTACTACTTCTCACCTCCGCACCTGGCATACACGGCACTATTGGCCACAACCAAGACCTCATGCTGTTCCTGAGAAGCAGCCGGGTGGGGGCGTGCACACCGCTCGCCCCCCGTAATCGACTACGCCACAGATCCCCCGCCATAAGAATATCTTCACAATATTTTTGTCTGTCGGTCTCATTGCTGAGATGTGGCTGGTAGTGTTGATCTGGTTCACCATGGACAATGAGTATTTAAAGAAGGCCTCTTTCCTTCCTTTCCTTCTTTCTTCTCTTCTCTCTTTCTTTTTCAACATCGACCCTCTTCACCAACCTCATCAACCTCGCCAATCTCTCACCTCTCTCGACGTCTTCACCTCCCTCGATCCTCTTCGCCTACCTCGACCTCGACCTCGACCTCGACCTTCTCACCAACCTCGACCTCCTCACCAACTTCCACCCTCTACCTCCCTCCCTCCGCCTTTTCAGCACCCTCGATTTCCCCAGCTCGCTGGGCTACTAACTTTAGCAACGACTTTCCGCCAATCTCACCAACCTCAGCCCTCACCAACCTCAACAATTTCGACCTTCTCACTAACCTCGACCTCCTCACCGACTCCATCCTCTACCTCCCTCGGCATTTTCAGCACTCTCGATCTTCCCAGCTCGCTGGGTACTAACTTTAGCAACGACTCTCCACCAACCTCATCGACCTCACCGACCTCACCAACCTCGGCCCTCTCCACCCCACCAACCTCGGCTTTCACCAATCTCGAACCCTTCAGCAGCCTCGCCTCCTTAACAACAACACCAGGTACAGTATCTTCGCTACCACCGAACTCCTGTCTTTCCTTTAATTCTGCTAATACTGACTCTTCTGACATCTAGCAACCCCGGCCGGGTACTAACACATCTAGGTATACTAACAAATCTAGGTCTACTAACACATCTAGGTATACTAACAAATCTAGCTTCGCTCAACAAGGCCAAAGCTTCTCTACTCAACATAGAAAAGCCAAGGACTTGTTGACATCCTTTTTCCGAAGGCTACAGATATTTAAACATGTTCAACACGGGTTTGTGTCTCGCGGACTTCGGATGTTCCTTACTTACTCACTTCGTCTTCAACAGATGAAGTTTGTTTGTTTATTGTTATTATTCTCTTGTCTTCAACAGATGGGAATAATAATCACTTTTGATCACTTTTTGAAAAACCTTTTGTTGGCTTTGCTAACTCTTCTACCCTCGTCTTCAACAGATGAGAACAGGTACCTAAGGTATATACCAGTATTGCACTCTCTCTGGGAATACCTTTTCTTTAAACCAATTTTTTAAAACCTTTGTTGGCTTTGCCAACCCACTTTTTTTTCAATTGGTTTGGCTTTGTGATATTGAAGCTGCTGAGTGAAAAAAGAATTTGGTTACTGGGAGGTATGTAGGTGGTGATGTCACTTGTGAGATGTGAAATCTCGTTGCTACCTTCGACCCCGAAGGTAGAATGTGTTGAAATTGTGGTCTTTTGCACTATACTCTACTGAATCTCTACAGCTATATCGTTGCCAGCTACTTAGCTACTTAAGTAGTTGCCAGACAAGCTATATTAATAGAAGACCTTTAGACATCACCTAACTCGATTCAAAAGGGTTACGACCAAGCTTATCTCACGGTTTAAGATTCCTGTTCAACGATAACAAGAGACTATAGCATGTTTACTTGATTGTACGTGTATCTGATTAATAGGAGGTAGGTACGTAGACTGTGAATTGAATACGGACTAGCTAGCATAACTTCTGTGGTTTCATTCGATCGAGAGGGCCATTGCAATCGCTGGAAAAAAAGAAAGAAAGAAAAAGATTTTTTTTTTTTTTGGTAGTTTACTAGCAGCAGCACCGATATTATATAGTTGGCGTATGGCAAAGAGTGTAGCCGATACTTTCTGCCCATCATCGATCTTGGAAACGGTTTTTCTAAAGCAAAATAGTGTAATTTATTAATATATTTTGATAGGTCGGATACCATCCCACTTCGGTATTGAGGGTTGTTTCTTTGTTTTCTATAGAAGAGTGGGGGTTTGTGGGGTAAGACATGGCTGGTACGGGCTTGCAGGATGAAGAAAGGAAGAGAAGGAGAGGTAAGGAAATATGTTTATACGGAAGGATGGATTGAGGTTTGATACGTCCGCGTCTGAGGCTAGCTCCGCAAGAGTAAAAGGTTGAAAAGTTGAAAAACGGTAATACATACTTCGTGAAGTTGAGTGAAACGGGGAACAAAAAAAAGGGAGTTTTATAAAATAAAAAAAAGAAACAAAAAGGGAAATACAAAAGAGAAAGGAACATATAGAAAGTTATTCGCACGGGTTTTTTCTTCTTCGCCGGTTTACGTTTCGTGAGTGAAATTTGCATTCCCGATGCGTCTAACACCCCTCCAAATCGAGAAGGAAACGTCGGCGGATGCAATCCTCATCTTGACCTCGACATCGAATCTATAAACTAGATCCCCATGCTCGTTGTATGCGCAAGGGAGTTCGGCAAGATTCGTATTCGAGACGTCCGCCCAGATGGTGCCTATGCAGAATACCCCTATATTATTGCAGTTAGTCTCTACGCATCAAAGTCTACTAATAGAATGTCAAACTGATGTTCTCTACCTGGGTCCGTTCGATACTCAGGCGCCTCGATGGCTTTGCTGGCGTATAATTTGCAGTGAACTCTAGCGTTATTGCTGTCGATAGCGCAGCATACCGGAAACACAATGTCGGTTTTCTCGGTACAATCGTCCCCCTATAGGATAGTTTTACTGTCAACGCTCAAGAAGGAGAAGAAACTTTGGAGGTATAAGATAAGTTTAAATTACCAAATGACCACCCCATTTGATTGTATCTTTAACATGGTGTCCTCCAAAGGGGCTCACGTATGTGTTATTAAAATCATGTTTTTCAGGGTCGTACTGGAAATTGCAGCCGAATCCGTAATGCTGGCGCAGACGTCTTGATCTGACGGCGGGATGAATTTCACGCACAATAGCGCCTCTCATTATTGCGGACCAACTAAAACAGTCTAGTTAGCATCTCAGATTTATCTTCCATATTACAGAAAGGGATGACTAACGATTCCCTTGGGTTTATCACAGGAATAGATGCGCAATTCCCATTAACCCACCGGACTAGGGACTGGTAGAGATAATGGGATTCACCAAATCCCCCGACGAGAAAGATTGCCTGTGGAACCATTTCTTTAGTGGTTGATCCTGCTTGATATTGATCAAGAACAGATGGTAAAAACGTACAGAAACTGGCTGGCCGGCGTTGTGAATACAATGGATTTGGTCCTCAACGAGCCGAATGATTTTCTCGACTACTGGATCGAATAGTTCTTGCAACTCCTCTCTGTTTTTGGCACCAGAAATTAGCATTCAACAAATAGGTATGACTTCAGGGGTGTATCATACACCGTAAACTCCAATTCATTATCGTAGATTCCGTTTTCCTCGTCATTCGCGACTTCAACGGGGAGCTCGATGAACCATACATCATTTGTCGTCTGGCCGAAACTTCTTTTGATCAAATCGAAAGTTTTCATGAGGTTACTGCCTCGGCCGATATCCTTTTTGTTCCAGATTTGTTCATCGTCGAAATCAGGACCTATCTTTCGACGCAAGAGCTCAAGGAAGGCTTGGTCAATGTACGAAGACCCGCATTTTGCCCCAGTACCGACAGCTGCTTCTTTCAACTTAAAGCTGGGCTGCACCTCTTCTACCTCATATGAGATCAGGTCAACTGTCCCACCACCAGCATCACAGACGACAAAAGTGTCACCCGTTCTCAACTTAGGCATGGCCTGGGTCGAGACACGGCTAAAGTTGGCAGCATGCATCGCCTTTAAAACATACATGGCAGCGGCTTCGGGTTCAGAGACCAACGAAAAGGTATCAGGCTTCCGGCTACAAAACCCGGCTAGCTTTGCAGCCATCTTCGTAGCTTGTTGTGCTTGGTGACCCCATATCGCTGGGACGGTGAATATGAAATGTATCGGAGTAATATCCAAAGTCTCAGGGAGACGCCTGCGGAGGATCTTTCCCATCAACTCATCGTAAAGGAGTCTGAGATAGTCTGTGGCGATATTGATAGGCGACTTGCCAGCCGGAAGTCTGATTTTATCGTCTGTTTCATTAATGTAGGATGAACTGGAGCTTCCATCACGATATAGGCCTGATCCACCTCTAACATCCAGCAACAACTTGAATCTGTTATAGATGACGGCAGAATTCGCTGTTTGACGTCGTTCGCAGGCAACCGATGCTTCAGCACCCCATCGAGGATCCCTCCCTGGGACATAACGAATTTCTGTGGGTACCTTTGGAGCGACGCCGTTGTTGCTCCATGAGGTCACAACTTCGATATCATTGAGTTCCTTTTGGTTCGAGTGACAGAATGCAATGCCTTTGCCCGCCCATCGAACGATGCGTAGTCAGCGAGAGGCCAGATCGAACAAGAAGCGATTGTATGCATATGGAGGAGCCACTTACCTGAGTACGTCGTCCCAAAGTCGATAGCGACCATCAACTTCTCTCTTTCCATTGTGAATAATCAAAGCCAGCGGCCGATGATGTTTAGTCTGAAGATTTTTAGTGTCTCCTAGCGGTAGTTGGAATTATCGTGGAACGAAGATGATCCTGACGACTCGTCTAAACTAGATATCTGCTAGGTAGATGGGTGGATGGAGCAGTGTAGCATGTAAGTAGCTGGATGTGGTAGATCTTTGATGTTTTGCAGTGCTGTGGTAGATCTACGTGGATACCTTTGTCTAGCCTCCATGCAACAACTGAAGATAATTAGCTTCTCTGTGAACTCCAGAGATTGTGCGCGTTCAAGAAGGTGTCTCCTAGATCGATCAATATTTATCGTTATCTTTGAGAGAAAAATCTGGCATCTGAATACCTAGGTAGGTGTATACTAGGACAGCCTTATAATGCTCTTTTGGACTTGATGCCTGAATTCTAACGTGAAGTTCCAGGCACCGTTTGAACACCACCAGCACCAACAAGGGTTCCTAGTTGAAAGAAAGGTTGCCTCCAAACTGATCCTCGAACTGCTTAAGGAAGTAATTACACAAAGTATCACGTCGGTATTTATATACTTAAGTAAGTAAGTATACATATGCCTGAAATGCCTACAAAACGTCTCTATTGTAGCCAGCCCCGTTGTTCTTCTAATAAATAATAATAATATTCTCACCGGCGGCCAATTTTACTTTCCGGATTCTTGCGTGTTGTTGCTGGTTCGTCCTCAACAGATTTGGTAGTCAGCAGTTTCCCAGCTAGTACATGTACCTAATATTCTATATAGCTAAACCTCCACAGAGTTCTACTCGTCTAAATCATCTCGACTTGACCCAACATCTATCTAAGCCGTTTGGCTCGATCGGATTTTACCTCGCAATGTCATTCAGCCTTCTCGAGCGAGGAAGGAAGTTCATCAACGATTTCACCATGAATGGCCAGCCCGTTATGGACAACACCGTCTCCCAGACCAGATCGTCTCCTCGAAAACAACCTCCACCGACCAGCAACAGTAGCGAGTTTGGTATCGACAAAAAAGTGAGTTACCCTATTTCTACGGGATCTAGAACCGTGTCTTTCTTATATGTATATTCTAACTCGACATATCGGAATCAGAAACGTGGTTATAAGAAGTCGTATCCTGACCACAACGGCCGTGGCTACCGATCTCATCACAGCTCCCCTCGAAAGTCGGATCCCCTGGGGCCGGTACTCACAGGCCCACAGAATATCACACAGAGGTCAAAAACGGATACTGATACTACACACAAAACGATCGGAGAAAGTAGTTCGAATGATCAGTATAAATCCGTGCTGGCTGAGGATTCGATCAGCTTACAAGTCAAACCAGCCGAGCAGCTCATCTGTATAGATTTCACCCAATCGGATGGTCATAAAAGCTTCACCACAGAGAGGGTCGGATCACGTTCACCCGAGATCCCTTTTGGTGTTTGCTTGAGTCCTGACTCTGGTAAGTATCTGCTCTGCAGCTCTGACTCCTCCTTATACCATGATTTCTATATTGACTGAGTGCTATAAAAAGCTGGCAATTTAGGATCTCATGAAGAGGGTCTATGCAAACTATGCAGAGCTTATCGCCAGGTGGATGAGTTAAATGACAAGTTGGTTCAAAGCGAGCTTGAACGTGCTGAGGCCATTCGCTTCTCCAATTGGAGTGGAACCGAGTTGGAGAAGCTTGGAACGCAATTGGTAGATCTAGACTCCCGACTTCAACAATTAACCCAGAGCAATATAGACTGGAAGTTTGGCTACGATGACTTGAAACGTGAGTACCTTGTCTTGCAAGCTAACCATTCTGCCGTGGTTCAAAAGCTTCAGACAACCGAGCAAGAAATCGGCAAGCTTCAAAAAACGGAACTTGCGAGACTGTATCGGGAGGAGGCTCTACTTGATACGATAGCCAAAGATCACCTCAGCAATGACCTATTTACTAAAGTCAAGGCAATAACTCGCCACTACTTCCGAAGAATCCCCTGGAAATCAAGCGTGAAAAATTTCCCTAACCTTGATAAGATGCTTCCCGGGATGTTCGCCGCACAGTGGACCAAAAGTCCGTGGCCAATGATCCGCGACAATCCCGACTTTAGTACTCCAGCTCTTGTAGACGCAATACTCTTCAGCACAATTACGACTAAATTCTTCAAGAACCCTTTTTTCCGAGCCGAAAATGACCCCACAGTGAAACAAGCGCTTGACGATGTTTACTCAAGTGGAAGGCAGAAGGATGCGAAGAGCATTGAGCATTGGAGGAAAAGCACCGTTGCCCTGTTGAAAGAGTTATCCTTGAAGGGGGCTGGAGATCATCAGAACCCTATCCAAAGGGAGGGAATCGAAACCGGCCCGCCACAGCCAATCCTGACCGAGGTACTGCCCGAAATCGAACCTTTACTTATCAACATTCTCAGCCTCCACAACGCGATTACTAGCCTCGAAGCTCCCAAGCTCGGAAAAAAGATATCCGACTTAGTATCCTCCTCGGCAAGCCTCGCAGATGATTGGAATTCCAGAGATTTCCGTCTCTGTATCATTGACGTTGAGTGGCTTCAATCCAAGGGAATCGATTGGTGCACTGAAGGCGCATCAAAGTATGTCACCGTATTCCCTAAGAACAAGAGACTCGAAGAGAATGTCAATTACAAGATTGCAGCTGTTATTACGCCAGGATTTATTCGGTACGAGAAGGGAGATACGGAAGGCTCGGAGATAGAGATCATCTGGGAGCCGGCTTCAGTTCTTTTGGAGGAAGAGCATCAGGGTGGTGTTGGGATCGATACGCACCAATATTACTAATGTCACAGAAGCAAGATGTTGGCACTACTCTACCGGGCTTTTTGAATGAAGGGGAGGCTTGATTATTTTGATAAGTGGATACGTTGATTTGACCCTAGGTTGGAATATTTTTGTGGAGGGATTTCGAAATGGCTTGCATTATAAATAGGCTAACACTACCTAATTATTATGGTTCTCCGGACTTTTATGACCGTCCTTAAGAACTTAGATTCAAAATCTTGGTTTGCGGGACTGCATTACCAAACTACCCGAGCACCATCCGAAATCAGAAATTTTACTCTATTCGTTTACATTATATTACTATTCGCAGTTGTTCATCTCCATGTCTATAACACTCAAAATGCAACAACTATTCTCGCAAAGAAAGAGGAATTAATTGAGTTGGAGGCTAGACAAACGGTGCAAGGTATCTAGATTAGCCGACCAGCAAATTTGCAAAGGCTCGAATCCTAGCTATAGATCAGGACGCCTGTAGGCACTCTTAAATCTAGACATTGAATTTGAAATTTCTAGTTCAGACGAATCCCTATAAATTCTTTCAACATGTGTTTATGATATCATGCAGCTTGCCCAAAGAATTGGAATCGTATACTGGACCAGCAGCCACATGCACAGACTCTCTCAGCTATTTTTGCAGTTTGAACATCTGAGCAATCGGCCAGCAGGCATATATATGGGTGGCTGACTGCCTAGAATTTAGATTGGGAGCCTCGCTTTTGATATTGCGATTATATTAAATCATCCACTTATTGTAATGTTGGTATATACAAGGGCCTCATTCAGCTGTCAGTTTTGCGAGTAGATCATACGTATAAAGCGTCCCATAGCCTTGCTCTCAAGCTTATCTTGGAGGATATTCCTTAGGATGCATTAAGACCAGGCCTCTGTGTGGAAGGGGTATAGAGATGGTTAAACAGTTATTTCAAATCGAGTCCCGGGTAGACTGGAATGCGACTTTCTCGGTGGCTTGTCCTATACTCACCTTGCACTTCTCCTCGAGGGCTCTGTTTACAAATAACCTTCCTCTCCTCATATGCTCATAACTTTAGTCGGGACTCGTTCTCGGCATATCCTAGCCTTTATAGTCTATTGATGAAAAGAGCATAATACCAAACAAGACGGACTGAGCGCATCGTTGAGGTCATACTACGCAGAACTTTCAGTTGGTGTTGCTCGAAGCTGATTATGTGTTGGAATGTTGCATTTTTAGGCCAGTCCAAATTTAGCATGGCGTATGTCGATGGTAAGATCTGCACCTCAAAGGGAGCCTTCTGTTAAATATTCCGTATGTGCATACGTGTAAGCCTGAGGCTATAGTACTGTCCTGCACTGATGCCAGAGTCCATGGGCAATTTTTGACCAGCAATATCGCGCCAGCGATGTCAGTATGCTATGTAGCTTCGTGTATCTAGGTAGTTATGAAATCGACAGAGCCGCAGATTTGCCGAACTTCCATAGTATCTCTTGGCTAAATTGGTACCCCTGAGGCTTGACATTGGCTGAATTCAATCCGCGGCCCCACTCCCGCAAAACCTTCCGATGGTGGACTATGCCTTTCTGAGATGCCAGATCAATGTTTACGGAAAGGGCAAGAAATTGGCGAGTGTGGCTATTTTGAGCATCTATGACAGCTTCCACGCCGGGGCGAGACGATGACTTGTCTGGGACGGTGCCTCGAGATTCTGGCACAAATAGCTTGCTTGTGAGTAGCTCTAATTAAGTAGTTACCCGATCGAGCATCCCCTTTCGTGGCATCTCACATCCTTGGGCCCTGGCATTTCTTACTTTAGATCTCCCGCGCTATCTAGGAGCGACGCCGATCCTCGAATTCCTCGCAAACACAGTCCCCTCGCCTGGTTTAAATTCCCGGCATACTTGGACATACATCAATCTCCATCACGATTTCGAGAACTTATGGAGGAGCTTTGCGCCAGATTCTCGACCACAATCCTTTGTTCTTATCCATAAGAGACTCACTCTTTTGATCTCCGGTTTTTCTCTATTCTCTCGTTCGATCTTCCACCGGGACGGCATCCCTTTATAAATCATGTATGGACTTCCGCGGCGGTCCCGGGCTCTCGTAATGGGGTTGATCCTCTTTTTTATCGGGGCGACCATGTATCTCAAATCAGAGAACCTAGCGGCAGCAGCACCGCTACAAGCATATTACCCACATAGCGGGATACGACTGGAGAGAAGTGAAGTTAAGTTCCGGGCTGATGCAATCAAGGAGGCATATCAACATTCGTGGGATGGGTATATGGAATTTGGATTCCCGAAAGATGAGCTCCTTCCGATGTCGAAACGGGGTGGAAACTCGATGTAAGAGCTTCCGAGCATGTCGAAATGTTTTATGGCAGCTGTGGGCTAAGCTTATATAATCGTACTATAGGAGCGGCTGGGGCGCCAGCGTCATCGACGGTATCGGAACGGCGGTATTGATGGAGCTACCCGAGGTTGTCGAGGAGCAGCTTAAGTTCATCGCGGAAATCGACTACACGAAATGTGAACATCAGATCAGTCTTTTCGAAACAACGATACGATACCTTGGCGGGATGATTTCGGCGTATGACTTGTTAACTGGACCGTATTCTGACTTGATGGAAGCCGGGAAGGATCAGAAGGTTGGTGCCAATGGGATGCTTGGTGGTTTGGTGGCCGAGTCGATGGTACTTTTCTAACCTTGTGCTGCAGAACCACCACCTCGTCCATACTTTGCTCAGACAATCTGTAGCCCTCGCCGACGCCCTTAAATTCTCCTTCAACACTACTTCCGGTATTCCCATGCCATTTTTCATGCTCGACTCGAAGAGGATAAAATCGGACGACATCAATAACATCGCCGGTATTGGAACACTTGTGCTCGAGTGGACCCGACTATCGGATTTGACAGGCGACCCACAGTACACCACTTTGGCCCAGCGAGCGCAGGAATACTTGCTCAAAGTCGAGAACCCAGAAATCGGAGAGCCGTTTCCCGGTTTGCTCGGAACCAATGTCGGCCTAAGAGATGGGAAGTTTCTCGACAGTTACGGTGGATGGGGTGCCATGGGTGATAGCTACTATGAGTACCTCATCAAGATGTATGTCTATGATCCTCGACGGTTTCGACGATACATGCAAAGGTAATTTTTTTACAATAAGAGCAAGCTGAGATCTCTATACCATCCGCTGACTCTTGCTTCATAGATGGGTTCAGGCAGCCGATTCCACCATGACATACCTTACATCAGTTCCTGCGACTACACCCCCCTCTAATTTCGTTTTCGTCGGAGAATATAGTCATGGCCGTTCTATTGCATTGCGCGGGTCTCATCTCGCATGCTTCATAGGGGGTAACTTCCTCCTTGGTGGCCAGATGCTTGATAATATGAAATATAATATCTATGGGTTACAACTTGTCGACGGCTGCCGTGCGACCTACGCTAATTCGCGATCCGGTATCGGCCCGGAAAGGTTTGGCTGGGACCCCAACCTCGTACCATCTAACCAGAAGGAGTTCTTCGAAAAGAATGGATGGTATTATGGCGGCGAAATTGATTATCGACTACGGCCTGAGGTTATTGAAAGTTACTACCATGCTTGGGTAGTCACCAAAGACGATAAATATAGACAATGGGCCTGGGAAGCCTTCTTGGCTATCAACCGAACGTGCAGGACCGAGCATGGGTTCACATCAGTGAGCGATACCTCTAGAGAAGATGGAGGCCGGAAAGACGATAAGCAGGAAAGCTTTTGGTTCGCAGAGGTTCTCAAATACCTTTTCTTAATATTCAACGAGGAAGGGATCCAGTTCAAAGAAAAGATCGGGTTTGTACCCGGGGAGAGGCAGAAGTGGGTTTTCAACACCGAAGCCCATCCCATACGAATCTACTAGACTCGAGTTCTTGTTCGGAATCGGTTATATACCTATCAATAGTATTGAGTATTCGGCGCATCCTCATGAGGGTGCTTTTGAGTCAAAAGTTCCATCATCACCTGGCACTATATATCTTCGGTCTTGCTCGATTATTACCTTTTCTATAGACGGAATACATTTATGGCGTTTAACAGGAGTAATGAGCATCTGCCTTCAAGTCCTTGGTATTGTAATTAATTGCGTTAAATTAAAACGGAATCTATCATCTGTACTCTTCATATACGTAACCACCTAAGTCTGTATCTCCACCTTCTCTTAAAAGCTACGGAGCTGTCCGGACCTCCACCAGGGCTGTACTATGAAGTATCTGCGACCCATCCGGCAGGAATCTCTGTCACTGTGTTTAACCCGAACCTTCATCGGTGTCTATAAACTCCCAAATGGATATCCTCAAGAGACTAAATACACTCCAGCCCCTAGCTAGCTAGCAAAACGTAATTCACTTAACCCCCCACTGCCTCGAGATGGGGGCAACAAACAGCTTCGGTTCTTTCCAGACTTTCAAGCGGGACCGTGTATTCTGCAAGCATTTCCACTCCTCCCTAAAGAACATTGGCGAAATGACCGCAATTACCTTTTTCTTCTGATATTTATGTCCCTCTTCCCAATTCCAAATGGCATCTTCATTGTCCAGCTCGCAGCCTAGTGTATCAGAGCAGCTTTGAAGTGTATTTTGCGAGAACCAAGTCATCCCATGATGCCCAAATGCCAAGGGTCTGGAATGCCATTGTATCGATAGCCTGAAGGCATCGTACACTAGATCCTGCGTCATCTCCTCTAATGCATTCCACTCTTTCTGGTCGAAAGGCATTTTCACCGCTTCTCTAAGGATGCGTAGGGCATCTATCAGCGCCCAGATAAGTTTTCTTGCCTGGCTTGACTTCTCGACAGATTTGATATCTGGGAATGTTTGTCGCCTAGGATCTGTTTCGTTTGAGTGCAGCATTGTATCTATCATCTGCAGTGTTAAGGCCATCCATTCTGCGCCTTGAGGCCCTCCTGGGGAAACTCTCTTGCAGTGATTATGGAACATCCCTAGGACTATCGCTAATGAGCCCTCTGCTTGATAGACTGGAGAATCGCACATCTGGTATGCAAGACTATTCGATAATATTCCTTCGATGAATAAAGCAGACGTCATATCGGGGTGCTGCTGGACCGCATCCCATGTTTCTGGCGTACAAGGAAGTCTGATAAACTCCGGAAAGAACATTTTTGTAGTATTTTTGATCCTGGGCGCTAAACAGCTACCAAGTAGTTCCCATGCAATGCTTCTTGAGAAAAACTTTTCGCTAATAGCGGTGATTTTGTCATGGAATTTCTCTTGAAGGATTGATGGGGCTATGGTGTCGAGTTCTTCGAGGTAGTCGTCGTTTAATTCCCATCGTGCTTTGGTTTTGAAATATTGTTCGGTTTCTAGCTCAGATGCTAGAGCTTCGATGATTTCGTCACGTTCGTCGGCGGGGGCAGCTACGTATCTACTAGGTATCATAGTAGGCGGCAGTAGTGGCGACAGTGGTGATGATACTGGTGGTGAACTTTGTGGGCTGGATAGTAAAATATTTCTTGAAAGCCTGTTTTTATCTTCAGGGAATGTTTGTGTAAGTTGTTTTCCTTGATTCTTTTTTGATTCCTGAATAGATGGATTTGGCGTACTAAGGGAATTTGATGAGGATGACGATAATTGTGCTGCATCTCGCTTTGAGATAGCGCCTGAACGGCGAATCTTTTCGCGGGGTTTTGGGTTTGTAGATTTTTTTCCAGCCATGGCAGCTTCGTGCACACTTGAATCAATCAGGTATTCCATTTCGGTGAGATAATAAAATACTTATAAGGGCTAATTTCGCGGAATCGAATAATTAACAATAGATTTTGCTAGCCGCTTGTAAAGTCCTAGCTTGACCGAAGTTATCATAATATATCGTTGATAGATGTTGAGCGGGCTAGAATTGTGATATTTATAACACTCAAACTCTACAGATCCAAGAGTGTAAAACAGTCCCAGGATCTAGGCAATACGAGACCTAGCCTACCTAATTAGTATATTAATATTGCAAGTCTGGAATATATTCATTCTCTATGAAGATGGACTGCCTCTGTTCTGTGGACCCTAATGACACATAATTTTTAGAGTGTAGCCTGGTCCAAAATAAGGCGGATTGTGGTGCCTAATAGTGCTCCACATTTTGCGCGCACTTTGTCGTTCGTTTAGTTAGTGTGTTTGAGCTCATGAGGCGGTGCTGACGACCCAAGATAATTGGCTTCTCTTGGAGGACTGGTCGAGTTTATAATTGTTAGTTAGAAATCAAGTAGCGGGGACTAATCTATTAGGTCCTACGGGATTACATATGACAGATGATGACCCGCGTGCTTCAATCCGTGGGCGTGAATTCATCAAGCCGGGTCTAGTCCAGGTCTATCTATAGATCTAGTCTGGAGCCGAGATAAATCAACCGAGTCACTTGTGTTGCTGCCGCAAAATACAACAGGGACACTCGAGATTATTCCACACACCAACGCAAGGATACCAGTTAACTTGCAATTGTATTAATTGAGGGGACGCATATTATGCTGAGATTATGGGCAAGCTATTAAGCAAGCGTATTACTGGAGGGGTAATAAATAATGTAGCTTTGATGTTTATACCACTAGTCATGAATGAATTTCAGTATAAAGGTTTAGAGACTGTCCCGAGTAAGGACATTGAATATACGTATCAAATTCACAAAATCATTATCTAGCGTTTGGTCCTATATCAACTAAAGAGATGCCGCGATACGGTACCGGAACCAGTAATATAGGAAACATTGCAGACTTGAAACAGTTGCGAGCTCGATCTATAAACCTCAAAATTGTTTATAATTAATGCATTGTCTGGTGGTACCTGTGGCCATTGGAAAGCCATAGAATAAATCGAATTCAACCTTTTAATTCGTTTCGCATTGTCTGATTCGTTAGATAAAGTTCCAATACCGAGCGTCACCTAGATAACTCAATCATATGGTATTTTAGACATAGACCCTAGGGCTACTATGATCATGATCTATGGATCAAGACCTGGGTAGGAGTTTGCGTCAAGGTAAAGTGCAGCGGTGGTAGCAATAGAAAGTGAATCGAGGGTGCTGTAGACTGTAAATTCTATAGAGTCTAGAGTATAAACATTGGGAGGCTCATCCATATTTGAGCTCGGCCTCGTCACCAATTTAGACCCGTTGCTCGGCCTTTTTTTTTTTTCAAAAAAAAAACCATCGTCTTCTATCCCACCTTCAAGCTCCCACTTGATATTTTTCTCTACTGAGCTACCTTTGACTTCACTTTGACATCTACCTCCCACAAACCTCTCTTCGCGTCGTGTCGATATTTTGAAGTCTTCCTTCTTATCACCATTCTCTCTGGTCAGCGTGTTCCTCATATCAGCTTCCTCTTCACGCGAGCTCTCTTCTGTCACCAGCTTTAGCTTCTCAAAACCTTTCCTCTCGATCAGCAACTTTCTCCTCACCAGCTAGTTTGTCCTACTAGTTTCTCTTCTGATCTCTTTTCTCACACTCGCAAGCTTCCCTTTCTGAACCAATCAGTCGTCTACAGATAAAATGCCTAGACCAGCAAAGAACACAACAAAGAAGGGAGCCGTTGCCAGCAACGGCTCCGGAAACGCGTCTGTTCCTCCACCAGAGATCCCGCCCTCTGGTTATATTGTGGCGGGAAGAACACTACGGCCTCGAAAGGCGAAGAGAACGCCTTGGGAGGAAGCTCCTGTTTCTGTAAGTAAAACTCGTTGCTAGCGCTGCGAAATATCGAATCTGTATGCATTTTGGAACTCAACACTAACATCAGCGCCAACTAGTCGAAGAAACGTGGACGAGGGTCAGCAGAGGCTGACCAGAATGCGACTGCTGCAAAGGTAAGATTCCTGCTTTCACAGTTTCTGGCTCAATGACTATAACTTTCTCTTGGAGCTTGTTGAAGACTTCCATCGCGTTTCACATGACTAACAGTCTTGAAATTTGATAGCGTCGCAAACCGAACCAAAAAGCAGCGCTGCCGAACGTGGAAGATAATCCGGAGCCAGCTACAGCTTCTGAGCACGAGGCTCAGACTGCAACGCTGAAAGAACAATTGGCAAGGGCCGAAGAACGGGCAGTGATGGCCGAGTCTATGCTGGCCAAAGCCGAAATGAAAATAAAGAAACTCGAAAAACAGAGCCAAAAACTGGCTGCCGATCTGAAGACCGAGAAGGAACGGAGCCGTCGTGCAGAGCTTCGTCAAAAAGACGCCGAGTTCCGTTTGGAACAACATATCGATAAAGCCAAGATGATCTCGGCCATCTTTGGCGAGGACGTAGAGCGGAGCATGGAAGCCCTCTTCGGAGGCAAGGTTACAGGGTGGGCCATCGATGCCTTTACGGACATCGATGTCCCCACCCTAGTTTCAGAACTTCTAGTTCTGGAACAAGACCCAGACTTCCGAAGCTTTTTCTCGTTTGGGTGCTTCAATGTCTCTACTAGAGAGGCATTGGAGTCACTCCAGGGCCCGGCGTTTTTCGAGGCACTTGTGACCTCAACCATCGTCGAAAAGTTTTTCGACAACCCGTTCTTTGCGTGCCCGCCACTAATGCGGGACGCCTTAACTGCCGTCCGCGACAAAATTGCGGAAACCGATCAGCCAGCAGCCTGTAAATGGACTGCTAATACCGTGGCGCAGATTGCCACGTCCGATAAAATCGGCGTGGAGAACTATCGCAGGGGGGTCGCGGAGACCCTCAACCGTTTCATGAGGGTGGTCATCAGCCAGAATGACTACCTGACACCCGGGGACATCCAGGGGCTTGAGAAGCGCCTGGACACCATCGTCCAGGAAAGTGCAGAGCTTGCTCTGCAATGGCACCATCATGAGCAGAAGTTTGGGGTCTTCAAAACCCCAGGGGACGCTTTGTGGGGGGAGGAGTTGGTGAATTTTTGTGTCCCTCACGGGAGGGAGTTGGAGGAGGTTCGGGAGTCGGGGCCCTGGAAGGTGGTGGCGACGGTTCGGCCGGGTTTCGTGGTTTACACGAGCCCGGTCGATGCTCGTCGCCTTAGAGAGCCGTATGCTTTGACGAAGGCGAGATTGGCTCTCCAAGAGGTTGCCGAAGCCGGTTAATTCGACCGGCATCTTTCGGAGGGTTGGTCTTGCCTTCGTCGCTAGTTATTTTATAGAAAACTAGAAGAATGAAAGGTGCCCGAGGGGCTTTTTATTATTATGATATTCTATTTGATCGACGTAAACCTTTTGTGAGTTTGTAGACGTGATTCCAGGAATTTTGTTCCGAGGTTGTAGGCTCGCGTGGATAGGATGATATCAACTAAACTAGGATGTGGCCATTTTAGTTGGAACTTCATGCATCCTTATGTTTCTGCAATAATTGTACCAACCGTTTAATTCATAAACTATCTACGTTACGGCTGCTTCTCGCAAAGTACCTAAATACTACCCAGGGGGCCAGCACCCGTCTTGCTCCTAGACTACTCAGGTGTATATCTTACAGGACGAACTCTTGGAATACTTTCTTACTCTATAATTTCTTCATCGTTTGCGATTTGACATACATCCACAGGAGAAACAGACCATCTGCCCCCAAAAAAACGATGCTATTCGGAGACGAGTTCAGGTTCTTCCTGCGGCAACTCGAGGTCGAGCGAAGACATAGGAAATCCATAGAGACAGAGTTAGAGAAGCTGAAGTCGACCGTCAAGCTTGAAAGAAAGAAGAAGAACAATCTACAAGAAGAAGCTGATCGTCTTTCTCAGCAACTGGTGTTGATGGTGGGACCAGAAGAGAAAGAGGAATTATTGGATCGGATAGCAGAGCTGGAGATTAGAGTAAAGATCTTAGAGAATGAAAATAAAGATTTGGAGAAGTTGGCCAGTAGCAGCTATGTTAGTTTCCCACGGCTGTCTTTTGCTAGTTCTGAGGGGGGGTCGAGGAAGAAGCAGCACTGATTACGCAGAATTTAAATAAACGATACGTTACCGCTGGCCTACATGTATACAGTTTTGCCAAGTACAAGTGTAGCTCGAGAATCAGTAATATATACTTTTAATTGATAATCTATCAAAACCGAATTCAAAAAGGGATTATCATAGATAACTGCCTACGGATGCTATTTGTTTCAGCATCGAGATCAAAACCGAGACCTACTAACATTAGCGAGTGGTGGGTTAGGTATTAGATTTCCCTGGTACACGCTTGATATTGGCGAGGCTATTGTGCTACAGAAAGCCGACCCGATTCGGGCACCTCGCGACCCCACATCGTCCCGGCAAAGGGGAGCGTGTGATACACTGTCCGACAGCAATATAAAATATCGAGAATCCGGCTACGCAGCTGCGTCAACGTCTGGATGGCTATGGTAATGGGGGGCTGCCCTTGTTGGCGCCTGTTGGAATGTTGGATGTTGCACTGTTTGCGCGCTGCATCCCATTTAGGCAGGTTTGTCGACGTTAAAGTCTTGGCAGTGGCACTAAGCAGAAAACACCATCAGAAAATTTCAGCTGGTCTCTTGCGCCTCTCCATTTTGACCGAACCCAATCACAGCACAGCACAGCATAACGCATGGTGAGCCTGACAGAGCCTTTTTCGCTCCTCCGAATCTGAAATTCTCAACACATCAACACCTCGACATCCAACTTCACCTCCATTCAACACACGTACGTCCCGCCATCACAACTCTTCAACACATCCACGCAACCCATATCTGTCCCTACGATATCAGGATTGCTTCAAACAGTCGCTTCTGAAGCCATGGCTAGAACCAAAATCATTAAACCGGCCTCAAAGCCTGATTCCAGCGCCAACCCGCAATCTCCGGTTGAGGAGGTTGAGTCCGAGGCCGAGGAGTTCGAGCAAGAGAATCCCGACGGTGAACCAGGCTCTGCAACGCGTGCCACTAAGCGTAAGAGTGTCTCCGGCTCGAAGACACCTCAGTCCAAGAAGAAGCCAAAGAGAGCCAAAGTCAATACTCCTACCACCGGAGGTCTGGAGTCGCCTACTACCCCTGGTGGTCCCAAGACCAAGTACACGTCGCGAGATAACACGGTTCAAGAAATTCGTGAGATCGCAGGCAGTTTGATTAGTAGTAAGTGGTTCTCTATTATTTTGCAATCTCTCCACTGGTTTTGTTTCCTGTTTTCACCTCCACCTCCACCTTTTCCACCTGATATACTTGCCTTTTGTCTGTACATATGGATTCTGGTCGGTGGTTTCAAGTTGGGATCTCCCGTTTTGACCTGCTCAGTTGGTTTTCGCTTATCTATATCTTTATCCTGTCTACTACTTAAGCATGCATCGTATATTAACAAAACACTCTTGCTATAGATCTACTTGGCCGAGAGTTCCCTGCAGAGGCTGTCCAATTTCGCGAGTCTAAGGCGTCTGCTAAGGGATACTCCTGGTATGTTGACGAAGGCGAGCAGTTTCCAACTTGTTTCGAACGAGAGGGTCCTATGCGCTGGCTCGCTCCCGAGCGCAATGGGGTCTTGAAGATGCTCAAGGAAGGCAAACTCGGTGTAGAAGCCGTCATGATGGCAGACGAGGAGAATGCCGCTGAGGCTCCCGCCGAGGGTGTCGTTGCTCCTCCTCCTGCTGAAGAGGAACTCCTTAACGTCCCTATGGATACCACACAACCAGGAGAGCCAGTTGCCCCCCCTGTTCCAGATGTCGACGAAGAAGACAAGGATACCGAGAAATAGGATGGGTTCTTCCTCTGAATCTTTCGTTTTTCCTGGACTTTTTACCCCCTTTCCTTGCTATCACGAAGAGCAAAACTACTGCAACCCTTCGACCTCTTTAACTACCAATTGAGGTCCTACATGCATTTCCTTTCTGGCAATTCTCTTTATTCCGAGTCATTTATCTCCGACTTCTCCCCTCACGCAATTGCGTTTGTCCCAGCAGTCATAATTACCTGCTAGAGCCTCACAATAGCGTGCAAATGTATTACTATTCTACGCTCTCCCCCAACGACGAAGCCCATGTCTTCTTTTCCGTTGAAAATACCGCCTCTGGCAGCACTCCTCTGTTCGTGCATGCTTACCACCTCCCTTCCCCCTGGTGTTTATCATTTGATTATTTCTCATCGCTGGAGTTTCTCTACTATTTCCTTGCTTGGGTATGGAAGTCTCTGTTTTTCTTGCCCCGGATGCGATATGTTGTTCCGCTGCAATGCCCTGTTACCAAATAATCGGTATCATAATAGTCAAATGAAAAGTCCTCAATGACTTCAAAATTGATTTCTTTAACGGTTTCTACAAGGTCACTGATATAAGCTATGTAAGGGGAGGCTGGAAGTTGGTGCATGATGCTTGCTTGAACTCTGTCCCGTCCAATGTGAAGCCTGCAGCGAAAGCAAAGGGGAGGTTTCCGCGAAAATTTTTCAACACACCGTGTTGTTTATGTTTGTCACGTGTGACTGAAAACCGCTAAGCGAGTGCCGATCAGCTTGGCAATATCTGGTTCTTGGACCTGATTTGGTGCCCTGTCCCCATGTTGACGGGAGCCGACAGATAACCGTCTTCGAAAGGGACTGCTAGCTGCCGTTGAACCGGGCCTGGCGTGCAGAAGCAAGGACTGTATCGCGGCCAGTGTTGGACGGGAAGGGAACACAAAGATAAACTCATGAGCGTGGGAAGGCTGACTGAAAATCTGGTGGGTAACTAGCCAAGGCGCCTAGGCTCTTGTCTCTTCAATTCTACGTATCTACTTGCTGGTGTCTGTTGTAAATTGGTCGAGGCGGCTGGCTGATACACCATCACCGCTTTTGGAGTCTATGGAACGAGAGGATCGTACAAAGGAAAGACTCTATTTCAACGGCAAGCTCAACACCGTGCGTTGAACTGGCTCAAATTTGCAGCGTCAACGCGGAGTGTTGAGTGCTTCCCGATTGCGAGTGCGGCGGACGGCTCTGGGTTGATATAAAAATTATGGTATTGGTATCGATATATCGTTGATCGGATCAAACGCTAGATACTAGACAAAATGAAAAAGAAAAAACTCCTATGGATACATGCATGCTTGGATATTGATAGACAAAGTTAGAATACTCTATATTCTGCAAATACTACTCGTACCTTCTAGTTGCGATTGACTCGGTTCCCGCAAGTTCGCTCAACCCTTCTATACTATTCCCCTGCCCTGGAAGTTCTCCTACTGGTGTACCTTGGAGTTGCCCGCCATCTACTGTTTGCTGCGGCTGTTGGGGCAGCACGGTAGACTCCCCTCTCCTCTCTGGAGGCACATATTTTGGAGGGATGACAGCGGCCATTCTAGGACTGTCCGCATTCCCGCTATCGCCACCTGGTGCCCAGGCACCCCTTGGGCTCATGAATCCCTCTCGCTCACCCGCATCATGACGCCCTGTGTAGTGCCCGTAGTGATCGTGTTCATCGTATGTCCTCCCGCTATTCCCGCTACTCTCATATTTGACTCCAGCGGCACCGGCCTTCCGCGACTTTTTCCGTTCCCGGAAGTACATAATAGCAAATGCGATAGCAATCACAGAAGCTACACCGATACCAGCTGCCATACCGGCAATAAGTCCTGTTTGGGTTCTCTCAACTATTTGGGGTTCCGTTGTAGCCGTAGCCGGGCTTGTCGATGTTCCGGTTGCCGTTGCAGGGCCGGCTGTACGTGTTCTTGATACTGCTTCCCCGTTTATAAATGCGATTTGTCCAACTTCAAATGTAAAGAAGTTATCTCGGTTTTGGCAGCAGGATGGGTTACTACCGGTTCCGCAGCAGAATGAGCCAGTGGTGTCGGAGCAGGCGAGGATGTTTTGACCGGAGTTTCTGAAGTCTATAGTTTTTTTTCATAGTAATACATTAGACTGATTTATTGATATTACTATGTATACGATTATGTTTACCTCTACACGGCCCAGGACAGCTATCACTCTGCCATGACTGATCCGTACAAGCCCCTCTTTCGTAGAACCCTCGGTCTAGATAACATAATCCCGTCGAGAAACATGTTGTTTGATTATTATTCCTACAACAGGCGGAATGTCCTGTAGCAGCGGTGTTACAAGCCACGTAGCCCGGTGCTCTTGAACCGTTTGGGAAAAAACACGGTCGCGGATCAGGATCTTGGGCGGAAAGTAGCGAAGAGATGGTGAGGAGTAGTAGAGCTATTGAGAATGTGGTGATGCGTTGCATTTTGTTGGATTATCTTTTTGGTCCGAGATTTTTTCGGCCGAGGTGTTTGAAGGCAAGAAACTTTAGCTTGTGCGACGGAGTTGGATTTGTGGGATGTTCTTTTGAGAGGACCGGGGCGTCGACTTGGGTATCGGTATTATTTTTACAAAGTCATCTACGAAGAAAGGATTCAAAGGAAAAACAGAAGCAAGAATTAAAATGTAAGAATGACAAAGAATGACAAAAAGGGTCTTAGGGGCTTTCGAAAGAAAAAGAAGAAGCTTTGAATATAAAGGTATAAAGGAGACCACAACTGCCGGGTTCCTGCCCTCTACATATGTATTTAAAACATCCCGAGCTTGAGAAAATGAAGTTATGATCTACTAGTCTGTGTTTCTGACAGTTTAATCCATGGATTCCTTAGCCAAGGCTGAAAATTTCTACTTTCCTATCCTGGGACCGGAATATCGGTGTCATATCGAATGGGGTTATTCCTGTAGAATTTACTGTTATGGAACCATGCATGTGGAGATTTTCTAGAGTAAAGCCCCACTGGCAGGGACGTTCAAGCTTCATTGTTCCTGGTTTAGTTGGATACTATTTTGAGATTCGCGGTTTATCATATGTCTTTGTGGGTAAGCGGAAGATATGCATGGAAGAAAAAGAATATTATAGGTGAAGGACTCAGCAGGATCGTCGATGACAAAGGACGAATAGGATTCTGGCCTATAATATATGAAAATATATATATATTGTATTCCGACTGGAGATGTTGCAATATCGACGTAAGGTCAAAACGCATATATGTTTTCTCTAGCAGAAGCAGCGGTAACACTGAACATTTGTGCCTTAGCTCTGAGCGGGAGACAAGAACAAACGTCCCGGTATCAAAGGCGAGCTGCAGATTGTGGCGGTACAGCTATAAAGTCTGCTGGCTGCTTACGGGTTATTAGTTGGAAATTTAAGACAGAGGAATTCATTCAAAGGCATCTACACTGTTACGAGTACTTCTCGTACAGCTTCGAGAAAGAATATAGCTAGAACAGTCTTGCGGGGGGCCAATTATAGCAACAACCGGCTGGCCGTGGCCGTGTGTCGGCAGTTGCGGGTTGTCGACAGGCACTAGCAAAGCCACACTCGATTTGGAATTCACGTGGAGGCAAAAGGAAACCAACACAAGAAAATCGACCGTTAGCATTGATTTGTCGTAATTTTTTGGCTGCGAGAAAGATTACACGGGGGACTGGCTGTCGCATGTTGAATGGGCTTGCGGTCTTTTTCAAGGTGCTGGGAAGTTATAATGGTCCAGGTTTGTTTCCAAATCCCGAGACGCGGAGCGGAGCCTCAATTCGCATTATTAAGCACGGTTGTGTCGGAAAGTCAGTGCAGAGAGTGCTGTGAATTAAATCTCGTCTCATAACATACCCAGACCTGGTTGTTTTAAAACAACCAACCTACGCTTCGGCTTTCCACCAACGGCTTGTTTCCTCAATTTGTAGGGCTATGAGAAATTCTGCGAGGACATTTCTATCCGCATATCCGTGCCTGCACCTTAACCCTCCACAAGACGTCCCTTCAGCGTGCTCGCAGGAAAACCATGGCATCAAGGATGTATACATGCAGCAGGTCGGCTTAACGAGCCTCGATTGGTGGATTCGAGCCTACTCGATTGAGTCTCAGACCCTGTTCGAAGCTCGGGCCACATATACTTAACTCCCAGAGAATTCGATGTGTGTTATATTAGAATTTCGTACAGACTGTTCCGACTATATTATGCAATTGTACCCTGGCCCTAGCATGTGTACAGGACGAAAGCTTGGAAAGCAACGGTGCGAACCTTTGTTCAAATTCTCGTCAGGTTATAAACGTTATCGATCGAACCAGTTTCGCGCCAAGCATACCCGAGTCATAGACCAAGGTAAGCTTGACATCCTCCCATGTCTCTTGTGCCTGCTGTCGACTCCAGAAATGAAGCTAAGGCGGAAACTATCTTACCTACGCCGGATATATTGGCGAGGGAAAGCTTGCTTTGCGACGGAATACCCAAAGGAAAGCTTAGAGCTTCACAATCTAGTATGTCAACGAGATGCGCTAGCGTAAACAATTCAGATCTTAATATGCTAGCGTTGCATGATATATAAAATCCAGTTTAAAAACGACTTTTAAATCAAGCATTCTTGACAAGGTCATGCTTTCTTGCGTTTGTATTCTTTTGGTCGAGAAAATGCTGCTTTGGAGGGTTGGATGCCGGCGACTTATGCCGATATACGCAATTTTTTAGGGACAGATTTTGACTTAAGGAACTGGAAGTTAATAACATTTAGGAGCTTCTCCACCGACAAGTCCGTACCAAGACCTCCAAGATGCCGTCATACATCATGCGAAACAGTGGGGGAACTCCATGGAAGCTTGAGAAAACCTGAACATGCAGCTCTTGAGGCGGAACCGAGCATCTGTTAACCCGTGGCGTTAAAAAATGCATTAATACTGCGGTGTTATCAGAAATGATGCAGCCTATTGAGGGTTGGAGACTCCAACTTTGAGTGCTCCTATCCATATCATCACTTCTCTTACCTTTGAACAGGAGCTCAGCATGAAGATTCTTTTCATGAGTCCCTAATATCGCAAGTCATATGGAGAGATATCACAGTTCTAGAACTAGGCTAGAAGCTTCGAGGTATCCCAGATTACCGAATCGCTCCCTAGTTCTCCATCACGAGGACTTTTACCATATCCCCAAATTTCCTCGATACAAAGCCTTGAAACAGTTTCTCGCCTGGGTTTCGAAAAATCCCCGGCGAACATATCCGAAAGGAGGGCGACGACAAGGGTTTCCTGGATTGAACCAATCGTAGCGCGGAGAAACCGGCTAAGTTTCGACTTGGCTCGATCTGACCACACCAACTTGGGGTCGGAGAAAGGATGTGGAGGACTCTTTCTTGGTCACGTTGGACAATCTTATCGGCTGCGAAGCCCGCGGTCCGCAAAACCGCTGTCGGCTTAGGGGTCCGTCTCGAATATACCGAATCAATTACGTTTGCAAGAAAACACCAGAATTGAATCTTGTTAGTTCATGAGCAGGGAAGTTGTTGATATTATATAGCAATTATAACCTGTTCCCTACAAGAAGCTGGATTATAAAATGAACGCCTCTTCGCCCTTCATCATACTTCTCCACCATCAACAATATCCTAGCGATCGGGATCAATAAAATCCAGTTGATATCTTTGGGGAACAGGTTTCCTTTGACGTCTCCTTCTCTTCACAACTTTTGCAACAAAAACAACAAATTTTCACGAACCCTCTTTTCGTTCTGTTACGAATCTCTCTCCAATATGAAGGTTTCCGTTATTGCTGCCGCCGCAGTGGGCCTAGTTGCCTCTGCTAATGCTCACGCAATCATGCAAAGGGTTTCCGTCAACGGAGCCGATAAGGGTCTCTTGACTGCTATCCGTGCTCCAAGCAACAATAACCCAGTCGGAGACGTCAACTCTCAAGATATCATCTGTGGCGCCAGTGGATCCACCTCCAGCTCTGTCATCGATGTCGCTCCAGGTGACAGAATCGGTTTCCAATGGCAACACGTCATCGGTGGCCCACAGGGTTCTAATGACCCAGACAACCCGATCGCTGCTTCCCACAAGGGACCCATCCAGCTCTACCTTGCTAAGGTTGATAATGCTGCATCTGCCTCTAAGACCGGTCAAAGATGGTTCAAGGTTGCCTCTGAAGGCCTCAACGGCGGCAAGTGGGGTGTTGACACCGTGATCCAAAACAACGGTTGGTGGTACGCAAACCTCCCAACCTGCTTGGCTCCGGGTGACTACCTTGCCCGTGCCGAGCTTATCGCTCTCCACAGCGCCTACAGCAGCCAGGGTGTCCAATTCTACATCTCCTGCGCTCAAATCAGAGTCAGCGGCTCTGGCGGCTGGACTGGCTCCGGCTTCCTCAGCTTCCCAGGATCCTACTCCCAGAGCGACCCTGGTATCCTCCTCAACATCTACGGAACTGGTGGTGTCGCCGATAATGGTGGCAAGCCATACGTTGCCCCAGGTGGTTCAGTTCAACAGCAACAGTGCGGTGGTGGCAACCCAACAACCACTGCCGCCCAGACTACCGCTCGCACTACCACTACCGCCGTCCGAACTACCACTACTGCCGCTCAAACCACCCGAACTACCACCCCTAACAATAATGGAGGCGGTGCTACACTTTACGGACAGTGTGGAGGTGTCGGCTGGACAGGCCCAACCTCTTGCGCATCTGGAACTTGCAAAGTTCTTAACGAATATTACTCTCAATGCTTGTAAATATTTCTTTAGCCGGTTATTGAGTTTGCTTTTGGAGGGAGGAGTGGTGCATTAGTCCCTAGAAGGGTGAGGGGGTCCCCTTCGTGTACATATACCCATCATTTTCTGGATACGTCTTTTCTTTGTGCTCGAAAATACTTTTTTATCTTCTATGATATGTATATATTAGTCTATACCGGGAGGAAACTCTTTTGATGTAGCAAACCAATATTATTTTTGATGAGCATGAAACCATTTTCCTGATCGGTCACCATATTATCAAATAAGAAAGACTTCGCAGTCGTACAAGACCCTTTGGGCGTGATCGATGGGGGGGGTGGAAGAGGTTGGTAAAGATATTCAGACGGCGTTGACCCGGCTGCGAGTTGGCGCATATGAACGAATGGCGTTAGTTTTCCCAGAATCGTAATGATCAGCAAAATTGACCAATAGAATCTGTACATTCTGTCCCAAAACGGATAAGTTTGACAGTGTTGCATAAGAGCAGCGCAACACAAACTGGATTGCCGTATATGCATATACTCATCCAAGATTAAAGCTTCAGTGAGACTACCAAGAACGATTGACTTAGGCTGTAGCGATGGGTCCATATGCTACTATTCATGTTAAATCAAAGGAAGATAGAAAGGGACCAGGTATTGTAGCTATGGAGTGAAGGTGATAGTATATAAGTTAAGTACCAAGGAGACGGCTGCAACTCAAGATGGTGTGGTATTTTGCGGTTTATGGTGACCCGTCATGGAGTTGCCAGGTGCCTTCACTAACAACCGCAAGCTTCATCAACCAGGACTCCATTGCAGCATCAACGTCCATCAACCTAACAACCCAGGACCCGCTAAGAAAGGCTCATTGCTACCAAACATGCCTCCAAAGACGCCACGTAAATCGCCCTACCGGCCTACTCTTCAGGTCATCCCAGAGACTCCAATTGAAAAATCAGACGGGATTTCATCTAAAACAATACGTTTCAGATACATCAAGGACGAAGCCACAAAGGTTCTTTCTAAAATGCTTGGAAAGGCTGTTGATTCCAAGCAAGTCAGCTTCACTGTCAATTTTAAAAGGGAATACAACTGGTTTATTGCGGTTACTACTCTTCTCAATGAGGAGGCTGGCTCCTTGTTTACCACGGAGTATGACCTCCCGGACTGGACCAAAGAACAGATGTGGCGTTGGAAATCCCATGAGTGTCAGCGAATGGTCGATTGGCTAGACCGTGGATTCATAAAGGTTGAGATAGTCGAAGGTAAAACCCCGAGAGTCAGGAAGATTAAACTCGAAGACACTGCTGGAACGAAAAAAATCGAATTGCTGCATATGGAGGCACTCTTCAGCAAGTCTTTCATTAAAGAGGTAAGCTCTTCTTACAGTGGGTATAAATGGGGAAATGTGACGGACTAACATCAGAAAGGTCTGCATCATTGTCCACACCAAAGGAAAGAAGAGATATTTCCCGAAACCGTGGACCCGGCCAACGGCAAGCGTGAAAGAGCCTGCATCAAACTTTGTAGCTTGGATGACTGGATCTGCTGATAATAAAGTCACCCAAAAAATGAACAAGGAATACCTTAACATCAAGGATAACTCTGAGGGAAGATTTCACCAAGGTGTTCGTATTTCCTATGGTGGATTTGGAGGGGACCCTGTGATTACGGAGGTTCCTGTAGATGACGACGCGCTTAGTGCTTCGGATATGACTGAAGATGATTCTGATGGTATAGTAAGATGGGCTTCTTACTCTGATGACGCCTAGATAAGCAATTCTAGCTTTATCGAGTGGTGAGGTCCGTATACTGTTGGTATTCTTTCGCTCCGTGTTAAGGATCGGTTGTTTAAGGAAACAGTGCAATTTTTTTCACTCCTTATTCAAGAAAATATAAGAGCACTGTTACCCTCTAAGCGTCGGCTGCCTAGTGTTGAGACTGGGCTACCCTTTGTCTTGTAAATACAAGGAATGAACTTTTGATCACTCTTTTTAAGTTCCATTAACGTCTGTTAGTATACTAGATCAGTCGGTCTGCGTGCCGACGCAATTTTGGGCCTTGATATCAGCACCCTTCTAGCCGCAAACCTGTACCTATAGCTAGACTTTTGCCGTTGAACGCCATAGACTAGTGGAGACCTAGGGGCATAGTAATACTAGTAGTTTATCAAGGCTTGGTGTTGTATACACCAGCCGATATCGGTAGATGAATAGTTGGTTCATGAAGTATCGCGAAATAGAAGAGAGCAGCATTCTTACTACTAATTTCTGGATAACGGATTCCTACACCATTACCCACCAAAAGCTCTGCTACTATGATTATTGGATTCCAAGATTACCTAGGGGTTTAATACTAATATATATAGTACCATGGCTACGATGTAGCTCCACTCCAAGCCAGATAACCGCGTATGGACGTATCTCATCGAAATTTCCGACAGCGTAATATTTACAGTTCCGAGACTGATATGTACATATGTATTGGCTTCACATCCGATGCCCGTGTTAGTCACACTAGTGGATTCTGGAAGACGACTCGAAAGCTCGAAACACGATATGGACCGGTTCGGGCAATCTTTCTTTGTTTGGGATCCAATATGTATGTGGCACAGCAAGCTCAACAAGAATCCAACGTGACGGTCAATTTCCACGAGCTGGCTAAAAGAAACGCGCAAACCTAAACAAATAGTTATCAATATGAAGAAACGGAATATCATTGTCTCGTCGCACATATCATGAGTTAAATTACTGGATGCCTTAGCCTGCTAGAACCATCGGAAATTATTGATGGTGCATTGTGAAGCCATTTAATATTGCAGTTAACGCTCAAGCATACGACAACACCACCGCCGTGGATATATATTATATAGCAGTACAAAAAACGAATCATACGGGTATGGGAAAGTCGATTACCATTCTTTCAATTTTATACAAGGAAATAAATCGGAATGGCGGCTACTAAGAGACGGTTTTACGAAAATATAACGCATAAACCGAAGGCTACGGATCATGAAAGACCTACTCGACAACTGTGGTCAGCTATTTCGAAAGATGTACCTACTTTACCATATTCGACTGAACATAACGGAACACAGTACCAAATTTCGCTTTCTGAGCCTGAAGAACAATATCTTCTGGTAGATGGTTCAACGGAGAACCGCCCCGAACAATCGTCCAAACCTAATCCGAATTTCCTATATCCCGAAGTTCAACCAGAGCGGCGTATCCAGCACAGAACATTGTACCATCTGAGGGCAAGGAAAAGAAGTACTAGATCCAATACCCCACGGAGATTATGGAGAATAATATTCGCGACTATAATCAAACCTCTCCGGGGTCTATCGGATTTCTTCTGGTCTCAATGCGTGGCTATTTCGATGATTTTACGAGTCCTCCAGGCCGTCACGTTAACGATATTAAGAATCCCTCGGCACATCATCTCACTACCGTTTCGAAAGCGGAGGACACTGCGCCTTATTACCCCAAGGCCAGGCAAGGAACTAAAAAAAGAAAACAAGAATGTGAATATGGTTATTTTTCTGTTAATAATGACATCTTCTTTTTGGTCGACGGCATTTCCTGTGGCTACAATGGAAGTACTTTTTATCGCAGGGCTCTCCTGTGTGCCGATCGGGATAGTTGCTGCTTCTCGAAGATATTGGAAAGGCACTCTAGGAGTCTTTGCTCAGTGGAAAGGCACAGTCAGTTACTTGGCTATTATTGGGTTCGCTATGGTGCTTAAAATGCTGTGGATCATTGAAGCTAGTGAGGCTATCTATACCGAGAGGCATGAGTGTCACTACTTCAAGGGATTGAGATAGAATAATCATGCATGACCTTTTGAGTGCATGTAGAACTGTATAGAAGCCTGGACAATAGCACTGCCCTGTCTTTGTAAGATTGTATAATCATGTATATAATTATCTAATATTTACAGTTCAAAATATCGATAGGTACTTACTATGAATACTCGAATTGGGAATGAGGTTCAATCGACCAAGCTCAAACTATAGACAAGCAAATACAGACCTCAGTAAATTGAAGTATGGCTCTCAAGCTCTATAGTAATTCCTTAGTTGCTAATATAGTATGCTTGCCATAGGTTAGAGCGCACTGTCCCCGTAGCCAAATCGAACAAAATACCACACCAGAGTCCACCGCAGAATATATCAGCGTCATAAGCAGCCATGGTGACGGAATCGAAGGCCCATCGTAGGAGATACCAATCCGACAATGGAAATTGTATATTTGGTTCTTGGTTCTAGATTCACCTCCCCTATCATCCAAAATATCAACCCTCGTCACTATCGTATCAATCCTTTTCTGAACCATCCCGAATCACCGAACCCGTTTAAAGGCTCATCTGAGCTAGTTTAGGTAGGTCCTACTGGTGAAGCTTTTTGGATTCGTAGGCTAAGAATGGGCAGTCTTGCGATGAAGAGGCAGAATAGGAAGAAGCAGGGCCGTGGTGGTGGTGGCTCTTCGTCGTCATCTGGGCGTACCATCCGATTGTCTTCTACTCGCCCTGAAAGTATCCCGACTTCGGTTCTTCATCGCTCAGATATCGACTACAGTCGCCTCCAGTCTCATCTTGGTCTTCAAGATAATGAGATGCGTTCTGTACGCCTTGTCTTGGAAAATATCATCGAATTGAATCCGGATTTTTCCGCCTTGAATCTCCGTTTAACGAGTGAACGCGAGCTTCTTTGCCGTATTGCTAACCAGCATATGAATCTTTTCAATGCTGGGCTTACCCGAAGGCTAATCGACCGAGACCACGAGACCGATGCTGTCGGATGGCTTCTATACCAGTATGTCCTTTGGTGCATAAAGGAGAATCAACGCGCCGCTAGCCGTTCCGGATCCGTGCGAGGGAGGTCGAACTCCCAGTCGAATTCAGGACCGTCTACTGCCTCCAACTCAGATCTCAATCCTACCACTACCAATGAGTCTGAAGATGACGATAACGATGGCGACGATGAACTTTTCGACGACGATGAAAGCGCCGATGCAGATGACGAAGATGATATCCAAGAGGATGATGAGGATGAATCTGAACAGGAGCAACATCTGCAAGGCGAAGGATTTGAGATCAGTATTCCAGTTCCGCAGCACATGATAGATTCCTCGGATCTCGAGCGCGAGCTCGCGGATTACGAAGAAAATATCGAACCCAGGATGATTCTTCGTTACGGCAGCCCAGAAGTTCAACAACAATATCTCCAACGTCAAGGCAATGGCCATAGTGGGATCGCAATTCCTAATCATGGTCCACAATCTTCTGATGAAGAATCTTCCGTTGATCCTGGGATTCAACCTGCTCGTCACGGTGTCATCTTCTTCGCTACCTGTTTCCTGCTTTTCCTCCTGAGCGTCGTTGTTCTCTGTTCCGTTCAATACATGCATGAAAAGCGAGGCCTTCCTCGTCTTTGGGACAGTCTTATCCTCAACCGACTTCAAGTTATTGCCACAGCCACTGATGCAACTATGACTTCGGCAAATGAATCGCCAACCCCTGTTAAACTTATTCTCACCAAGGCTACTGCGAAAATCGTCAGTAAGATCGACCTCTAAAGGATTTAAGGGCTTTGTATTGGTTTTCTGTTCTGCATGGGTTGCATTCGGTCATTCTAAGCACTTTTTCTGACTGATTTCTTTCAATGTCTCTTCTGTTTTTCTTTTTCTCTCGAGTCGAATGATGGGCACCTGGGTTAGCATTTATTGACCTGGATTATCCCTCAAACGGGTCAATAGCACTATTGCAGCGGCTCTTCATAAGAAATACTACTGGTTTCATGAGTAGATTATCTACTTCTGATGAAACTCCCTTCCAATTAATAGATAATGTGCTTCTAAGCCTTTAGAAGTTTTACTTTGTGTCCTAGGATATGCACGTTTCCACAACCTTTTCCTTTGTTAACAAACCTATAGCATTCTCCACATCAGCGACTTTCCCCATTGCTGGAAATGTATTTCTCGCTTTATGCGTATTCCTTGTGCATGAAATAAAAGAAGATAATAAAATAAAATAAAATCGAACGGTGTTTCAAGTTCCCTCTTATTTGCTTCCGAGCTGATGCAGAAGAATTTCGAAAGGTCAAACCCAGGCTTCTTTCAAAGCGCTTGACACTTGGGCAAGACTTTGAGTTTAATTTGGCATATCTTGACATAGACCTGAATTTCAAACGTATATAAAGCTTCCCCTCAGTACTCGATATATTCTCCATTAAGATTTAGAAAGAACTATCCGATATTCTGCATCCTGGAAAAACCATTTACTGTCCTAAATTTCTTTTACCTAATTTAATTAATTCATCGCTTTTGACTACCTATAATTCAACTCCCCAGATCAATCTAAGGCTCTACTAAACATTCGGATTAGCGATGTATTACAGCAATAGTAGCCCGTGCAAGGAGGAAGAACGCGAAGCTGCCATAAATGAACACTTGGAAGAAACTGAAGGTATTTCACCGAAAGTTTAAAGGACTTTTTCTGTGAACTGTATTCACTAAATATACGAATCATAATAGGAGAAGGACTGGCAAGATTCTGGGATAATAGAGCTCGATTTCTGCAAGCTGAACTCGATAGACTGGAAAAAGAAAGCGAGGGCAAGCAACGTCGTTTGGAAGCCCTCAAGAATATATACATAGTGCGCGAAGAAAAGGGTGCCGAATATGGACACGGGCAGTGGACTGTATTATCACACCCCCAAGCACCGCGACCAGGGATATTTAGGCCCCGTGGTATCTTAAAGCTATTGATTATCTGGCCGGTCTTGGTTTTTTTGATAATTTTCTCTATTTGCCACCTCCAAATTAGAGCATGGGCTATCTCTCAGAGCAGGCAGTATTCGAACTGTGTACAACTGGCTGAGAAATGAGGGCATACGCGTCTCCTCTATATATTGCAACATTGGAGGAGGGAATGTTATGGCATGGGGAATAAAGCTATGAGATTTAATCTTGTCGCCAACTGCAGCGAGAGGCAGTAGCAATCATATCATCAATATTATTCTCACGGGGCCCATCGTTCCAGTTTGCAGCTTTATAACTCTATTACTAAGTCGGCTCGAGGAAGACTGATCTAACGAGGTACTCGGATTGATCGATGTTACAGTCTCGAGTTTATATATAGGGTGACAAAATATTGTATGCTGTCAAGTCGGCCAGGACCGGCATCGGGTCGAGGTTATATGGATCGACTTTTCTGAGAGCTTTTTTTTTTGACTTAAACGCCTAGCAGATACTAAATTAAAATTTCTCTATGGAAAGAGAATCGAGATAAAATGAAGGCAGTAGAAAATACAGAGCGATCGTTAACATAAAAATTGGTGGTTGGAGGGTGTTCTTTGCATATGTTGAGATTCGATGTGTGATTTCTGGATCCTTGTGACCACACCTCATTGGCGATACTTTCCCCCACACTGGGGTAGAAATCCACCAACCTCAATCAAATTTCAACGTCCACCCACCTCCACCTCGATTTCTCTTCACCCCCACTTCCACTTCAATACCTGGAGAACACCTTTTCTGTTCCTTAAGAAATTTTAACACCCACTTCTATCAAAATGTCTGGGTAGGTTTCACCAATACTAAGAATGATTTTCCATATTTTGACGCTTCTCTAACTTGGCCATTGTAGAGGATTGAACAAAAGATTGAAACCCGTAGAAAAGACTCCAAATTCTGTCACTCAATCAAATTCAATTCAAAATCCTCGACAGAAGGATAGTGATATCCCTAGCACTACCTCGAACCAAGAAAACATGGACTCTACCAATTCTAGAGATAACATGGCCTCTGGATCCCCTTCAAAGACTTTGGATGAAGCTCCTAGCTCCAAAACGGTCTTTACTTTCAACTCCCCTCAGGAGTTCAATGTTGATTTCCAATATCAAGAAAAGGCCTCTGCTACCGGCAATCGCGACGCTAATAGTACCGCAGTCACGTCCAACCAAGGGGCCAAGGCGAAGGTTCAAGCGGTGTCCATCTTCAATACAGACACGAAACGTCAAGCATCCTCTGGCGTCAACGTTGCTCTAGAAAACGCCATTCTTCTAGATGACAACTACACCCTCCCTCGTGGTCCAAAGTCATCCACCAAATCTAACTCCATGTCCACAACTGTCAAGCTTCCAGTCCCCCCTGGTAAGAAGTTTGTTAAGTTCGTCATGCCCTACCGTGGTGAAAGTACACCGTCTTCTTTCGATAATATCAGTGGCCCATCAAGAGATGGCCTTCAGACCAACTCCTATGCCGAAGGTCCTAAAAAGAAGAAGAAGAAGTCAGTCTTTGCGACCTTGGGGGTTGTAGATCGGGCTAGCATTAAATCGAAGGAATGTGTTCTCACGCCCTCGGCTCTGGTTGATCTCAAACAATTGAAACTTGGAGTCGCGGAACATAACGAGCAGTTAAACTCAATCGAACAGCAGCTCCTTGAAGTTACTCAAGTCATCCAAAACCTCCAAGATAGAGTCAAGGCCTCTGAACTTGAAAATACTAAGCTCCGCCGAGACTTCAACACACTCAAGAGTGGAAAGAAATCGAACGACAATGAAGTCGATGACGAGGATGATGAGTCCGAGCAAATAAAGTGGAAGATTCAACGAATCTGCCATTTTATCATCATCATCATGATACTCTACCTCGCTGTAGCCTATTGGGCAACGTAGAATGCCAACCAAAGAGCAGCAGCCGCGAGAGAACGTAGAGACCGAGTCTTCGAAAAATGGCAGGAGTACCATGCGGGCAAACCTACCGCGAACATCTTCGACAAGGATGAGAAGAAATAGGTACGTTAGGATTTCAAGCCACTTTGATCGATACTTTAAACTGATGGTAGTGGAATGTACCCTACACCAAACAGACTTCACGTGATCACACACATTTGGACTACATCTCTTTACTTCTTCATTCTACTGATACGGAATTAAACCCAAACATAAACGACGTATTACTGATTACCCAATTTGTCACAGGATCATTGGTGTCCTCAACCTCTACTGTTTGTTTCACCAAATATCATTGTTCATAGTAGCAACAATAAATTTTTCTCATTTTCCGGGCTTAGAACCCTTTGTCATCCCACGTAGCAGTTTGTAGACGTGTCGTTTGTTCCGTAGCTAGCATTGACGCCAAAAGTCAACTATTTCTGTTGGTGGCACAAAACATATCGACTTTCCCTTCCAACAAAGGAAAATATAAAACGAATTTCTATCTTGTTTGTGACGAGACTATGCTCTTGTTCTTCATCCGCGTAGAACACGTGAAATTAACCAAAACAATGGAAAATAAAACTACCTATCTAATCTTTGTGTATAACAGGTAGTCTGTCTTCACATCCTCAAGCATAAACCCCGTAATCGCCATTTTCTTCTATCTTATGCCATCAATATAGGTATAGACCACCTCAAATACAACAGTTTCAGCCTACCACATGCATTCAAACTTCTCATAATATACCGTATACGTACCGAAATAAGCTCAGAATGTCCACGAGCGCTCCAAAGGAGCCCACAGGCCTTCGCAACCAGCCAAAAACCAAAGATGGAAAACCAAAGGATGCAGCCTGGTACAGTAGGCTAACCCCGGGCGTACTCGCAGCTCAGAAGATAGAAAATCCACCGAACCCGGATTTGGTCCGCCTAGCCCACTCCAAAGCGACTAAACTACTCAAAGAAAGACTCAAAGGGAGCGTTCTCACCCGTATTCCGGTATTTACCTCACTTGAAGGCAAAGGGCCTTTTGAAATCATTCGGCCAGAACCAGCTGAGCCTTCTAAACCGAAATGGGCAGGTATCGATGAAACTCGTGATAAAGATGAAGACACTGGGCCAAGGCCGCCGAAACCTGACAAGGAGAGAGGAAATGTCGAAGAAGTGTTTAACCATGGACGAAGGTATCGAGTCGTAGACGACCTTGGGGGATGGGTGTATGCTTTTGTACAGTTATATATCTACACAGTCTACTGGTTTGCCGGTTGGCTTGGGGCGGATGTAAGACGACCTGGCAAGTGGAGGCAGTTGGCGTATGTAATTCCTTTGGTCTCTTCGCGTGAGAGGTCGGATTGCTAAGGCTCTATAAAATAGATTCCGGTATCCTCCAGTTGAGGGGGGATGGGATTTCTTTAACATCCGTGCGGAATACGAATCACTCACTCGTTCAAATGTCATCTACACTAAGAGGAAAATCTGGTTCAATCCCGAGACAGGTCGGTACGAAACTGTCACTTTCACTAATTTAGACGACGAGACTCAGTATCAAGATCGATATCCTGGAGAAACAGACGGGCTTGACCCTATCGAGTTTGCAAAATACCACTATCTAGAACCAGACGACACAGCGATTAAATGGTTGGGCGAGAAGATTTTCACACCTATCATGACAATATTCGTAGCATTCATTACTTTCCTAGTGGGTATCAATGGTATAAAGATTGTAATATCTGTGGGGCATTTGCTGGCGGTGGAGAATCCTGATATTGCTGCTGTTGTTGCAGTTGTACTTTGTATTTGGTTTGGTTTGAAGGTACTCCGACGACTTATAGGGGGGTCAAACACTACTCGTAGAGGATGAAATTGTGCTTCATTTTAGATTTGAATACTGAAGTAAAGGTAGAACTGTATCTGGAGTGTCAGTTTCTTTTAAATTTGAGAATTCATGTACGTTTAACTATCGGAATTTGACCGGTTGACAAGTTTCATATTTCCCTATAATCTCATGTGCCCGTGTCTAATAAACGGAACGTTCAGTATTAATTTCAAGATCATGAAACTTGCTAGCTAAACTGTGACGCATTAGAATAACAGGCAAACACTAGTATTTCGCACCTTGACAGCTGGTAAAAGATACTAAGTAACCTTATAAACGGTTCTTTGATCGAAAATGACAGTTAAGTTTACGCTATTACAACTTAACTACCAACTATACTGATCCTCAGTAAACCTCACAATAGCACCTCTCTTCCCAAGGCGGGAGACCATTATCCTAACCTCATCTCTCATAGAAGGAGGACCACAAACCATAACCGTGGTGCCACCATTGCAGTTTCCCCCCAATATCTCATGTTCTAAAACTTCCTTGATGTTAATGCGTTCGCCGATGGATATCTTTACATCGGTATCGCCCCATCTTGCCTTATTGTCAACGAATTTCCCCACCCCTCGTCCGCCCAATAAGTCTTCGACAGCTCGAACGAGAGGCTCCGTTCGTACTCCCCAGAAAAGTTTGGTGGTACCTGGAGTGGAAGTTAAGAATGGACGATCGAGAAGCGGAAGGACGCCGGTTATACCCACGCCACCGGCGAAGAAGAGAACATTCGGGTATCGAGTAGACGGACGAGGGCTGGGTGAATATAGAATAGAAGACTCAGGACCATAAGACCCTTCCACCAATGTTAAAATACCGTTGGCATCTCCAGCTTGTGCGGCGAGCTTGGAGGTCAGCCCGCCCATACATCGGATAAAGAATACAATGCCTGAACCCCTTTGCTCTTCACCACTAACTCGAGCAATAGTCGTTTTAGCTTCTTGGCCGCCCTCTTTACCAGTTTCCAGGTCCTCAGAAGGTGTCGTGCTCCGTGATGTTGGGGCAAGGGGTAATACCGAGAATGGATGGTTTTCCCAAACACGCCAGGTTAGTGTTGGGAAATACAGATAGGCTTGACCTTGGACGTTGACGCCTGGGATCTCGACTTTGAGGTGGTCTTCGTCAATGACGGAGATATGTGCTCTCTTCACAAGTCCGTTCTGAACTAACTTGATCGGCCTCATGAGGAAACGGTCGAATCCCCAGAACGCGAATGCAACGGCAACCCAAATCTCATAGCCCCACTGCCAATAGTAACGGAAATATACATGAAGGAAGGTGCCAATGATTGCAATCAAGAATAAAATGATATGAGAAGCTAAAAAGAACTCATACATCCGTTGACGAATAGGAAGAATCGAGAATGGAAGAATGAGGGTAAACCCAAGAGTACCGATAATACCCCAGTACCAATACGGATAAGCAGCTTCTTCCGCATGCGTACCCAATTTAACTTGATACTGGAGATATAACACGGAGTGAAGACATGCTTGAATGATGGTTAAGAATCCGAGCCAACGGTGGAGTAGCACGAATGTAGAACGAGACCAATTTGTAACATAGAGGAGGAGGTTATTTCGGCTGGAATAAAGGATTGCGAGAATGAGATTGCCGAAGCTTAGCATGCCGACGCGGTTCGCGACTGACATTGCGACAGCTTGTGGGCCTTCGTACCAGAGATTCGGGGATACGATGGTGTATGAGACTCCAGAAAGAATTATGTTGATGCCCCAGATATAGACTATAAAGAGGGCTTGTCCACGAGTAGGAGTAGTCCCGAGGCCGAAAAGTGCTGGCACCGCATGATTAGATCCAAATACCGGTGGATCAATGAAGTTTGAGTAAATTTTTGTAATTAGAGATTGTGGAATGGGGAGGAATCGAACAAAAGAGAAGAGTATGGGACCGAGGGTGCATGTTAAGACAATGACGAGTCTAGAAGTAAATTTACATATGTTAGCACAAACTTCCAAGTAATTACTAAACGGGCTAGACCTTACGTATAGACGTTGTCAACAGAAATATTCTTCTCGATAGCAGAGAGGGCCCCGTAATTGGCGGCGTAGAACCACTCGTTAACCAACGAAGTTCGATTCAATATATCGGTCGAATTGACGATCTCATTCGGTGGGTCGATAACACGGGCGAGGGCATCTTGGTATGAATATTTTGGCAACGGTTGGTTATCCTTTCGACCGGCAACATTCATTTCCCAGTATGTCTCCAATTTCGAAATAGGCGTATCCTCGGGACAATGAGTATGGATACACCAAGCTAGTGTCTGCATAAAGAAGTCGTTCGTAGCATAACATTGGGGCGATGGCATATGATGCATCATCATTGAGCCATGATCCATACCGTGGTGAGAATCTCCGCAGTCGAGCATGAAACCAGCAGCAGAGTTACGACAGGCGTATGCGCATACTGGGTCCCATTGCTTTACACCTAAGCCGACGGTACCTCCATGTGCCACCCGACCGGTGAAGTCTTTTCCAGCTTCTACCGCGCCTGCTATACACACTGCAATCACGAGCAGACTGCGCCAGTATGTGCGACTCGTTAGTCTGGACATTGTTATTTAAAAGTTCAGAGGGAGGAAGCGGATACTCTTCATGTTCTCTCTAAACTTAGGATCCGGGAGAAGGCTGGCTAATATATCATAGTTCAAGGTCCCAATTGCAACCATCATCAAGAGACTACTCGGCCAATCCAGCGAACAACTTCACTAACAAATTACATAAATTAAATGTTATAACATCCTCTGATAATTGTGCTCACCGGTGAAAGTGGCGTCCACAGGCCTTGGCACTAGCTGTCGGCCGACCACAGAAATACCATTAACTTGCATACAAAACCCATCCAGCCAATGTCCAGTCAATGTCTCGACATATAAGCAAACCAGGAATCCAACGAAACGACAAAATGTGGTATATTGCCAAGCCTGTTGTTTTCCAAATCGACCAATCGGAACGGCGTGAACAGACATTTTAGGAAGCGGGCGCTCCACTCTTGAGCAAGTTTGAGCAAGTTGACTGCAGCTTGTGCATTTCCCGCGATCCAACGGCTGGGTCCTAGCTGCGAGGAGCTCGAGTCTTCGTTATGTAATTTTCATGGTCGGTCTGTGCGCGCTCACAAATCACATTTCCTAGTAACGGCATTGGCCGACGGACCTCTCGGTCGCCCCTGGAGCACATTATAAAAGATTTGGGACGACTAGGCGTGTGAGTTAGCGAGCTCTTAAGTACAGCAAGGGCAGAAGATTTGGCTGCGACCTGATAGCTAGCCGGTTCGGTACCAACCATGATCCAATCCATGATATCCATATGACAGGGCAACAATCGGTTACGTTACTTTAAATCAACGTCTTCTCAGACTACACGGCCGGGTAATTATAGTTTGACGATTTTCTTTAGATAGTTGGGATATATATCATTCATTACACTGGCTAATGGAGTTTAAATGAGTTCCATTTATTTCTATGAATTATATATGCAATTGCATGGATCAATATATAATTGATTGCGTACGAAATTGAGACCGCCCAACACAACAGCCCTCAAAATACCACAATCTATCCTGTCTAGCCTTGTTACCAAATCATTGAAGTGGGATGGGTCTTAGTTGGAATACGTTAGAAGAATAGAAACTCGAAGGAGGCCCCTCTTGATCAATGCCACAGTGGTGGCACGAGCTAAATTGATCATGAATCTAACTTTGATCATAGGTTATATAAGTTGAGGAGCATGGATCGGTACAATGTACAACATACACATGCACAAATATGGATTTTACCACACCTCCCTTTGTGGCGGCCGCGGCCGGGAACGAGGCTAGTCTCTCTCGACTAATCTGTAATACTATCATTCGCATTTGCGTGATATTGATTACTCGTAATATAAATCTCTCTTTTTTTCATTGGTTTGTATGCATACGTATGTGTACTTCTCCTGGCCTACTACAACATGAACATTTCTATAGACTCGTCTTTAGCTGACGGCCTTGTGCCTAGGGAACAACTACTAGAGACGGAAGCGCCAAATACCCAGTCAACCGTTTGGCCATGATCAGCAGTGAAAGGTACTAGCCCATATATATATGATTGGACATCCCTAGTACATATACTACTAACCCTGTATTTTGGGGTCATTTTAATGTTGTACCATAATCTTTCTATTTTGACGATCTCCAGGGCCACTCTCTAAAAGCTAAAAAAAAGTCAGGGAAATATTTTAAACCCCTATCGCTATCTTGTGTTACGAGATAGATTCTTCTAAATAATCCAAAGACAAAAGGTCTAACAAAGAGTCGAAGTTCGTTCTAAAGCACCTGAGTCGCCGATACCCTAAAATTGCAACTTTTCGTCATGACTGACGAACAAATAAACTTTCTGGGTGAACAATCTGAATCCCAAGATGACGATGCGAGTTTTACACCCCAAGCCCCGAACCCCACTCACACAACTGAACTTTTCGATGCGGCTTCAATTCGAGGGTTTCCGAGTGTCCCGAAGCCAGAGTTGCCGAACACAAGCAGGATCATGAGCTTAGATGTGATTAAAGGGGCATTTAATGGCGAATACTGGCGTGTTAAGACAGGAGATTGGTCTGGGAGGTTCGAGATGGATCACATGATAGGGATTGTCACAGTATTTACGACTTCTTACTTCTTGCCTGTTGTGCGTTCGGATATCTCAGCTACTAATGTCGTTTTATAGCAAGAATTAAAAACCGTTCTCGATCAGTATGATGACCAAACGTTATTGGCTCAAGCTGCTTCCGCCCAAAGCAAATCCACGAACGACGTTATCTACGAAGCCTTGATATACAAATTAATCGAACGGGAGTCCATTCTCGATACACAGCGACAATTGATTTTCGACATGCTTAATGCGACACAGCCTGTACCCCCCGAAAACGATTTTGAACATCCTCGATGGTTTTATAAACAGTGCCTAGCTCGAGCAAGAAGGCTCAAGAGCCAGCAAAGGCCTAGAATTACTTAGAGTTGAGTATGCATGAGGGACATGGTGGATGCCCCGAGCTGAAAACATTGAACGTCTACGTTTATCATATCATGTAGGTTAGGTTCTACTAGTATCCGTATAAGCCTTGAAACTAATTTGCACTATGATGCTCACTGATGCACAGACAGCTACTGAACATGAGCCTATCGCAATTGCCAGGAGCTTGAGGCCGATAAGCAGTTACGTGATTGGCATCGAGTTTTTCCGGGGGTGGGATCACGAGGTCAGCTTTGTATATGTTTTACCGGAAACCAGCCTTTAGGTTTAACCGAGATATCGAAACCTCAATAAACGTTTCAATCAAATTTGATAAATGCGTGGAGCTTTCAGTTCTTGTTTTCCTGGTCGTTTTGGTTTTTTATCATTGATGGTTACTACTTAGGCATGAAGCTTTCAAAAAGTTATAAGGCGAAATATTTAAATATGCAGGGGGTCCCTGGATTAGAGGCATTAAGGCAATTTTGGTGAATCTTATAACGAGCTGTATACATGTATGATACACACTGATTGATAAACTGACAAGCACGGGCATTTATGTTCACGCTTGGTCACCATCAATTGATCAAATATTACCCAATAATTGACAGAAATCACATTGATAAAGGCCGGAGCACTAGCACTCTAGGCTGAATATTTGAACCATAGGATAGCGTATGTTGATTCATATCGATTATAGACGCTTTTGTCGCTGTCTAGCCTGTCTGACTCTAATATCTCCTCATCCCTCGAGGCGTCTATGTCTTTTACCCATCACCATAGACTTCTAGCTAATCAAAAAACCGATATGTAGGCTTCCTTCCTGTCAACTTAGGGCTTCTCGCAAGGTCTTTACAACTATTTGAAAAGATAGATCATCTTTGACCTCGGCGCTGCGGTATCGAGTAACATTCAGGTTGAGTTTCGGCTTTTCGTTCGCTTTTTCTCTAGGCCCTAGCTACCTATAGACAAGCATTGCAATGCAAACCGCAAGGCCGTCATAAATCAGACGATCAGGCTTATAGAATTCTTCCCGGGTTAAAAGGTTAGGCTGTAGGGATTCAATATATTTAAGACAGCCACAGCTTCGGACAGCCACAGTGGCGCAGTTGTGTGTTCCAAAGCTAAGATTCTTGGATACCACAACCACGTCCCTTCACGATCAGACTTAGCGTCCCATCCTCGAGTATAGCAATTTTGCTTTACGGAAGTGCTCCAGGCACCGAATCAATTGATACGGACTTTATCAATTATCCACAATTGACTTTATCTACGCCAATCTACAAACATAACAGGGTGATTCGTGTTTTTTATGCCCAATATTTTGAGAGACTAATAATGTTCGAATGGTAGCACCCATCGGCCGTTTACACCGTTATCATATACATGCCTGCGGGGCAGTGTAAATCCTGAATTCGGGCTGGGATTCCGTTTTAATGATGCTATTTGTCTTAAAGATCTTCGGTTGACTACGCGGGAATTTATAAATATCGGTACTCGGCACTAGAGGGGGGAATATTAGAAGGGAGGATCGAACTTAACTTACATTCGGCTTCCTTAGTTATACACGCGCAAGTATATTCTGGTGTTGAAGCTGATGTTGGTTCTTCTGGGGTTGTCGGTGTCGGCTCTGGCGCACTCGAGCTTGGCGTGGTCGGTTGTTCAATTCTGAAGAGAGGACTAAAGCCTGCTCCTTGAAGAGCTTCCTGAAACTTTCTCGCCGCGTTCGTGTAATTTGCTTTAAGGTATTTAGATCTGTCCTTCAACCTTCCCGTAAATACTGCATAAGCCGGCGCATCTGAGAAAGTATTCGAGATATCAACATCTTTACTCGTATCTGCGCGGCTAGCGATGATATCTCTCCCCAATGCGCATATGCGTCTCTGAGTTCTTCGACAGAATTATTACGTGGGAATAGCCGGGGCATTTTTGTATAGGATGTTGGGGGTTCAATTGTGGAAGAAAGGTATTGAGGCGTGATCACGCCGAAAGAGCAGAACCAGGCCCAAATTTTAGAAATATCTCAAGCCCAGATCATGGATTTGAAGATTTAGAGTTGAAAACCAATGCGCGACTCCAACGCGATACTTAGCCTCGAGACCAGGCGCGCGATACTAAGCTTGATGAGGTCTCAACTGCATGTGCGGCTAAGAGCTTGTTGGATTGATATATGCGTTGTGTTGAGAGGCTCTTGCACACAAACCTTCCTAAATTGTTGGATATCCGGATCTGGAATCTGCCCTATTACAGTAATATTCCATTGACAAACGAGAGCCGACTGTCTGTAATGTAACACAAATGTCGACGTCCCAAATGTCTGACACATGCGCACTGTCGGGAAACTTTATTCCCATGCTCATATCCACAGCTGCACATGTCTCTCATGTGCGCTTTATTTGGACTCTACGATACAAGCAGCGTATAAACTTTATTGCATAATGTCAATGTATGGCTCCAAGGCTGTGGCCACAGCATTTATTCTTTTTAGCCTTCGAATTCGAATATTCTCAAACTAGAAGCCCGATCAATATTACTAGCTTCGAAGCACCTGGTCCTCTGATTTTCTTTGTTTGAAGACGCACTCTGAAAATAGATGGTTGGGGAATGCATTAATTGGAATAGTTCGAGCTACCGAGTCATACTCGAATCCTCGATCGACCTTACAAAGAACGGCTAGCCGATATCAGCCAAAACGCAACTCCGTGGAAGATAGGGAGGTAATGGTTCTGCTACATACTCAATATCGGAACTTTTCCTTCGCCACCACGCACTTTATCTTTTTCTCAAATAAATGTTCGACGGGTTTTTTGAAATTCGATCGTACTAGATCCCATTCCCAGGCGACGATCAAGCAGCATATCTGCGTATTTTCACTAGCTTATAAACCAAATCCTGTCATTTTGGTGTATTAGAAACGGTGTTAGAAGTGTTCTTTTACGCCCATATTCTTTCTGTTAGGTACAAATATATATTTATACATTGATGTAAATACATAGTACTAGTATTTAAGTATGCGTCTAGATTGTCAGGCCTGGTTTCCATCTTATCAAACCCTCGGGTCCGCATAACATTTTAGGGTCGATTGCCGATATGTATGTACTTTGCAGCAGCGGGTCCAGGGATATTCCACCTTTTCTGCACGGTGCCGAGTCTCCCACATTATTTTCTGAGACTAGTGCTCTAGAAAAATACTCCAGGAATCATCGACGTTACGTATACAATATTGGAAACGAAAAATTGTTAGTAGGGTTAGATCTGGACTGACTCCATAGTGCTATAGCTGAAGCCTAAGCCGGCTTGGCTAAGCGAGTGCTCGAGTCTGTCCTTGAAGCCCCTCGACCCCATGGCCCCATCGGATCCACAAAGCTGCATATGGGCGGAATATTAATTTGTGACCTACCTATTAACAACTCTCGAGCGATGGCTCGGTTACTCGAGCCTAAGTAGCCCACCTGCAGGGTGGCGTGCAGCACCCTATCACTAGGCCTGTAGCGAGAGCCGCCTGCTCCGGAGCTCATGGCGTTGTCTTTTTCCGTATGTCCACTTAGCAAATCCCACTAGCTTGCCACAATACAAAGGTAGCAGAGCTATAGTACATGTTATATACACTTGGAGGTGAAACTGGTAGGCTTCTTACGGCGCTCGATTGATATCAAGATTTTAAAATAACATCACGAACTCACTTGAGAAGGTTCCAGACTAACACAAAGATGTCTTGAAAAGTATACGTGTATATATACGTCGCGCACTTAGAGTAGGATGAGGGAAGCAACTAGGTATCGATATACTTGGGGTAGATTTTACTAACCATTGGCATGTCTCATTTTAGCTTCTATATCTATATATCCTTGTGATCAACTGATGCCCAGCCTCCAAATTCCAGGTACCCTCAGAAAATATTATTAGTCTTATTTACATAACAGTTAACGATCAAACAATACGCTAGTTAACCATCACAAGCTTGGAAGGAATTATCGAATTCAAGCTTCACAAAAAGCTTTCTAGTTTTATTAGAAATAGATTCGCGTGGCAATTGCCCGAGCCCTGACCGGGACGTTGATACCTGCGATATCGAAGCGTTCATTTGACCTGACCCTCAGTCGGCTTCCTGGGTTTGCGGTAGCACATTCGGCGTATGCACCAGATGTCGGGCTGGTTTCTGTAAAACACTGTGCTCCCGCTGGACAGTTTGTCGGCCCACGCCAACATTTACCACCACATCGTTCCCCTAGCTTTGCCGTCGCATGTGGTGGCGGTAACGAAACAATAAACTCTTGTTTAATTGTAGAACATGGATCGGGTGGACACCGGGTACCACGAGATTCAAGGGCGGTAATGTCAACGCACTGTGAAAAAGAGCCGCCAGTTTCGCAAACACAGGCTTGGGTTACGGGACAGAGGGTCATAGTTTCAGCCCAAACTATTCAACCGTTAGTTATAATCGCGCTTAGCATAAAGAGGCATTAGGGTACTTACAAGTTGTTTCTCGGGTTTGGGTGATCCCTCCGCACTGGCCCGATACCGCGGCAAGATTGGTCGGAACTGATGAGAACAGCCATCTAGTTACAGTCTCGCGGATGATGGGGCCAGTGTACGATGTACAGGCGCTGACCGTGTCAGTAGCCGTAGGGAGGCACATGCCAGATGTGCTCGGTTGGCAGGCGCAGTAGTAGCCTACGGGGCAAATTTGTGACGTTGCAGCAGCAACATCGCATGCTCCATACGGAGCTGCCATGTAACTGGAAGTTGCGGAAATAGGATAGAACACATCGGGCTCTGGGGGACATGTGCAAACAGGATCTTGCCTCCTTTCCAATCTAGCCACAACATCTAACCCAGGCAAAAATGAAATGTCGTGGAGGAGATCTCGACGTTTGTTTCCGGGAGCATCCTGCGCCTGCCCCCCTGACCTCGGACCCGGACGATATTGAGCTGTACAAGTTGATTGGAGTAGAACGAGAAATAACAATTCGCGCCCGTGATTGAATAGCATGTTGAGACCTGGCTTGGTGAAGCTCGAAACGCTTCTATTCTAGAAGATGAATTCGAAAGCGTTGATTGCGAATAACTTAATACCTTCTAGCTGATTTAAATCAAGTTGAATTCGGTATCTGAACAAAATTTAAGAGCCCAAGTCGACTGTTATCGTTAACTTTATAAGGGCCTCGATATGTAGTTGTTGGCGTCAAACGGGCAATTATAACGCCAGCTTTTTTTTTTTTTTTTTTTACGATGCCCGTTAAGCCACGGCGGGTAACCTCGATAATATGGAGAGGCGTCGTCTCTATGCGTATTAGCTCGAGGCCAAGATAATCTGTGCATTTATAGTACATACTTCATACACACGACGCCAGCTGCATGCACCTTCATGCAATGGTGGTACATGTACGCACTCCACTTGCCTCACTTGTTCCCATGGAGGATCGGAGATTTTGCCCCGTGCAAATGTCCAACCACGCCTTGGGGCGAAGGCCTCGAGCGGGCAACGTCTCGAATCACTGCTTTTTCGAGCCTTGTATTCCAACTAACACATATAACTCCACCCACGCCCCGACAGATATGAGTTTGAACGATTCTTTTTCTCATCTATTTTGGTGTCGGTCCCGTTGAACGTTTGAATTCCGGAGTCAAATATTCCAATACTTTACTCTCCAGCTATTCAGTATCCAAGATGTCAGATACTATCCCTGATGAGGACATCCTTCTGATGCTTCGTCTGTCCTATTGGATTGGTGCCGCATCTCCCAAATATTGGCACTTACCGATTATCTCTGTTCTCGAGAAATATACAGACCTCATCATAGCGCAAAACTATACATTAACTCCGGAGGATTTGACCGAACACTTTGGAACGCCGCCGTCCGATATCCCCTCTTTGCTCGAAAAAGTCTCGGGGGGGATGGAATATATCATTGGTTGGCCACCAGTTATCGTTGAATATCAAGCGCTCCTACCTCACCCTAGAAATGTGGGCATTGTGATACCGCTCTTCGCCGTGTTCTTAGTAGTAACGACGATTGCGGTTGCTTTGCGGATGATATCAAGGCATCGAGTTGGAGGTGGTCTTAGATCGTTCGATTGGCTGACACTAGCTGCCCATGTGAGTAATCGAATCGCAATTATTAATATTGAATTTACGAAGTGGGGACAGCAAAAGCTTCCGGCTTCATAATTCAATACGTAAACAACATAGTGAAAAGCGGCTAGACGTCTAACGCTGTAGTTTTGTTTCGCTCCTTTAGTTGATGGTAGTGGCCTACGGAGGACTAGCCGCTCATCATAGTATTGCCCGTAAGTCAAAATTTCCCCGCCAAAACCTTTTCGTCAACTTGAATTATATTGGAGCATTTTAACTAACTATATTGATTAAGTGGGTCCATACGAAGCCTGGTATGATCGGTCGTGGAATAACGTCAAGGAACACTTCAAGGTATAATATAAAAGCCAAACCCCTACAGGATGCCCGGTCCATTCCGCAATTGCAATTGCACATATGCGCATGCATAGGGCCACTCTCGACTGTATTTGCTAATCAATTCTTGTATGGGCGAGGAAAAAAGCTCTCTTTCGCTCTAAACCTTTTCTATCCCTTAGTCATGATGGTTATAAAATTATCGCTGTGCATGTTCTACTACCGAATGACGACAATGGCTTATATTCGTTGGGGGGTCTGGATCACTGCATTTATCACAATCGGTAACACTATTGCTGGTTTTTTCTTACCATTGTTTCAATGTAAGCCTGTCAATCAGTGGGATCACGTATTCACCAATACTTGCAGATCAAGTATAGAACAGCGCAAAGTTTACATCGCAATTGGCGCGATCTATATTCTTACCGATGTTTTGATTTGGCTGTTACCGATGCCAATGGTGTTTCAACTGAAGCTATACCCAAGGCAAAGGATTTTGGCATTGTGCACGTTTGGGATAGGCGCGTTGTGAGTATTCCCTGGGCCCCATTCGTCGCTTTTGGTTTTTTGGGTTCATATGATCACTTTCCTCGATCTCGCCTGCTGGAAAGCCAGCTTATTTTTATGTGTTCATGACACTTACATTCTTATTTAGAGCCATTGTTGCTAGCGGGTTCCGTCTCGATGCGCTTATGAACAATGTGGTCGCAAGCTCACGAGGAACCTCGACTTTGATCATCGATGCGTGGACAATGTAAGTATTCAAACTTAAAAACTCATGCAATAATTCACACGGCACTACTAATAAAGTTAATTCAGTATCGAAATGAACATTGCGCTGCTCTGTGCCTGTGCACCGGCGATACGAGCCTTGGTGATCTTCCTCAAGCCTAAAGTCCTTAGCAAAGTTGGTTCGACATCGGACCCGTCGACGAAAGCATCTACCTCGGGCCCGACGGCAAAAACGTCCACCGAAGCCAAGGAGAAAAAAGAGATTGTGACTGAGACCGAGAAATCGGATAGTCAAGTTTGAGCAATACTTCAGACTGATATTAACGTTCTATATCCGGGAAGGTCCATGGGATAGATTACTTCACAAACTTTCACGATTTAATATACGATACGAATTTCTTTAATGCTACGAAACCTATCTAATGTATTTACCATTTATTGATTAGCTACTTCGACCAATTTAAATATGGCCCAGCTTAAGCTTCTAGGGACTATAGAAACAATTATATGCCGAGATTTCATCATGTAGAATATACATTGGTACTCCATATGATAAGAATGAACTAGTCCCGCCCTAGCAGAGTTTAGTTACAAGACCAAGAATGAACTACGCGAAGGGGGGTTTTGCAGACTGAGATTAACATCTGAAATATTAATACTTTGTACAACTAGTATACTAGTAATTGAATACCAAGTACTCAGCACCCCCTTTTTCCGCCGTACTCACCTACAACTACCTTGTGAGGACCTGAGGGGAAAGTTGATTATTTTACTTTCTTCGGGAGTTTTTTTGTTTTCTATCTATTTTTTCTTGATGGCGGGTACGAAGTGGCAGCTGAAGCTCATTACGTATACACCTTTCAACGAATATTGATTGTTCTTATCTAAATATGCCGATGCTTCAAAACGTTAACCTTCGAGATCTTCATAGAGAATCTGGATCCATAGATCCTTTTATACTACTCAATGCTTCGAAAGTGTGACCTTAACGGAATTGTGTACCATCTGATCTCCAAACTTTGATATCCGCGATATCGCTTCTATCGATATGTGTTTTAAACAGTTTATTGGTTACATTAAAAAGAGCGCGTTTAACCCGTTGAAATCGCCGACGCCCTCTCGAACAACGGATTTGAGGTGTTGGTGACAACCACCCCGACCTCTACGTTCACTATAAAAACAATGTTCATACTAGCACGCCAAAAAACCTATTAAGTAACTTCACATCATATTGGTCGGTCTCAGCCGCAGGAAATGTTTGGTCCCAGAAAACTGCCCTAGTGGGCCAAGATATTCAAGAATGAATCAAATATCCGTTCCCTGTATATACGTATGGGTATATTTATATTTACGTTGAATGTTTGAGATAAATGGGAGTATACTACCTTCGCCACTTCCTTGCGAAATACCCTAAAGATAAATATTCGCACCTCATATTTCCATTTAGAGGATTTCAAATACCTTACAGGATTGCTAATCCAGAATATCGAGCATCTTCCTGCAGAGTTGCCTAACAGTTACGATATTAAGCTTCTTCGGCTCGTAATTTTCCTCCTTTTGTTGCTTGTATCTTCAATCTATCCACTGCAGTCTTAATGCACTCATTTTAATTTGGCTTGCTGCAGTATAGCCTGGCAAATATAAAACAGAAACATTTTTCTCTTCGAACTCGGAATCAAGAACTTGAGTTCGGCCTTTAGTTGAAGGTCTAGTTCTGCCGGCCTGCCTATACAAATAAATAGCGGGTTTCTGACCGACCGATTTTCACTTGATCATCGTGAAGTAGCGAGAAACTCTTTGATTATACTTAGGATAATTGCAATGTTATATAGGCCTTATATAAATATACAGCTCATAATCAGATATTGTCATAAATAATCAAGCTAGGAGCAGCGCACAATACTATAGCTTTTCTAAAGTCTCATTTAAGAAGCCCGAAAGTCGCGGCGTCTAACCTCGAGACTAGTCCAATCGAGAGCCCCATTCTGTCATAGTGTGCCGAGCCCCTTTTATAATAGGGCTTGAGAAAGTGGTGCGGTTTGGGGTGCGTACTCCTATGTAGGCCGTTACAGAAGGCGAGCTTAGCACCTAGAATGTATAGCCACCCTAGCCAGCTCCTATAGCGAGTTGACTGCACCTAAATCTAAATGAGATAGATATGTTAATATCAGATAGTGAATAGACGTCTATGTTTCATGGTAATCAGAGCGTTTAACCAGGACTCGAAAAATATTTCGTTCTTTGGAAAGTGTTAGGACTATAGTGAACGATCTCCAGACTCTTAAATATGAAACTTGGATCTTCTCGGGGCCCTTCTTTTCTTTCGGCTGGATCGCCTAAAGTGAGACCCCTTCATTCTGGAAATAAGATTATACCCTTTTCGCTTAAACAAGGCCTACTCGTACGTTCCTAAATTGAAATTGCATGGGTTGAGAGTTCATATTCAACTTTACTTCTGATTGATATATTACGATAAGTTCATGCATAATGTCATAACAAAAAAAAATTGAATTCGAAACTATAGAATTCTGGACAGTATCCGAACCCAGGAAGATGTGCATAAAGCACGCGTACAGATCTTAAAAATAATAAAGTGAATAAACAAAACAGAGGAAGGAGTTAGAAAAAGAAAATGAGGGAATCATTTGTAAAGATTTTTGAAAAGAATTAGAAAGTGTAAAGCGGAAATAGAATAAAAGAAAATCCGAAGTTAGATAGCCCAGAGAGCTAAAAAAAAAAAAAAAAACTTTACTAATGAGTGAAATTACTTCGAGTATTAAAGAGAAAGGGGAGAAATAAAGCAAAAGCTTACAGAGGAAAAAGGAAGAGAGAGAGAAGGTTAACATAATAAAGAGAAAGGAGAAGAACTGAGTACAACGGGGTTTGAGCAAGATAGTAAAAAGCAAGGGAAAAGAAGGCAGAGAGTGAATTAACCGTTTACTCAGGAAGAGGTTGTGCCATGACAACTAGGATAGTCGACTTTCCAACGTCACTTCATGGATTCATCGATCGCTTCTATAGATATCCAAATAAATACAAGCATGCAAACATGCACAATAAACGTCAGCCACTACTCAGCATATGCTAACGCGAAGCACATAAAGGGGGATTGGTTTATATTTACCTTGCTAGGATAAATTATTTGAGGCCTTGGATCGCATGTTTGGGGATTTCCATCCTCATCTGCGTCTTGGACTTTGGAATCCATATTCTGACAATACGGACACGTTCTTTTTTCTTTCTTCGACGTTGAGTGGACTGAGTCTCAACATAGACAACTTTGGCTCGATTGGTCTAGTCTCGTAACCATCCGAGACTGGCTCGAAACCCAGTCTCGTAACCAAACTGTGCTCGAAACCACCGTTTGCGTTTTACAACATTTGCAACACAACATGTATAGGCTACGAGCTACGAGGCCGTACGACAGACGAGGTCAATCCCGCTATGAACGGGCAAAGGATCCCCCTTAGCAGGGCGTCTATAGCAGAGTGATTCAATTTATAAGAATCATGTGGTTACGTTACAGCCTGGTAAAAACCGCCTGTGACGTGCGCGATCTACAAACGCTTGCTGTGGATTATCTCAAACACAGTAAGTCGAAAAAGGGAAACTACAGTCCGGTTATCAATTATTTTTCCAATTACCAACGATGTATTTAACAGAGAGAATTCCCCGCCAGAGGGTGAACGTCTTCTAAACGCTCACAGCTTCATTCCTTCAACAAGAGTTCAGACATTCCGGCCTCAAAAGGCTGCCACGAAACGTACCAGGCTTCGTAGAGCCTAAAGTCGACGACTTAAATAACCCGAAAGAGGTTGGTGCTGTTCAACCTCAAAGGTCCACCAAATCTTTTTTCGAAACCTTCTGCTAATATGCTACAAAATGTCGCCTAGCGCTAACGTTATAACTGATGTCTAGATAGTAGTGCAAAAGCCATCAGACTGGCGTCACTATTCCGGAAAGGCCTGACCACAGGTTCTACCGATTAACGGTCGTCGAGCCGATCTAACTCAAGCTTAGTACTCTTCTCGATCTACATCTTCGATTTTCTTCTTTCCGACGATACCATCGTTTACTATGATGAGGGCATCTACCGCAATGTCGACGCAACAGCCCGGCGACATTCTATGGGATGAAATATTCTATATTAACCCCAATGGGTTCGAAGTTTTGAAAAAACCCCTTGCGGAATTATCCACCCCCGAGTCACGCGATTTCCTTCTTAAGCCTATCTACGAATACAAAGGTTTCGCAATAAAATACACTGCGCGGTACCGAGAGATAGAAATGGCAAAACTTGCAGGCGATTGCGAGATCAAAGTGCACGGTTACGTATTGCGTTCGTACGAGGAATATCCCGAGCTTCAGCTCTGCAAGGTCGGCCTTGTAATGGAAAAAGGCCGTTCCCTTGCGGAATATATCAAAACAATCACCGATAATGAACCCGAAAAACTCAGGGTGAAGAATGAGATGATTTCAGTCGTGGAACGGCTGCATACGGAATACAGAATGGTTCACGGAGATATCAAGCCGTCAAATTTTCTTATATGTCCAGATGGTAAAATACGTCTTTGTGATTTCGAAGGCGCATATCCAGAGGATGAACCCGCTGAGTTATGGGGGCCGTTAGTGAATGATTTAGGAGGTATCGCATACACCGACCGTTACCAAAGTAAACACCGGGATGAATATATACCCCCCACAAGGAATGATGATTGGTACGCTTTGGCAATATCGGTTTGGGAATTGTACACGGGAAAAACAGCATTCGATAGCATATCAACTACCGAAAAGTTCAGGGACCATCAGCGTACAGGTCAAACAGTGGATTTGACGGAAGTGAAAGATAGTGAAACAAGGGAATGGATTCGTAAGATTCTACGGGAAGGGGACGCTTTGGTTTAATTAATACCGCCGTTCAATATTTTATAATTTAATGTTTGTTAAATTCTATGCCGTCACTATAATTAATAAGTGCATAGTAGATTTAGGTCTACGAAAAACCCTTGAATGACGAGCCCTAGATATATCTACCTTCATGATAGACTGCATAAATACAAACTCACTCGCGAGGTGTTTTAGTAACTATGTCGATTAAAATTGGTACTAAGTTAATTACAGGAGTAAATAGCTACTAACCTACTCTTTGAGGAGGTAGGTACCTATATATAGCCCCATCATAACGTAATTTAAGCTGACTTTCAGTAGCTCTTACTACCATGAGGTGTCTTTGTTAATCTTTTGGTGGACCAAGCTACCCAGGGATGGATGGGGGAAACCTGTAGAGAAAGCTGTAGAGAAAGAGAAAGCTGTAGAGAAACCTGTAGAAAAAGCTGTAGAGAAACCTGTAGAGAAAGCTGTAGAGAAAGAGAAAGAAAAGGAAAGAGATCTAGAGGAAAGGAGAATGAAACAGGTCGAACTATTCAGATTAGAGTGGCAGGTTCCAGAAATAACTGATCTATATTCTCCAGCATGTGGGCATCCCCCTATTAATATATTTAACCTCCGCATTCCCTCTTCACCATTTATAATTTTCCATCTCCCCTCTCGATCGCCCAAAACTTAATTCTTACCAGTATTATCACGACAGCCCGCTGCTACGGTCAGCTTCAACTTAGAAAAGCTAGCAAACTCTTAGACCACAAATTTATGATACTGCACAATAAAAAGTAATTAGCTACACCATATGTTTAACCTTTATCATCACGTACTTACCTCCGCTAAAGAAAATTAATATATCCATAACGTGGTTACCACTGCCTCAGAATTCTTTTGTGCTAATCCTAGAATCTAGTTCGTCGTAATAGACACGAACGATATGGAAAGCCTCCCGGTCGCTGGTCCTAGTACTCTAGGACCTCCACAGCTCACCGCAGCTGGAACCAAGCTCCTTAGAAGCTTAGAAGACGCCATCAGCCAACGAAGCGTGGAGTACAAGGGAGTCTTTGTGGTCACGATGTATTTCGCAAGCGATGACACTGATGCCAAAACCGATTCCAAACTCTTCGCAAGCACAATGAAAAGCTTACTTGGTCTCCGCGATACAAACATGGTTGAGATCGTTTTACCGGATGACGACGAAGCAGACATATGTTGGAACGTAGAGGCCTCCCAACTTCTTAAGCTTTCCCGTTCTTTCAAGGGCCGAAAACTATTTCTGTTGCACTTTGCGGGACACGGGATTTTAAATGCGTCAAAAGAGCTCATTCTCTCAGGGTGTCACACAGGAACCTGTCAGGAGGTTCGTTGGGCACTCATCGACGAATTCTTTCTCAAACCTCGACCGATCGAGCAATTTGGAGTTATTGATATTGCTTGTATACTAGATTGTTGCCATTCAGGAGCCTCTGTGAGGCCGGCCGTAAATCACGACGGGACAGTTGAAGTTTTGGCAGCATCTGGTGCGAGATCTATTACAACTGGTCGGAAGAGCGAGAACATAGAAGCAAGTTTCACTCAGCGATTTTCTCTTGGAAATGCGAACCATGGTTGGACATCCCGACAAACCGCTCGTCACCCTTCCGGAGATCCTCAACGTTCTAGCGCAACGAAGGCGGGACCCTGGCAAGGCGATGCCGACCTATGGTATCATATATGGGACAACCCCTATCCTTTTTCCCGTTGCAACACTGCAGCGAACGGCCAGACCACCAGCTCCCTCTGCCCCTCCGAATCTACTTGCATTGGCCACGTGGAGACGACCGGAGCATTCTGTTGGGTTGAAAGTTCACCTCCCATACGGAATTTCAGACGATTCAACAAAGGCTATTGTAAAATGGCTTCTCCAGCTACGGAATGACTTCAAGGTGGAAGTGACTTCCGTAAATGACACGACTTCGACTGTCATATTCCTCACAACTCCATACAGTCAGCTATACCTGTTTTATCGCCTTGAAGCTTCGGGCGTATGTCAAGTTGAACGTATCTGCGAAAATATCTTCTCAGAAAATTGTCTCGCATCATTCATAGAGCATGACACATCAGGCAATGCTCCTGCTTTTCCCGTAGCTGGGTAGACCCCTGCTTCAGGGCCACAAGGCACGACCCCATTGACTGAAAGCCAACAAGCGAAAGACTCTACAAAGCCAAAATTTGGTGTTACAAAGGTTTTGAGCAAAATCAACTCTACCATCCGTAGAAAGGGTAAAAAGAAGGGCGAAAGTGGGGAAAACGAGGACCCCGATGAGTCCGCGATGAGTGTACTATTTGGTTAGATTGCTTGGCCTATATACTACGATGCCTGCTTGTGGCGAGCGACGATAGCCTTTGAGACTTAAATTTGTCTCTTGCAAGTCGACGTCCCTTTTGCACTCCTTGATCCCCATATGTCATGTCAATCTCGACAATTGGTCAATTGACCATATATTGTAAGCTACACAATGGGATGATATCAGCGCCTTCGTCTAGGACTTATGTAACTTTATTTATTCTTTAAAAACGAAAGATGCAGGTTTATTCCTACAGCCCTTTTTACACTTAACGCGGCTAGGTTAAAGGCCCAGGACTCTCTAAGCAAATGCTCACATGTTTTTATCATTATTTAGCAAACTGTAGAAGTTACTCTCCAATACATCAACATATGTATTACGAAGCTGTAGTCTACAGTCTGAGGTGGAGAGCTCAAGAGTTATCTCTGTCCCCGAACAAAAACGGTACACTTAATGCATGCTGATGACTTTCGGTCTATAAGTAAACTACATTTTTATACGACTGAATATCATCAAATCCCACGACCTGGTCTAGCGGGCTTCCAGTGGAACATGATTGCATTGCATATGCGCAATTTGTATCGTTTCTATTGAAAGGGCCACTGCGGTGTTGGCCCTCGGATCCGTTTGCTAACAAGCAACAGGGGCAAACCTTCCAAAAGAGGAAAACAACAAGAAACGGGAAAGTTTCCCTTGCAGGTCTTGGCACTGGGTATTTAAGCAACACCTTCCCAGCAACCCTCTTTCTTTCATCATACTTACCTTGCGAGGAGGCCTGCGGGATCATGAAGCCGTGGCCTTTCATTCGTGAGTCCGCATTGCACAGCGCGGTACTTTCACAGTGAGTGAGTGTCTTCGGGCACTCACCTCGCACTATTTTTGATTTCTTCTGCCCACTGAAGGTGGCTGCTATCTTCAACCTGGCTGTTTACTTTTTCTTTGATAACATAGACGTTGTTTCTATGTGTCGATGAAAAGTGCTAACATCTTCCTCCAAACCTTTTACATTCCGCTATCCTATATTGCGCCTAAGAAACAATATCTACATATGGTATCTAGGTAAATGCCTGCTGGTGTCAGCCAAGGTATCGACCATAATATCTCCGGAAATGGGACTATCCCAAGGCATTCCGCGCAGGTCATTTTCTAGGGTTCTTGCTGGGGTTCCTGATGCGGTCTCATCCATTACCACCTGCACCCACATATCCAGAACGATCTCAGGCGTAAGTTCATCCCCTGCTACTAACTTATCCAGGACAGTCTGCTTAATCGTGCTTTCCATCCCACGTAACTTTCTATCAAACTGTCGAGCAAAACTTTCAACAGAGTAGGATAATCCCTCGATTTCATCCTTTAACGCGCGAGTCCGGGACCTCAGTCCTGCCACGCAACGTTCCATAAACTGCATTTCTGTAAGGCCTTCATCCCCTCCGCTGATCTTTTTCGATTGATCCGAAGTAATCTCGTCGATACAATCGTCAAGGTAGCGTAGCAGCAGCTCACGGCTTTGGTTGGCGATATTCAAAGTATCTCTCCCCGAGAAGAGGGACTCTTCCGGGAAGTCACCACGAGCGTGTCGTATCATTAGTTCCCCAAACCTCGCCCAAGCTTGGCTGTTGCTTTCCGGTTGGTGGCCCGTCCTATGATTTTGTATATAGGCATTGGTAACCGCAGTCTTGCATTTACCAAACCCTTCATCAAATATGCCCAGGCTCTCCTGCATGATTTGGCGTGCACGAGCAAATTGTGCCGCTCGCTTTGCATGGGAGTCAATATTCTCGTTCCTTTGGACCAAGCATTGAATCACGTCAGGAGGGTTATTGTAAAGAACGACAAAAGCCTTCCTTAAACTGCGAACAGCTACACCCCCCAATCGTATATCTTTGAAAGCTGGTTCTTGATCCAGATCAGCGAACCCTCTAAGCTCTTCCCAGTCCTGACATGTCCTTAGAAATACTGCTTCTAGACCTAACAAGGGGCATGTCGCGAAGCTTCTCCACCACACAGAAGACACACAACCCAGAACCTCGAGTCTTCGGATGCTCGGTGGGGGGACGAGAAAGAAAGATGGGTGAAAGATATATCCGTCAATTTTTAGGTTCCAAAGGTATCGAAGGCTCGAAAATGCGTCTTGAAGATTTTGTAACTGATTGGATACCACAGAGAGCTCGTACTTTCTGCATTCTGGTTCATTTTCTCCCTTTTGCCAGGTGAAATGTGTCAGGTTGGGTGTCTGGCGTATTATTTCCGCGAATTCTTCTATATAGCCTTTTAACCATGACTCGAATTCGGCTTTGGATTCGAAGGAAGATTCCGATACGGGTGGACTGCGGTGGAGAGTAAGGCGTGTAATTTTATGCAGGTCGGCGAACTTTGTCATCTGAAAGGTAGAATCCAAATAGATGCTGAAATCTACTAACTCCCTTGACTCGGAATACTTCTTCAGCCGCTCGAGTTGTTTTTCCGCGCCTTCCCAGGAGAATTTGAAGCGTTCGTTAATCTAAAGTTCGATAGTTTATAAAACATCGGGTATGTTTTCACTTACTCGGCGTGTCTACGGTTAATTCCACGCGATTGGGGCATATTTTCCCACTCTCCAACAATTCTAATACAGCACGAGAAACACGTGTATCCGAATTGAGGTATCGATCAAATTTGATATATGTAGTGTAGTGGAGCCAGGGAGAAGGAACCCAATACTTTTCGACAGTATGCCATTCGATCATATGCCATATATTTTTTTCAGGCTTGGTGCCCGAGTACCATTTGGTGACATACGGATCTTGGTAGAGTAGCTCCAAGGTTCCCCATAAAGAATGAAGAGAGGCTGGAAGTAATGCCTTGCACGTTAAGCCTACATTGTTGACGTCGGGTTTTGGGAGATATCCTAAAATATTGTCAAGAATCTCGGGGGTGGCGGCGAGGCTGGTGATTGATGTCATTTCGTACTCTTTTGTCGTTCTGAGTACTTTAAATTGGGGAAAAATATTCAAAACGGAGAACCTGGACCGCCTGTATATATATAAAAGTTATAGATTACTTGTAAAGGCGTTCGAAGAGTCATGCCGCGTGTCATATCACGATATCACGCTTTGATGTGCAAGTGTCTTTCGACTCATCCCATATGCATCCCACACATGTTTTAAGCTAACTCTCCGTATATGAGCTGGACGTTAAACTGGGGTGACAACACCCAACATTCCAACACATGAACGGCCGCTAGCTGACGATGGGAAAAAGCGTGTCTAAGAAACCCACAAAGAGTGGGACTACTTACCCTTCAAGTACTTAGGAATATTTAAATAAATGAATCTATACTAGGTCTTCATTCTCAGTCGGAACGGCTTTCCTTTTTTTTTTTTTTCCTTTTATGGTCCTCCCAGTCAATCCTTGTGATTCAATTAAATTTAAGAAACCAAATGATCAGATATAGATACGCCTACCCAGTGAAGCAGAAGCACAATTCTGCTGTTACTAGTACGGTAAGTTCGATGCTGATTGGCATCTGGGAACGAAGCTATGTTCTGACTGTATGAGTATTATAAGGCACAAATGTCGTATGGTGAACGTTCGAACCGTCTCAGTAATATTAACTTGATGTACAAATTCGGTGTCATTATTAGCCTCTAGACATAGGACTCGATAACCATCAATTCCACTATCGGGTCATATATATACCGCCGAAACCGGCATCTTGTGCTTCCCCACCATATTTTGAAGTATCTACGGCTGTTGGGACCGGAGCCTTTCCTCTTCGCCGATAGTATAAATAGACGGCGTAGATAACTGCTATGAGAGCTGGAATTGTAACACCCACGGCTATGCCAACTTTTGCGCCCGTGGATAAACCTTTCTGATTTGTGCTAGTCACAGTCTTAGCGTCCTTTTCGGTGTTCCCGGATCGTGAGGATTCTGAGGGTATTGGATCGGATGTCGTAGAATCAGTCTCCGATATCGTGCTGGTTGCTAAAGTCGATGACGTTTCTGGTAAAGAGCCTGTTTTTGACGCAAGACTAATTTTAGAACTAGTTTCTGATGGAATTTCTCGATCGCCTCCGCTTCTGGCTGTTGCTGAACTGGAACTAGTAGATGATATTGTGCTTGTTTCTGCGGGTGTAGTTCCTGGAAGTCCCGCCTCGGTAACAACGACTATTGCGCTCGCTGCATAATAGGACTCAAAGGTCTCTTGTCCTGTAACTAGCTCAACCAAGGGAGCATCACAGCTTCCGAAGCCAGGAGTATAGTCGTACTTCGTAATAGGATCGACAACACTAATAGAGTATAGAACGCGATTAGCAAAAACGATTCAACGGCCCTTTCTAGCGAGAGTTGAAGACAGCATCTTGCATATGCAAAATAGCTTGTTCTTTAACCTCGTCATTTCAGTTCCAGGGAACCCAAGGGAGGAATACCTAGGACAACAAACGTCTCCCCGCTTCTCAGATAACTCGTAAGTAAAACCAATGTACCGCCGACCCGAGAACGTTATCGTTTCATGACGTGTATAGCCAGGAGGGCAGCCACTCGCTGGACTATAGAATCCACGAATGCCGAAATTTCTAGGACAACAGCTCGTTCGGCTTATGTGGCAGCCCTGTTGGAAGATAGTCGAGAAGATGGTCCGGGTATCACCAAATACTATAAAACCCGTAGTTCGCACAGAAAAGGAAGAACAATCCTCTGGTGGAGTGAAGGGATATAAAGTACCTAGCTCGGCTAAAGTGTCGGTCAGTTGTGAATTCACAAGAGGTACACTTAAGGCTAGGATAATTGAGATTATCGATATCATCGTTTGGGTAACAACACCGCGCATTGTTGCAAAATGATTGCTTAATGTGGAAACTAGAAAGACAATATATCAATTAACCTAAGTCGTGTTAGCTCGAACCGGGGCACAAGTTATTATATACTATTATACTAGGCATTATAACAGATCGAAGCCACCAAGGTTAAAAGAAAGACGATATCATAATAGAAGTTGCAGTACAGAGCTGCAGAGTGACAAGTAAGCTAAGCATGTATGTACATTTAGTTACCACAGTTAAAAGGTGGGCAAGGCACGAGAAAGAAGATTCTTGGCGTTACATCGTTGTTACACAAACAGGGATCTTGCAGATGCTCCTTCGTTGGCTCCGGTTATAAACACGATAACGTTACGAGGGCCGACAAGCTTATCTCGGTAGCCGGTAGGCAAAATTGCACCTGTCAACAGTGCATTGCAGCTTTGTTAGCAGGTATGGCATATCGCAATCGATCTCATGATCAATTCATGGTGAAAAGTACGTAATACTTCTACAAGTCACACGGCTGGACCGGCCGAGCGAACTAGATCGATCGATTGCTATTTCAGAAAATTACTTAAGCACGATTAATATTGCATTCACAACCCTAGCACACCTAGACATGATGACTCAGCAGTCTAGAATCCTGTGGTCCATCTATACATATATGCAGCCACGTGCATGAAAAAAAAATGGTGAAACTTAATTGGGTGCAATTCACGAAAGAACGTTTAAAGCGAAGAAACAAGGTGTGATAACGAATGTTAATGCAGACCCCGGCCAAGATGCTGCCTAGTGCTATGATTCCGCATAGACGCATGTAGATGACTGTACCTCATTAATATCCGGGTTCTAACGCCTCATAATAAGAATTCTAGAAGCATGAAGTCAAGGGCTCGGTACCTTTTCTACATTCAAATTTACCGCTATCTCAGTCGCTATAAGTCCGCGTATCCGACATCGTATACTTCGAGATAAGGAACAAAAAAAAAAAAACAAAGGCGCACTGTAGCCGCGTTTAACATTAATTTAATGGGTGGCTAGGAATGCGTACTCATCAGGCAGTTCAATTCACGGGAGGAGGCCATTTCAACCAGCTTCGACAGTCAGTGCACCTTCGATAAGGTTTCCACTTTTCATTATACACTACATTGTCTTTCGAAAGTTTACAAACACTAGAGATATATGTTTTCTTATTCCCGCTAGGACCCCAGAAGCTATTTCTCCAATCCTTCTCCTACCATAATGATGCTCTGCACGGAGTAGAACCCTTCAAAGAATTCCAATTCTTGAATCACATTCCCGGCTAATTCGGGACTGTGGGAAAATCTAGTTTCATATATAGTACCTCCAATTTTCTTTCGGCACTATACTTATTAATATGGTAATCAAGCCGTAAAATAGTGTAATTCTCTAATGGAAGCCCAATGATAACCCAAGGGCCATAGAGATATTCCGCTAGATAGAGGCTCAACTATCGGAAACTCAGTTTATATTGAATGGCTTATAAAAACTCTGACCTGGATATACGTATAAAAAGTCGCTCATCACTACATATAGTTATATATAAATAACTATATATGTTCTACAAGTCCTCCCAGCCGTAGCCACCATACGTCCCCACAGACCCGCTACTCCACAGATCAGAGTCACCGTTTCTATCTCTTTCAGTAGCCCAAGAACCTGACATCAAATATACCAATTTATTGTCTTTTCTTTCTACCTTTCCAACAATGTTGTCCTGATTTCCAGAGAACATGCCATTGCACATGCGTTTACTCTTGGCTCTAATTGCTAAACGCCGATGCCGCAGAACATCTGCGATTGTCGCAACAATCAGGCCATAAGCCTTCAAAGACTGAGAGCCACCATCGTATACGCTAGTTTTCGATAGCCATGTATGCTGCGGTAACCCAAGACGCTTGCGCCTTTCAATAAGAGTAGTTCTAAAGGCGCTAAATGCGTCAAAGTCGGATAGATAATCCGTGAAAAGCCATATTTTTTCCAGGTCGAGATACTTGTATGTCTGGCGGATGGTAGTGTAAGATAAATTTCCAGCTTGGAAATCAACCAGACGTGGAAGTTCAGTTAATGCTTTGAAAACATGACCCCAGCGTAAATCTATCGCGGCAATGTCTCCGGCCCAACTATGCGCATTTGTGATGTCACTCCCGTAGATATGTAATTTCGAGCAATTCTCCAAATTCAGTAAAAATAATACTACCGACTCGTCGAACTTGTCGATTCCTTCGAGGACAATCGATTTAAGATTCCGCGCGTTTGCTAGTTTGAATCCAGGGGGGTATGCCGAGCCGTAGATATAAGGAGACTTTATGGAGATATGCTCCATTGTTTTGGGTAGCCATTCCGTTATGGCTCCCATATCCCGACAGCAAGCAGATTTACTTCGAATATTTAACTCCCGTAAATTCTCCAAATAGGGCCGTTGTGAGTATGTATAGGTACAGGGCCTGGCGTAAAAAGTTACATCTTCGATAATTTCGAATCCCCGCCACAAGTATGATATGCTGTCCGCACTTTGCGCATATATATGAAGCGTCCGTAGCTTAGTCGTGAGAAATGCACGTGTCGCGAGTGAAAAAACCTTCAAGAAGAGCTCGTTTACTTGTCCTACGATGTCCTCTGTCTCGCTCAGTGGTTCGAGGGTCCGAATAGTAAGTTCGGTTACCGAATCAGGTAGATCAGAAAATAGGCTTGTGATTGCGTCTATAAAGATTAGGGCCCATCGAGACTCGTTTTCATCGTTAAATAATCTTTGCTTCTCGGATTCTTCCGCTTCCGCTTCTTTAAATCCTCAGATTTTGACAGGTTGTTAGAATATATCTGGTTTAGTTTAGGGTTAAACGGTAGCCAAAGGTACGTACATACCACCGAATATCCGGGCTCTATCTTTAGGGAATAAGCAGTCCTTAGGGAGGAGTGACATTGGTGAAATAACAATATGTTTGATATATCGAGCGAAGGGGTCAGGCTCGTGGCCCACGAACTTGCGGGTGATAAGCTGGGTATGCTCTAGACTATCGCATATATAAACTGTTGAAAATGCGAAACTGGCAACTATAGCCTCGAATCTTCGACATAGGGACCTTAAGTCATATAAACTAGCTCGAGCACCATATTTTGTCGTCGCGATATACTTGAATCCAATCCTCGGCTCATTTGGTTCCGGAGATTTCGCAACCTTGTTGGCGGACTCGAATGGATTTGAGGGGTCACTTTGGATAAGGGTATCCCACGTATAAATATCCTCGTAATCATCGCGAAGGTAAGAGAAAATCTAGAGGTAAGCCTCACGTTAGTTAGAAAGCTCTTGATCTGAAGGGAGAGGGCCGGGGTACTGTGTACTTCTTCCAAAATTTCGTTTGGGCACGCGAGCAAACTCATCTTGTTAAAAATCGACTGTCCGGACTAGCACGAGCTTCCGATTGGTATGAATATTCGAATGTTAAGACAAGACTGCTTCTATATAGCTATGGATCGCCAATATATATATATGTATGTATGTATGTATATGGAGATAGGCGTTTATCTTTCTAGCTTCGTTAGCAGAACAGCTTCAGTGCACCAGAGGCTTGTATAGTATAATAAGAGTATTCATGCAATCAAACCAACAGCGTGTTTCTTCCAGCTTTCCTGTTCACTTGGCCGTGTGAATGAATATAGACCTGAGATTATAGCAAGAGAATCTGATAATTACCACAGTGACGTCAATTTAAACCGTGTACACAGTTACCGCCACCTGTAGAGTAGCAAGACCCACAGCTAGTTCGCTCTCGCGAGAACACTCCTTAAGATTGAACAAGCGGGGCTTCGGCTACACTTGCTATAATAGCGTACTGAGCACCTTCGATTGGTCTGACCTGATGAGTCAGAAAGCTCATACGGTGCGCATTTCGAATTCGGATATGTACAACCTGGAGCTTCTAGTACGAACTTGACTCGAATGAATTTTTGTGCATCATGTCCTACATTTACAACAATAGGACTTTGCACTTTTGTAATGCAGATTGCTTCGAATCAGCTTCCAACACAGAGCGGACGAAGGACAAAAGCGCAATGTTCTGATTCTCTGCACCTGAATTGCCAAGCTCCAGCTTAATTTCTGGTCACTCGTGAGTTTTATACATCTTTGTACACAAGGCTACCATATTGGCTTCAGCACTCCGCGGCGAAGACTGGTTAGCCTAAGCCAAATCTGCTACATTCAGTGTGGTTGTGCCTTGCAAGACATTCAATTAATATCGAGATTCAATAGCGTCTCCTCACTTCCCAAATTTGTAGAACCTGGCTCTAAGCCTGGGCTTAAACACATAAGTAGATATAATATGTATTTTTAAAATTTAGCGCACTTATAAATAGTAGCCGGGTGCAAGCACTTAAAATAAAAACTTACGGAGCTGTTATTTTAATTTACCGGTTAATAGTTAGGGCACAGTAGAAACCCTCAGCATAAGATTGGTGGCACTACCATTCTTAACACCACACTAGTAGTCCAGAGTGCTAAAAATACGTTAATACTAGCCGAGAAGCAAGTATTTTGGACACTAGCTCAAGGATTATGCTGGACACAACTTGCGATCGCGCCAGCGTTATAGCCTCTATTCGATATGTTATGTTATAGCTAGCTTAGAAACTATGATTAATGAATGCAGATACCTCTAGAATAGTAAAAATCTATGACTATAGATATACATGTCAAATCCCGACTCCAAAAAAAGCATTTTTACTCTGCCCTCATCTACGCCTAGTCTCGAGGCTGGCGTTTCTATAGGATGATACGTCTCCTCTCAGTCCTCAGAAAGTCCTTCTCAAGTCTAAGTGATTAAAACTAGCCCAAGTTAACCCACTGGGCAGCCGCATCTTCATTCTGGGCGACTACTTGGACTATTTTAATTAGCAAAGGCTCGTATATTGGCCTTTGTTCTTTGCTAAACGTATATGTTACAAATTTACGAACAATTGGTTCATAATGCTCGGTCTTGGGTAATATACAAAGCCCTACAGGAGTTGGCTTCTTAATCGCTGCTATGAGATTCCAGTGCGATATCCCGAGGCCCCAATAGTCTAAGGACTTAAATAGCCGGTTGAAGGTTTCGTAGTTTTCTGCGTCCAGCCGAATTTTCTCTATTATTTTCGTGTTCAAAAAGAACTTCTGGTGAGGTCTCAGATATATTGATCTGAATAAAATTTCCTCACGCTTAAGCTTCGCTGTAAGACCAATGTAATTCAAGGTCAGGGGGCATAACATTTGCTCGTCGAACATAAAGGCGATGATATTCTGGATTGCGCAATCGAGTATTGCGGCAGTTGAGCTGAAGATATACTCTTTCAAAAAGCTTGCCTACATACAAGAAAAGCGCGAGGTTAGCAAGCTACTGCGTATTAATGAGTTAACGTTCTCTACCATAAGGTTAGATGTGTGGAAACATACTGTTGGATCCATTATGCAATCTCAACCGACTTGACCTCTCTTTTGGTATCGGTCTCTCCGACTTTGTATGCAATGTTTAATCGGTATTCAAATAGCGGGATGGAATCGCAGCCCAGACAAAATATCCCATTTATCCTACTAGATAGTCGACAAAATTATCGGCCACTCTTAAATACCAGATAATGGTCGTCTAATTTTAGAAATATCAAATTAGAATGATCGTCGCTTATTCAAACCATCTTTAAAGTTGTTGAGCGAAAAGCTATAAGATTTTTTGGCAGAACTGTAGACATAGTAATATAATCATCCCGCTATACGCTATAAGTGCAACGTTATAAGACTAACAGAAGGTATATGGAAATCTTAATTATAATCCAATGAATCGTTCTTTCCAACGCACAGGATTGAACAAGTCCCTATTGCTACTCTACCGCGCGCCGCATCCCATGACATTTTCTCCTCGGCGGCTCCAGCATATTCGTTGACTCGATACAGGATACACGCGTGAGAGTGTGCTATTTTAGGCTATAACTAACTACACTCTATTGAGCTCGATACTTGCGCAATATGAAATACCCTCAACATCGATGGCTCCGAAGTCGTATCATTTGAGGATGCCAATAATTCAGTGATGCTAGACTATCATGATATCGGTTACTATATCTATATAATACAGCGGCGCTCTCTACCGTATACTTTAAAGCGCACCACCTGATTATATATAATATTTCAATACATCTCCGGCTAAAACCTACATTAAATTCGTAGTCTGGGGGTCGCTCCGAGTGCACTTAAACTCCCTACGTGGCGAAGACTATAAATGATTAGCCCAAAGTTTCGATAGATGTAAATATATAGATATAAATATAGGCATATGTGTAATTAGTCTTGTGCTGCGACGCGGCCCACACCTTCGGATGTGTAATATTAATATAAAAGCGGGGAAAAGCTATTGACAAATACAAGCTGCAATCCACCCGGGAGTATAGTAAGTAGCCTAATACCGACAAGCTGTGTAATTAGTCAAAATGTTAAATCTCCCGAGCTTATAAATTGGAGGGGCCGTATTCACTGAGCCTCGAGACCTTAGAACTCGAGTATGACCTCTAGCAAATAATAGTACCCTATGCTCGACAAATTGCTTAGAAGCTGTATAAATGGCATATATATGTATATAGATATGAGACTAGCTTACAGAAACTTTCCAGAAGCCTCCCTATTCTACAAGATACCCTACTCGATAGAATTCTCGGTACTGCCTCACAACCGCATCCAACCAGATGTCTAACGCTTTCAAAATCCCGATCTCCTCACCTGCTGCCAACTTTTCCGCAAACACATCAGTGATTATTGGTCTAAGGCTCTTAAACTGCTTAGAGAAGTCTTGAACCCCATGCGATACAAACTGCTCTGCGTTCCGTGCATCTTCTCGCGGTTTCCTCATCAAAGTCTTCAATCTGCTCACGCACTCATCGAAAAATTCTGCATCGCTAAAACCTGCCCGGCCGCTTTCGAGCTTCTTCATATGAGCCCCAAGCGTTTGATTCAATGAGCTTTCAAGGCAGCCCTGAAGCTTCGCGCGGCACCACTGTTCAAGCTCCAAAGACTGTTCCGTGTTGGCCCCTTGCTGTGGCGCCCACAGGGTATCATCTATTGCGTTTCTGGTAACCAGATTGGCAAATTCAGTTATGAAATCCAATTTCCCTCTAGGCTTATGTCCATCTAATGCCCTTCGTGTATATGCAGCTTCGGCCGCCATCTCACATTTTTCCAATAGGGTTTCGAAAAACAGGATTGTACAATGCTCTGAAATCTCTTCTGCTTCAGAAAATTTTAATGTCATTTCTGCGCTTAGTTGAAGATTTGGATTTCTTCGAAGCAAGCAATCCATTAAGTCCGGAGGCCCACCATAGACCTGGCACATAGCTTTCTTCAGACTGCAAACCGTGATAGCTTTTAATCGGAAATTTGAGTCAGGCGGACAACTTGGCCATAGAAAATACTGCAAGTACTCATGCTGCTCGGCTTCCATTCTCAAAGTCAAACTCTTTAGTTCCGCTAAAGGGCAATTTGCGAAGGCTTCCCACCACTCTTGAGACATCATACCATCCACTCTCAGCTTTTGGGTGCCTGGAGGTGGAGTGATAAACAGAGTTGGATGCAGAAAGAAGCCATAAAGGTGGAAACTTGTGACATGCTTAAGCCTTCTGAAAGCATCTTGGAGACAGACCACCACATGAGGCGCGCTAAAGGGGCGACCTCCCCATCCACTTGAAATCTTCTTTAGTACCCATTCGAAGTGCTTCAGATTAGTGGTGCGATCTAAGATCATCGCCAGATCCTTGGCAGTCTGGCCTATCCAGGACTCATACGGCATTCCAGCCTCGCGCGCCCAGGATGGAGGCGCCGGAGCCTGGATTGCTAGGTGAGTAACCTTTGGAAGATCGACGATGGTTGCCAATGGAAGTGTGGAAACTAAATTGATGCTGAAATCGACTTGTGACCTTGACTCGGAATACGCCTTAAGTCGAAGGAGTGAATTTTCAGCGCCTGTTTTTCCAACACTGTTAGTTTTGCTTCCGGGATAGGTTTAAAATTACACTCGTAGAGTACCATAAAATACATGTCTCTTCCTCTTTCTACGTTTCCTAGCTCTACTTACTTGGAGAATTTACGATTAGTTCTACACGATTCGGCCGCATTTTCCCACTTTCCAATAATTCCAGCAAAGCCGACGCCTCTGGAGAGTCCGAGTTTAAGTAGCGGCCAATATTAAAGAATTTGATGTATCGAAGCCAAGAAGCATTCACCCAATACTTTTCGATAACATCGCTCAGGTTCTCCTTAAGCTCGGGTCTGTAACCTGATCTTCGGATTGGGCTTTCGGAGGTCACTTCTAGGGTTTGCCAGATTGAACGGAGGCAAGGCTGGAGAAGGACTTTACAAGTTAGTGCCAATGCCCAAATGTCGTGTTTATCGAGGTATTCGAAGACACTGTCAAGGATTTCGGGCGTAACGGAGAGGGCGGTAGTTGATGACATATTTGATTGATAGTAATCAACTATGAAGCTCTTTGGGAGGTATACCCAGTGAGGGCTAATTGATACTTATATAATTGGATGGAGAAGGATTGATGACTACGGCGCGCGTCAGTACGAAAAGCAGCTTTTGGACTCATTGGGCGAGACAGAAATCGCTCCAGAAGATCAGCATGCCAGAAGGCCAACAGGTAGAAGGGGCTAATAAATGCAACAAGTCACAACGCACAAGACAGCGAAATTTCATATTACGCTATTTGTTGGTCCGAGACTAAGTAACTACTACATACCTAGGTAGAAACTTAGTACGTATTTGTCAAATTTTTGACGGTGATTATCTATTAAAGCCAATTGAGAACCTTACAGAGGAAGGTAAACACTAAGATCATTCGCTATCCCCCGAACCATTATCAAACACGAGTCTTTTTACTACATTGAATCACTAAAGAACACAAAACAATGCCTCCTACGTTTCCTATACGCTATGCTTATTACGCTAACAAATACGTATCTCGCTCCAGCATTCCAGGTAACCAAACCGAGACTTTGTAGGTGTATAGCCTGTCAAGAAACCTCAAGATCGCATAGAGACCAGTCGGGGTTCGACTATCCCCAATACTAAACGGACCCAATACTCTACGAGAATGTTCTGCGCCAGCGGGGTTCCTTGGATCAACGAATATAACACTAAATGACCACATAAAAGAAACAACCTGCAACGCGAACACATGGTCAATTTTCGCACTCTGTTCGACCGATCCGTCACCGGAGTCTATCTTTCGATGCACTGTAGGATATTCGATCCACGATGACGATTCGGCGGATAGAGAAGGTGCTTCAACTATCACAGTTTGAAAACTGGGTAATCCCCAACGGCGCCACGATTCGAGCATAGCGCTCCCACACAAGGTCGACTGGAATTCCGCGCCTACATTGCTCCCGTCCTGTGACTTACACTCGACGGTTATGAAGGGTGATTTTGCCGTATTGATAAAGGGAGTGGGGTATGTCCCAAATTTCTGGGAAAGTTTGTTGGCGATGTCTGTGAGTTTTTTGCTTCGGAGGTCGAAGTTTACCGTGAGGTCTGCACGTGCTGTGAGAACCTCTTCTGTTACTGAAGTCATTGACCGCGAGGTTTTTAACTTTTTTGATGGAGATCTAGAACGATTCTGGGAGGAGACGCCCCTAACAACTGGAAACATGCTCTGATCAACATGTACGGATGTTCTAGATAATGATGAGCAAATACTTCAATATCAATTCACCTTCGACTCGCTTGCTCACTTACACGATAGTTGCGGATACCGGGTGGAATTGTTTCGCGAACCCAGCAACGTTTTGTAATATTCGTACGGTTGTAGAAACCCATGCCATCTCTTCAGTCATTTCTGAGTGGAGTTTTTCAGCAACCGTACTAATTTCTATCACAAATTCGGCTTCCTGGGAATGTCTGCGGGGATTGCTACACTCCGGTTTCGGAGTATTACACTTGGGCCAAGGTTCGTAAGGCCATTGTTCGCGAATCACGTCCTACAAATTGAATTAGTTAGGTCCTTCTAGTTCTTTTAAAGCCTTGCCCAGTGTGTGCATACCTCTACACAGCTGCAGACCATGCTATCTAAGCACGGTGCTCCACGAAGATGGCTGACTAAACGCTGGAGACTCGCGGTTACCCAGTCTTCCGGATCTTCATCTGCAGCTAGTCCACCCCGTCCCGACGCACTTAAAAAGTCAAATCTAGGGATACTTTGATCGAGCATCTCCCTTCTCCGGGGTTTCGACCCAACTGTGGACGCCACATTTTTTGAAGGACTAGAAGAACGTGAGGGGAGTGGCACAACATTATTCTCCGATACGCTGTCTTCAGGATACAACGAATCCCTTTCCAAGCCGCTCAATGTTAACGGGGCTGGGTGTAGCGGTTGATTTGCCTGCCGCTTGCTTTTAGCTGCAAGGAGGGAATCATCGTCATGGTCTGCCATTGCAGCGTCAGATCGCTTTCGCTTCCGTGAACTATCAAAGGGGATTCCTTCGTGTTTTGGTGAAGAGTCTCTTTCTAAAGACTGATGCCGGTGGGGCTCAGGGAGCTGAGTATCCGTTACCCCGCCCATCCACTCTATTACCTGCGAGGTATCCATTGTTTGTCGAATACGTAGCATGCATGCATGCTGGTGCTGGGAGATGCATTGACTCGGCTGACGTTGACAGGCTAGACCGCGACTGTTGTGTTCCCTAGACTGGTACGTTTTTGTACTGCGATGCCAAGACGTGGACTTTGTGTTGCAAAACATTCCGAATTGGGTAACTAGCAAAATTTCCCCTGCCAAGACCTTTTGTTTTAGGAAAAGAAAAAGTGTCAAACACATGTTGAGCCTGTGTTTTCGAGAACAACCACACTCGCCAACACAAGAAGGTCACCGAGACTACCACACTTGTATGGCATACCGATTGAGTAAAATATACAGGTAATATATAAAGTATCAGAGCCAATCCAGCATTCATCATACCTCGTATGATAGTCTCGGCCTCGTGACCAGACAATATCTCTTTGCGTTTTCGATCCGGCCCTTCGTAATGAGTGGTGTTTCAAGATTGCTTGAGCATAAGGAAATCTTTGGGCGGAATTTCGGTGGCGGCATTTGTGGAGCGGTGAGCATGTATAGCTAGTGGAATACTATTAAAATATTAAATGCCTTGAATAGGTAATTGTGGTAAACGGCAATCGAGTTCATTCCGGCTTTCTACCTACACAAGCAAGCTACAGGAAAATAAAGAGAGACAGCATTCGTGGAGGTGCGAAATTTAAGAATCATACAAAGAGAGAAAGATTGCCGAATTTATCCTAACTCATATATCCTACCCAAAACGAATGAACCAAAACTAAACGTCAGATCGGAATCAAGTACAAAGTAGCGCTATAGCGTGAATATGAAGGTGCAAGTCAATAAACGAGTGAAAAAACCTGTAGATGAAGAAGAATTGCGAACATAGTATGTTTGAGAAAGAGGGTGTATGATATCGGTGGCTCAGTAGATTTGTTTAAGGTCACGCTTCTCAATTGATCAAGAGAAACATGCTCTTCCCAAATTTTGACTTGTGGTATAGATACCTCATCTATAGATCAGGTTTATTGTCGTGGAGAGTTGAGGCTTGATGGTAGCGGAGTCCAAGCATCCTCGTATCTATCCTGGCTCAACCATTGTTGCATCGGATCGTAACGTTGAGCGTTGCAGCCCAGGTACAGAGCAAGCTTTTGATGCTGTTCGACTTGGCCGCTAGTCATGTCGTCTACTGCAGCAGGGTCATCTTGTGGAATTTGATCTTGGTCCCGAGTATCCGGTTGGATTGGTGCTGCTGGGGCTGCTGAAACTATATTGAATGATACCATCGCATTGAATGTTAGCTTTTGCTGGCGACTGTTAAAGAAACATAAAGCAAGATACATATGAGACTTGAGGAACTCTAACCATCCTGAGACTTTCTATTTGTATCTTCGGGGTTACTGATGGCTGATGGGGACTGAGTTTTATCAACCATAGCACCACAATTGTCTTGGACAGAAGCCATATCAAGCACAATTATATAGCGAAGTATATATTGTTGAAACTATATAAAATTGTAGTAGATGGAAAGGCTGAGTACAAGAGCTTATAAATTATATTATGATAGCAGATTCTGGTATTCAACTTGTGATGATTGAAGGGAAAGGGCATCTTGACTTTCCTCAAGCTCGAAGACGGTTTGATATACCCAGTATTCGACTCCGGAATGTGTTGTGTGGTATATCCTTGAAAGTGGAATTCCACATGCAGTTAGACTGATATAACCCTGCCCACAATTGTGGTTCGCCACAATTTGTGGTCTGGTGCCACAACTGGTGCCACAATTGTAGCATGTAGTCGACGTTTGGTAGCCAGGCTATCACCATTGAGCACAGTAATGCGGGGGCCATAAACTGTAAGTAACTCAGTACGTATAGTATACCAGCGGGGATAGACAGTATATCAATGGCGCTGGGAGAAGAGAGGCTGATAGAAATCCCTTCCACAAACCACCGTCTGAGATTCGGCGACTGCTAGCTGCTACGGACGTATACTCGTCGCTAGTATCTACCCTACACTGGACGACTTCTCATAAGAACATACTTTACGGTAGTGAATACCCGAAAGTTCAGCGCCATGGACCTACAATGGAAGCCACCTCAGTCAATTGCAGCACAGACGAAGAAACGGACCACCAAAAATCTGAACGAAGCAGATGTCAGAATCTACAAAGATATTATACTCCAGGAGGTTCACTCGGGGACTTATAAATCTGTAATAGAGACCTTAAAAGATGTACACCAGTTTGAAATGAGGTATGTCTTGAAGTCTGAGTATAATCTGTTGTCTACCCCTCTCAGCCTTGCATTCAAGTTAAGGACTTGGAAAAAAAGGCACATGCATGCTTCGCTCGCCTAATACACCAATAAAAGTCCGGACCGCTAACGACTGTAATGAATAGCATGGATCAACTGAAGAAATATCTTAAGATCTGGGGCTTCCAAAAGAAACCACGAAGGGGTCCGCGAGGGAGAGCAGAATTGTCGCATTCAACTGTGGTAGAATCGGCGAGCCAATCGGGCTCCATAGCCTCTGGAAACCCTTTTACGGGTCCACCTAAAGGAGAATTGCAAATCTCGTACCCGCCCTATTCCTTCGCTGTCACTTCATTTGCAAATACTTCTTCTATCTCATCCGGAGCCCACGAACGGTAGTTTCCCTGCTTTCTCCCTCTAGTAGACCCTAAGCCTTACCGCATCATACTGAATTCAGGAGTATAGACATAGTATCGAATCATGGGGTTTATATATTCACCAGGACCCGTCGACATCTCGTATAAACCCCCAACTAGAAGCCAGAGACCAGATTAACGAACCACCGCTAGATCAAAATGTCGAATCTCTACTGAATGCCGTTGAGAAGCTCCAGCTACATTCATCTAATGATTTGGCAGATGGCGATTCTGCAAGACTGAATGAAGACGTACGACAAACTTTGCCGCGGTTGGCTCGATCAGCGAGTTCTACAAGGAGGTTATTGGAAAATACTACCAAGATTACCAATTCAATCGACCAAAGCTACTTCAACGAGGCATTTCAAGACGTTGGGAAACTTCTTAACCACTTAGGGGGATTTTCTGAGTCAGGGGTTGTTGACGGCACAGCAGGGCTCAATTTGATATCAACATCCTCGATCCGTAATCTTCAACGGGAAATTTCAACTATCGCCTGGACGAACCGATGTACAAGACGCCTTGTTGCCCACCAGAGATTAAAAATAGGCGGAAGTGATGTTCAGATTTCTATTGACAAAAGGCGATACAGAAGCCTTACCGGCGAGATTCTCGAAAAGGTTGAGACGAACATCTTGTTTAGATGGGAGGATACGTCAATGGTAGGGCTACTAAACGAAAATGAGAAAGTGCTATGTATGAGAACTGTATACCAGTCCATGGAGCGTTACACACCCAGTTTATCGATTTCTCTGGGAGCCTACGAAAGAATGTTCTTCCAGTATGGCGCCGACGATATTCTCAACGCAGCAAGCACTGGGGACTTGGAAAAGATACAAGGTCGGTGTTCCAAAGGGCAATGGTCAATACGGAGTTGTGATCAAGATGGTCTAAGTACTCTCGCTGTATGACCCTGAAATCATTTCATCGTTCGTGATAATAAGCCTTCTAACAGCGATTTTAAACCTAGTACGCAATCCAGGGAGTCTTCCTCAATGATGATCCTGTTGTCAGACAAAATTGTATGAGCATAATAAAGCTGGTAGCTAACGAAGCGCCTGATGTGTGTTTTACACTTGAGAATGATCGATTCTCGTGAGTCCACTTTCTTCTCACCTACAGTATCCAGCGAACTGATCAGCTGACTTACTTGCACATGATGTTTTAAGTATAGTTGCATGGGTTCTTTTGCTCTTTTATAAAACATCCCGTTCTTTGTCGGATCGGAAGGAAAGATATCCGCTAACAGATAGTATACTACGATACTTGATATTTGCGGGCTATGACCTTACCAAAGATGATATCCTTCATTGTCTCGCTTATGGATCAGATGTAAGTACGGACTTTTGAACCACCGAGCAGTGGCTTCCACCAAGATCTCTTTTTTTAATTAAAAGAGGGAGGGCCCTAGGGATGACTCTGAATTCTTCTAATAGGACAATGCAAGAACAACTTTATACAACGAAGAGTCTTACATAGATATTGACAATTATTTTATCGTCGAATTTCTTGCTTTTGCAGGCGACCCCGACCTAATGCTTCAGAGAGTAACAACTGGACATCCCGAGAAACTTCGCATGCTCATTCCTAGGCTGGTAACAGATACCGCAGAGGACCTAGAGATGGCTTATCGCTGCATACATATGCTACTTGCGACCCAATGGGTTATATCGTTCGATGACCTAGTCGAACTTTTAGCGATGACTATCGACGCAATAGGTGATATATATCATTCCACGGCGCCCAGGGTTAGACCATACGGGCAGTTTTGCATTACGGCTTACTTGTCTGGCAACCATAGACAGTGGAATGAAGCGCTCGCTAAATGCCGGTATCAATATACTCTACTTCAAGCCATTTCATGGGAAGCTAGGCATTCAGCAGTTCATGTTGACGAGTACTATCGGTATTTAGAGGGTGCGGGTGATTTGAGAGATCAGGTTCAATTGAACGGTTATACAATTGACGTCAGCCGTAGGTTGGATCCGTCTGAGTATAAGATAACGGCTGTCTCAGACGACGATTCAACCAATACTGTGAATCCGCCCCTGCAGAGTACCGATGGTCCAAACAACATTATGGAGCAGCTCATAAGTGCAAGACATGTGTCTTTAGCGCCTAGGTGGGAGGTAGAAACTCAGTTTGTATCACCGCAGATTCCAGAGGATACTGAAGGAACACCTATTGTAAGAGTATTTTACAACTAGGTAGTCGAATATTAGACGCTTACCTACAAATATGGTGTCGGTACTTACCCTATGAGAATTAAGCTTCGTTGATGTTAAGATTCTATTGTGGATGCCTCAGAATGCAGAGAACTTCAGCTGAATACTGGGGGTTACTTGGGGAAGAGAAGTAAGTCTTGGCTACCTTGCTCGGGATTCGTACACAAACCTTTTTAAACAAGCCACTTGGTAATGTCCAGAAAGATTCCGGATAACATCGGTTATATATTGATTTATCTCGTTGATAAGCGTCCCTGTTGGCTCAAGATCTTAACTGTGATTCTTAATTCATTCCTTTCCTTTTCGACAGTGGTGTAAGTTTTGATTTCTTTTTTTTGAGATTTTTGTTTTCTTTGATTAGGGATATAGTCTCCGTACCTGATACTCCTCGTAGATTTTTAGAGTTAAGAGTAGAAGAGTACTTGGCTTCTGCTCTGACTCGTATTTATGGCTCACATACGTCTTTTCCCAATATATGGTAACAGGCAGTGCCATTATACCCACTTATATACGAAGAACTCAGGCAGGACATACACAAATTATTTTATATCAACACCGGTGCACCTGTATATACCCTACAACCTTATGTCTACTCCCAACTCTGTTGGACGATAGGCAAAGAACCCATATTTATCCAATATCCTTTAAAAATGAAATTTAATTTCTTAAATTAAAGGTAGGTGATGAGTTCTCAACAGGGAAATTCCCTCCGGTTGTATAATTCTCAAAGTTATAACATCTGATATCATACAGGCTTCGAAGATTGGAGACGACTTGTATTATGAGACGAAAGGCGGCCGCCCGCCGCCATACAATATCATGCCTTTGTTGACCCATGCCAACTTTGATGCCCGAAAAACTCACCAGGCATCCAAAAGTGTTCTGCTAGGACTCAAATTCAAAAGGCTTGCAGATGAACGGCATATTGGTTTGCCACGTTAACAAAGTTCTCGCAGCCTTGTCGCATCATTACTGCACCGCTAGAGTTTACGGGTTTGTTAGCAGGGAATTCTGTTCATGCGTAACCACCGACTTTCGAACTCCTTGGCAAGAAGAGGTACAGTACAAAAATCTACTCTGCAGTAAGAACAAGGTCTCTATTGGATTGTTGACATAAGTTAAATACGCTAACGGCCAACTACCCAATGACTAGAAGCTGCTTTCCCAGGATTCATGCGTGCTTCGTTTGTCCAAATGCGATGCTTCCACTCTTTTTGGGAAATTTGGGTCGAACAGTGCATATATCTGCACAAACGAGTTGCAATGGACGCAAAGGAGCAGTGAAAGTGACCTATGTTGACAACGTCAATCCGGCCTTCCAAACCAAAGCCTCAATGACCTGGTGCAGTTTCTTGAAAGAAATACTTTGATACGGTGTTGGGGTTCGGGAGCGCAAGTTAGATAGACTCGAGTTCACAGATTCCTCCAAGGTTCTATATATTGAGGTCCATTTCCCCTTTACCAAGTGTATTATTCCCTAAGACCACAATCATCACGCGAGAGCCTTCATTCAATCAATACACAATACAGCAAAAAAAAAAAAAAAATTCGCAATCAAGCTTCTGTATATTTTTATTCGGGTTACTTACCCTCCTTATTGTTCGGTATCGCCTGACTTTGAGTATCATCAAATCTTTAACCTCTAACCTAAGATACAGACCCTCTCAAAAGAATATATTGCATATATGATATCAGGTCTATTTGGGACTAGAAGGAAAATGGATGCTCAAGGTCACAAAAATACCCATAAATTCGATAAAATTGAGATATATGCCGAAGGCGAGCGAAGCAAAGCTTTCGACGCAGTCGATAAGATCAGGGAGTTACAGATCGGAGAAATTTCTCTTCCCCAGGTAAGATCCGCCTCTCATACATTCATATGATCGTACATAGACTAAATCCAACAACTCCATAGTTGGTCGCCGTGGGCGACCAGTCATGCGGCAAATCGTCGCTCCTGGAAAGTATCACTGGGATTTCCTTCCCAGTTGGAAGCGACCTTTGCACACGATTTGCTACCCAGATCGTGCTCCGTCGTACCGATGCTACGGATGCTTCGGCCGTCGTTCAGGCTACTATTCTACCTGGGCCCGGGTCTATCTCCAAGGACGCCACTCGAAAGAAACTTGAGAGTTTCCGGCACGTCTTCAAGGAATCTGAATTTGGTCCGAAGGAGTTTCGTGATATTATCATCAAGGTACAGCTTCTTTGCCCATAGTTACCTCATCTAGGGGCATACTGGTATAGAATAATTGTGGCTAAATGTATCTACATTTTTGTAGGCTGGAAAAGCAATGGGTATTGAAAACGAGGTCGACGAGATGGTTTCCGGGAAACGATTCTCCGATGATATACTGAAGATAGAGCTTTCGGCATCCCACCATCCTCACCTTACGATCGTTGATGTCCCTGGTCTTTTCCATAGTATATGCCCTTTACTCAATTTCAGTCTTTAGACACTATCTGATAGCTTTTACAGATCCCACCAAACATCAAACCGAGGAAGATAAAGTTCTCATCCGCAAGCTGATTGAAAACTATACTGAAGACAAGAGAACCATAATAATGTAAGTTGAGAAAACGCATTTACGCCATCTTCGCGGGCTGAAGCCATTTAGCTGTATTTCATCCGGTCTGGTAATTTAATAAGCTGTTAAAAAGATATACGTGCTGATATCAAAACTTAAAACGCAGGGCTGTTATGAATGGGCAAATCAACATCGCCAACCAAGAAGTTTTTCAGATGGCTCGAATTGCCGATCCGGAAGGAAGGCGAACAGTTGGTGTAATAACCAAATGTGACACTGTGCAGCCAGGCGATGAAAATGTCGTAAGTTTGCTCGAATCTACTGCTTGGTTTTAAAATGCTTAAACGGAAGAGCCTTTCATACCGATTTCTCATGTAATATCAATAGCCGATGAACATCGCGGCAAACAAAGTGGAATATCTACGGCATGGGTGGTTTGTCGTCAGGAACCGGTCGACCCAAGAAAGCAATCAGAGAATCACGGCGGACGAGCTACGAAAGCACGAGGATGAGTTTTTCAAGAAGGACCCTTGGTGCACCCTCGACCCACAGCGTGTCGGAGTCCCCAAATTGAAAGAATTCCTCGGTCGCCTCCTCCACGAGCATATCCAAAGCGAGCTTCCCAGGCTTGCAGAAGAAATCAATGCGATTATTATCGATTCAACCGAGAAGTTAGGGACTCTCGGGGAGGCCCGCACCGATCTTAGCAAACAGCGGCTCTACCTGACCCTTCTTGCCAAAGACTACGAAAACAAGGTCACTGAATATCTTAACGGCCAGATCGGACAGATCCTACCAGAGAGCCATCCACTGAAGGTCCGTACCCGCGTCCAAGTCTTGCATGAAAAATACGCAGAGGCCATGAAGGCCAAGGGCCACAGTCGCCCTTTCAAAACCATGGATGGGCGTGATGAAGGAAAATACTACAACCTCGAGGCTACGGAACAGGTCGGAGAGGGTTTATCCGAGCCACGGGATATCATCGAATGGATTAGCAAGGCCTACCATGGATCGCGAGGCTCGGAGCTCAGAACTTTGATAAACAACGATGTGGTGGTATGTCTCTTTCGGGATCAGGCTAAGAATTGGCGCACGGTGACGGAACGCCATATCAAATCTGTAGTGGATGTGGTTAAAGAGTTCAACTCGGCTCTCCTTACTCGAATCATCACTGAAGAAACCGTTAGAAGGAGAATTACGATGCGAATCACGAAGGAGATGGCCCACAGTATCGCTGCAGCTTACGATCTGCTTGAGAATCTGATCGAAGATGAGTTTGGCGGCATCCTGCAAACGGTTGATGACGATTATATGGCTGCGTTGAACAATTCAAAGGCAGCAAGAATACAATTCCGCCTCATGGGCAATTTAGTGAAAGAGATGGTATCACAGAAGATAGGAAAGGTATCTAAAAGCGAAGAAACACCGAAGGCGGATGTCAAGCACAGTTCCTTCGACCCAGCCGCAGCTTTAGCCGACTGGCTAGGCAAAGCTACAGATGCTTTCGCAAGCAATAACGTGGCAGTCGAAGATATCCACGATATCTTAAAAGCATACTACCCGATCGCGCTCAGAAGGTTCATTGCGACTGTCAACAGTCAAGTTGTTGAGAGAAAGCTACTTGGCAAAGATGGTCCGCTTCGATTGTTCAGGCCAGATTATATTACCATGTTGGAAGACTGGGAGCTCAATACTATTACTAGGGAGGATACCCAGATCGCGAATCTACGGCAGGAGCTGCAGTCACGTCTTGATCGGGCTACGAGAGCTCTTGAGGCGGCGAATTCTATCTGAAGGTTTGTACTCTAGCCTTAGTAGGGACACTAGTACCACGTCTACTAGGTATTCTAACCTCGATCATACCTACAGCCCCATGCTTCCGATAGATAGCTCTTCCATCCCCAGCCTCACTGCAAAGCCGGCTTGGAGAAAGCATAAATGTATTCCCCCAATGATTCTACCTTTCACTATCGGTTACAGCTCGAAAACTCCTTCTTTCGAGAGCCGGCATCCAAATACCCGTCGGGTTTTACATGGGCAACTACGGGTACTCGTAACCTCGATGATATTTCATTCTTTATCCAGAATCTTTAAATTTCTTGGAATACTCAAGCCACCTTATTGACGGCAAACATATTTGTTTCAGATATTTTACCCTCTTTCATAACTGCATTTTTTTTCATCATTATTTGCAACATATGCTATAGCGCTACAAGTTAGCGAATGACTAGTCGACTGCTACTCCGTCGGCTTATTATCACGGGCCGGCTTACAGCGTTACCTACGATCTTTTCTTTAATTTTTTTTTTTTTTAGTTAATTCACTATTCTGGTTAATATCATTCAATCAGTTAAATTTGCGCAAAATCACCCACGTAGGGTATAACACCCCCCTAGCCAACTATAATATATATCAATACTGCAGAGTCGATTTGTCCCGTCAATGGGGTCTCCAACAAACACCCACTTGTTATGTTAGAATCTTGATTTTTGTAGATCAAATTAACTTGTTATTTTTTTGAGCTTTGAGCTTTGGGACGCTGGATCAACTATTATCTGTTAGCCTCTGGGACGCCGCTATCGATTATGATGGGAGGCGTTAAGAATGCGTACTCTAGGGAGGGGGACATTCCATAACTCCGGATCGTATTGTGTATCTCCGGGTGATGCCGTTCCAAGGCGATATCAGCCGCGACAATCCATGCCTTCGGGTTGTATTTTAGGATTATGTCAACAATGTCAGCGGATCCTTGGGCTGCAGCGATATCCAAGGCGGTACTCTTGAGCCCGTCCTTTTTATGACGAGGAACAACCATATCAACATCCGCTCCCTTATCAAGGAGGAGACATATAATATCCTTTCTTCTCTGGAACGCTGCAACATGCAATGGTGTAGTGATACCTTGGATTGGATGCTCTATGTCAGGTGGTTTGAGGGGATTGAAGCCTTCCAGAGTACTGGTCATATTCTGTCTCCAGTCTCTGTCCCTGCCTTTGGCCTCGTTAAGAAGCATTTCTATGATATCCCGGTGACCGTAGTAGGTTGCAAGAACGAAGAGCCTTGATTTCTCATCCAGTGTGAGTTTCGCGAGGATCTCCGGCCTAATAACGGAGAGTGCAGTCTTTCGAGAGATTGCGACGGCGAAATGAAGGGTATTAAACCCATTCCCCATACGCTCAGTTAAATCCCAATCGAGCCAAACGGCGGTTTTGAGAGCTTTATCAAAACAGTTTGTGTGCTGGGAATCGAATCTCTGACTCATCGCGGAGAGAAACTGCGGCTTAGTGTAATCTGAGGCCTGCCTTAAAGCATCATCGGATGTTATACCTTCATCCACAAACCTTCGCATGATTGTGAGAAGTAATCCCGCAGACCGCTGCTGGTAGGGCTCGTTATCCCAGATAGCTGACCACCATATTGGGGTGATCATTCTCTGCCATAACCACTCTGAAGGCTCAATCTGGTGTTCCAAGATTTCATCCCATATATGATATATCAGAATGGGACGATGCGCAGTCATTCCTTTGTACTTGTGGCCGTTATGAATGCAAATAATATCATCGAATTGCGGGTCCCGCTCGAGCTCTTTTAAGACTTCAACGAGAACACTTTTCCGTGAGCTATAGCTTCCGTTTGGGTCGCGGGCCGGTAGCATTAATTTGAATATCCCAGGTTTTTTGTCTTTCAACGCCTTGACGATGACGCTAGATGGGAGGCTACCGGTCCGTGCTCTCAGAAGCTTCTCTAAGATGTCCTGCCTACCATCCGCAATAACTGCGTAAATCTCATCATCCTGTGCGATTTCTGAAAGCACCTGTGCTTGCTCTTGCAAGAAGCTCTGCAAAATGGTCATAAGATCCCTCTTTCCCGGTCGGTCGACCCTCTCGATCCCCAGACTCCTAGTCCCAATTCGACTACTGCCGCACACATTCTGTGGGTTTATGAGCTCTCCTCGGCGGAGAGGCCTGAATCCACCAGCCAGCAACAGACAAACGATTGGATCATCCACTCTCGGGCTTTGGGAGAGTATAAGTTCCAAATTCGCCAAGTTCTTTGAGAATAGAGCTTGGTGGAGCGGGGTCATAGGCACATGAACTTGTGCTTCCGCAATTTTGAATGATGTTATAGACGTCGACCCTACGACGATATCGACACTAGCCCCCGCTTTCAGGAGAAAAGAAACCACGTGAGGTGGTAATCTATGCTGTAGGGCTAGCGTAAGTACGTGGTATTTCCGATCTCTATTATCGGGCCACTGAGTATCGATATCAATGCCCATTTCTGACATCAGGAGCTCTATTCCTTGGTAAGGTTGAATCTTGTCTAGTATGGGAGGTTTGGTGTTAAACAGGGGGTCTGTTCTGCTCCCGGCTCCGCTGATGCGATTTGTGTAGGATATGGGCCTGATGGCATTGATAAAGGCCTTCTTATGGTCTCTGATGCAGTGCTTTATCATGTATTTAGCAAATTGCCTGTACATCCTGCTTGACTCTGTTTCAGAGTCCCCCGAGTTCCTTTCCTTGCCTATTAGGTGTGAGGCGAGCAAGAAAAGCTTTGTTCCCAGGTCTCGATGTTCGTACTCTTGGTTGGAGTCGGAGTACTTGTGGAGTATCGAATACTTCCCGGGACCATCCTCATGGACTGAGTTTTGTAATATCTTGCAAACCTTTTTAACAGTTTCTTCTGTTAAGGTTTTTGGTCCTGTTATAATAGTATCCAGGTGTTCGTACAACTCGTTCGGGGTCACCTTATTCCACCCTAGCGGATTCTGATCTTTAAAGATTATATTTTTTTCCACCAGATAGTCCACGCACCACGATTTCCCATACCTCAAAACCTGGTTAGCTACATCTTCTTCAGATCCGAGTGCGGTGATATCGACGGCCCTGGACTTATCTTTTATTCGGATAGTATTTTTCAGAAGCATATCAGCAAACTTTCTAGTTACAGTAGGATACTGTTTGATCGCCCATGTGACCAAGGTTCGAAACTCCTCTTGGTTTCCAATATGCCACAATACCATCTTAAAGGTTCGTTCGGTTTTATCGGCTCCATAGCCCTTTCGAGGGTTCGCAATGTTATTGTTGGCTATATATACCGTATAGTTTATGACTGACTGCAGAAATCGGATGTCCCAGGATCTAAAGGTTCTAGTGTCAAAGGCTGGTATGCTAGCTGGACCAGAGCTTTTGACTAAGTCTAATTGTGGGCCTGGGCGGGCTTTCTGACCCACTATATGGTTAAGCAACAGTTGTACAGGTGTATGCATTGGAGGAGAAGTTCCTAAGAGACCGAATTCGTCAAATTCCATAACTGATGAGGGCACTTCAGCTGCTTTGTTTTCGAGGAAAAGAAGCACACAGGTATATCAGCCTCAATTTGCTAGAGATATTTCTTGGGGTACATGTCTGGGGCTAGTACCGCTTCCATTCTGAAGTTGCAAAATAAGAGCTGTACAGATGGCCTCGCTAGGTAATGAGACATCACCAACAAGCACCGGATCCCGGCTTATCTGCCACTCAGGCTCGCTAAATTGACGGCGGTTCCAATCTGGGACTAGTACTAGCTCAGAAGACGGACTATGGTTGTCTACGATAGGAAATTCTGTAGCATGCTGAGGGATTGGCTAAGTTAGTATATGCATGTGTGTTTAGGTATATGGATTGCAACCGATGTCTATAAGGCCAATATGATAAAAATAGGGGAGCCACTTACCGCACACACAGGTGGGGAAATAGCGGAAGGTAGGTCGAGTCTATACCGCTTGATACCACGATTCTTTCTCGCCAGGTCCTCCCGCTTTCGATTAGAAAGGCTTGAAAGGATTACTGGCTGCTTTCGCGCATGATACTCATAGTCCGACCTATTATTGTTTGTACGATAGCCCCATTTTCTAACTCTTCGGCCAAAGTCATCAACCCTATACATCAGTTTTGTCAGCGCTGCGCCTCAAAACTATCAACCAAATCAAAATGTTACAAAGCTATATGAGGAAACTGACTTTATCGTTAGCCGAAATTTTCGCAAGACTTTGCAACAGGAAGCATGGTTCAGTCTGTATATGGAAAGTAGCTCCTGTACTCTAGGCTTGCAGGCTTCCAATATCGCCAGGTCCTCTTTATTTAGTGAATTCGCGCTCCGCGGCATCGTGAAATCATAATCTCCGCGTTCTCGACCCTATTTGATGCCCGTGAAACTGCCGTAAATGGGAATTTACGCAAACCTCCAAATTCGTTTGCGCGGTTAGTCAAATGGCGCTCCAGCTCGCAATAGCGATAGAGAAAGGACGTGAGTGTTGTTGGTCAAATGGAACTTCCGAAGACGCTACATCTGCATCCATTATATTTAATATTGATCCGCGGCTAAACTAACTTCCTAGACCAATTGGCCATATTTAGTATATTTACCATGAACTATTGGCAAAGAGACCACATGCCATCCGCACAGAAATGAAATCTTATCATTGGGTCCCCAGCGGCTGTACCTACTTCGTGTTCGGTTTTGCGGGGTAATGTTCAGGCAACATTTCTTCAAGAAAGAATGTGTTCATTAGTTATTGGACCATTTTCTCGATACTATGCATATCATAGCAGAAGAGTCTTCATACCCCAGTAGATAACGCGAAGCTCTGATTGTGCCGGCCGGCAGCCTGCCACGGCGAAATGCAGAGCACAATGGAGCGCCCATAGGCGCCAAGACCTGCCCTGTGCAGCAATTTCTGCTAATCTTTATCAAACGATGCATCCCGCTGCATGAACATGATGTAGAGGCCAAAATCAACGCTCAGGATTTCTCGGTACGTGTACGTGTACCATTGACACCAAGGCGGATGCAAATGAAAAACGCAAATGTTTGCTTTAGCGGAAAATCGACAGACCACTTTCTTGTCTTGTACTACACTTGTGGCCCGCTGGCGTCTGGGAACGAGACTATTTCGTACCCAGGCTTAGAAGACCACTTTAAAAGAAATGATTTTCCTCGACCCATAGAACAAGGTATAGGGAATCAAGAAAAAAACAATGTTTCTTAAAATAAGAAGTCATCTTCATGGGAAATCAAAATAGCGCGAGATGAGTGCCCGAAGACACTCACTCACTGTGAAAGTACAGCACTATCCAATGCAAACTCACAAATGAAGGTTACGTCTTCATGATCACATAGCCTTCTCACAAGATAAGCTAGCAAAAGAAAGGGGAAATAAGCGTCTCACTCTTTATAACTATAAGCTGCCTATCATTTTTTGGTTAGTATCTGGACACCCAAATTCAGACCTGGCCCAGTTAAGAATTTAGAAATGGTTTGGTATTTTAATTGCCATGTCATGGCGCAGACCCTGTACCAGTCTGTGTTGGCGACTTCCACAATGCAACAAAAACTAACACCCTGGCTTTCTAGCAGCTCTTTCGTCGAGCCATCACCAGTACTAGTAGTCATAGTAATGATATTGATAATAATTAATTAATTAATTAATAATAACAGTAGAAGTAGTTGTAGTTGTAGTGGTAGTTGTAGTGGTAGTGGTGGTAGTGGTAGTGGTGGCGACGACGGTGATAGTAAGTCCTTAGGTGGCACAAACGGCAACCCGCTTTAAGCAAGAGCCTGCTATAGACCTGGTACAAAGCGCTCAGATTCGTGCCTGAAGCCATGCGGAGTCTGGTGACATCCTTTTTTTGTGAAACAGCAGTTCCCCACAATTTCTCCACTCAATCGTCGTCCGAATATTGTCTACCCCATGCCGAAAATCCAGACCGAAGCGAAACAGGTAAATAGCTTAGCCATTTGTCCAGCCGAAGTTGGCGGGCAAGTGGTTACACAGTAGATCCGGAGTGTGAACCTCGCCCCTCCAGCTTATACGAGCTACAACTCGAAGATATTTTGAAGTTATATACTTCATTTGTTAGTTGACGTAGAGGGGTAAAAAGGGGGGAGTGTTTTCATGGTATTCCTCAACTTACGATACTTGGTTTTACAGAGTATATAAATTCAGTAAATTTCAAAAGTTAATTAATTAAGGAATGAAAGTTGTTATGGAGGGTTATGGTCCCGGAAATGTGAGTTTATGGAAAGCGATTACTACCATTAGTTAAATCATTGTATAAGTACTTAAGTATGTAATGTATTTGGTAGTCAGCCCCGCGGACTAATTTTAAGAATTAGGAAGCTAGCCGCCTAGCCATCAAAGTACCGTCGCATGCCAGGTTCATAATTTTACAGGCTAGGCTACATGCAATCAACCCATGGAGGCGAGCGCAGCCGTGTGAGGGGACCAAACGTAAACCACTTAAATTGGTTAATTTCAAGAGAAAACGAAGCCATATCTCGATGTATGGCATCATAGGATCAAAAATGGTATATGGCTCTACCCACAATAAAGACCCAACGTGAAGTAGATCCAAGAATTTCTAAACTTCCAAATTGGGATTAGGGCTAATAAGGGCCTGGGCATGGCACATGTCAGGAAGTTTCCCTCAGAACAAACTTTCCTAAAAGTATAACATACTATCACGAAGTTTCCCTCATTTCTTGGCACTGACTACATAAGGAGCGAATTCCCACCACCTTCTTTCCTCATCATACTTACCTTGTGAGTAAAGTAGCAGATGAAGAAGTTTAATTTCCTTTTTGGGGGCTTTGTGTAGATAGTATATGATTATATCTGGTCGTATACTAGTAGTAATTGAGTTAGTAGGAATGGTTCTTCGTATAACACAACGCAAGCACATAGATATCGTAAACTTTTTATTGGCGTCTACGTCTACAGAGACAATAAAAATAGTAAATCCTTCAAGCGTAAAAGAATCTGGCGATTAAGTTCTAAGTCATTAAGAGATGTAGAGAGCCAGTAGGCAGGTATGGGTATATGCCCTGAACACCGAGTGTTTCGCTGTTTCAGAGGGATCAGTTGATAGGACGTGCGAGGCGTGCGCTTAGGTGGGTATACGTATTTTTACGGCCCACGACATTAAGTGGCAATTCAATCGATTCAATTTAAGATGCCATTAGCCTAGCCTAGTTGTTTCAGACGGTGGATTCCCGCCTGCTTTAGCAGAAAGGACTACGCGGTTACGTGACAGGCAATAGGTAATATTGTGGTAGGAGGTGATTTATCGGATTATTCATGTTTATCTTACCTCACCAGGGCAGCTTGCCAGATATGATGAGTCAGTAGTTTATCCCATATAATGCTAAGCTGCGGGGCGTGGGCGAGAGAGGGTAAAAGTCTGTCGCAAGATACCATCTACTTGTGAAATATCTCTGTCATGGTTAGCAAAGTAGATGTGGAATCTGCTTAAGACGCCTGACCAAATGTGTTGTCGTGATGACCTTTGTGTTGTTAGTGTTACATGTCGTTGCTATTTTCTGTTTTTGGAAAGTTTCTGTTTTTGGATATTCTTCCATGGACATAGTATGGTGTCCCAAATGTGTCAGATGTATTTAGTCTCGGAGCAGCTCTGGGCCTCGGGACTAAGATATTTTTATGTATGTGTTGAACAAAAAGGCGGACCCCCCTAATTACGTTTGGGAACTACTCTACCGTCTTTAGGCCACACCAAGCGCCCACGGGCCGCGGGTTCTACGGCCTGGCCTACTAGCTAGGTTATGGCCGTATATGGGCTGGCTCGCAGGCGGGTAGGCTGGCTGCCCACGAGCCTGTGAACCAGCCTGTGAACCAGCCTGTGAACGAGCCTGTGAGCCAGCTCGACGACCTGCGGGCCAGCCCTTAGAACGCATAAGTAACTGGCCTGGCCCAAAATAGGTAACGTTAAATGATTACCAAATATAGTTAACAAACGTCACACTTTTTCTAGCTGACATATACGTAAAAACATTTGGCACATTTAGGACGCCATAACACAGTCTATGTGGGGAATATTTTCGATTTCTGGATCGCTGTCCATTTCGTCCGGGGCCACTTCTCACATTGTTCAGTATCCCTGCCCCGGTGCAGCCATCCCGTCATGCACCAAGGGCGCTGATATCGCATCCCAGAGTGACAGATCTGTGGTGGATCAAATGAGCAAGTTTAGGTTTCTGGTAAATAAACAAGTTTAGAATTAGTTTAGAACTTAGAAAATCAATCAACATCACAAACCCCATTCGAAATCTAGAGTATCGTGCTCTATCAGGTTATGAGCCTGCGCGAAAAATGCCACCGAGAAGGAGAAACCAGAATGCACCGGCCGCTCAGGGTGCTGCTGTACCAGCAAGATTACCGCCAGTTTCCGTTTTAGCGCCAGGACCGGTCGCTACCCTTCCAACAGAGCCCAAGATAGAGTGTCTACCCTTCCACAGAGCGCAGCAGTTGTCTATAAATACCCTCCTGATTTCCTGATTTCCTGAAATATGCAATAAAATACAACCGCCAGCATCTCGAGTCGAGGCCGCGAAAAGCGAGAAACATACGAAAAAGATGGTGAGGCCTACCAGGGCGAAAATTGCGATTCAACGAGGATTCACCAGAGATTTGGCAAGATCGAAAGCACAACATAACGTTCCGAAAGTTATCCCTCGCGTGGAGCCCACAACCATAGAGCAGTATGCGATAGTTAAAAAAATGTGGCGAGAGCTAGGCTTATTTCCTTTTACATTGCCAAAATTTACTAGTTTATTTAAAAATAAATAAATATGATGAATTTGCAAAACCTAATAAACTGCAGGATTATGGTTTTGGGCTGGGGAAAAAAATTAGTTATTTGGATTTATGCAATTTCGTGGAATGGTACGTTAGGAGTACTGTAGGGTTGATTGGGAAGTACTCGTCGCAATACTATTTTTTCACACTTAACCTATTTTAAATCTAAGGAAAATTGGTGTGGTAATGGAATGATCACAAAAAAAAACCATGAAAATAGTTAAAGAATATTAGGATGTTTTAATTAATCATAACAAACTAAACAGCATCTTTGATAGACGCTAGAGGGATATCTAAGGATACGTGCCTCAAATTTGAGGGCTAGTTAAATCATATCTTTGTTCACTTTGTTGTTTTCTTTATAGCTCAATCCTCTGTCTTTTTTAAGCCTTCAATTATCTTCTGGATTATTTCAGACTTTTTTGTATGATGATCTTCATTGGAGGTTGCATTTTTAATGAATTATCTAAATCGATATCTATAACGTATTCCACAAGCGAGCGGCGCACACAAGCGAGCGGCACACTTTTTCAACAACACCAATCTTCCCCCTTTCAATACTCTTTTCAATAGCTATCTTCATCGCAATTCTAATTCTCACAAATAATAACTGAAGCCAGGCTTATTCTTATTATCAAAATATTTAATAATAACAATAAATTAAATCTCAAAACTACTACCAAAATATATAATATCCCAAAAACAATCCTTTAATATTAACATACTAATATAACTTCAAAAATTAAAACCACTTCCAAAATATATAAACTTACAATATTAAAAGAATAAATTTTTATTGATACTATTCTTAATATAACAACACAATCTTTTTATTTCTAACTTTATTATATAAAAATTATAGCAAACATATTACTTCAAAATCAAAATACTAATAAATTCAAATTTATTAATATAAATTAATCTTTAAATCTTATTAAATACAAATTAAAATTCTGAACAACTATAACCCAAAAATATAATTACCAATATACTAAATATAAAAATAAAAAAATTATTACTAATTAATTCTAATTTATATTTAATATCAAAATAAAATATAATATTTAAAATACTAATATTTATAATTTTAATAAAATAAATTTTATAATAAAAATAATTATTAATATTATTATTATTACAAATTTTGATTATTATAATAATAAGATTATGCTAATATAGTTTGGTAATTAAAAATAAATTATAATTATTTAAAATATTAATACTTAAAACTAATTAGTACCACCATTTATTATTTTAATTAATTAATATTATTTTGAATATTAATATATATAATATAAATTATTTATAATTAAATAATTATAATTATTAATAATAATTAAATAAATAATAATATAAAAATTCAATAATTTAAGTATTTTAATTAATATATAAAATTAAAAATTATTAATATTTATTATTTATTAATATTAAATAATTATAAAAGTTATTATTTTATTAAATTTAAGTTATATATATAAAAATATAATATTATTTTTTTATATTTATTTTTTTATTTATTTTATTTATTTTAATTATTTAATATTATATATTTTAGATTATTAAAAATTACTTATAGTTATTAGATTAAAAATTTAATATATTAATATATTAATTATATTAATAAACTTAAATTCCTTTATACCTTTTAAAAAACATTTATTACTATAATAATTATTAAAAATATATAAAATAAATTTATTAAAACTAATATTCTATCATATAACTTAAAGAAAATACTTTCAAAATTAAATATTTAATTAACATCTTTTTCATATTTATTATATTTTACTACTACTTCAGAATAAACAATAAAAATATTAAAAATTTTTTTACAAATTATTATATAAACACAATTAATTAAAAATCAACTTATTAATAAATCTCCTACTATATTAATTACTATAAATCAAATTAATAAAAATATATAATTAATAATATACAAAGTAATATTTCTTTAATTTAAAATATTAATACTTTAAAAAATAAATTAAAAATTAAATAAATAATATAAAATAAATAAAAAATATCTTTAAAATAAAAAAATATTAAACATAAAAACTATTTACAGTTTATTAACTCAAAATCAAGTAAATATTTAAATATAAACTAATATTAAGTAATACAATATCTCCACAAAAAAAAATAACAGTCAATTATAATATTATAATAAATATAATCAGTTAAATTATAATATATGAATTTATAAATAATTATAATATAATTTACTAAATATATTTTAATTGTTTTTTAATTATATTATTCAAATATGGTTGAAGAGTTGACCAAAATCTAGTGCAGTGCTAAAAAAGTGTACCGTTTGTTTGTGTGCGCCGCTCGCTTGTGGAATATGTTATATGAAATCGTTATTACAACTATCCAAATCCAAATAACAATCCTGAAATTGGTAATATAGCTAGAATCTATAAGTTCGGTCAATGGCAGAGCTGTGAAACATATGAAGAAGATAAAAAGATCCTGTAATAAGTCTAGCAAGATGAAGAACAAAGCGCAGAAAAATAGCTTGAGAAGAAGACTAAAGAAATTGTAATGGAATATCTTGGGGATATGTGTGTATATCAAGAAAAGTTTGTTAGAGGTGAAGAAACCCAAAATAAGGATAAATATGAAAGTCTTTGAACTCCCATAAGCTGAAAAAGTAAAGTGCAGCATACTGCAGCTGCAAATGGAAACCAGTATGCAAAGCTTGGCAGTTGGTACTGGGCGGATAGCCTCGAGTCCGGGGCGCTACTGGGCGGACCTTAATTGGCTGAAATTCTATAATGTAGGCCAATAGTTTGTATTTGTTTCGGGAATGATAATACTGGGTGTATTGAAAGAAATCTGGGTAAAATACTTCATACTCTTATTTAAAACTCCCCCCAAAAATTTGATTAGGTTTAGGTAATGTTTCTTAGTATATGTGAAATTATTATATATAATTTAATTATAGATATAACTGATAAGAAGTTTTTCTTCTGTGGTTAAAAAATATTATAAAGGAATTTTGGATAATAGTGTACGTGGGTTCTTACCATCCAGTTGTTCCAGAAAAAACAATCTTGCAAGTTAGAGGGTTGGGGATTTGGCGGAATCTTGGTTTTCACTATTTATCGAATTTTCTTGCTGTGCGTCGTTCCTACTGATAATGTTGATTTTATATTGTTTTAAACCGTAGTCTCTTGAAGGATCGGCCTTACGTTTCTGACTTGTCATAGTGAACTACGGTGAATAGAAGACAGAATTTAAAAAATGGGTTCTGTGGCGAGGAAAAGACAAATTTGAAGTATGGCCTCCCCGTGGGAAGCCCTCGTTTATACTCATGTGCTGATGTCTAGCCTCTTTAAATTTGCTGCCGACCTCCGCTTCCCAGACCTGGGGTGACAAGATGATGCGGAAATTTGTTGATGGTCGGTTCGAAAGCAAATGAACTCGAGTTGGGGGCAGTATTGCAACAAAAGAAGAAGTATGCAGGTAAAACAAAGTTCTGGACAATCATAGGCATAAGAAGGTCTATAAAAGCGAAAATATTTAACCCGTAAGCCGCTAATATCCTTAAAAACCCACCAAGGCCTGGAATCGTCATAGATCCGATCATTTTGAAATGATCCAATGGCTTGAAGAACAAAATTGGCCCTCGATAGCCTTATAAACCTCCGTGTTGGGTAACATCGGGGATACAAGGAACAATGCCATCTAGAGAAGTGAACAGGAGATCTTCATACCCGAACCTAGAACTTTCTTTATAGGGAGTTGCGATGCCTTCATGGTGGGTAAAGTTGGGGGCGTGGGAAAAACTTGAAGACCTCCCTCGAGGAGTGAACCAAAAGCCCCCATCTAGGGGAGCTTCGATTCTTTGGAGATAGCCTACTCGCAAAATATTAGAGAGTGGCTTCTGTACGGTGTTCGTTCGTTCGATATCGCTTAGATCTGAGACAATGGCAGGAAGAAGGTCTCCGTGCCTCAAATCCCAAATGACATTGATCCGCAAGCGTGGTCGATATGTGGGGCCTGCAAATTCCAAGAAGCTACGCACCTTCGAGGCGCGAACGTATGCTTCTTGAGCTCTTAGGTAGCTCAGAACTATAAAGGTAATATCTTTATTGATTATTAGATAGTTAAATATCGAATAAAGGTTTTTTGAGAATCGGGGTGAATTGAAGTAGTTTCGCAAATACATGTGCCATATGAGTGTGCGGATCTCAGCAGGAAGTCCATGGTTCCATAAAATGGTGCCTTGACCCAGCATGGATGGCTGCTGCATCTTAAGAAAGATTTAGGAGGCTCGATTGTTTGGAGGAGAAAGAGAATTATCCATGGGCCTAGGCTTGGCCAATATATTGGGGCATCAAGGAGACCCTAAAAAAAAAGACATTCCGGAGAATACCCTTTATGTTTATATTATCGTAAATCAAGAAGACTAGTTGTGCACACATTCAGAACGCAAAAAAGAAATCTAAAAACAAGTGATTCGATTCCTCTGCCTGGACTCGAGGCCAATTCGACTTTTCTCATCGATCTGGGGGAATATTGCGTTGCGTCGTAAAAAAGAAACAGGGCACAGGTGGCTGTCTTCCCATGTCGATCCCGGGATCCCCGGGCCTTGGCGTACCGAGCCGACTCGTTACACACGGCCGGGCTCGACACCGGGGCGTCACCGCCATTTGGCCCCGCGCATGCAGAGCCACCGAACATCCTTGGCTGAAATGGGTAGCCTCGAGACCGGGCGCAGGGAGAAGGGCAAGATTGGGAAGGGAAACGAAACCGGTCGAACAAATTGTTCTTCCTGAAGTGATGAATCCCTCTTTTCTTGAGATTGAGAAATCATATATTCTGAAAGAGATAATATCGATCTAGGAATGTGAGGAGTTGGTAAAAACGATGTATTCTACGCTATATTTCTATGAGTACATATCCCAAACCAAACGAGTAAAGCAAACCGGGCATACCAGCCATATAAACGGAGTAACAATTTTTAAACTCAAACCATATCAATCAATGTTAATAAAATCGTCGCTAATTTACAGGCACAATAAGTAGAAAATTTTGATCAAATATAATACATTATAAGAAAAAGAGCAGGGTCGGAATATTAATATGTATAAAGGTAATTAAAGTAATGTCATGTTGATACCCCGCGATGGCCAGTGTTTGACCCGCGACGACGCAATCTTGCTGCGATAGAATCTTGAGAAGCTAAGATGCCCGTTTAATAACACGGGAAGGGGGATTTGAACGACTCTTCAGAATTTTCGATGCTTTTGACGTCTTCAGTTTTGATGTTTTAGGAGGGGTCGACCGCCTTTTTGGGACATTTGATTGCTTCGATGTCTTTGGCTTCGAATTTTTGGTCGGGTTGCGATTGCGATGACGTTTTGATTTGTGGGTATGAGATTGCGGGGGATTCGGGGGATTCGGAGATTTTACAGGATAACCCAGTTCTCTCATTTCGCGTGCCGTCAGATTCATTAGATTTTTATTCGGAGGGCTTGATATACTAGGAAGAGAATCATAAAGCCTTTTTTCGGCTTGATCGAGTTTCGGATTAGGTCGATCGAGTTCAGGGTCGTAGTCTGGAGTCTTGTCGTGTAGGAATCGACTGAGGGCTTCAGCATCCTCGCTAAATTGGTGCATTTTGGAATGTAAGGCGAATAACAAAACGTCTTGCAAGATCTTGTGAGGGAGGTTAACTGGATAGAGGACGGAGGATGAGATTTGAATCGGTTTTCTAAGAACGTTACGAGATGGAAGGCAGGCTAAGTTGAAATTTCGATCAGGATATTATTCGATCGAGGCGCCGGCAGAACTGCGGTACTGCGGGAAAAAACAACAACGCGAATTTGTAAATCACCAGATAGAATCAATCTATTTTTCATGTGCACCCGCTGCCTTCGCGATAAAAAAATGGTTGAATGGTTTTCGAGACCAGAGAAGTAGGCAGATTTGGGTGTGGGGGGGTGGGGTATGCGTACATGCATGTTCCCATACGGTTATTCCCTCACGATATGCCACCCTACCCTAGGCCTTTCGAACCCTGTGCCTAGTCTCAAGGCGTGTAATGCGAACGGAGGATTGCCCGATGCATGAATGCCTAAGCCTCTAGTGGACGATTCGCCTGCCCGATAGAAGTAAATAAAGTTACCTAGACCATGTGTCCACAGCTAGACACTTAAAAAGGCGCCGGAGGGAGGGAATCACCGCCCAGCAAAGTCGTACTGAACCTACGTACCAGCCCCTTTACACAAACGCGAAGCCTCAAGATCTTTTCGAAGTCAGTATGCTTCAACTGGTATTTATTGCAGAATAAACTAGATTAACCATCAAACAGTATCATGCCGCTTCTTTCTGATTGCTTTCCTGGGATTACTCCTAAAACAATCTTATACATTTTCCTAGTAACGGATTCAGCCAATGAATATACCTTTTTAGATAAAAAGGATGCCGAATGAGTCAAGAAAGTTCCTATCTTTTATGAAGAAATTAGCGTGGGAATGTTCTAGTGTGGACTTGAACTTTCTTGGGATGTGCTTTTAAAATCTATAATTACAGGTTTTTGTATTGGCTGTGATTTATCTTGTGAAATTTATATTCTAGCCAACCGTGAAGGGATCTCAATCCTTCTTGTTAGTTGAGTTTATTGCCGCATACATTTCAATTTTGTTTCAGGATTGCTTCTTCTTACAGACTGTTCCAAGTTTAAAACGAAAATTATAAAAGGAGGGAAACCTATTAAAACTTTGATAGCTGATGCCCCTACTACCATTTTTGGATTAAAATGGACTATCAAAATTGCTGGAACATATTGCTTAACTGTTATAATTCTCTGGAATGCTTTTGACTACAAACTCTATATAAAAGAATTCTGTTGATGAGTTCCTACCGTCCAGAACCCGCCGCAGCCTTCGCCTATTCAAAACCCAGCCCTCAATCTCCAGCAGCCACTAGAAGATCAAAAGTATAGGGACTGGAAGGTCCTCGGCAGCGGTGGCTTTGGTCAGGTGTCTTTACTAGCAGAGTGCTCCACCGGCGCCCTTGTAGTTGGTAAGCGCTCTGTATATGGTCGAGTAGCTAGACAGGAAATGGAGATCTTGAAGGAGCTTCGCCACGTAAGTAATCTAAAATTCTCATAAGGAAAATGGCCAGAAGTTATATTAACTGAGTTTACAGCCTTCCATTATCCGTTACATAGATCAGATTTATCCAGAACCGGGATTCTCGATGCTCATTATGGAGTACTCACCCTATGGAGACCTCACTAAACAGGATTTACGCAAATGGAATGAGACGGATAAGTTCGAATCATTTCACCAACTTTTGAGTGGCCTCGAATATCTGCACAACCGACAGATCATGCACCGAGATATCAAGCCCCAGAATATCTTGGTCATTTCACGGAATCTTGTGCAGCTCAAATATATCGATTTTGGACTGAGCAAAAAGTTCGCGGAACCGATGTCAGATAGTCTTGGGACGCTAGGATACCGAGCTCCGGAATACTACAGTAAGAATGGAAGTATCTCGTTCTCATCTGAAGTATGGGCACTTGGTCTAGCCTTTCTTTTCTTCTATTTTTCCAAGACCCAGATATTTAAGGAGGAGCAGGCAAGTTACTTCGGAAGCTCCGCGTGGTATAAACGGGTTCACAGATACGCACAAAAGGTAGATTCAGAGCGTGCGCGAGTTATTCTCGTCAACATGACGAAATCATCCCAAACTGAGCGTTGGAAGATCAAAGTCGCCCTAAAATTTATACAGAAACAGGCCTCAGATATGTCGATTGGGCCTCTTACGCGCGGTCAAAAAAGACAGCTCAATCTAGTAGATCTCAATGGGACAACGGACAAAGAACAACCTCCTGCCATAAAAAGACAGCAGACCACCAGAAAGAAAACAACTGCGGGGGAAGGAAGAACTACCAAGAGAAAGTGATATTTCTTCAAGAATCTGTGTATCGCTCAGTTTTTGTTCTATACGCATCTATGTATTTCTTCAGCGAGAAATAGGAAATTTCCTTCCTCGATTAACTAGTCCTTAAAATAATCGTTTTCCTAATTTAGAATTGTCTAATTTAGAGCTAGTTCAAAGTATTTTTAGCATTCCCAAATTAGTATTGTGTTGGGCCTGTTGCATTCAAACGCAGACCTTTTGCGGGGTAGCTATACACAGAAAATACCAGCCAGATTATCACGAGGAAGAAATGTAATGCAATCGCTTCGGTGAAAGAATCTTATGAATTGCGACACCTCGACCCCGTTGGCAAATGAACAGACTAGGTAACATCGACCAAAATCCAACATGCACAACAGGCCATATCCTTACTACTTTGCGAGCCGTGTCCGTTCTACGGGATTCCGGAACTCCGGAACATTAGCCTATTGGTAAATTTGACTGCTGCCCCCACTGTTGATATTAATAAAGTAGTTTGAAGGAGTGCTACGAAATCCAAGAAATGGAAAATCACCTTTTGTCCTCCCAATATGCAACTCCTCGATGAATCTTTCTCGTGCCATTTCTCTCTCGAGCAGTACGATTTTCGGTAATCCGACGCATACAATACTCGAATAACCAATGACGACTCTCAGATTGTTCGATTATATCCGAAGATTCCGTCGCTTTCATCATTTCGCGAATAAGAGGTCGATCACCCTCATTCTCAAATTGATGTATTTCAAGTAGTTCAAAAAATCTATTTTGTATTGCTTTTTTGAGGCTGACACTTTGCCTAAGATAAGTAGGAAATTTTTTCGAGAATTGGTCTTCATATTCGTCTAATACGATTTCGAGAATTTCCTTGTCCAAAAATGTCAACATCGGCCTTTTGGGACAATTGCAATAAAGCAAAAGTATACCTGTATTATTGCTAGAATATTTCTCATAAGACTTATTCCATTTCGGGCTCCTTGCTCTTGATGCCAGTATTCATCACTAAAAGCTGCACTGACATGTGTAATAGTCATATTGTTCTGTCGTCCCAGCCTCGGTTTGGGAACATGAGGAATGCTTTGTGTGGTTTGTATCCCATCAAGGCTTGAAAATCCGGGGAGGGTCGCCATAGTCGATTATTCTTGTGCTGTGACTGAAGTTAATGGGACAGGACGCAGTTGAATGAAGGTGCTAACCCTTGATTTTAGACCTGGTGCCATGGTGCCATCGCCAAAGCGAATCTCTTTGTGGTGGGGGAAGATGTTGACGTGTCATATATGCATATATGCCGGAAGGGCGTGACTACCCCACCCCATTGATGCCAAGAATAAACCATGTAGGAACGAGGCCAGCCTGTGAACGGGGCCCGTGGCCGGGATGTACCACCGAGTCCCCGGAATACAGTTGACGAGACAACCCGGAACCCGGCTCAGTTGAGGAGGATACGATAACGGGGCAGGTTGACCAACACAAAAGCTGACAACAGAACACAACAGGACAATGTCTATCCCGATGAAGGCCGGGCACCATAGGAGGGAAACGTGAAATAAAACGGGAGGGTAGGTTGTCTCTTGTCATCAAGGCCGAGCAGTTTCTTCGCTGGTAGAAATTCATATCTTTGCCTTACGCAGCTGATAGCTACACCTCCAAATATCAAAATATGTCGTCTGTCAGTTTACCTCCTTTAAAAAAGACGTTCGCATCGGTATGTATATTAGCTTGTTCAAGCCGCTACCTTCGAGGTTTGCTGATCGGACATATGTCACGCATTATGAACTATTTGCTCGGCATGACCTTGGAGCACTTGCCGCCGTGGTGATGAAGATGGCTGAGAGAATGGAGTCCTTAGAAAGAGATATTGCCTTTACCAGAGGCGCGCAAAACTATGCGGCTTCAGGAAATGGTCATCCTGTCCCTCAGCAATGGAATGGGAACTTGCCGATGTGAACTGAAACATTAGATCTCTTTCAATGTACCCTAGCCGATGATAGTAGTGGCACGTCGCCTAAAATTTTGAATGAATAAAACAAATATTTCACATACCATCTTACTCATGCAGTCCAACTGACAAAACACCCGTAGCATCATAAAATCTTGTTTCACAGCTTGAAGTCTAAGCAGCAATGTCTCAGCTGTAGGTGAATATCATGCGCGTGCATGGGTGCAGATTTCTAATAGCTGGCAATGCCGCGCATTGCATTTCACCTTTTGGGGTAGCATGGTTAAACGGCGCCACGTAATATTCAGAAAATCCTGGCATCATACGGAGCTCGAGCTTTCTGACGTTATTACGGTTCGGAGTGAGGGGTAAAGGTCGCCGTTCATGTGCATGTTCATGTGCAATGAGGTGTCACTCGGGCACAAGTGAGTTTTTGATGCACTCGTGAGGCATAAGTCAGTTGAATATGGGACCTTAACGCCACCTCAGCACTCCATCACCAGGTGGTACCGACAGTTATCTTTTTTCTCTCTGTGATAGAATCCGTCGGTCACAGCAGACTCGACCTACCGAAAACTCTATTAAAGAGAGGAGGTTGGTGCAGGAGCTTTCATTGCATTAACCAGAACAATTAGCCGCTAAAAATTCGGAAACGCCTCCCGTCACTAAAGTTTTCGTGCTACACCTTCATCAAAACTGTAAGGACTCTTACTTTATCTTGGCCCCAAACTCTTGACACTCACAATTGATTGATAGTCCCGAACCTGCCCCTATGCCTTCTCCTACTCCATCTGCCCCTCACTCATTGGTGGCTACGGATGACCGGCCTAGCCATGCTCAATATGACTCACGCGGATCCATCGACCCAATGGGCGACGGAGTTAAAGATAATGGGCTGACTTTGGAAGACTTGTACGGAGAAGTTTTGAGGGCTGACGCAGATATCAAAGAGGTGAAGCTTTGGGCCTGTCTCTCGCTAACTCTCTCCTCGATGTCATTGGTTATTTTTCTTTGGGCTTATCTTCCAACGCTGGTGAACATGAATATTAAGTTGATCTCGGCATTCAAGAGAGCTCCACATCAGATTCTTCGTTAAGTCTTTCATGTAACTATTTTACATATCCGAAACTATAAATCATTATTATATATAAATACACTGTTATAAGGCAATTAAAGAAGCGCTTACATTTATCCCATCTTGAAGTTTTTAAGTCGTTGCTATGATCTTGACAACTAAAGCTAGAAGTAAAAGGAATTTGAAAGCGACATGAACGTTATTAAGCGTAACAGTCTTTACGAGTAGAGTCTTCGAAAAATTGATCCCAGTGATCTTCCCATTCCCATCCCGCATCTCCCGGGTCACGATCTTCAATTGAAGCGGGCTCATTAAAGTTATCAAGTATCAGCTGAGGATTATAACTAGATTTAATCGGTACTGTGGCTTCGTTTGTTTTCTCGTTGCGCAGCGTTGTTAAGATCGGGGGCATGCCTTCCGCATTAGGTGGGGGGTAGCTGTTGGAAGCTCGCTGGGTCTAGAAGCCGGCGCCGCAGAGCTAGCGTTCTTCCGAATTTTCCACCCTCTACGTTGGTATTCCAGCTGATTTTTTCTATATTCAAAAATTTTAGATAAGAGTGAATCGCCACACGCCCAAACTTTGGACAAAATCACGTACGTAACTTCAATCTGGCGTTCCTCTTTTAGAAGAACCGAAACAACACCTAGGCTAACGCGCCTATTTAAATAATGTTCTTGAATGAATTCTCGGTGAGAATCCCAGTCCTCTTTCGATAAAGTCGTCTTTTTCGAATAACGCCTCTTATTGGTGGTATGGTTTGAAGTTTGCATGTTACTGCAATAGTTAATATTTGGAAGGCAATATTACAGTTTGGAGAGAGCGTAAGGCGAGATTATGAAAGGTCTCGTAAAAAAAGCAGGTAGCGCGTGAAGTTTATTTTTTAGAGAAGTCTGTAAACCAGGCGTGCAATAAAATATTTGTGGGGCTTAAGTAGTCTCGGAGCCGGGCTTAAGGGTGTTCCTATACCATAGTCGTGCCTGGCTCAGCTTTGGCTTACGGATAGATTTCCCTCGCCTTTTCCAGTCGGAGAGCTTCGGAAAGGACACCCTAACACCCCCATTCCGCTTTCTCTACTCGGAGTATAAGATGGCTGGTATGGAACCATCTCACAGCATGCAAAATAAAAGCGATTACCTCAACCCCTTCACTGCAGACCTTGCTACCTATAGATCTTCGATCATACCCTCATACCATCATACTTATCAACTCAATATGGCATCACCAATATCAGTAAGCACTCCTGGAGTTGAAGATTCAATAGAATACTATCAAGTCTAATTTTCTTCTAAATTTAGGTTTCACCATACGCAAACCTACCTCCAATGCCCCCTATGGAGAGAGCAATGGTGTCTATTAATTATAATACAGAGCCACATCAATATGCAAGAGGGTCAACATCGGCTCCGGGAGTTGTGTCGACTAACCCTTATTACGGACCTGTTGGAACTATCGCGCCGGTTTCCTCAGACCATTTACCCAGCGCACGGCTACCGGAGATCTCCAGGAAAAGGCCACTGATTGAAGACCAGCAACATGATGCTACAGCCACAGCTCCGCAACGGCCTTTGCAGAATGATATATATATGGAATCAGCCCGCTTGTTAGCGGAGATGTCCCAACACTTGCAGACTGCTACGAAAGATTTAATTGCGTCTTTAAGTCGTGAACGAGACCAGGGGAGGAAGATTTTGATTCTTACAGCACGTGTCAATTTCCTTGAACGAGAATTGGCAAGAGTACCACAAGAATTACAAGAAGAATGAAGTGCGAATTGATGGTGGACTTGAAACTTTCCTGTAGCTATGGTTCCTTACTAAATAGTAACATTTAAACTTCGTCTGGGACATGTAAATCGTTTGAATTAGGAAAGGAAAAAAGCCTCAGCTTCAACGGCAAGCACTATTGAATGATTGACATTCTCCTTCTCTTCCTTCCTGACCCACTTAGGTATTTTATGTGGACGGGGTGCCTTTGCCCGTTTGCATTTTTGGTCGATCTCCGAGGTTTCTTTAAGCATATAAAAGGCTGTGTGGCGGATAGGACTTGGACTTGGACTGGATCTTTTTCTTTTTAAAGAAGGGGTTTTGCTTATCGGAACGTCTCTTCCCCACCGCAGTTTTGGTTGGTATTGACGTTGTTCTTCACTAGAGAGTGGGCTTTTTTTCTGGCGGTTCTCTAATTGTTTCATATCCACCAGCAACAAGGCTGCCCACCGGGTAATCGGCGATAGGGGGATGATTTCGGGTTCGGAACTACATGGGGGGGCGGCCTTTGACCCCAAGATTAGTTCGGAATTCATGATATTTAGAGAAGTTGAGTAGATGTAAGATATTCTTGGTAAGAGGCTTGAGAACTAGATTGTAGAGCGTTCCAGGCGACCGATAGTGCATGAAGAAGCGAGAATTTCGTATGCTATGACATGCGCATGCTTTATGCCCTGATACTAGAGAGATAGGGGATGTTTTGAAACGCGCGATATAACCGTCAGCAAAGCTTTACAGCGCGAGTTAAAGTCTACATGCGGAATAATCCGATGGCACATATTCACGAAGCTATTCGCGTCGACTCAGATTTAGCATCGACACCAGGCTTCTGGCTGTGAGTCTCGGGTACTAAACAACTTGTGCTCCGAAAACACAACACAACACAAAAGCGTGATTATGGCGATCCACTTTTGTACCACCGTCGCGCCGATAATCTCAATTGGGGTTTGGCCGAAAACAGTTAGCGAACATGACCTTGATCACCAACAAAGAGTTCCCGTAACTACCAACGGGAATGGGGTATAGCTGAAACTCCTAAAACCAAAGACTATGGCAAATGCGGGGCTGGTTTCTTTTTCATGAGGAAATAGGACCGAGACACATCCATCCTCCTCATCAATCAAGAAAACTTTTCTTTATGCATGTTACATGGCAGCTATGGGTTTTCCTTTTTTTTAAAAAGCTGAGATTCTTCGTTTTAGCATTTGCACGACCGCTCAAGGTAGTCTCGGTGACCCTTCTTGTGTTGACGCTGTTGTCCTTTTTTGTGTTGAGTGTTGTCGAATACAAATCAGGGTCAGCTACTCTGTCTGTATCGATATCTCAGCCACATAAACGAGACCAGCCACATACCCCTCCGAATCCAACTGATCATCACAAAGCCCCACAAAGCTTCAAGACTATCATTACTCAACCGGCACCTCCAATTGCAACTTCACAATTATGTCTGACCAGCGCTTGAGAACTGCTTCTACTTCAGCTGAGGGTTCTCAGGCAGCATTTGAAACGGCCGTAGAAGTTCTCTCTGGGTTTCGGGAAGAAAACCCCTTACCCACCACCAATCGCCGCCAGGAGGCCTCCTCGCCTTGGATTCCCCAAACGGCAGAAGAAGCTGCATATGATCAATGCGAAAAACTTAGCACAACGACGACAATGGCTAATGTGCGACGAGGGCTTGGAATTCCATCTGGAACAAAGCATAACGATTATGTATGGCTGCAGCTATCAGTAAGTCCGATCAATACCCCCACGGTAGTCCAATTCAGATGCTGAGGCATAGCTAACGTATAACGTATCAGGATTTGGTGGACGAAGCGATAAAAGACCTTCATTACGAAATTGAAAATGTTGCAAATTTAACTAAAATTAGTCAAAAAATTGAGCATTCGGCTGCGTGGGGATATTGTGATCACCAACGGCCAGCCTCAGCTTATGTGCCAGTGCTTATTTCTCGTTGGAAAAAAAGCAGGCGGGACCCGAAACAACGTAGGGGGTTTCGTTAACCCCCCCACCACGGCTGAGAACACCCTCCACAATACTGTCGCGTTGCCAGTGTCGCAAGCATTGCTAGCGTCGTAAGTATCACCAGCGTCGCAAGCATTGCCAGCTCCGCAAGCGTCGTCAATGTCATTACTTGTTCCTGTAATTAACCCGCTCACTTCTTGAATGCATGCATCTTATGCACAATTAACCCTCATCTGCAGCTTCTGGCGATCAGAGCACTCAGCTACTAGAATTTTAAGGGGTCCGAGCGGTCCAGAGCCGGTGAAAAGAATATGCCACCGGGCCGGATGGCGACGAGACTACCCAATGCCCATGTTGTCTATGATGGTGGTCTTGAGGTTCAACATACAGCCTATCCTTTCAACCCGACTATCCAAGAACTTAACTCATTTCTCATCTCATCACCGCATCGAAATTCATCTTATACTTTATTCTGAATTACGGTAGTTTTGATTGATTGATTTGCCAAGATGTAATCTCTCCCAATCTCAACCGACGTCAAGGTAACGAGCACTTGATTTCAATTAATCAATTCCTTTGGAAAACGTTTGCTAACGAAAAAGAATCATTCAAGTAGTAACGGGACAGCATCACAGAGGCTCTGCTACATGCCAGCAGCGAAAAAATGAGGCGAACACCTCTTCCTAGAGAACTCAAAATGGCGCTTCAACTCATACAAAACCTTCTGCATATGCGCATCTGACCCGCAGAATCAAAATCTGAATCTACTCTTTGATACCCTTAGTCTTCGCGGCGATGCTCTTCACGCCGACATTCCATACAGCGAGCCTACTACAGCAGTTATACCACCCAAAATGGACAATCGAGAATCTACGGGCAACCAACAGCTAGTTATAAACTTTGAGTTTCGGGTTGTATTCCAGCTTGAGAAAGTTCTCACTCACATCAAAGAAAACAATAGAAAGCAAAATGAGCTCTTCCTGAAGTAAGAAAATTTTATTCAAAAGCAAGATTTTTAGGAAGCTATAATTTTCGAAATTTTCGAAATGCAAAAACAATTTTTTTCTGAATTTGTAGTAATCAAGAAAGCACTTGCTCTTTACATCCTGATTTGGCAAATATCGTATATACACATCAAAGGCCATAGCCCCCTCCCCAAAACTTCCAATAGCTACGGTTTTATTTTCTCCTTTCGATCACTACGCACAAGAATTCGAGGCTTGACATCTAGAGAATCAGACCATCAGGCGACCAGAATGGCGAGATGAATCAGATGAGCTCGACGACGGTCACCAGCGGGCGTAGTTAATGTGCAACCGCCGCATTTATTACACCGCTGCAATATATCCGCACTTGGATTATGCAAGATTCCGCCACCATGGGTCATATGGCATGCACAGCGCACCATTATAAATCAGACATCATTCTGAACTATGCATCTTTTAATCTATGTACCGAGCCCCCAACACGTAATAATACAGATCTGTGCGTATAAACAACAAACAGACTAGTCAGTAGGTTGTCCGCAAGGTAATCATACATCCTAATATACTCGCTGTGTGATGCGCAATACACAGTAATACATAACAAGTTGCCTCTTGAGGAAGTTTGCCATTATTAACAAGTTTTGTACGATAGCTAGCTATAACTAGAAGTACTACCCCACGCCCCCACATGTAACCTTCCTCGGGATCTTGCTCGTAGGCTATCCTCAAAGCCTACGCTTTAGTGTGCTTGGTATCAATAGGTGGCAGCGGAAGGCGTTTATAAGTGTTCAGTCGTGGGTCTGGAGGCGGTGGTTGTAGTTTACATATAACTGAACTGAGTGTACAATCATCACTCCAACGTAGTCCATTCATATGTAGCGCCACTCTCCAAAAGGAGTGACTAACAATGCCGATTCAAATATTGCAAACAAAGCATTATATACTATGGGAACAAGAATAAGTATACGAACATCTGGCCTTGTCTCGTCGCCAGACTCCTCAACTGTGTGAGGGTCTGGCGACGAGACAACATCTGACCCCGAAACCACTATGGACTAGTCTATTCTTCGTAAATAGGCCTAAATGAAAGCATCATATGCATGTATAAATTGACCTTTTTTGACTACTAAGATATGGAGGCAGTGCTAGCAGAGCACAAAGTAAAATTATCTAAATACAATAGAAGAGTAGGCAAGACAATAATAGGTAGTTTAACAAAAAAGACGCTTGTTACGACGCTTGTTACGACGCTTGCTACTGCGCTTCTCCGCCTCTTTCTCCGTCTGTTTCTTTTGTATTTTCGCTAGTCTGGGGTCGCTTCCTGTATTTTCGCAGAATTACGGCGTTCTACTTTAGGCTTAGTCGATTTCGTATGTTGTCTTTGTCGTTTCTTTGGTATCTTTTTTTGATTGAGGCGAGCCATTGGGAGGCTGAGTTCCTGCACAATTTCCTAAGCAGGGGATTCACTATTTTGAAGGTAGCTAGCTCGAATCAGGTGTGATCGAAACTGGGGATAAAAGATATGGAGCGAAGATGTGATTGTCCGGGTGGGTAATTGCTGGCCCCGGTGAACTCGGAAGCTCGTTGTCCCTGTCATTGATAAGAAATCCTTATCCCGCGGAGGAATCTGGAGTCACGAAACGCAGGGCAAAGGCGCGGTCCTCTGAGGATGTTGGAGGCTCATTGTCATCAATAGGAAGTTCTTATTATCCGGAGTTGCATGTGTCTGGTAAATAGGATTGGAAAATTAAAAGACGTTCAAGCTCCTGATCTTCGTAATCATAAGGTGAGTCAATTGCTTTAAAAATACCAGCACAAGTTTTGATACTTAAAATAGTTAAACTACCGAAATTATAAATTCCACCAATTTTTTTAGATTAAGTGGGCTGAATAGGTCGCAGTGAATGCTTTGAATTTCAACATTACAGAGATGAATGATATCAGACAGGTCTGATTTTGAAATTGACCGATTTTGATCGCGTTGCACATCAGACGAGATCAATTAACTGAGCTAGCATTTGAGTTGGATGAGATCTAGTAGAAGGTCAGTTGTTAAAGTTCACTAAAAGCGCCTCCAGACCAACCAAAAGCAATTAGAAGGGCACTAACGCAGTATGTTCCATTTTGACGATGGTTTTCACGAATTCTTTGATCGATTGGTCAGGAATATGTTGCCGTGCGTGGCGTGGAATTGATTTCTTGAGAATCCATCAAATGAAAACTCGGTCATGCCATGCGTTCAAATAACTAATTCTATCAAAAGAATACGAAAATCATTGTCACAATGGAACATACTGCCTCAGCTCTTTCCAAGACAGCTAGGAAAGATGGCAACTCGAAACACCAAGAATCGGTGCGGCCAAGCTCCGACGCATGGTGACAAATGCCGGTAGATCCTGCCGGATGATGATAGATGCTGACAAACGATGACGAATGATGACAAAATGATGGCAAATGCTAATAGATGCCGGTGGATGCTGGTGGATGATGATAAATGCTGACGAATTATGACAAATGTTGATACATGCAGATAATTGCGCTCGTGAAAAGCCGAGCGAGTTCAGGCTTGGTGAACGATTAGTAGCTGACAATTCGAGGGTCGTTGCATAGGGAACTGCAAAGACCTGCTGACCGTGCTTGCCCCTAGAGTAGAAGAATTTGTATTGAATCATCTCTTGGTTATCAGGCCATCATTGCATAAAAATGCAAAGCTACCTTTCGGATTTCAGCATAGCGAATACCATTGGTGGGTTCACTCCTACCGAGATGCATGCTAAAAAACGCCGTCTGCTGCCTAAAAGCCAGCCTCGAATCCAGGCGCTTGAGGCAGGGAACCAAGATGACAGACGTCTCCTGCATGGTTGAAGGATCCAGAGGACTAAGGCTTCCCCCGGAAATTCCCCCGGAGGACTGAGTATCGAACTGTATCGGCTATCTAGAAGCAGTCTCCGTGGCTGAAGATCCAGCTAGAGAATTACAAGCTGAAAGGCGGAAGATGAATATCCGCTGTTGAGACTGCTGTAAATAAGATCGCAGTTGTCTTCGATATCTGATATTTTTCGATATTATTGATGATATGTGATGTTTCAATACGATTTTCTGGTTTCGAAGTAGATATTATATCTCATTGTAGAGTTATTGCAATTCTGTTGGTTCTTTTGTGGAGGAGAGAAAAAGAGAGAATTACGAGCTTTGTTGGGAGAGGGGGGCTTTTATAGACAAATCTCCTTCGGGATGCCACCAGACCCCGGAGCGAGATCACCCCGGACGGTGGCACAAATTATTTCAAGAATTTCTAAATTTCCAAATTGGGATTAGAATGAATAGTTTGGCAAACATGAGCAAACACCCCAGTATTAGTGTGTCCAAACAAACTTTCCTAATTAATAAGTTTCCCTCAAAACAAACTTTCCTAAAAGGGCCTATAACATACTATCAGGAAGTTTCCCTCATTTCTTGGCGCTGACTATTTAAGCAGCGTGTTCCCACCACCCTCTTCTCTCATCATACTTACCTTGTGAGAAGGTCGCGAGATCATGAAGTCGTGACCTTTCATTCGTGAGTTCGCATTGCACAGCGCGATACTTTCACAGTGAGTGAGTGTCTTCGGGCACTCACCTCGCGTTATTTTTGCTTTCATACCGAAGATGTCTATCTTCAATTTTATTTTTTCTTGATGCCATAGACGCTGTTTCTATGGGTTGAGAAGAATAAAATCACATCATTCATACAAGGAGAGTCTCGACGTTCGACAATGGACATCACGTTAGTTGGACTCCAACGTTGCAACTCCAACGTTGCAACTCCTAGCCCAACCACGTTGGAAGGTAGTTACATTCCAAATTTAGGACTCCTATAAACGGGTCTAGTGTTGGGATGTTTCAGTAGTATTGGAGGAAGCTCAATGTCGGTATGATGTGGTTGTGCATGTATTCAACTTAACCACGGGTAGATTCAGATAGTCTAGGTAACTTATTTCATCTTGGATCTTAGGATCCCATTGGATTTAGTTAAGCTCTGCGGGCCTTTAATATCATTACGCTTCTACTGTCATAGAAAATGCCCAACGATTATCACCAAAACGATCCTAAATTGGGCATATAATATGCCCATCGATGCACCCTGAGAGCCACCAGCCTGGAGCCTGCTCCACCGGCGTTTCTCATAGAGTTTGTTTTATTTTTTATAACCATGCTAGGCGATTAGCTACGAGCCTATCCTCTAGTCTCTAGTCTAGACCCATAGCTAAGTATATTTTTAGTCACTGTTTGCTGTTGATATAATATATAATTACTAGTATATTTGCTATATTTGGGCGTTTGGCGCCGGACATGTCCAAATATATTAGTATGTTCGCTGGGCCAGAGTCCACAAACGGCGTATAACGAAGTACTTACGACTTTCTTCGCAAGTGTATTAGCCTGCCTCGGGCTGGACTTGTCACGATGAGAATAGGTTGCCCCGTTCCCAGCCTGCCATGGCGACGAACGATTCGAATTGAACAAATTCTGGCTTGGTAGTCTAGTTCTCTCGCGCACCTGAGGCAGACATTCTGCCCGGACTTCTCTATCCTCCGTTTCAATATCAGATCGCCTAGCTTAAGCTCTAGACTATACGTATATACGTTGGTGTTCTACAGCTACAACTTAGCTCAGCATCCGTGGCCACGGCATCGTCATAGCTATCATAGCTGTTACGCCACTATACACTAGCATACAAAATATCGAAACTAGAGGCTCGCGCTTCTTAGTCTAACTCTGGGACTTCCTTCAAAGCGGACGCCGAAATTCCGCCTTATACTGCATTATTCTACTATATAACTTGAAGTTAAAAATTAAACAGAACCACCCCCCCCCTTCTTTCATGACAGTCGGGCATATATATTGATAGTATATATATATGCAGAGCGTTAGAAAATGGACTCAAGGTGATAAAGTTTCAAGCCACCAGGCAAGACCTTATTCTAAAACCATGGCCCCTTAGCATGAAAAACTACAATCAAAAATCTTAAGGTTTCCAAGTCGATAAAAGAAATTTTTTTTTATTCTAGTACTATTAATTTTTTGGCCTCCATAAAGCTTCCGTAAACCGTCTGACACAATCCTGAATTTGGATATTCGTATTTCTGAAGAAGTTCCATCTGAGCCATTTGGCCTAATGGTGGGACTAAGTGTCTTGTGAATGAATTCTCATCTAAGTATCCTTCTTGTCGCATCTCTTGAACCTTCATCACATTAGGACTTGGCCACTAAGAAATAACGGCCAGGTTCGATCCGTTTCAATTTAGGACTACGAATAAGATAATGGTTTCTAGCCCTTGTACAGCCATCTGGGCGATTTCTAAACCTTGAAAGTGAACAACCCAGGTGTCCACAGCAATCAATGCCACCTGAACCAAGAACAGTACCACCCCGACTAATATCTGAGGCCATCTTCTAAATTTTATGAACACGGTGATATTCACAATATGGTTGCCGGTCCAATAATATTCGATTATTTTGTCATTGGGTGGTATACTAATATCGAGCACGGCGTATCTGAGCTGTCCTGGGGCTGCTCGCGCTAACTATATATAGGTATTTAATAAAATGTTTTTTTAGATAATAATACCTGCGTGTAATCTGATTCATTTGGATGTGGGCAGTATTTATATGTAGATGTTTACGCACTCTGGTGGTCTGGATATTGGAGAAACGCTTACATTGAGTTTGAAGGTTTTAATAGTGAAGTATTGGAACGTGTTTCGGTTTGCTTTTTAATTCTGTTGATGTATTCTATATCTAGATTGTTGCTTGGGATCCTAGAAGGACTCCCGGCTTCGTGACTTTGCCTAAAGGGCTTTGGATATATATATATACGAAGTATATTAGTATGATATGTTGTACTTGATTAGTTGGTGCGACTGGCTGGCTTGAGGCAGGCGGTATTGTACCTGGTGTTAGTTCGACCGGGTCCGACGAATGGTCGCTTCTGCCATGCCAAACTTGCTTTTGCAAAAAAAATGATAAGATATCCAAGCTTAGGAACCCTAGGATGTATATTAGTAAGGGTGAGCATGATATTAATAGAATTGTACTGGGCCTAAAGCTTCCTTCAAAATCCGAGTAAGTGTTCTAGGAAGATAGAGTTATAGGGCAGATTGAATATTATTAACGGGCGAATATAGTTTCACTTTTATTGATATTTCATAATATATAGAAATAAACCGATAAGTCGATCAACTCCGGATATATTCAAAATTAATTGCACACATTCGAACCTCTAATAGTCTCCAAGTCATCTCCAGTCTAACACGGTGTAGAGGGTTGAGTCGGTGCACTGTTATATACATTTTGAGTCTTTAGCTATAGGAGGACTGGTTACTGACAATCTCTTGTGTCCTTCCGGCAGAGGGATCGGAAGGAATAGGCCCTCTTGCCCGGATAGCAAGTGTCGGAGACGATCGCCACCAACGTATAGCGTAGCTTTATGAGACATGCTACTAGGATATACAGCGGCACAATAAGCCGATCCTCTAAGGATGCTGGTGGGCATATCATCTTCGTTGATTAAATACAATCGCCCAACGTCAATACCAGTAACAGAATTAAGCGGAAGTGACCATACTACGACTACCGTGACGATAAACTTGTAAGTACTTCGAACGCGAACTTTGCTCCAAGTTTAGAGCCAATTAGATAAAAACTGAGCAGATCAAGAGACTTACCCCCAGCTAGCTGACGTATTCGCAGCTCTCGGATAAGGTCTCCAGGGTCTTCCAGGTCGAAGTGAAGAAAGCTCCAATACTTGCGAAACTCCCGGCCTCGTTTCCTATGCTTGAGAAGACCTCCTAGAGGAACCCAGTCAGTCCCTACCACCCCTATCCCGCGATAGGGACCCCAGTGTGACTGCCCCATGTTCTGCAGTTTCGAGCCTCAGCTCAAGCGCGCGCAGTCCTCGATAAACTTGGATTTAGAAACCAACTGTTGATAGTGTATTCCCTTTGCGGGGGGGTCTTGGTAGAAATGAAAAGGCGTTATTCTAATTTATGGGAGCCTGATCCCAGAATATCGGTCAGAGATGAGCATGTGAGAGAAATATAGTTAGTTTAGTCATCAAAAGTTTATAATTTAAGCTTTCAAGATATATTGAATAGGCCTGGGTACGAGACCAACGTAGGTGGGGAGCGGGGGGGTTAGCAAACTGCCAACTTGTAATTGCTCTTCTAAAGCTAAATATTAATCATGATATCATCGCATAATTTTGTAGTTACTATTAGTGCTCTAAATTAATATATTCTGATTCCTTTCATTTTATATCTTGCATGATCTTGCAACCTCCAGCGTAAATCTATCATTCACTTTTTTAGTAGTGGTGGTAGTAGTAGTAGGAGTAGTAGTAGTAGTGGTAGTGTTATATTTTTGCGGTATTACATCGGATTATCAGAAGTGAGCAAATATATTGTAGAGATGGATATGACTATTTGAGTATTTCCTATTATAGTAATTCACATTTTCTCAAAGCATCGCACGACAAAACCCCCGGAGCTAGACCCGAAGCTTCAGCTGATTCTTACTCTAAGCCAGTGCATTCTCATTGTGCTACCTTTGGACTTTGTTTTGGATTTGGCTTCTCGAAATGGGCACGGCACATATCAGCCGACCGCTCCGTGTGAAAGTCTGCACTCATTGGAGGAGTGTAGTAGCCCAATCATATTGGCGAAGAGTTGCATCTCAAAGTCAGGACTCAAGCCTATCCCTAATATCCATCATAACCCTTTTATCGTCCCAACCCGAACGGCGGACCGAAGTCAGTTCTAGGACTGATCAAAGCCCGCAGCAACTTGATAAACGCCAAACAAGTTACTTGAGAGTCGTTCAAGAATCAGATACATCCGCATGGCGTACCTATTGCTCGCCCCCACAAGCGCTTCAATCACGATATTTATCGTAAAATTTAAGGGAAGTGTCTAGTTTTCGATCTTTGTGAGCTGCGGCCCTAGCCTATCGTGTAATAGGGGGTGCGGGTGATCAACAGGTCCGGCGGAGGCAGGTTTACTTTTTCCCTGACCAGGTGGTGCAATGGTTTGCATAGCAGGGGTTGAGAAACCGGACGGCGGAGTAGGCTCGGCTGGGGTTCTAATCCCTGCTAGCTGAAACCTTGAATTCGCGAGTTCCAATCATTGGCGGGAAGATTTTCGATGGAATGAGGTCCTACTTGCCCGACAGCCGACTAGAATCCCGGAGGTACATGTACAAGCAATGAAGTACACCTTTTCACGCCAAGACCAAAGCATGTTCCCACCCAAAAAAAAATTCAGCCTTGGGACCGGTAGGGTTAGTTTACTCGATGGGACAAGAAACATCAGGCCGATTCCAGACCCGGGTTCCCGCGACTAAACTGAGAGATGTCCGCCACCCTGGCGCAGCATGAATCAGAGTTTACTGCTGGGCCATCAAGTGCCCAGCGGCCACCACGCATCCCAAAACCGAAAACGCTCAAACACGGCCTCTCGCAATCTGTGGTGCAGGAAGCGTTTGAAGTGGACTATTATTTATCCAAAACTGATAACTGGAAGCATTTCAAAATTGCAGCAGTTGTAAAAGTCCTCAGGGTAAGGAAATATAGCTCATATTTTTTATATACTTCTTACCATCGGCTTCTGCCTGCATGGGTAGCTAATTCAGATATATAGAGCTGTTGCGAGGGCCCGATTTTAGAACATAAATCCGAGTTTGAGCCTATCGTAATTGGATTCAAACATCAAAGTGAACATCTGAAAAACAAAGTTTATGACAAATTTATTAATAATATCTATTCTGGTAATATTAGCCCGAAGCTTCGGGAATTATTATTTGATATGCTTGAATCAACGAGCGAAGACAGATGGTTGTTTATATGGCTTGCAGGGCTAATGATGAGGGGGTGGAGGAGGCTACCAAACTGGCACGAAGGTCTTGCATCATATTCCCCTTCATCGGCTCAGTTAGCTAGCGACGAAACTCCCGAACCAACAACTTATCTACCGGCGCAAGCTGAAAGAAAGAGTCCCCTTGGCATTGATGAACGTAAGTAGAGTTTGCATACATTCCTATGCATGGACACGGCTGACTGGATTGACAAGTTAAGTACTTAACTGAATCCCCTGCCTTCAAACTGAAATTGTTATACAAAAGCTATTGGTTGGGGATAGCCGCTTGATTCCGGTTGTCGTCCTTCGACACGTAGTGCTATGGTTGGTAATTTATCAGAAGCCAAAATTTGATATCGCTTTCATTTGTGCAAATCTTCTCATAACATAGCATAACGGGAATTTGGTATTGAGATACTCAATAAAAAGTATATAAAAATATAAAACAATAGTAATATAACATCGTAAGATCGATAAATAGATAATAAAAAACTTGAATGAAAACTAACACCCAGTTTTGGGAAGGCGACTAAAAGAAGAAGATTGATTTGAATTTCAATAAAAAGATCGTCTTTGCCGGCCTTTACCTCCTAGTTTATTGCAAAACGTGCCGTCATAGCATAAAGACTCTTGAAGAAGATTTTCGCATACGAATTGGTACGGTGATTGCGAGGCCTTGGCGCGCCCGGTGCCGGCTACTTTATTACCTACGTTCCTACCTATGTAAATACTTACTTATACGTCTACCTACATGTCTACCTACCTGTGTTTTGTGTGAAGATAAATTAATATTCCTTTAAGAGTAAGTTAATCTTTAATTATGTAAATATAATAATATATATTATAAGAACTTTGTAACGAAGTAAAAAACGAAATCATATGAGGGGTCCCTTAAAACGGTTTACCAATGCATCCTAATCAGCTGAGAGCCCTCTAGTCTATAGCCTCGAGGCTATCTAGTCTAGACCTATAGCTAGTAAGTATGTACTTACTTAAGTACCTATGTCAGTAGTAAGTACTTAAAGTATATTTTAGTCTGTGTAGCCGGACATGTCCAAATAGAGTAGCATCCGCCGATCCGTTCGTAGATCGATCTTCGACTGCGCATCCAAGTATGAACTCAATCACTATAGCAACTAACAATCGTGAGGGACAATTGGAACATGAAGCATCGAAAAGTACCCAATCGTAGCTGTAGCTGTGTGGGAATCTTCAGGGGCGTCGCTAACTACGTCATCCAAGAAGTTGTCATGGCTGCTGTCACGTGGGGCGGCGCGTTGAAAAAAATGTCTGGTGATTACCAGACTGTCTTTCGATTCTTCTTTCCCTCCCATCAACAGACAATAACAAACCCTCATCCCACCTCGCCGAAACGTTGGAACCATCCATTAATTTGCACTTAGGTTGGCTCACGGCCCACTCCCTCACGCATTGCTTTGTGCTAGAACCCTGTATATTAGTACTTGGCTCGCACCAGTCCCGAGTTCGAACCTGAAAGGTGGCTCACCCGTGGCGGTGATATCTGTTACATAAATGGCGAACAAAAAACGTGGTCCTAAGAAGAACAAAAAAGATGTTATCGAAGAGAATAGAGAGCTTCGCGAAAGGCTTCGTAGGCTCGAAGAAAGAGAACTCCCGCAACGTGATCCTCAGTCCGGCGGTTCCCAACTCCAGCAACAAAAATGCTCCCGCTCCCCCCAGAGAGGACGTGAACGTGAACGTGAACGTGCCACTGCCACTGCTATCGGAATGAAGGAACTCGCTACAAGCCTACTGGATATAGCCGGTAGGATCTTGAGACTGGTCGAGAGCAGAAGCCGTTCTCCCCCTGGTGATAGACGCCACCATAGTCCACCCCGTAGGCGTTCTCCCAAGCTCAACCTGAAAGCTTACAAGAACCTGGACTCGGTTGAGGTCACCTCGGATCAGTTGGCGGCAGAACTGCGGACTTTCCAACAAACAGAAGCTCAAAACCAGGATCCCGACGCTGATACTCCAATCCTCGACTACTCAGGCCCCGAAAACCTAGAGTAACTACCTAGGTAAACACCGTCCCGTATTAACTAGCAGGTAGTCTTATATCCTAGATAATACCAAAAAAATGGAGAGGGGACTCTCTTCTAAAGTTTAGTACTCTCCTTTGAAAATTTCCGCTTGGAAAGTCTTTTTATTTTGAGAAAAGAACGTTATACTTAGCCGTGGTTTCGGAGAGCAAAGAAGTGGGTTTTGGTGTGGTAATGGAAGCGGATGAATTCATAACGTTCACTTAATTATTTACATTTAATCTATTTTATAGTTTCGAGCGATACAGTAATTTTTATATTGCGCCCAATTGCAACCAACCATTGGTGGGCGGTTGCTACGAATTCGATAGCTTGACTCTCATGATCTCATATACGAGAGGATAACCAATCGATACCTTAACAATAACAGCCACTAACTCTATTAGAAAAAAGTTAAATTAAATCAAATTTTGGAATGATCGGTTCCGATCTAGATACTAGTAGTTGTGGAAACACTTGTAATCTATCTCTCGGTAAATTGACCGACTAATGGTAGACTTCAAATAATTAACGGCACTTTAGAAATCTTTCTTGTCTGTAAACATGCGAGTACTCATGCAACTGAGCCACTAATTCTAGCCAGCTGGCCTGCTCGCCTTCCGAGTTACATATATTAATTATTCGATCTGTGGTTGGATGGTCCTCCGCCCTTTGGGACGCCTGGTAACGAGGCTAGATCAGCCTGTACACGTCGACTCCAATGAATGGCCCGATTTGATTATTTCCGTGAAGATGATATAACTTTGCAATTGCACACGCGGTAGCACAGTGAGTTGGTCTAAATTATATGGTCTTACTCGGATTGGAAATTTCTTAGTCTGGGACTATAGCGCTAATGATTAACAAGATATGCACGGTGTCTTGCACCGTATGTTAATATTAATATTAATATTTAAACCCGATGATGGACTGTATATATATATATATACATCACGTGCGTATTGTCACTTAATTATATCCCGTATTTATCATTACTTAGTCTCGGGCCCCGCGACTAATCATTACTTAAGTACTTACAGCTCAAGTAAATAATAATTGACAACATGATAAAGGATTCTTCTTCCATCATCATCCTTCAACCACCATTTCCTTTCTCATATCTATATCTTTCAACAATCTTCCAGTCCCTTCTGCTTTCGATATCCCTTGTGTCGTAAACCAGACAACACAGATCACGCTGATCCAACCTTAAAATAGGACAACCAACAGAAGCATTGCTGGATATATATCTACAATGGACTATGGCCAGAATTCCCCAAAGGCCAATTGGGTATATGTAACAACTAATCCCGGGTTTCCTCTAAAAACAATACGTATTAGTAGCTAACATATCCACTTACTACAGATAGAATATCCTCAATACCTAAATTCACTTAAACCTTTTTATGAATTCATAAACCATTCGATCTCAAGAACAGTAGCACCAATATCATTCAACCAATATGCGGCAATAACTAGAAAATATTTGATATTTTCAAAACCCACAAGGATGAATTTATAACGGCGCTGAGAGTCACACAAGACAAATCTGAGATGTTGAGGGAATACTGGATCCCCTCCAAACTATAAGATAGGACTTCTCGAGGGGAAGATTAAGGGGTTTTCGGAAGAGAACGAACGTACTGTAAAGTTCAATAGGGACTTTAGATCTCTAGTGGCAAGCTCGAGCTATGCGTTGACGAAGAGCCGTTGACGAAAAGACGTCACATTCGTTCGACTGGAGACTGTTCAGGCTTCCGAAATCTGGGCTGTGTACAAATATGGTCGGTTAAAATTAATCCTTACTATCCACCCTCTTTTTAGTTAAAAAGAGAAGATCTTTTCAACCTTCGTTCACCAGTCCTATATAGCTAATTTATTAATTTCAATATCAATAACAGATTCAAACACGCACAGAACCAAGTTTATCAAAACGCCTGGATATCAGCATTGAGATAATTTTCGATAACATAGCCAACCTAATATTGATAGCCGGGGAGGGCTTCTTCAAGCCCGGTAGAAAGACGGGTGCAGCCTTTCGTGTATAGTGTAATATGCATCTTGAAAGATGGGGAGGATCGATCTGTTAGAAAATGGTCAGACGACAAAGAATGGTGGGTTTGTATCGAGAATAGCCTGATTGAATTTTCGCAAGAAGGTGACTCTGGAAGCTAGTGTTTTTAATTTAAGACAAAGTTCTAAGTTGTTGGAATGATAATGTCAGAATGTGATGCGTCAGAAAAACTGATACGCAAAACACTGATTTGGCTCATACTACAAGACATACAGAGGGGTATCGGGGAGGAGCTCTTCGTGAGTGGCATAGGAGGTTTATTCGTTAGAATGGGAATGATAACGGCGGAGAATGTTGTCGAGAGTACATATGTAGTGTCAGCGCGATTTACAGGCATTCTCTCTTTTTGTATACATCTGGTTGGCTCAGGTCTCGAGGCTAGGTTGGTAGTGCCACCAATATAAATGTCCGACCAGATCAATCTCCAAGTAAAAAATTGGACTTTAAGCTTATTATTAATCCCTATCATTCAAGTTTAGGATGATACAACCGATGGTCTCGTACCTATATTTGGGTGGTGTCAGGCCAGGCGAACTAGAGAACTAAGGTTAGAATTTGCAATTTTGTTAAATTATAAACATCGGTTTTGTTTTAAACGCAAACTCATCATGAATTCCAGGCTCAAACGGAGTATATATTCGTACCGCTCCCGGGAATATTTGGTCGGCTAGAACCCATGGGCCCAATTCGTGTAAAGACTTGCCTGTAACTAAGTCTATGCACCGCATAGATCTGACAGAATTGTTACTTTGTCTTACCCGTTAACCGGTACACTTCCCTCTCCCAGGTTTGATCTTTAACGAACTATGCTACAGGCAGTATATCCCAGGTCTCCAGCCACGCCGCCCAAGCCGATTGATGTGGATATAAAGAAGCCAGAACCGGAACCCGACTGTAGCTATACTGGCTATACGTTGGTACTGAAATTTATAAAGGAAATCGTTTATGGAAAGGATATTGCTAATACTAAAATAAATAGGAAATTTCAAAATATAAAATTATGAATTGAAAGCTTGAGAAGATATTATTTTCTTGTAAGAGATATTATAAGGGTTTATTTCTTGAATTGATCCTAATTACTTATATAATATTAGATTTTCAAATACCCGAAATTGAAAGTTAAGTTATATAAGCCTATCCATAGAACTATTTGGTCTCTTGTTGTAGACGCCTAGTCCGCACGACAATATATACTTTATGACTAGCTCGATATGCAACTTTACTATTTAAGGATGGACTTACGCGGGCCTACAAAATCTACCTAGCAAATAGCGCTATAGCTCCCACTAAGCTAAGCTGCTGTACACGTGACTAAGCTACCTTTAACGTCGATGTACATGCATCTACATTTCATGTACACTCAATGTCGTATCGATACGAATCAGGTTCAGGAGTCAGGTATTACGCCAAGACCATAAATACCCCGAAAGAAACAAACGCCTTGCTCTTGGGTTGTCATTTATCACCATCCATCGGGCATCGCTATCCTAGCGCGCACGACCTGTATGGCTCCCGCTGACACAGTATATCCTTCCCTTGATCCCTCCGATGGACGAGTTGTTGCCTGGCTGAAAAATATAGGCAAGAACGACTCTTTTCGCCGCGATAACTACTCTGTTTTAGCACCACAGCAGCCTAAGTCACCACCATCGACGACAATTTCCATTAGCCATCAGTCTGAGGAGCTAGACACTTGCCCAACTAATTCGGACACTAAGGAAAGGAAACAGCTGGAAGAGGATATTGCACCCGACGCAGACGAGGAATTGAGACTCGAGGCTCAGAAAAAGCACCACTACGTGCAGTATCCACCTACGATGCTATACAGAGACCTGAATCTTGAGACCAGTGAGTCTGTACGGCCTGTAGATAGCGTTTCACAATTCGAGAGAGCTGTTCAAGCTACTAGATCGTTCAGCTCAGAAAGTAGCAACACTACTACTGCTACTACATGGAAGAAGAAACGGGAACTACTGGACCGGTGTTTACCCCGGTTTGAATTTTTGGGCGTTTCGGGCCAAGGCGGACTGAACCCGGATGATGAGGAAGATGAGCAGGAAATACTGTCTGGGTTTGAAACATTAGTTCACACATTCAGGGCGTCAATGGCCTTGAGAGGAAGCATATGTACTTGTGTTGAAGTATGTGGATCCCTGGAGTGGAGCCTTTTCGTACTGTCATCAGAAGCTCTGACTGATCTGGCATGACACTTTAGGAAAGGATTCGTGGACGCCGAAAATCTGAATGGTGGGAGGAGGGCGCATTTTCAGACTATGAAAGTAACCATCAGAGGCATTTAGATGAAACAAACTTTGTCATCCAATCAGCAGCTCGTGCGGAAGGGTTACAGCTGAGCATCTCTGAAAAGGCTGACTGGGCTGGGCATGCTATTGAGATTTTAAGATTCGTTGCTGGAGTCATAGACTCGTTCCATCCGGTTACTATATCGAGCATGTAAGCAACATATCTTCGAGAAGAACGGTACTTGGGCTAACTCAACGCTTTATAAATTTAGAACTACGGTCGACATTCACTATAACTTCTCTCCAACAGTGCAATTAGACCTGCAACCCCGCCACACCCTTCCCACGGAGATGCAGAGAGGCGATGCTATGACACGCGAGCCTCTGAGGGAAGTGATTTCTGCCAGAGCGGATATCTCTGTTAATATACGGCGTAAAGGAAAACAGACTAAAGATATCCTTTCTATAATCCAGACGACATTTGGTGAATTCCCATCACCCTTCAAAACCATTGCTACTTCTCCGCTCTTTGCTGTAGTAGTAAAATGTCAGGACAGTAGCACGCTCGAGGCGGAGTTTCAAGCTGTTGTTTCTGCCAATGCAATTTTGGAGTCGTGGCGGCAACTAGGGACACCTACAGCATACACCCCGCCCCCAGAGAAGCCTGATCCTAAAAACCTCGGATATCCGACCGTCGGCAGCACAGAGGCGTTTGGCGTAGACCATGTCATCTCTCTACAAGTCGTTTCGTTTTCTTGGTTTTATAGCATCGTCTTTACTGGCTCGACGAACTATTCTGACCAAGAGTCGCGCAAGGTCCTCGGGCCTTTTCCTATCGGGGACAGCAGACAGTTCACTGGAATGTACTCCATTCTACGTTTTCTGGAAATACTTTTCACGTATAAAGTGTCGGTTTGGCTACCGGGTATGATCCAGCGCGGGAGGCAATAATACGCCGAAATATGATATAACGATCTATATGAGCTGTTGAGCCAACATACCTGTATTCATGGATTGTACCAAATGGATTTGGATAATTACTGCAACTCTTTCATTTTCCCCGGGTTGGTTTGATTAGCATTCTATGGTCGTAACCCTTAATTGATAACATTAGATGCTGAGAGATGGTCCATTTAGTATTAAACTATAAGATATCAAACAAAGTGTCATACAGCGAAGTATAATACAGCGGGGTTTTGGTTCTCGAGGCACTCAGCCGACCAATCTTGGCCTCTTTTGTGGTATATTGTGCGTTTTTACTACTTTCTTAGCTGGTATCTTAACGACTTAGCACATTTGGAGGCCACAATCTAGGTAATTTTGAAGCCGTTCGATGATCTTGCGGAGCCCGTTGATTCATCCTAATTGGAGCCCTCATTAGGGCCAGGGTCGTCGCCACGCTCTGAACCACCGTCATCAGAACCACTATCAGAGCTTTTATCATCAGAATCATCGTCACCGGAATCACTGTCGCTATCATCTGTGGAATCGTCAACGTCGACCATGTCAGACAAATCTGATACAAAGGGACTATCAACCGAGTTTGTGTTTTCTTTGTCGTCAGAATAACAGTCCGTTGGTGCGAGTTCATAATGTTGGTCCTCCGCTGCCGTAGTTTCCGAACAAAAAATGCCCAAAGGTATGATCCTTCCCCTTAACCATTCCGCTCCTCATATAGAAAGCGTTCACATTATCCAACTTGGTGAACCAGGGTACATTCCGGCTCAAAATAATCAGATTTTCGTCGAACTAACAACCAGCCCCTCCCCCAGTCGTCATATTCGGGGACGTGCTTTGACGTTATAGATATAAAAGTATCTTTCATCTCGTCATAGTAGCAGTGCATTGAGTCGCTGTTAAGGACATCAGAAACTTTACGGTTTTTAACGGCACCTCGAATAGATGGAGGCCTTTCACGCTCGTTGTCGGGGATGCATGTATTTAATGCTCATACGCTCCTGCGGTTCAACTCGCCGTTTTCCGGAAAGATTGGTTCAAAACCGGCCTCGCTATCTACTTTTAGTATCTTGATGCTATGTTTGGCGTAAGACAGAGCAAAAACGGAAGTAGCGACTTTGAGTTCACGCCTCCGAGGATGGCGGTTCCTGTTCCAGGCTTCAAACCCCAGTCGTTACAGATGTTTTGAATCTTCTTTTCTTCCTCTAGGTCTCACTTCTAGTATGTTGTTAGAGACGAATTCCGATCGGGGTCTCGTCGGCGCCAGCGAACGGAGATCTTGACAATTCTTCCTCCGAAAGTAGGTTCCCCAGAATCGAACACAGAAGCTTCCATGCCGCATGGCTCGGAGCATCGACGAGTGGTCTAATATTTAGCTTCATCATCTGCCCAACATAATTGAAAAGTTTGCAAGTCTGCGTTGGCTGGGCAAGATCACCGGAGGAAAGGTCCTCGAAAATTTTTGAGAATTTCGGCAGGTAAGGAACTCATATTTCTTGACTGTTAGTCCAATGGATAAAATCGCGAAGAGAGGTCGAATGCGCTAAAGATATAGATATCTGATATCTGAACCGCATTCGCAGGGATTCTTCTAGCTTCTGCCAGAAGATAGGGATTGTTTTCTTGTGGTAATCGAGCTGTCATTCGAACCAAAATGTAAACCTTTTGCCGCATTATATGCATATACGTATTTGTTAGCGGATATGACTACTATTCCCAGTTTTCGACATGATCATGATACAGTTTTGTTGAAATAGTTCGTTCCCGTTTTCCCGAGGACGAAAAATTTACCACTCGTCAAACGCGTCCGCCCACGTTCGCGTTCATTGGCCGCCACTGCGGTTACGTGTGTGTCAAACTCCTGTCAAACCACCAGTTTTGTGCCAGTCGACTACATGTACCTCGTATTTGGATTTCAAGACCGTACTGATAAGGGTTTTGTTTTTATAGTGATCTGGAGAGCTCGAGAGCACCATGGCAGATTATTCCCGTAGTGGCTGTGAGACCTCGAGTTGAGGCTGGCAGCGATAATTGGAATTGAGCACAGTGAGCACTAGTCTCGGTGCCAGAATCGCCCCGCGGCCCAGTGCAAAGGACGAAACATTCTAGGGGGAAAATTTTGAACACAGAGGCGAATATACTGCAAGGGCTTAACAGCCCGTGAACATCCCGAGTGGAGATTGATAAAGCTCTGCGAAACAGTGTGATATGAAAATTCTAACCTATTTAAGCAAGCGCAAGACTTATTATGACGAAATGTTTTCGGTTATATAATTATGCGATGCAACCGCAAGACGTAAAGATCATGAGAATTCTATGTATACAGCCCCGGAAAACTTGATTCTCCTTAACTCCACTAACAAAATACATGGTCTGTTCGCCGACTAATACAACATGCGAGACAGTCAACCGCCTAATAAATATATTCATTTAAGATTACGATGCTATATTCTTGTGTCTTCCTCGTGCTATAATTCTTTGTAGATATAACAGTGTTAAAATAAGGCTAAAGGTTTTTCCCAAACTCCGCGTAGCGTTCCATAGATTATATCAAGTTGAATTCGAACCAAAGTTTCATAGTTAGTATTAGATGATGCTTAACGCTCTTCTGATTTAGCGATTAACTTCGAGATTTAGAAACCTACCACCTTCACCGATATTAACTCATGAGATTACTATTTCATTAGCATCTGTTTTAAATTTTGAGTTCAGGAAGCGAATAGAGTGCCGCGGTAGCGATGGATGCATCTTCATTTCTAGATACAAAAGATAAAACCACTGCATTTTATAATATAAGCTATATACATATGGTAAAGTAGTCGTGGTGGTTAACGTTGTTTCAACAATATACAAAACAAGACGGCTGCGACACATTTCACAGATATATCTGGCGGGGCGGCCCACGGATGACAATCAAACCAATCTACCGTACCCCATGATATTGATAGGAAATAAACCCCAATGATGTCGAGTCCCATGTACTTAGATTTCTACCGATCAGTCTTCAGCCTTTTTATCATCCTCGTCTTTGCCCGGCTTCTCCTCCGGCTTTTTCTCATCATCACCCTCATCGCCGCCCTTATACTCCTTTGGTGTTGGGGCTTTAGATTTATCTGGGATATCGATAATGTCATCGCCCTCGCTTTCATCCTGCCCTGCTTCCTTTCTGGGATTAGAAATCTTGTACACCATGTCACCCCATTCTTCACCACCACGTTGGTTCTGTAAAACGATGTAGTTGATAGGGTGACCAGGTGGTATGCGCTTCTCATATTTATATTGAAATGCTAACCTGGTACCTCGGTAAAATAAGATAGCATAATCGGCCGAAACTCTGGGCTTTCGTGGGGCGATGAACCTAACGCGGATGCTGAGCTTGAGCTTATTCGATTTCTTCACGGGGTAAGAAGCTTCTTGAAGCGTGAATGGGGTGAAAACTCTGTGGCCGATATCTGATCCGCCGCCTAAAGTTGGCGTGGCAATTGCAATTGGGCAGTCGGGACAGAGGAACATCATCTTGAAAGGGATGACAGGTGCTCTTGGAGGGTTATGTTCGGAAAATGTAAGATTCGCCCTGCCCTCGAAACTATAGTCTGGTGTATAGCTAACATCCACCATTAGTTCCCTGTCAGGATTTTTCTCGATTGGAATCTTTGTTTTGATGACAATATCACGCCCAGGTTTTACGGGTGCCGAGATAGGCACACGAACAGGTTCGGCCTCAATGATTGGGGCCTTGATGGATACAGCGAGGGCTGTTTGAGAGACTGTGCTCAAACCGAGCGCTGCGAGAAGAAGGAGATTCATGACTTCAATTTGGATTTCTGTATAAAATGTAATGTTAGAGTTGTTTTCGAGGCTCGTGTGGATGCAAGTGATTCTGACCTTAAAACCAAAGCTAGAGATATATAACAGAAATTTGATTTCAAGTATCGATATCCTATACTGTGCATGTGCCGGGCCAGAGGTAGAGACTGTACTGCGCTGAGATGATGAGAAGAATAATTACCATGATGGTCCTTCCATGGCGAATTTATACATTTCGATCGCTCATGTTCGACGCGATGTGAATTCGATATCGATATATCGTAAGTATTCATGGGGTTTTACGAAAGCCCCGTCTTGGGATTCCGGTTAGGGCGCCTCAAGGTAAGAATAATCGCAAAACCAACGAAATTTCGGTTCTGCGACCGAAGTTCGGTTGCATCTGTCCCTGATAAAATATACTTTGTTTTCCGCCTATTGATATATGGTATTGGTCACCGCACCACGCATGCATATCCCCTTTACAGCTAGCCGCGAAACGCTTGGTATTGGAAACGTAGAAACGAACTTGCAAGCGAATGCAGCTAGAATCTAAAATATAAGCTCATATCGGTTCTATGCGCGGTTTTTTACCAAGTATGCAGGAATATAAGCAATGCTATCATACTGCCATCTAGGTTGAATCGAATTGTTTAACTTGGCGCATACATGCACATATAACATGTGTCGTTATATTCCGCATCGAAAGGCAAATGTTCATGAGGCTATCTGCATCGCCGATACATTTGTTAATATTTCTCTCGATCCCTTCTCTTATTTGAAATCTTACTTCCTTCTCAAGTAGATTTTTCCTGTTGAATGCCATGATCCTTCCGAAATTCTTGAGTTCGCAATTGCGCACTATGTCTGGGATTTATCGACCAGTGGATTATCTATCGTTTTTCGCAGAAGGGGATAGACAACGTGGCATGGATATCTAGCCAAAGTGATGCAACTTAATTCGAGCAGATGGCCCAGGCCTGGCGTGATTTCGAATCGTTCGCCGGCATTGTGAATGTCCGAGCCAGGCCAAGATACAAGTTCGGCTCGAAAAGCTTTTTTCAATAGTCCTAAATGTTAAGCGAAAACGTTTCCAAACATTTTAAGAAAGCTGCAAAGCAGCCATCAAAATTAAGAAAATGCTTATTTCCACAAGCAGATAATCGGGCCGAAAGGCTTTGAATTTCCCACTTTTCATTTTCTGTCTCATGGTTTCGGACTAGTCTCGTCCCTTTCGAACTATATATCATATGACCAAATTGCGTTGCTGATTGAAATGGGCAATACCTTCCAGGACTAGCCAGTCTCAACACTAGACAGCCGGCGCTCAAGGACTAGCTAGGATAGTGCAAAGTTTTCATGGCTATAGATATGTGGATGATATTATATTTGGCGATCTTATACATAATATAGGTTATACAAACTCAATAGCGGCCTCTAGATCGCCTCAAGGTAGATAGAGAGTGGAAGGGAAATTCGATTTCGAAACTTCCAACGAGTTAAATACCATTAAAATAGAATAGATAACCGTGCAAGAATCTACTGTAACCGAAATTTGGGTATTCGAATTAAACCAGGCTAGGCTTGGTTGGTCTCGCGGTGCCAGACAACAGACGGAGTTCACCGTGTGGCACCGCGAGACCAGGCTTGGTGGAATTTCGGTCCATATTATCAACGATTGCTATGGTATCATTTAAGAATGGCCTGATCCCCATGTAGCTTGCCATCGAAATAGTCCAATCCAGTTGTTCTCTTTTAACAATAGTGTACATGTCCAATCCTAGAAGGTTCATATCATTCTTATAAACCAAAATACATTTTTATATATTTAGGTATGATAACGTACCGCTACAAAAGAAACGATTTTGAACCCGAGAATAGGCTTCAATCGCGGAATCCAAAATTATGACCTATTCCTAATTATATAGGCATATTTCTGCCTTGTAACCTCCAGCCGCCGTCATCACTGAGGCCTCGCGCTTTTGTCAGACGCCAAAGAGTTGTTGTTGCATTTTGCGTCCTACTGTGTTGAGATGACGCCTCGAGGACGGCTTATTGGACCATATGGTTGCAGCTTCGAGATCTCGTAATCTGCCTTTTTTTAACCTTAGTTTCGAGCTTGGAGCTTTTATCCGCTATGTTGGTATTAGAGCCTTCGGTAGCTAGCCTCTCGTACAGCTGTAATGGACAATTTGGTATTGTTTTCGAATTTCTCCATCTAACATGATCTATATATTACAAAAGAGCATGTACATGTCCATATACATATGTGCAGTGCTAGCGTCGGTATAAGGTATATAAAATAGGACCAGTACGTATACCGGATATAAGATACCTACCTAAAATGGACGACTCCTATGATAGTACTGGGATCGGGACCGCCTTAATTGTAACTATTTGCGCATTCAAGGCTTCTAGAGCCTGTATTGACTTGCCAAGAATCATAACACGACCATCAGGTAGGTTAAGTATTCCGAGCACCCCAAGTTCACCGGCCGGGCCGTACTCGCATGTGAGATACTGGCTTCCATCAAGCCGACATTTGAGAGGGCTTGCTCCTTCGGGTTCCATATCGTGTATAAATATTGCTCCAGCATCGGGGTAGCGAATGATAAGTCTCACGGGTGCCCCACCGCCGAATTTTAGAACACCGTTAGGCTGGAGGTAGAATTTTACTGCGTTGGCAATGTCATCGTTTACTGCAGCGTAACCGTTGGTTGGGATCTGGGCGATATAATATCCTGGGAAGACATCTTTGAGTTGCATCACAAATGAGATAGCAGTGGCTGTTGCAGTTGCACTGATGACAGTGGTAGAAATCTCAGTTACGGTCTTCGTGGTAGGAGCAGCCGTAAGTGTAGCCCCGATGCAAGCGCATGCAGAGGAATAACGGACAAAGCCGCTGCATTTGGAGGCATATGCTGGGATTGGTGCTGAATTGGGAACGTCGCGTTTGCATTTACAGTCTGGAGGTGGGGCTTCAACTGGGACGGTGATGGTCGTCGCGGTAGTGGTATCTGATATCGTAGTTATCTCGGTTGTAATTCTGATAGTCTATGGTATTAGAGAAGCATTATTGCACAATAAGACTAGATCTTAGTCTTACAATGTTGCGGTGGCATAGAAATTGAAAAATGAGGTACAATCTGCAGACACAGGCCTGTCAGGAAATGACCCGGCCCTGATTGCTAAATGTAGAGATAATATCAAGTGTTAGATTCTGCGCATATATGGTTATATCAATATAATAGACGTATATTTAGAAGAAATACACCATCTACGCATTTTGGGATATTCTCATACCTCGAAGACAATTATCGGCATTACACTTTATCATACTCTGAGCAGTAACAGCCCCTACTCCGAATATAAGGGAATATAGTATGTTTCGCATCGCTGCAAATTGAAGAAATTCCGATAGGTTATAGACGTGGCTAGTGAGTTCCCGATGTTTACTCCCAGAAAAAACTCAAGACTTGGAGCCCCCTTTATATTCTAGATAAAAGTACTCTTGGCTAAGCTAAGGTATCAAAACTACCCTAGTGCTCGAGTTCTATCCGATCATATCATCGTAAAGACGGAGGCGCAGGGCTTTAGAGGGCGCCACGTTTCCGGGTTTCTGTTTTTCAGGTAATGAATGTCCCTAGCTGCGGGCTTTAAGATCCCCGTATATTGCTCAGATCCCGCTTATCTGGAGTTTAAACCCGGGATATAGCTTTGTAAGTATTCTAATTGGCTATATAATTCGGAAGTTTTCTCCATTTTTCTAAGCGACCTCAATTGGGGTTGGTGGTGTGGGTCAAAGAGAAAATTTTGCGGGAACCTCGAAGCTTATATCCGAAGTGACCCACGGCCACGACATGGTTTTAATGTATCCAGGCTCCACAAGCAATGAGCAGGATCTGAAAAGCTTGAGAAGCCAAGCTATAATTTCACGGTCTAGACTAAAGGTGGAGATAAATTAACCTTCGCCGTCAAGTTTTCATTGTAGCCAACAAATTTATGACTAGTGCGTGGCGTTGTCACGAAAGCCAATGCAACCTCGAGCTCGGCATCATGCATCAGCTCATCTGCTGGGCCATTGTGAAGAGCGGCTGAAAGACCATGGATTGTGGCTTGTTAACGCGTTGTTAGTAGCGCCACAAACTTATCTATAAATACTAGTACTCTTGCTGTGCATATACTGGGGAATGCTGTAGGGAACATAGTGGAGGAGTGGGGTTCTCGAAGCCGCATGATTACTAAATAGTATATATATATCTGTACCTGTTAAATGGACATATGCTTAGACTTTTGGATTTTAAGCTTTTATATCAAAACATTTTGCAAATATATTTGTTGTGAATTTTCGAAGGGGTCGGATTTGATCTCATTCTCGGACGAGCAAACGGCGCATGCTGGCGACAGATCGGTACATACGGGTGAAGCTTTTTCTATAGTTATTTAGTAGATCCGCTGACATCGATGAGTTGGCTTTGATATAATAAGTATATCTTCCCAAGAACTCAAGGCGGTAACTAAAATAAATAAATAATAATAAAGAGAGAGAGAAAGGGCTCTGGTGCAGGACAGAGATAGTCACTCATGGGGGGGACGGAACCCTGAGAATGCTTAGATGTGATGGTTCGTGAATACTTAAAGCCCTCAGTTTACAAACTTACTGGAGCAGAGTAATGGTCACATAAGCCCGAGTTGTTACTTTGTTTATGTAGATCTTAAAATCAATTGGTAGTTTGAGGTTGGATAGCATGAGCCCAAACCCGGATCAACCACAGCTGGCAATGAGGGTTGGTCCAAGTTTTAGAGAAGTAGCCTCCAGTTTTTGACCTCCTTACCACAGACCTTAGATGCTGATACGCTAGGCTGGGCATTCGATATTCGTCAGACTTTTAGCACAAGGCTTAAGGGCGCCAGTTTGTTGGTATATTATAAAGGTCTATGGGTTCGAAAAATATAGTTTGTGTGAGAGATCTCGGGACTACACCTCAGAGGTAGTGAACGACATAAATACCCTCGGACAGCACCCTCGGAGAGCACCGACAGAACAATATAGCCAAAGAAAGAAGGCTATGCAGGGCGTTATGCTAGGAAGTATAAGCTGGATTGGCTCTCGGATAGCGCTGTATCTTATTTGTTAACCATGAAGTATTATCAATATTCCTTGGCTTATATACCTTTAAGCCGCTAATTTATTGGATTTGACGTGATTGATGTCTAATGCTCGATTTCAAGGATCTGCTATCTGCAGAGGAGAGTCCCCACATGGCAATGTCTGATTAAGTCTCCGACATCGGTAGCTCTAAAATAGGGCGAAGCTAGCTTAAGCATGCTGTGGGGCACTGATCGCCTACCAGATCATATACGATATCACGACTGATTGTGTAACATTAGCGATTTCCGTAAACTCTGACTTTCTTCCCTTTTATTGAGCCCTAGATACTGGCTTGTAGGTAATGAATGGTGAAATAGACAATTCCATGAAATTTCGAAATATAATCTTCCAGGTTGTGATCATTTTAACCACCTACTCACTAAGGGGCATAAGCTAATCCAATGATCTCTTTGCTAGCTGTTTGATGTTTTTTCAGATGGCATAAACACTGTATTATATTAATATTTCTGGGTGTATACTACGGGCGGGCTTCATAGGTCAAGCAGCCTCTCAGAGTCATGAACCCCAACTCGACCTTTCCTAAATTTGGAAAGAGGTGCTTGTGCGAAGGCTTGGAACAGTAAATTCTATCCACATTCAAATATTCAGCTAGCTCTAATTGGGTTAGCAGGGTATGGCAACTAGAATCGGGAAAAACTCATGCAGGTGCGTTGTGTCTCCACACTCCCAACTTTCCATGATCAATAGCAGTCTCGTAACCAGGCTGTGGATAAATAACGGGCTTTCCAAGAAGCGAAGGAAAATATATGATTTAATGGTTCAAGGCATTTTCGCTCTCATCAAGTGAAGGAATATGATATCGCGTTAGTGTAATATTAACGCCCGTGGGCTGCGACCCGGAGGCTTCGCCGAGCTCCCTTAGGTCTCGACATCTCCCGCAACTACTCGCCTCGAGCTTCGTCTTTTGACAATTGTTCAACAAGTACCTGAGTGATCGTGAAAAAACAGTTTTTGTGGAAATTTGTGATAAGAAGAAGGAAGGCTTAGGCAAAGATTCGCCGGAATTGATTGCGTGCAGTGCGCCTTCGACGTTTCCGTAGCTCGAAGGCAAACACGGGTATCACGGATTTGAGCCGACCAAGGAACGTCACATATTGTTGCATTTCCCCCGTAACCAGTCGTAGCTGTAAAATCGATTCTGCAGAGCTTTCTTGTGCAGCGCAGGTTGACGGTATAAACTGCGGTACCGTCTAGTATTCAGTGCTGTTAACATTCTCGGAACCATTCCTGATATATGTTTCTTAGTATTGAAAGTTATTAACGTCCGTTTAGGCAGCCGAAATCTAAAGCTTGAACTGGACTTCACGAGTGGGTTTTACCGTTGTTGGGATCCCTCGCCGCCAGTCTCGTCACGAATATATATCACAAAATTGATTTCGTATCGATCTCATGAAATCAGCCGCATTTGCAAAGCTGCATGGTGCCATGAGTGCACTGGACCGTTTGAGGACGGCTAATTTTAACCAATAGTATGGAGCTTGGATATACGTGGCGTTCTTGTGGCGTTCTCTTGGCTCTGTTACGTAGAAACAAGCAAATTGCAACAAATTCATTGTTGGCCTGAAGACTAGACGCTTGATGTTCGATTCATATGGATTCATGTGAATCTGACAAAGAAATTCAGTGAGCCTCGTGATTAACATTAAAAGCGGGGATCTTTTCAGCCCAATTAGGCTGGGAAGCAATCAAGGTTTTTTAACCTGCGTTCTGTTTTACTTTAGCTCAACATTCAGATATTTGTACCCTAACTCAACCACCATGCCGCCGGAGCCTGCTAGGTTATTGAGCCCACGGTACCGCGGTTTCGAACATGTCGGCGCCATTGTATCTACAGTACTAGAAACTCACAAACTCATCTTACATAGCCTAGAATACGATCCTAGTATTTGTTACTTTCCATCTCGTTCTTTGTTGGCGTGATACAAGCTCCTGAATCTAGTTGACTAAATATATTATACATACATATGCATCCTTACCAGTATATAGCGTGTACATCATGTTAGCCTTGATTGCAGGTGCTTGAGGTGGAGTCTATATGTAGATTTACATATAGGTCCAGGACTACCATGGTTGATACACAAGCGATAGAAGCTTAATTCACGTAGAACGAGCCATCCTCACACCGGCCGTGGACTAGTACCAAACGGATATTCCTTTAGTTATGAGACAAGGGCGCATTGTATGTATATCTCAAGTATAACTCCCAGTAAGGATTAGCGCACTGTACCGTAGGGGGTCTCCGCAACTCCCGAGTTAATCGATAACAACGGACTTTGGGATTCCCTCGAACGAGGGGGCCAACGCCGTTTAACTACCCTAGCGTAAGTTTATGTACGGCCCGCTACGGTTGCGATCGTTCAGGGATCTAATATAGGTCCACTATTAATGTATTTTGATACCACATGCTTTAAACTTTAACTCTTGATTTGCTTCGAGATCGCATTGAGAGAACCCGATCGTAGAAATGATCCACGAACAAGTGACGACTATATGAACGATTTGATGCTTATTTGAGTGTCATATGGAGAGTACTTGCATAGCGCCATCAAGACCAGGCGCCACACGGCTCTTTTGAGCAGTGAGCTCCCGCTCTGTAATATTTTGTCAGATGTTGAAGGGCCATAGATGGACTGGTTGATGGAGACAGACGGCTCATAAGCAATCTTTACGATTGCTTGCGAGTCGTAAAAAAACAATCACCTGAGGGTTGATGCGTAGTGAAATCGAAAAGTGTGAATCGATGGTATCTTATTACGAAGGCACGTGTAGACTTCTCGTAATATAAAAAGAGGGGCATATTCTCCCCTCCAACTGACTATCCGAGATCATCACCTTCAGTATAGATACTAGAGAGTAGAATACTACATATTAATATAACATATAATCTTACTATTGCCGCAGTCATACTTGACCTAATCCAACGACTCAGAAGTAATACAGATTAACCAATATACTTTGTTCGATATGCTCTTCTCAAAACTAGTCTCCTCGTCGTTCTTGAAGCCGCTGCTTTCAACGCCGGTAAGACCTCTATAGCCCTTGAGGTATCTTCTGGTATCTTCTGATCAAGTGAAATCTGACAAAAGACTGTAGTAACTATTCCTGCCGCTTTTAAGCACCAAGCCAAGTAAGTGTCGAGTCTTGGGAAGCTTGGGTACTTAGAATGTCATTTGCTTTGAGATTTTCTAACACATATGTTCGGATCCAACAGAGCTGTCGAAAAGCGCGGAATCGAAGATAGTTTCAAACTGCAGGTACAAGGTGGGATTCTTGACGCGCTGAATTCTCCCTCAGTAGCAATACTATTGAAGGCCCGGGAATAAGCCCAGTTACCTTAGTTACCTCGGATATTGCATGGATTTTCTACGACGGTGATGGTAGTCCTATCACCGGGTTCTTTATTGACCCGTTACTTTCGTGCTCACCGGCTGCACCGCCACTTACGATTCATCCACTTTTGATGTTTTTGGTTATGACGCTGGTGGCGGCCTTTGGGCTTTAGGCAACTCTACCACCGCATGGACTACCGAGCCTATTGATGGGGGCCCCTTCACATTGAAAGCTTTCGCCGCTTAGATATGAGACTCTCAATTATACCATAGGTATTACTTCTAGCTTAGATACACGTGTATAGCTAGATATAACAACATCCTCGACAAACGTGCATGCGTCAAAAATGGCTCCACTTGTAGCAAGAATATCGGAACTAGCTATGTTGCCGGTGTTTATTGTGGGAAATGCTTCCAGGTCTATACTTTTGGTATTGGTGGAAAGTCCGCCGATGCTTACCAATGTGGTAAAGGCGGAAGTCGTTGCAGATATGGTGCTAGGGCTTCTTGCGCTACCTCTAATTAGGGACCATGCGGTGATTGGAATGCTTAAGCAGAATGGGAAACGATGATCTGATTAGAAACTGGGAGGTTGAATTAAAATGTATTATGCATATGTGTAACTAGGATTTTCCAGCCCTGAGATTACCTTCATGATATGTACTATAAACGCACATAGGAAAAAGGAAGCACCGAAACCCGGCTTCGTCATTAAAATTATTTAAGATACAACAAATACTCGTGATTATACATGTAGCTTACGAGACAAACATCTCAACTATTTCAATCAGTGTCGAAATTACGAGATACATGTATTGTTACCAACCGCATTAGTTCTATGTTAATGTTAAGATCCAAACGTGCAGTCATATGTTTGATTAAAACAGCGCTAGTAAAATGGGTTCTTTCCGTATCATAATCGCTTATTCATCTACCTCCCAAACTTGAAAGCTATCAAAGTAAAAGCTTTCGGTATCCTCGGGTGCGCCTCGATACAAGTACATCGATATTTGAATACTCATAGTATCAAACTCGGCCTCCTCCGCGGCAGATTCGGCAGTTTGCCATTCATTCGTCGCTCCCATCTTCATTTGCGACACGAACCCAAGAAAATATGGAATCCACGCGTTGTCTCTTGAAGAACTGTCAATTTTGTATTGAAATTTGAATTTGTACTTCTTGCCGACTTCAACCGGGATCTCTTGGAAGAACTTAAATACACCACGTTCTCCAACCCAATTCACTTTTAAGGCGTTTGGAGAGGTGCGGCTATCGTCATTTGGAGCGACTTCGTAGGTGCAAGCATCGCAACCGGAGTTGTTTCCCAATATCACCCAGTCGCGAAATGGATCGGTAGGGTCGTCGAACCCTGGGTTTTTGATAAGTGGTAGATACGTAACTTTTGCCTCGACATATTTTGTTTCTACGGTATATAACTCTTGGGTCTACCTTATATGTTAGCCTTTTCTCGATCTCAATACTACCCAGGGACGGGAGTGCAATTGCGCAAGGGTATATATGGGCTATATACTAGAGTTGGGACCGTTTCAGACGCCCAAGTGTAGTCCGTAAGCGTGTATGTGCTTTTCGGCCTTCCAGATAGAAGACAATTACAAGCACTTGTGATTTTGAAACCATCCGAAGAACATTTGTTCTCAATGTTCGAAACCGCCTTCACAGGAATTTCATCACGTTTGACAACGGGAGCCGGGGCGGCGGTTATAGTCGTTTCGACGGTCCCGGTCGTGATCGTGACTGTACCTGTGAAAGTCGATGGGTGTTCTGTGGTTTCGCCATATGTGACAGTGAATACCGTTTCATATACAATCTCTATTTTAGGTCGGACGTCAAGATAGCTAGAGCAGTAGGCAAGGCCGATTGAGGTAGTGCCTCGAATGGCTCTTAGGCAGTTGTTTGCATTACATCCTCCGGCACCTTGAGTAGTATGCGTGTTAGCCTATAGGGATATATTTTGATAATTGTGTCGCCTAAGGGTTATCTGTTATCATACCTGCTCGTTCTACGAGATCTAATGGCGACGCGTACGCGTACGCAATACTGGAGACAAGAATCGAATAGAATGCTGAATTCTTCATGGTGAATATTACTCAATGGCAGCCTTTCGACTTTTCTTAGAATTCTGTGGTCGACTCTGAAATTTAAACAAGACCCCTTAAATGTCAGTCTTATTGAATAGAAATCAAATTCAAGTGGCGAAAGTTGATTAAATCGGAAAGTTTGAGGGACCCGCTATTTTATCGCATCCACTCGCAGCCCTACAGTCGCATTCGCAACCTGCATTTCAGTGTATCTTCATGAGGACGCAAAGGCGCGGCTGAAATAGCTTTTCGACTAGGAAGTGATCATCACAAAGCCATTCCCTTTCGAGACTACCGAGATCGCCAAGACCTTGGCTCGCTCTTCAGCATCCTGAAAATACTCGGGCCCAAGGAAACATTGGCCTGAAAGAATAAACATTTCAGCAATGGAGAGATAACTTTTTGAGTATCCAAGAGGGCTTATGGAAGATGACTGCGTGGGGTTGATACAATTGAAAGTAAGGAATTTGCAGGTGAGGTTGAGTTGCGGTGTAACCAAATGTCGAGACCAAGGACAGGGTTACCCCGTTCGGATTTGTGTTACCACACAGTTGTGCCCCTTTTTGGGGGAATGAATGGTGATCGGTGCAACAGCCAACAGGCCATGTGCATGTGTTGATTCCCAAACCCGGCCTCGAAAAAATTCCTAGCTTGCGTATATACGTATTCGGTTTATAACGCTTCAACTTAGTAGTGTATTTAATAGGTTTAAAGCAGATTTCAATCTCTTTATAAGTGTATTGACACTGTAGTCAACTAATAGTTAACATTGCTTCTAACTAAAGTACTACAAGTCGTATCGAGAGCTAGTCTACCCTGCATAGCTTAGGATATGCCTTCCGACTTATCCATGAATAAGGTCTGTAACATTCCAATACAGCTCCTAGATCATATCTATGATCAAAGAATTTAAACACGGAGGATACGCTTCACCTTTGGCGAACCAACGGTGCCACCGTTAACCTCCTTTGGAGAGACGTTGGAAGGAGCCTTCTTGGAAGCATCAATATAGGCCTTAAGGTCGTCCTTTGGACCTGGGTTGATAACACCAACCATACCACCTTGACAATGCTTTCCGACAGTGCAGTAGTACCAGATAGGGTTGCTGTCTTCAACCTTAATTGTGAAAGTAGGGCTCTGTTTACGAGGGTATCGGGTCAGCATGCATGTCTTATGTTAGTTTATTGTGTGAGTAGTCAAACATACCTTAGCACCACCCGAAACGCGCAAGAAACCGGAGTAGAAACCGCCCTTCTCAAGTGGCTGGCATGGCTTGTCGGGGGTACCACGGGCGACGGAGTGGGTGGAAGGGTGGAACTCAAATATAACGGTGTCGCCTGTGGCGACATTCTTCAAGGTGGCTGGCTCGAAGACGTCGTTTCCATCGTCATCAGTCTTAGCCTTGATGATGTGAGTCTTTGGGGCTGGCTTGGCCTCGTCCTTAGCCTCGTCCTTAGCCTCGTCCTTAGCCTCGTCCTTAGCCTCGTCCTTAGCCTCATCCTTAGCCTCGTCCTTAGCCTCGTCCTTAGCCTCGTCCTTAGCCTCCTCATCCTTAGCTGGCGCGTCGTCCTTGGGCTCATCTTTAGCTTCATCAGCTTTCGAAATTTCAAGGAATTAGCACTAGTATTGCCAGTTTGAGGCGGCAAAATGGACTATATCAACTCACCTGGTTCTTCCACAGCCTTTGCTGGTTTCTCCGAAACCTTGACGGGCTCCCCCCCTTTTTCATCATCTTTGGCTTCGTCTTCACCGCCATCTTTGCCACCTGCAGCGGCAGTGGCAGTGACAGTGACAGTTTGGACCTCGGTCTGTGTCTTCGTTACATTGCCACCCTTGGTGACAGTGCAAGTCTTCGTTTTGGTGACAGTACACGTTTTGGTCTTATATTGGACCTTGGTGACATACTTGACGATAGTCTTAGCCTTGGGGCCAGTGTTACCCCAACCCTCGTTGCCATAGGCAAGAGCGGAGCTATGGTTTATATCAGTGATTAGCTATAGCACTATAGAAAAGCATATAGGGCAAGCCATGAGAGTGGAACAAACCTGCTCAACAATCCAGCAACAAGAGCAAGTTGGAAACGCATTTCGTAGTCTGTTAAAGGAATGTATTTATATACTCAAATGTATAGAGATTTTTAAATGAATGAAGAAAATGAGTGAATGAATCTCGATCTAATCTAATGAATGACCTGATTGTGAGCTGATGAACTGAGGCTCTAAAGAAAACGATATCCCCAGTCGAACATACCGTCCATTTTATACCTGAGGGACCACCAGAATATTACCCCAAACCGAAGCTAAGTTAAGAACACAAGCGAGCTCAGTTCCGAAAACGTAAATGCGTAATCGAATGCCACCTTCACAACGGTCAAGAAAGTGGCGACCGTATATCATAGACGGAACTAGTATCATTCAACCGGATCGTATCTCAACGGGAAGGCTCACACCGATAGCCTTACATGGGGAGAGCTATCGATTGGCTTTGCGATAAAACGAAACGCTTCGCCTGTGTACGCCAAGCCGGCTACCGCTACCGTAACAGCTTGTAGCGCCCATCAAAGGAACCTTCAAGGCCCATCCTTCCGACGACTAGACTGCACTAGCTTGCCAGTTCCAGGATTAAACCCCAATGGGGATATCTTTGCGAAACCATCATTATTCTGGGCTTTTTGTTTCGAGAAACAGGTCGGATTATACTATTTCGTCAGTTTGCCCAGCTGCCATGTCCGCTTGGGTTGTATAGTCGTTGAAGCTGTTGCATATCATATGGGAAGTTATCATTATGCAAACAGGGTTGTAGCTCATTGCATGCATACGTCGTCCTTATCTTAGAGATTCGATCCTTTTCTCCACTTTTACTTTGATGCTCCCCTTCTTTATTATCATTTCCAATCTAGGGTCTTAGTAGTCTCACATCATTCTTGGTTGTCTTTAATATGCGTAACCAAGTTGAAAATTTGGAGGTACTAGTTGCAAGTTGGTGGAAGACAACACATTCGTCCCGTTAAAACAGCATTGGAGTCCTGTGTGTGCATGCCGGTGGCTGCTGTCATTCTCGTACTAGATACTATATTTGTTCAATTACCTCGAATTCGGTTTCCTCAATCATATTCAGAATCTTATGAATCAAGTAAGGAGTGCCGCGATTAAAACGGCCAGATAAAGCATATGCATGAGCACATGTGCCATGGTTCGTAACGGACTAGTTAGTATCACACGCTATTATTTAAGCTTAATTATTCGGTAAGATACAATTATCAAGAGACTGGACTTTCGCCAGCTATCCGGGAGCATAATATGCTCAGAAATGGAATAGAGCGGCTCCGGCAAACATCATCCGTTCCTTATTAACCGTTCTTCGGTATAGCTACTTGATATACTAGATGCCATTTTACCCTAATGGTTTGAATTGCTTGATCAAAAGCTGAAATTGTTTATTTGAAAGGCATAAGAGTATTTAAGACAGCATTGCATTGTTTCAGTGCTATATTAGGAGCATGTCGATGCTTGCAAAAGAATGGTCAAAACAAAATACTCTTACACAGCATCGAACCACCTTAAATGGGCGGTAGCTATATGTTCGTATTACCGGCTCTTATTTCGAAAGCCGAGCTTTAGATGGCGGAGCGATAATGAATACTTCTGATGCCGTGGATGACACATTCGCATTGCCAATTGGTTGCCGTGGGTCCACCTCTTCCCCTTGGATTGTAGATATTCTCTGCGAAGTAACTTGAAAATCCCTCGCAACTGTGATCCCTTGCTCGATATCCTCCACAGATGGACATCGCAGCTGCTCCTCGGATCTCATATCCCCAAGTTCCAAGTAACTATGCGTAACGTCTTTGTTGGTTGTTAGAGTTGCTCCGGTGGTTGTATAGCTTAGAGACTTCGGAGGACTCCTACGAGTCTTGTCCCTACGTGTGAATCGGATTACGCCAAATTTCATCGAAAGAGTCTGCAACTTGGACGTCTCGCCAGTACCCCCAAACAATTTTCTCTTAAGTTTCATAATATGCCGATTCAGCGCTGGCAAGGAAGCGACAATAAGTGCTAGACTCAGTTCTATGATTCCGATGAATCCAACATGTGTTGAGGTCCAAGTGATATCGTACGAATTCATCATTCTTCGGTAGAAAACGAAGGGTTTAAGCGCGCTAAGAATCATTGTAATCGCTCCTAGCATTAATAAGAATGCGAGGTTGTATTTCTTCGATTTCGACATCGTTGGAAGCTTAATGAGGATGTAAATCGGTGGAAATAATGTCAAGGCGTCCAATAGAATGTGGCCAGTCATGAAAACGCCATAAACCGTAGTCGAGTATAGACTAACACATGTGCCGTCGAATGCCTTCCTGAAATCGAGTACATTGGATAAAGGTAGCCCGCATTGAAATATTTGAGTTACGACAGCGGCAATGCCGAAAAGGTAGGAGAGAGTTAACAGAATGTAGAGGTACCATCGTCTTGTCCTCGAAGTCAGGGGTGTCAGGCGTAGAAGAAGATGCTGTATCGATATCCTGCAAAGATGAAGTGCTGCAAAGGAAAAAATAACGTGGAGGTATGTCACCTATACGATGATTGTCATGTTAATCGACTATGACTACAGCTAAGTTGCAACTTTCGTGAGCTCCGGATACGAGACCAGTTGCAACAAAGCGACAGGCGAAATCATTGGAAAGGCAGACCCACTAAAAGGTTACCTCTGATATCCTTCAGTGATAAATCGTAGAGATGAAATCCAAACCCAGTTCCGAAAACAGCTAGTATTTAGAAGTGAGTGTTCCAAGGCCTATATGTTGAACCAGAAAACCGACGAGGAGAGCGCACAGCTAGCTTACCATAAATGTTGACAACATTGAATGCAATGTAGAATAACTGACCGCCCGGAAATATAAGCTTCCGGCCACATAATCTCATTGTTACCTCAATAGTAACTTACGAAAGTAGGCACCATGACCCAATCATCCATGCCACAAGTCCCAAGAGACCTCCATCGGGTCCAAAACCGTGCAATGACTATCGTAGCGGTAATTGAAACTATAATGAAAGAAATTATGACGGAATACAACGTGTTGGACGGTGGTCGATAGCCTGGTACGGTGGCTAGAGGAAATTGAAAGTTTACCGGCCATTTCCTGAACAATGGCGATAGGGATAAGATATAAGCCCTATCGACGTCCGTTTGGGGATTTGGAGGCGAAAGCATATTGACAGCTAACGAAACTTATAGTCGAAATGTGTTGTATTGTGGTAGATTTGAGTCTCACCACTTTCTGGCAGTCGAGTTTTCGGCTTGCAACTCCACCATCCCTCCTCCCTTTCGTTGCATCGGTGATTATTTAGATTAGAAGAATCGGTTGCAATCAGGAGTAAGGAGCTTTGAAAGACCTTTTGAACGGTCCGACGGGGCGAGGACCTATTTAAAGGATTGCTGATATCAGATACACGGTAGTTTGCATAAATGGGCTTTTAAGCTAAGGTACTCAATCATTTCCAGGGACCAAGGTATCGGGATACCTTGAAAAGTGGACAAATCCACGATCTGTTTCACAGCCAATTTACTGATTTCTTGTTTTAGAACCTTGAAGACATCGGTGTGGTGGGTCCGGAACCACCGTGTATGGAACCGAGACCGCAAGGAAGCGTGCCAACCCTCCGTCAAACGACGCAGAATTCCATGCACGGATGACTACTGGTTGCCACAGCCATCATGACATTGACAGTTATCGATAGCGATTTTCCTTGGCACCTATTTGACGCGGAGATTTTTAGACGGATTCACAAGCAAGAGGTCCAAGTCAAATAACATGTTGAGTTTTGAAACTGCTGTCACGCGTCCGAAAACTTTTAATAAGTTGCATTGCTATATCTTCTATCGACGCCACATGCTGATAACGAGTCCCATGAACGCAAGGGGCAGTTTTCTTACTACGCAGGGATGAGAAGATCTTCATTCCTTGTCTCTAACTAACGAAATGAAGTCTATCTACGGAGTACTATTTGTCCAACCTCCCTCTCCTTGATTCCTGCTTGAGTAAAAGAAACCTTTGGACATTTTGGCTTCGCTTTGGGCGTCGGAACATGGGTTGATCCCTGGCTTGATACAGCGCTCGTTCGAGGTCCGGGTGTCTTTACGTTAGGCACACACTCTTCGTTAGCTTGTATCGCCTAACATTTATGGAGACGAACTTGCTAGGATCCACTATCTCGTCTCTAACCAAGGCAGCTTCCTGGCTTGAGGTCTGGGCCAAAAGCTGTACTAGTATCGGCCCGACCTACAAGCCTGATAGGTGTGCCCGATTAGCCGACTTGGCATCTCATCCCGAACTAGGGTCTATTTCTATTTGATAGGTCTTGTTCAACCGTATCATATCCTCCGTAGCCTTAAGCATTGAATTTAGCTGCGTAAATTTGAATTTAGTATTAATCGGTTCCAAGATTAATATTGCAATAGTGTTAAAAATCGTAGGATTTTCAATTGACATTGAGAAGACTAGCGACGTCTATAAATTGTTAATGGTCAGCGATCGTCATACAGCCGTCTTCTCCTCTGCCTCAGCTGGATGTCTGAGTACAAGGCTACATATATCCTAATTGTTCGGGACATTGCACTGTCTTATTGAATTGTTTTGATTTCAATTTATAAAATGTATCAGATGCTACGATATATGTCTTTAACCGTGTTATGGTGTAATGCAGCTTCAAAAGAAACTATGTTAGCGCCCTCTAGATTTGCTTGAAAGTAGGAATTAAGTTATAATATTAGCTATAGAGAGGACGTGACGTCTGCCCTCGAGACTAAGTTAAGGTACCAGATCTGCAAAGCTTAGTCTCAAGGGCATATGTAGATCATTACCTAACCTCTTAGCTAGGAGTGCGGCCGAGCCGGATACATACCTAGTGGGTACCTAGGCAGTTTCCAGTGTTTCGTGGGATCTTGTTGTCGCAACAATTGGGAGGTGTATTCAAACCTTTGTTGGATGGAGATAGCATACGAGCTCCCATCACCACTGTCATCAAACCTCCAAACTTCCAATTTAAGCAATATTTCACAACCACCACCACAAAGAAGCTCGAGTTAAAGCTCTGACTTCATCTTCAAATATGCGATTCAATTAAGGGATATCAAAAGGATACCAAAGGTGGGTCGATCTCATATCCTCTGATACGGGCAGACTTGGGAATATTATTAGGACTAAGAAGCACACTGGTAGGATATCAGGACGCGATACTCGTATTACCAACAACCCATATTAATCACTCTATAGAAAAATCGAGTATCAATCGCGAGGACTACGATTTCGAATCATCACCAAGACATCTTCGACAGATTAGAATGACATTCCACACTCGCGTCACTCAGTTCAAACCAACCCGACCACTGGCTCGCTCTTCCCTCCTCAAATACCCTAAACAAAAGAATTCAAAGCAACCATCAGATCCTTCAACAACCTGGAACCCTGATATCTTCGAGATTATCCGAGGTCTGCACCTCCAAAGGGGCCCCAGCCTCCGAGCTTGTAAAGTCTTGCTCACCCAATACGCCCCTCGATCCTTACCTCAAGGTATCGGATGTAATGAATCCCTACTTCGTGGCCTCTTGGGTGGTATCGATGAAGATGAACAGCACCGTCTAATCGTACGGCTTGGAAAAGTCATATTCTACATGGATGGGATGGCATTACTCTCTCTTGGCTGCCCTTCTGAAACACAGACCTTCGTCGATGGGATGAATGCTCTATTATCAGATGGGTTTCTCGCTGATCTTTCCTTAGAGGAAACTATCGAAGGGGCTGATGTCGATATCTATTGGCCTAAAATTCACCGTGCAGTTTTGACGGGTGATAAAGAGGTGGTTGGACACGCTTTGTATAAGGTTGCTGTTGAGGCGAAGGCTACCGTGTTGTCTGGAGAATGGAAAGAGATGAATGCATTTTATTGCAGTACTTCCTATCAAATGGCACATGATGTCATTATGGGCTCTGACTTCTTTCTCAATCGGGTGCTTGCTGCTTCCAAAGGCGTCCGCTTGAATCTTTCAAGTCGTGTTTCACCTCAACTACTGAACGGACCCGAACTCAAGGAAGTATCGATGGCACGGAATGTTACGGCACCAGCGAGACAGCTTCCATTGCTGTCATACATGTGGAAACTCATTATGAAGATACATCTCTATGTTTTCGCTGGGTTGACCGCTCTAGAGGTACTTCTATGGAACGGGGTTAGAGGCAGCCTGGTGTTGGCGTTCATCCACTACGAGATTTGTTTGGTTATTCTGTTATTGGGTTTCATCGACGATCATGTTATTTCTTTGCATTCGTCTATGCCACAGCAGTTGAATGACTAGATACTTATGGGAGGGGCTTTCTGTGCGGCTGTATCGCAATGTATGTAGAATTCGAACTTAGAATAGAATACCCGGCTCTGAAACTTTCCTTAGACATTGACTCGGAGAATATGCACTGAATCACTGTTAGCTCTACGATTTAAGATGCTTTCTTTCTTGTTATTTCTTCTATATTATTATATACGCAAAGTGCTCCTAAAAGTTAACTCTCACAAATATACCGCTAAACACTTTTTTTTGTAACGCTAAAGACGAAGGTGATATCAAAGACAACTCTTGATCAATCTGATAGTATAACCACTATCTTAATCTAAGACCGTCTTCGCGGTGGCGGCTGCGGTGGCATATGCCCTTGCTGTTGCTGTTGCGGGTACTGTGGCTGTGTACCTCTCCATTGTGGCCACCCACCAGCTTGCCCGTGCTGATACTGGTATCTCTGAGCCGGAACAGCATATCCTCTCCTGACACATTCATTAATCCATTGATTGGTCTGATCCCTTAGCTTCACCCTATCCTCAAAGTTCTGGTTGTATGCAGAAGTAACAGCATCCCACATCGAAGTTGCCGCATTCCAAGTCAACTTCATTCCTGATAAAAATAATGCAGTAGCGAGGCTCTTTGCATCCTGCTGCGACCATGGATTTTCGGTTGGTTGGCCGGTTAGAGGATTTTGTGCGCCTGGCGCAGGAGGTTGCGGGATATACATCGGTCCTTGTGGGGTTTGTATAAGAAGGTATGGAGAATTTGCTGGTTGTTGGACGGCTGATGCCGGAGCTGCCCCTGAAACAGGTTGTAAGGGGGTTTGTGGTAGTTGTCCGTTCCATTGACCTTGCATTGCAGCTTGATTTTGAAGTCTTGCTTGCTCCTGTTGCTCTTGTTCGACTTTCATGTATTCAAATGTAGGACGGATACCCATTCTGTAACGGACTTTGTCCCAGTCGTAGAGCGTTTGGACGGGATTTGGAGGTGGTGCTGGGGCTCCCAGCTTGGAGCGGACTTCCGTCCAGGACATTTGAGCGGCTGGAGGGGCATGGAAGTCTTGTGCGACAAATTCACGGTTGTGCATGTGATTCATAAAACGACGGAAGCGATTTTGTTTCCTCACTAGGGGTATTTGTGGTGGAGGAAGAGGTAGATTGGGCTGTGCGGGCTGCGGGATTTGTGGAGTGCCTGCGGCTGGCACATTTGGGGCTTGCTCGCCTTCTTCGAATTGAGGGAATGCACCTGGCATTACTGCCGCCAGCATCTCTTCGAGATTATCCGTGTTTGGTGCCGGCGCTGCAGCAGCAGCTGCTGCAAGAATTGGTTGGGGTTGCCCAGGAGGAGCGGGAAGAGGTATAGCCTGATGAGGGGGGAGTGGGTTTCCCGCTTGATCAAAGAGACCAAATTGATTGGCCTGTCGGAGGAGTCCACGACGAGGCATACTGAGTAATTCTTCAAAAGAATGAAATATTCTTTGGAAACGAGAGTTGGGAATCTTTCAAGTTAGAAAGAAGGTATAATCGTTCCAAAGGAGCTTAGTAATAGTGTCGCAACAGTTTAAGACGCAAAGACTGTAATACCGTATCGACTTTGAATCACACGAATTGAATGATTCAGTGGGGTTTCAAGTGAAGGTGAACAGTATAGTGCAGTGAAGGATAGAAGGAAAGGAAGGAGAGTTTGGCCGGGGAGGACCTCAATTTATACTTGCTGTACTGTTACTTGCTTATCTGTTGTTTTTTTGATCGCTGGTTTATGTAGTGTTCAAAATAGAACTAGATGGTGAAGTTTATCACTCGATTAGTAAATCTTGTAAAGCCTTCCTTGATCGTCGAATATATTGAAGTTCGGGGCAATCCCCGCCCCCGAATAGGGTAGACCAGGCGACCACGTGGTATTTTATGGGTTTATTGTGTTGCGAAACGTTGATTGCATCGATTGATCGACGTCCGTATACTACCTATTTAAAATTTCCTTCAGGATGATTCGTATTTTTGGTGGTACGAGAGATCGCCACGTTAGTCACTCATAGCGATCATTTATTCCCATCTTCAAGCGCTGCTATATGTAATTATAAGTACCTGTATACATGTATCCTATTTACTAATGTCGTTGCAATAGAATTAGTGCCTGGCTGGGGTCGAGTATAGCTATATAAGGATAATATATAATATAATATAATACATAAACGATCAATTTTAAACTCTTATTGCCTTTATAGTATGAACAAGCAGAAGTATGTGAATTAATTTGGTCTATCTTTACCTTGTGGCTTAATTTGCTTCTATTAACTGTGAACCCCGGCATATGCGCATTCGCTAGGATGCATATTTATCGTTGTAGATCTATAGAGGAATAATTTTTGGGGCTTTGTATGTAATGCAATTATATTATGGGGACAGGGCTGAGATAGTTATATCACTGCAAGCCTTGATAATGTTTTGGCCGATCCTCTTTCTAGTTTCAATTGGGGTAGTAAGAAGATAGGTCATCAGGACATTTGGATATGTACATTTTTCGGTAGCAGCGATTGGCCTAGCTCTCGGCCCGGGACTACCTTCGGTAATGGTCTTAGTAGGGTTGGGGGATTGGTACAGCTTGGCATCAACCTGCTCACAAGTTATGTCGTCGGTGGGGCGACTGCTGATGTAACCATTCCGGAATATGGTCCACAGCAGAACCAGAATGGATATTATGGACCTGATAGAGGAGTTACCTAGAAAAGCTCCGAGGCTAAGGGGGGCTAAGGCGAAGACTAAAGCTAGGAAAAGATTGGACTTGGGACGGAAGAAAAGAAATCTCAGCCGGCGAATTAAAAATGGCTATTGAAATTAGGTATATTCTGAAATTTGTCCATGTACCCTATATCAATGTATGACGATCCTGTTTCCGCCCCTGCCAACTGTCTGGAATCGTGTTAACGTTTAAAATCTCCTTGTTTGTGTGTTCTAATAATGTTTATATACTTTGATAGTGTTCGCCCATCCGATTATCTTCACCTTCATGCTTCACATCATACAATATTGTAGGGTAAATGTAATTAATCACAACTACGACGTCGACGTCTTGACTATTTTCTCTGTCATCTAGTATATCTGAGCTGCAGCTAGCTGATTCGATTACAATCAACTGGTCAACCTCGCATGGAGTCAAAAGGAATAGCAGGCGAATATTCCCATAAACTAGAAAAAGGTACAGGGGAGGCTATTATTGATTGATATCAATCTATACTTAGATCATTAGGAAAACCCTGTGAACGTACGAGACCAGGAAGACCAGATGAGACTCCGACGTTTAAACCAATCAAAGCGCCCAAAACTCCAACAATTATCAACACTACAACACAAGATCCTGTTGAACGTAGTACTTAACTTGTTGGTCTGCAGCGGCGAGCTCGAAAAAACGATGTGCATCATTATTTGCAGGAGGTTTGCTCAGCCTGCCTGGCTAACGATCTGGAAAGCATGCGAGGCAGAAACTAGTTTAGACTCCGGGAGTACTCGAGTCCAACGTTTATTTACTTTGTGCACGTAGCCCTGTATTTCCATTCATGCTCGTAACTCCCCAAGGACGTCGACTAACGAAGGCATTCGCCGGGATATTTATTGCTGTAAAAGAACTTGAAGTAGTTAGGTTGACTTCTAGACTTTAAGTTAAATTCACTTCTAAGACGCACTATCGAGGGACATACCATTTCCCCTCTTTGTCGTATTTAACCTCGTATGTCCTAGATCAATACCACCAATATTCCGAGTTTCAAGCGGCATATCCCACTCTACCAGAAAATCAGTTTTTGTTGTCTCCTCGGTATCATAATCAGTTGCATAGTGGATGTAATCGCACTTATGGCTATATTCCCTGCCTTTAATTTGTGGTGCGATATCTGAGAGGATCTGATTTGGGCGTCGGCTGGGTGGTCCGGAGACTTCAGTCGTCCTGAATTTGATCAGCCAGCGTGACCTTCTCATTGGCTCTTCCATTCTTAGATCTAGCTGTTCCCAGCTTCGGCCTCTGGTGCGAACGTGGATTAAAATCAGTTGGGTCGAAATGAATAGTTGCAGCTGCTATCTGGTAAGTTTTGCCCCCTGAACTCGTGGATTCGGAAGACTGATGATTGCGGTTGGAAGACCTGGTTTCACTGGCCCTTTTATTCAACCAATCAGAAAGCTTAAAACTCCAACAAAGTCCCAACACTACAACACAAACTTATGTTCGGCTTATGGCATCCCATCTCGTACAACCATCCTGCATCAGCAACTGCAGAAGCTAAGGATATCCATTTCCGCTCCCGTTGATCCGAGCTTCTACTCTGTAAATTGGCAGAATGAAAGAACGCCTTAACTGTCAAAAAAAGCGGTTCCAATACATCAGGCTATAAAACACAAAATAGCCGGCGATGATTCCCTACAAGGTTAGGATAGATGGGTATTGTTTCTCCGGCGCCCAGGATGTCCCCGCATTTCCAATATGCCGGCTAAATTCAAATATGTGTTAACACATACCCGATCGTGCGTTTTAAAACCGGTTGATATAGCCTAACTTGGACCATGATCGGCCAGAACTTCTATTTGAACCAGCGCCTGGGTAAAGCTTGATTCTGAACCGTAGGAATGAGTTATTCAATGTCGAGGTTATTCCCGGCAGATGATCATGGGATTAATATTCTAGAAGAAAATACGTTTGGTTAGTATTGGTATTTTTGGCCGAGACTAATCGATTTTCGTTACCAAGAACATAGATCTTAGGTTCTAGAGTACTAAGAGAGAAGAGAGGGTGGAAATACCTCTCTTGTCATTTGCAGAGATGGGTATATAGCAAATAGTTATATATCTCCAATTTCGACTCTCGACATCCGATACTCCCAGGCCCCAAATAGCCTACCCGGCTACGGGTTTAGCCGATAACCACCATATTACAAACCTAAACCCAGTACTTCATTATTGACAATCACGATCACTATTAAATTTTTTCGACTTCATCCACGGAAGAATCCATTGACAAAAGCAAAGCCAAGAAGTCAATCCCCTCTCTCAAAAATTATATAAATTCGAAGCACCATTCTTGGAAAACAAGGACGATGAAACTCTTCGGACTTTCCTTCCCAGTCAAGAAGGTTCCAATATCATCTTCAACGAGCTCGAGGGGATACACCGGATACCTCTACGGCAGCATCGCACTAATGCCTGTCATAGTAGCCTCCGCCGCAATAGTGGCAACAGTCTTCGCCACACTCTTTAACCAAAACGTAGCTGCTTTACCAACCGAAGTTGCCGTCACAAATGATGCTACTTCCTTGACTCTATTGTTCCAGAATAACCTGAATGTTACTGACGATGTCAATCATGTGGGTGCTATCTTATTAGATGAGCTACCGTATGCCAAGGCCGGACTCGCCTGTGCTGCAATCGGAGAATCCTTGATCACTTGGGAGACTCTTGAAGCTCATCGATATGATTTTGAGAGACAATTGGCATATCAATCGTTCATTGGGAACGCCAAGCCAGTTCAACGGTACTACATCTTCAATAGCGTTATTTCAGCTACTCAGGAAGCCGGATCCCTCCAGATCGCGGTACAACCGAGCCGAGACATTGCCCTACCGGTTCTTTGCACTCAATCTTCGAATAGCAATAGCGTTTATGCGCCTGCCACGACTTCGAACAAGATTATTGTAAAATCCGGATCAAACACTTTTATCGGTCATCGGAATCAAAAGAGTTTTAGGTTCTTGGGAATTCCGTATGTTGCGTTTCCCGGGAGGTTTCAGTACTCGAAGTACCCATCGGCACCGAGCGGTCTTGTAGACGCAACTCAATACCGTAAGCAATGTTCTCAACCGTGGCAAGCGGAGGGAACTACAGCCGAAGACTGTCTGTTTATCAATATCCAAACGCCTTATATCCCGAAGTCGGGATCGACCAAACGGCTCCGTCCCGTCCATTTCTGGATCCACGGTGGTGGTTACACTGGTGGTACAGGAAACGATCCAGGTAGCGATGGTGGTAACCTAGCATCTCGCGAAGATATTGTAACCGTCAATATCAACTACCGTCTATCAACATTGGGATTCCTAGCAATCCCCGGAACAGACATCAAAGGAAACTTTGCGGTCAGCGATATGATCGCAGCCTTGAAATGGACTGTGGACAACATTGCCGCATTTGGTGGCGATCCGACAAGAATTGTTATAAACGGCGAATCAGCGGGTGGATGTTCGACAAGAGTGCTTCTTGGGTCTCGTCCTGCAATAGAATACTTCCAAGGTGCTATTTCCATGTCGAACTTAGGATTTGGGTATGCTTTGGGTATCGGCTATAGTTATGCGGGAACTTACAGCGATTACCCCACTATCCAAGGATCTTTACGATATGGCTGGTCAACAAGTCTTCACTGCTCTCGGATGTACCCAAACCGCTTTGGAGGATCAAATCGCTTGTTTGAAGACCAAAGACCCCCTTGCTATCGTGACAGCAAGCACAGTTGCCAGGTACATCGTTCAAGATGGTTACTACGTCGATACCCCCATCTTAGACGTAGCCGGCAAACACGGCGGTGCAGTCGCCAACGTCGACGTTATAATGGGAATCACCCGTGATGACGGCGCATCTTTCAATACCTATCCAAAGACCCCCGTCAACAGCATCTCAGAGGGTCTACAAGTTGGACTCGGCATCAATGCTGCCAATGCACAAAAGGTCATCGACTCCGGTCTCTTCCCATCGCCTGATACCGGAGACTTCACAAAGGATAGTTACAACATCAGCACCCGTATCGCAACAGACCTTCAATTCCGCTGTGTCGACCAAGCCACCAGCTTTGCTGGTGATGCCACAAATGCGTTTAAATCCGTCCATTACTATCAGATGGACAGAACGTACTCTGGCTACGACCCCAACAACCTCGGTGGTCCTGCTGTAACTCCGGGATACCCCAAGGGTAATCCAGATCTTCCGTACTACCGTATTCACGGGTCAGATATGCCCAATGTGTTCGCCAACATCGAGGGCTATAGAGACGAAAACGATCTGAAGACGATTCAAGTTTCTTCCGGATTGTTTGCGGAGTTTATTAAGAAGGGGACGCCGAATGTAGCGAAGAGGTATTTGGTAGCGAGAGGCTATGATGATACTATTACTGCGCTGGAAAAGAGCGGAAGGTGGGGTGAGGTTAGAGGGAAGAGTGGACCAATCTTGTTGATTGACTACCCACCGAAGGCTAGTTCGTTTGTTGATGTGGAACAGTGTGCTTGGCTAGGATATCCGATTGATTACTATCTCAAGAACTAATCGTTGGAAAAGTAGGAATGCATTCTATGTATTTTATATGAAAGAATAATAATCTGAAGCTCAAGAAAACTGCTTCGGCTTGCCTGATGCTTTGGCACCGTGTACGATATTAAATAGTATCCTATTTTACTGTTCGAATCGTGATAGCATTGTTATCCTGGTAAATATGAAAGTAGTATACATGACGGGGTTCAAGAAGTGCTTGCCGTATGAATCTTCAAGCAGGCAAACAGAAAAGACATCGTTGGCTCGTTAGTAGAAAAACATAGCTAATAAAGGAAATGTGAACGTAGTATGTAACGATAAAGTAATTGCAAAACCATATCTCATGCAGTTAATTTGACGATTGAGTTCTGACACAGAATTCTTTCCTTCAACAGACCATATTAATTCAGCCATGAGTCATAAACATATGCAACACCCAGCCCAATAACCATGAAGATTATTAACCAAACTTGAGTTTCCGTGATTCCAAATATGTTAGTAGGCTCGTCGTGTTTTTCCACTTGGTGGTTTCTATCACCTACGTTGTCTCTGTCGTTATGATAGTTCTTATCTTCCGCTTCTGTACTTGCAGTTGTAGTCGATGGAATAGACCAATCACAATCATCAAATGTCTTCTTGTAGTCTTTCTCGCGACGAGGAGCTGAAGTATCAAAGTAGGCTCGAGACCTTCCACCAGATGATGTGATATGAGGCTCCCGTGGAATAAAGCCGATTCGAAACGTAGTGTACGTCCCGGTGTTGTGGGTGTCATCGTGATCGAGGAGAACGTATTCCTTGGCACCTGTAGGTCTCTGTGGAGAGCCATCTCGAGCCTGAGTGCCAGTGGCTGAGCTTGATTCCGGATCCGGGATGACATCCCAACAGTTCTGTGCAAGACAGAAGATAAAGTATCCCATTTCCTTCGTGAATTTGGATTCGAGGAATTCCAGAGTGCCTGGATCCATAATTCGATGTAGGATCGCTGAGATGTCTTGACACCATTTTGCTTCTAGTCGAGGTAGATGCTCAGCTTTGATGTCGAAGCTAACCGGGCACGGTATGTGCCGAAGAGCTGCATCAAGAGCGTCGACGAGATGATAGAAGCACATGAGGGGAGTATCATAATCCTCCAGGAGGTATTGTTGGATTTGATAACTCGTGAGGTAATGGCGAGGGAAACCAGGAGGACGTTCGTTGATCAATCGGAGTCGCGAATCGGAAGGTGGGGGTGGTGGTCTGGAATGACCAGACTGCCCAGCAGCTGATGGAATATCCCAAGAGCCTGGGATAGGTCTCTGGGAAGAGGGTTGGGAGTTAGCAGAATATGGCTTATTATGTCTGCTGCTGCCGCCCTCTCGCCTGGAGTGGCGTCCATCTGTGGTTGATTTTTGGAAAGACATCTTCGTTACGCGTCTTTCGTGCCTGATTGTAGGCGTAAGTTAGCAACTGACTTGAAGGGATAGATTCTATGAAAAATTTGATCGGGATTGTATACCAATGATGATGTTTCGTCAGGGTAAATGAATTGAGAGGTTAGAATTGATGAAGTAGTTTTGGAGATGATGTTGAAGAGGTTAAGTGATGATAATCAGTTTTGGCGTCAGTGGAAATTTTATAGCGTCACCAGAACTACCCTAGACAAAGAACATTAGGGCACAACATCAACCACTATTTTGCACTGGTCTAGCACCGGTGCACTATGACGTATTTCCCACCGGCGGCGAAATTGCTCCTTGATGCATCGCTGCCTGGCAAGTCAAATAATTTAGACAGAACCCTACTTAGACTTCTGGGCTTCGATATCATTAAACATCTCGAGAGTACTGTGTCATTTGTTTAGATCTCTGCTACGGTAATAGGTCTTCGTGTCGAATTCCCGCCATGCATATATGACTCTGGGAAAAAATACTAGAGCCCATGATAGATTTGCGATCCAAGATTGATATCTCGCTTGGTAACTTAGGGTCTATCGTAAGGTGACCGTATGATATTATATCTGCGCTTGCAGCTAGTTTTATTTTTGAAGGTTTGGTAGAACCCTCTTTGTAGGAATGAAATTCTTGAAATGTTATAACGGTAGCCAGACTGTAACACTATCAATAGTGGCCTTAAACTGATCATGTCGGATTCCGAGATCATTTAAGTATTAACGATAAACTCGCAGTCACATTCGGGGTCATAAGTGCATAAGTTAAGTCTCCTACAATCATTGCTTTTGGTTTAGGGTTCTATGATGACGCTGTGGAGATCTATCTTCATGATATTGCTCTGGTTGATAGCTAGCTTTACCTCAAGATACAATTCTTATCTAGAAATTGAAACAAACAAAGATGAAGCTCGACAGAAGAGTAAAATTTACTCAGTAAGGCCATCTTCAACTCCAATCTCGTCTGTGCCGGTCCAAGCCTCCCATCCAAAGAAAGTAGAAAAGAAACCAGGAATAGCCCTCAAGATGAGAAAAAGCAACGAAAGAGATACATAGATCATAAAGGCACTCATCATATCACCACGATGACCTTCATCATCCATGCGAATGACTTCTCCTCCCGTGGCCTCGGCATCCCGAGCGATGGCGATGGGTCGTTGGCGACGAGGAGTGTCAGGAAGAACGTCGTGATGACATCCGGCACACGCGCAGCAGCTGCAGTCGCTCATGGTATCATCTTCAGCCAAGGTCGCTCCGTATGCATTGTTGCCTTCGGGTTCCTCGTTCAAGCCATCTTCAACCGTGATGGGGCTCCAGCTATTTTGGGAGAGCAAAGCTAGGTTTGGGGCATTCCTTGGGGAAAGTCCTTCTTCTTCGGTGCTATCTTCAGTTTCTGAGCAGGTGGAACAGAATGAGACATCCCTTTGGAGAGTGGGCCTGTTCGTGGCTCCGGTTGTAGTGGCAGAGCTTGTTGTATGAGCATCCTTGCCCATTGGCTTCGCTTCATTGGCTTCAAAACCAAAGCCAGTTTGATCGAGAGGATGAGCAGGCCATCTGTTTGCAGTTCTTTCTGTGCCAAACGTGTCGTATTGAATGATATTGCCTTGTAGGAGATGCCTGGCTACGAGCCTCCTTTGCTTTTGGTTCTCCGTCATTGGTACAAACTGTGGTCTCCTGAATAGCCTAATTTCTCGCGTTATCAGCTATCTACTGACGGAATGCACTGAAATAACCCATTTATGCACACCTACCTAAGTACTTAAGTATGTAGATAGAAACCGTAGATATCCAAGGTCTTGAGGATGACGGGAGCTTTAGGAAGCTGCGAGAGAATGTTCCGTCTTGTTCTGGACAAAGAACTTAGGAGTACGGATAGGGGATGTTGGTAGCGTCAGGGAGGGTGTTGACGCGGCAATGAGGTTTAAGGTGCAGGTAGAATGTTGATGTGGTGATGGTTGCTGTGGAGGTAAGCCGCTCAGCGCTACAAACAACTACGCCCACCAAGCCCGGTTGTCTGGTGTTAAGACTGCTACGCCCACAACAGTAACTACGACGTCAACCTACAACTTTTCAAATGATGCATCTCTGCTGTATGAGCCAGATTTTTATTCCAAGCTAACAGACTTCCCATTAGACTGACCCAAGATTGACTATCATAGACCAATGATATATACTGCTCGACTGTGCTATTCTTAGAGAAGCTATCACTCCAAACTCCCCCAAAGATTATTCAAACTCTCTGCTAGTGTAGGGTGTGCAAAAGTCGCATCTCTCAACTTCGAATACCCCACCTTCCCCATCATTGCAATCTGTACCATACTCATCATTTCCCCGCCTTCAATTCCCAGGCAAGTATATCCCAGAATCTCCTCCGTATCACTATCAACTACCGCTTTCATCATTCCCCTGGTTTCATCTGTTTCTAATGCCCTTGCAACCCACATCATTGGCATCTTCGCTACTTTGATATTACGATTCGGGTAGGCTTTGCGTGCTTCATGCTCATGAAGACCGATGTGGCCTAATTGAGGGTCTGTGTAGACGGTGTACGGAACCATTCTATCTGTTGTTGATAGTTTTGGAGAGCTCGGGGATAATATGTTATTCTTGAGGATGCGGAACTATATATCAAATTAGTTATCATCTGAAAAACATTCACGAGATCCATGCGGCGATTACTTACATCGTCATATGATATATGCGTAAAGGCCGGCCCTCCCTTTACATCTCCCAAAACATAGACACCATCTGCTGCAGTCTGTAAGTACTCATTGCATTGCACAAATCCCTTGCCATCAATTCGAACACCCGCTTTATCAGCATCCAACATATCGGTATTAGGAACTCTCCCAGCAGACCAAAGAATATGAGATCCCAATACACTCTTTTCTTCTCCACCACTAGTTGGTTTATACACCAATCTGATCTTCATATCCCCCTCATCTACCGCCTCGAGTCGAACCGTATCCATCCCGAGTTCAAGTCCAATCCCATCTTCTACTAATATTTTCCTCATCTCCTCCGCAATATCTTCATCCTCCCTCTCCAAAACCTGTTTTCCCCTGCCAACGGCAGTAACCTCTGCACCAAGTCTTTTGAATAAATGCCCAAACTCCAATCCCACGTACCCAGCTCCAACCACAATCAATTTCTTTGGAACTTCACCTAATTCCATAATAGACGTGGAATCCAATACCCTTTCTGCATCCACCGTCTCAACCCCCGGAAGCCCCGGTTCTGCAGGCCTACAACCAGTATTAATAAATACCGTATCAGCAGTATACTCCTCTTCCTCCTGAGTATCCCTATCCTTCACGGAAACGCTTCTCGGACCAATAAACCTCCCAACCCCATACTTAACCACCACCCCATTCTTCTCCAACCTCCCCTCATTCCCACCCCTAAAAGAAGTGACAATATCTCTCTTCCTTTGCCTAACCTTGTGCATATCCACAAGTCCCCTCACAGAGCCCTGTTCCGTAACAGCGGTAGTAATCCCATAATCGTTTCCTCGGGCAGAAAGATAGGCTACCCGTCCACTCGAGATCATGGTTTTTGTGGGAGTACATCCGTAGTTGACGCATGTTCCGCCGATGAATGCTTTTTCAACTATAAGGGTGGAACCTTTACCGTGTGCTGCGGTTAAAGCGTTGGCTAAGGGTGGCGCGGCTTGACCGGACCCTAGGATTATGAATTTGAAGTGTTTCGGAGCCATTGTTAGGTTTCTAAGCATCTATGTGTGCTCTTTGGAGTCAATTGTGGTTGAATCGTCGGGAGGATTGATTAATCGATTGTGGATTCCGAGTACGAAGATATGATAGCCTGTGAACACCCCCGGAGGTATGTTTGCATCTTTATATAGTCGATCCCGTTGTATTCCCCCACAGCTGGAAACGCCGTGGTAGTTCGTTTATGCAGTGTATACTGGGACCGGCACTCAAAACTTTGCCGGCATATTCCGTTCTGCAGGGCGTTCTGCGGGGTCGAACGGTCAAAAGTCTGTTGGTTCCAGATCACTAATCTGATAAAACGAATAAAACGACGTCAGCGTATCCTTTCCAAATGCATCCGGCATGGGTGCTCACGATAGCGCCACGGCTTACTATTTCCAGCCAACTTACTATCCACGAGGTTGCCATGTAAATCCAATCCCATACATTTCGAACTTGCCCCAGAGCCCTCCCAATTTGGTCGCTCGAGGACTGCCAAGGACCTGTGTAACAGTAGAAGTGACGTCATGATGCATCTACAATCTACAACACGATCAACACATTTGTTTGATTTGTTTGTTTTTTGCGATAATGTGTTGCTCAAACGAATGCAGTCTCGTAACCAAACTGTGTTGGGGAACGAATTGGGGAGGGACTGCCTCGAATGCTGCCTCGCGAGGCCTCGTACTCGTCAACTCGTGTGTGCGATGTCTGATCGATTTTGATACAGACCAATCTACTAGCGAACAAGTTAGTTTTAAATGTATCAGGTTGAGAAGTGATAAAGCCCTGACACAGAATGTCGTATCTTGATGAAATCGGTGGCAAAGTCCATGACTATAGAATTGATTGATTGATTTTCCAGAAGGTAGCTTCACAGAAAAACACAAAAACGCATCTAGTGGTAATTTGCAAGAGTAAAAATTAGGAAATATGGCTGGAATAATAGTAAAGAAGCAAGGCGACGGGCCAATGGAGACCAGTTGGCGTCATTGACACTAAGAACTATGCAAAAAGTGTGTTCCGACTGTAATTAGAGACCCAACTGATCATGGTTGCTTTCATAACTCTCATCTGAGGAGGTCAGGTTAGCATGTGCATGATGAGCTCAGGGGCTTTGAAACTTACTTCCTACTATCAAAATCTCCGATTTTGAATCCCAGCTCCGGGAAGAGGCTCATCAATACCACCAGAGCACAACAGGCTAAACAGACAACTGGTCCGTAAAGGCTGAGTCTTTCGAAGCCTCCAAAGTCTGGCGTCTTAGGGTGATTTTTTGCACCTCCGAGGGATGGGGGGAAATCGCTTGTAGCCGGGTCGTCATCGAGCCTGCAAGCTTGCCCTGAGGATTTTTGTTGGATTGACTGGTTCTCTTCTTCTGGCTCGAATAATTCAAAATCGAGATCACCATCCTCTATGTCAGGACGCAAGATTGAGCCATCCGCAGCGATTCCTGTGTTGCTGAAAGTGCTCAGATCCTGCCCCAACCAACTCTCTTGTAGCTGATCCTGTATTTCCTCAGGATCAAAAAGATGGTAGTGCGGAGCAGAGCCATTTGCAAAAACTTCGCACAAACTGTCAGGAATTCTTCCCAACCACTCTGGATCCTTCTTTAAGCGGTTCAAAGTCTGGATTCGGATGTCGAGGGTGACCTGGAATAGTAACCATCCTCTCAAGTGGTTGTTGTCAATGCCGAATCCGTCGAAAAACTTTACCTGGAGAATGCTTTCTCTGGATTCTGGTGTCAGAAAAGCCAAGAAGGTATTGCAAACACTGCAGACCATATTCTTGGATGCTATGGTCTTGACGTTCTTGATTTTGAGGAGCTCTTGATGTTGTGCAAATAAGAACGACATTAACGACTTGAGTTCAGCCAATGTTTTCTGGTCCAGGCTCAGCATATTCTTTGCATCATCTTTTGTCCTCGCCAAATTCCTTAGGTTCTCAGGAGTTTCGTAGTAAAAGGCAAGAACATTGGCGTCGGTTGCAGCGTCTAGTGGCTGCGGCTTACTCCACGTCTTAAATGGTGATGAGGCCATTCTGCTGGTTGAAAGTTATGCTTCTGTTCGAATTGATGACCAAGTTCAACAAGATGACTGAGTGACTGTAGGTAGCTAGTCCCGGAACGTATTAGTATTCAGTATATATGCATCTAGCCTTGTATAAGCTCATAATACCCCGGCTTTGTGTCAGAATATCCATAGCGTATGCAGGTACCCGAGGATATAATCACAGATTGAAGACGCGTTAAACTTCGGCCAATGATATTACTTACTTTTGACAAAATTAAAGAGATGTATCCAAGTTAGACAACTCGAAGGAAGCTCGGAAGGTTCGTGCTCTTTGCGTGAATGAAGAATGTCGTCTAAGTGGGAGGACCAAGAGAATGACTTGCTAGCAGATAAACGGCAGCTGCTACGCAATTGATGAGGATGTAGTAGTAGTTTTGAGGCAGGAGAGGAAGAAGGGAGCTGATGATAGCGATGACGAGGGCAAGAAAGACGTGATATTGTAGGATGAAGTAAAGAAAGAAGGAAGAGAAGAGACAAAGAACCAGCCAGGAGGACGGCATTAAATAGGCGGAGGGAAAGCTCAACGAGGGTTTGCAACACAACGTGCAAAATATTTATGCTATAAAAGCTAACACGCACGCACTACAGCCAAAGCACATCCTCTCGGCATCACCTACAGCTACGGCTTCCTCACATCACAGCGTCACACGGATCATCTGTCATCAACGTTAATACCAACTGCCTCTTATCTTATCTGCCATAGCGTCTTCATACTCTGCCGCCATGGCTACTATCACTCCCTCTCCTCAGCAAGATGCTGCTTCCTCTACTCCTCCTCCTGGTGCTGCTGATACTTCTAGTGCTGCTGCTACTGGGCTCCAAAGCACTGGAGGAAGCAATGTCATCGTCACCGTCATTGTTATACCAATTTCAGGAACGCGTCCGGCTCAGCTTGGTGCTTTCCTCAAATCTCCAACCAACATGAGTATCAAAGGGTCCTTGAGCTTGTGCGACGATGAGTACGAGCAAATCCGTGATAGCATCGACGAGGCTATCCGAAGCGAGGCTCTCTTGCGAGATCTTGACGTTGATGCTAAGAACTCCACCGAGGAAGAACGCAAGCAATTCCATGGCCTCATCAGCGAATACCTCTCTGCCGACATTTCCAAGAATGACCAGCTCGTCGACAAACTCACGGTCCGTTACAAAGATGTCTCCCCATGGCTTTTGTACAAATTTGCCTTACTCCGCCGCAAAAAGTACAAGAATATGGTCAAGGTCAATGGCCTGAAGGATGACTCGAACGATGAGCACTGCACTATCGACATCGGAAATCCAGACTTCAAAGAGGAGGATGTTCCAATTGCCTGTACCACTAGTCGAACGGAACATGCACAAAACTATGACGATCCAAGCATCCAGGATGACCCTCCCATTCTCCGAGGACCAGTTGGTGCCAGACTCAAGAGAGCTTACATTCTCAATCGAGTCCGACAATCATCTCAGAGATCCAGCAACGGTTCAAATAATAGCCTGAATGCTATTCAACAAGCTCCAGTTCAAGAACAGGGCGGGAATTCTGTCACGGAGAAACCAGCTACCGGCACTCAAGTCAATCCGGGATACGCAGATGGCGTTGAACCTGTTGAACAAGATCGCCTGGCATCTTCTGACCGCTCTCCTAGGATGATTATTGGTCTGGTTCGTTGGCTTCGTCCTCCCAGTTGTGTATATGTTCTCGGCATCCTTTTCGTTATGCTTGGATGCATCATTTTGACAGCCATTTCGCTCAGGTACATTTTGGGTTATTAGTCATCGAGGTCGAACCCTTTTCCTTATTGTTTTTCTGTTGCATATCAAACACTCAGATTCTGGAGGGAATAGAAGTGGTGTGAAGGAAACGAGCAAATATTCGTGGATAGGATGGAAGAGCTTTTGTATACTGATCCATCAATAACATTTTCATCGATGGAACTTGTGATAGCCAGGCAATACACTTTTAAGAAGGCATAGAAGCAATCACCAATGATATTTTCCTACTAGTTCGCGCTTCCAGTAGTCCCGGGCCCAAATTTTCTAAGCTCATCAAGCAGAATCCCCACATACAGCTCATGTGCAAATAAATAATGTGCCGCAAACCCCGAGATATACGTAAACACAAGTTTTTTAGTGCCAAGACTGGGATATACATTGATCAATTGATCTGGATCAACTTTAGAGTTATATTGAAACCAGAATTCGAGGACGACACTCTGTAGGCCTCCCGTCGTGAAGAGAAACAGGAGGAGGGTGGGAGGCGCGGTCAGGTGACCATCCGCACCATCAGGTATTTAAACCTGTACCAGCACGCGTGCACGAACCTTTTACTTTCTATCCACCAACCTCCCATCACACTCCCGACTCGCTAGCTTCTACGCTAAGCCTAACACCTCATCCATTTGCCTTCAAAGCTTTGTCTCTATATATCATATATATATTCATCATCGTCCTGCTTCACGCTTCATCATATCATCTCAGGGTTAACTCGCATCATCCTCGAGAAGAGGAAATCCATTCAATCACAAACTTTATAAATTTAATCTCAATTGGTCTCCAACTTCCTGCTTTCATTGATCACATCAGTCAGTCCCATTCCTTTCGCACCTAGCTTCATTCGGGTTACTAATATCGTCGCAGACGAAAAGGAAGTCACAAAAATAGAAAAGAAAGAAGGCTGAAAATTCCATTCATTGCACGCGAGCCAATTACACGGCCACGAGAGCGAATAGAAATAGTCTCAATGGAGTTCAGCGGCAAGGCTCCTGTAACGGGTGGCAAGCGCCTTCCTCGCTCCCGACCGGGGGGTCCGGGGGCTCGGGAGAGCGAGCGTCCAACAAAATCAATGAAGACCCTAGGGGGCGAATGGTTCAAAGCGTATCAAAGATATAAATCTGGAGCCGGAGAAATGTCCGATGATGCCCACGCTAGCCAAGATGAATATGGGTACGATTTTGAAAACGGTCGAGTCAAGGAAAACCCGTTCGATCAAGACTCTAGTGATAGCTTCGTCCATCTTGAAGGGGATGTGTCTAGCTCTGGCGATGAATATTCTGAAATCAACGGGAAAATTGAATCCAAGTATTGGATTGCACCGACCGTTCAGCAGTCGGTCGAGCTTCGATCATCCCCACCACCACCACCACCACCACCACCACCACCACCAGTTCAATTGTTTCAAATCTCTCCAGTTCGCCCTGAGGGTATGCCACCTACAAAATTCTATACGGCTTCAGAGCTCGCCCTTCTCCTGAAATTGACAGGCCAAGAGTTCAAAGTTCTGCAGTCCCACGTGCAGCAGATTTTTGAGGCAAACCCAGCCCTTCTCGACATCAACTTAGGCACACTCGTCAGGAATCAGGGTATTAAGGACGGAATCTCCGGTAGTCTTCGAAACAACTTGCCGATTGATATTCTGCGCAAGTTGACTCATCAAGCTAGCGATAATGCTGGCTATCTGGTGTTTAGACTCGTTGGAACACAAAAAGCTATGCTCAAAGCGAAGCTGAACAAAGCCAACAGAGCTATGCAAAACCAAAGCTTGCCAGTGGAAGCTTCTAATGACGAGAATAATGTTCAAGAGCCACAAGCTAGGATCCCTATTCAACTCCCTCTCATAGTTAAACAAAAAACTTTCAAACCAGCTTCCAATATCCTACAACCAGAAGGGCACTCACCTCCACGCCCAAAATCCGATTCTGAACTTTTAGCCTTACTACAGAAACCCTTTGCTCTAATTAGATGGACTTTTGGCGGACTTTGCAACGTGTTTTGGCCTGGTGATAACGAGATTGGAGTTGCTTACGGCTTTGTTTCACCAGATGGTTCATCAGCATTTTCTGATGCTTTCGAGGAGGAAGAACCGGAGATGAATGAAAATCTCAGCAACCGGCTCTTCACTGGCATCCTTCGTCTCATCCAGGTCATCCTGATCATCTTTTGTCTTATAGCATTGGTCTGGTTCTACACTAGCTATTCAGTCAAACCGATGGATGAATAGCTAGAGAGGTTATGTATATCTGTCTCATTCTATCACTCTTGCCGTTTACTTGGAGGCCTATACTGGGACTAATTACTTTTCTTAATTTCTTCTGCGCACTTTTTATTGTCACTTAAAACTATGTCTTTGCCACCTGGCGCAGCAGAAGCCTTTTGCTTCTTTTCTTTTCAATTTAGCATGTCAGTCTCAGTGATATATCTATCGCTCTGGACATTCTTCGATGTTATGTTTCTTCACATATTGCAAGCCTTGACTTCGCAGTATTTGATGGACTCATATGCTTTCTGGTTTTCGAAGGCTAGGACATCTTGCAAGCTGGGATCTTTTTCAACCCAGCCGGTGGAAGCTCGTTATTAGGCTTGTATTCTATCAACTGTTTTAGACCTTCGTCTTTGTTATAGATCGATATGCGCTAGATTTGCAATTGCAGTAGCTGTTTACTACAAATCCAGAAATTCATATTTTGTGGATTTGAATGGCGCCCAGGTTCAAGGCTGGATCAGATCATCTTCAAGAAACCAAAGGCTTTTGTGCGTGTGTAGTCTATATAGAACTGAGCTTGGGAATTTCCTCTACAATTGAGCGGCATCCTAGGATGGCGATGTGACAAAGCTATCACGTAGCGTCTTAACATAAGTTCTCAGATATCTGCAAAAGTGTGTGTGCAGCTTATATAGATGAATATACATATTATATAACTGTCAAGAAATCTCTGTAGTCTCGTGATTGATTAATAGCACCCTAAGATATCTTTTAGAGGCTACCAGCTCCTTGATATACACATAATGCTTGTCTGATACCCAGCCCTAGGAAATATAACTCCTCAGTTAGGTGTATCTATGACGGTTATACCGGCCGGCAGTAGTTACGATAGGTAACTATCTAGCTAGTTCCATTATAACACTATGGCTTCCATACTTCAACTTTTGTTTCCCGTCACTTAAGATCCTTTTACAGCGCAAGATCTTAAGATCATGTTTCCATTATGATGTGGATCGCGGTTGTTAGTTTTTTTTATTAGCATACCTGTGCTCCCGGATAAGTGATCTTGATCTTAATGGCTAGATATCGATGCTCACGGTGGAGATGCTGGACAAAACTTTGGGCATCACAGTATACACATATCGCATGCGCATTGTAGGCTTAGCATCTGTCTCAGGTCTCGAGGTTGTTAATATAATTGATAGGCTGTCTGTAGTCTCGATCCTAATACTTGGGCGCGGAGCGCATAGACTTTATACCATGGCACTAGAAAATATGGATGATAGATACCTACTTGATATGTCGCAACCTTTATACTTAGCATTCCACTGACGAAACTTGAAATTAAACTATAGAATAATGTATTTTTGAGCTCTCAATATCCGTAGACCTTTCCCTACATACTCTTGCCCTAAGCCCTAGGCCCTCTCGTAGCTGGTAATCAATGTTCACAATCTTTCTAAAGAATTACTTTATGGTGGAGGCACCAGCTTTATCTCGCATTGGTTTACGAGATAACACCAGCTGCTGTATGAAAATATATTTTCATTGTTCCTTATTTACAGACACCAGATTCTCGAAAATTCCAGAAACCTTTTGTCGATTGTCCTCTTTCCCTGCTCAGTTTTTTCCCCGTCTCGGCCAAAGTACCATCTGGCAGCATCTGCAAAGCTCTCCTCCTACTCTTTCTATTAATCCTCAACAGTGAAGGAATACCCAATCTAAACATGGCAGCCTCAAGGTCTAACAGTCGCGTCAAAGTCAAGAAAGAGGAGAATTTATCCGATACCGAAGTATTCAGCTTTGGCATTGAAGAAGATTCGTCCCTTGAGATCACGCCTTCAACGAACCAAATGGGTACCGGTGAAACCTCTAGATCGGAGGTATCATCCCGCTCCAACGCTCAATCAAGTCTCACTTTGACGGCTCGACGACCAGCTTGGCTCCCTGTCATGAGTAATTTCAGCAAAAATTTCATTATCGTTCGTCTCAGTCTTGAGATGGCCGAGTTCGACCACGTCGCTGCTGTTGTCAAGAAGGCCTTTGCAGCTAATCCTCGACTCTGGGGTAAAGTCGATACGATCTCGACATCCGAACGGAACGCCATTCTCACCAACTACCTCAAAGCGAATACCGAAGAAAGTATTCTCAATAAGTTGTCTTCCCAAAACGCTGAAGCAGGGTATTTACTCCACAGGTGGTCAAAACAGTACGCCAATCACCAGCGATGGAATCATATTCCCGCGCCACCTGAGAGAATTTTGGTTGCTGTCGACGCCGATAAGGAAGCTGAGGATGACGAGGAGGAAGTCACAGCAGCTTCTATCGAATCTTCTAAATCCGGCACTGCCAGTCATCGAGATCTTTTTGGCAGTCCGTTCTCGATGAGTTCGCCCCTCCGAGGAGGAGATAAAGAGCCAGAGGAGCCAAAGTCTTTCACCATTCACTCGCATTTGACGCCTGGAAAGACCGGAAAGCAAACCAGCCTCGCAAGAAGGGCCACCGCGAACGATGGTTCTCTCAATCTGGAACTTGACACTGTATCCGGTGTCAAACCTCGAAAAGGGCGGGGGGCTAAAGGACCGGAAAATGCAGGCGCTACCAAAAGGCAACAGCCCGAACTCTCCACGGTCCAAGGCGATAACAAAGAACTTGACAGGGTCTCCAAAACCGTCATTATGATTTTCAAGATTCAGGTTTTCCTTGTTGTTTTCTTTCTTGTTATCATAATCGGCCTTGTTCTCGCGCTCTTCTTCAAGGAGTGAATCGGCGTGTGGCCCCCGGATTTCTTCCTGGCAACTTATTCCAGAGCTTTGGGGAAGAATCCCTATCGAAGAAATGCCGCGTGTTAGCATTTGTGCTCAGACTTTTTTTTTTTTTGAGGTCTTTGTGTCCAAGTGTTTGGAATCAATCATTTCACATACCCTTCTATCCCCTTCCCAAAATGTCAGACAACATTGATTTATCTAGCCGGACTTCTTCCCGCAATGAGACCCAAACCAATGAATCCAAATTCTCCTCAGAATTATGTATACTCTGTAAGCCTTCGATACCTTGACGGGGATGTGGGTATTGTCGTCCTCGATAGGGCCGTGATCCGTTTGTTATATTTTGTCGCATATGGGACGTAGGAACCAGTCCGCCCAAGCCCAGCAAAGAATCGTTCAAAAGCGTACTTTTCCAGCGGCCTCAACGGATACTCAAAGCCACGTTAGAACTTTTGTGGGCCGGAAACTATATTAAAAAAATGTTTTAGTCGGTATTCACTTCCATTCTTCATCCATCATCAAACCTCTTCCAGCAAACCTACATCTGTCATCTCCAGTAAGTATCAGTTCCCAAACATCCCTTCCAGCAACCATACCCTCCGAATCCGTACGTACTTGATCGGTGGGGGTACTTCTATGTTCGAAGGGCCGGCAGTATGCTGACGGGAGTCATTGGGGACGTGTAGACGCTCCCCTCTTCCAACCAGCAAACACGGGGCCACTTGAACACAAGTGACTCTCCAAGCTACGTAAAACAACTACGTAAGTTTTCCCGTCGAGGTCTCTTTGCTGTTTAGCAGTGTTATAGAAAGTGTACTAACGTCGGGGGGGGAGGTGGGGCCGGAGCCCACTCCTCTGTACGCAGCTCCCTAACTAAACCAACCTAACTACACCAACCTATCATGTAAGCTTCCCTTCGCAGTATTGTGTTATTTAGTATCAAAGGTGAAAGGATGCTAACCTAGGGGGGGGGGGGCACGGAGCCCACTTGCCGCGTACTATAGTCATGATGGATACCACATCAACAACTCCAAACCACGATGGTGAGAACGTTATGCCCACCAACCAGCCATCTGGGGTCGGGGAAACTTCCCCGGACCAGATCAAGAGCGAGCCCACCAACCCACCCCCGCCGCAACAAGCCTCCCAAACCCCAACCTTGTTTGGTGGAGCCGGGGCCTTCATCCGAGGGCACCGAAGGAGCCGTGTGGTGCTCCGGAGTCGGGAGGATTTGGCCAATATCGATTTTGGCCAGGTATTCGAGCCGATGACCTCCCGGCTCCCTAGCAGCAGCACGGTTCCAGAGGAGCCGGAGGAGAAGGAGAAGGAGGAGAAGAGAAAGAAAAAGAAAGGGAAGAAGGTCCGGTTCGACTTTGACGAGCTGGAGGCAGAGGGGGTATTCGCCGAGTGGCTCTCAGAGCTACAAGATGTTTAGTTTTTTTTTTTTTGTTCTAAAGATTGCCTGGCCAAGCCATCACCTACCTGCAAAATCAATCTTCGCCGCCAGAGGGGGGCGTCTACCATATTATCCGAATCCATTCTGTCCCCCTTCCTGCTTCTTCCATCCGGTCCCCAGTTGTTCTGTCCCGTTTGCTGCTTCGTTTACGTTGGTGTTTGGTGTGAATTTCTGGTGTGATGGTTGAGTGTTCTGTCGCGTTACGTGATGGTGAAGGTAGTAAAGGTGATGATGATGACAGTGGCTTGCTCTTCCCTTTTATATTCCCGTATCTCGGCGAAAATAATTTGTTTCCCTCGCACTCCCCCCTCCACTTCATCAAACCAACAACCCTTTCTCCTAGCACTTCACCCTTGCACGCACTACCCCAGCCCTAACCTCCTTGTCAAACAAAACCTTTTATTACTACCACAATGTCTTACGAAAAATTTGGTCGATTAGGTGTCCAGCTTCGCAGCAAGCGAGGCGCCACGAAGAAGCTCGGGGCCCTGGAAGGGCAACCAGAGGCTTCGGCCTCGTTGCCTAGCGTCCCACCAGCGAAACGATTCGCCAAGCTTCCCCAGTGGTACGCCGTCAGCGAGGCCCCTCCACCCGAGGCCGACCCTGAGGGGTACATGAAGATGGTGGCCAACGGGGATCCCGTCACCTGTCATGCCAACGTTCTGGGTATCCAGCCATGGGTTACCCACGTTCTCAAGAAGGTCCTCCATTGGCGTTACATCCGCCATCCGCGAACGCTAGAGATCAACCTTCGCCGTCCCGAAGACAAAGAGCGTCTGGTCGAAGAGATCAATATCACGTTCCGAAACTACGCTACTAAGCTCAACGGTCTCCTCCGTACCGGCCAGGTCCCCCTTGAAAAACTTGAAAGCAAGATGAAGCAGTACGAGGCGATGGAGGAGTTGTCTGCTAAGGTCTATAAGATGGGCCATTACAGAGTGTCTGGGTACCTTCTCTACAAGATTGGAGAAGGGTTAATGGAGGAGATCATCGTCGAGCGTCAGGCTATTGAGAATGGCCTGATCAATGCTACCGATGTTGTTCCTGGTAAACCCACGAAGCATCTCGCTCAGACACAGATTCCTCGAATCAAGTTGAAGTTCAAGGGTGGGCCTAATGAACCAACCAGAGACTAAGATGTCGAAATGGGAAAACTTATACTCCTGGATAAACCAGGGTATACCCGGTAAGTTAAAACATTTCTATCATCATTTAGACGTCCACTAGCTCATTGATTCGCCATCTAGACCTTTTGGAACTCAAATCAATCACCGGCAATCGGTATTACACTTACGATGACCGCTGATTTTACATTTCTCTTTCGTGCTCAACGATACAACATCCCTTTAATATTACGTTTTCCGTGCCTTAATTCTCTTCATAAATTGATTCCATCATAGCAGTCTTTAATTCAAAGCATTCTCAGCTCTCGAAATGCATCTCGTCTCCAATTCTTCCTCCTGAGTCCTCTTCTCGTTTTGCTTTTTCGTTCATGGTTTAGCCTCAAAAGCTTTTTCATCTTTCAATTAGCGGCGCATCTACGGCGTTTGTGCAGATTGTTGTAATGTATATACGAAGTTACTACAAATGACCTTATAAATATCGAGACCCTATCGTGTTAACACGGAATTCAAATTTTACAGTGCTACGCCCAAGAAAGAAAAGCTTATGAAACCACTTAGGTAGGTTCTAAAATAGGTTTATCTACATGCTGCAAAAACCGCCAATTTCGAGCAGTTTGAATTGATGCAGTAGTCCGTAGTATGCTAGCTTGATGGTTATAAATTTAGGAATCTGACTCGGACAAAAGATAAGTTTACATCATACGTGAGTGTTATCACAGAGCACACACATGGGGTTAACCAATGCAAGATCTAATCTAAACGCTCATGTCCAAAATAGCCATACAGCTGATATCCCTGTAGGCTCCCAGCTAAAAGTCATCTAAAGATCGAGCTATCTTAATCTTTGTGGGCCGCGTCTGCAACACAAGACTAGAGCTATCCATGGCATACTATCCTAGATAATCACTATAGCACGTAAAGCAAGCGTGCAAGTTTTGCCTTATAAGCCATACTCTCCTCGCTAGCCTCGAGACCCCAGCTCGTGCAGGCACCTGAAGCATTGATCTGCTGAGCCGTCCTAATTAGCTGACCTTTCTTGTGTTGGGTACCCAATGAGGCAACTCTAATCCTCTCTAAAATGTGTTGACAGCGTTGGACTTCCTAAAGCGGTAATTTACGAAAGAAGAATTGCAACAACTACAACAACATTTTTGTGATACAGATAACAGCAAGAACAGCGCTACCATCTTGAGGGAAGCGCAACCTCAACGTTAGGGCTATGCCTTGCGATAGGGTATGTGAATTAGTATCAGTAATTAGTATTGTATAGCTTGATGTCATGTTAATTCAAAACTACATCGTCATCACAAACCTGTCCAGAAACCCAAGATCCATTCTACCATAACTATACAGTCAGCCTAAACCACTATTATCCTAGTATTTCCACCTTGAAGTGCTGTAAATGTACAACATAGAGTATATTCCTAATGTATCAAGCTAATTGTGTGCATTGTATGTAGATATAGCTCAAGAAAACTGCCACAAGCTCCATCAAAAATGAATACATCAACCCGTTCCTCAAAACCATACCAGGCCAAAGCACCAGCCAGCCAATACCCCGGGCTTTGTGAGAGGGGGCCATTGGGGGATTGGGATGCCTCCAACAATAGCTCCCGGTTTAGGAATGGTACCCTTCCTGATGGTGGAGACCCGGAAGCCAGGACCACCCTGGTGATGGTGACCCTTTGGGCGGTCGTTGTTCTCGTTTTGGCAGCGTTATTAATCTGGCTTTGGCGCCGGGAATATGCTCGTGCTCGAGCTATTGTCCGGGAAGAGTTTGTGCTTGCTGCTGTTGCTGCCGCTACTGCCGCTGGTGCTGCTGCTGCTATTGCTGATGCTGACAACGCCCCTGTTGATGATGTTGCTGCTAATGCTATTCCGTTGGAGGAAGTCTGAGGTGGCGGGGAGTGCATCTTTGTGTGGCCTCGGGGGGGTCGATATCGAAGCTTGCTTTTAGTGTTTATACTGGTGGAATCAATTGACAAAAGTTTTTAGAAGTGTCTAAACTGTGCATTCGGAGTCAGTATTCTAGATGATAGGAGGAACATCCAGTGTAGTAGTTGAAATCGATGACGTAGAGGCGTGCTGTATTGTCTGCACGCACCGAATGCCATTGAGGAGTGCTCGTTGTGTTGACCTGCAATTTTTCCCTCACGGAAGTCTGCCTATAAAGAAACCTCCTTCCTCTCTCTTCCTTACTCTCCTCTTCTTCTCTTCTTTCTTCAGCAAGCATCCCTATCTGCAAGCTACCCTCTCGCCAACCAACCAAAGCGTGATTATCACGGTGAGTCCTTCAATTCTCTCTATCATAGCATCCGTCTTCCTCCCTTCCTGTTAGTCATCATCAGATCCACGTCAAAAGCTGTTGTAGAGGGTTAGTGGCAGCATTGACCGTTCAGCGACGTGTTTTCTGAGACCATCGGTTCTTCGAAGGTTTCGCGGTATCCCGGTGTATGCTGGCTTTCTGTAGCACTCTTACGCATATTCTTCTCCATCTACTGTCTGCTTCAATTTGCGAAGTAGCTACGGACGCGTCTTAGTACCGGAGTTTCATCTCTATCACGAAAGTCTGTACGGAGTCGGATGTAGCAATTTGGCAGTCGCAACACGTGAGCTTTTTGCTCTGCCTGCAACGTCCTTTCTCACCTACCTTGCCCTCCTCTCTTTCCTGTGCTCTCCCTCTCCATCTCACCTCTCTCCTTCAGCACATCTCTATTCACAGTCTGTATGCTTTCCCTCTCTTTTGTTAACTCGATCCCCTCTTGCTGGCATAGTAGCAACGACTTTTCTCATCTCTTGCTATTCTTTGTGTTCTCTCTCCTCCTGCTCCTATTGCTGCTTCCTTCTACTTCTTACTCTTGCAACGATATATATTCTGACATCTACGTTTATTACAGCTTCCCTCCTCCCTCCCGAAACAAACGTTTAAAAAGTCCCAATGGGCACCGAGTTCAACCTCCCTCCAAAGTCGAGTAAGTTCTCCCTTTGATAAACTTCCAAACGTCCGTGTATTCTTAGAGTGCGTCTTCGGTCGGGAAGGTCCTCGAGACTCGGATTAATGCCCAGTACATCCCGTCTTTCATCTGATGGTCCCCCTGGCTGCATTTATTCATCAATATTTTCGTGCCCAGGCTCTTCTTATCGTTGAAAACACGTTAGCTAACTACTTACAGCCGCGATGTCTTCGACATCGGGTCGCACGAGCTCCCCATCCGATGGGGATGCTCGAAGTCCACCTTCTGGTGGCACTCGGGGCCCTCAACGGACTCCCTCCACGGGTTCGGATACCCGCCACAATGGTGGGCTGTCCGAACCAGCCGTCGGACTTACCAGTCCCCTAACCACCACTGGTGGTCCGGCGGTGTGGAGGGAGGACGCTGGGGATTACCCCGAGCCCCCAACGGAGGAGTTCCCCGCCGAAGCAGTCTAGGCGGCTGCTGCTGAGGCCGAGGCTGAACTCCTCCCAAGCAGCGAAGAGCTGCCGTCCTTGTGCGAGGGTGCACCCTCCAGCGACTTTGGTGCAGGGGAAGCTGAAGTCGTGAGTCGGGGGCCGGAGGGTGCACCTCGCCACCCATCGCCGGAGGAAGAGCTGACTCTGGCCTATGACGCGGAGGACCTTGAGCGCCAGCTCGGGGAGTTTTTTGACTCGCCCGAGCCCGAGCCTCAGCCCTCTGCGTCTGGTCCAGAGGAAGCCCCGAAGGAGTGAGTATCAACATGCCCTATTATCCATTGCAATACAATTACTGAACAAATCTATAGGTGGGCCGACAAGGAGGACGATGCTCTCCGAGCATCTGTTGCAGGCCCAGATCCAACCCCTGCGACGGTGGGCGGGGGTGATTCCGACACATCTGGGTCAACCCTCATCGGTAACGGTGAGGGCACGGGGTCGAATACCACCTGTCCTGTTGTGGACGGGTATTCAGTGACGGTCTTTCCTAACGGGACCATAGCGTACACACCCGTGGCGAGGTCAGAGCCGGGTGCCGTTAGACCCGGCGATGATTTGAAAGGTCCTCCGGGAACTGCCTCGCGCATCAGAAAGCGCTCTCGCAAGGAGAGGCAAGAGGAGGAGATAGAAGGGCCGGAGGTGGAGGTCATTGAGGTCGCTCCGAAGCGACAACGTGTGCAGGCACCTCCACTGATGCCGAAGGATAAGTTCTGCCTAGTATTCCCCCAACCTGCAGGGTTTCCTTGGGGAGAGTATCTTGGAGTGAAGATCGAGAGTGCTGAATTCTTCCAGGAACATCTACCGGTGGACTCTGTCGAGGAGGCGGAGAAGGTGGTCAAGTGGTGGCGGCAAGAATGGGAAGACAAGGCCTCCAACTTGACCTATCTTATGGGACTACCGTGGAAGACGGATCCCGCCGGTAGTGCTAGGAGGCTTATCCGGTTCGCACAGCCGCTGTGCGACCGGATGCACGAGGAGTTGGGTTCAGAGTACTATGACCGTCTCTTGAACTCAGAAAAGAAGGGGTTTTACGGTCATATCTATTTTCGGATGTGCAAGGACGTGCACACCATGGTGGAGGCAAAGTGGCGACAGGAGGAGGAGGCCGCCAACAAATCCAAGGCACCTGCTGTTGCGACTGCTACCCAGTCGCGCAAGCGGAAGAGCCGCGGTGATGATGGCGAGAAGGACGCACCTGCGTCTTCCGAAAGGAAGAAGCAGAAGAAAGCAAAGGCGCCGGCGAGGAAATTGGGCGTCGATGGGAAGATCGTTCATCAACGAGGCAAAATGCGGGGAACTGGCAAGCTTGAGTTTGAAGATGAAGAGGAGCGTGACGCAATGGAAGCATTGCAGAAGCGTCTCTTCGACGAAGCTGCCGGTCGCCGATAGCCTCTGAAGGACGTCTAACCTTTTCGTCCTTTTCAATTCAAAGGAATTTTTACTTTCGGCTTGCGTCCTGTCCTCCTCCGTTGATTGATCCGCACTTGCTTTCATTTGCACACAATGTCTTTGACAGGATGAAGATAGATAGTTCTACAAACTTCTTCGTTTCTGCCTGCATCAGATTGTCGCCGTACCTGTCCCTTTAAGCTCCCGTACACCTCTGAATCCTACTGACGAGTAAAGCTTCACACGCCCTAAGACGATTTTCTGGAGATGCCTCCTTTCTGATATTCTCCCATACGACCTACTTCTCATTCTTCTTCAGAATTCTAAGGTAATGATCTAGGTCGAAAACGGTACTCTTGCTAATCACTTTTAGGATACAGGAACCAAACGATCCTAGCAGGGTAAGGATTTACAGTGGCAGAACTGATCTAGAAGCGTTAGTGGTTGGTAATAGCCACATGAGCTAGGACGTCCGATGATTTGACCGATGATACCTGGGGATGATCCGGCTCGGGTTAGGCATCACGATTTTGCGAACAGGGGGTGCTTATGTTCGCGTGTAGGAGGGAGGGCGTCTGTGAGCTGGGGGGTGCGTCGGTTCACACGCGAACTGGGGGTGCTTAAGTTCGCGAGGCGGGTTGGGGGTGCATAAACCCGTGGCAGGAGGGAGGGAGGGAGTACGTGAGCTGGGGGTTGCAGCAGCTCACCGCGAACTGGGGGTGCAGTAGTTCGCGTGGCGGACTTGGGGGTGCTTTAAGTCCGTGGCAGGAGGGAGGGCGTTTGTGAACCGGGGGGTGCAGCGGGTTCACGCGGACTGGGGGTGCATAAGTCCGCTGGGGGAGATGGGGGGTTTTAGGAGGGTATCCGGAGGGGAACAATCCGTAAGGACCCCGAGGATGGATCCCACCTCAAACCGTCCCATCGCCCCGGGTAGGGAAAGGCCTTTAAGGGGCCAAGGACGAGCTACTCGCGTACCTACATGAGCGTAGGACCGCCGGGCGGACCCCTCATGAACGCTGAGAGAACCATCTCCAAATCCCACGGCCACACCGACGAGTTATCGCATACCCAGACACTGGTTGGTCACATGTGTGTCAGCGAGGACAGAAAGATTGTCAAACCAATCCTCTCCGGCCGGGATTCCAACGAGAAGAACAAGAAAACACCTCGGATTAGCGGTAATCGATCTAGAGTTCTTCCTGAACTCGCCACGCCTGTCTTGCCTGCTAAAACTAAGCTCAAGTTTCACCCAAGACATTCCCGCTCTTTCCCACATACAGAGATCGTTGCTTCCCTCTACACAGCAAAATATCAGGTGGTTCCTCGAATCAGATATCAATTTCATACCTACCTCTATCGATATCTCTGTAGCGTATCAACTCAAACCTTCTTCTCTATACATACATCTATACTTCCTTCAACATACCAGGCTGCAACACTGCAAGAATCGAAGGGATAACAACGATACGAAGATTTTCAAGTCTGGAGCCCAGCTAGTTGTTCAACCCAACTAGAGACACCTCTTATACTTAAGCTTGTTTACCCCAGATTCAGCCTCTCTATTTACAAGCGACGCTTTGAACAGCGACTACGACGCACCTTAAGAACGGGATACTGGTAAGAACGATACACCAACGGAGCTTTTCGGTGGAGGAATTCTGTATTTGGCTGGTTCTGTACTATGTCATTTGGAACCGGACGCATAGAACACATACTCAAAGTGTCCAAGGGCTTATTGTTTTGGTTTCAGCGGAGTTATTATCTATAATTCGAAGTTATGCTTGGTCAATGACTTCACCGATATCTATCTATATATACCTCATAGCATCAATTTGGCAGTCTCGTTCTGAGTTGGTTTCGAAGCATGTGCACCAAGATCAAACCCTTTCATAGTCTTTATTCATATCTACTTAGCTACATAGTTCATCGTGGAGCTATATTTCCTTTCATAAATTGCTACCTTTCCTATTACAAACATGCGTGATATAGTATATCATCGTTTCTTATATCTAGTTCTGTTTGATTTCACCGTCATATGTAAATGGATTCACCGTTGCGAAGATAGTACTTCTCTATATATAGCTAGGAGATAGTTGAGGAGTCTGGCGACGAGACAAAGCTAGGAGATACAAAGCTACTGTTGAGATGTAAATTTAACATTGAAATTAACAATGAGACCCATATGATATATCAGTTAATCTTCCAAAAGTCACCGCGGTACGGCATATGGATATATACAACCCTGTAAATCTAATTAAAGAAGCCTTATAAGTACTTATGTACATAGATCTATAGAGTAATGGAAACTTTACCCATAGACAAATGAAAATTCGGATTAATTAAGAGCTGGGGATTGAAGAAAAACTCCAACGCGGATATTAACGTGGCGATAACGTCATCTCGACCAATTTGAGGGCGTGGAAATCTTTACTATTGTTTTGCAATGCAAATCTTTTGCTCGGGGTGGGCATTGAAATATTTACGGCACTGGAAGAACAAACGTAATCAGGCTGCGTGGTATTGATCATGATTAAAAAATTAAAATACATTTTATGAGCAGCTGCGTAAAAGTGCAGCTGCAAAAGCAGCCACCAAGCCATCGATATCCTTGACTTCAAGGACCTGGGGGGGCCGGGAAGCGGCCTCCTCCCCCCCACCCTCCACCTCCTTCTCCTTCCCTTTTCCCTTCTTCTTGTTCTTCTTCCCCCCAGTGGCACCGACCGAAAGGTCGATACTAATGCCACTGGGGTTCTCCTTGGGCATCCCGGTGCCCTGCCCCTCTCCCTCCAAAGCCTCAATACGTTGAGCGTTGTATTGGGCCAAACGCTCTTGGCACAATCCCTTGAACTCCGGTGCCAAATGTTCGAGGAAGTCGATATCCTCGGCAGCGACCTTCAAAGTGGCCAGGGTTTCTTCTCCAGCCATCTCGGTGGCGGAGGGATTTCGAAGAAAGGCTATGATGATATCACGGACCCAAGAGATCCAGTAATATTTCCCGTAGACTTCGTTGAAAAAGACTCTTCGAACTTGGCCATCGGTATCTTCGGCCTTTGGCAGCTTGTCTCGGCTGTAGAGATGGATGAAGACAAGTAGGTCGTTACGAGTGAGGTTGAGGAAGTCACTTCGCTTCCATTTGGTGAAGACTCCAATATCAGTGACAACGTCGAAGAGCTCCGGGTCGACGACGAGTATTTCTTTAGCTGGCTGAGTGCCACTGCTTGGACCTGCGGCCCCTGGAGTGACGCTTTCGGCAACTTTGGCCCCCGAACCGGTGGTCTTCGGGACAGTGGTTTTTAGAAGACTAGTGATATGGTCTTGGACAGCTTGTTTGTCCTTTGCTTCGACACTTGGAGCAGGACCCTGGGTCGCGTCTGGTCCCTTTTGAGGATGTGGAGTTGGAGTAGCTGGCATAGATGATTTTTCGTTAGCTCCTTTAGCAATCTTGGCTTGCTGGCGACGGGCAGCTTGTGAAGTCGATTTCTTCTTCCCCATTTCGGCTTCTTTCTCGGATTGGGATTGAGATTGGATGATTTCGTGTGGTAGAAAGAATTCGGGAGGTAAGAGATCAGGAAGGTTCTCTCTTAACCAAGCGGTATTGGTGCTGAAGGTTCCTGAGATGATGTTTGGGTCTTCGTTGGTGATGATGGAGAGAGGTAGAGGTAGAGGTTGAGGTTGAGGTTGAGAGGCTGGAGGTGTAGCTGCGTCTTCTGTCGTTTGAAGCAATGGCAACTCAGCGACATCATCGACGTCCAAAGTCTCTTCCTTCAAAACACCAAAGTATTAATCACAAAGAGTCAGATTCCTAAAACTCACAGCTTACTGCAGTAGCTGTAATTGACAAACCTTTTTACCACAAGTATGCTCGTGATTGTTATCAGTTTCGAGATCAGGTCTTCCAAAATCGGTGAGGTCAAAACGTTCAGTGAAGACGCTCTTTCGGACGCGTCTTTCAGCATTCGGGTTCTCAGCTCCTGATGCGGTCCTTCTACGGCGGGAAAAAATGTTCGTGAACTCCTATCATTCGTGATATCACCGTTAGTACTAATTTATACAAACAGGTAGACCATCCAGATGACTATATAAGCTCTCCAGGTCCTGGACGCCTCGGCCGAAGTTCTAAACGCGACTTAGAGAGGTGGGATCTAATATGCCTTACCATGTTTCTCTTAAAGGCCCGAATGAGGTCTTTAACGCTTTTAGGACTCATTCCAGTCGATTAGACGATTTTAATTCCACAAGATTCGAAGAGACTGGTAGATAAAACAAGATGAGATTGGTGAGAAAGAGATGAAGGTTGCTTGCTGAAGGACAAGGAGAAGGGAAGAAAGTCAACCGGTAGGTGAGCCAGCCGAAGGTCTTATATACTATCTCTCAAGAATAAGACGCTCTCGTTTCAGTAAACAGACTGTCTAGATGTTTATGACGGATGATATGGCTTCATTGGCATATAAGATGATATCACCCTCGGCGCCTATTTCGAACGGCCATGCAACTACTTTGGGTTCTAAAGAATCCGTACCGAGGGGGAGGACTGACCAGACAGTTCCATGGGATGCTTCACAATGCTTAGCGGATCACTTAGACTCAGAGCAGTGGCATAGTTGTTTTATAGGAGGGTAGATTAGCAAAGAATTGGACTTCTTTGAAGAAACAGTATCGAATTCTTAATTTTGAATTAGATGTGTTTGAAAGCAGGAAGCACTTGAGGTATTACTATATATTATTCCAGATCCAATAACTGTTTTCCGGGTACTCGGGAGATCGAAATTAATGCCGCAGATTATTTTTCAAATGCATATGACAGAACTGATAGAACCCAAGCGAACAGACGCAAAACCATCGAATACATAGACTACAAATCCTAAATCGGGTTGAGGAAAAGGTTTATTAAAGTACATTACCGACTACCAGTCTATACCAATACTTAGGCGTTACTATTATACGCTCTTATATAGAACCCTAGGATCAAAGAACAATCGCATTAGTATCTAGGAACGGGAATCAAGAGAAACAGAAGAAGCAAGATCAACTTACCAGCCCTAGTATTTCTATCAGCACTACTCAAAGTACTCAAACAGAAGACAAACGGCTGGTTCGATGTTGTATTCCGAAGGTTGAACTGATACGCATTCGTCGAACTTCTAAAAGCAATATAATAATTCCGACTCGCCGTTGCGTTTGTAAATCCTCAAAATAACTTGTTATTGGCCACCGTTGGATCACCATAGTAGTAATTATTGGTAGCAGAGTATAACTGTCCTAGATTTGTAACAATAAATGTTTCACGGGTGCTAGGTGCGTAGAAGTTATTAGTGGGATAGATGGCGTCGTCTGAGATTGCGAATGCTCCACTGTTGATTCCGCCTATGTCCGGATAAGATACATTCCCGCTTGGAGCACCTTGTGCGATTGTAATTATTGTTGTGACGATTTGTGCGATTGTAGACGTGGATGTTGATAGATACGTTGTTACTGTTGTAAGGGAGTCTATGAAGGTACTTGTCCTCGTGGTGCTTTGGGTTACTGATGGAATAAAGATAGAAGGTACTATGGTGGTTTGAGAGGTTACGGTTGATGTGCTAGACGAAGTTGAAGTTGAAGATGGGGATGTAAATAGCTCTATTGTTATCGATGTCACGGTTGTGGTAGGGAAAACTGTATTATACTGGGTTGCGCTTGGGATAGTGGTATAAAATATCAAAGTATTGGTTTGAGATAGGGTTTCGATATTTGTAATAGTTTGAGTAGTCGACGGAGCGATATCGGTAAATATTTCAGTATTAGTTTGCGTAGAGAACGATGCAACGTTGTCGTCATGATAATCGTTGACGAAGGTATTGTTTCGCTAACAAAAAAGAATCGCAGATTGAGTTTCTGTAGATATAATAGTCTTGAAGATCGTGGTACTAGGAAGTGTTAAGAAGCTAGATTGAACTTCTGTAATTTGAATTGTTTCTGTCAAAGTATTTGTTTCTATAGTAGCCGACGGGAGTGTTTGGAAAATAGAAGAAATGGACGTTTCTTCGAATGTCACAGTATCTGTGAAGGTTTGTGTGCTTGAGAAAGTACCAATCTGAACGCCAGACTCGTTGACTCCGTAAAAAAGATAGTTGAAGTATAACTCGTCTCGGGAATGATTGTATTCTCGATTTCTGTTGAAGTTTGAGATTCAAAGATGATTGAAAACTCAGTCTGGATATTCGTCACCAGTCTAGTCGTCTGAACGAATGTTACGGTCTCAAAGATTATGGCAGGGATCGTTTCCATTGAATCCCCAGAAGTGACTTCCAAAGAACATGCCTCGCTCACAACATCTATACCAAATATTTTGAGTGGGGACGGGATTCCAATTGTACTGGATACCTCGGCCTGCCGTTTCTCCATTTCCGTTTGTTGCAGACGCTTTTCGTGAGGGTTGGTTGTAGCCCTAGCTCTGATTCTGGCTTGGGCTCCACTCCGACTCGTGACCGTTATAGCAATAAAACTGAGGGACGTGAAAGTCGTATTAGTAAGTGATGCGGTTGTTGAGACAGTACTCCGGAGGTTGCCCGCAAGAGAACTTGTAATCACTTATATGAATATTGGAACTGTAGTCCCACTTGTCAAGGTCATCGAAGTAGTAGTTGAGCTTATAGTTGTAGTGTATGTTATATTTGGCACTATTTAAATCCCTGATGTGAGGGTGAAGCTAAATGATTGAGTGGTGAATATGGTTCTTGTGGGTGCTGTACAGTGCTTGTGATAGACAAGACACCACTTTGAACCGTCTGAGTAGAAGAAATCGTTGTGAATTCGGTAGTTGGAGTTATAGCTTTTGTCGAAACTTCACTCGAAACAACTGTAGTAGATGCCGATAGCGTGTCGGTTCGTGTACCTGGTAAAATAGTTGTCGATATAGTTAAACCATCAACTATAGTTGAAGCTTGCTGAAGAAATACAGTTCTGGTCGACGATTCAACACTCGTAGATGTTATTTCTCCAGAAAAGACGGTATTTGTAGTTGTTTCTGTCGAGTATAAGGTTTTTGTCTCATATATTTGACTGGTATATACTCCTTCATATACAGTGATAAGTGATAGTAGCGTCGTAAGGCTATTCTCAGTCGCCGTTTCACCAATACCTTCCACACCATCTAGGACAGTAGACGTAATTGTGAAAAATTGGCTTTCGGCCTCTGTGATAGTCGAACTCAAAATCAAAACTTCCGTACCACTTAGAAATGTCGAAGTCTTCGTTTCAATGAATACTTCAGTCGAAAGAAGTGTGGATATGATAGTTTCCTCTCTAGTTAGAATTGTCTCCGTACTGAACGCGGTATCGATTTGGCTTTGAATCATAGTCAATGTTTGTTTGAATACGCTAGGAAGTCGCTGCAGAATTGATAAAGACTAGAGTCCTCGATAATGCTCATGGCGACCGGAATGGGGTTCGTTGTTATTGAAGATATTGATGCTACTATGCCAGATACTTCTTCAGTAGAGCTAGTTCCTTGTATTATTTCAGTACTGCTCGTATCATTGGCTGACTCGGATGAAACATCCGTAGTTGTACTTGGGGTATCTGTAGAGAGTGGAATAGTATCTGTAATGTCTGTAATAGGCGTCAGATCACCTGTCACCGAGCTTAGAGAGTCTGTAGATTGCAAATCAGAGGTAGGGAGTAGTTCCGATGTGGGATCAGCTGAAGAGTCTGGGCTTAGTCCATTAGTTGCGGTCGTAGGGCTGGGTTCTGTAGTCTCAATAATAGAGGACTCTACCGTCGGAGATTCACTAGCCGAAGTCGCCAAACCACTATCAGTACTCGTAGGCGGTTCTAGCACGGTTGGCTCTGCTTCCGATGTAGTCGTGAGCGTAGATGAGGAGGTCTCTTCTGCGGAGCCGTCACTGTTTGAGCTTTGGGTCGGTTCTGCAGCCGAACTCTCGCTCGACACCGAATCACTTAATCCAAGGCTAGTCGAAGATGGGAGACTTGGCTCGCTGGTCAATGATGCTGCTTCGGATGGTTCCTCAATTGCTGATAGATCAATAGTAGAGATAGCCCCTTCCGAACTTGAAATTAAGCTAGTGAAGTCAGTCTGCTCGAGAGTGGTCGATGCTAAGCTAGCTCGTGGATTCTGAAGTCGATTATTCTGTACTACTTGCGCCTGCGAATGTGGGTTTCGAAGCTAAAGGCTCAGACCATGTGGTATACATTGAGTTAAGGTTGTAGATTCCTGTATTTCACTGCTCGAAGTAGTCTCTGTCGACGACTCTGTCATCGTTGTTTCAGACGAACCATCAGACAGAGAGACGTTAGACTCTCGCTCGATAAGATAGGTTCTGACGATGAGCTCGAATCTGGGCTCGCTGATGTAACATCAGTACTGCCAGGGTCACTTGTGCTTGAGTCAGCAAAAGTAGAGCCGGTAGCGGTGGCTTCGGTAGAGGTAGAGCCTGCTGAATCATCAGTGGGTATGGTGTTTATGAAACTCGGATCCGTAGCCCCTGTTGATGGCGTGGGTATCCCTCCGGTTTCTTCGGTGCTTTGCGCAGTAGAATCCGACGGCTCAGTCTCTGACACGGTAAACGCAGGCTCTGTAGAAAGTCTTTCTGTTAATTCTGGGGTGCTAGATGTCGTCGTAAACTCTGCGCTACTAGAGGCGCTCTGTTCTTGTGTGGTCTCAATTGTTGTAGTTACCGATCCCGCCGATGTCGGAAACTCTGTGGTTGAGGAGATCTCAGGCGAGATAATTGAAGACGGTGGCAGTTCTTCACTACTGCTGCCGACTTGTGAGGCTCCAGTCGGGGATATCTCGATCACAGTCGTCACACCACCCGGGCCAACTACTGTCGTTTCCGATACCGTAGACCCAGAGAACACTGTTGTAAAGCGAATCCCTCCCAAACCCGTCGGTAGCACAATGATTGCAGTAGGGTTTCCATCAGGCCCAATCGTCATAGAGGTTCGAGAAGTGTTTCCAGAATATATAGTCTGTGTTACCATCTCGTACCATGATGTTGAGGTTGGGGTTATCGTTGAAATGCTGTCTGAAACGGATGGTACAGATATTGACTCTGTTGATTGTGGTACGGACGAAGAGGAACTACCCACTGGCACAGCTGTGGGGCTGAAATCTGTTTGCGACAGCCCGGGCAAGCTGGGTACAGAAGAAGGTCGAGAAGAATGGCTGGCAAGAGACTGCAATACCATGCTTGATTGAAGACCCGTTGATCTCAAGACGATTCCATCTTCAGAACCCTTCGGTGCTCCTGTCAATTTTGACGAATAACATGACCTCGAGGCGCGCTGAGTATCTCCAGGAATATTAATGGCCAGAGGAACAGAAACTAAAGTTTCGGATGTGAGAATCAAGGTGGGCTCTCCCTTATTGGTATGTGTCAATGTTGTAGTGCACCTAACCTTTGTTGGGAGAGGTAAAGGGAATATAGAGCTCGTCTTTATCAGAGAGCTTGAGCCATCCGTTATGGTACTCGTCCAAGTCAATTGGGTAATTTGAGTAATTGTTATGTATATGGCTTTTTGAAACCTCGTCGTTCTTATGAACGTTATAGTAGTCGGAGCTCGTGTAACTTGATTAGTTGAATGATATCCACCCTCCAGGTTATGGATTGTAACCCTCGTCCGATGAGGGATAAAGCTTGTCGTATTGTAAGTTACCAGTACCCCCAAAGTGACCTTCGAGTTTGTTCTAAGGGTGATCCTAACGGCATACGAGGCCCATTTCGCAGGCTTTCCATGTTGAGAAACATGGTAAACAGCGGTTTGGAAGCCCTCAAATGCCCATTCCCAAAACTCAAACACCCACCACTGTAGGATAGTTGTTAGTCCGTAGGCCCAGGGCTCGGCGTGAGATGTAATCGGGTCCCCGAAGTCCGTTATAGTTTGTAGAGGGCATCTTCCACACACTTTCAGTATAAGGGCGCGCTGAAGTGCAGTTGGTATCGGATATCCCTTACAAAGTTTCGGGTCTGCAGATATTACTGTCGAAATCTCAGTAATTCTGTAACTGTCCCTGATCGAAACGCTTGTTCTCGTTTCCCATTTCGTGATAATTGATGTATAATGAAATCTTGCCAGAGTAACTTCCCTTTGGGGGATCGAGGAAGTATTGTTGAAAAAAGATAGGAAGAGAACGACGAGGCGTAGGAGAAATGGAAACTTGTCACTCTGAGAAACAAACATCGTAGATTTGGCAAGTACAGGCCCAGATTAAAACTTCAAAAGCAGATGTGCCCCCAAAGCATACAGCTTTGATGGATTGCGATAAAATCCCGGGGGCCCAGCGCAGTATTACCGTCGAACTGCAACAGGATTAACAATGAATGGTCGTGTTGGAAATTTGGTGTTGTCGCATTTCGAGAGCCGTTACATGTACTACGAAGTCATACACTAGCTGCGATCCCACTTCAAGAATTCGACACGATCAATTGATATATTTTGAGAGTTATTGAATATTTTCCAATTGGAGATCTGGCCTGGCTTTGAGTTATAGTCACAAAACGGTAAGTTGTAGAATCAGGTTTCTATTGTACAAGACGTGGCGCTGATGCCAGGGGCCCATTTCATCAACTAACCAAGCCAGGCGGCCACGCTTAAATCATATCTTCTTTCTTCTTTCCTTACATCGCGGGACTCAATCGACTTTCAGTATAATAATGGACAATTTGATTCGATCTTAGGTCAACTCCAACATACTCTAGCAAAAGATATTTCGCATCTCAGTCATGACGTCAAGATTCAGATACTATCGTGAGGATCGATGCATGGCAAGTGTGAGTAGCATGTTGCATGTTGGTTCATATGAATTTCATTGACGCACCTGCGACTATTGATAAATCCAAATGCCCCTCGATCGTCAAGTAACCTGACAGCAGCTCATTATCGTTGGTATTATCACTCACTAGCAGCGAGCATATACTAGCCTCGACATCTCCATTTTCATTATCTTCCAACCAGACTGTTTGGCACGAGGTATGCTCTAACCGGATCCGTCTGCCTTCTACTTTGTTGGTTCCATGGTGCCAAAATCGGACCACTGATACGTCCGGAATGTTGTGCCTTGCATGAAACACGATTTGGGTCTAGACCATGGTTCAACTTGGCAGGCTGGATGGGACCGCTTTGAGGCGAAGCCGCTTCCGCCCCCTCCTCCTTTCAATTCGTTCGGTTAACATCTTTATAGGCTAATTGGAAAGGGTACTTTGGGGCTGGTTTCACGTGAGTTCGAGATTGAACATTCGCGAGTTAATTGAACGATATCTCAATTTCTATCTTGGCTCTTGAGCTCTGTCGTTTCTATATTCTAGTATACTGACATGATTTCATAACCCCATGCAGACTTACCCCGAATGAAGGCAAATTTCACTAGTTCAATATAGTTTTCATTGCAAGGTCTGTTTCTCCAATCTATCTTCCATAAAACATACTACTTGCATATATATTAACGGTGAAAAGGTCTACAATGAAATGATAGATACGATCAGAATCTAGTGCCAGAGTACATTAAACTACTCCTAACCAGCCCTCCACTCTTGATTGGATCAACATGTAGTTACGTCATACATATTAACATTGTAGCTGAAAGGAAGCTAATCGTGCCTATAACATATAGCCTTTGTCTCTTTTTTTTCGAATTCGGTACCCCGAGCTCTTCCTAATATCCTTCCCTTCACTATTTTTACAAGTTGATCTTTAGACTTCCCTGATGAGAGTCCCTCTGAAAATTCTTAGCAAGTACAACCTTAGCATCAAGAACCTATTAACTTTGGGTCCATACCTGTATGAAACACCAAGACACTAGATTCAGCACTAATCAGGCCGTCGACCCACAAGCCATGGGACCTTATATCCAGCAATTATAACCGGAAGAGGACATGACGAGGCATTTATCTGGATGGCACCATCTGTCATATAAATTTCGCTACTTTCGTGCCTTCGATGACGAAAAACTTCCCATCAGATACGCAATATATCACATTACAACATCAACTAATTTTAATTAAGTTATTACAGTGGTACCTACAGCTATAGTCGAGTTTGAAGCATACGGCGTGGGCATTGACACCGAATTGGCTTTTCCTAACTCATCATGATATATCTAGGGTTGGGTTTTCGTTGTCTTCAACCGCTACTAGTCGCTAGCACTCTAATGCATATCAATACATGTACACTACATGTAGCGTCAGCCGCTCGGTTCAGTACGGACCAACTAGCTTAACAACGGTTACGAGATTTTACGTAGTGAACCATTTCTTGCTCATATATAGGATTTAATAGACTACCGTAGCTATATATATGTTATACCTGCGAATTGTAGCTATGATCTAAAGACTTAGATCCAAATAACCCTCATATATCCGTTCCGATTCCGGTGGTGGTTGGATCCATTTAAGCTATACCGTGGTACGTTAGAAACGTTGAGCCCAGAGATAATAGATACTGTAGGAGATATTTACCTTCTTCGAGGACCCAGACTTGGTTGTTGCCCTTTCGCTCCCAGAGGAGGACAATGGTGTCATCATCACGGCTAGCATCCTTGACATCAATGTGGAGGTCAAGATCGTGGTGGATTTGGAGACTATCAAGTTATGTTAGACGATTCTATGAAGTATATTTCGCTATAGGTTAAAACATACCGGTGACCACCCTCGTCGTCGGAGATGTGCCAGAGGAATGGCTCTTCGTTTGTCCTCAAAGCAGCACCGAGGTCCTCGTTCTCTGGAGCAAGGAATCTTCCACTGGCAACGTTTCGCAACCACCATCTGTGGCCGGGACCATCACGGTTGAGCTCCCACTATTAAAATGTCAGCGATGCACACAGATACAATAGAGTAAAAGTACAAACCCTCTGGTTGTCACCACCGTTACCGCCCCAGGCACGGACCCAGTTGTTGCCCTGGTTCTCGTCGAGAACAGTATCAGTGTTCTGGTTCTTAAGAACGTAGATTCCACCGGCCTGAACCATTTTGAAGATTTATATATATAATTGAAAGGGCTGGGTTAGAACTTGTTGTTTGATTGAAGAATATAGAGGGTGATGTAGAGCAGGTACGAAGCAAAGATGAAATCAATGGGCGAACACAGGCCCCTTTATAGCTTTTGACGTCGTGCGTGCGGGGTTCTAGAATAGTAGCTGTAGCTAGCCACTGCACTAGCTAGTATTTTTGATCTGCCCCTCATCCTTGATCAACTAGCGTCCGATTTCTTGCAGTTCTCAACAAAGGGCGTTCCAATTTCAACATTCCAGTCTTCACTGACGTATGGCGCATGATGCTGCAGACACGTCCTGATTCGCCAGCCCCGTCGATGGAGGGCAAACTAGGAGGGATACATGCATGGTCTTTCGCAGGAAACAGCTAACATACCCGATATTCAGCTCTCCCGCGAACAACGGAAACGGTTCTGAATGGTACGTTTTAGCGTTACAGACACATGCTGAGCCCGCACCGCCCTCACATATAAACTAAACTAAAAGCCGTAAGCACCTCGGCGACGATCTATGCTAGCTGTCCGAAAATCAACGGGACCAATTTCAGGTTGATTGCTCGTCAGACTGGCAGTTGGTCTTTTTCATTCAAGTATTTAGATCCGGGTGGGGGAGTATACGCATATGCATTGTGTGTATGCCAAGCTAGTTCCCACCGCGGGGGTTAAATTTGATATCATGACATATTTAGTAACAAATCAATGCATTCAAGCGAGGGGGCTTGGATATCTTCTTACTCCTGTCAATTAGTCTTCGACTTTGAAGCTCTAAAAGCATATTACATAAAATTGTAAACTGCAGCTTCAACGTGAATATAGATCCTTTTGATAGCCTTACTGGAAGCTACACCGTTCGGTGAGGGGTATTGAATGTGTCTTGCGTCAGTGCGGGGTAGTGGCAGGGATGGGCACCATTTTCGGATACGAGACCCTGGAATCGTCCTGAAATCACTAAAAATGTTTGGTCCTGGCCGCGGGTTTATGCAAACCTACATTTCTCCGTTCCCAACCGAATCGCCTTGCGGAATCCCTTTCTGACAGAATACAGGTTGATAGTGGCGCAAGCATATAGGACTTTGAAGCCTGGTGCTATCCCTAGCAAAGGCATCAGAAGGAGTTAAGCCGCTTATGAGGAGGGCTGAAATCTACCTCTTGCATTGATCCACCGAGCGAATTGAATCGGTAGTAGGCCAATTGCTCAAACTTTGAGTTTGGAACGGCGTCTACACTTAAGTCCGCGGTGTATTGGACTCGTCATCATCGGTCTCGGCAGCCCCAGAAGCCATGTATACCAAACTAGAGTGTGGCAGTGGACGCCAAGACCTCGAAAGGCCTTCCAAGTTTAGATACAGGACCTGTATTCAAGGATGGAGCATTTGAAACAGGCCAATGATATCCTTGGTGGGCGGTGAGCTCCATCTTTCTGGTAGTTTGGACGTGTCGGTACGCGCTGACCTGATATCTGGCCGCTAGGTTATCGCGGAGTTAAGGTATTTGGACGTACCGCTGGAGTCGATGCAACCATATGCATTCGATTAAGCAATGCGAGAAGCAATGCTCATGATCGCCACCGTGCAGATATTTTCACAATCGCCGTGGTACATAATATCCCAGCCGTAAGTCGCGTGCGTGATACTTTTTCTACCAGGTGCATTCGGATGCATACCGACGGTATCGAGGGAGGAAAAGTTGCATTCGCCGACTTGTTGTATTTTATGCGTACAACACGATTCGATGAAGACAACTTATAGTGAATGCTCGCCTTCGCACGAGGTTTTTGGGGCCATGTCCTACTAGAATACTGAATTTTGGTAAGAAGCAAGTTAATTAAGGATCAAAGATAGAAGTACAATATCCTAAGTTTATCCAAGAAGAGCTGAAGGTTCTTACCATTGCAATTATTCGGGATCAAACTTGAAACCATAATCCCTGTTCCGAACCTGCGACACCCAATTTCAAGATTCCAATATTACGCAAACAACGATCTCATAGGGCGACATCCTAATGCCGGACTCAGGTGGTGTATAGTAATTATAAGACTAGAATATGAGAATTAGAATGGTATAGCAGTATATCAACAGGCTAGTACCTCACTAACAGGCTAGGGAGTGCTAACTAAGTCCTCAACCCAGTTGAGACAAGACGATTGCTCATTAGTGGTTGATGTTCGGAGAAGTAGCAAATACATAGTAGCTAAGCTATTTGGAGCTTTAGAAATAAAAGGAAATTGACACTTTTGTGGCAGAATAGTCAGTTTGAAGGCCATAGAAAACATGAGCAGAAAGAAACCATAACGCCCCTGCCGAAGATCATGAAAGTTGCCAAATCAATTTGGGCCCTGTCCAATTTGATATCTAGACGACAGTATTATCTGATTCGTGATCATTGTCCCCATCGGACAACAAATTCTCACCACCTTTATCATCCTTCTCCCCAGTCCCGTGGATTTCAAAACGGAAATCATACCCAAGATCTTCGAACCACTTGTTACACTTCTTAGCTCTCTGATCCCCGACGATCGTCAACTCCCCTCTCGGGAAGAAGTTGAGCCATGTTTTGTCTTCGATCATCTTATCCAGTCCGATACACAACGGACACACCAATCGCGGACGGATGCCGTCGAAGGGCATCAAATGCATATCTAGTTCGTAATCGGGGATTCGCCATTCGACGAAGGCATCAAACCTCCTTGCCAACCAATGTGCCCCAGCAGGACACCCCGGGCAAATGTACCTTTCGCCTAAGCAAACTTTACATTTCCCATTCTCGATCCTTGCGATGATATCCGGAACCAATGGGCGTTCGTAAACACACGGCTTGACGTTGGTACCGGCCTCCTGGAGCTCGATAACGTACTTTTTGGTCCTGTCGATGGCCCAGATATCGGGGTACTTTGATGGCTCGTTGAGCCAGTATTGAGCTCTCTTGGCCTCGGCAGAGCAATCGAATGAACCGAATTTCCATCCTTCCTTTGGGGTAGCTTGGTAGCACGTAAGGACCTTCCCGGTCCCATTGGTATTCGTGTTTTCGATGGAGATTTCATCGCAAATGACGAAGATCCATTCTTCATCGTCGGCGAGCGTGAGCTCTTCGGCGACTTTCAACCAAAGTTCTGGCGCGAGAGTTTTGCCATCTTTGCTTTGGATCTTGCTGGAGGTGATCAATTGACCGCGAAGGAGCGAGGCATGGATGACAAGGCCTGTGAGAGAAGCTTCTCCACCTGGAAGGATGGATGGTCTATCGTAGAGAGGTGCCATATTCGGCGAATGACGGAGAAAGACAGACATTTTGGTGGTATTAGTATTTGTAGTGATGAATCTGGTAAAGAGGAGATTGGGGATGATGTAGTTAGGTTTTGAAACCGGATACAGAATGAAACAAGGGAGATAGAAGCTCCGGAGTAAACCCCGTAGCCGTGAGGGCTCTTGCCCTATGATCAAAGGCGGTTGAAGAGCGCTTGATAGATGATAATTCGATTTTGAAGTATTGTTTTATTAACCACGTGGTAAATCAGAACACTCAAGGCCGTGTGCGCAGCACATAGTTGAGTGCCGTTAATCACCACGCTACCTCGTTTGACGCCGGTGTGCCATTCAATGCTAGCTAAATACACGATGCCTCAAATGTGAGATAAAGAAACAACAATGAAATAGAAACCCATTACAGAAAAATTCCCATTCCCATGATTAGCAAAAGAGACCCATATTCAATAGTGTAAGGGTGAAATCGATAGCAAAAGAATCAAGACAAAAGTATTCAATCTTCATCTTGGAGATCAAGTTTGTGGTTGAGCTGCTTCTCCAACTCACGGATATGAGCTTCTTGTTGCTCGAAAATACGCTTGTAGCTGGAGAGTTGACCACGAAGAAGGACATTATCACGTTCAGAAATGTGATGATGATGTTCTTCGAAGAATTCCTTGACTTCGACCAATTGGGCTAAATGATGTGTTAGTAGAGCAGTTTGGGGGCCTTAGGACTCGAGCGAGAGTTCTTACCGATAGACTTGTCAAGGAAGGCACCAAAGGTGTTCAAAACAATGGCATTTGGCTTTGGCTCCCCCATCTTGCGACAGAAGATAGTAATCCCGTCTTGAATACCGACCATTGCTACAATCGAGTATATTAGCTCTTCGGATTCCAAGTCTGTTAATTTTTAGCAGGGTAGACCAAGTTACTCACAAGCACCGTTTCTGATGATATCTGAACGCCAGAGTTCAATCTCACGATGGTAAAGAAGTTTATCCGGAACCAAGGTACGTTCCTCCTGTTCGTCAATATTCGTGAAATTCCACATTCTCGGAGATCTTTGGCGAGTTACCTTGGGTGGAGGCCCAACAAACTTGAATGGCTCTCCAAGGGCATCTCCAGTGGTGACTTGAACAGTGGGGATGTGAACAACGGGGAGCTGAAAAGTGGGAAGTTGAATCGAGGTTGGAGAACTCGGAGCCGATGGCTCAGTGAAAGTATCCCTGTTGCTAACGTAGCCACCTACAATTTCAATAATGTTCGTTTAGCCATCTGCCCTTTCTATGTCGAGAGAATAATACTATAAAAGCCACATTTGAACAAGAACACTTACGAGGATACTTCTCAACGGATGGAGATTGATGCTTGCTGACAAGCTCTGGAGGCCAAAAGCACTCATCATCACTGGGACGGCCAGTCAATGGCAAAGTCGGGATCTCAGCTTCGTTTTGCCATTGCTTGACAGCATCAAGAGTGAGAAGATTGGGTTGCTTCTCGATCTTGACCGGGCCAGTGTGATAGAAGGCCGGGTGGGTGTACCCCTGAGGAGATTCAGGGCCGTCCGGACCAGCCTCAACAAAAGTTGAGATTGTGGGAACAGGTGCCTTCTCGGGGACGGCATTCTCGTCTGACTTGACAGACGATGACCTTTGATGGAGAACCATTTTATCGTTCGTACGGGATAGTGATTAGAAGTCGAGGTTGCAATGATTGGTGACGTTAGGGAGATTGATGTTGATGTAGACGGGAGCTTGACGCGTAGTTGTATTTTGTGTGGAGTTAGGAGATGAATTGGAGGTTAAAGGTCGTCGACGTCTTTGATGACGCCGAGAGGAACCGTCTTCAACATGCATCAGTCTTCATCACAACACAAGCCATTTTCAGACCTTGTGGTATTTTTACCCATACAAAAAGCCGAGTAGCTGATCCCTAACGACCACAGCTCTCTCCTACTCGTTTATTTGTAAGAAAACTGCATATTAGGCTTGATGCCAGGGCAGTTTCAGGGCAGCTACATTGTATATGGTATGTTACATAGAATATTGAATGGCAGAATCTCACAGCTACTCATGGGTCTATATTAAGGGTCCAAATGTTACATTCTAGCAGAAATATCAAGAGACCAAGGAGAATACAAGACTTGTTAGCAGGAAGGACAACAATTCAGAATAAAACTTCAGGCCAAAGAGTTTCGAAGTAGTGAATGATTTCTTGCAAGACTGGCAGGCGTATTTTAATGAAAATACAAAAAGAGAGAGAGAGAGAGAGAGAGAGAGAGAGCGGAAGAAATACAGGGAATGTGTGTGAAGAATAGAAGTAAAGGTGAACCGACATAAAAAGATTCGTGATAGATGATATTTTTCCCCCCACCGATAGGATGCGGTTATATATACCACATGCTTCCCTTAAGATCCTTATGAATACCCTCACGGAAATACTCCCTCGCCCTCTTCTCACTCTGTGCTGGAGTAAAATTTCGAGAGCCGGGCTCGGAGCCGGTCAACAAAGGATGGATGTAGAATCGGCCTCTATCACAGGCTAAGTCCGCATAGTAGGCGGGAGGAACGATAGAGACACCCTTGGTGGCCCTACCAAAGAGGTAGCAGAGATTATGAGTCTAAAAATGGAGTTAGAATATGAATCTTCTCAAGAGTGAAGGGCCGGGTACATAAAAAGGGGAACTTACCAAATTCTGCAACTTGTCAGCAGTAAACCCAATATCGTCGCGAATAACATAGTAATGAGCAGGGCGCACGGTACCCTGGAGACCAGAGTGTGCCTGAAGATAGAAGTCGAAGTCGTAAACAGCCGTGACCGAACGATCGACGACTGTTCCTGGCTTGCAGTTGTACTTCTTATCTGCAGCATTTTCCTCAGCCGGGTAGAAACGAGTATGGTGGCGCTTCCCAACGATGACGACAGTCAATTTGGGCTTAGTACCTGGCCTGTAAGTATTGAAGGCCTTGATTATTTCGGGGACTTCGTTGGCTAACACCTGGTCATACTGGCCCTCACTAACTCCGTCTCTATAGAAAAGAACCTTATCGGGAATAGCACCTTTATTATGACGGGCATACTCCTCCAAGCGTTCGACGACCATCTGCTGCAGACCCTCGATCATTTCTTTCTTAGAAGTCTGGAGACGGATCGAAGCTGGGAATTGGCCGAAGGTTCTGTCACAGGATGCAACAACAGCCGCGAGAGATGGAGTGCCTTTGGCAGAACCAGGTGAAGGATGGGTGACGTCGGCTCCCAAAAGCATTGCAGGAGGCTTGTTTGGCTCGAGAAGTGGCTCGAGCTGTTTCTCCGCCAACAAGTGGTTACGGCCACCAGCCTTCAAGTTGATCTTCATAGCCACGTTGGCAAAGTATTGAGCGGCCTTAGCAGGTTCACGAAGCTGTCCCCGTTTATTCGCTTTGTCCATGGTGACGACAACAGTCGAGACACCTGCCACAATATCTCCTCCACGCTTGATGTACTCGTATAATCTTTGGTCCTTAGTGGGGATGAAACAGAACACAATTTGGGGTTTCTGCTGCATAGAAGCTGCCTTGATGAACGTATCCTGGATATACTTGAGGTTATTGGAGGGGTCGTCGTTGAACCGAATGTTTGGCGGAGTGGTAGGGACCTTGATACCGGTCAACCTGCATTGATCGGTCAAGCATGTTAGAGCCATATTGATGTTCTCTGCCGTGGCATCTCGACCACCGATGATACCCAAAGCGCCCCAGACTTTGATTTCTCCAGCCCTTGCGAACTTAGATTGGGCAAGATTCCAGGAGGCATTAAACGGGTTTAACGGCTTCCCAGAATATTGGATTTGGGGTGCCGGGAGGACACGAGCAGGGACGATGACCATATGCGGATCAAGTTTGATACCAAATCCGGCCTGGTCAAATTGGGCAAGTTAGTAAGGCACAGACGCCTGAGATGATTAGGTATATCAAGAGTGAACCCTTCAACTTCATCACTTACCAATGTTGGATTCTGAGTATCAGCAGTATGACCGAGAGCCTTCAACCCAGCCGAAGTTATGACATTGGCATTCTTGGTTGGAGGATTGCAGGCGAATGTTATCAGAGAGCTGGTATTGGCACCATCGAGAGTTCCCTTGAATGGCTGTCCCGGAGTGACAGTGCACAGCTCAGCAGGCAGCCAGTTAGGACGCTCCTTGTTCCCAACATTAACCACCGGAAGGAGAGGGAAACCCAACTTCTTCTTATATTCTACCAACCATCACCACAACCATCAATAAGTATTCATCCACGATATTGAAATCATCATCAATATTAAACTTTGGAAAAACTGAAAGATATACTTACTCTTTGCGAAATAGTCCTTCACGCTGATAAGACCGCCACCAAACTCTTCGCAGTGGAATTTCTCCTCCTCGGAGCTCTTTGACCCAATACTTTCCACCGACTTCTTCCGGACGCCTTGAAGATGGTGAAGAGAGACCTTGACACCCTTGAGGAAACGGCTCAACATGTCGATTTCTCGTTCGTTGAGTCTTCTGTTCTCTGCATGGTCTCTGTACATCGAAGCGAACATAAGCTCATGGAGAGGGCGGTCCTGATAGAATGCACCAGTTCGAACATTGATATTGCATAGAATGCGATCGAAGCCAGGTCGGACAGACGAGTAAAAACCTTGGATGGCATCCAAACCGCCGCCAATGGGGTATTTGATACCTTGAGGTGGAAGGACGAAATAGCTGTTGCTCCCAAACTGGACATGATTTTGGCTTGGGAACATGGATAGGATGATGTTGAGGCATTGAACCAATGGAGGCGAGTACTTGACGTTCAAGGCCCTGTGCTTGTGATCTGATTCGCCTTTGACATAAGACCAGAGATCCCCAATATCTAACGTGCTGTTCTTGCTAGGCTTGATTTCGACGGTGTATTCCTTGCTCTTTTCACTAGGCCCCTTTTCATCTTCGAAGAAGAGTTTGATCTTGACACCACCTTCAGGAATAAGGTCGGCAGGGAGCTTTTTAGGAGAAAATAGAGTCTTGGACCAATCGGTAGCAACTATATGCTTAGCAAGATGGCCTTGGATGAACAATTGAATAACGCGCTTCAAAATCGCCTTTTTCTTCTGCTCATCCGGGGTCACTTTGATATCATAAACGTGTACTATCAGGTTCTTTCCACCAGCTGGGGGTTTGATATCGATGGGGAAGAAGTTGGCGCGAACGAGGACTTTTTCTCCAGTCGTTCCAAATCCTGGACGGGGTGGGTAGGCTGGCTCTATATCGCCAGCCACGTCTGGAGGAGGTTGAACTGAGAGTCCCTTGAAGCTAGCGATTAAGGAGTCCTCGTGGTTTATAACGTTTCGATCAACGCCCGTGGGTCCTCCAGAAGGCTTGAATAGGTGGAAATCCTCGCCGGATGGGCCTCCTCCTCTACCCCCACGTGGGGCAAAGCCTCCTCTCCCTCTATCACCCCTTCCACCACCACCACCACCTCCTCCTCCTCGAGGGAACCCACTGAAACCACCTCTTCCTCTTTCACCTCCTCCCCCTCCACCACCTCCACCACCGCCACCACCTCCCGAATATCCTCCTCTTCCACCACCTTGACCGCCGCCGCCACGTCCACCTTGACCACCACGCCCACCTTGACCACCACGCCCACCTTGGCTACCACCGCGACCACGTCCACGGTCAGACATTTTTCAGAGGTGTGTGATTAAAACCACGAAATTTGATCCTAACGGATTTTCAGGGTTAAGACTCGCGAGCAATAAGAATTGCTGCTCAAAATTCCAATACAACAGATAACCCGCCGTCGCCTAAGCTCCGCGAGCTCACGTACTAAACAAAAGGAGAGGATCCAAAGAGAAATCCGATGAATACTATCAAGTATAGCAACGAAACGGTCGCCGGATCGATTTGAATAAAAGCTATGGTTTTATAACACTACGCTAGCATGGAAAAAAAAGATACTCCAAAGAAGGGAAAGACCCGACCGACAGAGCGGCGAGGCTCTGGAGTTTTAAGTACCAATCAAATGTTGCCTGAACTTCCCAACCAGCTCACCACTCAGACGCAGCCTTCCGACCAGCGCCAAGCACGCAAAAGAAGAACTAGCGGGAACAGGAGGGGTTGCGTTGTCGATTGTGTTGGATTCAACTTTTTGAGCGTCCGGAATTGACGGCTGAGGAAGTTATATCGATGCAAATGGCGATATTAAAAAGGTTGGTTATGTTAAGCTAATGTCGTAAAAACCAGGTTAGGGGAATTCGACGCCTCTTAAGTGGATTTTTCCCGTGGTGGGAAAAGGCGGCCTGACTTTCTTGTTTTCAGTGCAGACATCACGAGTTTGGCGCTCTCAAAAGTGTTTCACAAAATCAAAGATGGTGTGCTGAAACATATTTACAGAAAGACTGTCTAGACTACGGACAAAATTAGCAAGTGAATAGGTAACACGATCTGTGAGCTAACTGCCTTGATCTTGAAATCATTCATATCCTCAGGTATTACTGGTGAGTTTGGGGAAACTTATCGGATAATACTGAAAACGCAGTTCTTTGTCACAACTGAATTGGTGTTACCTTTGTGAACAGACTGCCCAACGGATTGCTCATCGGTGCGGAACGGTGCATGTAGATGGAAGTACAGGTCCTTTACCAGTGCGAGAAGCGGCAGAACCCTGGCCATGCTAGCCAGTCACGCGAGGTAAAGTTGTGGGCCCTCTACCATTGGCTTCATTGAAAATACTACCAAATGGTCGCTGATAGGACAGCAGCGAAATGAGGTAGTGCAAACCCGACCGATTGTCAACCGACAGCCTTAGTAGGTTCAACCCCCCAGTTTACTATGAAGAGCTCATGAGCACAATACAAATTCATCAAGACAATAGAATTGAACAACAGGTATCATATGCAAGTAGACGCAAGACTGGGGAAAATCTATGCATGCTGTCGACGGGTTCCTATCCGGACGGGGATAAGTGAGTCATTGCCTAGTCGGTCCGTCAGGTAGCACAAGGGTAAAACGGCCAGGTGGAGTCTGAACTGTTTTGTCGAACAAAGGCTCAGGTCCCAGAAGCTACGGTGATAAACACGGGTCGGAAGCATGCATGCTGGAATAGGTAGCAATGAAACATTAACCCAGTTCTATATAGCAGAGGTGAGCGTCCCCAGACTAGGGCTCTTCGGGGGCTTTTTCGATTGAAATGAAGGTAAGGACAGGCTTTCGACAGTGAGGCTGGTGGTATTCCTAGCCCTAGTTTCGGCGAGCAGACTCGCGCACACCGCTGACAGCAGTCAACACCATCCGAAGACTCTGAATAATATCGAATTAACTTAAAATCTGGAATCTAAATTCCATATGCCCCCAATTCATTCATCGTTGGCGAAGTATATATCACCTTTGCATCGTCAGCGATGATCAGTTCCCAAAAGCCGCCCACTGCACCCCAACACTATAAACTTTGGTATTTCCCCAAGAATACATCTTTAGATTACAACCTTCCAAATCCACAGACGTCACAGAAACATTCAATCGAAAATTAGTATGCCTATCCATATCTGCTGCGGAAATGCTTGCCATCACACTCGGAACCGATGTATAGCTTCGCGCAAACGTGATACGCTGTTCTACCTCCCTCGGAGGTACATAAGGAGAATACCAGGTTCCAGATTCGAAATGAGCCTCCTTTGGCAGCTCTGGTGCCGGTCGATTGGCCAAATCCGATAGATCCGAGCGAAGTTTTTTGACTTGCTGCTCCAATTCTGCGATTCGGTCCTCCAAAGTTGGTTTTGGCGGGGTGTTAAAGATGTCCAAGACCGTGGGGAGAGCCGCAACATCATTCGGTTTCACCACCCTCAAGAGATCCTTCGCATATGCTGCCGCTACAACTGCTGCATATGGTTGCCAAAGCTCATTCTTATGGTCGTCAGAATAGTCACCGATACCTCGGATCACCAAACATGGAAAATCGTCTCTGAATCCGGCTGCTTCTGTTTCGAAACAAGCTACATTCCAAGCCTCGCGTAACTTATCACGAACTTCAGCCTGTCTCAAGTCTTTCTTCGCAGAAGCAATGAGCTTATAGTGTACTTCAGGCTCTTTCGCGCCTCTTTGAAGACGCCGTTCGATCATTTTGACATTACACTTCGAACAGTCATCTCCTCCGACATGTTGATAACCAGCTTTGAATAGCCTGTCTTGGTCTTGTCCGGGATATTTGCAATCGTCGATATGAGGCTGTCCTATGGCTTTGTTTATTGCAATGGTCCTTTGGATGTATCGATTCATCTCTCCTCTTCCAAAGCTCTGGTCTGACTTTAGAAGCCGAACTGACTTCACTAACAAATCGGGAGGCTTGTTAAGAGTTGACTTGATATTGAACTCGCCATCAACCCTCCAGTTGTCCAGGTCGTATTGAAGGAGGCCGCCTAGTATATAAACCATCAGCGAATCAAATTATCAAGAGGCCTCATTAGAGCGCAGGATCATCACGATATAAACCCATTCTATATCCAGAACTTATCTGAAAAACACTTACCATTATCACCATTGGGATCACCAACTATAACATCACCCAATCGAATATCTCTGCTCGGCTCCTCAAGATTCGGCAAACTTGGAGCACCACCGCCAACTCCCACCAACAATCCAAACCGAATGTTTTTAAAAGTCTGAAGCATATTCTCCATCAACTCTGCCGCAGAAGTATCCGTATGCGGTCCAGGGAAAGCGATCACGATATTATGCAATCCCATCCGACCAAGAATGTAATTGTTTACATCTTTCTCCTCGGGAGGTAGCAATTCGTGTTCCTCATCTAACAGTAACCTCGATGCCTCGAGCTCAGATTTGAGTATGGCAGTCCATCCGATTGTGTAGGCCTCATGGCTTAGCTTTCTAGAACAGAACGGTGAATGTCAGTTTATACCTGGAAGTTGATTGTAGGCACGACTGGGAACGAAACTAGTCCGAGACCAACCGTAAGGAGCTGATATTTGTCTCGTGCCCTGGCTGCAGCTGCCTCCCTTGCGTTGTACTGGCTGCAGAGCTAGAGCTAGGGGAAGGGAAGATATCATACTTCGCCGCCCATTCTTGGTAAGTCGCCATTCTATCGAACCAAAGTCTAGAAAGGCTCTAGCTTTATATGTCGTAAAACAAAATATCTATATTTGTAGAAGGGATAGTGTCTATAGATTATATTACTGAAGTTACGATCTGAAAAGGCGGGGTTTCTTATGCGCATTTGTGGTTGAACCAATCGAATACATATCCTATAGCCTACGTGTCCTAGCATCTTAACTTTCAGGCATGATGTCGAAGAAGTACCTTTCGAATTTGGTACTTGTTCATTCCTGTGGATTGCTCTGGTGCACCTTCTTGATCCCATATATTAACTGCTCAAGTACCTTCGCAGTTGTTTTCTTTACTGCCTCGATTTCCGTTAGAATACCTCTTCCGGCTCTCTCATGATCTCAATCCCCGGATACTTCGCTTTGTAGGCTCCAAAATACAACATAACTACAACACTTCTGCAAATCATTCAAATCGTGATCTTTTCTAGAGATTCTCTAAATATAACTATAACGAATATATAGAATGTAACGCATGTAAATCTAGGCGCTACATCCTCCACCCAATACCCCAACTCCATTATACACATCTCATAAACCCTCGCCCCTTCCATGTTTCTCGAAGCATAAGAGCTACCGGCCGTCCCCTCTTCCGCGATTTCAAACACCCTTCTAACACAAATTGCACTTGTCAATGCAGCATTGGTTGCATTTTGCAATAAGTTCGGCGATCAATACACAAATTTCCGGTTTGCAAGCGCTGTTATATCTATAATAGCATGCTCTGGCGCAGTTTGTATATCCGGTAGAACCCACAGGGCAATCACGCTTCTCAAGTTTAAGGTCGCCTAGTTAAGGTGTTAGCGAGGGAGTAAATTCGATATTTTAGAAATCGGAGCAGTGAGTTTCTCGAACCATTTTCATTAGGAGATGCAATGGGAGTTGCAGTGACGCTGGCGGCGAGAGCCAAAGTTATGACGAATAAACTCTTCATTGCTCTTTGGTAAAAATGTAGAGTATGTGTAATCAACCGCGAGGAAACTTGTTTGATTGGTAGATCGATTAAATACGTGAGGTGATTCCAAGAAGATACTTCGGAAACGTAAACGTATTACTGCCAATATGCTACAAGTCTTTTTTTTATATATTCAAAAGAATTGAGGGTATTTATAAGTTACACTCTAGTATATATGCTATCAGGAACCGAGTTCGCTTATAAGAGAATCCTAATCAGGGTATAGCAATATATCCGCCCCCTCCCATGTGCCTGCATAACCGTCGGATCATGATTCCGGGGTAATTATAGGTGAGCAGAAGTTGTCCGTATACCATGGTAGTTATATATAGTCGGCGATCACCGAGTTTACGAGATAGACTCCACAATGTCCCTTTAGTCAATGTTGTTCATGCTTGATATATTCTAGGATTAAAGCTTAGTATAGGACCCTGTTTTCTTAGTTGTAACAGAAAAACGGCGGCTAGGCTTAACTGGAGGGTCATGTGTTTCCTAATGAGGAGATATGCAAAGATATGAAAAATCATAATATTATTTGATCGAGCGGTATTATAGGTGTTATACGTTGTGGAACGGAAGGCCGCCCCGATGTTGCGCGCATGCGATACGATCGTATGACCCTAAAACACCACACATGCGGAGTCAACCCGGAACTCGGTTCCTATACCAGACTTCGGATCTGTAGCTTACGCTTGAAAAAAGCTATCCTTTATAGACACATGTGTATATACCGATAGGTATAAGATCTTGAGATCGAAGGACCTAGAATAAGAATGTGGTCCCACGTGGGACCTACTGGACCGCACAACACCCTGATATATATGTGAAGTAGCTAGTAGAGCGGTTTATCATAATTAAGGAATAGATGTGACGGCGCACCGGTGTATGTATCCTGCAGGGACTTAAGGTAGCATGGTACTAATATATTAAATCTAGGATTTTGTATTATTTTAGACAATTAGTCAGTATCTTTACCATGGTACGCAACTGAGAATGTTATTTCGGACTGACCATACACGCGTGTTGCTAGTTTTACAGTAAGCTCATGACTTTCTTCGAAGTCCAAAGAGGATATCGGCATTGTGATGCATCAGTATAATTTCTAAAAATTCGAGATGACAATATGATTACTTAGCTAGAATCGGGCATATAGCATTAAACCCCAGTACTCCAAGCAGACATACAACCTGTATATGTACGGCCACAAATATTTTCTCAGTCCTAGGCAAGTGATTATGATGCAGCATTGAAACTTAATACTTTCGTTCTCCGTTAGAACTCTGATGCGATAACTATTATCTATAAGTAAACCCTGTACCTGTTCCGTTGACAATAAGCTTATTAATTGAGATTAATTAAATTGAATCTGAACACTTAAAATTCTTGTTTCACAGATCTCGATATCGAAATAGTCTTTCGCGTCACACCGGCCGAATTGCATCTAGGCTTCCTCGATTCTAGCCGACCTAGATTTGCTTTGACTCGACCGTATCTGGAGATATAAGATCGATATCTTAAGGCCCCGACCGATCATACCTTCCTTTCCAAGCTAGCATATGCGCATTCGATTATGAATCAACCGAGATACACCACAATCAAATCCCGGTTCCAGCCATTCGGTAAATTTATAAATGGAGAAGATAAGCTTCCTTGAGGTCCCGCTGTGACATTCAATAAAACATTCTTCGAATAGATTCATACCAGGGTTTGTATTCTATTCGGTAAGAGTACTCGAGTATACATTCACCATGAAAGTATCGATAGCAATCGCAAGTTTAATCGCCTCGCCAGCACTTTGCTATCTCCGTTTGCCCCTGCATCGCGGTCAGTCCGCGGCCTCAATCCGTCGAAACGGGTTCACGATCCAATCCCCCGCTGGCTATGTCGGACAGAAACCACTGGGCCTTGACTTTCCAACTATATCTAAAGACCGGATTCCTCTTACATCCGACCCATTTCCCATCGACGACCCAAAGGGAATCAGAGTCCACCCTGTTGACGAAAGAGTCTGCAAATCCGGTTCGCGACAGTTAACAGGTCACGTCAATGTGACACAACACAAAAGCCTTTTCTTTTGTATGCCATCCTTGTTGTATTTTGACCCTGTCAACGCAAAAAATAGGTTGAAGATCTGATATCCAAGTCGTTTTTATAATTTAGGGTTCCATGAGTCAAGACGAGATCCTAAGAACGATCCCTTGATTATTTGGTTAAATGGAGGTCCTGGTGCATCATCGCTTATGGGAGGGTTTACAGAACTTGGCCCTTGTATGATTGATGATGAAGGAAAAAGTACTGTTTATAACAAACACGGGTGGAGTAACTTCGCTAATATCATCTTCGTGGAGTATGTTCATTTGACGAAAACATATCTGCTCCCCTCTTAAAATTACAGCCCCACGGAAATCTGATCTGATGATGTTAATATTCTATTTGTGAGTGATTTTATAGTCAGCCAGCTGGTGTCGGATTCTCTACGGTAACGAATGACTCCTACCTTCCCTACACCGCTCAAGTCGCTTCAACCGACTTTTCAGTCTTCATCCGCCGTCTCTTCAAACACGTCATTCCAGAGTTTGCCTCTCACAAAATTCACTTCATGGGCGAGTCCTTCGGTGGAGTATACTTCCCCAGTATTCTTACCAAAATCCTAGATCAGCAACAATCACTCCGCGAACTGGGTCTACCAGATCCATTCCCAAAGATCGAGTCAATGGTACTCGCGGACGCATTAGTAGACTGGGCTACCAATATGATTGGAAGTTACAGAACGGCATGTGTCCAACGACCGGATGAAACGGGTGTTGAAGGGCAGATATTGAATAAAACCGCTTGTGAGGTTCTTAGTGCTGCTATCCCGGATTGTGAGAAACTGGGGAGTGAGTGTAGGTTATCGATGGATGGACCTACTTGTCAAGCTGCGGCTTTGGTTTGCGATTCTATGGGTGAATCGTTTTGGGACCTTGCGAGGGCGGGGAAGAGGAATCCCTATGACAGTATGTACTCCTGAGCTGATACTGTCTCTATTTATGTGCATGCTGGTCTCGAAAACGTGCATGCTAACCTTTCGGTGAATACCATTTTAGTGCGAGGAGATTGTCCGGATAGAGAACTTTGCTTAGGTTACTTCGAAAAACGAATGATAAAGTACTTCAACCAGCCACATATTATAGAGCTACTAGGGCTGCCTAACACCACCGTATACAATGATATCAATGATGAAGTCAACACCCGCTGGTCGGAATGGGCTTACGATACAGTTCTTCCGGTGTTGAATCGGATGACACAAATTCTTGAGGAATCGGATGTTAGAGTTTTGGTTTATAATGGAAATTCCGACTGGATTATGTAAGCTTCCTCTATCCATGGATCCATCGTGATTAACAATTGATCGCGAGTCCTATTGTTGCCCGTTATTAACATTTTCGCGTTAGAAATACCCCTGGTGCTCTGGGATGGATGGACATCCTACGTTGGAAAGGAAACGGCGAATTCCGAGCTGCAGATTTACAACCATGGGGGTATACCGACGATGACGGAAAGAAACGTAGAGGAGGAATGACAAAGCAGGCAAAGAATGGGAGATTGACTTTTGCGAGTATCGATAAAGCCGGTCATATGGCCCCTAACGATCAACCGGTGGCTCTTGAGACTTTGGTACAGTCATGGGTGGAAAAGACGTTTGGGCCTTCTAAGTGATGTAGCCAAATATTTTTGTAGTACGTTGAAGCCTAGAGGGAAGGGGTTTCTAGCAATTCTATTGATTCTGGGGTATTAGTTATGTAGTTCGGGATTCTGTGCTAGTATTTACCAATACCTAGAATCTATCTATTGACCACTTCGTCGTCCCCGTGTAAGTACATAGGTAAGTACCTTAGTAGGTACATGCGTCTGTTATCAGCTGGATAGTGCATGGTGTCAGCTGGAAACAGGTACATGTACAATGCTCTTTCGTGGTAGCAGTAGAATACGTTTCAAGGGTCTTTTGCTAAAAAAAACAAAATAGGAGAAGAAAGGAGAAAAGGGACAAAAAAAGAAAGAAACAGAGAACAAAGAAGCTACCATGAAACAAAAAAACGAAATAATTCACTGATGAAAGTATATCCTTCCCTGCCATGTTTAAGTAGTATTCCTCGTCTCAAAATCCGACGCCAATCGAACTCCCTCAGCCACAATGTGGTCTTGACCACCGATCGGCTGGCCACATTCAGGGCATCTGGCAAGCTGCATAGGCATGCCACAGTCCCCAACCGTGAACTACGGATACGTAAAATATTAGATGTTTGATGCCAAATATTTCTCAAGAAAGCTTACCGGATGACCATTGACACAATAGTACCAGTGTCCACTCCCGAGAAATTCCGCCGCCATGGCCCTTATGACCATAACTTCCTCCTCGCTGGTGACTTGCGTATAAAATACATGACCGTTAACCGCCCTCTTCGCGATTTCAATGATAGTTTTGAGACGGCCCAGGGTACCGGGGTACTTCTCGCAGAGATTTCTGCACTCATTCAGACTCTTAAGCTCCTTCTTTTTGATAGCATCTTGAGCCGCCACATCGGTCCTCTTGTCCCTTGCCTTGTCATTGAGCATATTAAGCATAGAAAAGTGTGCATGATAAACTCGGGCTTCAACTTCGTGATAAGGCAAATGCGCTTCTTGACACTGCTTCCAAAGGATAGCCGTATCTTCAATTGCTGTCCCCAGCTCAGTAAGAATTGAATCGCGGAGAGAACGCTTGACGGAGAGAGGAACGTTATCGAGAGTCGATAGAGCCTGCCAATCGGAAAGGATCACCCATTTAGCCTTGGCATCGAGACACCTCCCACGATAGGTAAGCCCCGTCTGGATTCTTGCTTTATCGAAGTCGAATGATTGTCCTTCAGTGATGCCACGTTTTGCTAGTGCAGCATTGTACAAATCGTTCACCTTGGTTAATGGTTGCTCCGTTTCCAAAACTGAAACATTGAAGTCGCGGATGAGGCGTTGGATGTAACGGCCTTTCTTTTTGTAATCATTCAAGAAAGCACGGATTTGATCCGGTTTATCGTCAGGTAATCTCTCAAGGAATCCATTTCGTTCTCTTTCAATGCCGGACTCAAACTCTTCGAGCTTTTCCATAAGGCCAGCATATTCAGATGCTGATCGGGCTACAAATCTCCTTGTCAGCTCATCAAGAAGAAAAGATTTAAAGACTCTGTTGTATCGATCGATATCTCTGAAAGGCCGACGGCAATCTGGACATCCTTTCAAAGCCTCTCCACTCATCAGTATCCTTCTTGCCCCCCCTTCTTGATCCACCTGGTAATGTTTCTCAAGCTCTAGGAACCCATCGAGGCTTGACATAGTGTAAATATGCCCACATTTCAGAACTATTACAGGATCCACGTTGAGATCGATATCTTCATAGGTTTCGAAGGTCAAGAGATCAACCCTCTGATTTTTGATATCGGGAGCAGCGCACTGCTGACAGTATTTTAATGGAGGGCATGCCTCTCCACAAACCGAGGGACAACGATGTTTGCAGCTGAGTTTCTTTTCACATCTCTTATCACAAGGAACTTTCTCGCAAGGTACCGAACAAGGCATGCTGCATTTCTGCTTTTGATGCTCACATTCCCACCCACACTCCTCAGCGCATGGATAGCATGCTTCACCGCATTTGTTGGGGCATTTGCCATGCTTGCACCGAATTTCGCATGCCTGTTTGCAAGGAGAACAAACGGTTCCCTCATGGCAAGCCTTGAGGCACTTGTGGTTACAGAGTTGGTATTCCTTCCCACAAGTTGTTGTGCATTCGGCGTGGGTTCCTGAGTTCTTGCACTCGCTGCACCTTCGTTTACAAGGGTGCCCACAAGGAAGCAAATAACCGCATTTTTCGGTACAGATAAGGCTTGGGTCGTTGGTTCTGAAGCAGTGAACAAGAAGTGAATGCCCACAACCAGGCATAACCTTTTGCACCAATTCCGAGCAGGTAAATCGGGCTAAGTCTTTGGTGCGCCAACATGCGATGCTCTTTGTAGTGTGGCCACAAGGCAACTCAACATCGTGTACCTGCTCCATACAGTCACCACATGCATCTTTGCATTTAAGACGACAAGCATGTCCACAATCCCGTGGTCTTGAGCATTCTTTGAAGCACAGAGAGTTCTCGTGTAGGGGTTTCGGGTGGCATTTGAATTCGCAGATATGACCACAACTTAATCGGAGCCCACAGACCTCAGAGCATCCGCCCTCGGGGCATTCTGCTTCGAAGTCTTCGGGACAGCCGACAAATGTCTTCTTTGCGGGATGGCGTGGGCATTCTAGTTGAAGTTTAGGGCCAATATTTCCGCTATTTTCGAGCAAAGTTATAACTTCGTGCCACATTGGAACATGCGCTGACGTTGCGGCGTCCCCGATGATATACATTCCGTGTCTCGCTCGGCTAGGTAGTATCGTGTTAGTAAATTTGGAATGATTCTTAAGAAAACATATCTTCCTATTGTTGTTATATCCCGGCTTACCTTAGTAGAACGTTAATTCGATTCGTGGTTTTCAAGAAACCGCAGTTGTTTCGTTCATTACTGCGAACTAAACAGACGATGATTACTGTTGCTTCTTCTCCCTATATTACGATAGACGGGGTTAGTAAGGGATCTCAGAACGTTGATAGGTATTTAAGTCTGCATATTATACCATACCTGAAAGTTATCGACCGTCGCTATCCTAATCCTGTCGAGCACCTTGCTTTTCTTGATCTGGGGTTTCCTTTTCCCGCCCTTAGGGTCTTCCTCTTCACCATCCGGAACATCTAGTTCCTCCATATCTCTCTCGCTGATATCATAGTCGACAATATCCTCGAACATCTCCATCAACATCCTCATCTGGTTGATATACGGTGTCAACACAGCAATCTCTCCAGTTTTGTATACTCCCTGTCGGGCGAGATAAGTGACTAGCGAAACAACCATTCTAGCTTCCCAGGTATTGGTTTTGCTCTGCATCGTTTCCCCGGGGTCACTTGGGTCCTCAAAGTTGCGATGGTCAAGCCAAAAGAGTCTCCTTTTTATCCCTGCAACATTCGGGTATCTAGTAGTTCCCTCATGGTCCTGCAAATCAGGGTAGAGGGTCGTTCGGACGAGATTTGCAATGCTAGGGTGCATACGGCGTTGAATATCTAGCTGTCCAATTGGAAATCCAACCTCTTCGACAATTTCCTCGTTGTCTTGATTTTGCTTCCTGACATTAAATTTCACATTTGCCAGGCGTTCGAACAACGACTCGTCCAGGTTGAATCGCGGCTTCCCCCGGCGATCGTACTCTTTGGAGAGAGACGATGTAGAGATTTTAGGCCGAAGTTGAAGGTGGTCTCCGATGAGAATAACATGTTGAATCGAAGGGAGAAGTGCAGTCAGAACATGGGATTCCAATACCTCCCCAGCCTCTTCGCAAACCATGACTTTAGCGGGTAAAGTACGCACGAGTTCGGAGTTGTTCACGAGTCCGACAGTTGTAATACCAAGGATATCAACTTTCCCTAGATGAATTCGATCTGATTGCAGAAACAAGTTGGTACGCGTCGTTTTGGTGAGGGCGAATTGCTCGAGTCGCGATTGCAGCCGTTGTGCCAACCCATCGATGACGGATTGGTGGCAATGTGAGAAGAGTCTATAACGCTCATGTGGAGTAAAGGACCATGCTGGGACCCCTAGTAACTCCTCCAGAGATCTCCCGTTTTCTTCCTCAGGAAGCCCGACGGTGCCACTGATCCAAAAAGATATTGCTTCTGTGCGATCCTGACAAGTGGGGTCAAATCCATAGGTTTTAGCACCGTTGATTATGTCTTCAAGTTTTTGGGGCATTTTCTTTTCAAGATATCCCATGACCATTGCGCTACTATTAGCTTCCAGCTGCAAGCAAAGCTCGCTAATTTCTTCCTGTAAACGAGTCATCTTTTCCTTAGTCGCGGCTATTTCGCGCCCAAACCCCCTCATTGGAGTCTTAGGGCAGTGTTTTTTATAGTTGTCAAATGCTAGGTTTTCGATGTGAGGTAAAGGGCTTGGAGAGCCTATACGGGCAATGTTTTTGATCCCAAGTTTCAACAATTCGTTGAGGAACTGATCGAGAGCATGATTCGTATAGCATCTGAAAGCAATAGGACGTTAGATTGATGCTTTGAAATCTATGGGATACAGGAAACTCACATGCATAAAATCGGACCAAGACTCAGTCGGGCCTTATTCGCTAGCAGCGCTGCCACCATCTTAACACCGATATATGATTTACCGCATCCTGGAGGTCCTTGGGTAAGTGCGACCTCATGTCGAAATGCGGATATCATTGCTTTGGCTTGTCCGTGATCAAGACTACTTTGCTGTGCCAAGCTTTTGACCACCGCCTCTGGGTCATCACTAAGAGTGAACGTCAAAGTATTTGGAGCAGCAGCCGTTGATCCAGGAGGTGGGTTGCAGCATGCAGATAAGTCTATCGACTGTCCACAAAAGTATGCCGGTGGTGGTATTAGTGATCCGTCTTGTTGGATCGTATGATCAGATAACCGTTCTTCAAGTCCTTCAAGTCTTGGTGCAAGCCATTTGGCGAAAGGAAGTCCAGTAGGGTTGCTATGAATTATCTTTAGGCAGCGTAAAATACCTTCGAATTGTCTATAGAGTACTGCCGGAAACTCCACCATCAGAAGAGCTCGTTGCCTGTCGCAGGCCCTATACTTTGTCGCCAGATGAATGAGCCTCGCCTGTTCTAGTTCGTTCCCAAGGGCTATCATTCGAAGCCCGATAACAGCTCTATCAGGGTCAGAACAAAGATCATCGATAGGGCGAACTTCAGAAGGCTGTTCTGGGTTGGCGTGCTCGTGGTTGGAAGCATTTCGATGAGCCACAACTAAGAACACGACATTTGTATCCTCCGGGGTCTTTTCAATCAGAGCTATTATAGACTTATTCTCTCTGAGTTCCATAGATTTGCGCCACCACCATTGTCGCTTTGCAAAAGTCCATCTTCTTAAAGCACGAGGCTGTTCAAACTCTACAATTGCTTCCAGTCCCCCTTTCCCTTCGAATTGGAGCTTTTGGATATCAACACCAAAGTATAACCGTAAGGGCGTCGGGCAGCCATCTCGAACCAGTTTTCGTTTTGCTTGCCAGTCCGCTGCGTTGCTGACTGGCGCCATAATTTGTTCCCAGTGCTTCAGAAGAAATCTGGTAGCATTCCGAACTTGTCCGGAGGTATCCTCGCGGAGTAATCGGAATTGAATATCCACAAGACGTTGAATACCTGCTTGATGATGGTGCGAGGTTTCTTCATATGCACGTTTCGTTGGGAGAAACTCCGGCCGGTCGGAAAGAATCTCAGCGACTGTTGGAAGAATCGAGATATTGGATATGAGTTCATGGTCGTTGTCATGACGCGGTCCGAGGAGAGATAATTCCCCTGGTAGGTCAACGGCTTCCTCCTCCTCCTGTTGTGGCCTCGGTTTAAAGTCACGCGAGGCCCTTTCCTGTGGAACCTCCGCCCCAGCTGACAAAATACTCGTGATGCTTGATATGTTCTGTGAAATAACCGACAATTGATCGTTCCCCTGAGGGTTATCTGAGTGTGCAATTCCTGCCAATCTCTGGCCAATATACTTCAACCTTTCTTGGATCGCAGCACCCTGATTCATTCGGAGAGTATTTAAGAAGACAGAAGTAGTCGCCTCAAGCGCATCTTGCCAGTCTTCCTGCTCCATGCTTCCAGGCTCCTCGTCTGGCTTGAGAGATATCAGACACTCCAAAACTCTGTCGAAAAATGGGACGGCTCTTTCGCCGTTAAATCCATAAACTACATTGTAGATTGTCCGAACTTGCTGTTCAAGGGAAAGTGATGACAGTACAGCAGTGTTTGACAAGATGCGCAAAAGGCTAACGCAGTGTGTGCCAAAATTTGGTCTGGTAATGCTGTAATTCATAGAGTATTCGGCCTCTAGAAGTTGACGGACCTTCTCAAGACCATTTTGAGAGGCAAGATGCCCTATGAAAGCCTGTCTAGAGTCATCCGACAGTCGTATCTTGTCGATTCCAGTGGAAAGAAATTCTTCGAGTGCAGCAGGTGACAGGTCATTTGTGGGCCCTTGATTCTGCCCATTAGGACTCCAAGTGTTCATCTTAAATCGAGCTCGAGATCTTCAGAAGGTTAGCTCGTTATCCTTGACATCGAATCGGATTCTCAACCTGTTTTCTTTCAATTTGTTTTCAAATACTTGCAAGAAAAGGACTGTATCATACCGGAAATCTGAGCTTGGGCCTGAATTTTGAGAGTTTCTCCGATGAGAAGGCGAAGGTGGAATGGAAGGAGTGGGAGATGTAGGAGAAGGATTATGATGAGAGAAGCTATGATGTCTCTGCCCTCTATTTCCATATTGCTGCTGGTTTCGATTGTACTGACCACTTGAGTGTCTCCTAGAACCTCCTGGTGTTTGTGGATCCATATTGAACTGTTGATTATCCAAACCAGGCTGATTGGTTTCACGGTCTAAGGGGTGTCTTCGGTGAAAGAAAGGTGGTCTTCGGTTGGATCTCTCGTTACTTTCCGCCATTCTGACAAGCTTGGTACCTACCAGAAGTCTGAGAAGCACTGGTCTGAGATTTCCCCAAGGGATCCCTCAGGAGAGTTTTATAGTGGTGGTAAGTTCAGGGAGGTCTGATTGATGGTGGTGATTTGATGCAGGCTGTCAAAGATGCAGACGCCAACGGTGTTGTTTCTTACGTTGTGGAACTCCGCCGACGCTTATGTTCAGGCATCATTTCCAGCTCTGCATATGTTTGCTCCCCATCTTCCTGAACCATCAGGCGCTAATACCAATTTGGAAATTGTTAAAATCATTTAGCAGGAGTCTAGTCAATTTAGCAGGGTACCATAGATGTCTAGATCTAGATGGCTTGTCAACTATCTTTACTTTTGTTTTTTCTACCTTTCTCCGATTTTCCGTCTAGTTCGATCGAGTATTTTCTGATACAATGGCAGCATTTTATTCGCTGAGAGCCCTCTCCAAAACTTAATGTTGTCTATCGAAGGCCACAATATCAAGTCAGACCCATCGACTAGACTGCAGCATATGCTTGAGGGGTTCATTTTTGGAATTTCAACCTAACTGAACTTTACCTCTTTATCGATATATCCCCGAAAAGTTATAATTATTATATACATGGATTAATAACGGTCTCAGTTATAAAGCATTAAATATGATAAAGGCGCAGCGCTGATTGAGGCTTTACTTCTATATCGCTTGAAATCCTAGGTAATTTATGTTCTCTATCAGGTTAACTCAACAAGTGAATGCGTACCGCTTGGAAGCCAATAAAGACATTATACTTTGACCCAATATAATTAATTAGAATTATAAATTTAGATCGTGATATAGTCCACTTAAGTTAAACTCAATTAAGCTGGCTAGATTTGAGTTCTCGCATGCCAATTGCATATTCAATGCATTTCTATATCCTTAAGACTGCGACCAGACCTTGGTTTTGCCAGCGGTCCGGGGATCTGATATATTTACATTGTTCAAGAATTTAGATGTACGCCTCAGGATACTAAAATAAAGGGAATAAGGGTTTCCAGCGGCTCCAGACCTATCTGAACAATCCCTAGCCGCTTTATATGCACGTAGTAAGTATTCGTGCGTGGACACATGCACAAAGATATGCTGTTTGCGTGCTAAAAATTACCCCTACACCCAAGATCTTTGGCAATTTCCTGAGTCCAAGCGTGCTATAGATTTTCAAGGTACACTGTTGTGCCTGGGATAGTAATGTTCGATTATCTGGGTTTCTTGTGCTCTATCTAAATCGATAATTGCATATGTTCTGTATGCTGGACTTAATTAAACAGATTGATTAAATATCCATATGGATAGGGAGTATATATCCATAGAAAGAAAGATTAACATCTGAAGGTACTTGTAATCTCGAAAATATCTATATACTAGCTAAGATATTTCAGAATCTTCAAGTACTGCCAGGTTTCGGAGTTGTTTGATATATTCAAGTCGTTCCGGTTATATATGATCCTCTGAATGGTAGCCATGGACCATCCCGGAGACCGGGTAGTATTCGATCGTGGAACTAGCTTAGAAGGTTTCGTCGAAGTAATCGCCATGGTGTCATCCGAATCTTCTTGGGATATCGTAATCCTGTGAAGAGATGCATTCGTTGCAGTCTCGTAATAGCTAAGGGGACGAGACCAGACGAGACCTCGACGTAGTCTCGGTGACCCTTCTTGTGTTGACCTCAACGGTAGTAAAAAATACAACAATAACAACACCAAAAACAAGATCTACGCGATCATCGTGAAAGCGCCAAGCCTCACTCAGGAAGCACAACACATCTTTCTCAGGATGCCAAATATCCCAATTAAGAAGGTTTGTTCGGGCAAACCTTTACTGCAATAGCCCCAGGAACGGGGTTGCAATGCAAACTCCAGCAGGCTAATACAGCGACGAAAGCATTGGACGGCTTTTCATTAGTCCCCTTTTCATATTACGCCTCATACCTTTTAATTTTCTACCGTCGAGGTTATATGCGATGTCACCGAATATCATGAGTTCTTTCTTGCCACCGATCTCGTGTTACCTATTACCCACTAACTTGTGGAGAAGTACTTAAGTATATAGTATCAACAGGATGCGGACAGCATCAACGACGGTCCGATCTTTCCTCTAATGCATGTAGTAGGCATGTGCTTTATATATAAGTACTTTCTACTCGACATGATAAGAAGTACTAATATTGATATTTCGGAAATTTCTTCTTGGCAAAACAAGCTTTAGTTCCAACACGCCAAACTTCAGCTATTCCTGTATGCGCTGTGTGATTTCGTTCAGGAGAAAATTGAAGACCCTTTCGAATCCAGGCCTAACCAACCGAGGTCTTGGGTTAATCCGAATTTGAGGGAGCACCTTAGCTTTTCAACAGCCGCGTTCGCCCGATGGTGGAAATTTGATGCACGGTTTTCGCATTCTGATATCCAAAACCCCATTTACACCGCAAAAATGGCTTGACTGGCCAACAAATCAGTCGAGACCCCTGCGAAAGGCTAGCCCAATCTCGACTAAGGCGCTCAAGCCAAAGCGACATGAATAGACGCCGCAAAGTTTAAAGTTACATGGGAACCCCTTTATGGGAACAAGGAGGGAGATCCATATATAAAGACCGTTTTACCTTGAATTCAAGATGATACCATGAAGGTCCACCAGCACCCTACGGCTCCATTCACGTCACTCTTTAGGTCAATTCGTCTCCAGTCTTAGACTTGTCACTCTTTGAAAAGCGTATTCGCATTAATAACTGTGGTTCTTACATAACTTCGCAATGTTGTTCAATCAAATTTTTACATTTTCCGCTCTTGCATTCGCGGCGAGTTCATTGGCTGCAACATGCGTTCCAAACAAGTCATGCACTGCTCTGCCCAAGTCTGTCGTGTCCAGTTGCTCGAAAGTCATCTGTAAGTTTTCTATATAAAATAAAATATATATAATTGTCTCAAACCAGATATTTGTGCTAATTTCTTGTCTTTCATTAAAAAGCTGCTAAGAAGGCCAAGTTCACGACCTGCACCGTCTTGAAGACCATCATTCCTCAGAAAGCCACTAAGACAGTTACTGTGAGGCCACCCAAAGCGACCATCTTCGAGAATGATTGGGTCACGGCCACTGAAAAGGAAACCGGCACGGTTTCCGAATTTTCCACTGTTACGGAATACACCACGACTCTCTTCCTCGAAGAGGCATCCGAGACTATTACTGCAACTGAGGTTCTCTCTTTCACTGAGTATGTATATTACAAGCCTGTGTTACTGCTAGCTAAAATCCATGCTTTTTTTTCGAGTTATTAAGACACTAATACTTGGTTAGTACCACTTCTGTTACGGAGACTAGCGTATCTACAAAATATGCAATGGCACTCAAACGCCGTGCAGCTGCCACTCCCTGCACTACAGTTCCAAAGTCATGTTGTAAGTGAAACTCATATTTTAAATGTCTTTTTATTTTTCGTTTGCGGAGCCTTTAGCTAATTGCTAATATTAAAATTATATAGCATGTCTCCTCACAAAGACGACAACCAAGACCATTACCGCTCCCCGTCAAACAACTACCGCAACCAAGACCTTGCCATTGGAAACCGTCATCATAAAGAAAACCGCTACAGCCAGCGTTACCGTTCTCACTTTGGTTACTACGGTTGTTGTAGATAGCACTACCTTGACTGAGTCCCAATACAGCACATACACCGTCACTGCCACCGAGACAACCCAGACTTCAGAAACATCTACCCAGACCCTCACCGCCACGGTTTTGGCCACCTTGGTTACCTGTGTCGATCCTGCCCGACAGGTGTGCGGTTCTTTCTGCCGTCCTATTTGGGCGGATTACTACAACTGTGGTGGATGTGGTCGTTCATGCTCCGGCTCACAGATTTGTCGTGATAGCACCTGCCAAGGTTCCTAAGCACGATCTGAGGAAGGTGAAACACAAACTGTAGCCCAGTCCTCAGGCTATAGATTGTAACTTCTCAATATATCCCTAGGCCGCAGATCTGCAGAGCCGCAGAGCTTAAGCTTGTTGCGAAAACGTGTCGCAGTAGAAAGATCCAGAGGCTCCCGAACCTTCCAAATGTATACATAAATTACCTAATAAAATAATTTCTAGATTCGGATCACATAGAAAACAATGTCACTATAGATTCAGATTATCAACTAGATTTACTAGAAATGACCTATCTATTACCTAGCACTTAGTTTTGTAAACTTTACCTTTTGACATAAGTTTCGCTTGTAGCCTTGGTGAGTACATGGAGACCAAGCAGAGCTACAGGGGTATACACGTCTGGGCAGACGCGCGCACTGAGGCTTTAGACGAGGCGTTCTCGAAAGTTGCTTGGAAGGCTAAATAACTCGGAACTTTGCAAAGACGTTCCAATGCAACTGCCTGGATAAAGTATCTACGTTAAGTGCACTGAATTACCTAACGGACGTCTTCGGACAGTTGGTTCTCGCGCCCAGGAAGCTTAAATCCAGCAATGAAATACCTAGTAAAATAGAGCTCATCGGGTCGGATGAACTAGTATCTTCCCCACTTCGTTCCTTGCCTTCTACGCACCACTCCGTATTGTCCGGTTATATTCATGGCCTCAAACACTGGCAGTCTTCAAGGCGGAAAACCAGCTGTCGAAATGCAACAATTACAACACATTTAGTGTGACTTCTGTTAGTCTTCTTATGATCAAGTCAGAGCTAAACCAGACGCTAAACGGTTGACAGCCATGGATAAATCATCGTTTACGAGGGCGACCCGTATGGATCCATTCTTTGTGGCAGTGCTTACCGGGAACCATTGCACCAAACAAATTCATCCCCTTGTTTACGTAGTACATGTGTCCCTCGAAATCAACGACCCCGCCACGTCGTTCCGAGGAGCGGAGACAGGATGCATATCTGCAGAAAACGAGCTATATGCTAGAATTCGGTTCCTGATCTTAAACTTGCCCCACTTCGCAGCTACTAGTTCTGTCACTCAATATTCCCTGAAGGTGCATGCATACAATGAACCTTGATTCATCAGGCCGGCCGGCCGGAGAATAATATACAAAATTGTAAGACTTATTCTTCTCGGTCGATAGGCGCTATAATACCGGAAGCAACCCGGAAATATCAAATGGTCATCAATATTGGCCTCCATGATCACTAACCTACTCCACTATGCTAGGCTAAAACCACGAATACGAGATTATATGGCTTTCAATACTGAAAGCACCTGTCCCCTAGGATGCGACTCCACGTTCCACTAACTGGCTTAGAGTGACCCCAATGATCGGTTAGTGTTACCAGGCTAGTCCCTACATTGAATAGATATTATCCATTGATCGCAAGCTAGTCAGTGATAGATTAGCCATGGCCCTTGATGGAGGGTATAAGCTATGAGATAGCTTCGATGTTCATCAAAGTAGTATAAATATCGATGCTACCGCCAGCATCCTCCAATCTTTTCCCATACCTCTCTATATACACAGCAAACACTATCAGTTTCACCCCTGTATCTGAGCGTAGTTAACTACAATGTATCAGATCATTGCTGCCTTGCCTTTACTATCACTGCTTGCCTCGTCGGCATATGCAACCCCACCAAAGCCTTCACAGCCTACTGTAACGATCAAAAATGGTACAATACGCGGTCTCTACAGTAATGTTTGGGGCCAGGACTACTTCTTAGGCATCCCATATGCCCAATCGGCGACAGGAAATAACCGATTCGCCCTCCCAAAGCCCATTTCTTCTAAATGGTCCAGCGAGCTTGTCGCACAATCTTACGGTGATCGATGCCTCGGACTTCACCACCCATTTCCAGACCTGCCTGAAAGCGAGGACTGCCTAAACCTTAACGTCATTCGCCCAGTAGGCTATTCGCACACAAAGCTTCCGGTTCTCGTATGGATCCATGGAGGCGGCTTTACTAGCAGTGGTAGTTCAAACCCTCCTTACAACATGACCTTTATGGTTGATCAATCCGTCAAAATTGGCAAACCAATCATCGCCGTCAGTCTCAATTACCGTCTTACAGCTTGGGGAATGCTTGCCTCAAAGTTCATGAAAGACTCCGGAATTACGAATATTGGGATCAAAGACCAGCGATTTGCTCTCCACTGGATACAAGACAACATCGCGGCATTCGGTGGCGACCCGAGGAAGGTTACTATAGCCGGTGACTCCGCTGGTGGTGTCTCGGTGGGTATTCACACCCTCGCATACGGTGGACGAGACGATAAAATCTTCCGTGCCGCAATCATGGATAGCGGCCCCGCCCTCTATATAGGCAACTACGGTAATGTATCTACCTTGGAGGTCATGTATAACGCCCTAGTAGATTCTGTCAACTGTACTTCTGCCGCCAACTCCCTCACGTGCCTTCGCCAGGTTCCAACGGCTATTATGTGGTCAGCTATCAAGACCGTTGACGCAGCGTTCCCGTCACAATGGCAATACCATATCGACGGGGATATCATCCGAGAGCGTTCCTCTATCTCCCTTAAACGTGGCCGATTTGTTAAAGTCCCAATCTTAGTCGGCTCAACTTCAGACGAAGGAACCTATGCAATCGGGGTCGGCGCAGATACCACCGAGGAGGTCATCGGCTTCATAAAAGGCGGTACAACTCCAACTCTTAGCGACGAGACCATAAACGATATTCTGAAGGCATATCCCGATGATCCAATCCGTGGCATTCCGGCGGGCTCGCCAGAGCGTTTCCCACCGCCATTTGGACGCCAATACAAGAGGCTCGCAGCCATCGCAACTGACTACCTCTTCATCGCCGGAAGAAGATTGACGGCTCGTGCTTGGGCTGAGCGAGGCGCAACAGCATACTCGTGGAGGTTTAATACCATCCCTGCTGGTGTCCCCCGTGAAGCGGGCTCGACGCATGTTACAGATCAAGCATTCGTCTTTGCAAACTTTTTGGGTGTTGGGTATGAGACCAATTACTACGATGTCGAGCCCGCGAGCAGAAAGACGAATTATATTAAAACGGGACAATTGATGTCGCGTTCCATTATGAGCTTTGTGCATGATCTGACACCGAATAATCATGGCAGTAAGTCAAGGTTTCTCATTAATTTTGAAGGTGCTATTGTGCGCGCAGGTGCTAATATATTATGTCTGATTTGATAGTGAACGGATATCCCAAGTGGCCAAAATACGACAAAGACGAGCCTAAGAACTTTGTTTTCGAAGGCAATACAACTTCTTATGTGGAAGTTGATAACTTTAGAAAAGCTGGGATCAACATCTTCATTCACCGGGCGCAGGAATTCCTTCATTAAGCGTTTACGACACGGCGGTAGCCGGTAGGCTATGGAAATGGACATAGATCTTAATCGATTGCGCCGCACCTAAGACCCGCCCGAAAAACTCTACTTGAAAAAGGAAATGTCACATTCGAAAGGGCTTTTTATTTGTGTCTTTAATGAGAAATTAGCATTGTCTTCGTTCTTTTTAGGAGGAGACATCTTTCTATCATGTAGTTACTAATTTAAATTAATATTCTTCATTACATATACATGTCTTTTAAAACTTCGGAAATATGAAAAACCCAACAATATCAAAGCTCGCCATGAACACCATACCCCAATAAACCTTAAAACGGGCAAAATTACAATTGTAAACCGATAGTCAAGCTAACAGACATTAAGTATGAAAAGAAAACCGCGAAAACCCAGCGCGAAAAGGCCTTCTAAGAATCAATCATGGGATATTTTGTACTTCAGTATACTCTGGCGGCGGTGCATCGTAAACCGCGTCTTGCTGTATAGCATTCACAGGCATCAACGACTTCTCAACCACTACTGGTGACGCTGCCGTCAAGGTCCGTGTTGGCGCCGGCATGGATATTGGTGATTTCGGTGCTTCACCCACATAAGCCGGCAACAGCACTAACTCCCTCTCAAAGGTTTTCTTCCAAACCTCTCCGACGCATTCTAGCCAAATTTCCAGATCCAATCTGTATTTCCTCTTCAAATTCGCGGTGTGAAATGTTGGAACGAGCTGGTTACCAACATCGTGGACGAAATTTTCCGATACCCAGCTTGTTAGGTCGATTTTATGCTGGTATCCATATTCTATCGGCATCGTACGAGAGTCCCACCCCCTGGAGCAAAGATCCATAGAAGTCATCTTCTTTTTGTTGGATGTTTGAACTGCGAGTTCTGTTATGATTTGAAGTTTTGCTTCAGCTTTGAGGAGGTATATTCGAGGCGGTGTCTCGATACCAAGTGAGTCTGGTAGTAGGTTGATTGAAATTGATGTCGGGATTTGTGATCCTAGCGCAAGAGAATTGGGTAGCTCCGCTCCAAGATCTACTAGTATCTTTGGATCTTGGAAGCCCTGGTGAACGTTGCCTAGAAAGCTCGATAGCCTTTCCATTGCTGTCGGTTTGTAATGTTCCATACCAGGCCGTAGTTTAGGGGTCTGCAATTGAAAGATGTGGGATGCAGGTGACGAGGAAAGCAGTGATAAGTCTTCGATAGGTGCAGCGGAAATATTTATAGTCTTTGTTTCGCTGTCCCTTTTTGTGAAAATAGTTCCTTTGTGAACCAATTTCGCAATAACCAGGTATTCAACTTTTGCAAACATGTTTTCATTCTGAAGCCCGAATGTAAAGGATGGAAGCAGTGACTGCGGCGCTATCGGAACATGTCGAGGCGCCATGGATTCATCTGGTGTAACGACTACAGTACCCGGAAGTTGGAAACTAAACGGATATACCCCATCCGCACTCGTCGTCGGAGTCGTTGTGAAAGTGAATAGGTTGTTCTTTTGTTGCACTCTTGAACCGCTGGTTACCTGTGCGTGTAAGGTGCCCGTGAATTCGATTGTGAGGCTCTTAACGGCCTCGCGCGCAACATGCACTTTAACATGTCCGCTTACTGTGTCGCCCGCTACGTATAAATTGATCCGGCTCCCAGGAATACCTGGGAGAGGCCCCTTCGTGTCCAAGTTTATCTCCAGAGGACCCATTTTTTTGTGTTGTGTGTGGTAAATTCTCTGCTGACGGTTTTAAGTTTCTTGTGCCTCAAACAATTTGAATTGCAATTGTTGATATTCAGGCGGAAAGGTTTCGAACAAGGACGTGGCGACAACCACCAGAAAACCAAAGAATTTATATCAGACAGGACCCGAAGAAGAAGATAAATATAAACAAAGGCTTCTCGTCTGCAAGATAAAGTAACTTTGGGCCCGAAGAATGCAAAAATGCTATAAGAAAGACATAACGTGATTCGCTAACCCAAAAGTTGCCGTAGCTTGCGCGGGAACATGAGGTTTTGTCGGTTGTCCGCGTCATCTGCAAGCTAATCAGGGTGGCGGTGCCTCTTGCCTACAAGGTGCAGTGCGAGGCATAAATTTGGACACAGATGCACGAACCCCCCTCCTTCATGAAAGTTAATCGGGGAGATATTGCGTTAATCAGGAGATTCTTTGACGTTTGAGGTTCGGCGAAGTTTAAATCAATTCAGTTAGAGGCATTGATATTTTACTGACTTGCCTTCTTCTGCAGTCCTGTACCTTAACTGCCAAACCGGCTTAAAATGAGAACCCTCGGTCAGAATCAATACAGCCGGCACCTACTTGAACCATGGAACTCGTCCATTGGGGCCGTTGAAAACTCGAACCAGAATGAAATGAGGGCTACGTATTCTCCCCGTGGTGACACCGGAGGTATAAATACTCCTTCAGCACATATTTTATTTTTACTTTCATTGCGTTCGATGTAACGCTCTTCTTCTCTTACATAGAGACGGCTGACGGCGCGATCGAAGGTGGGTTCAAGCCCGCATACGTAAGCTCTTAACGCCCCTCTTGCTTGAAATTAAATTCGACATAGGCATCAAGCTTTCAACATAGCTTGGCGTTTTATTTATTGAAATATAGAATCGGTTTCACGGTTCGCTTGCTTTTGACTAGTAAAATGGATCATGCATGATACTCTGGGCCCGGGGACGATTCTATTCGAGTTCGAGTCTCTCTTAGTCTCTCACATTCAGGAATATTTGGTCTCCTTGGCCGAGTTGTATGAGGGTCGTCGCATCACAAGCCCGCTTTCCTGATTAAAATTTGAATGTCTCTGTGAAAAGCATCCGAATGAATACACTTCCTCTAAATATAATCTACCCAGTTGCTCGATCCTCTGTATAATGACACCGCATTAAATTAGCCCAAGCCTAAGGTTTATGAATATAAACGCTCAAAAGGTAGCCATTGAAAGGAGACGTTCGAGATCGGAAATTTCAAAATTGAATCGGTCGGTTCTCCGAGCGAGCCGAGACGACTTCTGGCTTACGACACGCCAAAGGATCGATGCCATTTTCCAACAAAAACAACAAGTCTGCAGGATTCACCTCGATGTTGGCGCTTCGGCGTAATCATCTGATAAGCCGTTATTTCAGCCACACATCCGCTGTTCCTTGAATGAAACACTTAGCTTCGAGTCATTCCCACGGGGATTCAGGAAGTTAGTGTGTCTTTACGCCAGACCTCAACTGACCAAAACTAGGAAACTAAGAAGTTACTGAACATTCGCAACCTGTCTAGTCTCATGCCCATACCCTGTCACTAAACGATGTTGGTGTCCCGAAAATCAGGTACGGATGCCTATAAAATGATAACGTGCTGACAGGTCTCCTTTCAGTTATATTTCTTCCTTCTTCATATGTCAAAAGTGTCTTTGCAACTTATTGGGAGAATTAGTGGAGTTTTAAGAAATTCGAAAGGGTTCCTGACATTCCAACCGAAGGTCCCCCAACATTCATATATTACCCCTCCAACAAGGCAAAGGATTCCATAGTTCATTCGTCACGATAGTTATTCGTTATCTTCACTTGAGATGTGAGGATACAACCCCTCTTCCTAGAATCTAGCTACCCCCATTCTAACTGGAGTTTGGTTACCTGGAAGTTTGGCCATGGGCTAACGATCGAGTACATGATATCATGCGCACAATATACATAAGCATATTGTTCAAGCTAAAGGAGACCTATTAAATCTGAGATGACAATCTTATACAGAACTGGCCGGACGGCCTATTATAACTATAAATGAGACGATGTAGCCACCATTTTTCAAGGTATATTATATTTAAGGCACACATGCGGAAATCATAGGTTCCTTCAGAATAATTGAGTACTATTTTGTTCTCCGAGTAGCGCAATCAACTACTACAATGCTTATACAACTTTCCACTATCCTCTTTGCCTTTTTAGGCCTTGTCGGAACAGTGCCTGTGTTCAACGAAGCAGACGTTGGTAAGGCCCTGAAAACCCGTGGATTATTTTTGAACGTACATCTGAGAATTTAGACCCTTAAGTTGAGCGTTTAACTGAAACCGTTGATAGGTGAAGAGCTACACAACTTAACATCCCGACAAACAGGACACCAAGAATACATCATCAACCTCGATGAGAAGAGCCAACCCTTTTGGTTAGAACTCGCATACGGAGATGCATTCTCTTCCGCTGGTATCTTCAAAAATCCCATTGGCGATGATATGAAGAAATATTTTACCCTCAAGACCATCATAAAAGGGCTATTACATCCCTCCCCACCGGTCCTCACCGTGTTGGGAGGACCAGCTTACCGTGTCCCCCATGGCAAATGTCGGGTGTTATATTGCAGTGGCGAAAATTTGGGGGTAAGCCTGTGCAGTCGAAGACAAGGAGAGGAACCAGAAGTTTCTATTAACACAGAGAATATTGGAATGATTGTGTATGTTGAAAACCTTCATTCCTCTGCTTTTTTTGTCTCTAACTGCAAAGAGAAGCTAATTGATCGGTTTTTGATGTTTCAATTAATAGTGAGGAATGGGCGGATGCATTCAAATGGCAAAGGGCTCTCCCGAAACCAAAAACAGATGGCGGTTTCATAACGCCAATTTATGGAAGAAGTTTCTGGAGTGAGGATCCAGGTTGGAGTATTAATATCGAGGAATGCGGGGCTACCGTCGTCGAGTTCGGCCAGGATGTTCTTCGCGATACCTAACTGGAATAAACCCTTTATATATCAACTTGACCAATTGAACTTCCTCCATTCATAACTTCAATAACCAAATCTCTTGTTATCCCACGATATAACCTGTCACGAAATTTAACGTCATTTGCAGTCTGTTTATAACCTTCCCGTTGTTGCCTTTAATCATGAAATACAACTTCAATTTGTTTGCTATCTCCCTCATACAATGATCGACCTTGGGTTTGTCAATATATCACTGTGTGATATTTTCGACCTCCTCACGTTTACTAGCCCCCATTTCTTCCTTCATGACCATCATTCTCTTTTCCGCGGACTGGTCTGCAATTTCCTGCACTTTAGCGTCCAACGTAGATTCGCCTTTCTTAGTCTTCCACGGCAAGGGGCCGTCGTGAGAAAACAAGTGCTCGATTTCCTCCAAGGTTTTACCAGCGGTTTCTGGATAAGTGAAGAAAGCTTGAACGGCTGCACCCATACAGAGGACCCCAAAAACGATAAATGCTATATTATAAATTCAAGTTATCAGAAATGTATTTCAAAGCCAAAGAAATCGAACTAGAATCCAAGGACTGACTTTTCCAAGTAATGTTCTTAAAAGCAGGTGGAACAAACAAGCCCAATGCGAAGTTGAAAATCCAGTTTGCTGTGGCTGCAAGAGCCATCTATTCATTGAACCATTCCTGTTAGCCCACGCCCCCATGAAAGATCACAAAGGAAAACCTACTCCTGTGGCTCTTGTCTCCAAACTCCAAACTTCTGCAGCATATATCCATGCCACTGGTGCAAGGGTCAAAGCATAAATAACAATCAAGAGATAACAAAAGAATATAACAGCGTTCGCTCGAGGGCCGGTCACACGGATTACCACGTTGGGGTTATCATACCCTAATTAAGCGTTAGTTGGTGTGATTTTCAAGATGAATAAGAGACGATAGGGACAACATACATCCATCAGGGTTGTACTCGCCCGCACTCAAGAGCCCTGCGACAACGAAGTGGCAAAGTCCCATGGCGATAGCACCCCATATCAGAAGCCCGCGACGACCAGTTCGGTCGATGAAAAAAAACATTATCGTTGTAAAAATGATAAATATAGCGTATTGAACACCTAACACGATTAGTAGGTGGCAAAATCTTTTAAAACAGTCTTTATAGTCCCACCTGAAGAGATCAGATTAATATTTCCAGAAAGCCCGGCCCTACAGTGTTTAAGGGTATTAGCGTTAAGCTCAGAAAGTGAACACAGTGAGCCCATATGGCCATATCTCCCTTACATCGAGAATATGTAGACGACATAGTACACCATAGCGTTAGCTCCACTCATTTGCTGCCAAGCTTGGACACTCATCCCGGCCAAAGTTCTTTTCCACATCCCCCGCTTTATGAATTTCTGCCATCCGGGACTAGCCGATCTCTCTGCTTCAAGGACAGTTGTAATTTCCTCCCACTCTGCGACCACGAGCGGATCACTCGTATCTCCATTCGCTTGGATCTTGGCGAGGTTGTGAATAGCTTCTTCTTTTCGTCCGACCTTAGCGAGCCAACGTGGTGACCGAGGAAGGAAAGGAATTCCGATCATGAGAAGAACACATGGAATGAATTGCGTTCCCCAAGCAAATCGGAAAGATGTTGTCGTTTTGGGGCCGCCAATGAAAGAAGCGCCATACTGCAGAGTTCATTCCGAAAAGTTAGTGATATATATGGTTTAAAATCTTATATAAGAAGTATCTTACGCCGATGAAGAACATGAATAGAATACCCCATTCTATAGTAACGTTCGAATATATGTTAGGCCGATACCATGCATTAGCTAATTAACCTTTGGTATAACTCACCAATTGCTAGCTGCTGAATGATGATCAAGCTCCCTCGCTTTTCTTTCCTAGCAATTTCTGCAAGGTAAACCGGGACTTGGGAACTCGTAATCCCGACGGTGATACCGTTGATAATGCGACCGGCGATAAGCTGTCCAACATTTTGAACTGATACTTGTACTGCAGTTCTAATTTAAATTTAGCCAAGTCAAAAAAACATTAAGTTTTGATAGTATAACCATCAAAGCTTACCCTATCAACCAAAATATACATGCTACAAAAATTGAATCCCGGCGCCCGATCTTGTCCGAAAGAGGTCCTGCGGCAAGTGACCCTACGACAGACCCAGCGGCCAGTGCACTACCTATAGCGCCTTGTAATACACCGGAAGGGTTGTTGAAGTACCATTTATACTGTTCGGTCCCAATGATTGCTGACATAGATGAGATGTCAAAACCTTTGAAGTAATAATCGTTAGTTATCCCAAGATACATTGATGTTATATCTTTCCTAACGCTATCATGAACCACATACCAAACAACATCCCACCTAAATACTATTGTTAGTTGCCCGTTACCTAACCAAAACTTATGACATATTATACCAGAGTATAATGAAAGCTCGAACCTATTGTGGCTATCATCGCCAGGAAATAAGTGTTGTAAATCTTGGGCAGCCCCATTTTGTCTTCTCATGAACTTGGTACCGGCCGAAAAAATAGCTATAAAGTTTTCCGAAAAATAATGGGAGGTTATTCTAGAAATGGTTCTCTAGAGTTATGGGCGATGCTTGAATACTGATATATATCCCCATCGATGCATCTACTACCAGAAAGTACAAAATATGCAGATGTGATGAGAAGGTATCCACCAGTTAAACTTGAATAACCGCAACTATACAGGGTTCTATGAAGTTCAACATATAGCTCAGTTTTAATTTTAACATACTCGACTTCACCTTCGTGACGATCGGTGGAATATCTGATACCACGGTCGACGTTGCAACTGACATGTAGAGGCGCAAGGGCTCGTGAGTGCAGGTGTTACTTCATGATACCTCGAGAAACGATAAGAGATTCTCGGCATCGAATTTCGGGCTTGTTTCTAAGGAAAAGATCGTTTCTGGCTATTATCCATTTTCCTCGTCCGAAGTGCCTGTGTAGCATATCCGCACGGTACTGCAGTATCCCGGCTAGCTCTATACAGATGCCGTTGTCACTGCGGGGTATTTCCTGAGAGCGCATGGAGTACTCGGGTATCCTGTTTTCTTAACCATCGGCTCCCTTGGGACGAGGATATTAATTGCATTGTCCATGGTTGTGTAAGCCGCTATCCGTGTCGTCTTTGCATGACGGAATAATTTTTCCGTTCACGCGCACGAGATATGCATGTTGTATTTTGGATCCCACACCCTCCGGACGGGATCTCCAGATAACTTACGCGATAAGGGCTACGGGTGGCTGTATTCGCTTCCACACTTCGGCTTGGTGGAAGCCTAGTGTCTATTCTGGCTAAATGCATGCTCAGATACATGCGTTCTTTTAACCTTAATCCTCACGGCTAGAAAATATAAGAAAGGTCTTTAAGTTAGCATGATCATGTAATCAGGGCACTCGACATATCTCTCCCCTGTTCTGGGAAAACTTCATTTGGTACGTAAGGCAGACTTTCAAAAAGTGCTGACGAGATTCAAATCTCGTTACGAAAACGAAACTCGATACGAATATTCAAGTAAAAGGAGCTTCCCTGTCCGGGGCCTCTATGACCGAACACCTAGCTTTCTTTTCTCCTAAAAATAATCTAATTCGATTATTCACAATACCAGTGAGTTGCGATTCTCAGATCATCTATCATATATCTGCACAGGGCCTCCAGGTTTATGGAATTGCCACCCAACATCAACGTCTATTGGTTTCGAATTGATACCGAATGTCGGTTCGAATACTCAGTTCGCCGCTCGAGCCCTCATCAGTCCTACCAAATCAAGATCCCCCCCAAAAATGCCTACAAGCAAATTTGATTTGTGAGGGACATCTCATTTTCTAGACAAGTATTCCCATGACAATCATTCGACTCATGCCCAACCGATACCCACTTGCCAATGTCTATCTTGATTGGTATATGCTAATAGCTTCCACCTTTGGTCTGTTGCTGGATCACTTATAAAGCTGAGTTGAAAATACAATCGATTTATAAATTTAATCGACGAAGACTTGTTATTCCTAAACACTCACTATTTAAAAAGAGCTGCCTGGACTCATCGACCCTGCGTCCCGCTTATCTCGCAATTGATCCTCTCCCATGTTTCAAAAAGTTTTATTGGGCTGTGAAGATCCGGCTCTGAGCATTTCCCACAACACACAACCGATCTTCCACACACGGATCTCGTTTTACGGATAGGAAGATGCTTATAGTTTCATACCCTAGACAAGTTTCGGAGTAACATCCTGGAAAATTGTTTCCTTCTAACTTAAGATGTTGAAGGGCCGCCATGGCCGCTGTTATGACATCAACTGCTTATATATCACTAATCCCGGTATTGCTGTGCTTTGCGATAGGGATCTATGGATCCGAAATTTAGAGATTTTAATTAAATTTGATCTCCTCCATGATTTGAAAAGATGTATTGATGAAGTTCATCTCGGAACTTCCCGAGCTTGGAGGTTGAATGGCACTGGTATATAATAAGCTGGTCTGAAATCTGTCTATAGACTGACATGAATACTTTCTTGTCGCTACACCCACTTTCTACAGATTGCAAAATTATTCATCCAACCCTAGTCACTCCTTTATCCCTTTATTTTTGCCTTTACCTCTTATAACCTCAAGGTGGTTGGGCACAAGGCTCTTTCCTCAAACTTTCTCTCAGATTCTACTTGTCGAGTATCGAAATGTTGTTGAATTATTTTTTGATATTTGCAGCTGCCTTCCTTCCGTTTTCAGAGCCACGGGTGATCCCTAACTCAGAAGTTCCTGGCTTCAAGCTTGTCTATAAGAATCTTGGAACGCTACCCAACTCTGTCAATACGATTCAACCAACGAGCTATGATACCGTGCCAAGTACTCCAAGAACTTGCGCTTCGATGTGCGCATCTATCATATCTTGCAAGTTCTTTGTAATATATGCCCCTTTCGACGGAGCCGATCAGAGTCGCAAGGCTTGTCAATATTATTCAGAAGCCGATCCTTACCAAAATAGAGACGGAACCCAGTTCACTCACCAGGTGAAAGAACTCTGCGGGTACCAAAAACAAGGCCCTGGTCCAATGGGGAATACAACGTGTGATGACACCAAGAATATCAAACGCGAGCGGATCGAGAAATTCGACGGAACAGTCCATTCTACACCAAAATTTCATATTCCACCGTCCAAAAACTGTACAAATGCGACTTCTTCTATCATCAGACGGCGGGACACGACTATAGCGTCACTTTATATTAGCTAGTGGGATCCAAATTTCAGCTGTCAATATTTCCCCGTGTTTATTTAAAACCCCTGGGCCTCTTGCTAGATAATCCAATTGTCAGCCCTAATTTTTTAAGATATCGATACCCCTGTTATTCAACGTTCTTGGCTCATCTTGGTTTTCTTGGGTATGGACATGCCGACATTCGTGGAAAACATTGAGGTTGAAAATATTAGTACTAGGTTACAACTACATATATAGGCTAGTTAGCTCTGCAGCTTGTTTAAAAAACCAACTAGCTTTCTTTTCTCATTATTCTCATTAAGATCTTCTAATATAGCGCAATATCACTATAGGCTGTTTTATCCCATTTATAATTAGTTCCTCCTGTTATCCTAATACCTACCGCGTGCCCCGAATCCCAATAACCTTAAAACCTTTTGTGTTGAATATGTGTCATTTTCCAACCCTGTCTTCCTTTACTTTTTCTTTCGCGGGGAACTCTTGTTTCGTATCTTCTTTAGAAGATCTGAAACTGAATCCAGGGGAATGAATGGAAGGCGGTTCATGGATTCAAGAACCTCCTATCGGATACAGCCAATGGAAACGCTCATGAGACAAGATCTTGCTTCAGTCGAAACTCTTCACTACGGTTCCGATCCCTTCGAGGCCTTTGTCGGCCCGCTTTAGAAGTCTGTGTGAGTTTACCCATGACAGGCACAAACTAGTCGGCCAAAGTTCCGGGAAAACTCAGGAACCAAGAAACGTTTGATCAAGAAGCTTGACCGGACGAAGCAGCTGTGGCGCCTTGGCCTGTCGCTAACAGGTTACATTATGACGCTGTCTCTTCCTGCAAGAACCAAACGTTCACCAAACGTCTGCTATTCATAGCCCCTGGTTTCCATTCAGCCCGCAAATTCACCCATCTTCAGCTCGGATTTCCCTTATCTGTCTTAGCGCGCTCTCAGCTAGCGTTCATGAATGGCCAGCTCTGCGACCCACAACTGCTGTAATGCGACGTGATATGCTTCTGATGGTGTGCTTCTAACAGAACTGGAGCTCGTATCTTCTTATCCGAACTTATGCTGGGCATGCCGCTTAGTGTATATAGCTCAACCGGTCCCCTTCAGCCTCCCAGATTTTTCTTTCGAGGTTCTGAAAATTTATCGCCACATTTAATTTTTGTTTCTTCCGTCGTTTGTTTAACATCCGCTTTCGCCTCGAGGCTACGGTTCTTATCGCATCTGTACAAGTTTTCCAAAAAAAATAATATTAACGATGCGCTGGTTAAGATCATTGGCAGTTTATGCGGGAGTGGCGGCGGGTCTCACACAAGCCGCAGTGCCAGAGGCACTGTCAGAAGCCTTTGTGTCTGGAATGACCTTATCGATCAAGTTCGGTGATACCGGTATCCAAGATGATAGCACAGCGTCAGCAGGATGTGAGTATCAGTCTTAGATTTTTGAAATTATAGTATCACATGTTCTATTACATTATACTAATCCATTCGCGCAAAAGCAATAACCTCGTCGCCTGTCTTTACTTTGAACTCGCCAAATGTCGAGATCCCGGACAACACACGGTATACAATAATTCTCATGGATATCACGAACTCGAGAAACCCTACGACAGAGGCAGTGCTACACTATGCAGCATCAAATCTGCGCGCGCCACAGCCCAATGGCGGGGAGCTGGTTTTTGGGACCGTGAACTTCCAATATATAGCTCCGTCAGCAAATACCGATAATGCAGACTATCTTTTCTTGGTATATGCGCAACTTGACGGCGACATTGAGCTCAATCTGCAGAGTATACCGGAGCCAGGGGACGACCGCTTATTCAGCGTCAATATCTTCCGACAGGACAATCTATTCCAACTTGCGGATACCGGGGTAGGATTTACTGTCAGACCAGCTCCGCCTAGTAATACCAGCACAACTTCGTCTGATTCATTCACGACGACTTTCACCTATCCTAACACTACGACCACGTTCAGTTCATCAATTCCTAGCACTACGCCTGATGAGACTAGCACAATGCCATCGAATACTACCATAACTACTAGCAGCAGTAGCAGCGAGAGCAGCAGTGAGAGCAGCATAACCTCAATATCTACTCCTCCGCCTAAACCCCAGGAGCCAAGCACTTCCTATCTCACATTATCCGTCAGCGGGTCTACAAGGACTGTTATATACACCGCACCTGATGACACAGGTTCCACTTTGGGTCCACCACAAACCACTAGTGCAAACCCTTCCTTGATAACCAATGAGCCAAGCGCCGCTTCGCAGAAAGCCGTCTCGAAAGCTGCTATAACCTTCATTGGGCTTTATATCGCCATTTTCATATTTATTTAACAATCTCAGGGCTCCGTTTCTCGAACAGTATTCTCTATCTTCTCTATCCCATGTTTTTGTTAATCTGCTTTCTGCCATACAAGGCATAAATTTTCTTGTCTTACCAAATTCTTAGCACATGGTGTTTTGGGCATTTACACTCCTTAGATATATATCCCTGCATTGCGTGGGCCAGGTTGCATGAAATCTTCTTTCTTTCCTTACACTAATTTATCCACTTTTTTTTGTTTTACAAACCTTCATGATCAGATGATTTTTAGTTTTATGCCTTTGCATTGTCGAGGCTCATTTTCAAATTTGGTCCTATCGCATTGAAGACCCTCAAATTTTGTACCACAAATGTCAGACCCGTATGATTCACGTGGCTTGTACATACTGAATCTCAGAAACCTTCCAATGATGGTAGTTGCTCCGGTGGACTACAGAATCATAATATAAAACTTTAAATGGAGTAACCAAAAATATCGACGCCCTCAGTTAATGAACGTAACTGATAAGTTTCGGTCAACTTTGATAGCGGCTGGGACCGGATTAACGAGTTCCCTACAGCAGCGCCGTAATGTTGAATGTCATATCGAGATGCACAATTGTGATACATGCAACCCTGGTTTTCGCCACGACGTTGCTACACGTTCGCACCGAGTCCAGACATGCTATTGCAGGCGGGTGATTAGTCCTACATAGGTAGGCCTCGAAATCCTATCGGTCCGGATGCCTCGCAAGCGTTACCCCGGAAAATCACAATTCATTACTGTTGGAATGAAGGAAATAAAACGAACGAAATTTTAAAAAATTAGATAAAAATCCGTAGTTCCAGACGACTTTAACAGTTTTGAATATCTTACTGCAATGCTTCGAATTTTAAGTCCTAAACGCTCTGCTTTCAGTCGATTACATTAAATTTAACTGCATTGGTCATGTTTGTAACTCAACTTGCAATGTCTGAATGCTAGTTGTATTCGAATTTTGAGCAGGTCCTGTAGTGGCCTTAAATTTGCTGGGAAGTTAAACCCCCTACAGATATAGACTGGCCCATGATACATGATACAGTACTAGTATTGAGCCTGGATATATACACATAAGATTATATTACTCTACCTAATATTCCTATTTCTGCACTTAGAGGTCATTACGGCTCGGAATCTTCTTAATCGATCACCATATTGCATGCCCGCAACATAATCGAGTTAAGTGTCTAGGCGGTTAATATCATAATCTCGCTCATGCTCAGACCAGTCTCGAGATCTCGTAGCCCGACTTTTGTAAATTTATTGCAAGTTAAATACAATGCCTCAGAGGAAAAAGTTTCACGGTTGTCCCAGGTGCGTGCACGTGGTAACTTGTAGAACACGATGCTTGCGTCTAGCTACCCCGGCCCTCAACGTGACTTGTCTAAAACACTCGACATTTATGCATAGAAATATGAACCTGCTGCCTAGTTCAAAGTATCCATATTTCGTAACATTTTAACGAACTAACAAAATATCGAGGTTGGAGGCGTTGTTGGATGTTGTATCGTCACTTTACTAGCGTTCTTGACTATGCCCGTCCGCCTAGAGATGCTGTTGGCGAGAATCGGTTCGAAGCCGACCCGCCCAGTGTTTTTAAGACACTTAGCTCAAGTTATGCAATAATGACATGCATTTTGGTAGTAAACGTCTCCAAAGAACGTTATTACGAAGGGCGGATGAACCCGCAGATCTGATATCGAGGTGGATATCTACACAGGGTTGTTCTAGGATACTATTCGGGCGCCGGTGAAAGCATCGGATTGGGAATTTCGAAACTGCAAGCTCGACATCCAGGTTGAACGTTAAAATACCAAGATGACCTCTCCCCGCGGTAGTAGGCGATGTAACAGCAGTTGGAACGTTTATCCCCGCTGCGAAGTTAGCAAAATCATAAGTTGAAAACCGTCCGCGTTGGATACCGGCCTTCGCCGTTGTGCTCCCCACCTACAATTGATCCCTATCACAAGAAGATTGAATCCATATTTTAGGTTCGACAAGTTCCAGAATACTCAATTGGCTAGTTTGATCGATCGGAATCCTTGTAATCAATTGAAGCATAACCTTGTGGCAATTGAAATGGAAGAGCTTTCAAAATTTTGAAAGGCTTGTATTTGGATACTGGCTGTCAGTGGACACGAGGGCTTGTACAACTTGATTCATTGAAGAGTGTCTCTCCAAATATAAGATTTCTATTTTACGAAACGGTAATTTTACTATCCATGCAAAGTCTGCTAGGACGCATAATATCTATTAAATTATTCTCCCTTCATCAGAATTTGCGTAACCTAACATGATGCACATATATGGGCCGACCCTAGATCTAAACATATTTACGACTTCTGAACGTGGAAATCAACTTCCTGGCTCACAAACCCTAGGCTCGGGACGAAATCCCTGAAATATGGGATATATACTATTTTCGCATCGGAACCTGGTCTGCAGGCATCACACTGGGCCCAATGGTTGGCCAAAGCCAGTCTGTGCTGAAGTTTGAGGGAGGCTGGAAATTCGTACTACATCATCGAACCGGAGAAGCTGAATTCATGAAGGCCACAGAAACTGAACCAATATCCTTCAACCAGTGAGCGCAGGCTAAAATATGGAAACAATCTAGAAAAGACTAGATTCTGTTTGATTGTGCAATTGTGTGAAGGCGCTCTCACGGCCAAAGATAGCCGCCTCAGTATAGGTACATGGCCCTCTAGCCCTTGACCCAAGCTGTACCCCAAATTAGGTCTATATAAAGGAGCTTTAGGTATAAGAAATTGAGATTATTTATCAATAAGCTACAAAGTTTCCTAGATAGCATACCGTTATAGATTGTCTTCCGCTGACTGGACCTCTCTACTGGATTTCTTGAAGCTATATACCAATATCGCACCTATTTCCTACAATGAGGGTCGTTTTAAACCTCTTTTTTGCGATCCTGGCACTTATTGTCCCATCCATCGCCTATGGACCCTTTGAGATACAAAAATTCGAATACTACGTTTCCCTATCCCCGTCGAGAGTGTCATATTCAAGTTTCACTTTCTATGACGACTTTACCAATACTTCCGCCGAATGCAAATACAAGACCCCGCGCCGCTACAATGGCAACGAGAATCCAAGCCCTCTACCCGCGAATTTCACCACCTGCAGCAATCCGGATGTGAAATGGAAGTATCAAGCAGAAGGACAAATAGTATATGTGGAGTTTGGGTTTTGGCAAGCACCTAAACTGGGGTATGAAGCACTAATCCACCCACCTCCATAGATCCAATAAGATGGGCGAGATACACTGGATTTGGCTGCTGATATGAGAGTGAAAATATAGTACTCACGTGCCTGAATGGGCCAGGATCTTGGCTCACGGGACTGTGATACCGACTGCATGTTCATCATATGGATATTCTGGATATCTCTGCACTCCCCGTGAGACGAGATACCTAACGGATTTTGTAGTTGTCGTATAAGATCCTGGAAGGTTTTATCATGGTGGGATTCTAATCAAACTTCAACACGATCGAGGAAAGAGGGACGAAAAAGGGAAATATATTTATCTTGGGGGGGGGGGGGCTTTCAGAAACTGCCGCGAATGAATAACGGGAATCTAAGAATACTACCTAGAACACATACATGTTCAACTTAATGAGAAGTGGGATAATATATAATTGGATGATAATACAAGATGCCTTTGACCGCTTATTGAAGATGTCGCAGAAGAAACGACTGCGTTTGAGTCCGCAGGAAGTAAAAGTTTGAAAACATGTAAATGCATAGACAAGACGCAGATGCTTAAAAGACTTTGTGCCCAAACTCCTATGAATGCGCCGATGGTATATATGTCCAAACAAATGCAAAGTAACTCCAGGGATATATGACGTTAACTAATTGGCTTGGTTGAGAGTGAATAACTAATGCGAGCTTTGAGTCTGGTAGATTGGCCCTAATCCTAGGATCCTGCATGAATACAAAACCAGATTCTAGGTCCGGTAAACCTTACTGAATGTTGTTACAGCGCAGCCTCCAAGAGAAGGACCTAGTGAATGCGAAGTTGGTAGATATATTAATCGACTTTCCTTGTCGAAACTGGTATCCGAATATTGAAATAATATGAAAGATGATACTGTTCATGTTGTGATACAATCCTGCAGCTGCGTTGCAGCGACGAAGACCAGCAATCCTTATGCTAGCCCATGGATTCGGGATCCGAGTGCAAGAAACTGGAATACTCCCTGGTAATCCTAAGAGCTTGTGGAAGTGGAATATTTCGGAAGAAAGCCGTATGTTGCGAATCGCATGGAGGCCCCTGCTTCAAGAAGCGTTGGAGCAAAACCAGATTTTCCAGACCAGGGCATCGACCTTATGAGGATAAAGCGAGCCCAAATTCCACAACTAAGGTTCATGACTCGCCACCACAGTTCGAGGTATTCCCCCAGTGGTCTTCTTCTTTTGGCAGAATAATATATGTTGGTTCCCGTCGAACCTGAAGTCCAAATGCTCATGGCATACTGTGTCTGTGAAGCGCAGGGGGCGGCATCGTTATAACGGTGTGTTCAGGCGACTGGTCATAATATTGGTCGTGTATCGACATGCGGTTAACCGGCACACCGACCTCACTATCCTGGTCGGAAATGCAAACGGTTTCCATCGATATGTAAGATTGAACGATCTGACCAGAACGATGCTGCCTCATATCCTCGTCATATTCGATAGGTTCTGGCGTGGTGCTCGTGGGACGAAAGCTCAGAACCGTTTTTGATTTGATTTTCAAAAGTTGCTGGGCACGAAGATGTCGCAGCCAGATGCCCCTATGAGCAAGAAAAATAACAACGGCGATAGTTACAATGAATACAGCGGCAATCGTGGCCCCGATGGCTCCAGGGATGTTCTTTTTCGGCGGTGGCGTCGGAGTCGGTGAGGGAATATCATACCAAAGAGCAGACACAGACGTCCCTCGACGATAAAGGAGACTGTCCTGATTCTTCGTAGCAGTATCAATATTCGATGTTGAATCGGGGTTTTCGGCTTGTTTGTCGAACTGGCTTGGCGGAACAGCCCAAACAGCGGAGAAGACCGTCGCCGCGATGAAGAATACAGCTGCCCGCATAACTTCCCCAGGAACGCCGTGGTGCACTGGCAGCGTGCTCAGATGGTCAAGAGGTGGGCTTCCGTTTCCTCCTCTTGCTTATGATTCCAACCCCCTTTGCTACGGCCAGTGTATCGAGATAGCAGTCTTTAATAACGTCGTGCAACATATCCGTATTCCTTTTCCAACTGGTAGGCGGCCATGGTACTCTACACTTCTTGCAGATTTCCTTCGTGGTAATATAATTAACAGGACGGCTGAAGTTTTGTTCTGGGAACGATCTGCCAGGACTCCTTTCTCCTGCTCTCAGTCAGATCGTCAACCTCGAAATGTAAGGTAGGAAAACTATAGCTTATTTTATTACATTAAGAATAAATAAAAAAAACGGAACCCGGAGATATTTAAGGTCGTTGATCTTTAATCATTTACAGTCCGCCTACCCACCAAGTTGTAAGAGAGTGACAAAAAAAAAAAAAAAAAAAAAAAAAGGATGTGCTCAAATCGAACAGCGATGTCGAATACAAGCAAGACAAGCACGGCCATGGCAGGAAGGACAACCCTGGGCACCAGCCATGCTTGCTCGTCCGAGTCAAAGGCAGCCTACGAAATGTACTAGGAAAGCGTGGTATCTGCCCAAAATGACGGAGTATGGACCACGCCGTCGGAAAGTTCAAGCTTACCTGCGGTTGTCTGCACTGTTTGACACAAAGTCCCATAACACCATCGTATCGTAGATTATTTGGCTTGATTGTGACTAAAAGGAACCAAGGGAACGAATGGAAAAGAGGTAAAGAATTCCTCGGTCTCGTTCGGATGAAGCGAAAGTCGCTGGCTGCCTAACGAATGACGCTAGCTAGCCATCTCTTGGGATCGCTTATGGGGCAAAGAGAGCCCACTAGGGGATGCTAGACTGTTAACGTTATTTCTTCCGCTCGCAGAATCGGGCAAATCCACCGAATCAATGGAGCTTTCTTCAGATCGTGATGACAGGCCTCCGTACCAAAAAGGGCAGTCCATAAGTTCAACGTTGTAACAGCTCCGCCCATTAGTATTCAAGAGCATATATATCCTGGCCTCGTACGTCTTGGGGGCAGGCCGGGACTCGTCTGGAAAACTTACAGGTGGATCCATGTTGTTTCTTCTTACTCCATAGAAACAGGAATCCTCTCGTCGGTTGAAAATTTTCCCCTTGAGCTTGTCGACGTGACTTTGAGAGCACCCCAGACATCGTAAGCTGGTGGACCCACGGAGGCGTGAGAATGAGCATTCCAGGACAAGGCGGTTGGGACACAAGGCGACAACGCAAACAGGGTTAAAAAGACTTTACGTCAAACACAGATGCCTCCTGAAATCGTAAAAAGTGGATTAGGCAGGATGTTCCGTACGGCTCGCAATTACTATTGAAGTCTGTCGCAATATAATAATATCGATGTTGTGAAATATGCACCGGAAAGTCAGGGAGTATAATTCAAATATTGCAAATACCCATAAATCAAATCCAACATATACATACATGCACATATGACTCCAGGCCGCAGTTACTTAATACATTGAAGAATATCACGATCCGCAGGTTGCGTCTACAAATGCGGCATCATGCCGGATGGGACGATTATTGTGATATCAATGCAATGCAATGAGCTTATCATTATATTAGCGGATCGGCAAACAAGAATTTGATCGTTTCACATACCCTTTAACTATTTGGTATGCGCTAGACTTTGATGAGAAACTGCAACTGCCAAAAGCTCCTCGCTAGCGTCCGGTCGAGAGGGCAAACGGAGAGACCAGCTGGGTCGGAATAGCGGCACTTTAAGACCATGGTACCATTGTGTGATATGTACCAAGTCTTCCACCAATTCAAGGTCCGGGCCAGAATTCAATGCAATCTCAATTTGGGGTTCACATACAGGAACATATTGCAGCGCTAGCTATCACGAATATCTGTACAGAAAAATCGAATACAGGCTCATCTAGAATCGATCTCAACTTTATTTAGAACAACTTAAGATCGATCCAGACCCTCAAGCCTCTCAAGCCAACACAGGGACAGATTCGCTAAGATTTTAATTGACCTCAAGATCAAGATCAAATGAAATTAGAAAATGCAGCCGCACGTGGGCCGATTCTGGATCGACTCATGAATCGTTAGGTCCTAATCAAGCTCATGTGCCAAGACGGCAGTGGTATATTGCTTTATTCGGCCGAAAACTAAGATGTTGCATTTTCAAGTCAGGGGAGAATATCCGTGTTGTTAAGTCCTCTGCTGCCTGAAATCCAGAGATCCCGATAACTTCGGACCACGATAACCTTGATTTTATATTCCATATACGATTTTCCCCTCACTATCTCGTTAAATAGCCAATTATAGAGTTTTAAACTTAGGTCTGTTAGGCATAACACCTAAGAATTGAATATTCTGTTGAGGCATTTGCACATATATATACATAAGGTACCACAAGATAATTTTATTTTGCTCTCCCTAGACGTTAAGGTTGTTCGGGCAAGATGTCTAGGCGGCTCACAGTATCTGCTTATTATTACCATCTAGCGATATTAGTAGCTCGAAATGTGAATATAATTTTAAACAGATCGATGTGCTGTCTCACAAACTGGTGGTCTTAGATGTACTCGCCGAATCTTCGGGTTTTACTAGCAGTTAAGTTGGTGGCCATCCCGCAGGTTCGTACCGACCATAAGCCAATGTACAGAGCTCGCTATCTGGAATAGTATTATTTTTTCTAATATGAATCAAAGGTCTACAAGGTACCCAAGGTAGCGTAGCAACGGCCCCTCACCGGCCCACCGCCGGCAGTACAACTCTTCGTCTCGCTAGCATTGGATAAGCTTATTAAGACCCACACATCGATTACATCGCATGATATTCACACCTGCCTCTTTTACCCCACGGCTCCGAAGATAAACTTCTCAATATGAGCTCATCTAGCTCCCGAGGTATATCGATATTACGTGCTATTTCTAGTCATTTTAAGTTTTTCACAATTAACAGGCTTTAGCCCCGCTCCCAATCAGCCTTCGTATTATTCTTGTAGACTAATACGCTTTCCAAAGGTTCACTCCGAAGTGTGCGCTGGCCAAACACGTCGGTTCTGGTCTGATCAAGTCCAGCAGCTACAAAGCAAGTTCTACTTTGCTTTCTCAATCTTAGGAAACTTGCAGCTCCGCTACATTATGTTGGAACTTTTGTTTCATACCGAGATTTGCGAATTTACGATATTGAACTAAGTTGTATATGCCATTAAAAAAGAATTTTGGCTAACAGTTGAAAAGATCTGAGCATTAAGCTAGATCCACATAGTTTAACGTTATTGCAACTGTTGTGGCTTTTCCCTATCGAATTTATCCGTAGTCTCGCCTTATCACAAATATGGTTTCGATTGCGCGCGGAGATAAGGATAAATCATAGGCTGTTCCCTTCGGACTACTATCATGAGAATTTTTACCCGCGAATATTTGATAGCACTACTCCACTATTTCACCCTTCATGGAATGGTAACATTATAATCACAAGGTAAATGACCGATGGTGATGTTGCCATGTAGGCCTAGGGACATACAGCCACTACTAGTAGTACTTACCTTCTTTTCTTAGCTAGATGTATCTTCTGCAAAAACGGTATCATAATGGTCATTCTTTTCGACATCGCCTCGTTTCAAAGCGCTTAAGCAGATCTGCAGAGCTCCCGTCCGGTCGGCCTAAAGCTCAAGCTAAGACGCAAATATATTACAAGCCCGTTCCCTTGTCATAAATTTGATCACGAATTAATATTTAAAATATGGGCCCACGAGCCAATGGAGAGGCTGGACTCGACTCGCCACGCTAAAACTCCGTTATATCTGAACAGATCTGCAGATATATTCTGCGTACATCCGTATCTATATAGTAATATAGCGATTCTAAGTTTGTTCGTATATCATACTACTGATCCATCCAATGATGTAGAATGCCTTGTGTTGACTGGGTGCGTCCGAACGCAATGCGCCAGGCCGCTAGATCCTGCCACCTTCTCTTTTGAACCCACAACCTGTCGACAAGCCGCCCGCAATCCATGGAACCTAGATAAGCTTAATTAATTGACATCTGGGCGACCCGATCAGCCGGCTGGCTGGCCAGCCGCACTATTGGAGTTTCACAACACAGTGCGGACAAAGTGAAAGATTGTCCACTACAATAACTATACAATTCCCCGCCAAGCGAATCGTCGACCACCACAATTAGGTTGTGTGCAGGCAGCTGACTCGCAGCGCAGTGTATCCTAGCTGCCTTGCATATCTGAGATCTTAACACTTGCCTCTTTCAGCCACCTTGTGTTAGGTGCAAGTATTGCATTTGTACTTCGGCCCGCCTTATTACTATTGATGATAACTGGGTAGTCATGTGGAGACTATAATTATTTTTGATCCATGTGCTGGCATGCCTCAGCTCAGAGACCCCGAATATCGAATCGACTTGCGATTCGACATTAGGGCATTAAAGGGAACTGGGGCTGGAGGCCAAACCCTTAGTTGATTGGGTACTAAGCTAGCTGGGTGAGAGTGAGAAAGCATACTAAGAAATCTATTACGGAAATTCTCCTCGCGAAAGTCAGGATATCTATAGCAAAGCCAACAACAAATGCTTTGCAGATCTGCTATAGGCTGGGTGACTTATAGCAGTACCGATATAGCAAAGTCGTGAATCATAGGTATGCAATAATAGTTTGTAGCTCGATTTAATTATATTCTGCCGCGTGAATCAGTATCTGTGACCTTATGCTCTACTTAAATAACTGAGCTCATATATGCATAGTATGATAGCAGGAGGTTCGAATAAATGATAGAATCGGCATGCGACGCGATACTGCAAGTTTGACTCCTTGATGCCTTTGTAATGGGGATCTAGCTGCAATATACATATATATCCCATTAGTCTAGTTTGAAGACGGATGCTGCATATCCCATATACAAAATACTCAAGCAAGTTTCGGGAACGGGCCCAAATTATCAAGCACAGCTAGTGATTCTAAGGCGTGGCGTGACTGAAAGAGTGTGATTTGGAGAATTACCTTGACTCTCGTGATTTGTAGAACACGGTTTCGTATAGTCAGCTTGCTTATATAGTAAGATTTCTCTTTAAACGGCTTAAAGGATTGAATTGAAAACGGTTGTGCCTTAAACAAGCTGATCATATACTTTTTACAATTTAAACAAGTGATAGCGCATGCGTATTTCGATACTGACGTCATTGATTATTCTTCGGTGATCACCGGGATACGATAATCAGATTTCTCAAAAATTCATGTTAGAGGGAGACGAAAGTATTCCGCATGCTAGCACCCATGGATAATCCACGCTGACTGTTGCATTATATCCTTCACCTCTAAAATCTGAGGGTCAAGATGCTCAGTCTTACTATTATGCGCCACGGCCGTATTAAGTAGACTTATTATTTCCGTATCGATATATCGAAGGCGTTAATATATACAGGGTTTCAAAGATTCAGTGCTTCTAGAGTAGCTCTAAAGAGATATAGAAGAACTACGTATACATTGGGCAAGGGTTAGAGTGTGAGACTGGCCTTTCGAATTTTCTGTGAAAGTGCTATGACGGGCTGAACTATGGTTCTATGACGGTTTATTATTGCTGTTCAAGTTATACGGATAGAGACAGGGCAGGTGTAGACCCGGCCGTTCTGAGCCTAGAATTTATCTCTAACTCGGCAATCCTACTCATTCGTACTATTTGCTTACTGTATTGGAGGCCTAAGTCCGTATTTTGAAAACTTAAGAGACGTTTAGTCATGAATTTATATAAGCGTCCGGGCTTTCAAGTCACAAATTGGTTTTGAGACTTGGTTGGTTCGAGTCATGTGTACATATAGGCCCGTGGTGCTCAGGTAGACGAACGAACTTCAACAATGGCTTTGTTTAACTGATGAAGGTACACGCGAAGCAGAGTAACTCGCCGACTTTCTATGATCAAAATGTTGAGATGCCCCAAGACTCCGGGATAAGGCGTTTCATACGGTAATATTATAATATTTCTTAGGGGTGTGCTGCTATCCGGTCCATGCGCCAGCCCCCTTGAAACAGTTCCAACCCGCGTTTTGCAAATCCGGGATCTGTATCAACACTGCGACAAGAATTATAAAATTGTAGGATAAGGATAATATTATCGGATTTATAACTCAATTTACGGCGGCACTTTTATAATATCGCTTTTATAATTCAAAGGGTTACTGCAGCCGATGTGACAGAATAGTAGCTTTACTGATTTGGCATGGAGGATATTGCGTTGATTTTGTTGGATATTTCTGCAGACGCTCTGGTATATCGATGATCGATGCGAATCGTTTCTTGTTAGAATGATATTTCTTAAAAACGTTTAAAACTAATACTGGGGGTCAGAAGACTACTTCTTAGGGTTGGCAAGAATTTGTGGGGTTAGAATGGTAGAATGGTGCACCGCGTGGTGCATATATTGAGCTGGGTATGTACCTTCTACATGACCTGGGCATGTACGTCGGTGCTGAGGAAGTGGGATATGGAGAAGCCAGGATACGTTTCCCACTATCGAAATGTCTGATGAACAGATTGGAAGTGCCCCTGGTCCCTGGACTCTTTCATTTTTACTGTTGGAAGCCAACCAAGCGGTCGTTCTAGAAGTATTTTCGATATAGGCACTAGGTGCTCGCGAAGTGGCACCTACACGTGGGATTCGGCAACTTCTGGGATCCGAAGAAACCAGCCGTAGTTTTCAAGCAAAGCAGTTCTATCATGGATCATAGATTGGCCGTTGCCGCCATGGCCTGAGCCTGTAAACCACCCGAATGTGGGATCTCGAGAGGAACCAATGGCCATTTCGCATTACGTCTGCCGAAGCGAGCCAACCCCTCACAGTCTCTAGGGTACATATTATATCCTAGTGATGGCTAGCTCATGATCGTGTATGCCAAAGCGCAGACGTCGGTACATTGCAGATTATAAGAGTGGATACAGAGCACTGGGTAGAAGAGCTCGTATTGATACAGCTGGTGAGGAGCACACGTACCGCAGTTTTACCTCTTAAGGTTCGTCATGCCGTTTATAAATCTGCCTATGGTCTTTTAAACTTAATAGAAGGGCTCGGACGTTTATTTTGTCGTCACATCTGAAGATGAATGTTGTGGGTCCTCGTGGTGATCAGACCGCACAGATACAGAATGCGACTGGTCCTTAGGTTTTGAGTTTTAACTTTCTAGTTAGCTTTCACAAGTTCTAACCGGCTTCGTGACTATTCTAGAATTATGATAGCTCCGGTCGATTATGATCCCAATATTTGTTTACAAAGAGAGATGATCGTAGGCCTTGTAATTGAAGTAACAACCGCTTTTGATGTTGCGGAGATGTAGACAAGGCGGAGTGAAGCACACATCAATATATTAACCGTTCCTGGCTAGAAGGGTCGTTCGCATGTGTTTCTTTGCATACCAGGTTAGAAACCTGAGATAATCTTGGCGCCTCGTATTCGGGAGCTTGATACCGCGGACAAGATGTGCCGATAGACCGTGCTTGAAATGACGGACGAATACGAACGTAGGGACGCCACAATCCCCAAAATCCGAACAAATGGTGATAACATTGTGATTGAATGTTCTCTTTCAAGTTCATACCAAAGGCTCAATTATCTTGCGCAATAATCTTTCCGCGGCATATTTTTTTGGTATTCACTCACTATCATGAGACTGTCTGATCCGATCGCGTGGGGGTTTTAAAGGCATTTTATGGGCTGAATGATAGAATTTCATGGCCACTGTTAATGAGCGGCTAGAAATGACCCAGAGCAAGCTAACTTGTGTTTGGGGGTATTGGCCGGTTAAATAAGTAAACTTGTCACGACTCAGGCGAAGATGCGACTCTGGGGCCAGAGGTCAAAGCTTTGAAATTTTATATCTCAGAGGAAGAATCTCATTGTGAAAGAAGATATTTTGGCAAGGTTTTGCGTAAATACGGGCCAGTTTCCGAAAACTTCGTGCTCAGACCCTCACACCACCGTGCTAACGACTGCGGCTTAACCAATCAGGATTCTGGTTTGGCACATCATCCTTGTGTTTGAATGTCTCCACATCCGGCTCGCTTTTTTCCGATTGCGGGGATGGAGTCTGGAAAATACGCTGTGATGTCGAGCTGAGTGGATCCACACGCCAGCAAAGTGTCATGTGCGTTCCACGATGTTATGTATGGGGCGACCAGAACAAATGGAACGATTCCATGGATTTTTGGAGGGTGGCAAGGAATCTATAGAACATGCTGCATGGCTTCCACGCAGCTTCTTGTAAGTACGTATCATGGATCCAGGAAGCTATGCTCACTTGTTTCCTTGCTAGTTTCTCACCACCACCTGCGAAAACAATGTCGCATGTTCACTGCTAAAACTTGGATTCAAAACATTGCACGCAGGTTCAAGACAGCATTACAGGGCTACTAAATATTCAAACAGAAAAGTGATGCCATCACTATATCTCAGGCGGGTGGGGAAATCGAAGTTCCCCATTTCCAAACAGAAACAAATGCCCAACGGCTATGCCACCGTCCTTGTCCGCATCACGAAGCGTTGATCCAAGCGTAACAACCTTGCATGGCTTGGCTGTTTATCCACACCCTCTTCCCTAGTCCGCATTTTGATCCTCCCTCTGCAAACAGAACCTTTAAGTTGTGAAGGCTCATCCAGACTGGCTTGGATGATCTGCAAGAAGTGGGCTTACTCTGGAAAATTCCCTAACATCCTCTTGGGCTGTGGGCGGGGCAAGACATCTCCACAAAGGCGTGACCTTGCGTCGGACTATCTCGTATATCCGTATCTGTGTCCTTCCTCCCCATTTCCTGTGCGTAATCTTTGTGGCCACCGAAATCCGTGCCCTTCAGATACGTGATCAATCAGGAAAACGGAGTGGAGCAGCAGCGAAGCTTGAAGTTTAAGGTGATCTATCTGCACACCGCGACCGATGGGTTATATACCGGATAAATCGGCGGTCATGTTCAACCGTTCCATTGGATACTGTTAACACCATCATACCCACCTTGCCCCAGAATTTCCCTGGCTATTCTTTTTTAAGTCTAATGCTACCAAGGCATCGTAAAGATCCCGTAATTCCTAGCTTCCTGTATTGAACCGTCGCAAAAATCAAAGTCAGACACCAAGACCACCTTTTGCGGCACACCCTGGAGGCACTCCATCGCTGCAAATTCCAATATAATGGTGGGGAATAACAGGGTGGTTCCCTTATCAATGCTTAATTTTGGCTATTTCTCAGTAGAGGCTGCATCCGGTCGTGCATTCTTGTCTTCGGTCTCGAGGTTGTTTCTTAGTGTGGCAGCTCAGGCCTAGTACCCTCCTACACATAAGTAGGGTAGACCTCCAGAACCTTGGTTTACGAAAAAAGAGACGAGTTTTAGGGAAGCCTTATCTAAAGCAGTACTATCAACGACCCCAAATATCCGCTTTTGATCAACTCCAACATCTCCAACGTTGCTTTGGCTTACTAGCCTACTCGGGCTCTTTACTTCAGCCCTCTACGCTCGAATTTCCCAACTTGACGTTATCACGACACCGCAGCTTCCACCCACAATATCCGAATTTGTGTTGCTGTTGTTCGCATTTGGGATAATCCGGTTTCTGGGAATCTGAGGGGCTGTAAAAAGGGCTACGACACGGATATCAAAATCTGGTAATCGGGGCGGGTAAAGGGTCAACTGTCGCACTTGGATTAGCTCCAAATACTTAGTTAGATCTGCGGCTACCCAACTTTGTCCCTGTTGACGGAATATCTGGGAAACATATATTAATCGAGACTTTGGGGTCGACGGATTCCTGATAACTCTGGTTCCTTCACTTGATATTTGCGGATGCCGGTGTTACTATGAAGAGGAAAGGTCGTCGGAAGACTAGACGGTGTATAGTTCGACGGCGAAACCATGGACTGGGTCTTTTATAGTCGTCAGAAACGTCCGGCACATCTTAAGGAACGATTGGTTGTGGTACCCAAAGCTCTGTCTTTTGACAAGGTCATAGCTGGGTCGACCTGCTCGGTAAGACAGAACTTCTTCACTTCGGATAGCTGCTTTGGCGGACATCGCTTGGCTTCAAGACAAGATCTTTCAAGGATATATGCTAATATTGGTTTAGCCATGTTCGACGCGGGACTTCCTAAACTATCTACGCTTTGTGGAACATAGTCCTGAAACCCTACGATTCTTTCTTTGGCATCGAGATTATACCAATAAATTTAATTCATTGTCTCGGGAAGATCAGGATCTCTCACCTCCATGGGAACTTAACGTTCCAGATACACTTGAGAAAGCACACACACATATCTCTCATGCAACTGCCAGCAACTCTGGTCGGAAGCATTCATCATTTTTACCTGGAAACTCAATAGGAACAATAGACGAAAAGCTACGACAGAATTCTGTTGTAACAGTCTCACATCACGAAGTCACACCATTACCCCCAGTGGGCAGCTCAGCCTCTTTCCAACCTTTCCGCAATGAAGTATCACTTGTTGCTCAACTATACATCTCCGCACAATCGCCCTACGAACTGAACTTAACGTCTAGGGAGCGTCTGGCAGTTCTTGAGGCCTTGGCTCACACAACCCATCCTTCGGTCTTCGACCCTGCAGTAAATTCGGTCTTAGAATCTTTAAGATATCAATCTCATCCGAACTTTGTTCAACACTCGTTGTCAAATGCGGGAAGAGCCCGTATCAGAGCGATCCGTCTGCTTGCCGGTTTAGTGCTGCTGTCATCGATAGTATTCGGTTTATTGTTGACGTTAAGCCATCAAGCACGCTGGTGGAGGTTATTCGGCGTTGTCCCGTTCGTTCTTGGCCTTTTTGCTATGTTAAATGCTAGCAAAGGGATATGCTTCTGGCTGGTATACCTCGGATTTAAACGGGAGATGCTCCCTTGGGAACTATTCCCGGCCGAGGAAGTCAACAGCTTCTTCTCAGGGATGTCGAAAAGCGAACATGATAGCAGCGAAGCAGAAGAATACGGCATCGAAGAGTGGGTTGAGAACTACGAAAATAATACAACACTTCTCAGACGGATGTATGAACGAAGAACAGAAGTCGAAGAGAAGGAAGTCAAACGTGTACAAAGAGTTATTTCTAAACAAAGTTTTGTCGTAGCATGTGTGGTTGGTCTGGCGTATATTGGGATTTTTATTGGGTTACCACGGGGGAATCTTTTTTGATTACTACACGAGTTAAGTTCTTTATTTCTTGTTCCTAGGGAACCCCCCCTTTTTCGTCTTCATCTTTTTTTTTTTTATACACAATTTTCCCTCTTCTATTCATTGCACATAGTTTCCACTTGAAAGTTTGTTTTAATTGCGAGGTACGCACGATAAAAAGCATATAATGGCTTTCTTGTATGCGGAAAGAAACAAGAACTGTCTAATGATTTCTGAATCGATCGAAAGGAGTTGTTTTCATTATTATCTTTTACACCATTTTTTTGGCCCAAGGCATTTCAATTTACTACATTTTTCTTTTGATGTACTTAGTCATTTGTCACGAAGGGCATTTTGGGATGTACTGTATATGAGTTCAGGCGTTGCATTGCGCTGGCGGAGATCTACAAATATGATACCTATGGTTTCTCAACAATCCGAGATAGAGAAAGTCTGCTTGTCTGCTGTTCCCACTTATTTTTGCCTCTGCAATATGTGTTATGTTAGCCAGTCTGTCTGGTGGTCCTCTTGCCCGCCTACCTTGTGTGACAGAAGATCCTGTCCTAATTCGCACCGTTATTTGGGGGTATACGTGCTCATCAATCCATTAATCAGGATGTTGATTACACAAAAAAAACGAGTTTGTGCAACCGTAGATCTCGTATTGCAATTGCAAATGGGGTCTCTGAGTAACGCTACTATCACGTTGAATCCCACGGCAACAAGGTAGACACTCTTTTGCCACACCTTTAATGTAGATTACCGGGAGAAGCATTCTAGAAAGAGTTCACCGCTCCACAATGCAGCACCTCTCTCGTAAAAGCAGACTGCAGTATGCTTCACACACACGTCCCATTCAGGCTGACAGGAAAGAAAGAAAATTCTATCACTTCTCCACAATGTTTCTTTCCCCAGCCATCGAATACAATTAACTTTTCTATTGAACCAAAAGTCTGTTCCCGCCAATCCATCTTGGCTGGTTAGAGATGCCACACTTAACCGCTACCACGTGTGCCAGAAACTCGAAGCCAAAGACAGAAAGAAAAGGCGAATGGGAAAACCCCTCAGCAGCCAAGCCTGGGGTATTCTTTGTCGTGCCATAACGAAAAAACCCATCATGTTGGTTGCGTGAGCCATGGTGCATGGGAAACTGCAAGGCATAGGCTCGAGCTCGAGCTCATGTGCAGAAGCCTTTTTTTTTTTTTTTTTTTTTTTTTTCCTGGTGTGGGCGTTTCGCACGTAGTTCGTATTTTGCTTGACGTCTCCACAGTTCCGGCTGCTAAATTTGCGGATAAATTATAAAATTCCACCATGGCGTTTCTTACTGGGTTAGCTAATAGGCTATATTGCATCGCGTGATAAGACAAAAGAACCCTACAAAACGTATGGATATTGCAGGAAAACGGCGACGTGGAGTTTCTTCGTTCCGAAGGACTTGGGGTCCGAGAGATAATCTTGGAGCTCATGAATATAAGTTTACTCCTGCAGTAGTAGGCTGATCGACCCAGGGAATCTGTTGTTAAAATTGTCGATTTCCATGCAAGATTCAGATTCCACAATCCTCTTTTGCGTTGATCACTTCTTTCCGGGTAACTGGAAGCTTGCATTTTCTCCTTCTCTCTGATGGTTAATCGGGCCTGTCAAATTTTGGATCAAAGGATTGATACTATTAATTTAGAGATTATACAAGGTCTGGGGGCTTCCTAGCAATATCTATATATACCGAATTCTGCTCGCACATACTATACTAGCTATTTTCCACGTGACGACTGTATAGATGTTGACAGCTGACAGCTAAAAAGAAGGGATATCCTCGTATGAATACGCAGTTTTAAATGGTACACCCCTTGGAATATGCGCCGTGAGGCTAGTTTGTTGATGGCTGAGTGCACGACTGAAGGGACCAGGGCTGACTGCATAGTATTTGTTGTGAGTAGGCCTAGGGTCTACATCTATATACTGTTAGCCAGATAATCCGCCAGCATATTAAACTGGTATTAATATATACATTTATTACATTCTATAAGTACAAGGATGTACCGGCCATCTATGGGCCAATTCATTATGAGATGGTGATGAGCCAGCTTCGGTACTCGTTCTCGTATATGTATACGTCGAAATATTTTATGATTGGCTAACGTCATTCGAGGTGGGATGTGCAAATGTCGTATGTGTGTCTGTCTGGATTTCTAAGATTTAGTCAGGAAGGATGGCAGCAAGGCCGGTTAGGTTGGTCGACAGGTTAGCTATAGGACATTGCAGTAAAACCAGACCTTAGTTTGCATGATCTTAGGCTCAATTCCATGATACTTGACCTATAGTTCATCTGAAAAAAAATAATATTAATTAATTAATTTGACTATCCTAGCTACGATAGACTGTATATAACTTTCGGTGATTAATTAAGGGAATAGACAATGACGAGACAATCAAAGCTGAGGCTATTTTATAGAATGCGCCTAACTTGATTATATAAATGAAGTACTATAAAGGTATTTGTTGAATTTGGCTCCTTGTTTTGTATACGAAGAGCTTATTTCCAGGGTGCCAGCTCTCGCTGTCATGCGCTGTGAATATCCCCTACACCCGGTGCTTAAAGGCGATTGATTTTGCCAACCTGGTACTACGGTAAATTTCGCATGGTTTCGAATCTTTGTCGAAGGCCCGGAGCCACATATTTTGTATAACCTTGATTTTCCATTCACCACCCCCCTTCCGTCATCAACATTGATGCCCAAAGATTCGTGCAACATTTCGAAATATATCAAGAGTGTAAACTTCGTGTATGCGGATAAGAAGCTAACTATACACGAGCCACATGTACCAACAAATTTCAAGTGCTCGTGTTGTATGTATGCTTTAGTAATATGTTTCGATCCCCGAAGGGCCATGATACACTCTGTGACCAAGCTGTGCAAGAAATGCGTCTTGGACCGATGAAATTTCGTTACGATCGGGTTCCACATCTGGTGGATCAAAATCCGAGGTTGGAGAGATCGTATTTGCTGGGTGATTTGGATCCGTTGCAAGGCCGAAAAAACCAGAAGTGCCGATTCGACGGAAGCCTTGTGAGCGCCAGAAGGCAATGACTCCGTCTCGCATACGAATATGGATTTCGCGCCGCTCTGATTCTGTTTTCCCCCTAGATACTTTCTCGAGCTCGAAGGTGAGGCATGATGGCCTGGCGAGTGAAAAGGTCGGATTTCGACCATCCCTGCGCGACTTGTCGATAAGATCCATTACAATCCTTTTTCCGACCCCCTTTCTGCGCCAACCCGCATCAATGTAGATTTCTTCAATCACGAAAAAGCTTCCGTGATCTAATTCTTTCCCCCAAACTCCTGTCCCTTTATAGGCGGCGTGTTTGATGAACTCTCGTCTGAGACGGGCACGGCGATCGAATAAGTCGAAAGCAACATCGCAAAGCTCCTGGCATGCCTCATCCATGTAAGCTCGGAAAGAACGTCGAATCTTATCTCTCCGCACATACCGGCCCAAGCCGTATCCAATAGATTCGCCCTCGAAGGAAACCTTTACATGGATGTCCTCCAACCAGCCGCTGGAACCGCCGCTGGAACCATCGCTTGAGTCACTGGCATCGTCGCAGGAACCATGGTTTGAGTATATCTTGAAAGATAGCTTGGACTTCTCAGCCCCAAACTCATATACCCTCTGCTCGACTTTAGGTTCCGGACCTGGGTCGTTGTGTGAGAAGTTACTATCATGTTCGTCTTCATCTTCATCGCCATTATGATCTTCATCTTCGACTTCGACTTCGTCGTGATTGGTGTTATCGCCATCTTCGGCATCTAGTTTGTTTGCTTCGTTTTGCGTTCTGCTTTTTTTAGTAGGCGGCATGATATCACCTATTCCGATTAGTAATGTTTCTTTTACGCAGTTACAGACGCGTCCTTGGAAGGGGTTCAAAAGACTTTGGAGAGCTTACTTGAGTTGGCCGTGGCACTTCGCTTGTGATTACTCTTAACAGCTGGTATGTTTGACTCAGCTTCATGATTCTGCTGATTGCCCGTGCTATTCATGGCGAATGGAGATGTTTTTAGGTGAAAGTACTAAAGATATCAATCAAGTTTTGTGATGTTGGGAGGAAGACGAATCATGTCCCAAAACGCTTATGGAGCCAAGACAATATTAGGAACGCGAAGTTTTTGAGGCTTGATATCCCCAGAGGCAACTAGCTTGATATGAAAGAGGAACAGTCGAATCGAAGAGAGGAAAAGAGCTACTACACAAAACCTTCAGAAGTTTGGTACTTCTTGGTTACGTGTAGATGCCTTGATATATATTTGCAGGCGCTTTCTTTATAAGGCGCGCTCTATGCCTTTATAGCTCCATAATATGGGCTTTGACTCGCAGGACTAGTCTCGTAACTAGACTTTTTGTGTTGCAGACTGAGTTTGAAGCTGTTACGAAGTTTTGTATTGTTGATACAACACAGATTTGACGATAACAAACTTACCGAATTTAGAAATCCAACAAGCTATAAAGTTTTGGCATTGGCATTAGACGACGCAGTGAAAGTTTCTGGCTTATAAGTTGGAAAACCATAGAATTGAATGAGTCTGACCTAGCTCAGAGGCAAGATGTAAAAACCTGCAATTGAGAATCTGGATTCGACGGGGCTGAGCCAAAGTGTGTTTGATTTTCGAGATCGTATCATATCACCACGAAAACTCCAAAGCTCCTGTTGAGGTTCCAAAACACAAGAATACACCTACAGCTAATTACAGGAGTGTCGGCACAGATGACCTGCCTCAAACTATCACCACATTTCCTGGGAAGGAATATCTGTAGCACCAAAAAATCTATCTCAGCAGCATCAAGCCAAAAAAAGTTCAAAAAATGAATTCCGACACCGGGAATCGAACCCGGGGCTGTTCGGTCCAAGTCGGATCAAGATCCTAATGAGAGCGAACGATGTTAACCACTACACCATATCGGAGGTCGGTTTTCATGTTTTGATATCAGACTCCGCAGCGATTGCATATATATACGGTCTAAGCTTTTGGTACCTTCGCCGTGACTGTTTCACAAATCAATGTTATGCTCAAAGACTAAGAGCTCACAAGCAAGGCGCTGCAAGCTGCTAAGATGCTGCTGACGTATTGGATATCCGAGACTATAACATGTCTGTAAGATTCATTCTGTTATTGGTTCGACTGCTCAATACTTTAGTATTACGGCATTTCTAACCGATGCAACCTGTGGACAGTTTTTTGAAGCCTTAAACTTCACGGCTCGAATGGACAATCTTTCGTTTTCCCTCAAACCTTTCTCCACAACGCAAGGGAATTATGTCTCGCTCCAACAAACCATACGAGAGCCCTGCATGCGCGGAGCGGGCTTTAAATACTTGGTATGTAAGTATAAGCCAAGATCGAAAAAATTGATAATAGCATTAATACCCGTGAGGTTATTTTACGTATTACCATTCGCAAGGATTACCGCATAGTGTACCAAAAAAACTGCAAAATATGAATGGGGTAGTCTAGAAGCAGGATGGGCTGGTGGTCCGCTGAATGGGGTAACTTTTCCTTCTTGGTTAGAAACCTGAGCTTGTCGGATGCAAGTGGACCCTTGGCATCTACGTTGCAAACGCATCGACAGACGAGTTTTGTGTTATACTTCCCTTTGTTACACTAATTGTGGCCTGAGATGCCGTTACTGCTAATTATAAGGATTCGTATAGTATAGAAGTTGAATCCATAAAAAAAGAAAACTAGTAAAAACCCATGATTTTAGTCCTTTAATATCTTTATTTTGTTTTATTTTATGTTATATAAAGCTGGTTTTTCCTGCTACTCTCGCTGGAAATCCTTTTTTCCTTTCTGTATCGCAGTAGACTAGCACATTCGTTGAATTGTCGTTCCTTCTAGATCTCTCACCCCTCTCTCTTCTTTAGTTCACACTCTTTTTATATCATATACACTCCTTTTTAAATTTGTAAACCCAATCTTTCAAAATGCAACTCCTCTCCGTCGCCGTTGTCCTTGCCGCTGCCGGGTACGTTTAGCCAACCATTTGAAATTTAATATATATCCTGAAAAAAATAAATTATATATACTAACACCCCCCAATAGTGGCGCTCTGGCCGCCCCAGCTCCAGCAGTCACAGCTCCAGCAATTATCGAGAGAGACCTCGTAGCTCGTGCAACTCCCTGCTTTAAAGACTACACGACTACTCTCCGAGGCAGCTTCTGGACTGTCTTCGGAATCAAACAAGAACAGGTCACCACCAAGTATGAAAAGACGGAGTTCAGCACCGTCACCATCAAAGATCTCGACTGCTCAAACAGCTGTATGCCACGTGTTACAGCTGAGTCTCGGAAATTCCATCTCTTTAATGGTCCTGCAGACGTATGTTTTACCCTTCTATATATATTGTTACTTATGTGAGAAAGTTGATGGAGTAATTTATGCTAATGTGTGGGTATCTGTATTAGCTGGTAACTTCATATAAGCCCACTAAGACTGTCGAGGCTAAGGTCACGACGGTACCTCTGTACGTATGCGGAAAAAACAAGGGTCTGCTATCAAAGCCCGCCAAGATCGTCATGGCGCAACCAAAGGGCGACGGAAAACCACCAAAGAAGGGGGACGAGAAGAAGCCTGAAGAGAAGAAGCCTGAAGAGAAGAAGGCCGAGGAGAAGAAGGAAGAGAAGAAGGAAGAGAAGAAGGCTGAAAAGCGATCAGAGCATGAGTCTGAGGACAACGAGTAAACGAACTCTCTCACAAAGATTAGCCAGCATACAACCTGCAAAGCCAAAGAAGCCCCTCTCACAAGAAGAGTCAACAAAGACTACCTCACGAGACCATGACCAAACGTTTACGAACACACAAGCACGAACAATTAACACTTATGACCGACGAAGTTTATGACAACAGGGAAATGGAGTTTATTCGGAATCTTACCCGAATGGCGTTTTTACATAAATGATTTTCCTCCAGCCTTTTTTTTTTTTATTCTTTCCATATCCTTCATGAACATATGTATATGTACATTTTTGACGAAAATGAATTTACACGAATGAACGGAATATATCAAGAATTCATAAGTAAACTTGGGTTAAAAAATACAACATGAAATAGATCGCGAGTTTGCGTTGTAGTGGGGAAGGCCAACCCGAAGTGTATTGTGCATCCGAATTCGCGAAGCCGAAGGGAAAGCGTAATATATCGGGTTAAGATTAGCCACCCGAGTACTCAAGTATTATCCATTTGGGCAATTGACATCTTGATAGGTTGCGTAAGTTAACTGATTCGGTTTCAATGACTTTTTGGTACTATGATACCTCATAGAGCCGCCTGCTTAGTATATCATATGACGCGTCATAATCTTAAACTGGTATGGTAAGGCGCAGTCAATGCTTTAACAATTACTGGTTATCTGTTCATCCGGTTCAACTTATCTTGAGGCTTAGTCTTGTGTTCTTGAGGCTATGCCCAAAGATCAAATCGGTCAACGACTTCAAAATGAATTTTTATAGACTTCAGTCTCGCAATTAATGCCTGAGAAAACAGCTTCACAAAAGTATACAAAATCAACGAAAGAGGTAAACATTAAACGCCTAACAAAAAAAGAACCAAGGTCGCTCCCATAAACTACCTATCAATCGTGCCCTCCCCAATCTACATCCCTTGATTCAACTCCGTCTCCAACCCCGGCTGTCGTCCCTTCATTCCAAACTTACCCTTAATCTTTTGAGCTCCTACCATCAACTCATCCTTCAAAAAGACCATGTTTCTAGCAGGTTTCCATTGCATAATCCCTCTATGCTTCCTGAACTTCTGTCTTTTCTCCGCCATCTTCCTCTCCTTTCTAGCCCTCTTAGCATCAGGATCAACTCCCTTTTCACCCTCGCCTTTACTTCCAGAATCACCGCTGCTATTGCTGTTGTCCTCGTCATCATCACTGGAAAGATCATGTCTCTCATCCACATCCTCAGGATCGTCTCCTGCAATTCTTCGAACGTTCTCATCAGATACAAATTCGTCTTGATCGTCTACAACGCTCATGACCTCTGCTTTCCAATCTTCTTCGTTTAAGATGATGTTGTCCCCACTAGGGCGTTCCGTCTGTGAAGGTTCATGACCACGAAGTCTTGGTCTCGGGAGTAACTTATCTTTCTCCCCGTTTTCAGTCGAAACCTCAGATCCTTCATCATCGCTAGGTAAATCTTCTGTTGCCCCGGTCGCAATGAGTTTTTTAATTGTTGCGCCCGTCTCCCGCTTAACAATTCTCTTCCTAGAGCCTTCTGCTAAACAAGCTTCAAACGCATCGAATGTCTCACGATCATCGTTACTGTCCATGTAATTTCTGTGAGATTCATCAAGGCCGTCTTTAAATCTCAGTGTGACGTTAAATGTAGCGATTTGCTCCGCATCAATATTCTCACGGGAATTAACGTCCTTAATATTGTTCTGAACCAATGCGTTTGTATTCTTCGTTTTCCAGACCGGCAAGGATAGCTTTGTAGTTTGGTTGTCGATTATCTCGTTAAGCCAGTAGATACAGTATGCGACTGGCTTTCGAGACATACGAGAGTAAAATTCTATTTTCAGGGAGGAACCATAGCGTTGGCGGACCGGGATACGGATGGTTAGGCCATTTAGGTTCCAGGCGACACCGTTATCATTATTTGCTAGGCGTCTTGGGACCTTTTGTTGATTGCAGTCGGAGCTTAAGACGATGCGAGAATTTAGGAGTTCTTGTGCGCCAGGGCCGGTGGCGGTCATGAGGTCTTCCATGATTTCGATGGAACCGACGTCCCAACCTAAGAGGTTACGGGGGACTTGTAGGTTTACGGAACGGAAGAGGATGGTTAGTGAGACCATGCCGTAACCGATTCCTCCATCGAGAGCGTAGAGACGGGTTACAGTGCTGCTTGTCTGTAGAGCTTCTGACAATTTGATGGAACAGACACCAAGAAGTGGGTCGTGTTCTCTATGGCGCGAATCTCTTGCCGCTACCGTGATAACGGCGTTTCTCCAGTCTCGAACGTATCGCTCGACAGCAGCTGAGAACATTGGGTTTGATGAAGAGACTTTAGTTCGAGTCTTGAATGCGAGAACGTCGTTGACCATCACGGTGCAGTATGCGTTAGGCAAGTGGCTGCCTTCTTCATCTTTGTTTTCGCCAACCACCTGAGCCGGGCTATATGGCCTTATCTTGCCAAATGTACCCTTGCTTCGCTCGAATTCGAGGTGTCTGATTTCGTGGATGGTAACTGAGACTACACCTGTTGGGTAATTTGGGTCTGGTGGGACGCTGAGGGCTAGTTTATCGTCTTCAGCGACAGGGACGGGAGTCTGTTCGTGGAATTCTTGTTTGTGACGGAGTTCACGTGGGACTCTAACGTCCTCGCCGGTTGTTTTCATCGACTTTTTGAAGTCGGTGCGGCGGAAGAATCCGACTTCCCAGTTCAATTTTCCAGGAACTTCTTTACCGTCCTTTTCACCGATCAAGGTATCGCTGCGAGATCGCATCACTCCTTCGTTTTCAATAATATCATGAAGGTCAAACTCAATTCGTCCAACCATATCATCCTTTCCGATTCGATCGCTATCCCAGAGTTGAACTGACAATTTCTCGCCAGAACTGACTTGTTGGTTGTGAAGGAGGATACATGTATCTTCCTCCCAAGACGGATTACGATCTTTAAGAATGACGCGGGTACAGTAGACTGGTTTTCCGAATTGGCTGAAGGCAAGTGTGACATATGTATCCGATCCGCCCCCACTATCCATAGCTGGGATACCGGTTGCATCATGAATCTTGACGTAGATGACGCCGATAGATTCCGTTTCCTGCTGGACGGCGGTACCTTCGATCATCTTGCCTACATCCAAGCTCAATGACTTAGGTGCCACATACTCGTCGAGGGCAGCACCGACGGCATAGTTGACGAAGTTGCTGATCAATGGAAGGTTCAAAACGTTGATTCCACGCTGGGTCATCGGGACAACGGAAACACTAATCTTTGGAAGTCCCATGAAGGTCATGGACAGATTCTTTATGAAGGGTGGATTTGGAGTCATCTGGAATCTCAAGCGTACTGTTCCAACGATGCCTGACAATTCAGCAAAGATTGGGAGTGGAACGCCAAAGAGACCTCGGACACCAAGATAGAAAGCGATTTCTAAATGTATATTCTGAGCTTTGCTGGCAACACCAGTGGCTTTGAGAGCGTGATATGCGAAACTGGCTTCCAAGTTGTAATATTTGGAATTTGGATCGTCTTCTTGTTCACGCTCTTTCTGCTTCTTGATAGTTTCGGCCTCCGATTGCTGTGCGTTGAGAGGATTTGTATTCTTGCTGGCGGCATCTGGAAGTGATCTCATTGATAGAATACGGATTGGATTGCTACCCTGACTGATACCCGAGACTTTGACATTTTCGATAACGCTGGCTGGAACCGAAGCCTGCATGATATCTTCGAGAGTATCGGCGGCAGGCTGGAACATTTCTGGATTTATGAGTTGCCAAACGGTCCCGATGATTTCGTTCAGCCATTCCGTTGTTTCAGGCATTAAGGAATCAACAGCAGCTTTAGCTCGCAACCTTTCACTCTCCCAGTTTCTGTCAATGGAATCGGATTGTAGACGCCTAAGCCAGAGGTGTAGAGCCACGCTAAGAACTCCACCAATGAACGTAGACGCCACGAAACCCTTCCATTTCCCGCCAACGAATACATAATTCAGAAAGACGGTACCTAGAACAACCGAGACGGTGAGTGCGGCTATTGCAGATTCTATCTTGCCGTGGATGGTTTCTAAGTTTGCCACTGGGGCTGGATGGTAGAGGACTTTAGTCTTTGTTGAATGTTGAGGAATTTCCTTTGATATCGTGGGATTGGCTTCTGGAGGAGCTAGATCGTCCATTACGAGTCTGTAGTCCTCGCCAGAGCCCGTGGCCACGGCTGGAGCATCTGCTCCGACGACTTCATTCGGACTGACTTGCTCGCCCTCTACGGGATTGATGTTGGCTATAGGTACCGTAGCCTGACAAAGTTAGTATGGAAGCTATTCATTCGTATATATACTCAGGTATTCAGGTTAGCGTTTTAAAAATACCTTCGGCCGTCTGACGCTGTTCTTAAAATCTCCTCTGATATCTTGTATCACAACATTACTCTTTGTGACGGGATCCACCACCATCCGTCTATTTTTCTGCTGCTTAGTTTCATCGATTTCCGGATCATCTGGCTTGTTCTTTTGGACGTTTAATCGTTCTTGAAGAGTCTTTGCGAACTTTTGGGCGTTCGGAATTGGATTTCGGGCGGAATAGACGGTTCGCTTCATTGTGACAGTGAAGGAATTCCTCCAAGTCAGAGAAGGAGGAGGAGGCTTGAATTCGCTGGATATTGGATGAATCCTTTGTAGATTTTAATCAAGGATTTGACTTTGCAGGTTCGCAATCAATAGCAATAGAAGAGTAGATCAAGAGTAGAGTTAGTTATTGAAGGTGGGAATGGTTGAAGTTCAAGTGGTTTGAAATGAGTGCATGCGATGGTTAGCAGTGTTTAGAGCTGGGGGGTGTATGTATAGGTAAGAGAGCAGGGTATGACGCTATAGCCCACGACAAGATGGCGATCAAGATATGAGACTGAAATGAATGAATGAATGGAAAAGAAGTACAAGGATCTCCGATTATGACCACAGTGGAATTATAATAACAACAGCCAAGAAAGACTCAATTGGACTCAGTTAGATCAATAGTTGGATCCGATAAGTACAGTACAGTACAGTACAGTACATGATACATACCATCCCGGATCCCTGGCTGATATTGAAACTGATTTTCGATATATACTTCGATGTGATGGTATGGTATGTTATGGTATGTATAATGGTATGGTGGAACCGATTGCGTATGTGTGACCCGCTGTTTGAGTCCCATTGAAGACTAGTCAACTATAGTTCGAACTGCAATCGAAATCATGCATAATCATGATGTCTCTGAAGATAATCGATAAGGCCGGGATTACCCTTTTCGGAAGGGATGATGGTGAAGTGACGTCATGGCATCGATTACCTTTCTTGGACACAAACAACACATTTTATTCCACTTCCCTTCAGCTTCACTTCAACTTCAATTCTACAATATAGACTCTAGTTTACTATACTATCTTTAATAAGAATATCTAGAGTACTATATGTATGTACTTAATATTTCACTTGTATTTTTAAACCGTTCGTGCTGTATTATCAGTGCTGTTAACTATTAGATACGTCCTTATGTTATGTCAATCAAATCGATTAGGTTGGAATGACGTAGGCGAAGTATTGGCCTCACCTTATACTCAAATCCAGCCGGTCCACAAACCTGAATCAAGACCAATCGGAATGCTGAGACCCGCAGACTAAAACAAACTGTTACCGCCAACGGTCCATTCTGATCGCCCGATTGACGAGTCCGTTCGTGCCAGGATTGCAATTGTGGGGGCTTGGATGCTGTTATCACATCATCGAATGCAATTCTATCACACATATAACATCTCTTGGCTTAGATGCTAAAAAATTTTGATTTCTCTCAGGAACAAAGAGTCCATGCAAGCCTGATACCTGATACCTGGCATCCCCTCTCCTCAATTCCTGAATTAATTCCTGGAAAGCTCCGGATTGTCAGTTTTTAATCTGGTGGAGTGTTAACCTATCGATCGATCGCAATTACTTGCCAGTTTATAGAGACGTTTACGTATTCTCCACATTACATTATTACTCACCTGGCTTGATTATCCCAAACCTTTCGAATTCAAGGACCTTCTTTTTCTACCCTTCTCAGTTTTCCATTTCACATAGTTCGCTACCAACATTCACAATAACAAGGTTCACCGTAAGTCCTCCATCTAATATATGTCATTAGTTCTGGGCTTCAAAGGACATAGCAGAGATACGTTACCAATGTTAATGCAAACTCATATCTAGTATCTGCGAGCGACTGCTCATATCGTCTAGTTTTCCATTCAATTCATAGTACCTCTTTCATAGCCAAAGATGTCGTCCACGGCCGGTGAACAGCCGTCTAACCGTGACGATAATCAAAGCATTCACGCTCCTTACCGAACAGGAACAATAGATGAGCCGACAATCCACCATGTCGGTGAAGCCTACTCTAAAGACCACCCGGTCCCGACAGTCCCTAGGTTCATTCGTCACCAACGGGAGCGAGCTGAAGCCTCAAAAAAACAAGAAGCCGATTACGCAAAACGCCAGAAAGCGCGAGAAGAACAGGTTAGAAAACAGAAAGAGTCGGATTCAAAAGAAGAAGGCAAACCAGGTGAAAAGAAACCTGATGTTGTAAAGCCTGCTAAAGATGCAAGAACGTCTGATGTACCCATCGGAGATGATAAAACAAACGTTTTGTATCATCCTCCACCGGAGGTTGAGATGGGTGATGTTTTTACCGCGATACAAGAGCACGCATTACAGGTGGCATATATATGTGCCGGTGCTATCGTGATCTTGGACTGGTTAATCATTGGCGGTGGATTCCTTGGATTCCTGAAAAGCTTGCTGCCAGCTGGTGGTGTTGGATTCGCAGTCTTCTACGTTCTAACACAGATTGTTCAGAACGCACAGACGACTCACGTTGAAAAGTCGGAACCGGCAGTAGAAAGGATGAAATATGTTCCGGAGAGCGTAGAATGGCTAAACAGTCTGCTAGACACGGTTTGGCAGGTTATCAGCGAAGATGTTTTCAAGCAGGTTGCCCAACAAGTCGAGGACCAAGTCAAGACTTTCATACCCGTCGATTTTGTCAAGTTCAAAGTGGCAGAGATTGGTCACGGAACTAGACCCGTCAGGATATTATCCATGAGATCACTTCCCGATAGTGAATTTAGAGAGCTTGTCGCTGCCCATGGCGATACTAAGGGTATGTCGCAAGAGGAAATCGAGAAACAGGAGGAGAAGGTTAAGCAGGAACTTGGGGGCATATTCTATGTAAGTTCCACCTTCACAAATATTCTTAGTAGGATAGCATTCACTAACAAGAATACGAAATAGAATCTTGAGGTTGCATTGGCATATCACGCGGAATCCCTCGGTAACCACAAAAAGCGAATGCATTTCGATATTGTCATCATGGTCGGAGGAGTTCCAATTCGTAGGTTATTTCCTAAATCTATATAAGCTCTATTGCTAATTCTTGTAAATTTAGCTATTTTCGTTGAAACCCGCGAGTTCGTCATGACGGTTAGAGTGCGACTTCAAATGAATCCAGACCTACCATTCTTGAAGCATGTTACCTTTGCACTCAATGAACCCCCTAAGGTCGTTGCCTCTGTCGCAATTGGTCATGGCGGTGCCTTTAACCTCCTAAGTCTACCGCTTTTAGATAGTTTCATCTCGTCTCAAATTGTCACCAATACCAAAGAATTATGTAAACCGAAGAGCATGAGTAAGCACCCTACCCGAATATCCGCTTGAAGCGCAAGAACTAACTAAGACCACAGGTATCGACATGACTCCGATCCTCGGAGGTAATGATGCAATTACAGAAACCGAAGCGGTTGGCCTGCTATATCTTAAACTTAGCCGAGCTGAAAACCTTCGTCGTCAGGATCGCACTGGCGCAGGCGCCGACCCATACATCACAGTATCTTTCTCCAAATATGAGAAGCCAATGTATGCGACAAAGATGATCATTGGTGACCTGAACCCGGTTTGGGAGGAAACGACATGCATCCTTATCAATGCAGAGCATGTCAAACGGCAGGAAAGCCTCCTAGTAAAACTTTGGGATTCGGATAGAAATGGTAAAGATGATGTTACTGGGCAAGTCGAAGTGCCTCTTGTCGACCTGATCAAAGATTACGAGAAGGTCCACAAGCGACAGGACGCTCTGCAGCATGAAGTCGCGGGTGCTGATACTCAAGGAATACTGCATTGGGAAGTCGGGTTCTTCCCAGAATCTAATTTCGATAGGAGTCTCCTCAATTTTGAGGAGGCGAAACGCGTTGACACGACCATTACGGATAAGACCAAACCTGAGGATGTCGAATTGACCCCTTTGAACTGCAGACCGGATCCTCAATACCCAACTGGAATTCTCTCTGTTACTATATACCAATGTATCAACATTGATGTTCCTAACCCTCGACCACCAAAGAAGCAAAGCAACGTCGACCAAGATGAAAAGCAGCAGAATTTGCCAGAGACAAAGGATTCAGAAGGCCAGGCCACACCAGAGAGTGAAGAGGAAGAATCTTCAGATGCAAAACTTCAAGGTTATCTTCCATCAGTATACTGTACCGCCGATATCAACGATGAATTCGCATTCCGAACAAGAACTAAGTCGATCACCAAGGCTCCAATTTATAACTCCACAGTTGAAAAGTACATCACAGACTGGCGTAACATCATTGTTGAGGTTGCGGCTAGAGATTCACGAAGAAAAGGAAGAGACTTCCTTATTGGTGCGGTTGTTCTAAAGGCTGCAGATATCTTTAAGAAATCATCTGCAGTCAGCGACTGGTATGATCTAGTCGGTGGAGGGGGCAGTGGCCGCGTCAGGATCTCTTTACTCTTCCGCTCAACTACGTTGAAGCTACAAAAGCACGAACTCGGCTGGAACGTCGGTCGCTTCGAGTTCTGTGGCCCAACTATCAAGGTTGACAATCTCCAAGTAGGAAAACTCAAGCTTAAAACTTGCGGCGGTGTTAAAGTCCTCAACCCATCCGCGACTACCGGTACGAAGGATACCTTTGAGGTAGCAGACAGTCTCTTGAGAATCCCCGTTTTTAATCGATACCTCGCGCCCCTCATATTCCAATTCTACAACGGCTCTGGGGACCGTAAAGCAGCATATTACAGCATTATCTGGCTGCACAACCTCATTGACAATGAAACCCGTGATTTTGACCTTACAATCTATAAAACGGACAAACCCAAGCGGTTCACTCAAAACTGCATTGAAGGGACACCCGATAAACATTGTAAGGTCGAACCAGTCGGTACTGTTCACTTCAAAGGCCGTTTTAGAAGCGGGATGTGTCCTGAATTTAAGGAATACCTAAACGATGAGGACGAGGAAGATACATTCGAAGTCTGGGAGTCTATGGATAAGCTTAACTTGAGAGATATCCACGAGGCGGATACTGGGACTGGACATATGGGAATTATCACAGGAACAGACAAGATGCGGGATCCAGCTACCACGCAAGCTGAGCATATCTCAAACGGTGGTACAGGGAGATATGCGGATAAAGAAGCAAGAAATGTGAACAGTGACAATACCGGTACCGTCGGCCACCCGGCTTTGTCAAATGAAGAGGTACAAAGACATCTTGATTCACGCGACGACCTAAGACCTCCTAGTGAATGGGAGATGAAACATGGAAAGGGAGCTGCTCCTGCACCATTCGTTAATCCCGATAAGATGAAGGAACAACCTCCCGCTGCCGCTATCACAGGACTCGCGGACGAGAATTACCTGCCAGAGATACCAAGACTGAAGGACATTGATATTCTCTCTGCGAGTGAGTATGAACAAAGGGAGAAGGAAGTTGCCAGCAGCGTGGATCTCCCACCATCTGCTACTTCATCCGCTCCTAGTCAGAAACAAGGTGTGGGTTATACCGTCAAATCCATGCTTGATGTCCCAGACACAGTACCGGACGGAACCTCGGCACCACCCGTCACAAACACAGATACCAATGTTCCCAGAAACGCGAGTCTTAACGTTGATAGACCCGATGACCGGGAATACGCACGCAGATACTCGTTGGGTAGTAGCGCTGCACATTCGGATGAAATGTCAGTCACACATGATAGTCCGAATCCAAACTACTTTGTGAGCTCAAACGCCTCTGGGATCGGACGGAAGGATATGCAGGGCGGTGGTAGTGGTATTGGTGGGGGCATTCATGAAGATGAGGAATTACATAGACAGGCTGACATGATCCCTCGCTTGGAAGAGAGAGTTCCGGATGTGAGTAGAGATAATGTGCCTAGAAGTGTTGAGAGGGAAAGGGAGCAGATTGAACAGAACAGAGAGGGGATGAGAGGGGGAACCAGTGTGGCGGAAAAGGTTCGGGAGGCAGTGCCGGGGAATGGGATTTAAAAAAAAGAATTACTTTTGTGGAGAGGGTTACGTATGCCCAGGCAGTCGCTTTGATACATGACAGCGGCTGATTTGACACTACTTTTTGTTTCTGAGCGAATCGATCGTTTTTCTTTCCCTGTTACAATTGGTTGTTTCGTTTCGTTTGGTCTTTTTGTTGGAAATTCGAAAGCGGTGTGGCAGATTCCGTGATATCAACTTGTTTGCATTATCAACCCTTCAATTCTTTTATTTCTCCAGCTGGGCCCAGCGCTCATGTGGATGGCGACCCCAGCTGTGTGTTAGTTTCTTAATATTAACTACTTTTGTATAACAAATCCCACCCCTTTTTCTGTTTCGTAACGTTAATCAAGTGTCGGTGCGCGCCCGTGGTAGACCTAGGCTAGTCAATACATACGATTTTCCATTCTGGAGAGCTATTAATATAATAATATGTCAACGTAGTAGGAATCGGATGTTGACATGCATTAAGCACTTCGGCTTTGAGATATTCCAACCAATGAAGTCGTTGAAAACATATGCATCTACTAGGCAAGTGTCGTTACATTCGTTTAGATGCACACGAAAACGTCGTTTCTTGTTTTTTCCCCTTGGGTTTTATAACAGAAAGTTTCTTTGATAGGTTACGTAAGTGCGGTTTATATTGGCAGGTCTGGTTCCACAAAGAGAGCTTTAGTTAGCCTAGTATATATATTGAATTTAAAGATACTGGATCTCTTCGGTATCTACGGAGTACTCCATGGGAATATATACTTTGAAGCTAGTCCCAAGGGCTGAGGAAACAAGCTTTTTGAACATGTTTCGTGGAAATCAAAATTTTAATAAATTAGTATGGGTCCTCAAAATAACGTATCAACGTCAATGGCTACGGATTTGCTCTACTACCTTCCACACGCCTCACAAAACGGTCTAATAATAAAGAAAATCGATAAAAAGTGGAGCTTTGCGACCACAAAATATTTGGTCGGAAGAAAGCCAAGATTGAAGGGTAGCATTCGGTATCGTTATCCGAGAAACAGCATTTCGTTGCAAGTGGGTTAGCTAGCTTGTGCTGTTGCCAATGTAGTAGTTTTGATATGTGGGGGCTTCCCCCTATATCTCAATTGCTTGGTTATTCCGGTTGCTATACACTGATCTGGTTGACGCATGATATTGGCGTTAACGTTAGAGAATTTGTTTTACGAGGTTTTTGTGGAAAAAAGAAGCTTTGCTGGGCCACGGGCTGGGTGGGTGGGTTCATGTTCTTGACGCAGAAGGGCAGTCGACTCGAATGATCATGGACGTCGGGAAACTGGTTTGCATTGCATGTTGCGCCATGCATCGAAAGCCACGCCGTTATATATATTTCTTAGCCTCGGGATCAGACGCGGGTGGAAGGCAAGGCATTCTTTTTTTTTTTTTTTAGGGGGATTCGAATATTAATATTGGGAAAGTAGATCTGATAAATAACCGTTATCAACCATTTTGTATTGGAGTCCTTGATTCATTGATCTCACATTTCTGACATCTTACCTTCGTATTCGTTAATTAATCAAGATAAGGCATCTGAGATGCGCGCTTGCGGCACCAGACCGTGCCGGTAAGAATTTACAATTGCATAGCCTTCTTGTGAAGAGATTCTGTGGAATCCTTCAATATGAGCCTAAAAATATGTTTTTCTGAATTTCGAGGCGCTTAACTTGCTGGGTGGTTTGCTGAGGGGGTTAATCACATGGCGAGGGGGTTTGGACTGAGGCGTTTCAGAAGTGTTCAATTGATCAATTGACCCAGCGAATTGGTGAGAAAAACAAGGAATCTTCCTTCTGGGCTTCCAGAATCGTCTCTGACTACTGCCTCGGCGGCGCTCTTTTACGTGATGTGAATTATTGAAGTCTCGCGCGACCTTGAGTACACGAGGATGAATGTTTCTGGTCACAAACTTTTTGTCATTCATTTCGAGCTGAACAATTCGCATGGTTTTTTGGGGGTTCCGTCATGGCCAGGTGAGGCTACAGACGACGAAACGTCCCAAATTTAGTCACAGGAGCCGGACTCCCGTTTTCTCATGCTACCCAACCGCATGGACCGACCTACATTCTTCAGCGAGCGCTCCAATGTTGGGGCGCTTTGATTGGACACCAAACAAAGAAACCAGCGTCTAGCATCTGGGGTAAAAAGGGAAAATTCCCCCAATACGGGCTAGTGGCAGATGGCAGGCCATGCAATTAAGTCTTCTCGACTTGCCCAATGCAACACCATTCGTAACCCACTGTTCGGTTTGTTCGGCTCACCGGCAGGGTTTCTTGGGAGCTAAGGTTCCCCCGCCAGAAATCTGGCTCCAATCCTCGGTGATATTTGGTGCGGTATTGCAATTTGGACCCAAGGAAATGAAGGGTTCATAATGGCACTGGCTGATTCTGCAGGGTCACTTGAGGTATTCTGGGACAGTGATGACCTCTTTTTTCTTAGGCCATTGTATTGTATTTTATTTTTCTTCTTTGTCACGATCTTTTTCAGGCTTAGCTTTGAGGGGTGCACAGGTGGCGTCGATGCGCTTTGTATTGTCAATGTCAGTACTGTTTTACGATATAAGTACAGCCTGCACCCCCCCGTGAGGACAATGTTACCTTGGTGGATTTTTTATATTCGTTGTTTCTTATCATTCCTTGGGACCGCCTCAAAACCCTTCCGCCGGTTATCCCTAGAAGGGATCTGCCTCGACCGATCGTTTAATAGCTAAGTTAGTTTTACCGGACCAGTCCGTTCAGTTTATTAATTCTCCGGGATATTTCGTCAATTTTTGTTATTTAAGAATATCCTGTTTTTTTTTTTTTTTCTCTTTCGGAACATTCGTTTTGCAGTGACGCCAGCCAATTCAGGGGGCGAAAAGGGAAACTCGATTACTTAGCCCAAAGGACATCCGGCATCATTCTTCTGCGGCGAACATCAGCTTCTTTTTCTTCTTCGACACCTTCCGATAGATAGTAGTAATTATCTCGTTCCCGTCTCATCCGCTCCACCATGAGATCCTTCCTGTCAACATCCTCGGCCGTGTTGGCCCTTAGTCTGGCCCCGGTTGCTTTGGGCCAGCTGAAAGTCGACGTCGCTAAGCCAGGTAAGTCTCATGTCGATCCTCATCCAAGGTTCAACGCAACACATTCTCTGTGCAACCTCAACCTATTACCTTTCTTGGAAACGCTGATGTGCTAATGAAGTCGTGTGTAATTGTGTGTAGATACTCTAAAGGCTGCTGCAAAGGTAGTCATGCGGAGTCTCGTCGACGACTATACCAGCCAGAAACCGTTCGTCGCCGGTCTCCTTCCGTCCGATTACAGCTTCTTCGAGTCGGGCGTTTTCTTCAACACCATCCTCAACTATGCCGCATTCACTGGCGACAAGTCATACAATTCCCTTTTCGAGAAGGACTTTTATAATCAAATTGGTGAAAATGCCAATTTTATTACAAAGAACAATTCTGCCAGAGTTGTGAACGATGATGTTGGATACTGGGCTCTTGCTGCCATCAGCGCTGCTGAATATGGTGCAAGACCATTCGAAAGCTCTGCGCCGAGTTACCTTATCCTCGCTGATAATGCTTTCAATGACTTTGTCCAACGATGGGATGATAAGACTTGTGGCGGTGGTCTTAGATGGGCTGTTCAGGCTAGTGACGATCGTTACGGCTTCAAGGATACCAACTCCAATGGTGTCTTCTTTGAATTGGCAGCCCGTCTAGGCGCTCAGACTGGGAACCAGACATACTTGGACTGGGCAAATAAGGTCTATGATTGGACTGCCAAAACCAAGCTCATCGGTTCTCTGGAGACGAACAATGTCGGACAAATTCTCGCTGGAGCTTCGGTGAAGGACAAATGCCAACAGATCGATCGGACCTTCTACTCTGCCCAGCAGGCTAACTATATCTACGGTGCTGCCGTCATGTACGGAAAGGTGAGTTTTAGATATCCCCATTCCGCAATAATTATACGGTACTAATGCAGTCACCCAATCAAAATAGACCAAAACCTCTGCTTGGCTAGACCGTCTCAGCGGATTGGTACAATACGCCGGTGCTACTTACTTCGGCCCTCAACAATACGTCGATGATGGAAAGTCTCAGGTTGTCACAGAAGCCGCCTGCGAATACGAGAACAAATGTACCCTCGACCAAAAGGCCGGAAAAGCCATCCTCTTCCGTTCCCTCGCCGTTGCATTGGGCTATAACGACTTGGATATGTTGTTGAATGTCCAGATGACCAACTCTGCCAGAGCAGCTGCCAAGTCTTGCAGCGCGGATGGTGACTGTGGATTCAAATGGAGCGATTTAGAGTATGATTCTACCAAGGGAACTGGCTTTGGTGAAAAGATGGGTGCTATCGAGAGTTTCCTTGCTGTGGTCCGACAGACTGAATCTAAGCCTGTGAAGGGGGTTTTCCAACCCCAGGAACAAACCGAAGGCCCCTCAACCACTGATACTTCGGCCCCCCAGGCTGGCGAGACTTCTGCACCCCCAGAGGCCTCCAAGACACCTAGCTCCGGGTCTAGACTGGCAGTCAGTGGTGTTTTGGGTGGTGCGGTCCTTGCTTCCCTCTTGCATATGCTTTTGTAAATGCCTGTGGTGGATTCTGGTCGGTGGGCTCAGGGTAAACTTAAGTTGCCCCCTCTTGTTTTCATTTGTCACTTTTTATATTTTGATAGTAGTCCCTTGAGCGGGTGGAGGCAAGAAAGTAAGATAGGAGGGGCCTTGAGGTTTTTTTTGAGGGTTTTAATTGTTGTCTGTCCTCTATTCATTCTCGTTTGATAAGCATTTACATTGGCATTAGCATATTGTATAGTTTTCGAGCATAACCTTTTTAACTGGAGCATTATTTGCAAAAGTAGTTGTTCCCTGGCGTTGAGAAAAAGAATAATATCCTGTTAACTTTTAAATTTACGACGAAACTACCTATGGTGGCGATCCTGGAATACTGTTTGGTGGTGTGAAATATCTGGCAACTCAAGTAGTAACCATTGCATTAATGGAACCCTAGCCTCATATCTAGATTAAGGTGGCTAGATATAATGGAACCCAGAATCAAGAACGAGACCAACTAATCGACAACCGATGGAGTAAAGCAGTCTTGGCACTAGACAACTTGCATTAGGAGTGAAGCCTTCTAGTACTGCTAGGAATTAGCTACCTAGTCTCGGTGACCCTTATTGTGTTGAGGAATTACCCAACACAGAGCCCTCTGAAATACCACGCTTTGAATTGTCCATAATATTGCATCGAGAATGACGGACGGTATGAACTGGTGTCGTAAGTATGGACTGGACTTCCATCTTTTAAAACTCCTTAAAAGATTCTACATTTGTATAGAAATTCGAAACCGGATCATGATCTAGACTCCATCCGTAAACTAATACAACGTATAGACGCCAACCCTATCACGGCTTTCCTCAGCCGGCATCTTCTAAAATCCAATGACAAAATGATATATCGATATTTATTGTATTTACACAGTAACAGATTTGAAACAGGTCGTAATCATACCCAACTAGTTTTTGAAGCCTTTACGAAGGGTATGGAGGAAATGATTTACTCCGAATGCCAACATGAGTTTGACATCATGCGGTGTTCATGTACATACATATGTATGCCTCGTTACCAGGTTTTATTCAACAGCTAGAAGTGGACAATCGAAGATCTCAACCATCATGTTCAGATTTTAATGAGCTGTTTGAATATTGCCCTTAGCTTTAATTAATCCTACCTAATATACTAGCTAAGCGGTCAAAATCCCGGAAATATCTGGTCTCGTTCCCGGGAAGTATCTGGGATTCGTAGGTCTTAAGTTGGACTCCAAGTGTAATGTAATAGCAATAATTTGTTTGGATAGAATCTTTGGGATTCTTATAGCTTGATTAATTGATTTTGCAATCTTAGGGCTGTTTATATGTACTGCAAGCAAAAGATAAGAGCAATAAGAATTATTGAAAGACATATGGTACCCCGGTTTTGGTTGAACCAAGTTCGCGTACTCCTAATTATCTAGTTTCTTTCCTACAAGGACAATCCTTAGGAATCCACAAAACCCCTTTTATTGGGGTAACACCATCGGAGTCAAGACACTCTTTACAAAAAGCAGCGTCGTATATGTCTGTGTATTCGGCGACTGGTGGTGCGGTTTCTAAAGCTGGGGTAGTTACTGCTGTATTATTCGCAGTAGTATACGTTGTTTCCTGCATCCTTTCACGTTCACATACTGTTATCGTTTGGGTAGCTACCCCAGTGATGCTCTCAAGAGTCTCTGTGGTTACCGCCCGTTTCAATATCACACACATTTGCCTTGGTAGAAAAACTGTGACTGTGACTGTAGCTACCTTAGCCCCGCTTCCGTTATTTCCATCTCCTCCCTCATTGTCCCTCTCCGGCTCCTCCTCCGTAAGTAGACTTAGGCCATTATAAACAACATTTGGAAAGACTCTATTGTCCCTGTTATGGTTTGTTTCACGGCGTCTTGAGTATGCAAGCTTATATACTCGCTCTATTGCTTCTGGTATTGTATAATCCCTAGCGGATATTAGGGTTGCCAGTACTCCAGTAATAGCAGCAGCAGCTATATCGATTAAGACCAGTTAGCGAAATGTTCGTAGCTTCAAGTGCTTCCGCTACTTGGGTCGGGGCGAGGCGTCAGCCACTCTTGAGTTGATTCAAGATATGCCTAACTTGGAGAGTTAGCGCTTACCAAGAGGAGTACTGTTGGCCTTGATATATTTTTTCCCGCCCCATGATGTACCTCCATCTGGAACCGCAACGCTGATATTCACAGAAGGAGCGAAAATACGAACGAAGTCTGAATATCGAGATACAAGCCCACCATCCTCTGGGTGTGTACCGCCTGTCACAATGAGATTGGGGAATTTTTGATTGTCCCTTCCAAAAATACTTGGATATGAGGTAATAGGCTCTACCTAACTATTCCATCAGTAACATTATCTTATTCTATCGTCACTCTGCAACAATATAATTTCAAGGGTACATATGAATATCATGGGTGTGTGTGTGTATATACATACCCTGAAAATCTCTCCCGGAGCCGGTGCTTTGGTAACGGAAAAGTGGTTACCATCAGAGGTGACAACAGCGACGTTGGGCATTTCACTAAGCTCTTGAATGAGTTGGCTTAGACGTCTGGCATGAAATCCAAACGGTGTCGATCCCCTTTCAAATGTGTAGTCTGTTGCTATTAGGATGATGAACTTTGGCGCCTCTCTTTTTGAGACGTCGAATTTCGCGGACTTCCTTTTAATATCGAAAAGGACCTTGGGAAGGACGTTGAAAATGTGATCAGTGTCAGGCTCGAGGCCTGAGAAACGATCGGAAGTCTTCACGAGGATCGGTTTAACACCCCTCGCGACCCCGAATTCTTTTCCAAGTAGTTTACTCAAGACTGCTGTGCCCCGTAGAAGTGGGATGGTTTCTTCATCCACAGGATTAGGTATGAAAGGCGGATTTCGGATATTGATCCAACTGGGAAGCCCATCTTTCTCATCCGCGAAAATATGATCTCGGGACTCACCCCAAGATACGTGCTTAAAATCCTGTAATATAGACGCATGGCGCTGTTAGTACCTAAGGGTTATGAAGATTATATATCAAATTCAACCTTAGTTTTCTCACATGTGTGTGCGCACATACAAATACCGACGCTCTAACTGAAAAGCGGCGCCCAGGAAATAGTGTTCGCAAATTGGACCAACCTGATGATGAATCGCGAATGCGTGGTCAATAACGTAAACTGTTACACCTTTGCCCTGTGCTGCCGTGGTATAATATACACACGGGTCTGTGAGTGGGTATCCTTCGTGTTGGGATATGATGCAATTCTCTGGGACATCCAGCCAGGTCTTGATCTCAACCCCATTTTTTATTGATCGTTTCGACTTTGTACGCTCAGCCCGATATCTTAAGTTGCTTCCTGCGCCTTGAACTTCAAAGGAAGTAGAATTCTGAAAACTTATGTTGTTTTTTGGCTTAGCAGGACTTAAAAGGTATTTTTTGGATTCTGCTATTCCGCCATTCCAGGGCTGGGCGTCTTGGATCTTGATGAAGTTAACAATGAGGTTGGTCTATGTGTATACGTCTATAGGTTCGTATGATAAGGTATTTCTCCGAACATACTGCGGTGCTCCATCGTATTTGGACTTCTTCAGCTACTCTATCCACGATTTCAGCGAGTGCCCCTTAGTGCTTTGACCTGAAGCGCTTAAGCAAGACTTAAGGGACTAGCTGAACACTTACTCGCTAGAACATCTCAAGAGAAATTTCGAGGCGTCTTCTGTGTGGTTCAAAACCCACTCCCTTTGTGATAAATGTTGACCCGATTTCAATGCAGGGCGTTGACCGATATAGTTGGATATTCCATTCAGAACTTTTACCTTTTCAGCGCTAGATCTTGTTGTAAATATCCACCAGCGCGAGTTTTCAGTAGCGCTTCCCCCTTGCGGCTGTACATCTCGACTAGAAACAAGTCCGGTATAGGTCTCGACCGTCGAACGATAAAATGCTACTAAAGTGTAGAACAAGAGTGCTAGTGTTATCAACGACAAAGAGCCAAGCTTAACGTTGGAGAAGAACATCGGAGGGACACTGGGCGCTTATAACCGTGTATGAAGGTATCTTAATCTATAGAGCTCGAGCGTAAACGAGTAAAAATGTCTCTATTTATGTATTATAGTAATACATGTACAGGGAGCGCATGGTCGACGAGTTTATGACACATATGCATATATGACGATAGTAGAATATTCAGAATCTTGAAGATGTTCCATACTAAACTACGTATGCCTTCGTGAATTCCCATTATGATATTGATATATATGAAGCTGGCGCTCCTAATATATCGGCAAATATTGTTAACAAGTATTTGAAGGCAGAAGTTAATTGTAGCATGAGCTCGGTGGGAAATGCGGGCGATTTAGTGAATATAACATTCCTTGTTCAACAAACTAGCTCCCTAGACCTGACATATCCCGGTTACAACTTTGAAACTAAAGATTTGAATTTCTAGAATCTGGAAAGTTGGGCCAATAGAGATCCTTTGTCAGACCATGTTGGCTCCGGCTTCGGGTTTGAACAGGTCAAGCGCCAGGCTCCGGATTTTAGATAAGCTGGAATGCATCTGAATTTCGAATTCCTTTATTTTATTTCGTGGTTATTACAATATTAATTCCTGTGCGCCAAACTTAGATATCTGGGTCAGAGTAGGAGCGGTAAAGTACTTCCAATTGGAGAATAACTTCTAGAATGGTTAAATCATCTAACTCATACAATTAGAATATTGAATATTTCGAAGTCGGTCAGGTAAGTGGCTGGCCCTGGTTGCAAAAAGTGGCACACATGGATCCAACAATTGACGCCAACTTGACATGTATCAATGAAACTAAGGCCGGGAAACTTGAAACCAAGCAAATTTTGACCTTGAGGGGAAATTAAAAATGATAGTTACCCCCAAGTTTTCATATTTGTCATCGATATTGATTCTAGAGCTTTATATTGACCTGGGCTCGAGCCCGCATCCAATATCCTTCTCATACACCGCTATTGTTTACTTCTAGTCGTTAGGTTGGGCACGTACCCGTTCTTCGCATTCGTCGTTTCATGAATTCGAAAACCTGTATCCCTGCGCATGTTGGCCTTAGGGCTAAATCGAAGGGACACGCAGAAAATTTGAAATCAAAAGGTTGGAGCAGACCCTGATATCTAGAAATCCGAGACCTTTCAGAATGTAGTTCAATTGAAACGTAAGGGTGGATTGTAGATAGATTGATCGAAACTAAGTACTAATACAATATTACATCCGAACTCTAGTCGGTTAAATAATTAATTGGTGGCAAAAATTGAAAAGAGAAACGATATGTTCTATCTACAAAAACTAAACCGAGAGAATTTAAAAGGTTACCAAGATCAGTGGTATTTAGAGCTTGTTGAGTAGTTGAAGCTTTGAGTCTAACTAAAATAAAATACATATCCTGTATTGGCTTAGGTACCCCTCGGTGCGGTTCATTTATCTCTCAGCTACACCGATTGAGTTGCCAGAATCTGGGCATGGACAATCTCCTGGTAGCCAGACGACATGGTGGACAGGTTGCCCACCATTGCTTTCGGTACAAGCTCTACAGAATTCAGAGTTATATTCCCACTCATCCCACCCTGCGCGAGATTCCCCAGGAACATTCATCTTGGCGCTATTGGTGGGATCTGCCCACACGCCGTTGTAAATAACGCGTCTGTGAAGGTCTGTTTTCCCACGTCGATACGAGAATTTAAGGAGCTCTGATACTGCTTCTCGAGCTCCTACCTTCCCTTTTGACATGAACATGGCAAGCACCCCTGCTACAGCTGGTGCCGCTATGAACCCGCATCAACGTTAGCAATCGCATGTAGTGATAGAAACGTTTAAATTAACAGAATCGATATAAGCTCAAAGCTGATGGACTTCAATAAAGGAAGATTGAACAAACCTAGGGGAGTCCCGCTTAAAGTCGTATAAAGGTTCGGTGGTCTAGCCCCTACTTTGATATCGACAGCGGGTGCATAAATTTTAACCCAGTCCTCAGCATCTTCAACAACTTGATAGGATGCATCTACGCCTCCCACTACTAAAAGCCTGGGATAATCCCTTGGCTGTTTACCCAGAATACTTGGGTAGGAGTAAGTTATTTTCTGACCATGCTCCTAGAGGGATTAGAAAAGTTAGAACCTTTGAATCACTTCCATGGCTTAAAAATGACCATATATTGATTATAGAGCCATCCCTAGGACCTTGTGTTTGTATTTTATTTGCAAAGAGGATATCAGAGAGCGTACCGGAATTTCCTGAGGTACTGCACCCGCCACATAAACAACGTTATCTAAGCTTGAGAGCCGTTTGAGTGCATGCTCGTAAGCTATTTGAAAAACGGGGTCTCTACCGTGGATGGTAGACTCGGTTGTATGTAAAGTGTCGAGGATTATAAAATTTTCCTTGGGGTCTTTCCTTGACTTGAAGAGAACATCGATGTAAAGATTCATCAGTCCCTGGATCATTCTTACAAAGTTGAGATTTCCATCGCCATCTGTGACTTTGACGATGACTGGCGTAATCTTTTTTGAAACTCCGTATTGTAGCCCACAAAGCTTGCTGAGGACTGCGGTCCCAAGGCCGAAGCTTATTCTTTCGGGATCAGGCCAGTCTTCTCTTTTATGATTATTCTTTAAATCTGAAAATATCCACTGTACAGATTTACGTTTTATATGTTTGAATTCCTATCATAGAAGTTTAGTATAGTTCTAAATAGTATAATCTCTACAAAGTCTAAGATATTTATTTTTGCATAGGAATGTAAATATTAAAGCCGTATAATCTATAAAACTTAAGTACTTACATCGTGATCTAGATTTGCACCGAACCCAACTACATAGACAGTAACTCCCAAGCCTTGACTCTCATCGGTGGTGTAATCACATGGCCATACATATGGGTCACCCATAGTTGGTGATCTCGGATCCTGAGATAATGCGCACAGTTCTGGCCGGGCCTGTCGAGCTTCTAATGCGCGCTTGATACGTGAGGGCTTAATTTTCTCTTCTGTGACTTGTTCATCAGTCTGGATGAGGCCAGTGTCGACAGGTAAGTCGAATTTCTTTAACGGCTCTACACTCAATATCTTTATGAAAATTTATTAGTTCACATTAATATTTCAGCTGGGAACCTGGAGTCTTGCCGTTTGACCCCATTTTGCTTTTATTTCCTTTGCTTCTTCTGCATTCGCTTCTGCATAGAACCATAAGACGCTGCCATCGACATCTAGAACCTTATTGTCCTTTAAACTCGTTGCGTCAGATCCCAATTTAGAAACAACATATTTGTCGATATCTGTGAAAGCCGGGTCCTTCCCATGCCCAGGGTTTACAGTGAAGACCCAAAGCTCTTCAGAGGACTTGGTATCGGTATCCGGTGCACGTTCTTTGAGAACGTGGGAATTGTAATCAACTCTATAATCTCTGCTACCGGGAGGACTAAGTGACAAGGTCACGGTGCAAAATATGCTGATTGTCAGTAGTATTTGACGGCGCATCGTCCAAATGTTGCTCAACATTTTAGGAATCTAGCAAATTGTAATTTTAAGCGGTTATATGCAAATATCAAGATTCGTAGTGAAAAACCCTATTGATTTTCGGGCTCTCTGGACCATTGGCAGTTTAAGTACTGGCTACGCTGAGGTGCCGAATAAATTCTAGTAACGATATCGACGGTAGATATCCTTTGCATTTGTGGCTATCGTCGGTACGTTTCAAGATACTCTTGAGGCGCGGGGGCAGACTTTTCATACATATCTAGCTATATACATGGATACATTTACATGGTGCGTAAACTCTAATCTGGAACTCTTGTAGATGCCTACAAATATATTATCTGTACTGTTGCTGCCTTTAGTGCCGCGATGTCCAACACTACTGACTGCGCCAGACGAACACAATCTAGCTCTGAAGTAAGGATCCTCCCATAGAATCTCCGCCCTTCCTATCATCGATAAAAGAAGAGAAGAAACTGTCTCCGTCAAAACATATATACTTATATATTATATCAATAGAGGGAACTAAGTCTACGCGGAATTAACTCTATCATTGATGTTACTCGAGAGCTGTTGAATTAATTTACACCTGGCGCGAAATTCAACCCGCGAGCCTCTTGATACGTACATGTGCATACCTCATCGACGTCGATCGTGTTATAACTATTGATATGCGTGTATGAAAGGTAAAGGAAGCCAGGATGGCCGATCCACTATATAGTTATATGACCAGATGAGACACGCGAATCCTGTCGATTAGGCTCAGTAGGATTTGTCCCTGCAAATTCGAGAGTGGCAAGTTATCTCAATGTCTGTTTTGTGAAGGTAGAAATCAAGCTTGTTCATGCGACTGCTTGAGGCTCTGCAAGTTGCAAGCTACAATGCTTCACGTTGGCTTAGTACCGATACCCCGACCAATGCGGCAAGGCTAGCCAAGTATACTAAGTGATCTTCTAGATCTGGGTACAAGACAAGTTAGTGACCATTATAGGCATGAACGCCAACCTTTGTAAGGGCAGTTCAGCAGCCTCGCGGGCTCATCTAGTCTTGAAAAAGCTAGTGCTATAGCTATAGTGGCGCAGATAGGAAACGTTCAAAACTGCCTCGTTGGTAGCCCGCGTATTGCAGGGATATGTCAACTATGACGGAACCGTCAATTCATTAGCCGAATGAAACACGAGGCTGCGGATTGGACCAGGTTCGTGCTATAGAGGGGTTCATTCCGGACCTAATTGGTTACAAACTTGCCGACGGTGTTGATCATTTAGGTGAAAAACATGGCGCGGCCATTGCGCATATAAGTTAGGTTGTTCGATGTTTTCCTTGATTTATACGATCTGTATTCTGGATACAGGAATATAAAGTACCAGTTCAAGCTGTGAGCTCACCAACTTTAAGTTTCGCCGCGCCGCAAACCCAATAAATCGAAAATTTTCCACAGGATGCCGTCGATGTCTAGATCATCAGGGAAGCAACCGATTTCAAACACGGCCTCTTGGGATGGCGAAGGTTCATCAAGTGCTGCTAGCTCCTCGCAAGAAGGCACGGCAAACAGTAATTCAAAGGCCAGCGTTTTCTTAGCAGCAGCGCCGCGGTTGTCTCTTCAGGAAGAAGATGACTCCTTACTGCCCCCTTCATACGACGACGCCAACAGTATCCAGTCGGCGATTCTGCCAGCCCCATCCACTACGCCGCAAGAACATCTCGGGGTTGGAATCGAGGACGCTGTTGAGTTTGAGGTTTGTGACATGTGCGCAGCAGCCTTGTTGTAATAACACCAACAACACGAAACTCTAACGAATGGTTCGAAATGTAGTACGCCTTCCAGATAGCGCGGTCCCATGAAGAGCTGGCAACGAGTGTCGTCCGCCATCCAGGCTCGAAAACCACGGTTCTTGCAATCCAGCGGCTAGCATTAGGCTCTCATAGACCTAGTTTACAGGCTATCACAACTTTCAAACTGAATGCGGTTCCTCTCGCTGCTAACCAGCTGGAGGTGACTGCGAAAGCAAACTCTGAAATGTCCATAAGAAGTATAAAAATTGGGATGCTCGATATCGCCGAGGATGACCCGGATATCCAATGCGGAGTGATAGATTGGTCGGCGGGAGGTTTCGGTGTGAGTGACTACAACTAGATCATCGAACTTATATATTTAGCATCTCTGTTAATTAATACTACTATGATGTGGTGATAGGCTTCGGCAGCTCTTAGGGCAGATTTCCCGGACGTTTTCTTTGAAAGGCCTTATTCTCTACCACCAGATATTTTGATGTTCCTAAATGCCTTTGCGTTCCGGCCTAATACCCCTCGTAGGGTTAGGGCGTCGACGATAGGTTGGTTTTCAATCTATACCCATCTAACAAAATTGAAAAGATAAGTACTTATTTCTACATATTTGGTGCAAATATCTAGGAGTCGGACAGCAAGGGTTCCACCCAAAATTCACTACGGGTAGCAATCCCGTGGTTGATGCGAAGGCGACTTGGGTCGCAATCCCGAAAGACTCCATGAGGTTTGATTGTGGTACTTTCGAGGTTACTTCGAAGGCTGGACCTGCAACATCTGGGTCCGCTATCACAGGAACTGTAAACTTCACAAAGTGGAAGTTTCCAAAAAAGCAACCCCCAAAGGTGTTTATCGGATTGACAGGGTTTGATCGGGATTTCTCACGTCCATTTAGGTACTCAGCAGCCGTCACCGGGATATCGCATGAGGGATTCAGCTGGACAGTGAGAAACTGGGACGAATCTACCGTATCTTTCGCTTGGGGTGCCGTGATATCCTGGATTGCAACTGCAGACACTGTTGTCACGGTCCGATAAACTGCTTCTATACTTTAAAGATTTGATGGACTAACTTACCAAAAAATCTCTGTATGTGTCGGTTTAAAATTCGTGGTTTAGATACTTAGGTCTCCTTTATGCGCTGGTTGATGCGGACCAGTGTTATGGTATTTTGGAGTCTCGCTAGGACTATATCGTTTTCCCTCTTCTTCTATACGCGGATTATTGTAGTTAATGATTCTATCACGAGTAAAAGAGGGTTTCGAAGGAAGAAGCAAATTCTGAAGTACTATTAGTAGGCAATATTAATAAATCAATATTTTGCTCATCGTGGTCGCTTCAGTGTAACTATACACTTAGGTAGTCGGAAGGTTTAAGATTTATAAGTTCTGACAGCTGCATCTAGCAAGGTTTATGCTAGTTAGACTAGCGACTAGACGAAGGGAGAGATAGGATCTTTATAATCTAGAGAACCTGTACAACTGTGCTATATTTTACCTACGAAGCGCCGTCGCATTCGAACATCTAAACCAGTATCCCAGTATGAGGCACGCCAGACTGCATACTGGGAATCGCGCCATTGTCAGCTACAAAGAAGTTCTAGTTTATGAGGCCAAGGTAGGTAACGTTAACTTTTCTATTTAAAGTTACTGTGCATGATAATAAAACACAAAACCAATGTATTTCACGTGCCTGTGAAAGCTGCTACTTTCTTGGAGAGCCATAAAGGCCCAAGCCCGAATATAAGACATGCAATATATTAATGCACATGTATGACGTTTATAAATTTAGTTCTTGAAATTATGCTGTAAGTCGCACTTTTCAATAATCGGTAATATAGCACCCCTGATATCAAGTGTTTGTAGTGGAGAAGCTTGGCCTGTTCCTGAATTGAAACTATGGAGGTAAGAACTTTGTTAGATTAAACTACACGATTCTGCCAGCTATCAATATATGCAATATACAATTTGTTTTTTGTCAAGATATCAAACTGCACCTTTCATGATAACGGAGGCCTAGTATCTACGGATCCCCGAAGTCGTTTACATTTGTCTCTCGATCTTGGATTTCTGGATCCATGGGTGCGTCGCATCAATTCATTGCTAACGGAAACTATTCTATCGTCGAACTCTATTATATACCTGGGTCTGCTTAGCCAGGTGCTCTTTTCCTTTCAATCAATCTTACCAAAGCTATGTGATTGTATTACATATTTCCCGGACTAGTACTTTCACAGAACTTTTCTCGGTGGTATTTTGGTAGAGTCACCCGGTATTTGAAAAGCCGACTGGTTTTATATGCCTCAATTAAGGTTTATGATCCCTGGTGTAAGCTTATAAGGGTTAAGTAGATTGATTAGGTAGAAATACATTATATGGCCAACATTATATATACTATATATCTGCTAATAAACCTTGAAATTCAGTTTCTTAAGACTCTTGCTCGAGCATTAAGACTAACATGGGGATGTTTATCACTGTTCCATAGATCCAACAACATATTAATTTTAATCAATGGCGGCTTGAAATTATCACTTTCCCTCATACTCATGTATTCTTGGATAGAAGACCTTGAATTCAAACAAAGCTCGAACGCATGCTTTGGCAACTGCACGATACAATACTGGCCCTCATGGAGGAATTAATCATAGCTAGTATGCTCTGTGTTATGGAATTATGTATGATCGCCCCTAGTCCAAACGTCCAGATGGGCCTTGCTTCCAACTGGCTAGGTCGTTTCAAATTCGGGCTTGTTAGTAAGTCTGCTTCCTAGTACAATGTTGGAGCAAATCAAACTCGTTAACGTTGACAATCCATAGACCTGACTTGGATCGTATACGATCGTACCGGCCAAGGGTAAAAGTTTGGCCATGGTGTAGATTTAGTTTTGTCGTCGCACGTTTCTCTAAAGAGAGGCCTAGAAATGCTTTAAAGCCTCAAGCACGATTGGTAGCCGGGCTTTATTACGTTACGAAGATGTACAAGGATCAAAAGTCACAACTGGAAAACTAGGCCTAAGAATCCTTTGGCATATTTAACAAGGGTAATCTAGATCCATGTCGCTGACAGACTCGCTAAATGTGTCAAACCAACGGAATAGTTGGTTACGTTGGTTCTTTTGCACATGAGCTCATGATAGAGCCGTCTTATGCCACTGTTGGACTTCATTTAATATTTGGCACGAACTTCGTGCCATATAACCATGGGCTTGCGTTAATTGCGTGAAACCCAACTGGTTACAAGCTCTACTTCGCCAAAGAAATTCGATATACGGGCGAAGGCGACGGACCGAATCAAAAGCCATTATAAAAGTCCTTAAGTCCCGCATGACAGCCAACTAGTTAGTCAACTTCACGCGGCACGATCCCGGCGAAGCTCCAGGGGCCGCTGCATCTAACATCAATTTGTTGGATGTATAGATCCTCAAATATTGTAGACGGCTTGAAGTTTCACCTCGCGCTAAGATGACTAGAACTAGCATCTCAAGCACTAGCATGTCATTTGATCATTGCATCGGAGTAAACCCAAAGCTCAAAATTTGACATCGGCCAAAGTATGCAAACGTAAGTAACGTATAAAAAATATTGCGAGTTTCAGGTGAATGCGAAGAGGTTCATATGCATGTTTTATAAGTAGGGCTCTCTGTATTGATGCTGGAAATTTCAGCAAGATTTGAAAATATTCCAGCTTTACCATAGTCCCAAAATCTTTAGTTTCTGCAATTTTATTTTGCATTAAAGATTCATTCTCATAGATCCAAGCTTGCTGTCAGTTTCCTTTATATCTTGAGACATATTTTTAACGTTCCTTCATGCAAGGCTAAACTTCCAGATTTCATAGTACTTCTTTCGAATTTCTAATTCAAATATTTTAACGGAAATGAAGTTCTTAAGCTTACCGCTGGTGGTTCATATTTGGGTTACCCTGACCGCGGCAGCCCCACCCGTATGAATAAGCTCCTTGAGCGCCCTCATTCACCAAACTGAAATTGGAGATGGTGTAAACTAACTACACAATTTGATACCATTATAGACTCCACGTTCGCCTCAAGACAAGAAAGACCCCGCAATTCTTGATTTTCAAGCCCTGCGAGACTTCGATAAACCGAAGGGTAGCACAAACCAGTACTACAACTGGTATGATAACATATTCGAGGACCACTGGGGGGATCGCCTTGATATAGGATACACTCAATTTGTTGAGGAACAACTTCGCAGGGGCTGGGAAGATACCGAAGTATATGTCAAAGGGGACTATTGCAAGGAAGAAGTCACACCCGTCGACCCCGACCCGGACTTTGCAAAGACTCCTTTGAACAGGATCATAGCGACACCAATGTTCTGCGATCGTGGAATCATGGTATTATTGCAGTATGATCCGGCCTTGGCGACACCAGCAGGTGCGAAGGAGAATAGGAGTGTTCCTTGCAGATCTTATGCGTTTAGAGCTTATGAGCTTGCTGCAGCAATCGATAACAAATATAAAAATGGCGATGGGGTCTTTGACCCAATGTTTAGAGGAAGAAAAGCGATTCCAGCCGCCCCGGACAGCTTAGCTGGCAGCGTTTATGAGGAGGTAGTTGCCTTCAAATGGCAGGATTTTGATGAAGTGAATATACGGGTAATTGGAAGAACCCGATGGAGTCAGGATCAAAGCGAATGGATCGTATTGGCAGTTCTGGAAAACAGTACACTCAACTGCCCGTTCCGGGTCGACTCTTTTATAGCCTCGCCCTAATCTATCTAGGAAAATATCAATCAATATTTGAGAGCCGGAGAACCCTTTTGTAAATAGCAGATATTGTATTATAGATTCGAGAAGTGGACGAGTTCTTACTCAGTATATATATAGTATATTTGCGAGGATATAACGTACGGAATATATGTTATACTTTGTATTTAAGTGGTGGGGAACATATGTAGCAGAAAGGTTTTATTTGAGCTTCTGGTATACATAGCATTTAATTCATTTGAATCAACGAGAGGACAGAAGAAAGGAAAACCAAAGTCTGTATATATAAACTTAAACAGCAGATTCTCATGCACAGTCGATGAAATTTCGAATTCAAAATCACACAATATGCCTTTTCTATCATTTACAGCTACGTCACATCCAGTTTTATATTCTAGACAGGATATCAGCAGCCGCGCAAGGGCAGATATTAAAATATTCTCCCAATACTAGTAGGTACGGAGTCCTTTTCTCTATCGGATTGCACACGGGCTAGTCCGTTAGTTTATATAGTTATAGATTAAGATGGAGAATTTTTAAGCTACGTTGAGGCATCAACTTGTCAGTGCCTTTCCTTACAGCCTGATCCTCGTAGTAAAAGTCTAGAACAATCATCGAGCAAAATATTGTGCATGTTGCTCGATTTTCATTGAGAATCTAATCGGCCTGTGGCAAATTTTCAGAGCCTATTCTAGTATCTCAGATGAGCAGCTATTTTTATACATGTATGACAAACTTCATTTTGCTCTAGAAAGCTTGTCTCGTAAACCAAGCTGCATGGCCCCGCGGGGCACGAGTCGAAAGGCCTTCACTAAGATAAGTATTTAAATAAGCTTCATGGCAGAGGCAGTGTTTCAAGACCGAGGGAGCGACTTTATGTTATTCGATCTCGTGAAATCACCTCATAAGACCGAGAGATTCGAGATAGGTACATGTTAGTCTATTTATTTCACAATACTAGGCCGGGCACATGATTATAACAATTAAATCAATTGAACAAGATCCCTGGAAGTTAGCTCCTGGATCTTCGTCAAGAGACAGAATCCTGCATTAAATTATAATGTTGGAATATACACTGAGATTCCATAACCGGCTAGTAACCCGTGTGCTATAGGCTACCGCGTGATATGACAACTACGTCAAAAACCTGGAGGAAAGTAGGAGAAACAGTCCCAGATCAATTCCGTTTACGCTGGGGAAAAACTGACCCGCAAAGACGCAGGCATCCTTATCGATGGATCGAAAGGGCCTCTCAGTATAGTACTTACGACAGTACCCCTCCAAGCACGAAATCAAATTTTGATCGAGCGGGTCTTCCCGTACTTATTTGATGTCGACATGTACGACCCAAACGTAGAGAATTTCAGCTTTGTCAGTTTTCGGTCAGCTTGTCGATAAGTTGGCTGAAGTTCCGCTAGGCAAACGGAGGTTGGTTTGCCGGTTGGATGTCAAGCTGGGGTCGGCAAAATCCATTTTTTGGCTTAGATTCCGTGCCGTGCTTTGACGTGTGGCGTCGAATTGTGTCAACATGATTGGTCGGCATATGCATGCCGTCAATCTCCACCTCACCACACTCCTGGGCCAGATCTGGAGTCGTCCAAACCCTCACTTTCCCGCGATGAGCATGGGATTTTCAGGGAAAAAAGGATTTGCCGCATGCTGCTAAGCTTCTGTCACAAATATTCTTTGGAATTGGCGTATTCTTATCGAACGTGGTTTCCCGCGTGAAACTGATATAAAGGAGAGGGTGTCCTGCTCCAACGTTATAACGTTAACATGCAGTTTTCGAATTGTCTACGAATGCCAGGCTGATACTGGGCCGTTAGAGGCCTTTTTCGGGACCTATTTAAACTCTTCTCGGACTCTTCATTTCAGCGCGTTCCATATATTATTTCCAAGATCCAACAGCAAAATGTTAGACTTGTTCTACCGCCGCCCGACTAGTACCTGTTCGAATGGGACTTTCGACAGTGCAACATCCTGCGAAAAGGGAATATGTCCCGAGATCGAGGGCATTCCAGCAAAACTATCATTCGATAGAGTTATAAGCGGTTATACATCAGCTGTAGGTTAATACTACACTTCATAAGAAACTTTTATTAAGTACTTTGTAAGGCTCTAGTGCTATGTGAACTGACTAGGTCTAGCCCTGTACCCTAGAGGATTTCAGCAGATATCTACGGTTCAGTAATATGAACGACCATGCGGACGCACTTCAGTTTTTTGTTTGGGTTAAGCGCTACAGTAGAAAATTCGAAACTAGCCTTACAAGTGCAGAGAAATCACTTTCGCCGCCTTGGGACAATATATCTCCGGTCATGAGCTTCGATTCTAGCTCACGAGGCTCATTCAATGACCCCACTTCGAATAACAACTCCAAGACCGATCTCTCACAAGTAGGCTTTGGGGATGACATTATTCTTGAACCATGTAAATACTCATGGTGTCTATAATAGGTTTGGATAGTTTTGGTAACTAATCATCTACATGGTCTAGTCACTATACAGCCTTTCCGCACAGAAGTAGACCGAGTCAGCTCGCTTTATCTTGTCCCGAATTCTCCTTTATTCTTACCACTTACTGCCAAAGAAAAAGCAGCCACCATAACCGCACTCAATCGAACCACGCACCCCTCCGCTTTCACGCCGGCTCTTATATCTATTGAACTTTCCCTCCGATCAACAGCTCACCCGTCCTTCATACGACATAGTTTATCAAATGCAACCCATACACGATTAAGTTTTATATCGGTCATTGCGTTCGCTTTAACCATTCTATCAATTTTCGCCCTCATAATTCTTACATTAAGTCGGTTGCCTAGGTGGTACCGTCTTACAACATATATATTTCTATTTCCAGGCCTAAATATAATAGCAAATGCTAGAAGAGGTTTATGTCTTCTCTTAGTTGTACTTGGGATAGCTAGGAATTTATCGCCCTGGGAGGTGTACGCTGTCGATGACAGGGAATCAGTTGAGCTTGGCAAGCCTGCTGGGTTTGTTGAGGGGCCCGGGGTCAGAGGAAGTGGAAAGAGTGAAGTTGGAGTCAGTATATTAGAGATAGATGCAGAACTCGAAGGAACGGTCAAAGATGAAGAAACAAGAATTCGTTGGTTTGTCAAAGAATATGACAATAGACCGATTCTATCTCGGGTATTTGAAAAGGTAAGAGACATTTCTTCCCAAAACAATATTCTTAAGAGACCCGCGGTTATGATATTAGCATGTTTACACTAACTGCCGAAATCTGATTGGGAATAGAGAGTACCCGTAAAAGATCCGGAAATTAGGCACCTCCAGCTTAGTATGATCGTTCAGAATGCGGTTATTTCTTTTGGTATCACGACGGCAATCGAAATAATATTTGTAGCATTACCCATAGGACATCTATTCTGACTGAATGAAGTACTTGCGATATCACGCTCCGTAAATTAGACAAGTATCAGTACTTTTCCCCAACGATACGCGGATACTAATTTAAATTTAACTGTAAATTATAGAAGAATTTATTCTATAAAACTCCTTAACTATCATAATGGTGGTATGTACATGTAGATGGGGATCGGTAATTACAAATCTTACAGGTATCGGGTTGTATAACTAGAAAGGTAGCTGAGAAAAAAGAAAATCGAGACGATATAATAACTTGTCCATATGAGGCTCCCCAGTACTAACATTCATGGAAGTTCCTTTCCAATATGATCGTTGCCTAGATAATGCTCACTCATACTTCTTTCCGGTTGTCTTTCCGGTATCGTTGATGGGAGGCTATGTTGCATTTCCAAGTCCCTACAAAAGTCATTATTCTTCAGCCCCCATCTTCTAATTTCTGATAAAGCTGGTTCTTTTTGGTTCCCGTTTGGTCTATTATCTCTTTCAATCATGCTTCTAATAGTAGCAAGCCTTCTAGACACTGGACTCTCTATTCCGGGTTCGGACTGGGCTTTCCCGTTAATCCCTAACATCGAGTTCTGTTGGCGGCCATGTACTAAAGACCCGTCAGGCGTTCGTCGACCGTTCAACGTTGGAATTTTCGAACAAAGCTCAACTATTCTTGTCCATGCTGGTTGACTCTGAACCCAGGTTGATAATTTGCTAAACCCCGGTTTGAGTGTCGGTAAACACGCTGCAACAATAGCTAAAGCGAGTTCGAGAAAGGAGCACGTCATGATCGGGACAATCGCCCAGGTTTTGTCTGAAGTTCCGTAGAAGTTGTGTATTGTGAAAAGGCGTGCTATTGAAGCTCCACATGCACTTTATGAAAACTAAGTCAATACACACGGGTTCCTGTATGCTCTAAGGGGGGAATCGCTTATCTTGGAGTGTTTCTTACAGTAATCCTAAGGAGAATATAGTCATAATCTCGATTTTCTTTTTAACAGCGACTTGGAGGTCTAGAATTTATGAGAAATCAGAATATCAGCGATATGATGACTATTTTCGCGCTACTTGCATACTCACTTCTTAACATCCGTACACAGCACCCCCAGATCCAGAAGTCGGTAACGATGTTGAATGTTGCAGAATAATATGCGAAAATGGTGTCGTTGATGCATGCATCGCTGTGAGATGCGTTTGGTAATGCATCCGGGTCCCATGCAGCAGATATCGGCCAACACTGGAGAATATTCGTGACGAGAAAGCTGATGCTGCCAGCGGAAATAACGGCTAAGGTGAAAATATAGAGTCTTGAGGGCTGGAGGCGATTATAATAAGTAATGATGGATGATTTGATAAAAAATAAGGCTACACAGTAGCCAACTTCCCATATATATACGGATTTAAAGAAATTAATTAGCTCCCTCCGATTTACTTCGAACATATGCTGGCCAGTTCCGTGGTTCCCTCCTTCAAGAAGCTCATTTATCAGCACTGAATTGTTCCTCGTAAAGAAAGTCTCTAGGTATGAGTAAGTACGTATGGCCTTCATGCTTACCGGTTACTGTTATTATGGAGAATGTTGCCGCGGCTACTACCGATACCCCAGAGAGTACCATAAATATATCGTCGATTCCAAAATAGTATATAACCCGAGTCCGGACGTATATTCGAGCCAGGATTGTAGGGACAACAAGACAGACTGCTACAATAGCGACGCCTAGTACATCTGCTCTTTGGTTCGCATTATCCGTGTCCGTTGTTTTTGGCGCCTCCATTCCGCGCAATACCTGAGACAAATCTCAGTACCTCACATCGGCGCGAGGTAGAGATATATAAACGAGCTAAAGCTTCAGAATGGCGCTTCTAAACGCATATACTAAATAATCAATTAATGCCTGGCAGCCTTAAATTCACGTGTTTAGGACTGTAGCTTGCCCCGATCAAGATGAAGTAAGATAATTTATAAAGCGTTTACGTAAGTTGATTAATCGGTTTGATATATATCGTGTTCAGTTGTAGTTTGAAGGTATCGATACAACGGCGCAGATGAAAGTGCGAGGCCGATAATTGCTGTCAAATTGATGCATAATGGATTCTACTCATTAGATGGAACAAATTTAGAGAGGACGTTGGTATTTCAACTTCTAGCGTCTATACATCAGACATGAGCGGGGCTCCCAGCAAATCTAGAACCACTTTGAGTATACCACAGGCAAATCAAGTTCATCCTTTCCGGAAAATACGCTGCTAGCATGTTGTCGAAAACTAATTGGTGACGCTTTCGGGCTGTGTTGAAGAATCCGTTTCCGGATCTGGCATACGGTTTTGAGCCAAAAAAAAAAAAAAAAAGCGTTATCGATCGAGGCTGCATAACTTGGGATTTAGCTTTGACAGGTGATATTGTATCAGATCTAGGGGCTCGTCAGCTGATATCAGGGTCCGCACTCAAATCTTACTCTGAAAAGCTACATTACATCGATACGATATCCGGATATCCGGTGGCTTTGAATGTTCTCAATTCGCCATTTGATAATTCGACATTATCTACAAATTTATTTATAAACTTGGTGCTTTACTGTAGAACAGTGCAAATCCACAATTCTAACTTTAATGGTTAATCCCTCGTGGGTGTGAATAAACAGCCAATCGTAAGTTTGATTCTTTGGGCAGCTGGGTGCCCGTGTTTCCAAAAAAAAAAAAAAAAAGCACAAACTTGAATTACAAGACGGTGATACGAATTGCGGGGTCAAGGACTGCTATGGCGGTCTTGGCATACAGTGATACTGGGACTGACGATAGTTTTGGTGCAACCTCGAGGGCAAAATATTGTGGGATCCGATGGGAGGGATGGACGTGGGCGCGGTAGTATTTGGTTTACGAGATAGGCTGGACGCCTGCACAATTAGAATTGGGCAACAGTTCGCCTTCAATTACAAGGCTTTGAATATCGAGCTCGAGCAATTTGGTTGGTTCCTGGTCTTGATCAATTGAGCCTCCTAACCCTGAAATGTAAACTTGATCGATAAATACAATATTTGCAAAATCAGCTCATGTAGGTACACTCCTAAGAACATAAAAGGAAATTCTCGTCCCATACATACCGATAAGCGACCCATGCCAGAGTGCCGCCGAAAAAAACGGAAAAGAAAGTTTAACACGTCAATTGAGGGTCCAACATGCCGTTAAACTCTATTGCGACATGCATCACCAGTTTTGAAATACCTCATGACCAGCGAACCAACTTGCAATGCATGTTGGATGCACAAGGAAACCTCTGAAGAGATAATACTCTAGCGTTCCACCTTTGACATCATGAAAAAGCATGTGTCTCTCGAGCTCTCGGGTATTTGCATTATTGGTGTTTCCAAGTGCTCTAATTGATTCTGCATAGCACCAGCTTCCCGAATCCATGATGCGGGGTGGCCAAACGCCAGATTTGCTTGGAAGAAAAGAGAACTAAGATATAAGAACTGCAGCACAGACTTCATCCAGAGTTTGTAGCCATATATGATCCAAGCTATAGCTCTTTAACCCATTATTCAATATATAAACCATATTATTGTTCATATTGTCTCTTCTAGTAGAGCGTAAAAATGGCTTTTTTGAGGTTCAAGGTCCAGAAAGAAGGAAGCGGATCAGCTGGAGTAGCAATCGCAATTGGCTTATTTGTTGCATTTGGGGGTATAAACTTGGATATCAAAGACCTGACCCCGCAGTAGATATTCTAATTCAAGCTGGAACATAGGAATTTTATTTGGATACGATACTGTAGCTATCCATGAGCTCAATGTTCAAATCATTGTCCATAGCATCGACCTAATTACTGACTATTTTTGTGACCTGGCAGGGCACCATCGGCGGGATCTTGGGGATGGACTATTGGATAAAGGAATTTGCCCGAGACAAAGACGAAAATGGGAATAAACTTATAAGTTCAGCTGACAAATCGCTGATCGTATCGATTCTGTCTGTTGGAACGTTTTTTGGAGCATTGTTATCCGCTCAAGTCGCAGACTTCTTTGGTAGGAAGCATGGGTTGATGATCTCTTCTGTAGTATTTACGGTATGCACTAGTATATCTAGGGGGTGCCCAGCAGTTGTGAAGTCTACTAACCCAAGATCTTTTTTCAGGTTGGAGTCATTTTTCAAACGGCCGCTACCGAAATAATAATTCTGGTTGTTGGGAGATTAATAGCTGGTTTGGGAGTTGGCCTTCTGAGGTATGTGTAAATCGCCGAAATTTGATGTCAAGCCCTATGGGGCACTACGCCGCGCTATGGGCCCTACAGTAATATTTTCTAATAGCTTGTGTTTAGTGCCCAAGTTGTACGTACTAGTCGATATCTCTGAGCATCTGAGTCGACATAAACAGATTTTTGGACTAATACCCTAGGCATCATATAGCCAATGTATCAATCCGAAACTAGTCCGAAATGGATTCGAGGGGTATCTATCACCCCGATCCCAGTTCTTACGATTTATATCATACAGGTTGCAGAACGTTTGCAGCTTTTTAATTAACTTCTAGCTATCTAGGCAATCATTGGTAGCTACCAACTAGCGATTACCATAGGGTTACTTCTAGCTTCATGTGCGAATCAAGGTAGGTTGCATAATGCAACATTATATATCATTATAGCTTCGTATATTTCGCTAGATGCGACATTTACAAAGCGGGGGGTTTATAAGCTGACTGTGCTATCATGCTCGTATCTTAGGGACCCACGAGCGGCAGGATACAGGTTCCTATCGAATACCCCTCTCGATACAATTTGTTTGGGCCCTTATACTTTTCTTTGGGATGATGCTGCTACCAGAGACTCCGAGGTTCCTGATTAAACGCAACCGCTTCGAGGACGCAGCAAAGTCTTTATCTACCCTCCGCCGATTGCCTCCTGACCACCCCGAGATTCTCGCGGAGCTCAATGAAATCAAGGCTAATCATGAATACGAAATGAGTATCGGACAAACATCTTACAAAGAACTACTTTCAAACCATAGTGGATTCCTGCGGAAACGGCTGCTGACCGGCGTCGGCATACAGATTTTCCAGCAGCTCAGTGGTGCTAACTTTATTTTCTACTATGGAACAACTTTTTTTCAATCCGCTGGAATAAAAAATTCATTCGTCGTGTCACTTATCACTAATTGTGTAAATGTCGTTTCAACTTTGCCAGGTCTTTGGCTCGTCGACAACTGGGGCCGGCGGAATTTGTTGTTATTTGGTGCTGCAGGAATGTTCATCTGTCAATTTATCGTGGTGCGTATATCATCCCTAAGTAACAGGAATTGGTCTAATGCAGAGTCGTCGATAGGCAATTGTTGGTACCGTCTCTCAGTCACAACCAGCACATAGTACCTTAGTCGCATTTGTTTGCATATATATCTTTTTCTTCGCATCATCATGGGTAAGTCTATGTAGTGGGAAGTACAGTCAATCTACAAAAGTCTTTTACACTGACACGAGAGCTCTAGGGGTATGTTGATAAAACTCAGACTACTTCAGGTTAAGGCTCTCTATAGACTAACCGACCTGGATATTTTACAGGCCTGTTGCCTGGGTAGTGGTAAGTTCAAATCCCCAAACATGACGTCAGAATATCATGTCCATAGATCCATAAATTTTTACTGATACTAACGCAATGCTGAGTGAAGACAGGAGAAATCTTCCCGTTAAAGGCAAGAGCAAAGGGTCTTTCCATAACGACAGCGGCAAATTGGCTTCTGAACTGGGCAATCGGGTAAGCTCAGTTGGATGATCTCCGAGTTCTGGCTTTTGTAAAGGTAAAAAGCGACTAATCAGACATAGTTACGCCACGCCGTACATGGTTGACAGGTATGCTTTAAGCACTTTGGTGTAAATTCAACTACTTTTCCTTCGGAATTAACTCTTTATTGATAACCTAGTGGCCCCGGTAACGCAAATCTCGGGGCGAAGGTATTCTTCGTATGGGGCTCATTTTGTGCCTTAAGCTTCGCGTTCGTATGGGCGTAAGTCGGATATCTCATTCAAAAATCTCCAGAATGCCACAACTAGCTAACCTGCGGCCCCAAATTATGTCAATAGTTTTATATACGAAACTAAAGGCTTTACTTTGGAACAAGTGGACGAAATTTATGCAAAGGTTCCTCATGCATGGAACTCTCCAGGGTTCGAACCTACAGTAAAGTTTATTGAGGTAGCGGAGGAAGTCCAACAGCAGCCATATGAGGGTGGGAGACGACCAACCTTGTCAGAAATTGAAGCTAGCGCTATCCGTCGAAAAAGTTCTGTCGGGTTACCTGAAAAAGATGAAAAGGTTGTTTAAAGTGAGGTCTAGTAACTTTTCCAGTAGTTCGCCTTGTGAAATTTCGACTATAAGGACTGGGCTACGGAATCAGCCATCCAGGGCGGCTTTGGAGTCATCCGAGTTACGAAATTCTTCAATCTAATACTTATGTTAGCATGTTTCTCATCCTTTTCCCTACTCTAGATTGTCCTAATTAAACTATTACTTTCTTAGTAGTCCTCACATTGGGCCTTTTTCGGGGGTTATATATATTTCATTCATAAGTATAAGTATACATCTATAATAGTAGCTGCGTAGTATTCCGTACCCTCCCACGGCTTCTTTTAGTAACGGCTCATCGAGTACCGGAATTGGTGCCGCCTGGGAAAACCCGATGCACGGTGGCCGTAAGCTAAAAGCTTTTTCATTTTGGCAATCTTGAGTTCAGTGAAATGTGGGCATGCTCGAATTAAGTCTTCTATCAGTAAAATTGTCGCAGCGTCGGTCTTCTCCCACTTTTGTTACAATTGGTTTTTTTTGCAAATTTGATGCATGTATACGTTCCGTACTTACCTGAGAGGAGCCTCTCAAATCTTGCAGAGAGGCAAATTGATTTTTTCCGCCGAAACATAAGCCGGGGCTCTTAAAAAATAAACAGTCCCTTCGAAATTTGAAAGTCGACGCATTGACTAGAATTAAATATTTACGTCGTTCTTTCAGACCTCAAACAACCACAGTCCACGGTCATATAAACTTGTGGCATCTTCAACAAACCTTCTGCCTTTGGGAATGATTGCCCCAGACGTTAGAGACGTCGCACAGGCCAAAATTATAATAATACAGCACTGGATTAATTTGAGAAGCTAAGTCGGATGTTAAGTGAAAGATCAACCAAAAAGAACCTTCAGAATATATATATATACGTACCACCGCATACAAAGAATAGAACAGACTTTTTACACGAGGAGAATCGTGAGCTCCCTTCAATAGGCACCCAATCAGTTGAAGTTCTAGCTTCTTGGCTGTCATTCAATCACTCAGGGAATTTCTCGACTAGCCTGGGCAGCTGGACTCTATAGCTAGGGACCCTAGCATATTCTTGATCTTGATTTACAGCATGATGTTACGCAAAAGCAGCAGGATTGTTGCATTTTTTGTGGCAACGCACCTTTCGCGAGAATTCGGAGTGTAACTAATGTACGAAACACTAACTACTTTTAAAGATAGCGATGATATAATTCGCTCCACTGGGTATCTTCTTAAATTAATATAGAGATCATATTGTCGAAAAGCTGTATTTCAATACAGATTCCTAGGAATCTTTTGCCTATATTCCGAATTGCGCTAATATTACATATATTCGAGCAGACCGAAACTTCTACAAAGCTCGAGGCGTGCTAATGTTTGCGACATAACGTTAGAATAAGCCAGGAGACCGAAAATCGGGTATATGATCGACATTGGTCACAACCACCGACGGATAAGAAGGATATTTTAACTAATCTGAACTTGTTGTAATTCTTTTCATATCGGCTTAGACCTTCCCTCTCAGGGAAAAATTACTGTCGCACTTTCGGGCCCGGCTGCATACTTTGAGCTCCAGCCGACCTGCATGCCTATCAGATGCGTGAATTATAAAGACGCACAACAGCATTAGCTTGCAGGGTTAATTTCGAGATGCGCCTCCTGGATTTAGCCAAGGGAATGCTGTCCTCGTTTCTGTTAGCTCTCGTCGATCCATTCCGGGCCCGAACTGACGAGTTTTCCCCGCATTTTGAATACTGGTGCATTAGAGAGCTAAATTCATTCCAACTACCGTATAGGAACTTACAATATTATACAATTGACTTTAGGCCTCTACTCCTCCTCCTCCTCCTCGCGAAAGGCTGAAAAAACCGTCGCGCACCCAGATATTGAAGATCCGGTTAATTAAGAAGAACGATAGTGCAATTCCCGATATGACCCTCTACGTTGCTAAAGAAATCGAAAGGTATTTGGAGACCTGCTTCCATCATTCCGTCTTTCCTATAGTATCGGAGATTTTTTCCACCTCGCCCCCTGCACAACCGTAGAGCTCCACCTACGACTGGCTAAGATTTTCCGTTCCTTACCTAAACTAAAAACAATTTGTTGGAACAAGGAATGATCACCACGGCCCTGCTTACTTAACGTTAGTGTAAAATTTCCACGGATATCATCTGTGTTACCATAACGAACGACAGCTGCGTATTTGCCTTCCGTGCGCAAGCTCTGCCACAGGATACCAAGCTAATACCTATTCTTAAAAAAATAGCCGTTCAACGTACTCAGCTGATACCTAGGTACCAGTTTTCCTTTTGCGATGTTAGCTGCTTCCCTGCTCTGGAATGATGCTTTTGATCACTCCTGTACACGCCAACGCTTATCACAGGCGTTGAAACCCCTTCTGCTCTTTAGTCTTTTATTCGGTCGATAAAAATCCCCTGACACACAGAGATCTACTGATACAAATATCCATTGGATCGTATTTAACTCATTGGTGAATAGGTCTGATGGAGCGCAACCTTATAATCGACCATATCAATATCATTAAATTTTATTAGCAGATACAGTTGATGTTAAAATGAGAGAAGTCTCTCAGGTTATCTATAGATCAGAGCCATTGCAGCTAAGAAGTCAAATAGTCACTTCCACATTATTAAAGTGACAAGATACATATGTATCGAGGCCTAGAGTCCACCCTTTCTAGCAATATGACCCCCTGGATATGATAGAACATACCGCCTCCGATACCCTATCTGCAACCAACATGATTCTACGTCACCCATAGCATAAAATATCTCGAACAATTGCTTCGCCCCCATCAGAACGGAGCTAGCTTAACCCTACATCTAAAGCCCGAGATAATTCAGGGTTCCTCTCCAGATCATTAGGTAAACCGGAGGCATCCCTAGATTCCGATGAATTTTATGTCTCATTGGTATGCATATGCGGCTCGCGGTCGGAGATAAAATTAATGGAAGATCTAAACGTTATACTAACATCAATTTTATGCTTCACCTATCGTCATATTCCGCGCGGATCCGTTCTAGCTATTTTGGTAAAACCATCAATAGCGCATGCGATACCTTCTCAGCCTATCGACCGTGATACATGCAGATCTGCAGAGCGAGGTTTTGAACCTCAGGCTCACCAAATCAACGTTATGGTGGAACTTCCCGCGAGGATACCGTCTATCATTTCCCATAAAAATATCTCCGTTCATCGAATACCCATCAGTAGATAGACATGACATAATAGAACCAAATATGTTGATATATTGATGGACGCCCAGAGGGCAGGACATCTATATAAAGCCCTATCTTCCACTCTTCTCAATTGCCCTTTTCTTAGCATCAGCACAAAATCAAAGAACCCGAGAAAAGGTAAGCTCCAACTACCACCCTTTATTAATGCGTTCATCCTGCTTATACCATAAAACCATTGAGTGCGTGGAATCAATCTAACTCTTAAATTGCTTTCCGTATAAATGCAGAATCCACAAACCCAAACATTATAAACTCCAAACTAATCCCCATCAAAATGCAACTCACCAAACTCACCTTCCTCCTCCCCCTCATCGCCTCGGTCTTAGCCATCGCCGTACCAGAGGCAGACCCAGGCACCCGTGTCACCGGCTCAAAAGAGGATGCAATCCTCCAAGCCAAACGCAACGATCTTGATAAACGCCAAAACTGCGTCCCTAATGGCTGCAAATGCAATCCTGTCCCACAAGGCCAATACTGCGGTTGGTGCTCCGCTGTAACCAACGCTGGCGCCGGTGGCAGTTGGTCCGATGTTTTCGAATGTAATCCTTCTGGTGGATGTTGTCGATACGGTCCACGGGCTAGCTGCAACAACTGGCCAAACTTCTCTCCATGTGGTTAAAGTCCACCTAGGTAGTTAAGGAAGTAGTGTAGCAGGATGTGGCAGATATGGAAGTTCAGGCATTAAAGAACGGCGGCCAAAAACAAAATTTTCTGGATAATATTTTTCAATCTTAAGATCACACTCGTTGTATTTTTTCAAGTTTCTTGATTGTAACAACCTTTAAGGGATTAAAATTACCCTTTCTCCAGCTATTCATGTATTTAGGTGGAGCACAAGCATGTTGGCCCGCACCAGACCAACAGGTCAGCAAATATGTCACTAGTTTACTATGTAGAAAGGGAATTAAGAATTCTTGATGCTCCAGCCCTTCCCCCAATAGTTATTCCGGATATTACCCAATATTTCCACGCTCTTTGATTAAGATTCTACCCTTAGTGTGGTATAATGCATTAATGCTGAAATCAAATCAGATAGTTCATAAAATTCGATTGATTTAGTAGCGCAAAGCTTGCGAAGATTGAATACAACGGCCTAGCTATAAATCCTCTCCTTTTTTTAGGTTTGTTTGAGAGAGACGAACACGCTTTTAAATATTGAAATAACAAGAGGTCCTAATAGCCCTGTTTTCTGGGCCTAAAAGCTATGGCCTACTAAGACAATCGAGGCCCTAAAGCTCGAATATTACAGCATTAATATTAGGGTCGAACCGAACCTAACAGCTAAAACCTAAAGCAGAATATCACAACGGTCCAAATAGCGGTGTAAAAGCTCAAGGCGAGCATGCGCGACTCAGTCCTAAGACATCAGCCCTATTCTTAGCAAGAGCACAAATGAATATACTAGAAGTACCGCGCCCCTCAAAATTCGAGCCTACAAGTCGATTTGCCCATGTATCCGTCTTATTCCATCGTTTTCTTCGTCCATGTGCATATGTGCCCACCATATAGAAATTCCAAGCAAGCCTGTAGAGTATCTTTACAAAGCGATAGCGCTCACGAGCCCACAATACAAAACGGCAATCAAATAAACAATTCCAATCCTCACCTACCAGAGCATGCTGACGTAAAATCAGCTGAAAACGCTCTATCAGGCGTTCTTGTAGACTCGAGGATCCAAAAATTTTGTGGCGTATACGTCTGCGGCGGGTGACCGCAACCAGGGCACCCGTGTTCTTGCAGACAAACTCCATTCTTTAAACAAGCAAGGAAAGAAGAAACTCGAAGATCGTGGCACGGACGTAGGTCCTAATCTCTGCTTACCTGATCCTAATCTTTCCATCTGATTCTCCCGCATCGATCAGAACTCCAATTCTCCAAGTCTGCAAGTCTCACTTTCAGACCAATAATCGTCTTTACGATACCAAATCGCTACCGAATTAGGCAGCCCACCTTTTTTTCTGATGAGGCTCACTCGTCGCTTTTTAGATGCAAATGTACTATCGATAAATTCCACGAATTCAGCCGTAAACCCACAAACCACGACAAACATGTGCATGTGAATCTACATATGAAGCCAAGGCGGCACGGGGCAGGGCAAACACCCCTCCTCAAAAATTCGTTAGTAATGCGACGACGCTAATCAACGGGATGACACCATAGATGAGCATCCCTCATCGCGGGCAGCCTCATGCATGGTCCCATTCCGTTTCAAGCTCCAGGCCTGAGAATGAGCCTCACCAAAAAAAAAAAAATTATTATTATTATTTATTTTAACAGCGCCCCGTAAATATACAACGTTCACACACTCATTTAATATTTGTAATGTTCGGTTGATAGCGATAGTGCTGAAACTTAGGACTCTGGGTACACTGCATGCGGCGGCTTTTTGGGTGTTCTAGCCTGACCTCGCCCCCCGCCTGATATTAGGCGTCGCTAAATAACTATCATCGTAAATACAATGACGATGTCTGTAATATTAATTATGGCGATTAGGATCTGTGGTTTGTAGCAGCCCTACCATGTTCTGTTGACTATGTTCTTCAGTTAGGCCTACAGTGTTCTCGGTTTAGGTCTGGGAGGCATATTTTGGAACAAACATTTTGGGTAGGTTGCTCGTCCTGACAAACTAAGGCTCATAGAGGCGTACACAGTCGCGCAGATCCTGTAGTGTCTTTCGATTTAGGTCTGCGCCGGCATGGTTTTATTCAAAGATATAGGCGTTAATTGTATATATAAAAAGTCTATCTTTCCATCTCAATAGCTCTATGATTCAAAGTCCGTCATACATTAAATATTTTATATAAATATCATCATCGTCTAACAGAGTGTTTTCCAACATTAATATTGGCAGCAAAACTACTTTCAGCACCGACTGCCAAACAACTTTTACATCAAACACCGATCATATTTAACATTTACAATATATATACACCCACGGCCAACATGGCAGTAGATACCAATCCTATCCCTCTTCCCCTACTACCTCCTCCCCTGAATAAAAAAATCCGTTTATCCGACTATCCAATCCATGGAATTTGCAAAATAAACCCAAAGACTCAAAAGCCCGCTTTATACTACATGACAATCTGCGCACCCAGACACAAAATCGGGTTCTGCATGGACTTATTAGACCGTCCTATCAAAACCTCTTTACTCCCATCATCAAAATTATCCAAAAAAACCTCTACCAATAATTTTAAATCCGGCTCAGACAACATTAATCTTAAAAACAACAATACAAGCAACATGGATCCTAAAGATGCCGCCGCCGCCGCCGTCTTATTAAACTTTTTCAAAAATAATATTCACCAAACTTTTACGAGAGATATAAATCCTCAAGCGGTATACGACAAACTAGTTGGTAGTTTGGATAAAAATTGTCTCTCGGATGATGATTTAGCAATAGTTAAGACATTGGCTGAGGAGGAAAGTTCGACGAATAGGCAGTTAGTGGGAGAGAAGATTAATGATTATATGTTTAATATTCTTGTGGAAAGTTCGTTTCCTGAGGAGGTTGCGAAGAGTGCGGTAGAATTGATGGTACCGCGGGTGGTGGATATATTCTTTCGAGAGGAAAATTAAGTGTACTTAACATAATACAAATATTATTTAATAAGGGGCCACAATGTATAGCCTATATGCAGCACATTCCCAGATCCAATAGGTCGACGTGCATGATTGTTAAATCTTCCTACTCCTGACCTAAATGAATTAGGCCGCCTGCGTCGACATCTCGCGAGTGGACCACCCGAGCCCAACTGTTGCATAAACTGCGTTGCGCCTTAGAGGCTTGGCAGCGGGCTAAAAATCTCAACCATCCCATTTCGCAGTTCGCAATCACATTCACCACCAAGGCCGATGAACGGCTCAAGCTCCTCATCATGACCTCCACCCGGATCTAAATGCCACTCCCTCTAACCACCATCGTAATCGCCGTTTTATAGGCTAGCATGGCGAACTTCAACCTCCCAGCTAGCACATTCCTCTACCAGTACCCTCCTTAACCTGCACTGGTCAATCGCTTCGCCTTAACCTCACTAGAACCCACCCCCCTTATACCCGACCAGTCGGTGTAAAGACCGGTATATCAATAAATAAAGAAAAAGAAAGAACGATGGACGTCCAAACCCTCCTAGCCTCTTGCTACGCCTCCATATTCTCCCGTCTAATCTGCTACCCTCTGGATACAATCGCAATCCAACATGCATCTTCAACCCGTCGTCCGATCTTCTCCGTCCCTCTCCGAACCTACTACCGAGGTCTCCTACCTTCCACCGTCCTCGTAACACCAGCTATATCCGTCTATCTCACAATATACCGACAATCCAAAGCGTCTTTGATCCCACATTTTGGCGATACGACAACTACATACCTCTTGGCCGGTACGACTGCCGAGCTGGCTAGTTCGTTCGTCTGGACTCCTCTTGAAGTTATTAAATCACGGTTGCAGATATCGAGCACATCGAAAGAAGGGAGTTTGAGTGAGAATTTGAAGGATATATGGCGTACAGAGGGTATTCGTGGATTCTATAGGGGTTATCTACTAGGATTGGTAGTATTTATCCCTTACAATGGGATATGGTGGACGGTCTATGAACATACAAAGAAGGCTGCACCAAGGGACTGGGCTATCTCATCACAAGCAGCGCTCGGTGGTTGTGTGGCAACCATGACGAGTGTATGCTGTTGTCATCCATTGGATTTGATAAAAACAAGATACCAGGTAGCTACTACGGCAACTGTCGGAAGGGTTGGAGGAGAGAGACTGGAAGATGCTAGAGGGATTACAAAAGTAGTACGGAATGTTTGGGGAGAGAAGAGGTTTGGATTGGGGTTTTATAAGGGACTTGGTGCTAGGTTGGTCTATGCGACGCCTAGCTCGTTGATCTCGATGGCGGTGTTTGAATATTTTAGTCCGGATAGGACGGCAGAGATGGCGTTAAGTGGTTCGTTACAGGATGGAGGATTGGAAGAAGAGAGGCTTTAGAGTGATGCATAATCTCCGTTAAGTACTTTCGATTATAGAATATAGAGCATGGAGTGCACGGTCATGTAAATAGAATGCCTTCATTGGATCTAACATATACCTATATAGGCGCTAGTTCAGTAGTCTTACTACATCATTTTAATATAGAGGCTATACTACTCATATGAAATATATAAAACTCCATCTTCAATCTATTCAGCATCAATTATCTATGAGATACCAAGTCACTCGAGACTATGTTATTTCGATTGCGGTTCTTCTCCAATGCCAAAGGCCTTCAATCGATTCCCTACAAATACATATTGCAGGTCAAAGAAATCAATTGCTAAACCCTCAACATACCCCTTCAATACACAGGATAGTAGTGACCCAGTGCTCCCTTCAGACAATCTAACAGATTAGCCATTGCAAAGCCATGATCAAACCCCATTCGTCACCAAAACATTCAAATCCGCCAGAACCTCAATAGCACCCTTCAACTCCCTCCAATCCTCAATACAATACTGCACCCCATACTTCTTCAAATCATTTCCCTTGACCTCTCTTTCATCCACTTCATAAGCCCCCAAATAACCAACAGTCTTAATCCCCGCCGCAACAGCACTTTTCACACCACTAATACTATCCTCAACCGCAATACACTCCTTTGGATCCTTCCCAAGCTTTCTACAAGCAAACTTATAGATTGCGGGGTCGGGCTTACTCGTAGGTACAGGCAAGGAGGTCATAGCCGAAAAGATAAGTTTCTCCTCAAAAAACTCCATCTGTCCCGCCTTCCTCAAAGCAGCCAGAACCCTGGGACCGGCCGAAGACGATACAACCGCAAACCCATATTTCCCGGTATCCCTCAATTCCTTCAATACCTCATTAGCACCATCGCAAGGTTTTGCTTTTTTCCCAAGCTCTCTGGTGATAGTTGTGACTTCTTGGTTTACGAGACATTCACGTTCTTCGGGTGATAATGTGAATTTATAGATTCCTTCTATTTGCCGAAGCATGCCCGCGAAGTTCTGACCCACGAATTCGGATTGGAGGGATCGACCTGTGTATTTTGTGGCCTTTGAGGGACACTTTTTGGAGAGTAAGTCGTTGATGAGTTCGGCGCAGACGTCGAAGGCGATTTCTTCGGAGCGAACGAGGGTATTGTCGCAATCGAAGAGGAGTTGGGTTATTGGTAACTAGTTTTTGATTGTTAGATACGAATTCAAATTTATGGCCTTGTGAATGTTGATTGAATAGGACACAATACTTACAGCAACATGCTTATCCACCGGAGCCTGCTTGCTTGGCCCGTCAACATCCATGATTTAACGAATGAAAATAGAAACAAGTATGGTTTATATAAAAGGGAGCGAGTATAGATAGATAGTCTCGTGAGGACCGACGCGACAACCAACTGAGCTATCCGTATACGAATGACTCTATACAACACATATATGCACATATGCCAATGCAGTCATGTAAAAGAAAGAGTTGTTATGTTCTCTTATAAGCTTTTACATCTCCCTCTCTTCCTCTGTTGCTAACTCGGATTCAGATCAGCCCCAGCTCGGTTCGGTTCAGTTCAGTATAAGAGCGTTTTCCGTCAACGGATCTTCACACATGCACACTTTTACTTTTGCGTGTATTGGCATTAACGTGGTTAGAAATGTGTTGGGTTATGACGTCACTTCACCGTATCAGACCATCTTCCTAGGCAACGTGATGAAAGACTCCGGATTCCGAGATCTATCCCGAGATTTACCCGGATGCGCGGTTCAATCCCCCCTTGGCTACCTTGACCACAGAGGGCACACATCTACATTCCATTGATATGGAGACGACCTCTCACAGGTCTGTTTGCAGTACCTACTTACTTATAATCCAACAGCTGACTACTACAACCCTTTAGTTTTATTAGATCTTCAACATTGCATTCTCCATCATATTATATTATATCCTTCGAGATCCACTCTCAGAACTCTTTCCCAATTGATTAACTCCCTAACACAAAAAAAAACAATACTTCCTGCGTATAGATGTTGTTATATATATAGGTAAGTAGGTAGGTATTTATTCAATCCCACCCCATATACAAATGCAATTGCTCCACTTCATTCTCCTCGGCTTCGATAATTCGTTCATCGTCGTATTCGTCGCCATCCGTGACTTTGATGAGGTACATTCCACTCTAGAAAATTTTAATCATTTTGTATTGATTAGACTAATAAACCCTTACTACTTCGATAGAAAGATTTGTTAATTTGGGGGAAGGCTTACAAAGAACCCTTCAACAACGCCAATCCCTTGCGAACCATTTGGTTCCGTATAGCCGACTACTGTGCCCTGCACGCTCCGGATTGTTAAACGAATTTTCATTCTATATAATATTCAGGGGGGAACAATAAACCTCCCCCCTGATTACTCTCAACGTTCGTTGAATGGATTTGAGTGACCTTACATTCTACAAAAAGTTAGAACAAATCGGTTACAAAAAGATAATCACATCACCTCAAACTTTTGGTGGTTGATAAAAGATAAAAGATAGTGATTTATTTACCTGGTAAACCATTGTGACGGCCGGGAAGCAGTTCAATCGAGTAAGCTCGAAGCTCGCCAAATGTGAACGGGAAAACTGGGGAACCGGTTATCGCGAGATTCCAATTGGGCGCGAGAAAAAGACAAAAATGATAAATTATATAAAAGGTAGTTATAACCACTCTTTCAAAAAGGGCTTTTCTACACTTTCAACCGTGTAGACATCTGAAAGATATGGTTTTTTTTTTGTTTAAATTTTTGAATTGTATTGAAGGGAAAACACGATCGAAGATTTAGGGGGAAGGTTTAAGTTCCTGATCACGAAATTTAAACCCATCGAAGGAAGCTTACCTTCCCTTAAATTTGCCCTCCCCAAGCTTCTTAAGTAGCTTAGGGTCAATGCACTACATAAAGAAGTCAGCCCCTTCCAGCCTCCCGACTGCAGACCCCAAGCTCTGAAGCTGTGTAAGTCAGTATGTAAAACCTGTCGCACTCGGCACTTTCCATTCCGCCTTCCGCCGCCATCGGTTACTCTTGCTGCCTTTTTTACGATAGTCATTGCACCCGCTTTTGGGTTCAGAAGCGAAATTTAATTGCGATTCTTTCTAGATTGATTGTTTAACAATGCGTTTTTGGACTAATATAATCCCGGATCGCGAGGGAGAAGATAATGATGCAATGTTGTATGGAATTTGAGGCGGACTTGAAAGGTGGTTTTCTCTCGCTTTCTTTTTTTTATGGTGTGGAGACGGGTATTTCTGCGGGAGACTTATGCAGTGGCCACGAGATTGGTTGGATGGACTTCATTGGTAGAATAGCCGTTTCTGGACGGGGTTTATTTGACCATGTTCCTGCAGTAGATGACTTACTATGTTGTTTTTCTCGTGACTTTAAATTTAATGTTTTGGTGTCAATTGATTTTTGTTCTACATACTCTCCAGAAATAATAATATTTTAATTACAGAGTCATGTAAAAGAACAAAAGATCGTTTGTTTGAAAAGGAAATAGTAGTCGTGGATCTGACGATATCTCAAGCAGCTGTCGATAAGAAATCCACAGAAACCCCCAGTCAGGTCTCACATTCACAGACCTCTGAAAATCTTAGAAAAAAAGAAAGAAAAGATTCCAAAGCAAGAAAATCCTGAAAAGGCGCCAAAATGCCCGAATCGAATCGAAAATGATAAAGAAAAAGTCCGTCCAAAGAATAAAAATCCCAACAGAAAATCCCGGTGAAAAAGAATGGGGGATACACTTGACCTTCAAACCCACACAATCAACAATCCAATAGAGTACTTTACTTTAGTACCCAAATACTCAGAGCTTCGCCAACTGCGCTCCCATTTTATGAAAATCATTGCCATGCTCCAAACTCCCCTTCATCCTCTCAACAACCTGATCAAAAGTATACGGACTAACCTCATCGAACGAGATCTCCGTCTCCTCCAAAGACTTCGCAGCCGTCTTCCTAGCTTTACTCTCCTTAACCTCCCCATTAACAGCATCTTTAATAAACCCGCTCCAAGTCTTAAAACACTTCGCAGTAACAGGAACCCAATCCATCAACTGCGCGAAACAATGCGGCATAGCTTCGTACTCTTCGAATTGAATAGTGACTCCTTGACTATGTAGGATCTTTGCAAAGAATTTACATTCATCTGCCAAAAGTTCTTGTCCGCACATAACCAACACCGGTGGGGAACCTGCCCATCCCTCGAATATCATGGGATTGACGAATGGGTGCAGGCGAAGCTTGTCTTCGACGTAAATAGCCTTTCGGGGTGGAGTCGGTGGCCAGATGTCGCATTTGGGGAAGATGGGACCGTCGGAGGGGTAGATGCTTGGAGAAGGGATGTAGTCGAACTCCTTGTTTGTAACTACGGATGGAAGACAGTGGGTTGTGTCTACCCATGGACTGTTGAGACCTATTCCTGCAGGCAAGGGTAGTGGAACCGATTGACCATTATGCGTGATACCGGATGGATGGAGTCTTTGAATGGTGAGGATCAAGGCAATCAAAGCGGCGGAAAGATTCCCACCTGCGCTGTCGCCACAGATGACAATGTTTTTGGGGTCGACCGGTGTATGCAAGGCACCTGGAGGTGGATACAAGAGGTAGAGGTATCCCATGAAACAATCCATTAATGCAGATGGGAATGGATGCTGTGGTGCAAGTCTATATCTGAATGAAAAGACTCGACCGTTGGTTTCCTTGGCGATCCTGGCACAAGTCGGACGATGTGTCGCCGGGTCCATCAAATACATGGCACCGCCGTGGATGTAATAGACAGTAATCGGAGATGTGACCTCTTCCATCATTTTCGTGTATTTTTCCTCCTCTGGGATATCTAATTGAGGAGCGTCCTTTGGAACATTTGCGCGATAACCAGTCCATTCTCCAGACGCAGCTGGGAGATCAGGTTTCACCCATTCGAATTTCTCGCCGATGATGAGAGAGTCGATAGCTTCGATAACGTATTGACGGGTTTCTGGACCAGTTGGTGCTGGAACCACATTTTTAGAGATCCATATGCGACCTTTGATCCCAGGGTCCTTAAGAGAGACATGTTGAGATTTAGAAAGTGGGTCTGGAGTCGGAAGAGCGACAAAGGATCGAATCATAGTTATCAACAGCTCAGTTTTGAGGTCCCAGTAGGGCGACGTTTGTGAGAGACCCAGGGTGTGCCAAGCAACGGCCTTGCCCATGAGAGGTAGGCGAGGGACCAAAGCCCGCAACATGGCGGTAGGCGAGGACTCCATGAAGCATGCAAATATCGACGGATTATCGACAGATATCGGACGGTCTGGTTCTGATAACTTTTGAAGTCTTTGGCTTTTATCCTTTTTGTTTCTTCCGAGTAATCGTTTGTAGAGTCCTTTCTTTTGTTGCTTTCGTGAATTTAACTGTTCAGAACCGAGAAGCTGCGAGGATGTGATATCGACGGAGAGAATGGTATCCTTCTCCGTTCCATCTTTGGAGAATTTGGAAAAGGCAGTTGAAAAAGTGGAACTTCGAGAGCGTTTCCCCTTCCTTTTGAGGTTAAACAACGTATGGGTGGCGGCCTCGACCACAGGAGCTCTAGCTTGTGGAGCAGCATCTGCGGTCGTCACATTGACAGGTGGTTGTGGCAGGTGGGCGCTGGCAGCGCTGCCGGGAAGCGTGGCTTCCGTGGTGGAGGGCGGCTGAAATGACATGCCGAGGTTCAACTTTTAACCAGGCCCGGTCAGGAATATTCGCCTAAATTGATACAGGATTTTAGATTCGGTTCCAAGATATTTCCTATGCAATGCATCCAAGTTGATTAGTAATTAGTGAAGTTCAGTTGTTTGGTACATAAGTATGTACTCAGTAGATATAGATATTGAAGATTGAGGCCGAGAGAACGCGAATGGCTTCAACGAAGACTTAAAGCTTTAAAGTAGCCAGCAGAGGTCCGGATATTTAATTAAAATATCCTCACACGACCAGATACAAATATTATCGTCTGAAGGCCCAAGCACTCGATCTTGAAACTCTCACCGAGAATTTCCAAAATAGTATAACGGGTAGAGAGAGGAAAGGGAAGCCTGAAAAGACCATAGTGATGATCTGACCTTATATCACCAGCAATATATAGGGTCACCTAAAACGTTGAAACACCTGATCTCCCAAGATTCCCAATAAACAAGGATAAGTAGTATAGAATAAAGGACACTAACCAGTTCCTGTTTAGCTCTTCCAAACGGTTCGTCTAACAGACGAACGAGATTGTCGAGACGGCAGGATCAAGACAGGGTATTGGTCTAGATCGTGCACTTGAATCCAAAGACCCTTGCTTGGGAATTGTTTCTGTGAGAACGAAATTTCGAAATGAAGGAGTAGATATCGAATAGTAGATAAACGGCATAAATAAGCAGTAAGATATTAACGGTAAGAGCTCAGGTGGCTCGAAGATGAGAGTGGATTGAAATCTTGAAATAGGAAAATTTCTGGTCGAAGAAGGGTAGCTAAGATTGGAGATGTTGGTTGTTGCAACGTTGAATTGACCAACTGACGTGACTGACTGATCGATTGAAAGATAAATAGCTTCTTAGATAGAAGAAGAAAGAAAGAAAAGAAAGAAACAAAGAAAATAAATTTTAAAAGAGAAGAAGAGTACAACATGGCAGTCCATCGTTGGTTGATTCCCTTTCGCTGAGCATGAGCATGGAGCCTCTAGCTCTGCATGGACCTGACAATCCCGTCAACCAACAGCATTTCCACATCCTCATTCACATCCACACAATATAATTGGTCACTATCGATAATATCTTTATAACCTATAACCTGCTGTGCTACAATTTTTCTAAGATTAACTTCGAATATTCGAATGTGCAATGCTTATTCTAGTGTGCACGTGGAGCGAATGACATGAACATAAAAAGCCACTCTACCGTGCCGTATCGCTGCTGATATAAATTCGATTATCTACAGCCTCCATACCAACTATAATAAAATATTCTTTCGATCCATGGAATACACATGCCCCAACAGATTGTATCACGTTGATCAAATCTCACAAAGAGAATGATCTGTATTTTTTTATTATTTTTGATCTGAAAGAAGGTGAGTCTCGCTTCACCTTGTCAGACATGCATGGCCCTTCTGTCGTATATATGTTGGATGAGAAGCGGAAGCGGGAAGACGGTGCGACTAGCTATACATTCTACTCCCTGATACTTACGATAAGTATACGTATACGTATATGTAACGGTAGGATTTCTGGTTACATAGTACCAGATCTCGTATTTTCTTTCTATCAGCTGATGGTAGTACCCAAGCCGGGGTTCCTGCATCACAGTCAGTCCGTTGATTCTCCAGTTACAAGCCATGGAAATTCCAAAATCGATCACAAACTTCAAGGTTTGGGACCGCCAACCTCCGCAACATTATTTTTCAAAAATGGAAGGTCAAGCCAGTGGAAGCATATCAAAGACCAGTAATATTCACATAAGTATATATATAAGTATATATATGTACTTAGATATGTATATTTCATGCAATATATGCAATACAGTGGTAAAAAAACTTCCCTAACTTGCCCCTCCCCTTGCCAATCACAAAATTTAAAAAGACAGAAACAAGCAAGCAAACCACTAGGGTGAAATTCAATACCATCACAAAAAGAACATGGATTTGTAGACTATCTTTTTGTTCTAATGTATAAGCGCTGGAGCTAAAAGTAATCCGCTTTAATACATTTCCGGGTCGGAAATGGCGTTCGGATGTCCTGTGACCGCTGGGTTCGAGTGTACCCCCATGCACCGTTTGATCTCCCAATCCTGCATCCGCATATGCAGTCGACTCCACAGTTGAGAATTAGTTCGACGAAAAAGTAGTCCGGCAGCTCACTTGATCACAATACAAAAAATTTTTGTTTAGAAAATAACAATAAAAAGGTTGGTTTAGTGTGGGTACGAGACTAGTTTAGTGTCAAATAAAAACGGAAATTTTTGCATTTGTATGGGGGTATCTTTGATAACGCCTTCCCAGGTTCGTTTTGTAGTAAACTCCTAATATCCAGAATGTCAAGGCAAAATGGCATAAAATACTCCAAATAAAGCAATAGACACGCTTGTCTTCATGAAAGGCACATAACATTGCCCAAAGATGAGAAAGAAACTCCGAGATTTCGAAAAAAAATAACGCCAGGTGGTATCAATATATCCCAGAAAACATCAATATGCAAATGGGGTATCCAATGTAGCGTGTATGAAGCAAAAACAAGGGATAAAATACAGAAAATTGCAAACAAACTTAAGATTTCATGTTCTCTTTCTCTTCCTCGACCCAACACCATTCGAAACACGGGCTTTGCCGCTTTCTTGCATCGTGTTTATTCCCACTGCCACCTTTGCCATGCTCGCATGACCCCGCTTACGGCTGGCAGGGGTGGCGGGGCTGACTTGCTTTGTAGCATGTTGTGTTCCTTCCGACGGGGCAACCGTATTACTCTCGTATGTAAGAGCACGCTTACATTCTCGTGCTATATAACGTCTTGTTCTCCCTCTGTCTTCCGGGGAGGTTTCCGACTTGTTCGTGATGCCTGGAGAAAGCAGGCCTGTTTCTGGGGTTGCCTTTGCGGCTGTGACTTTGATATTCCTCATACTAGTAGATTTTTTGGGTTTCCTGATGGGTTGTGAAATAGGTTTTGGGAATGTGACATGTGATGTCTTTGTTCGTTTAGTCGGCCGGTTATCTGTTTCTAGGGTGGTTTCGGTTTGTGGTTGGGTTTCCACCTCTTCCTCTTCTTCTTCGAAATCTGAGCGCTTGCGTTTTACGCCGGCTTTCTCGGGTTGTTCTGGGGAAACACTTCGAAGCCATTCGACAACTTTGTTGTCGGCAAAGTACATGTGGTTGTCGGCATTGAGTGGCTGCGCCAACTCGTATTGTCGGCCTCGTTCATGCGCTTCGTATTCTTCCTCGACGGAAGAGACAGAATCAGAGTCCCAATCAGGATGGGAACGAGTATTGAAAATATCGGCTTGGCCTTGGAATTTGTGGGCTAGTTTGTGGATCGCGGCTTGCATTTGGAGGAGCGCTCGAGATGGTGGCGGGACTACTCGTGTGGTGCTTTGATTCGGGGTATTTTGAGTTTCTGGTGTTTCGGCAGGAGTTAGGTCAATGATTTCTCCGCTCTTGAGGAGTTCATCCTGTCTATTCTCGTTGGAGTGGTAGACGCTCATGCGAATACGCTCCTTTGGCTCTTGCAGCCATTTGAAGATATACTTGTTCGGTTCGTCCGGAATTGGTTCGAGATAACACTCCATTCGAGAGAAAGCGCCATCCAGGTCATAACGAAGAATCCATCCATTCTCTGGTGAGTTGATACCCTTGTTGCCTTGATGATGACGGGTTGTCTTATAACCATATCTTTCGAAGAGTTGATCACAAATTGTTGGACCCAGCATGAGACGGAGTAAGGACCAGAATCGATGGGAGCGTGCGAGGGATGCGATAGTGAATGGGAGGATGTGCGCAGCGATTAAAGAGTCGCGGGCGTGTGTGACAAGGCAGTGGTTCGAATCTCTGTGCATGAGCATAGCGCGGTAGGTGCTCGATCTTTTGGGTTTGATCTCTGTGTCTGGAACGATCTTTTTGTCCTGGGCTTCTTTGATCCGTAGAGAAAACTTGCCCACGCCAGCTCGAAGGGTTACAAGTGCATCCTTTAACTTTGGGATGGATAAGCTCTTTGTAGCCGGCTTTTTCGGCTGAAGATCTTGCTCTCTTGCATCCTTCTCTACTTCGGCTGTGTCGTCGTTTTCATTTTCGTTTTCATTTTCTGCTGGCTCTTCGACTTTTCCTTCATTGGACTTTTCTTCTTTTTCTTCTTCCTTTTCCCCCTCGACTTCATCGGCCTTCTGTTTATCAACTTCGACGCCCTCGTCCTCTTCGGGTGTGTTTATGATGTCTCCCTGCCAGTCATTGTACAACTGCTTCTGATCATAGCTGGCATTAAACAGCTCTTTCAAAGCATCTCCTTGAATGGGGAGAATATGTTCTTCAGAGACCGCCGCTGAAATACCGTCATGAATTTCCTGTTTTTCGACCTCTGATACAAAAGCGTAATCCATAGATATATCTTCCATCGGGAAAACCTCTTCTCCAAGATCTTCGTCCGATGATGAAGAGTTCGTAGTAGCCCACCCTTTACTTTTCGAGACCTCTCCAGATGAACTTGGTAGAGGCTTGAGTACTGTAGTATCGCGGGTTATTTCCCACCAGAATTCAGGATCCTTCTTCCGACGCTTATTCGGTGTATCTTCGTTGTTTTCATCCGCTGGTTTACTTCGCCGCCGGGATAAGGGGGTTCTTGTCGGTGATTCGGATAAAGATGGTAAAGCAGAGTCGGAAGTTCCAGCGGGGAGAGCTTGCAATATCGATGATGGAGACGAAGTATCCGGGAGTACAGCGTTATCTAACGTATCCGTCGACGAAGCCTTACGCTTTCTCCGCTTCTCAGACTTCCTAGAGAATGACCTCCGATGGTGTAGCTCAGGTTTGACGAACGACATCTCGACGGTTCAAACGGTCGCTCGAAGGCAGCCTTGTTATGATAGATTTCCCCCTATGATTTCCTAATCCGGGTTTAATTAGAGAGTAACCTCGTCGGTGAAGCTTTCGCGTGCGCGATGTGTGCGCGTCTGTGGCTAGTGGCGATAGGGTTTTCGTGGTGTTTAGTATTGTTGATGGTGAGGTTCCAAAGATGTACAGTCAGGGTTGTTGACAAAGTACCCTTGGCGCTAAGCCGTCTCTTGGCAACTATTGAGGGGTTTGTGGCCGCCGTTGTTTACTTTGCTGGCAACTACTATGAATGCCGTTTTGAAGATATACACAAGCAACTTCCTGCTCCCGGGCCGTATCAAGTCTGTTCGGGTCGTTGATAGATATCCTTGAAGTCTTGTTAATGATGGAAGCGTGTGATTCATGTGCCACTCATGGCTCCCCACGCGGTATGGGAGTATGACTAACCAAGCCAAATTTATGTCAACATTGACTCGAACTTGGCATCGCTAGTTCATAGTAGTGCGATCCGAAAGCTAGTTGCATCCTTCTGATTCTTTGCAGAGAGCTCATGCTATTTTGGAGTGTGCCGCTAGGAAGTTGAATGTTGATGAGGTAGATTCAATGTGATGTTATGAGGCTGCCGCTCTCGATGATGTTTGAGGATGTGTCGCTAAAGCCGAGTGAAGCGGCAGTGCCAAGATTTGGCTGTGAGACGGCATCTTTTACCGAATCCAACAACCTCAACGAATATTAAGCTATTCACTTTAGCTAGCGCAGTTATCGATAATTATCTGACGGCTTATAACGAAGATTATCTAAAGAACAACAGAGGTATTTACAGTTCCTAGAATCTGAGAGTAATCTCTGTCTTGAACCTAGACCAATCTCGTGGTATCCATCTGCATCTGGAAGGATATCGGCCTACAGAGATTCCACAGGTATCGACTGGTCCAATGCATGCAATGGATATATCGTTGCTCGAACAACCGAAAGTATTTAGTTGTAGACTTCATACCATAAAGCCTTTTGCTCGTGGGGACTAATTTCTGATATATCTATGCTACATACTTATATACCGCCTTGTATGTGTCTTGAAATTTGATATGCCGGATATCGATAGATACTGATTTATATATATGATACTTCAAAATATCGCTTCGGTCGGTAAATTAATAATAGGCAATATGAAGCTCTCAAGGCCAGAATAAAATAATCTCTGCTCTCTTTTGAATTATATACGTATATACTTAGTAAGTAAGCACTTATATATTTCATCTTCTTGTTTGTGATAGTCTCTCAGTGTCTAACCTGCAGTGTCTATCAGAAGATATCCAAAATTTAGCCGTATTTTGAAAATATAAAATTGTCACAATATTGCCGGACCTATGGTCCTCATGCAACTATAAATGCACATCCAGGCTCTCTCAAGATTCAATCATCTCTTATATATACCTCAATATATCTCCCCTAACCATCGTCAATGCTGTAACATCACTACCATTTGCATCAAAGCAGATCAATATTTTCTTCCAGAGAGCCTTGCAGGTACGGGCCCATTCTACCCTAATCTCCAAGTTGAAGTCCCTGTATATTTCCGACCCAACTAAATCGATCTAGGTTGTGCGCAGTCTCCAAGCTTATATGTTCCCGAAGGCTGGACAACATTCTACCATATCTGTGGTGGCTATATGACCTCACCAACGCGGCTCTTTCGATAAATTCCGCAGTTCAACTAGAACGACAACTATGGGGATACTCTGAGTCATTCAAAGTACCAGTCTCACTGAGATGTCCTTTCATCAAATTTCATTAGCCGTACGTATACGCGTAGGACGGGCTCGTTGCACAGACTTTTATATGCTCCTCGAGCGTATCACCAGTTTAAGGACTTCAGCATCTCTTGTAAGTCCTAATTTGATATCAGTACGATAAACGAACTAACGAACGTATTTCCATGTAGCCTCAGGAGTATATATACAACCTCCGGGGTTAGATATTGCTAAGGAGCAAGAAAATTTGAGCCGGCATACCAAGTACTCCCGATCAGGTGTCGGAATAGATATTAGTCAAGCCATGCCAGTGGTGCGGCACCACTGATTCAACGGTCGAAATACGATCGCGACATTTGGTCGTGGGGTGGGGGGGCTAGTATAGCAATGTTGATGAGACTGTACCATCATCAAACAGACGAGAGCGATGATCGGAACAGTACGATCCCGACGCACTACGAAATACGGTCCAGCCTTAGACCACATGTGGTTATCCAGACGATCGACAAATATAGACATGGTAGGTTGACTTCGGATCCTTTTTTACAACAACTCTGAAGGATGAACTACTGATACGTGGAACCATGTTGGCAACTCATAGGCGCCAGTAAAGAGATTTCGACATATCCTGGAGATGGCATATCGATGAAATGGCGATATTAGCGCACAAAGAAAGGTTCATTCGACTCTATAGTCTAGCTCAATTATTACATGATGGGTTGACATACAACTAGCTTCACTTTTACAAGGGGTCCTTAGTTGAAGTCTGAGGCCTATCAAAGGAAGCAGAAGACCCATTCATCCTACTCGATGAATATTATAGCGTTTGACTTGCAAAACAAATGTCTGTTCTAGACTGAATAGAGAAGAATAGCTAGGGGATGGTTAGTGTTACTTCCCGTATGCTCGAGAATCCGTTCAGTCTGTACACCTTTCTATGATTCGGTGCTGGGAAACCTCTCGACTGGAGAAAAGTTTTCGGCAGTTCAAACGTTGGAGTTCTCTGCATAGATCTACTGCGCTAGAGAGCTCGAGAATTATGTCAGGATGTATACCCAGAGCCCTCTAGTCAATTCACCTTTCTACAAACTGCACATTCCATATTATAAATGGTAGCATCGAACAGGACGATCTGTTCCAACCAAGTACAGGATTACAAGTCGTCTCTAACAATGTCTATAAACGACTTATATATCTTTCCTTTAAAGTCTCACAACATGATTTTGGCCTTATCACTTGCATATATATATATAATACCCTAGTTCTCGTTCCCAGATAATAGACCTGAATACAATCTGATTACGAGACTGACCTTAATATACGGGACCAAATTAAAATCAAAATAGTGTTGAACTTAAGTTGGGATACAACAAGCAATTCCAAGGTATCGGAGTTAAAGCAATTCTACAGTCCTGAAAATCAACCATACACTTCCCTATATAATATCAAAGGCATGTCATCTATCCACGGGCCGCCAAGCTCCCCATTTTTCAGATACTAGGTAGTAATTTTAGTGTTCAAACCGTTGCAAGTCATGAATATACACGTGTAGCATGTGGGAAATTTAGTGAGGAATTCATCAGCGACCCCTTTGTAATTGGAGAACGCCCCCCCCTATCTTCCGGTTTATTCTATATCTAGAGCAAAAACATACACCTAGAATCTAGAATGTACATATATGGAGAAATTCGAAACTGAAACGTGTAGAAATTTAGGAGGTATATAAACTAACAAATACATTTTAGTATGAACTTGATCAATCATTGTTTGTATTTAACTAGACTGGTCGCCCCTCTTGTCGATCGCACTTGAAAATTATCGGTTCTACTTTCTTTTCAAAAAGTTTTGTGGATTTTGGTGTGTAAGGTCCGAGTTTTTCGGCTTCTTGGTCTTGTCGTAGCCTTTCCATTCTTTCCTATATCTATAACCCCTTAAGTGGGACCGCATCTGTCCGCCATGTGGACGTTCGCTAGTTTTGTAACTTTCTCATCCTTGATTACACTGGTATCAGCAGGATACAAAATCCCACAACGGTCAGGATTCAATTTAACCTGGTCAGACACATTCTCCCAACCCGGCTCAGTTTCCTCAGAATGGCAATATGACATTGGAACCTCCTACCCAGGCGGCCCTCTAAACTGGGGTACCGGCGAAGTCCAGCGCTACACTACCAACGCCCAAAACATCTATATATCCCCAAATAAACAACTAAACATCATTCCGCTCCGAAACCCTAGAACCGGGGAATGGACTTCCGGACGAATAGAAACCGTGAGAGATGGGTTTAAATGTCAAGCCGGTGGGGAGATGATTATAGAATCCCGAATACTTTTGCCAAGAGGAGGGAGGCAAGAAGGTGTTTGGGCGGCGTTTTGGGCTATGGGCAGGAGGTTTCGGAGGAAGGGGAATGATGGGTGGCCGATGACTGGGGAGTGGGATATTATGGAGGCTGCTAATGGGGAGGATATGGTTTTGGGGACGGTGCATTGTGGGGTAAATCCTGGTGGACCTTGTGAGTATTCTTTCATACATATTGTATTATGGGGTGGAGAGAGTATCTTGCTGATTTGTGTTTTAGGCAATGAGCCGAATGGTATTGGTGGTACCACAAGTATTGTGCGAGGTATTTTCAATACCTATTCGTTAAGGGTCAACAGAACCTTGGGAGACTGGCAGAAGCAGTCTCTCACATGGTCTATGAATGGCGTAGAATACCACAGAATTCGTGGGTTCGATATTGGAGATAGCGAGGTGAGTCGCCCCTTGAATTCCCACGTCTTGTCCATAAACCAAGTACTTTTACGAAGCAGCACCCTATATTCATTCTTATAAGAGGGAAGGCAGAAAGATTGATATCATGATACGAATTAGCGATATTTACTAATAATGGATGGGATAATTCATAGACATGGGCGAGTTTGGTACACGAACCTTTTTTCTTGATCTTCAACGTGGCAATGGGAGGTGGATTCCCGAACGCCTGGGCGCGTAAAGATACACCGACTGCAGAAACGACGCCGGGGTATGGGATGCTGGTCGATTGGGTCGCTGTTTATAATACATGACAGGTGGCCGGTCGACCTGAGATTAGACGTTGCGAGGATTTTGATTGAGTTCGGTAGCCTTTCGCCTCGAATCTATAGATATTTTAGCCGGTCATATTAGTTTTCTTTTTGTCTCTTTCTTTGTATATATTGATGGCTTATACGTACATACAGATATGCTCTGTCAGAATGGCAGCCTCAAATCCATGTCCCCTTTCTAGTCTCGGTGACCCTTCTTGCGTTGGGTCCCTTCCTCCATTCCGGAGTTCTGTCCGGAAAATAATTTGCTGTAGTGTTGTGCTGTTGGAAGTTCTAAACGGGAAGACGAACTCCTGTCCGCCCAATTGGGCAGATGTTCTGAGATGTACGCCGGTGTTATGAGAAATACCCTGTGTGTGACGTCTCAAAATCCAACAGTGATCAACACATTTCATTAAAGTGTTGCGGGATAGGGCCTACCACACAGATTCCATCTGCTTCAGCAGAACGTATAGAGGGATGCAGGATGTCATGATGTTTGTCATGCCGGAACAGCTTCATCGGCTTTGGTGATGTCATAGGGCTTCAGTGTAGGGCTTGAAGAGGGTACTTGCCCTGCTTGCGTTGGGTGCTGAGCGTTGCTATGGGCCGGTGTTGTCGACGTCCCCCTCCGACGGTCTTCCAAAAGACCAAATGAAGACGCGATTCCCCAATCGACGCTCCATCACTCGATCAACCTCCTCCTCCTCCCTACTCCCTCCGTTACCTTCCACGACAGCGTTCCAGACTCGCTACCGTCAACGTTCCGGTAAGATCATCACTCTCAACTTCAACTTCAACTTCAACTTCATTGAGAGAGCTAGTACTGACAGGATCTTGATGTAACGTGATGAGAACGGTAGAAGAAAGTAGGAATTTGCACCTACCAAGGCTGCTTCTTCCAGTAGCTCGTCGACAGCAAGCTGTTCTCTGGAAACTCTCGACTCGGGTATTAATAAGCTTACTAGTCTTCAAATATCAGTCCTTACCGTAAAAATGAGTGAAGTTCCACCCCCAGAGGCCATCACGGTCACTCGAGGCGGCCAAGTTGTCGTTATCATTCCTTCGATCAAGACTAAGGAAGTCGGAGGCACTAGCAAATCTACTCATGCTCAGGAAACTACTTTAGACAAGACCACTCACGTCAATTCTGTCGTTCCTACGACTTTCGTGACCTCTGTTCGTCCCCAGACTCCCCCTCCAGTAATCATCGTGACTCAAGTTGTCACGATCACTGAATCACCGCCTCCTTCGTCCACTATCTCATCTCTCACTACTGAAGAGACTTCCACGATCTTTACCAAGGCTGTAGAGAGCCGTCCAGCTGGTATTCCTTTCCCTGTTGGACCACTTGGGACCACTGAAGGAGCAAGTCCTCTTGAAACTGGCGGTAAGATATCCCATGATTATGCATACGTGCATATCTATCGAGCAAAAAGTTTTCCCCAGCTTACAAAAAGCTGTATACAGGTGTCCACTTGCCACAAGAGCAATTCAATGGACTAGCTGCCTCTCCAGGTGTCATCGCCGGCAGCTTTGCAGGCCTCATCGCAGTCGGCCTTCTTCTCTGCTTCGGATGCTGGATTCGACGTAAGCGTCGTGAACGTAAGATCAAAAAGGCCGGAGCCCATCCTGGAAGTGCTCCTCCACGTAATCCTATCATCCCTCCCATCAAGAAGTACATGCACTCCCCAGTCTGGTTTGGAAAAAGATCCAAGCCAAAGGCTACGGAGTTGAAGAACTTGCAACCAGCATCTCTCGGAGTCGCTACTACTGAACCATCCGCTTCAACTACTCCACAACCAATGAAGCCAATGACTCCACGTGAGGGGGTTATTGGGAACGTTAGTCGAACCCAATTCGATCCTCAACGTGACATTCTCAGCACTAAGGGTGCCACCGCTGATGATAAGGGATACGCTCCACCGCAATACAACGAAGATTTGGAGATGGGTCTCGAGAAGGAAAATCGGGCTCCAGTTCAAAATTACGACACGAACAACACTGGGATCGGAATGGCCGTTACTGAAAACGATGTTAACACTGGTCATTCCCAACAAGGGTATTTGAGTAAGTAATACTTATAAACTAGAGGTAAAGCAATATGTCCTTGAGAAAGTTACTGATATATAAATAATCATAGAGCACTCTACTACCGGTAACGGGAAGCAAAAGCAACGTCTTCAAAGTATTCCCGAGGTTCCAGTCCAGACTCCAGTCCAGACTCCTGGGGTCCCTGAACTCGATGGCAATCCATTCCACCAGCCTATCAATCAACAGGAATATGCTGCTTATCCAGGTACTGCCCAGTACTAGACTATTGTTTATTTTGATTGTAACCTTTCTTACCATATGAGTTTATGAGAATTGTCTTATGATGGATATGACGGAATGACGGACATGAGGGGTCGGTTTATAAGAGAAGCTGTTTGTTACGCCTGAGAAATGTACTACACGAAGTTACCTTGTACTTATAGCGAGGTAGCTAAAGAAGGACCTCAGTATGTCCTCGAACATGTGATATAAACCGCAATGAATGGTTTAAATGGATTTTGCACGCACCAAGTAATAGCTTAGCCGCGTAGTCTCGGGTGTAGATGTTATAATAGCCTAGCCTAGTCTCGAGACAGATAGTAGCTACGTAGCCGTACGTGTAGTCTCGAGGCCAGAACTGCCCCCCGTACCGGTCCTGTATATATATCTTCCACCAAAATTTATCCCACTGACTCTTATCTCGTGAATCAAGTGCCGTTTTGAATTCCCAGCCCTGAGATATATTTTGTAGACAAGTATTTCCATATCCAGATGTTATAGAGGCCTGCGGAGATATCTTATAGAGAAGTATCGTAAAGTGTACACTACGAAGTGACCATATGTCTCCCGTATAGTATAACCTCTGAACCCCCACAGAAAGTAATCTGACATCTTGAACATGTTTGTGAATGTATCCGTGAATCTGTTTGTCGAATTTGTTCGTGCATACTAGTCTGTACAGTGCCAATGAGTGGGTCTTCAGTGAAGCCTGCCAGAATTGATATGAGATGAAGGATGCCAGCCAGGAAGCGTGTCAGAGCCGTGCAGAGGGCCACACCAGCAATAATCTCAGCAACGAGAAACTTCCACAACGCCGTGCACCCAAATCGTCGGTGGCTTCAGCTCTCCCACAATCTTTTTTTTTTTTTTTTCCCACAAACAACCCTCACAGGCAGCTGCTTCTTCTTCATCCTCACTTCAACCTCGACATCTTTCATCTCCCCATTCCTTCTTGTTATCACCATCACAACCTCCTTACCAGAACTCATTTGATCGAATCTTCCTTCCCTCGATCCTCTTCACGAGCTTCTCTGCTTCCTGCTATCGTCCTTTATAACTTCTGCTCGAAAAACCAATCGATATCCTTCACAGGTGCTTTCCCTTGTGCTTGCTGCTGAAAACACGTTGCTGAACATCTCCCCTTCACCAACAACTACTATCAGCCAATCTTTCTCCCTTCGTCTCCCCTCCCCATCTTCTGACTTTTGATTCCGTTTCTCAATCAAAGTCTTTCCTTTTGCTGTCTTTCCTCCCATCCGAGTCGTCATTTCTTTCGTTCTCGAGAATACCGCAGCAATGCGGTTGAAAAACCTGTGGCCGTTCAAAAAGAGGGAGAAGCTACCCATGCCAACCCGCTCTGATGATATCACGGCGATGAGAGGGGCCGATGGCCCAAAAATGCTGGAGATTGAGAAGCGCCATCTTAAACGTTTGAAGAAAGAAGGCGCCTCGGAATTCATGATTAACTGTCAGGTGGAGACAGTCAAGAGGTGGAAAAACTCCGAGAAGCGCAGAGTAACTGCCGAGAAGACACGAGAGGCGTACGAGAAGTCCCAAGCTCGCGGTAGGCGGCAACGGGCAGCGGCGAGGAGATGGGTGAACAATGTCTCCCTTTTTTTCGGTGGCGACTACGTGACGCCACCAGAGGACCCATACATCCCAGCACCCGGCGAGAAGGTCTTGTTCCAGCACAATGGTGCCATCTGCCGTCCGGAGCGTCCGGACCCGTCCATCGCTGCCCAGGCAAACCTCGAGGATGTAAGTATCGAAGAGAATCTATATACTGATCGATTGGGCCACTTACTCCATGAACTTGATTTGGCTAATTTTTATAACAGGCCGACGCTTGGGGCAGCTGGGATGAGCAGCTGTCTCGACAGTTTGCCTTCCCGATGGAGGAGGCGGCGAGGATCCGGGCCGAGATCGAACACGGTAAGATGAATTTGTTGTCTAAGGTGATGTTTTACTCGAGGAAGTCATACTGACAAGGTGTTTAGGTTCGACCGAAGGGTCGACCGTGGAGGAGTCGTCCGATGACGACCTTCCGGGGGGCCGGGGAATCCACCAAGCCGCGATAGGTGAATAATACATCCTTTCCTTAGTTTTCTGTTCCACAAGCTGTTAGCTGACCCTGTTTCTATAGACGGCTCCCGCCTTTACCGGAACATCCAGAAGGCGGAGCGTGTGCTGGGCGAGAGAATAGACATCTCCGCCTACAAGCTGGCGTTGGAGCGTGCCGACCCGCGACCCCCCACCCCCCCACACATGAAGCCGGGGTGGGTGATGCCACCCCGGGCTCCCGGCGACCCCCCTCTCCCAGATGCCGCCACTCTCAACGGGCCAAAGAGGCCACGGGCAAACCCCTACGAGAAACCGACCACTAGGTGGTCGTTGCCTCCCTTTGAGGCACCGCAACCGGCCCCAAAGCCCCCCAAGGTTGCACCCGTTCCTGCCCCTGCTCCCACCCCTGTTCCCGCCCCTGTTCCCGTCCCACGATCCGGCCTCTCCCAGGGCCGCCCACGTGGAGAACCCCTCCGCGAGGAGGAGTTTTTCCGTGGGCGTGCTGCTGGTGACGCCAAAAGGGCGTCAGCGGACTCCGATGCCCTCGGGGCTATCGAGACGGAGTTCCTGTACCAGAACTTGCCCCCTGCCCCGGCCGCCGTCAGGCCAACCTCCGAGGTCCCAACGGAAGAGGACTTCCAGGGACAGGTTGAGTTTATACCACTCAACCTTACCTGCTCGAATCCCGAGGAAGGGTTGACGCTGGCTGAGATGTTGGCCTCCGAGGGATTAGAGGATAGCGAGTTGCCCCCAGCCGCAAGGCTAATCGAGGTGGCCAAGAAGCCGAGCCTCAAGATCAAGGGGTTCGGTGTCTCCCTTTCGAAGGGAGACCAGGTCGGTTCTGGAAAGGGCGAGCGCACCTTCAATGAAGGTGGGATTGACATGGAGGTCTATAAGACCAAGAGGATGGGGGACCCATACCGAGACTCTGGTATTACCAGAGAGAGGTATGAGAAGACCATCGACCACGAGAAGGCGACCAAGATGGTCAAAACTGCGACGGAGCTCGGGCAGCATCCCGAGGAAACCTTCAAGTCAATCAGGGGCATCAGACATCGTCCAGCGACCCAGAAGCCAAAGGTTGGCTTCGTCGACCACCTCCAGCGATACGTGGCGGCATCCGAGGGCAGAAATCTGGATTTCTTCGACCTGCACACACGAAAGAAGGGGGGTATTAAGCAGTCGGAGAGGTACGAGGAGCAGCAGCTGAAGAGACGGCTCGAGCAACGAGCAAGAGAGGCGCAGGGCGAAGTTCCATCGGTTGAGGAAACTCAACCGATGAGGATTATTTATGACAAGCCACCGACCCCAAAGCCGCACCTCGCTGTTGCTGTCGAAGAAAAGCGACCCTTCGACCCAGCCAACGACAATGATGGAGGAATTCAGTTGCCTACTCTGTCGTCGTTCGGATACCAAGACACTCAACTGCACGCTTTTTCGTCACGTGGACCTGACAGTACTGGAGAAATCCAGATACCAACTTTGTTGTCATATGATACCGCTAATTCTGTCGGAACTCAGTTCCAACCTCTGTCGTCAGACCAAAGCTACAATCCTGAGGATGCGGAATTTCCAGTCCCATCACCATCACCATCGCAGTCCGACAGCAACAATGTCGACGAGATCCAGTTGCCAACATTTTCCTCATACCAGGCTGATAACACTGAGGTACCCCAGTTCCAAGCTCCATCGTCGTCTGAGGTCGACGTTTTCCCAGAATTGTTACTACCGAATCTGCCATTGGGTGACGAAGATGACGAAGAGGAATATGTGATCCGAAGAAGCAAACTACAAGACTCATATCGTGAGGGCTGCCCGGAAGATGAAGCTTTCCTTCCCCCTCATCCAGAGTATATTGCTACATCCGAAATTCGATACACTGGTCTTAGGGTTGATGATTCTGATGATGAAGACGACGAAGACGTACCGCGTGCTCCTTCCCCTGATATTTTTCCACTGGAGTATCCAACAGCTACGCCATTTGTTCCCTTCGACAGTATCCTGTTGCCCAGGACCTTTGATCCCTCCGACAGTATCCTGTTGCCCAGGACCTGTGATGTCAAGCGCATGGTTAAACCGCGTGGTCTCGAAGCTATGATTGAGTCTCAAGCAGAGGAAGTAAAGAAGACGAAGGTTCCGGTACTTACGGTTGAGGGCAGTGCAAGTGCACTTCTAATTAACGCCATTGTCAAGGTTCGAAATGAGAGGTCAAGTCAAGGTGACCGCTGCACGCCGCTCAAGCTCATATCTCCAACACCAGAAGATGAAATCTGGATTATGAAGTTTAACTTCGATGTCATACTTGAGACTGAACGGTTGGCGAAAGAGTCAGGAAATGCTACGTGTGTCAAATCCGCTATAAAGACAGCCGCTAGAGAACTAGGGGTTAAGGTACCGGATAGTGCAGGATCATCTATTCTGAACCTACGCACTTGGCTTATGAGAGAATATCACGAAGCTCGAGCTAGCCTGAAGGCACAACGACGACGAGAAACAGAGTATCTTCTCGAGCACGAACAGCGAGAACTTGAACAGCGTGAAATAGAGGACTCCATGCTGAAAAGAGACTCATCAGATAGTGCAAAGCTTGCCAAGATCCTAATGACTACGAGATCTATTGCAGAGAGAGATCAATCACGACCAGGAAGTCAGATTGACAACTCACGAGTCAGCAGCCTACAGTCGACTGCACCACCCGAAATTCAGCCAGCTACTTCACGACCTGAGAGTCAGTTCATCGCTTCCCGACCCGAAATTCAACTTATCGCTTCACGGCCTGTAACCCAGTCGGTCAATTCACGACCTGGGAGCCAATTTTCCATCATAGGTAGACAACAACCCATAACAGTTTTCAATGGCAGATTGCGTCCTAGGCCGAGGGAATATAGAAACCCATCTCCACCTCAAGTCGCACCGGCTCGCGACAGTAAGCAATCAGAGTCCAGCACAAGACCTCACAATCAGGAATCATTGCTTGAAAGCAGTCCATCAAGCCCAACAGAGGAAGCACATCTCCACATCGTTCCTGAAGACTTACTCCAACATTCCTCATCCCAATTGGCACAAGCTCGCAGCAGTGCGCAGTCTGAATACAGTTCAAGAGCTCAGCGTCGACAATCCCCACTCAGTGGTAGTCCATCAAGCCCAACAGCAGGCGCATATACCCACAGCGTTCCCGAAGAATTGCTCCAACAATCTCCACCGCAAGTTGCCCCGGCTCGCAACAGTGTACAGTCAGAATCCAGTTCAGGAGCTCACCGTCGACGATCTTCACTCGTCAGTACTCCATCAAGTCCAACAGATGAAGCATATCTTCATGGCATTCCTGAAGGCTTCCTTCGCGAACACGCTCAGATGGCAAATGCAAGAATTCTCGAATCACAAGTTCAACCACCTCCCTCCGGTGTCGTAAGACGAACCCGTGTTCGCACTCGCACGCGTCCACCAAACTTTGATATCAGAGACGTTTTGTAGAAGCTGCTGCTCCGAACAATCCTATAATCACTAGTACCACTTGCTCGGTCTTACATCACGATAATCTGGCCCTTTTCTTGTTTCTCGAACTTTATTATCGTTTCTCCTGCAGCCGCATTACGGCACGGCCTTTAATAATACCTATCCTTTCCGCAAAATTCACATCCGACAAGCGAAAGTCTCTGCTCATTAATCAAAACCTCCTTCAAGAGTCCGTCCCAGCTCTTAGAAATCACGACTATCGCCACTAGAGTCCTTGAGCCGGATTTGCTGTTATGATACATATGCCGGTTTACACCTCTTTACGTTTAATACGACCCTGCGCATCACGAACATTACGGCTCTACCGCGTTTATATTATTGTTTTAAGTTTTCAGCCCTATCGAGCCTTTACATCAGCTCCGGTTCAGAGGACCTAACCTCTACATCCCCTTAATTATTCGAGCACAACACAACATTATGATTTTTATGACGGACACGCCGAACGAAGACCTACGACCTGATACCCCTTTCTGCACCTATACTTATTCACACTCGGCGTTAATTGCCTTCATTTTACTTATTAGCGGAGGCGTTATTATTACATATTCGGGCGTTAGGTAGGCGTTGAAAAGCGGAAGGGAAGACAAAAACACAGAAAAGGTGAAGGGTATATTAGATTTCTTAGAATCCTGTTTAGTAACTGGGTTTTTCAAGTTAATCAATAGAGATTTCACCACCAAAGCTTGTTCCTTCTCCTTTTTAATTATGGTTTTCATTGTTTTAGCACGTGCAAGTTCTTTTTCTTGATATGTGTTTAAAACGTTTCGTTCGTAGCGCCTCTAAGCGTTCAAGATATATTCGTAGTGCTTCTTGTTCATGTTTTTTAGTATCGTAAACCGTACGCCTAACAGAACTTCTCATGGTTGTCGGGGCTGTCGTTTTCTCTTCAACTCTGTCTTGGATCCTACATTTTCCTTTATATCCAAGCTCTTCTATACAATTCCTTGGGCAGGTACCTACTTATATATGGACATGATTTCGCATCCGGACTATAGCACTAAACAACATCGTGTTGAAATTGTTGGATAGATAGCATCGGCATTCGGAACGGAAGTCATAAAACCACCGACTCTCCGGGTCGGCTAATCACCCGGCGAAACAAGCTCCAGGGATCCCTCGTCACTTAATGCAACCCGTCTGCAAGGGGGGCTTCCGCAACCATCTTCCCCATGCCGGACGACAATGTTCAAGGGATTGGCGGAAACCGGTACTCAAATTCATACTGATATTCTTCCGACACGCGATATTAATATATATTAAAGTGGGGAACTTCCTCGTGTTCGCAAGTTAGTTGCGTACGTATACCGGTCGAGCTTCGTCACGGAGTTCTGATTAGGAGCGATGCTGCTTTGCGATATGCTTTTGGGGAACTATAAAAGGACGGCGATCTGGCCTGCTCCTCAAGAGTTCCTTCCTGTCCTTGAGTTCCGAATCGCTGGTGGTAAAAACATACGCATACGCGGCTTGTAGATTTATTTCAACCTCTACCGGCGACAGGCTATACCGTTCGGCGTTCGTTATCATATTCACCTCCTTCATCCCGTGGGAAACCTTTACAACAATGATCCCTCTTGCGACCATCAAAGCCGCAAATGCGACTATATCGACCCGCCTCCCCTCTCCCGTTTGTGTATTCCTAGGAGGAACAACAGGTATTGGATTCTACACCCTCAAAAAACTTGTCGCATCGACCGTCTCTCCCAAAATCTACTATATCGGACGAACACCCTCAAACGCCGAGATTGTTCAAAAGGCTCTGCAGGAGATTAACCCTAAAGGGACATATATATTCATACAATGCGATATAATGGTCATCAAAAACATCGACAGAGCGTGCGAAGAGATCCTGCAGAAGGAGAAGGAGATCAATCTACTTTGGTTGAGTGCGGGCATGTTTCGATTTGGGGCCCCTGGTAAGTTCTTACTTGACCCCATATATTTTTCCCTCGTTATCCCCCACATCAGGCTATATAATCGACTCTAATCCCTTTCTATTTTTTTTATATGTATAGACACCGCGGATGGTCTCGACTTCATGGCTGCAATCTCCTATTACTGCCCTACAAAATTCATCGTAAACCTCCTCCCGCTCCTTAAAGCCTCCGCCTCAAACAACCACTTCACCCGGGTAATCCGAATTCTTGGGGGTGGTATGGAGAAGCCACTCGACCCAGATGACCTGGGCATACGAAAAGCCAGTTTCTTCACATTCAGGCAACGACATATCGCCTCGACGACAGTGGGACTCGATTACCTTGCCAAGGAAAACCCGGATATAAGTTTTCTCCATGTATCCCCGGGACTTGTAAAGACTGAGGGACAGGATTTTCCGGGAATGTTTAGTGTGTTAGTCAGGACTGTGATGTGGATTGCTGGGAGTTTGTTGGTTATTTCGGAGGAGGAGAGTGCGGAGAGGAATTTGTTTTGTGCAACTAGTGAGATTTATCCTGCGTCTAAAAACGCGGATGAAGTGAAGAGGCTGCTCGGTGGAAAAGGGAAGGGAGAGGGAGAGGATGTTGCAGTGGGGTTGGATGGTATCAAGGGGAGTGGTTGTTACACTATTCATTCGGACGGCACGGCGAAGTGTGGAAATAAATTCCTAGTAGAGTATCGGGAAAACGGTTTTAGGGAGAAGTTTTGGGAGCACACATTGGATGTCTATAAGAGCATCGAGGAGAAGTACTAAAAGGCAGGCAAGACATCTAAGTGGGTCCACGCCTTCAACCCCCGGATACTCTCTACTCCCGAACGACAGTTTCGACTCCGAATGTACTCTGGTTCAGAACGACAATTTCGATTCCGAATGTACTCTGGTTCATAATGACAGTTTCGATCCCGAATGTACTCTGGTTCAGAACGACAGTTTCGATTCCGACGATAATCCGGTCGGTATAGTTCGAAGCCCAAAAGAACATTATCTCATTCCCTTATCCCTGCTCCCAACCTTCCATCCTTCTTATAGTTGTATACTTCTGTTACTGCCCAAGAATCACCACGACTGTGGCATTTAATGTTTTAACTTCTCTCAATTACAAATTATTAGCCGTCCCATGATCGTGAAACTAATATTCTCGCCTGTTGATTAAATATTTCCACCTTTTTCTTGTGGAATACAGCCCTCAATACCCTTGAAGATTAAGCCCCCCCCCCCATATATCGTGTCCCTTTTAGATATTATTACATTCGTAAATCATTATTCGTATGTTACCCTGCCATTTACGGCGACGAGGGTGGGCAAGTAGTTGGGTACTTGGTGACCGTAGTAGTGCTCCTTTAGAATAGTGAGTCAGCATGCGAAAGAAGTTTAGACTTTCAAATAAATGTGATAAACTTACTTCTCAGTCTTTGTTTTAGAGATCGTAGTATACTCAGTAGTTGCATCGTGTCTATTACACTAATTAGCACCGTATACCTTCCGATAGAAGTAAAAAATCCGATTAATAATCAGGGAAACTATGAAACTTACACTCTCGTAGTAGACGTCAACGTAAGCGTTTGTCCACTACCATTCACAGTGAAAATAGTGGTTACGGTTGCAGTCGGAACAGTGACGGTTCCCCAGCCGTAGTTTGGTTCATAAACTACGGTTGAGTAGAGGGTAAGAGTGCTATCCGGACCCAGAGTTCCATCGAACCCACGATATCCAGCTTGACGTTTAACCAACTCAACTGGCTCTGCAGCTGGTTCAATGGGAGAAGCACCACGGATACGACGGCGGGCAGCAGTTGGGGTTGAGCAGGTTTTGACGCTGGTTGTTTTGGTGACTATTTCGGTGGTGTACCTACACATTAGAAATCAAATTAGTCGCGAAGTTCAGGTATAGACGTTTTTGATAGGATAAGAGTAACATACGAAGTAACCGGCACATCAACATGTCTAGTCCTTCCATAACTAGTATGCGTCACAGTCGCCGTATCCGGATTATCATCAACAGTAGTAGTCTGCGTCACCGTCGTGGGTCCTCCAAGAACTGTTTTATAAGCATTCGTAGTGAATGTTGTTCCATCTGTTATATGCTCGTCCGCAATTTGGATAACAGTCCATTGTCGAGAGTCGAGAACAGTGTAGGCGCCGTTGAAGGGTGCGGTGAACGACATATCGTACTCGCCGGTCATGGAAGATCGGGTTAGGCCGGGACAGAGGAGTGAGGTGTCTACACCGGCATTGAAGGAGTTGCAGGTGTAGACTGATGTGGTTCCTGAGACGGTTTGGGTTACTATTGGGACTAGTGGAGGGCCGCCGCTGTTGAGAATTGGATAAGTGTTAGTTCTATATTACTTATATATACATTCCGCGGATCAAGTATTTGGGTCGACTGCGATTGTATGAACGTACCTGCAGGTGAAGAACCCAGTAGTAAAGATAGCAGGCACGCCAAAGGCATCACCGGCAGCTGCACCTGCTGGATCGACGTAGTAGGTTCCGCTACCAAGTAACTCGGGTACAGAAAGAGTACAGCCCATTTTGAACGAATGTGTGTAACTTAAAAAGTCAGGTTATAAGGTTACTATGTGTTGGGTCTGTGGTATTTCGCTGCAGCCTTCAATTGATCAAATCGAATCAATTCGGTACGAAAACTGTTCAGGCCTTTGGAAAGGGGGAGTCACGATTTTATAAGGATTTTTGAAGGCCCAGGTCGAGAATCTTAAGGGAAACGGGATTTGAGATGTTCAAACTAGTTATCAGCCCTAGATATCGTCTGCCGTGTGCGCGCGCGCGCGTCAACCTTCGTCAAATTTCCATAAGCCTAAAAGCCATCTCCATAAAATGTTGGTGTTTTTTTTTTTTCGCGCATTCCGAAGGCTTCTTAACTCTTAGCTCAAAAGCTTATGCAAGCCATGTTCTCGGGGCTGCGCGAGATTTACGGACTTCAATTCTATTCTGGAAATTGTGGGCCCAACTCGTCGACTGGTTCTTCCCCTAAAGATGCAGGAGCTGATTGACCATGAATTCCTCAACTCTTGATCAATTGAAGAGGACTCACTCCCTTCTAAATCTGTCTTTCAAAATTGCAAAATCGAACAGTTGCACGACATCAATGACGATCCATCAGAATCGCCATCCCCTTGTGAATGCGTTGTGTTCAACTAATCTATCCTGCTGCAGCAAGCGCTTTAATCTTGGTAATTAAACGCAAAAGTCTACCATTCAGCCGCAAATCACAAAATCACAACTTCCCAACTCTCCCGGGATCATAAGAATGCTATTTATAACTGAAAGGGGAAAGAGGATGGAAATATTCGGTGGAAAAGTGGAGTCCTTGCGAGAATCCCCGAGCGCGAGCCGTGTCTTCAGCTTTGTGGCGGAAGTTAAGCTTTGATGTTGGCCCAACGTTGGAAGTTTGTGACATTGCCACCGCGCCGCCCGTGATATTTCTACAAAGCATTCTCCTTAAACGGATAGTATCCAGATCTACACGGATGCTGAAAAGATTATATCGTTAGTCTTGATTACTGGCGAGGGAACGGTCAGACGCATCGGGTTCCGGTTTTCGCGGTCATGGCCATTCATTGGGTATGATGTTGTATTTTGGGAAGAAAATGCGTTGCGTCGAATAAATCGAGGCTCGCTGTAAGTCGGAGGCGTTCACTGGCCCTTGATTCTTTCACCTTGCTCTGGTTCACCGAACGATGGATCTGTGAGTATCATTTGAGTTTTAATTCTTTGGTTCTGTAGTAAGAATATATTCTTCAAATACATTGATTTCTGAAAACATACAATGACAATATTACTTCGAAACATCTGCATAGCTAAACCCTAGCCCTAGTATCCAACTTTCACGCCATCCCATATCAGTGCACCACATCCAAAAATGGTATTTACAAAATTAGAGCAAGGATTCATAAGCCTTTGCAGTGTCCAAAACCATCTGATCCAACTTGATCCAATCCTGTCCAGTTGCCTTCACCGCCTTAGTGACATCAAACGAATTCTCGCCAGGCAAGAACGTCCAGTCTTGGTTGTACCCTTCACCTGGCTGACCGGGTTCAATATTCCTTTCCGGATAAGCCTTCGTCAAGATATCTCGAATAGCTTGAACACCGCTCCTGCCTGCCAAGGCAAGATACCTCTCACCATTGGCTTTGTCTCCGTTCTCAGCCGCCCAGAGAAAGAGTCTTGCAACGTCAAATACATGGACATATGTAGGCAGAGCACCCAACGGGTAGGGTTCCTTCTCGTTTGCAAGAACGTCGAAGATGGTTTTGGTGGTTTCACCGATCTTTGATTTATCCTTTGGAATCACGACTGGTGGGCCAGAAACCCACGCGGGGTTAATGGATACGATATTGAAAGAAGGTTTCTCTTCGTCTCTAAACTTCCATACCGCTCTTTCAGCTTCGGCTTTTGAGGCCATATAGATGACAAACCCTGGAGTCGAAGTGCCGAGTTTTTGGGTAGTTGGGTAGGCGAAGTTGTTCCAGTCATCTTCAGTGAAGACTTTGTCTGTATGAGTGGGGTCAATGATGGAAACGACGGAAGACATGTTAACGAATGTCTTCAAGTTGTTTCCGTGTGCCTTTGCAGATCGAAGGACGGAGATGGAGCCCTCGACAGCAGTTCGGATGACTGGGTCGGGGTCATTGAAGGACAAAGAAACTGGACTGGCGAGATGTGTGATGACCTGGACATCCTTTACTGCCTCGTCAAAAGCGCCGGGGACAGTAATGTCTGCGATTTCGTAGATCTCGATATCGGAGGCTGAGTAGCCTTGAGAGACTAGGGTATCGATGAGGGGTTGTGCTGAAGCCTTGCTGCGAGAGGTTCCGCGGACACTATAACCGGCGTCGAGGAAGTATTTGACAACCCAGCCGGCAATGTAACCGGTGGCGCCGGTGACGAGAACGATTGGTTTTGTGGACATGATACTGGTTTGGCAATTTGAATGCAAAGTGGTATATAAGGCGTTATTGGGATTATTGATTAAGTGGGTAAGGGTAAGGATCAATTGATCAATGGGTGGAAAATATGAGATTTAGGGACCTCGAAAGGGCGTTGGAAGGTTTATATAGGTAAAGGTATTTAATACTCGATGTTGTTGATAGCTTTCCTGCTGATGCTTCTGATTGTTTGATACTGAATTGTGATGGATGTCGGAAATTCGCATCATTATATACTACAAGGCATCTTACAAACCCATTGAGGTTCGTTGCATAACTAAGCTGCTCCGCGCGTACAAGAACTATCTGTTAAACTGACGCCATTCATAAAAACATGCGCCCTAGAGCTCCAACATCATGAAGGTAAATTCCGGACATGTTCGGCCGGCCCTGCCACATCAGCGGGCCACCCGGCCTGCGTTAGACTCTGCCCCTACCCAAGATAAAAATGTCCCAACCTAGTGTCAAACGCGACTGGAACTTCTCGGTTCGAACAGATAGCCCTGTAGATGCAGCCGCCACGAAATGTACATAAGCAGAGTTAGTAATCGAAAGATATGACTAAACCATCTTGGAACCTTCCTTGGCCTTGGATATAAATTCGAAATTTGTGAATCTGGAAATTGCCGAGGTCACGGACTTCAGTGTGGCCGACGGTTTGAAGCAAAAACGATACCCCGAAAGGATATAAGAATTGGGGAAGGTTGAAAGTACTACAGTTCCAACCAACCGTTTGCGGAGCGTGTAATGGAGTTAATCGGCTGGGCCGGCCACACCACTTTCTCGGTTCGCCCGGAAAATGCGTTGTTAGTGTGGTGACTTTAACCTTCGTGGAACATAACACAAACGGCTGTTGATGGGCATATCGACCTGGACATCTTGCAAAATTCAACATCCTGAGAAGGATTTTAGTACGCGTCACCTCAATTGGACTGCAACAATTGGATTTCTAAACCTCCAATATCCGGCACTACGAACTCGGCCGATAAGTATTGTCTTAAGTTGTCATAGTCTACGTTGTCTACAATTGGTAATTCGAAGTCGGACAGGTACAGGTACGGCCGCGGTGCAATCATTGTTGCGAAATTGCCTAGGTAAATGCAAAGTCGGGCTCAAGGCTACCAGGGGCTGGTAATCAATCCGCATAACTATCGTGCGGGTGCTCGGCCTCTTTAGTATAAAATAATCAAGCTACATATGCAGAAGTAGTTTCCCCATAAGCCAGATTCCCCGACGATTCCGCTAGGTCTGCGAAACCAAGGGCGCAAGACTTGTCTAGACGAATATCTGAACATTTAGCTTGTACTTATGACTTCTAAAGGAAGTTAATTTGGAGCTTAACATGCTGACATGTCACTATCAGTTATATCAGATCCTAATTCTTCAGTTTTAGTATATTGGAAATTTGGAGATAAGCAGGGCGAAGAATTATATTGAAGGATGCCTTATGCCTCAAACTTTGAGATATTCGATTCATACCTAACAATATAATTGCTTCACCTTTCCACTCAATTCCATTTAAATCAATCATTCTGTATTTGAGTTTTCGTTTTACTATCTAAGGGAAATTGAGCCAGGAAGTATATATAGTTATACGCCATGTCCAGAACGAGACTCCACGACTTTAAACGAAAGGCCCTCCGGTTCTTCGTATATATACTGGAGATCAACAATGTAGAAGCTCTATACTGGCAGGCAGCTACTATTTCAATCAGAAACGAGACTTTGCACGGTCACGAAAAATAAGGATCAATTGTTAGATCAAATCCGCTTTTATCGTAGCTTGAATGAAAATAAAGTTTCTCGTTAATTATGGGCTGAATAGGATATATATTACTTGAAGCTATCGCGATACCGGCCCGAGCCTATTGAAACGTTTTCGCTACAACTTACGCAAGACGCTCTGAATAAACCACGGAAAACGCAAGAGAATATCCATCCAATTGCAATGACCCTCAAATTCTTGAAACTAGATACCTTGCACCAGTGACATCATTCAATCTTGGCGTTCGCTACCTTGGTCATGTGGGTCTTCCAGTCAGGAGTTTCTCAGATTTGCGACAACTTGGAGGATCCAAAGAGCCTCACGTTATATACGTTATGCACGTTACCACACATGAACAATATTTCCTTCGGAAACCAAGATCCCCATATTTAAACTAGTACAGTATACACACACCTCACGCGACTATCAGTTCGATGCGATATCTTTTTCATAGAAATAATATCATGTTATCTTCCCTCCAAGAATTCATCGATAGCGCCGAAACGCCAACATTTGTGCTCGATTTCCGGTTACCGCAGCACCTGGACGAGCCATCGAAAGCCACAATCTTCGAAACATCAATTGCGCAAAATGCAGCTTGCAAACTCGAACCATTTAAACATCCTGTGGAATCTTTATTAGCGCAAAAATTGGGGGACAGAGGATCAGAGCCTACATTTCGAGCTCAAGATCTCATTGTTGGAATGCATACGGAGAGACATGTGATTGGTCGGGATGTATGGATTTCTTCCAGTGTGGGGCCGTATCGGATATGGGCCCTCCAGATGGAAAGGCTATCGGAGGATGGTATTTCTGCACAGGCTTATGATACAACAGAGGGTCGACGGGATGGTGCTTCGACGAATGGCGAAGTACTTCATGGGACTTCTCGAGAACAGCAGCTTTTTAATAAGCTGGATCATGTAAGAGGCCTTAGAAACTATAGACTGGGGGGTTATAAATTGTAAATGTATATGCTTACTATAATTACAATAGATTCATGGACCTTTAAAAGCTTTCTGCCACCTCGCCGACCAAACCCTCTCCGACGTTCAAAAAGTCATAAAAGAATCATCTAACACTTCACAGCCCCAAGAAATAACTTCCAATCTCCACTCCATAGAGCTAAATACAAGAACCCTCTCCTCAGGCCTTTCCCTCCTCAAAGACCTTTCAGATATCTCCTCCTTCATCCCTCCACCACCAGAAGATCCCACCCCAAAGGAAGTCCCATCCGATCAAGCACTCCTTTCCAAAATCCTTTCACGTGTCCATCCGCCACAGATAGGTCCATCTTACCAAGGTAACATTCAAAACTACACTATCCCCCCAAACCTAGAAGCTCACCTCCCCACCCTTCGTGCTGTTCTCATCGAAGATAACCTCGTAAATTCAAAAATATTGGCGAGGATTTGCCAAAAGCTAAAGGTGTTACCGGAATATATCACACATGCGTATAATGGCGCTGAGGGGCTAGAGGTTATTGAAAATATGGTGAGAGTCGGACAGTTCCCGGATTTGATACTAGTAGACCAAATAATGCCGGTCATGGGTGGTGTGGAGTTTTTGGAACGGTTTAAGGCACGGTGGCCTGGGGCGAAAACAAGAATTTTAGGGATGACGGTTCAACGGATTTTTGGTGATAGCGTATGCTTTCTTCCTTATCCCTTCTTCCGATCCGGGGGTTTTAAAATGACTCCCGGAAATTCTATCCAGGCGCTGGCTAACTATATAACAATATGAACTTTGCAGAATCAGATGGAAAAACTGGGAGTGAATGGTATCCTTCAGAAACCTATCAGGTGGCGGACTCTTCAACATGAGGTAGAGCGGGCGGCGACCTTGAAAATGACGAGGGAGATTGAATTTCGAGGGAGGCTATAGTCGGCTTCGTATATACATGTATTGATATATTTTTATTGTCCGCATGATTTTGGGCTCCAGGTTAGCATGATCTGAGGAAAGATTGATGTGAACTTCTCTACTAGTATACTACGACTATGCATGTACTAGCGAGGCTTTCTAACAAAAGTGTATTATATATAATAAAAAGTAAGGCACAATTAAGAACTTTGTAGATTATTTCAGTATTCAAACGTATATAGAGCTTCACCACTAGATACAAGTCCGAACCCAAATCTCTACAATACCCTGCACACTTTAAAACTTCAAGAATACTACGAAAAACCAGCGCAAGCATAGAGAGAGGTATAGAATCGCTCATTATCATTACAAACAGGAAAAAGGAGACATATACACTAAGTAGCTACCAGCGAATAAAGAAAATACTCTCGCAACTAAATGATGCTTATAGTCCACATATATATAAAAAAAAGTGTAGTTATTCCGCAACAAAAGGTTCTAGATTATATCATCCTCCACAAAGAAAGGGGCGACAAAAGAGAGGGATAAGGGACTCTACAAATGCAAAGGACCACCCCAAACTCTCATTCTCTTTCCAAAGATGTGAAGTGTCAACAGAACACCCAAGGCCGCAGCTACAATAGCTGCCTGGACTCCAAAGCTGACATCATAACCCGAAGCAGCACCCCATGGTTGCTGGAAGTATCCGACACTAAATCCACCGAGGACTCTAGCGAAGTTCAAGAAGCTGGAAACTTCACCGGAAGCAGTTGGGTACGAATCCAAAGCATAGGCAGTGATTGCGACAGAGGCGGTCATGACACCGAAGACGTACATGCCCCATCCCATAACCAAGGACATGTAGTGGAGGTGTTTGGCGAGACCGAAGCCGACGATGATGAGACCGGGGATCATGAAGAAAGCAGAGATATAATTGGTGGTAAGACGGCATTCGGGTTCGAAAACACCGTTGTTCTTCTTGGTGTATCTAGCGGCGATGAAGTCGTTGAAGAAATGGCCGAAGACTTCACCAATTGCAACAGCGACAAGAGGAGTGAAGTAGAGGTAACCGACAGACTTGGCACCGAATCCGTATCCACCGGCTTCTTGTGGCGTCTCGAAGAGGATAGAGGTAGTGATATTGATACCGACGGCCCTGTTTTTAATTAGTATTTGAAGTAAAATATCAAGATGGGGGTATTGTACTCACCACATGAAGGAAAGCATGTAGTAGATCATGATTGGGATCATGGTTGGTCGGAAAAGGACCTTTACCAATCTAACCCAGCTGTGCGTGAATGTAACGAGTTGAAGAGAAGTATGGTTTTGGATCTGCCAAAGTCCGAGAACACGCATGACACGGTTGCCACGTGGGACTTTCTCTGGGGCATTGCGGACATACCAGGTCTCGTCAGCGAATCCGAGGATGAGGACAAGATCCAAGCAGCAGACGGCAAAAACGAGCCAGAACACGTTTCTCCATTCGCCAGTTCCGTCAATGATGAAGTTTCCGAGACAAGGTCCAAGGTATGGAGCAACCAAGAAAAGCGCAGCCCAGATACCGATCTTTCGAGCGTGCTCGTGGAAGAAGAACATGTCTTTGATGAACGAGAGACCAATAGTTTGGCAGGCGGTTAAAGTGAAGCCCATCAAAGCACGCATTCCGTAGAAGGTCTCGAAGCTAGTGGTCAAGCAACATCCCAAAGTGAAGAATGCACCGGCGAGGGTTGTCCAGAAAAGAACTGGTGCTCTTCCCCACCAGTAAATGAAGGGAATCCAGAAGATACCGCCGACGCCCAACATAATGACGTTCAAGTTACCCGCATAGTTGACTTCAGCGGGGCTCATGTTCCACTCTGCACCTTGCTTGACGATACATGGGATACCAGCACCGCTACCAAAGTCACCACAGAAAGCAGATAAAGCAACAATGAATAGGATCATGTGCTTCTTAAACGGTGACCAGTTGAGAGGGTCATCGGGATCCTCGCTAGGCTGTGGTAATAGGACAGTCTAAAAAATCGTTAGTCAATAATCATTCATACGTCAATGAAACCCGATGTATCGTCAAAACTCACATGTCCATCAGCAGCAAGCTTGTATCCCGAACCTCCATTCTTTTCGTTGTCGCCAACGTCAAGTACGACGGCGCCGTAGTGATCTTCGGCTTCTCTATCCGCGACGTCCTCGATTTGATTTGTTGCCGCCATGTTTGCTTTCTCACGGCTATCTGTTTCCGACATGTCGATGCAAGTCTATATTCCGGAATAAGGCAGGTTTCCAAACAGGAAGAAGTAAAAAGGGTAGGTATTAGGGAGGAATAGGAATAGGTATTATAAATCAATCCGAGTTTATAGGCACCTTCCTCAGATTGATTGATCCGAATAGGAGTTTGCAAGATGGATACAACCAGGAGATCTCCAGAAAGAGAGGGTTATATCCCAAAATCCGGGGTTCGTAGACGGCCTTTATCTACTTATGGTTTCCCGGCACAGTGGGCTTTGGGTTTACCAAATGGTTATAGGAAAGTGAGCTAATGCCCGACTTCCCGCCAAGAATAAAAAAAGTAGTTTTCCTTTTGAATCCGTTCTCTCCACAGGATGAATCAACCGTTCACATCTCCACAAAGGAAAACGAGAAATCCCCACAAATCCTCCGCACTTTCTTTTTGCTGACACTCCGGTGTATGTATTGGGTAGAACTTGAAATTTCGTGACTGGAGAAGCCGGGCCCATTCGGTGATTCCCATGTGTACATCGGCTGGGGAACCAGCTCGTGTGATTGGCTGGTACGGGGTTCGCTAGAGTTCAAAACGGCAGAGACATCGATGGAGGTACTGCAAACACTGGCACGCTACATCCCTTCTCGGTTGAAATTGCAGGGCGAGAACTCACATATTTTTCTCTCTCTTCGATATAAAGTTTTCCTAGCGTTAAACGAGAGAAAAAAAGTGTGCTGCAAGAGCTTCCACGCGCCCGTTAGCCTCCTACACGCAGCCTGCAGAGGCTCCGGGGAATGTCCATCTTCGCTTGGCCTGGATATTCCCCGGGACATGAACACACTGCAAGCACCTGGCACGGATGGTTGGTAATCGCTGAGTCGTTGCAGGACGAGTTATCAAGTTCCCCAGATTCTCGGATCGCTTGCAGTGTAATGCTGGCCTATAAACCCTATTTTAAGGTTGAATTAGGAATGGTCAGATGCAGGGAAGCTCATGGCATGCCAGTGAGAGGCTGGAAGATCGAGCTCTCTTCCGTTGGGTACTACCGAACTCATTGCGAATTGCTTCGGATCGAGGACCGTGAGCATTCTTGAATCCAACAATGGTCAGCAGGGTCCTCACACAGACACTTTTGCCCAAGAGTTTTAGCACCGTTAGTAAGTAGTCTAAACACGGTGAAGTGGAGTTGGCTGGGAGGGAGTACAAGCCTTAGACCCGGAATATCCCCAGCTTCGATCCCATGCAAAACATATGCAACAAAACCAACGCAAAACCGACTAGGTCCGGACTTCGACTAGACTTGACTACAGCCGATGGCCATTGCACGCTTTCCCCACCCGACGGCGAGACTAAAGTCTTCGTTACGTATGAGCTAGTGGAGTTCGGAACGTTAACTTCCAGTCGCGTACCTCGTGACAAAAAAATATTGGAGTTAAAATGGAACCAAAAACTGGAACCAGAAAAGTTGAAAATCCTAAATATTCCATACTATCTTCTTAACTTGGGCTTTTCTCTTGGGAATAGTCGCGAAAGTAATAATCAATTGAGAAGAATTGAAAAGTCTTGTGACCCTTTCGTTAGCATCTTAAGGCTAAAACCTAAGAATAATCGATAGGGATTGTCTCTTTGAAGTTACTATCGACCGCGTATAACATACCCCTCACCAGAGTTACCATAATCCAATTGATTTCTTGGTTATTTACAATATATCGCCACAATGGTCACAAAGGATTCCCCAATCCCCACTTTGCACGACAAGCATAGCGGTACTCCGGTTCGACTTCTCAGTGTAGCGAAGGAACATAAGGATCGTTTATACTCCAACAAGACCGTCCCTACCAGCGTTCCACGTATACAAGAGGTTCCAGTTTTGCCTCCAGATATCGACAGACCAGCATTCAACATAGCTATTGCGGACTTAAAACGTCTTCTTGGTGACGAACATGTCGAAGTTAACGATAAGCCCCTCATTGACGGGTGGTATATGGAACAACCGTAAGTTGACTTTATAACCCCAATCAGGTTGATATTTTCCAATTTGGATGTTCTCTAACATATTAACGCTAGAAATACCCACGATGCATTCCACATTCTCGAACAAGAAGATCTTGTCAGCTGCGGTACCGTATATCCAGGCTCAACCGAAGACGTCCAGACAATCGTAAAATGGGCAAACCGTCATTTAATCCCCGTCTACCCAATCTCTATGGGTCGAAATCTCGGCTACGGCGGCGCTGCCCCCCGTCTTCGCGGATCCCTTCTCGTCGATCTCGGAAAGCGCATGAACCGCGTTCTTAACATCGACGGCCATAACGCCAGCTGTCTCCTCGAACCCGGTGTTTCCTACTTCTCATTGTATGAAGAGGTTCAAAAGACCGGATACCCACTTTGGATCGATACACCCGATCTCGGCGGCGGCAGTGTTGTTGGTAATGCTTTGGATCGTGGAGTCGGATATACACCCTACGGAGATCACTTCGCCGTCCATTGTGGTATGGAAATCGTTCTTCCAAACGGTGAAGTACTACGTACTGGAATGGGATCCCTTCCCGGCACAGATGGTGCCGATAACCCATGTTGGCAAGCGTTCCAACATAACTACGGTCCTTCGGTCGATGGATTGTTCTCGCAGAGTAACTTTGGAATTGTTACAAAGATGGGAATGTGGCTTATGCCGGCTACCGGTCATCAATCGTTCATGTTTACATTCGTACGAGACGATGATTTTGAGGCTATTATCGAGGCTCTTAGACCCCTAGCTTTGAACCGAGTTATTGGAAACGTCCCACAGATCAGGAACGTTATCCAGGAACTCGCCGTTACTGGTAAAGGCAGAGCAGAGTTCTACGACAAAAAGACACCAATGCCACGAGAAGTCATCAGAGAACACGCCAAGAAGATGGCATTCGGTGATGTTTCGTGGTTCTTTTACGGAACTGTTTACGGAGACGATGAGACTAGAGCCAAGTCCTTGGGAATTATTAAGGAGGCGTTTTCAAAGATCCCCGGTGCAAAGTTTAATTTGCCGGAGGATATGCCTGTGGGTCATTACTTGAGGGATAGAGTAGATGTTTGCAGCGGCAAGCCGGTACTCAGGGAATTGGATTGGTTGAATTGGGTTCCTAACGCGGCACACTTGTTCTTCTCGCCAATTGTTCCTACTAAAGGACGGGACGCGAGGTTGGTGCATGAATTGGTCACGAAGTTGCATAAGAAGTGGGGTTTTGATTCTTTCCCAACGTAAGTCTTGCTTAACCCCATCCACTCTATTCCAATAAAAACTTTGGAATCTACGCTAACGGAATTGAATTAGATGGTGTGTCCTCGGCCGTGAACTCCACTACATCGCCAACATCGTGTACGACCGCGCAGACCCGGATGCAAAACGTCGTGCAATCTGCCTTATGCGTGAAATGATTGGAAAGGCTGCAGAAGAAGGATACGGAGAGTATAGAACACATTTGATCTTCCAGGATCAAGTTGCTGCTACATACGGATGGAACGGTCAGGCTCTTAACAGATTTGTTGAGACGATCAAGGATGCAGTTGACCCTAATTCTATTATGGCACCTGGAAGGAATGGTATTTGGGGACATAGGTATAAGGGTAGAGGATTTGAGATGTGGCCGGGCCAAGAAGAGAGGCAGACTTTGACGGGGTTGCCACCGCGGGCGAAGTTGTAAGTGACGATTGAAGAGAAGACGTGGCGGGTATTTCCTTTTACTATTATTTGTATATGTAATTTTAGATTTAAATACAAGCATGAATTTCACATGAAAGAATTTACAAATTTCTCGACAGGCTCGGTGTCGTTAAGTTGCGTTAGATTCATAGTACTTTACTCCGCTAGACCTCAGAATCCTTAGAATCAATATTCTACCATTCACCGATCTCGGACAATTAGTCCAAAATATACTTCCATTAGTTTATCTTCTAGGACGCTAATACTGAAGTTACAGCCGACGTACTTCTCGCCATAGCCCAGAGCTGACTCGAGCTCATTTTAGCCTGGCAGACTGTTAGGTCTTCTAGATCACGCTACAGAAAAGTTCATCTAGATCCCTCTAGCCTCCTCGAAGTAATAGGGTACCGCGAAGTTCCGGTCACCGACTCAAATCTGGATCATTCACCAACCATACTTCGACTGCATTTGAAAACTCAATCATCCTAGTCTAGAGCCACATGGCTGGAATATTGTCTAGTCGACAGCTGAACCGTGCCCTTTCCCTTAGTCCATACGTACCAGTATATCCATACCCATGTATACCATATCAATAGCCACCACATACACAATAACGAAAAACCAACATTATAGTAAGTGTCACACGGAAAATCTCCAAGCCACACTTATCCCGGTGAAACCCCGAAAACTACATGCACTACATTTAGAATACTAGTCAAAATGGTCTTGTAGATGGCACATCCCCGCCTTCACTCTCACATACTAATATTCATCGATCAGCTTCCGTAGTAATACTAACACTCCCCCCGGGCCCCGCATTATGCATCTCCGCAATAACCGAAGTGGATATACTCCGTATACTGTCTTTTCTAACGAACCATCTTTATGGAATTGATAAGATATGCCATATTTTGTCTTACTTGTAACCTTTTCCCCACATCGTCATCGTCGATTAAACTTGCTCACGCGGAAACCCTGTATTTTTTTCCTCTCTCGCTACTTCAAACTTTCCACTCCGAAGGTAACCACCTAGCTACCCCACACTCGCTGCACAGTCGATCACTTCTTTGTTTTTTTCTCTCTCTATTTTGGTGCGTGCGTATGCAATGTATAAGTACCAACGGGAAATACCCATATACTATCGGCTAAGTCTAAAACCCCAGACTAACAAACCCTCGCATCGGTGCATGTATGTCCAAGTGGAGCAAACGATAGATGTGGGGAAATCACGTAGCCACTGGAGTATTTTCGGAAGGGAATCGGGGGGAATCAGCGTCTCCGATTGTAGATTTTTTTTTGTTTTCGTAGGATTTTAATTGTCGGGTTTGGAACGTTCCTTTCTATGTTTCTGTATTATCCGGGGTTAATTCTCGTTACGTACAGTACCGATCAGCTATCGAGACGCTTTGACGGTGAAAGTATTGCGGTTTAACTGGTTGTGTAAATTACAACAAAGTATTGAGTTGCGCACGTTGCTCACGATAACTGTTTATCTGAATTGTCAGCTTCAGTGCGAGTAGCCAGTTTAATTCCAATTGACAAGAATTCCGGAATTCCACTCACAATGGCGTTAACCACCCAGTCAAAGAATGAACAAATTAGAGGTACCCATCCCCATGCATAATCATGGATTCTCCCCTCTCAAGCATTCTACAAAACTAACATAATCAAACCTGCAAAACAGTCATAATAATCGGCGCCGGCCTCGGTGGCTGCGCTGCCGCAATGGCAATGCACCATCAAGGCTTCCACGTCACCGTCTTCGAAAAGATCAAGAAATTCCAACGTCTGGGTGACTCCCTAGGTCTCGGAGAAAACGCTTTAAAGCTTCTGAAAAGATGGGGTCTTCACGAACAACTTATAAAGATTGGGAATAGAAGTCCTGATATGCATATCAGACGATGGAGTGATGGCAAGATCTTGGCTACGCAGCCGTTGATGGACATGGCCGGGTATATTGGCCATAGAGGGGATTATCATCAGGCCTTTTTGGATAGAGTTGCGGAATTGGGGATTGATATCAAGATGGGACATAATGTTGTGGAGTTTGATGAGGAGAGGCCGGCTGTGAAGTTGGAGAGTGGGGAGTGGGTTGAGGCCGATATCGTGATTGGGGCGGATGGTATGCTATTTTCATTATTATCTACTAACCTTGCATGTTTGAAAGTATCAAGATATAGCTAACTATCATGGGGTCGATGTTAGGAATTAAATCGCAAACCCGTGAATTGGTCCTTGGTTTCGCAGATAAACCCAAATCTTCGGGATACGCCTGTTATCGCGCTTACTTCAAAGGCGAAATCCTCCGTTCGGTCCCAGAATGCCAGCCGATTCTTGTTAAAGATTGTGTAAACATTTGGATCGGACCGGACATGCATCTCGTCCAAAACACCCTTAGAGACGGTGAAGAGTTCAACTGGATCCTAACCCACAAAGACGATGAGGACATCAAGGAGTCTTGGTTCCAACCCGGAGACATGGACAAAGTACGAGAACTGGTCAAAGATTGGGATCCAATGGTAATCTCCGCAGTCAACGAGACAAAAGAATGTTTGGATTGGAAGATCTGTTATAGAGATCCGATCCCAACATGGGTGAGCCGGAGCCACAAGATCGCATTGTTGGGAGATAGCTGCCACGCGCACCTGCCAACTAGTGCACAGGGGGCCAGTCAAGCGACGGAGAGTGCAGCAGTGCTTGCGCTATGTTTGAAGCTGGCAGGGAAAGGGAATGTGCCGCTTGCGGTAAGATTTTACGCCAAATGACGTACACTAAGCGATACTAATGCGGAAGCTTTCATTTTTGTTGATATAGACGAGAGTTTATGAGAAACTCAGATTTGAGAGGGTCAGACAGGCACAATTGAATGGAGAGGATGTGAGGGATAGGTGGCATAATTGTCTGAAGGATTTGGACGAGGGCAAGGAAGTTGATCCTGACGATGTGAAAATGAAGGTTCGTTTACACACCCACAATTGTTCTTTATATCAAATATTTCCTAGATTTATATATTGTACCCATGCTAAATATTGATGTTGAATCTAGAACCGCTGGCTGTATGTCTTTGACGCAGAGGCTGATACTTTGGAGAAGTGGGACAAGGTGTCGAAGCTAGTCGAGAAGGAGCTCGAGGAAGGTCTAATCACACCGCTGTTTGACGATCAAACAGGGCCTACCCGTGACCTGGAGCTATACGACGCCTTTGGTAACAAAAAAGAGGAGTCAAAGTATGTTCCCAAGAAGCAACAGCCCGTCGCGGCACATTAATAGAACGTACCGACTTCGAAGACCCGGTCGGGATGAATGGATCTGGTCAGAAGAGAGACCTGCAGGTAATATATTAATATAACTTACTTATGCTTATTTTATATAATTGTCCAGGAGTACTCGACAGTGATTTGTAAGGTGCATTTACTTCGAAGGCAAGAATTCTAGTAATCGAGGATGTCATACCGTCATGCATATAATATAGACATGTGGTACTGCAGCTGCATGTATGTAACGGGCGGGAGAATGCAAGTGAGCGCATATAAATTGCATACACCCGCCGGATATTCTTATTCCGAGACGAGGCCTTCAACCGCATTCCAATCCTGATATTCCAATAGCTTATTTCCTTCCTACTTGTTAGCTTTCGAACAGATTAAGAAGCTATATTGCTGTGGTGATAATATATCAGAGCCGTATTATTAATGGAGAGAGGATAGTGGTCAGCCCAAAGCAGAATAAGTTCAAGCAAGTCGGGGCAGACCAGGCTAGACCAGCCAGAGCAGACCAGCCAGAACAAGCCAGCCGGTGGGCCCGAGCAAGTTCCAATTCCAGTTCCAATTCCAGTTCCAGTTCCAGTTCGCTTCCGGCCGGGCACTTGAATCAGCAGCCTTTCGATGGTTGCGTTCCGAAGAAAAGACTAACTTAACTCACTGACACTAGTTGATAACTATCGCCATCTCCAGTATTCTCATTCTCACCAGCTTCACTGTCTGAATAGCCCCGTCGATGCCAGCTGTACTGTAGTTCTCGGGTAGGAAGAATGTGGCCGTCACAATGGGACCCACCCAAATGATGAGTAGCAGCAGCAACAACAACAACACTTCGACCGCCACGCCGTTTCTCTGTTCGTTATGTCCGACTTCCAAGTCCTTCACCCGGAAGGCCCATCTTGAGCGCCACATCCGAACACATCGTATGTCCTTGTCTTCAACCTCACATCTATCTATTCATCTACCGCCCTGTCGCTATATGCTATATAGATCTGACTATGCATTAGATCTGGCTATATTAGCTCAGATATAGTGTTCAGTCGGGGAATATCCACTGCTCGCGAAGGGTACATATACTGATCATAGTGGCCTGATTTGACCTATCCAGACTCCGTCGGCAGCCCGCTCAACTGCCACTTCTGCTCCAAAGAGTTCCGTCGAAGGTACTAACTTGTCTTCTCTTGTCTTCTCTTCTCTCCTATAAATTACTCTTCTAATCTTTTTTCTAATTGACTGATTCTTGTCGATATAGCGACCTGCTCAAAGAACACCATATCCGTTGTGAATTCCGTGGCGACCGTCCCATTCCCGTCGGAATCGTCGGCCGTAAACGCCGTGCCTGCGACCGTTGTTCTCAGCGGAAGATCTCGTGCACTGGTCAAATCCCTTGCGACCGTTGCATTACTGCTGGTGTTGTCTGCGAAAAGACTTCTTCTCCTGCTAGTGGATCTGGAATTGGTGGTGGTAGTGGTGGAGTCGACACTTCTCAGCAGCAGCAACTATCCCTCTCGTGGCAAACTACTCTCACGACATCTAGTACCGGAACGGCTGGAAGTCAAGGTACTCCCCGGGGATCCGAACTCGACAGTTCCGTACCAGAGGAAGAAAGTGATGATGAAGCCGATAACATCGATGACGACGGAAATGCATCGGATCCACCTGACCTCCGAGGATCGATTGAATACCTCTTAAATGGACAGTCACAAGGGAACCTTGGCTTTGTCCAGGTCTTCCCGCTCTCCGCTACTCCTGACGATGAAGATTCCGATAGTCCTATAACCGGTGGTATATCGGTTCCGACTACTGCAACTGCAATTCCAATTACTATATCGTCCGTTCCACAACCGACACCCTTCGATATGGACTTTAGCCTCAACTACGACGCTAGTATCCTGCCTGATATTGATCTGAACATGTTGTTTGGGGAGATGGGTTATTTGATGAACATAGGTCTTGAGCCAAACGCACTTTGGGACCCTCATCTTTTCTCCGAACACTCTTCTCCAGCTACCACGACTGATTTGGACGTATATGATGCTCATGCCTCCTTCCTTCGCCCTGAACTTTTCAAAGTCGTACAATCCTTCCAACTTCCCGAAGGCTCACCGGAGTATAGACGTGCGGTTGAAACAGTAGAATCGGTAACTGGCGACCTATTACAGCGATTTACGAACTCATTTTTCCGACATTGGCACAAACATGGTCCTATTATTCATATACCGAGTTATTCGCCCAGCACATGCGCTACGGTTTTGATACTGGCGATGTGTTGTATTGGAGGACTATATGTTAAGGATCCAGGAGAAATAAGACGATGTAGAGGGTTGCTGGATATCGCAGAGGTCTATATATTTGGGAGAGACTATTTGAGAAACGAATATGAGTTTTGTGCATATAACAGTGGAAATAACTCCGGAAAGACATATAAAGATGTTGATTGGGAGGATTTTGAAAAGTTGCAGGCGGCATACCTGATGATCGTGGTTCAGACATGGGCGGGCCATAAGATTGCAAAACGACGGATACGACAGCAACGTTTCGCTAGGGTGGTCGAGGTATACTAGAATTATGATCTTCTATCATGGCGAAAATGATATCTAATAAGAATTATAGCTAGCACGGCAGCTCAGACTTCCATCGGCTCACCATACCCATCCGCCGACTTCCGCAACAGACTTTCGCGCCTGGATCCGCACTGAAACGGCTATTCGTTTACAAAATATCATGTTGACCATGGACTGCGCCTTCGTAATTTTTAATAATTGCGCACCGCGGATCTCTGGCACAGAAATAGAGCAACTAGACCTTCCCTGCGCTTCTGCGAGTTTTTCGGCAGCATCATTCGCGCAGTTGATGGCAGTGCCTAGTCCGCCGGTCAGGGGTATCAAGGTTATGAAGACCTTGAGGATGAGTTTCGTGACCCCGTGGCCAACGATGCCGGTTTTGACGACATTGGATTTGTTTGTTACAGTTCATGGTACTACCCCCAAATTTCATCCCCTAATGTCAATTGAAAAGTAACTAACAGTAAAGCAGTTCTTTATGTTCTCCTAACGCTCGACCTCTCCTCACAAATAACTCCAACACCAACGTCACTAGCCGCAATGCGGCAGGGAATAGACTTCTGGATGAAATCTTGGAATGCAGCACGTAATCGATACCAAGAAAGCGATTGGAAATCATTAGGATTGGAAAGAACAAGTGATAGATATTGGGTACTTGTTAAAGCAGTGTTTTTGGCGTTTGAGAAAGATATCAAAGAAGGAAGACGGAGGGGTTTATGCGCGAGAAGTGATATCGATGAGAGTGGACAGCATTTGAAGGAGTTTTTGGCGAAACGGAAGTAATCTTCTTTCTCTTTTTTTCTTCTCTCTCTCTCTTCTTTTGGATTTGATTTGTATCAAAAGTTTGGAGTATATATTTGGATCGTTTGGGACGGGATATCTCAGTCTTCTTATTACCTTTTGGAGCGGCATATATCTACTTTTATGTTTGATGGGAGAGGTTTTATGGATACCATTTTGAAATCACTTTTTTTATGTATATCGTTCAAATCTTATTGTTAATTATCAAAGTTATATTCATATAATTATAAGGGAAGATAGGATCCAAGGAAGCAGAACATACCGGCCGTCTATTATAATCATATTCGGGGTATCTCCGGACTCTAAACTACTACTAACAACCTATAAACAAAGGGAACGAACAACTGATATAAACCCACCCACAGAAAAGCTCATAGCTGAACAAAAAAGACCATATCGTATATATCTTACATCAATCCAGCTCCTCGCCACCGACACTGACCTTATCCAGACCATTAATAACTTCTACAAGTCCCTTATCATCATCATGATTATCTTTCTCTACCCTCCTCATTAACACCATTTCCACGCTTACTCCAGGTCCGAAAGCACACCCCACCACACCCTTTCTACCACCTTTTATCCCGATACCGGGTCCATACTCTTCTCCTTCACCGCCAATACCGGCTTCTCCGTCGCCTCTTAGTCTATCCATAACGCTGAATACAGTTGCAGAACTGGAGTTTCCGTAGTTTGTGTAGACTTCGAACGAGGCTCTGAGTTGGGAGGGGGAAAGGGACATTGTTGATTCTATTGATGTCAAGATTAGGCTGCCGCCTGGGTGGAGGGCCCAGTCTAGGTCTGTTGGAGCGAGAGATGGAGTGGATGTTGAGGAGAGAGAGGAGAGGGTTGATGGAGGGATCGAGGAGATGAGAGATTTATAGAGGCTGGGAGTTGCGGCGGAGGTTATGATTGGAACTTTGGGGGTTAGAATTACTTTCCAACCTGCAATTCGATCGTCATTAGTATATTGTACTCGGAAAATTGAAGGTTTGATATATAAGGGAGCTGGGGAAAGTACCTAATGGGTCAACATCGAATCCCAATTCAGCTTCTGTGTCTTCAAGCGTCTTATGTTTCCACCCGAGGACCTCATATACACCCTTCTTGTCAACATCCTCACCTACACCGTTACTGACGACCACAGCGCTACTGCAATCGCTAAACAATGTAATCCCAATCCTAACATTGTTCTCCTTAACAATACTATCCAACTCACTTCTCACCAAAACGGTACATATCTCCGTCGCACAAACCAATATCCTCGCCTTCCTACCCCGTGCCTTAGCACCCAACGCAATATTACACGCCGTCCTCAATCCAGCAAGACCACCCGAACACCCTACACCCGATAATAGTACCTTTTCGACAGTGGTTTTTATACCCAGTGACTTTAGGACGAATGTGTCGTAACCTGGGTTTGAAGAGTCCGTGCAGGTTGTGAAAACGGTGTGGGTTATTTGCGAGGGTTTGTATTTTGATTCTGTTAACGCCTTTTGACAGGCTGAGATGGATAAGGGAACACCTTCGGTGAGGAAGAGGGAGTGGAGTTCTGTTATTGATGGAGCTGTAGGTTGGTTTGCGACGGGGTGGAGGGATTCGCCTATTGAGGGACGGCAGGTTATGCCCGTGTAGCGGTTTATTGAGAGAACTTTTTTTAGTCTGTAAGGTTTATATTATATACTTGTTAGTAAGATATCAAGATTTTGACTTCTGACACTATAAGATTTGAAGATGTTTGTGGTAGCTTAATTGGAGGGGAAACTTACGCATCTGACTGGGGATAGAACTTCTGGGCTATGGTATCGAGATCCTTTGGCTGGACTCTGTATTTCGGGTATTGAACGCCTATCCCCATGATTCGGAGGCCCAGGTCTTCTGGAAACATTTCCTCCTCCTCTTCCTCTTCATCTTCATCGTCATCATTACCGTTCATGGTACTGTTGATATGGTGGATTCCATTAGTATGGTGGTGTCCATTAGTATGGCCGTTAGCATGTCCGTTAGCATGGCCATTGGTATCGCCGTTCGTATGGCCATTGGTACTCCCATTGACACTGGAAGTACCATTCACATCTACTCCATTGACGTCTGAAACACCATTGGCAGAGCCATTGACTACTCCGATAGCCTCGTAGGGTGCCATAACGGTCGGTTTTGGGGTGGGTTCTGGTTTTATGTTAGAAGAGTAGTAGCGTGACGTAGTTTTTGAAAGAGCCGTTCTGCGACGGAGCCTCGAATTCGTTAGCTCGGTTTGCGGGGGCGGGGCGGGTTTTGTGTTGGGAAGAGACAGCGACCTCAACAGAAACAACAAATTCTGTTCTTTGTCACTTTCAAAGCTTTCAAGATGCAATACACGACTTCAAGAAGGAGGGGAAGGGAGAAGTATTGATTGATTGATGCTGTTGATTGAAGGGAAGGAGGTTTGGGCGCTTAAGTACTCTTTTTTTCTCTCTCCCACCATCGCTGAACCTGATACGTACTGTACTTGCTGCATCGTGTGCCTTGTATGACATCTATCCTTGACACTTTGAACCTACTTACCCACAGGGGATACATTACAGGGATTGGATCTGTTTTTCGCAACAAAAAAAAAAAAATGCATGCGCAAAGTTTACGGGCAGTGAAAGAACATTTTGATATGGGCCGGGACTTTGTTCGTTATCGCCTCGGCCCGCCGGTCGAGTCAGTCCATGATCAGAAGCTTGAGCTTGAGCTAAGCTATGCCTCGAGCTTCGGGGGGCGCAGACGATACAATACGTCTGAATCCCACCAATCATAGTCCAATCAATTAGACCTAGTAAGGTCACCGACGCCATATAATTGGATAAACAAAGTGGATTACATCATGATTTTATAAGAAAATTCATGGGTCAGCAAGGTACAGTGACTAACTAGTAGCGTAACCTTCCTTGCCTCTAAATTAACGTAGACATGTCGTCGCAATGTAATCTTCTGGCGTTTCGCTTGCCGGTTTACATGTATACGATTTATAGTGGACCTGGGATGATTCGAAGCTTAAATGGCTAAGGCAGGGGCAATTCTACTGAGGCGCATGGCTGACTAGCTCTGGCTAACGGAAGAACCGTCGACGAGATCTGATCATACCCTTAGCTAAGCCAAGATGGACTGGGCCGATGGAGGCTAATGCATCCGGCTGACATGCATTATCGTGGACCTGCCACAAAAACAACGCGGATTACGGATGGTGGTTTTTGATTGATTGAGTATGGGCTTTCTCGGCCCGGGTGGGCTTCGGGAGCTATTTATGTTACTGATGTGATAAAGAGAGAAAAACGAAGTGCTTAAGTGTAAGAAATGTACCTCTGATATGATCACATATTATATTTGGAATTTCCAAAGTATTAGTGTATTAATATATATCCAAGGACCAATTATATTCCAGATGGTGAAGATTAATATCCCACATTCCATATCTGGGGTTTGTTAGTTACTTCTTTATATATGATATTGAGTATGGGTGTAGTCAGTCAGAATATATATTAGTTCTCGTATACATACGTGCAATAAACACTAGTAGCATATTCGGGTTTATAATCCAGTCGTATGAAACCCCCTAGATCTAATAGAAGATCCCGATGCCTGCTGCGGTCTCGCACCCAGGTCATATACCTCAGATTCATCCTGATCTACGCAGGAAAACGAATTTTCCTCTTTCAGATGCGGCTTGCTATGATCGATGATTATACCCTTGCCGTCCTTATCCTTCCGAGTAATGGAGAAGTGATCAAGTGCATACTCAGACTTCCCATGAAGGGCCATATCCGCCAGAGCTTTACCAAGCAGAGGTACAAATTTCATAGCCCAGCCGGCTGTGAAAACTACGATACTGTCCTTCGGGCCGCCATTAAGATATTCTTCTGGGACGTAATCGAGAACGAACATGTTGTCTAAATCGAATTAGATTAGCATAATGGTCAAGAATTTAAGAAGACTTTCGAGGGCGTATATATACCAAAGACATTGGTTTGTAGACATGATAAAGTGAAGGCTGGGACGGTAGAGTCAACACCGACGACATGCTTCTTGATGAATTCTTGCGTGTCACGAATATCATGTGGATTGACGACGTTGGTCCTTCGCTCGCTAGGATCTTTGATTCGACGGGTAGCAGCATCAACGGCGATACGGACTACATTGGGAGGGCCCCAAGGTACGGTCGGGAAGCCATAAAAAAGTTGTGACCTATCGTTCTTATTGGGGGCGAATTGAAACCACATGCCTTTGGAAATCCAAGTCAGTATCATCAGTTTTAGTACTGATGTACAGTGAAATAAGTAGGGGTGGGTCCACATACTCGGAAATATTGTGCCACTCGGTCCAGCATTGCAGTTAAAATAACTAGCAACCATCTCCCAAATACAAAGATCGAGGGAGATGTTAAAACTAGGTTTTAGAACATGATTGACATAGCCGCCTGATGCGATAACAATCTTCTTCGCTTTGAAGACGAAAGGATCCTTTTCATGACGAATAGTATGAACTTCCCAGATATCGCTCTCGGTCTCAGAGAGACGGATTTTTGTGACTTGTGTATGTTGTTTAGACTCGGCGCCATAGTCTTTAGCTAGGCTGAGTAGAGTCCGTAGGAGAAGTTGGACGTTAATGACACCGTTATCGGGTGCGTAGAGACCCAGCCATTCCGATGGTAAGTCCTTGAAAGGGTAACGTTTCTCAATCTCTTTTGCAGTTACTGTCATGTTTGAATGTGGAGGGTCAGTGCACTGTACTTCCATTGATCATAATACTTGGAGTTGCAAGTCGAATGTTCATCAGTGATAAGGCTTATAACATACATTCCTTATATGGCATTTCGAGTTTCTTAAGATTGTCAATTGGTCCAAGCAAGGTTCCTATTCGATGTTAACATGTTAGTTAATCAATAACTCACAAAACAATAGCAATCACCATGTTCTAAAGGTGACTGGTGGCATATACCTTCAGGGGTGTTTTCGCCAAAGTTCTTATCGCCAAAGTTAAGAAGGCCGCTCATCCAGCGAAGGGATGTGCCTGAGTCCTTCTCGAGGTCATCCCATAGGTTCATAGACTTTTTGGCAAGATCAGCCATAAAGTACTCCGTGTACCTGTCGAAAATGTTAATGTTATTAGTGGCCGTGAGGTTCTTGATCAATGCTAATATTTTCAAGTATATAATTACATCGTTCGAAACATGCGAGCTAGGTCATTGGAGCTCCCCGCTTGGTTGAAGAAATTGTTTTGTTCGAGAACAATGACTCGAGAGCCGGTCTTTGCTATCTCGTAGGTAGCCGCGAGCCCGATAGGGCCGCCTCCGACGACAATGACATCGAAAATTTCGTCCTTCATGTTGCAATTCCAGAATACTTTGAATCCGGATGTGGGAAACAGATTCGCAAGTTTCGAATTTACTCGTTGGTGAGAAATTAATTCTTATCAACGTTCTAGCTATTTTATAATGCTCTTAAATTCCCTAGAATCTAAGCTGCTATGCACTGTTCGTCTTTTTTCCAAACTAAAACTTCAGCCGTTCGATCGTCACCGCTGTGTGCGCAGCCAATCGTTGCATCGAGTTCATCGACATCGCTATATACATAGCCAATCATAAATTGGCTCGTCTGCATGACTTCTGGGATCAGCATCTAACAAAACATCTATCGATAGCTTTCGAGCCGACCTTGGCAAAATTTCGAAACTCGCAAGGGATCATTAGTCTGTCTATTTGTATATCCTCGCCGGAAGAAGGCACGGCTGAGCTGGGTATATGCATACCGTCGCTGTTCGGAACGCCACCTCGCGTATACGTATGTTCAGCTCGACGGTGGGGTATCCAGCAGTAGCACCATGGTACCAGCCGTGAAATGATCCAACTAATAAAAGTTTCTTTGCGAGTGCGGGGCAGAGGCCCGTCCCGTCATTCTCAAAAGGCATATAAAGAGAATGAATAAAATGCCATCCATGGAATCCGGCCACAACAGGACAATTAGATCACAAGCTAGTGATTTTGTCAGCTCGCTTTAGAATACATATATACACTTTCTTATTCTATTTTGTGATTGATACTTCAAGATTGAATATTATATTACCATCATGAGCACCACCGGTTCCCAGCCCATCAGAGCCCTCTGGGCCCAGCGATTGGTTCGCGAGAAACTCGCAGCCGAGATCACACTACTTCAAGATAGCGGAAGTCGGTTTATGGGCTCCACGCCTGTTTCTTACGACCAACTACCAACCGACGAAAACTACAAAGGCGGCAAGTTGGTCAAGGAAATAGTAGGCGACAGCCGCGATGGCCAGCCACATCGCAAGGTGTGCATCGTCGGAGCCGGTGTCGCAGGCCTCTATATCGCAATGATACTCGATGATCTAAAGATTCCAAATCTTTCATACGATATTGTCGAGGCCAGCGATAGAATTGGTGGTCGCGTCTATACTCACCGCTTCAGTGATGATCTGCCTGACTACTACGATATTGGCGCCATGCGGTACCCTCATATTAAATCAATGGATCGCACCTTCAGATTATTCAAACGCACCGAAATGCCGTTGATTCCCTATTATCTGAAAGGCCCTAATACCCCTGGTTTGTTCAACGACCGCTTCTTTGCTGAAGGGCGTGATCCATACCACGTTGGTGTTGAGAATGGCGGGTCTGTTCCCGATAATGTAGTCAATGACATCGACGGTATTTTCAAGAAAGCATTCGGTCCATATAAGGAAGCCTTGAAGGCAGATTTCGACAAGGGCTTTGAGAAGCTTATGACCGTCGACGACTTCAGTACCCGAGAGTTTCTCAAAAGGGGTGGCCCAGATGGTGACGAAGAGTCGAAGTACAACTTCTTCGCCATTCAATGGATGGAAACCCAGGGCACATCAACCAATCTCTTTGACCAAGCCTTCTCTGAAAGTGTCATCGATTCTTTCGACTTCGATGATACAGTAGAGTGGTCCTGCATCGAGGGAGGCACATCGCTTCTTACTGATGCCATGCAAAAGGGCCTGAGTACTGCCGTTGAGACAGGCAAGAGGGTAGAGGCTATCTCTGTCGATCACAAAATAAAAGGCGAGGGTAACTTGGCAGTAAAGTGCGCCAATGAAGAAGAATGGCGCACGGGATACAGTACTGTATTCAGTACAACGACTCTAGGATGCCTCGGCCGCATGGACTTACGTGGCCTCGACCTTCATCCATCCCAGAAGGATGCTATCCGCAGTTTGCACTACGACGACTCGGTAAAAGTAGCCCTCAAATTCAAATACCCCTGGTGGATCAAGGATTGCGGTATCACTCAAGGCGGTGTGGCTTCAACCGACCTTCCCCTCCGGACTTGTGTATACCCGTCTTATAACCTTAAAACACCTCTTGACGAGCCCGCAGTGCTACTCGCTTCCTATACATGGGCACAAGACGCCACCCGCATGGGCTCCCTCGTCAATAGAAAATCACCGGACGACGAGGCTGAACTCGTCGATCTTATCTTACAGGATCTAGGCCGGTTACACGGTCAGCACATAACATACGAACGTATCAAAGACGCTTTGATAACCCACCATGCATACTCATGGTCTCATGACCCTACAACCGCCGGCGCATTCGCTTTATTCGGTCCAGGTCAATTCAGCAATCTGTACCCATACCTTTCGCGACCAGCTGCCGACAGTAAATTTCACATCGTGGGTGAGGCGTCAAGTGCGCATCACGCTTGGATCGTTGGAGCCCTTGATAGTGCTTATGCAGCTGTATATCGGTTCTTATACCGTTTTGGATTGTGGTTCGCCATTGATGATTTGGTGCAGAATTGGGGTGAATTGGCGGAGCTGGAGGCTGGAGAGCATGGAACGGTGCATTTGCAAGTTGCATTGGGTAAACTTCCGAAGAAGCTTCAATTCAAGGTCTAGATTACCATCTTGTGGTACAAGTATTGAGTGGGGCCTAGGAAGCCATATATATATTTATCTATGTATTTATCTTCCTGCACAAAGTAATATGACCGAGCCATACTTGATTCTCTTTCCCATTATATTTGTTATTCAAAAGTAGATATCGCTCGCGAAGATATAGCACCTTGCTTAGACACCTTAAACTACCCGGTCCTTAAATCTGTTCCATCGTAAGTAAATTATTGTAGTAAGTAAGCACGTCTTCCTTGAGCTACCCTTCCAGTACAAAAAATAGATATTTTCGACATACTTTAGATGTGCCGAAAATGCAGAGATAGGTATTCATTGATAACTTCAATACAAACAATATACCCATAATACCAGTATAACAACAGTAGTGGTAGTAGTACGTAATGTTATCTTGTGTTATTGTATCTAGTTCTTAAATTAAGAGAGTTACTTACAGAGTGGTCTTAAATTAAGATAATTGCCTTTCTATTAATATCGATATATCTCGGCTGGCCTTATCAGTGACCTACGCAACCACCAGCCTAATCATTAAATAAATTAATAGCTTCTACTATACCTATTAAGCTATTATGTTCTCAGGGTTATATCGTAAACCAAATGCTACCGCAAGTAATTTTACAGGGACATGTGAAAATAGGTGGTTGTGAGCCTTGAGGCCGGTCTCGAAACTCGACAGGAAGTTGACCTGTATTGCGTTGGAATTTTAATGGACCAACACAGTTTACTGCCAAGCCTGGTATCACGCGAACCTCGATAGGTTACACTCACTAGTCTCGGTGACCCTTCTTTTGGAGGTTACGCCAGCCCGGTACCAATCCATTCCAACAGAGTTTCAGTATATGATATAGTAGTTGGCGAATCTGCTTTTTTCGAGGACAATGGACGTCCCCGTTTGGATGACTATGAGTGGGATTTACGCTGAGTTCATATATCTGCCAATAATATAACGCTAGGGTCTACGTACGGCTAAAGAAATCGAGACGGGATCGAGGATAAAATCTAATGGTGAAATTCTTAGCCAACGATGGTTAATATTTTTAAGAGGTATAGGTGAGAATATTCCAGTTCTCGAGTGTCAGTTTGTAACCTCAGTCGCTAACGCTGGCCTGGGCGATGTACATATAAGTACTTAGGCTTACACTCTTATGAGAATTAAAAACATGTTTCTTGCCGTAACTCTGCCCCAGATAATATAGAGAGGGGTTTCTTCGTGGATGATATATAAAACTAACACAAACTTCTCCTCCCTTTAAGGTCCCTTTCCTTCACTCCGAACGGTCTATCGACTGCTACCACATGATGCATATCATCAACGATAGTGCTAAACTAGTGAGAGGTGAACGAGGGAAAAATCTGCTAGATATCCCGTATCTCACAGTTGTCTTGCACAAATAACGAGAAACTGCTCTGTTACTTCCCACCAGGGAAACTACCTTGCAGGTGAGACGTACCATCGACCAAGTGAATTTCCCTACTAAAGACGCCACCGCCCGTGACATGGACCAAGTGGCAGAGCGATATGTAGAGAAACAAGGATGGGAAGAGACTAGGATTATCATGGTAGACCAACTATGACTTTGGATTCTTAGAGATCATGAGATATATCTATCCAAATACTCTATCGTCATTACGTTCTGACCCTGTTATTAAAATTGGCTTAGATACTGTGTTAACATGCTCTCCAGGAGCATGGCGACGGATTAAAGATGACAAAGACCCTGCTGATGTCTATAAAGCTCTAAAGCGATACCTCAGAAATCCTGAAAAAACACGACAGATCCGCAACGCTTCGGAATTGGCCTTTTGCATCGCGGAACGATGCACACCCAATTTATTTGATTCTAATCTCACTTATAATCATCACTACGACTTTATGGAAATCTTTAGGCGATCTATTGCTGTGGCTGTGAGTTTTCATGTCAACCTTAACTTGAGGACTTTCTTTTACATCCTCTGCAGGGTAATTTACTAATATATCGAACAGATGGACAAACAAAGTAGTCTCTTCTCCAAAATATCTGATGAAGATGAAAGAGGCACATTCTTTAAAGAGGGATTCGGCTTACTGGAAGAAGTCAAGGATATCTGAGACAAACTAAGTCTGATGTGCTCTATCCAAAAAGAGCAAAGACGGCGTTTAACAGAAACGGGCAACTAGCGTGTCATCAAAAACGTACGCAGGGAGAACAGCGAAGAGCCAAAAGAAAACTAGAAAGTATTATACTGTAACTAGACCAAACCATATGGCAGAATATTTGGATCACTTAGTTAACGATGTTAATGCGGCGTACGACTCTCTCATTCATATACTGGATCTCAAACAGAAGCAGGCGGCGCTTTTGGTGGCTAGGGAAGCAAATGCGGCTACCAGTAAATCGGAGGAGATACTACGCCAATCTCAAAAAATCTCTAAACAGCTATTAGCATTGCCAGAAGAATCTAGGAGGGGTGGGGATATCACTCTACTTGTATGGTTTGCCCTCAGTGTTCGGCCACTGTCTCTATACAGGGGTTTTTACTGATATTAATATATCGATATAATTCAGTTCACAGTTACCACTATAACATTCGTGAGTTAAATATACCTCTTCGCTTTATAATTATGAGATCAAAGGCCAAGTCATCTAACATATATCTCTAAAGCTACCCCTTTCAACCATAGCCTCGCTATTTAGTGTGAATGCGATGGAGCTGAATGACGGGAGGCTGCCTATATCAACGGTCTTTGGAACAACCCGTGAGTTTCATTTTGGTTTGATGTCTAGAGAAGTAACGTACAGCGATATAACTGATGCTTGATATTTAGTTCCCATTTCCGTTATGATCGTTACTGATGCCCTCATCTTGGCTTTTAATGATGCCGCACGTGAGGTTCTTTTCGGGTTCTGGAATAAGGAGGAGGGGACAGATGCTAGAGGCAATCATAATGCATAATCCGTAAATATCATCGAGTCTCGAATAAATCGGAGAGAAACAGCCCTGGTAGCTGTTAGGAAGTTTTGTGATTGCACTTGCCATTCTCAAGGATAGAGCCTAGCATAGTTGAAGGATATGGTTATGAGGTAAGATCTAGTACTCATTGTAATTACTATCGTACTACTGACATGCATGTCAACATGTATAGAATGCATGTTTCAAAGATTTCGGGTAAAATTAAGTGCAGCAAAAGTATTAATTTTCCTCCTCCAACCCAAATTGTTCGAACCCTTCCACTAACCTCCTCTTCCACTCCGCCATAATATCCTCTTTATTGAGAACTTCTCCCGCAGACAACCTATCAGCCAATTCCTCCGTCATAATACTCTGCTGTTGATCGGTGTCTTCAACTATTTTATGCTCGCACCTCCCAAGAGACCTCTGGGCCTCCCGCTTTCTTTTCGTCCATTCCTGTATTTCATCCATACTTCCAAAGCTCTTTATACAATCGTTGAAGAACTCGTGATCTTTACCTGGAGGTGGGAAATTTCCATACTTGTGAATGTATTTGTCAAGAACCATTTGCATGCAGTTTTCCAGATGATCTCTCAATCGGTTCTTTATTCCACCGTAATGTGAACTTCCTGCAACACCTCCAAAAGTCTCCCAGGATTCAATTGAGGTTTTTAAATCTTCCATTGAGGTACCTTTGTAGTGGCCCGTATCAAACGCTTCGGAAAAGGCTTGCCCAATATCCACTGCGATTGGGTTCTCTCCAGAACTTTCGAGAATATGCCGGGGCACTCTGCTCCGTAGCGTCGATGCGGAGAGTCTTGACCTAGTTCGTAGGATAATGTTGCTTTCGTTTAACAGGCCAGTTACTTTCTGTATTGCTACCTCTCTCGATGAACTGTTATCTAAGTTGGGGTTTCTTCGCAAGATGCAAGCTTCCAAGTCGCGGGGCATCCAGTCCTCATTTTGGATTGTTAGTTTTTTCAGCCCTCGACAGGCTACATCTCTAATCAAAAATGCTTCCTTGTCGGTAACGGGTTCGAATTGAACGTGCGGGATATCCGAGCTCTGGCCCCACCGGGTCGTGAGGCTCAAGTCTTCGACATTCGTCAACGGGGCCGCCGCAAATATTTCCCACCAGACAGGCGACATCGTGCCATAGATCGAGAGTTTCTTCACATTCGCAGGTGGAACCAAGAAGAATGTTGGATGGAATACGTATCCCTCCAGACTAATTTCTCGTAATTTCTTCAAACCTGAAAAGACAGCCTGAAGTTCTCCTAGTTCCTTTGATACTGTGGCATACGGTGGTAATGAAACACGCTCTTTCGGCGCCCTCGATTTAAACCACTGGAGATTAATCATCCCACGCATCACCTCTCTAAACTTCGCGATATTGTCCTCAATCGGCCCGTTACCGATAGTGGATGTATGCCCTATCGTCATCTCTGGATCACGGACTTTGTTCGAGCTGAGGAAGACTTCGAAGTGAGTTATTAATTCGGCCCTAAAATAGGTTTCAAATGACTTGATGGTTGAGGCCTTGACCTTTAGGGAAAAATCGCGAATTGATTTTGATTTTGTGTACTTGTGGAGAGCATGGAGGGGTACCATCCAGTCTCCGTCTCGTGCCTTTTGTGGATTGTTGCTTGCGCTCAAGACTTCAAGTTAAATAATATAACTCCATTAGCGTGACAAGCTCCTTGGTTTCGATATAGATATATATACTTAGGCGTATATACAGGTCGACAACTTAGACACCATACCTTCATGAGAGTAGTAAACCATCACCTCCCTCAAATCCAGCTCGCCCCTCTCCAACAACCTTTTTATATGTCTCCTTAAAATCCACGTCACGGCTTTAAAATCACTGTCAAATATCGGACGTCCAAGCCATAATACTTTTGTGTGTTCAAACCCCAAGGGATTTCCTTCGTGAATAAGCTTCAAAAGATTTTTAAAGGTGGAGTGATTGGAGCGTATAAGACGGCCTGGGTAGCAGTTGCCGAAGTCGTGGCTTTCGTTGAAGATCAAAACTGTCCAAAGGTAGCGATAGCAGGGCCCATAGAGCGATTTACAGGTTTGGAGGAGAGAAATGACGTCCTTTCGGCGGAGGTAGTTGAGGATTTCGTAGACGATGTCAGGGTGGATAGTCGTTAGTGACGCCATTTTAATCTTTTTAGATATGTATTGAAGGACAAGTGTTTTTTATAAGACTATGATACTCTTGAATACTATGAAGTGATGGTAAAGTCCGGAACTATTTGTTCTATCTGGACTATTCTGACAGAGATACGGCATTGTATATAAAAGCATCCAGTGAATTTAGAAAATTTAGAATGATACTACGTGCTACAAGAAAATTGCAACCAAGAAGTGCGTTGCATCCAACATTTTGACGTGGCACAGCCGTGAGTCACGCGGCCGATAGATATCGACTGATCTGAATTCTGAATACCAGAGCTGCAGAATTTACGATACCGCAATACTAGAGTCATCCGGCATCTTATCGCTAGCGCTCTCGTGCCGCACGGATGCATTTAAGTTTCCCGTTCATACTCCACTCTTTGCTCGAGCTCCCGCCTTCACTACTACTCCTCTTTTCACCTCTCTCTTTCATTCCTCGCCGTTCGCCTCAGGATATAAACTCTATATCTCCGGTTCTTCGCCAATATGGCGCCATTTTGCTCTCGTCGTCTATATTCTCGTTTCTTCTTTCAGTTACACCTGACGACATATTAATAACCTCCAATGCAGAGGGCTGGACACTACACAGGCTCTCTGCAGTATCCTTGGCTTTCTACCACGTTTTCCCAATCTTTAGGGCGCTCGAGAGGATACAGGGGGGTGAAAGGGCGGTCGTATTCCCATTTTTTGGAACAGGGGGCAGTATGAAGGGTATGGGAGGACCTGGGGTACACTTGATTACTCACTTGGTCGTTGGAGGGGCGCTTCTTCGATTTGCATTATTTTCTTAGTTCAATTCAATTGATGATATGCTCTGGGGGTATATATGTACAGAGTTAAAGCAATGAAGGGTATATTGAAGCTAGAGGCATATACCGGGGTATGATACAATCCGTCGCGTTATAATTCGAATTCATCCGATTTAGTTATCCTCGGCCTTTTCCTTTGGTGGATACTTGATTCCCGTTTCGGGGCAGAAGGACTTGCCTCCGTCTATTACGCAACGTTAGAAATTAGTCTGGATATGGCGGAGTATATCACGATTTTTGTAAACTTACCAATATGCAAGTACTCTCCGTTATAAACATTTCCGCCCTTAACATGGAAATGGTACCAAACCTCTGCGATTTCTCCAGTCTCCTTGGTGCAGCCGACCGTAGCGGTAACCCCAAAAGCCTTCTTGATAGCGTTCTGGATTTCCTCCAAAGAATAAGTCTTTGTTTTACTAGGCACAATTCCTCCAGCCTTCAACACCTTATAAGTATCAAGACCTTTGAAGAGCTCCACGGTTCTGTAGAAATAATCGAATACATCCTTTTGTGGGTGGGTAGCGTTGTTGGTTGAGGCATAACATTCAGGTCTTCCAGAGGAGAAACATGTAGCATGTTTGTTGTACTCGTGCGACCAGAGGTTTCCATCTACGCTGGCGTTATCTTTCCAATAACGACGCATATAGCGGAGGAGATTGTGACCGCCGTTCTTTTGGATGATTTCGGTGATTTGGTCGCCGGTTACTTCGCGGGATGGGTCGCAGTAGCCTTCGTAGGTGCCTTTTGATTTTATGTCATCGTCAACTTTCTGATTCTTAATTCACTGCTTGGGGAATTTAAATAGATACACACCATCACATCGATCAGGCCATAGTCCGTGAATGGTCCATGAAGCAGAAGGACCCTTTGCTGGATTCCAATCCCAAAACTGGGTGAGCAAAAGTTGTCCACCACGGGTTTCGATACAGCAGTCGTCTTGGATTGCCGTGGTGTTACGACAGCTAGTTTGTGCTGTATCAGAGGCAGAGCATGTATTGAAGGGTCCGACTGTGTAATCCGATCGGATTGACAAGGGTGTAGCAGCCGCAATGGCGGCGAAGGAGATGATGAGGGCTTTGGTATACATCTTGAAATATATTTCTATATATTTAATGCGCGGAATATGTAGGCCAGTGAGGATAAGAGATCCGTGGGTAGGATAAATAAATGCTCTTTGGGAGGACTAGGGAGGATTTTATATCATTCCCATGTGCGCGCGCAGTGGTACCTAGGTACCACCTGTATACCTTACTATTCACCTACTCAATCTAGCAGCTTGGTATGCGAGGTTCCTGTTTAAATTCTTCGACCCACGATATCAGAATCGACAAACCCCCAAAAACGTGCGAAATTCGTGCCTGCCGAATCGACGACGTTGCGTCCCTATTCAACCGGATCATCGTTATCGTGCGACAAGTAATCGATTTGATTCGCCCCTTCCAGGATGTTTTAAAGCAAATCCTTTTGCTTTGTTTTGTTTCTTTATCACTGTGTGCAAGGAGTGTGACGAAGAAGATACGGGGTGTCGATTTCAACCCGGGATTTGGGGTAGAATTGGGAAGGCGGTGACATTGCATGGTGAGACATTATGCCAGGGCCTTGAACTGGAAACTTGGCTCTTTTTTGAGTTTTCTTGTCATCTAGACCGGGTTTTTGAGTGTACCCGCTGGTTTGGGTATAAACTGCTAGGTTATGGTTCATAACCTTCGGTATAGCTATGAAGTCTAGTTCTGTAGTCCTCTAAGCTGTGGCTTCACATTCGAGGCAGTTCGACTTCACAAGAGAATCGAGATGCCTTCATTCCTCGCTTAGTTATCTGCACGAGCCTTGGTGACAGCCCTAATCAATCCATCCTGATCTTGAGAAATAAATGCTGCTGCGAAGAACTCCAGTGTATTTTTCAACAACATATAACTATATCTCCATTCGATTGTATGTACTCACTTACCTTACGTCAAATATCAGAATGTAATATGTATGAATCGTCACGATTGTCATATCAGAAATCGGACTTCGCCTTCGAAACCCCGCATGATACGACAAAATGCAAATACCATGGCAAGGACGCAATCCGGGTGTCTAGGATTGATCGGTTCCTCGAATCAGGGCGCAAAACATCTCCACGTTCCTATTCCGTGGTCTGCAGCGAACGTCGCCGGGGTTGCACCGAGATGCGCAAGTCTAAGTATCAGCATAACCTCCAAAGCGCACCGACCAAAAGTTAGATCCTGTTCAAATGGTGAAAATAAAAGCATTGTTAAGTGCTGCCTACCTGTTCAAGCAGCTGCCTGCCCCTCTACCGTATACCCCATGTGCGCTCAACAATTGGCGGATAAGCTAAGCTTGCTATTAACTTTGCTATGTTCCATTGAGGTGGACGGTCTATTTGGTTAGCGAGTGGCTAAACTTCCCTGCTATATAGGTATTAGCTTTGATCGATCATTGATCAGTCGCACACGTACGATGGGTTTTGAAGCTAGTTTAAGCTCCCTACGCCTGCCTTGATTCATCGTCGAATGATGCCAGCCAACTCCACCGTATCTGCCTGCTGTAGAAGGGTTGTCAGTAAAATCTTCTTAAGTCTTTACCCCGGAAGGTAGATGAATAAGTACGTACGATAGTATTTGGTCGTCATAGGTTCACGAGAAAAGTATCAGATGTTTCGTCCCAATTGCCATCGGTGGAGTTTTGGTGACGAGGCCGGATATGGATATTCCAGTCTCATAAACTGTGTTGGGGAATTCTGGGTCTTCGAGGTGCTCCGAACAACACAAAAGCTCCGTCGGAACGGGGCAGCTCTCCCCGAAGCCACTTGCCGGCCCGTCCCATCGCCACTTAAGCACTTCCCTCCATTCATGAACCTCGAGATAGCTTCATTGTTCACAATGTCGACTTCCCTACTTTCCACTTTCATCTCCTACCTCCGTCGGTTTTGTAGTATCAGCAATACATGTTTCGAAATTCACTGAAGTTACTTTCCCGACCGCTTACATCATTCACACGATCAGTACCCCTCTCCAACCCCCACTCTCGCCAGAATTACGCCAGATATCTCTCGAATAGCCGGATAATGGCTACGTGGAAGAATCTTATCCGGTTTATCGCCGAGGAAGACGGTCAGGAACATCTCGGAGATATAGACCGTTCCCAATATCCCGACGTCGGCCTTGCAATTCACGATGGCAAACCTGTTACCGCCCGTGTCATCAATGGTTCTGCCTTCGACGGCATCGTGACTGATAAAGTCCTCACTGTTTCTCGAGTCCGTGTTTCGTCTCTTCTATGAAATATCTCCGGAATGGAGCGGATTCAAAATCTAATGGGTGATAGTGTAGCTACTGTGTCCCCTCCCAACCTCTGCAGTCCCGATCATTCGCTGTTTGGGCTTAAATTATCGCGACCATGCCAAAGAAACGAAAATGCCGATTCCCGACGTCCCGATCCTATTCATCAAACCTCGTACCGCTCTAACCGGCTCACATCCTTCTAAAATAGTAATTCCGAAGGCAGTTCAGGACGGTACCAGCGACTACGAAGCCGAACTGACCATCGTAATCTCCAAAACGGGCAAAGATATCCCAGAAGAAAAGGCTTTGGAATATGTACTTGGTTATACTGCTGGGAATGATGTTAGTTCTAGGAGATCACAGTTTGAGAATAGCCAATGGAGCTATAGTAAGGGGTTCGACGCCTCTGCTCCAATCGGACCAGTGATCGTGAGGGAGGGGACTGTTGATCCTCATAACCTAGGCATCAAGGCGATATATAATGGACAGACTGTGCAAGATAGTAATACTAAGGAAATGATATTCAGTGTGCAACATACTGTTTCTTTCTTATCAAGGGGAACAACTTTGGAGGCTGGGACTGTGATTATGACGGGAACACCTCCTGGTATTGGGGCTATGAGGGAGCCGAAGATTATCCTCGGAGACGGCGATGATATACGTGTCTGGATTGAGGGTATTGGTGAGTAATCGCCCCTTAAATATCAAGCGTCTGAAGCAGTTCTAACGAACTTAGGTACACTGGTAAACAAAGTGCATTATGAGAAATAATAAAGACGGCGTCAAAGGCCATGTATTCTAATTGGTATCATAGCGATCGTGGTATCTGGTATCAGAAGTATATACATGAACGAAAGTGTATGAATATAAAAATAAAAACTCATCAAAAAAGAAAGAAATCTCAGGGAAATTTCAAAGAAGAAATGAATTACGAAGACGGTCCAACCAAATGCGCATGCGCCCTCCTCAACGACCTGTGCCTTGCCATATGGCTCTTCCTCACACCACTGGGCTTTGGCTCCTCAGCTTGTACGTGTACCTCCTCGACAGCTGGTACCTTGGCAACTTCTTCAACCCCCCTCTTCACCTCCGCCTTGATCTCGACGGCTTCGACGGTCTCGACAGCCTCTCTCTTATTCTTCTTGTAGGCCCCACAGACATTCCACTTGACGGACTCCTTAAGGTTCTTTGGAATAACTCCTGCCCTAACTGCGTCCCTATACCCCCACCTCCAATCACCCAACTCTGTCTTCCAGTTCCAGAACACCCAACCAAGTCCACTTCTCTCATACATCTGCTGCTGAGCCACGAACCATTTTCCAAACCACTGTACCGCATCGGCGCCAGAAGTCTTGAACATATCACTCTCCTGCAAGTTATCTGGAACACTCAAACTCCACTCCCCAACAACCAAAGGCTTTTTGCAACCCAAATCCGCGGTACAGCTATAAGTCATATAACTTTCGCGAGTAGGAGTAACGGAAGTATCCCATTTAACATACTTATGATAGTCGTAGCTCATAAGTTCAGAACTTTCCTTGATAGCTTGATTTGGATTCCCAGACCCCCACATCTCATCCATGAACATGACGTGGAGTTGCTTTGACTTTTTGACCTTCAATTCCCGTTCGACGTATCGAATCCTCTTCCAGGCCTTCGGATAAAACTCAGATACCAATGTCGCCGTAACATCCGGATGCCACGCTAGAGGTTCGTTCAAAACCTGCAACATTCCGACTGATCCGAAAACCTCAGGCTTGCTATGAATCTTCCTTGTAATCCATCCTAAGAAAGTTACAGCCCTAGTATACTGATAGTCCTGATAGAAACCAGGCTTAGGAGCAAACTGTCCAGTAAACGCATTCTTATCGATTTGTGCACCCGGGGCACCGTGTAAATCCAGAATGACATAAAGTCCTAACTTCTTCGCCGCTTTACAGATCTTTTCAAGATATGGATAACCACCCTTTGGGAAATACTCAGAATCTCTGTACACAAGGTCCTCAAGCATCCAGTAACCGACGGGGATACGAACGGTATTGATACCGTATGATACCATTTCTTTGAGATCGGCTTCGGTGATCCATGTTTTCCAGTGGTTGGCAAAGGTTTTGTCGGCTTGGGATTGACCTAGAGACATGACGCAGTCGAATTCGGACTTTTGAGAACCGCATTTCATGTTTTGCCAGGTTACGTGTTGGAGCCATGGTTCGATCACAAAGAGACCACCGAGGTTTACGCCACGGATTGTGGAGGCATCTTTGGTTGGGAGCCAGGCTGATGTGAAAGGGAGGGAAGAAAGGGTTGGTAGGATAAATGTTGTGAGGAATGTTGTTGGACGCATTGTGGTTGTTATCTTTCGGATAGATAGGGTAGATAGGTATAACTGTTGGATAAGTTGAATTGATACCTGCTTATCGATTAAGCAAAAGTGAGATCGGGTGTTGGCAATGTTGTAATGTTGTGATCCACCCCGATCCGGAATATACGATCTTATCCTTGTTGTAGTTGGAATATAAAATGTTGTCAGGGAATAATATCAATTTCTTACAAAGAAACAATAGCTATCCGAGAGAAAAAAACACGACTGTTTCTGATATTAATCTGAAACGTAAGTTAAAGGAGTGGATAGGGCTTGCTCTTCGTTATCGGTATCAATCCGAGGGAATAGCTAAGCCAAAATCAAGACAAAAAAATACAAATTTTCAAATCCTTCTCGCTGAGAATGGACTCTTTTGTTCAGATATCAAAAAAGGAATGTAGATTTTCGTAGCAAGCACGAAAATAAAAAAGTTGACAAAACAAAAGGAGGAAGAAATGAAGAAGAAAAAGCGTCTTAAGGAACAGAAGGGATAAAAAAGACGTAAAGGAATTGGGGGGTGCTGAAAGACACTTTATACACTTTGAACAACATATCCCTTTCAAGGCAACATCCCAACGTCGCCCCCATTTTTTGTCCATCCTGGTTAAGGTACCCGCCCTTATCCTCCGTTCCTGAAGGAAAGAGAGAGGGAAAAGCTCTGGCCATGTGGAAATGGGACCGCCTGTTTCGTTTCAGATTTTTTTTGCACACGCCTCCCTGCAGGAAGAAGTACCGAGAGCTACAAAGTTACCTTTAGCTTACCTAGCTTAGCCTCCCATGTACATTGACGCCGGGGGTAAGCTGCCAAAGTACCTTGAAAATCAGGTAATAATAATCATAAGCAAAAAACAACATCAGTCAAGCAGCTTGGTCAAGCAAAGAACGAGTAAGGTCAATGGCTATGGTGAGTCGAACCCCCTTTTTGCGTTGGGGGGCATGAAGTCGGCACCCGAATCCGTAAAGTCCAGGCTCGATGTTGGTTAGTCTGGGTACCTAAACAGATTTTTTTGTGGAATTATTTTTGTAGATGCTACCTTATGTGCTACCGGGTGACTATCAGACGAGCGGGTAGCAGATACTCAGCATTGCCCATCCCGGATTATTATCCTAGCGAAAAGTTACCTTGGTGGGGTTACTTCTCGGAGACCTCCCTTGGCCAAGCAGAGGATTGCCCTATTTTTGCGTTGTCCTGTGTGGCATGTGGGAAGCAAAAAGCCGCGCGCTGTTGGCAAAGACATGCCCATTAAGGGCATAGCTGGGGCTGGGCAGGAGAAAAGAACCACCCCCCGGCAAAACTTGAAACGCCAAAGTGGTTGTACTATTTCAGTCTGCTTTCACGAGCTGATTGGAGAACGTGGTAAGATACAAGGGGTGGTTTCTGGAGCTTCGAACTGCATGGCATGCATTGCGTATGTAGACGGGTGTACCTGGCTGCAACTGCGCACCGCTTAGGCTGACTCGCCTTTGCCGGAAACCGGCTTGGGGGGTACATAAGATCGATATCTTTTGCGGGATATACATCTCGAGACATGATATTAGATTACGAGGATTTTATCAAGAACTCTGAGAAAGGGATGGTTTTGGAAAATCTGCGAATAGGGTTAAGGTACCGATCAGGCGAATCTTGGCAAGAAGGTTGAGATGTTGAAGCTATTGGTCTGGAGAGCTTCCGAGTATCTGCTGTAAGATTTGGACGGAGACAAGTAACCTTAATCCGACCCCCCTTTGCTCATTTTGGATATTTGCGATATCGATATCAGGAAAAATTGAAATGAAGAAGTTGGAAGCTTAGTCCTGAGGAAAATCTTGACTGAAGAACGGAGATAATATAATATTCCAACAAATCAGCTGACTGGTTATACCAATGATCCTCAGATCCTGTGCAAGACCTCTCAAGCTCCTTTCTAATATCAACAGCAACTTTTAGAACTTACCGGTATACCCTTGTTATATCCGTGCAAAGGGGGGTGTGTACCATGAAGTACATGTATCTAAATGTACTTCTCCCTCAACACCATCCTTACCGCCGGCCAACGGATTTTGGCCAACAGGAAAGAGACAACTGGAACAAAGAAAGAGGGTTTCAGTTATATCGTATAATTCTGCTGACCTGCATACTCTTTGTGCTCTAGACCTCTTGGCCTTTTACAATAGACCTTCAGGCGATGGATAGTTACTAATTTGAGTTTTTTGCTATCTCTGGTGGAGCTAGATATTGAATCTGACAAAGAGCATATGAACAAGTCAGTAGATTTGAAAATATGTGGGCTTGGAGCTCTTGGAGGAGCAGCTTGTCTCGTTGGTCGGCTTGCGCATTACTTTAGAAGCTCATGACCCGACTTAGTAGCTATATGTACACACACCCGGGTACCCGTGCCTGAGTAATTGAGTAACATAGTATCGCTCAAGCAATATAGCTATAAGTGATTGACAAGTGTAGGACTGTATTGCCATGATACTATAATGCGGATTCTCCACAAGATTATATATATCGTGAAATAGGTACCACATGGCAGCAATGCGTTGTGGCCTTGAAGTAGGACACGAGGTCGGTAACTAAGTCACACCGTCGATGGGCGGTGTCGAGCCGTTTATGGAAATTCTCGAGACCAATTGGACAATGACCACATCTCAACACAAAAAAGGTCGCTTTGATAAAATAACCAACGGAATTCGACCGAACAGCAGCAGCCCTCGAAAAGGGAAAACGTATTATGTATGATACATTCAAACCTCTTTAAAATTAATAAAGGCTTCCTGAATGCATGTGTTAGCATAGTGTAGAGGTCCGTGGCTGCACATGCAGTTGCGACGCTTCCTTGTGCGACAATGCAATAGTGCCTAGGAGACTTTGTGATAAACAACAGTAGATAATTGATATCCTCTATCTAGATAGGTAGCTTGACAAATATATTTCTTCCCGCCTGTACCCAGCTCCTCTACACCACATGTGCAATGGAAACGGGCGCTTTGATCATTTCCATGGTGTTCATACACTGCGCTTAATTAGCTTAATTTGCACTGAGAAATCGCTTATATAATCTGGCTTTCTCAACCCCAAATGCAGTCTCGTCACCAACTTTTAACGGCCGATAGAGTACGAATTCGGATAGAATCTTTGTAAGAAATTTTCGGAGCGAAAATTATGGCTATTCTAATTTCAAGTCAAGATATGTCGTTCGGCCCAATTGATTTCATTTGTCGGCACAGGTTGCTGCCGACTGAATGCTTTGGAAACTGGCTTGGCAGATGCGGCACAATTCTTCAGTTGCTCGGTCTTTGCAGCCTCCGACCTAACCAGGGTAAACCCTGCCAAAAAGATCAAAACAATACTAGTGATATTACATACTCATCCAAATCGCTTCTAAGCACCGCTGACGAAGCAAGTATTCCCGAAGCTCTACATCCCGATTCAAGATGTTTTGAAAATCTCGACGACCACTCTGTACTAAAAGCACGAAAACCCATTGAAATCGGCGTCAATGGCCGGGCTTTCGAAGCTCCCCACTTTGCTCGGCCGACAACGGCTAGTTCCCGTAGGAAGCTTCAGCTTTGAAAGTCTAAAATGCGACTTGGCAGGCGCGGGGATCTCCAATTCGAACCAAACAGTCGAGGGAGGAATAGTAATCGAGAAATCTAATCCAAGTACCCCGAAACCCGTAATAGCTAGGCTCTATCCGTCACCACTAGACATCAATAGCTTGTGAAGCTGTCGGAGTATAAGAACCCGTCGATTGTCTCGAGGATTTTCCCACCATTGCCTCCTCCAGTGACATCACCACACACAACGCAAACCCCAATTCCATTATCTTTGTAAACGAAAACCGTCAAAATTCCACCCTTAAACTTTCTACCCAGAGCGCATTCTAGGTTTTTAAACCTCCGTAAAATTACCGCAATGTCCGGTTCGAAGGTTTTTACCGTCTTCGGTTCCACGGGAAACCAAGGTGGTTCGATTATCAAAAATATTCTTGCCCATCCTACACTTTCAAAGGAGTATAAACTTCGTGGTGTTACGAGGAATACCGAGAGTGAGAGGGCCAAAGCTTTGACAGCACAAGGTGTTGAAATGGTTGCTGTAAGTGGAGCCAATGTTTATCATTAATAACCACTAGAATTTAATATGTTAAGCTAATGGGGTCTGTATCAGGGCAATATGGATGATTCGGAATCCGTCTCAAAGGCAATTGAAGGATCGTATGCTGTTTTTGGCGTCACCAATTGTTAGTACCTATAATAATCTCGTGTAATCAACGCAATTCTAACAAGATACTATAGACTGGGACAATCCCTCCAAGGAACGAGAAGTCAATCAAGGGAAACGTATTGCAGATGCCAGCAAAGCCCACGGAGTCAAGCAACTCATCTGGAGTAATCTTCCCCACGTCGGAAAATGTAAGTCTTAATATCTTCACTTAATAGTCAAGTCCAAGCCTTTTAGAATAGATCACTAATCGCACAGTTTGAAAATATATAGTGTCCGGTGGGAAGTACCCCAATGTTCACCACTTCGACGGAAAAGCCGAAATCGGTGAATATATCGCCTCTCTTCGCATTCCACACGTAAACGTCGTTCCCGGAATGTTTATGCAGAACCTTAGAAGCGGCATTAGCAAATCCGCGGACGGCGAGACATATAACTTCGCAATGCCTCTTACAAAGGAGGTTAAGTATCCATGGTTCAATCCAGTTAAAGACACTGGGGCGTTTGTAATTGGAGCTTTGCTCCACCCCGAGATTTTTGAGAGGGGTGTCACGGGTACTCCTGTTAGTATCTCCGAGGCCGCTGGATTCTGGAGTGGAACAGAAGTTTGTGAGATTTTCGAGAAAGTTACGGGGAAGAAGACGAACTTTGTGCAATTGGAGCAGGAGACTTATATTGGATTTATGTCGACTAGGGAGTTGGGACAGGAACTATTGGAGAATATGCTGTTGGTATCGGATTATGGTTACTTTGGACCTACAGTCGAGAAATCGATTGAGGGGCTCGAAGAGAGTATTAAAGAGTATTATCCCGAAGGGAAGAAACCACAGAGCTTAGAGGAGTTTATTGTGGAGAATAAAGCAGCTTTCTGGAACCTGTAGGTCATGTAGGTTAAAATCGTTCCGGGAGAGATTGGCCTCGTTCGCAACCCTTCAATAATAGCACTCCTAATGATGTTTCACCGATGTGTCTAACCCTTGGGGGCATCAAGAAAATTGACCTTTCGTGTACTTTAACAATATTATCTCCGACAAATACCAAACCAGAGTCTTTGAAGGAAACTGTCTCCGTTCCTTTTCCAATCATGCATACGTATCAGCGAAGAAAGTGCAGCGGAATTAGTGCGACACTCAGACGGTTCACTTTCTCTGGCAGCTGGGTTCGAAATTTGGAATTAGTAGTAATCTGCGCTCCTCAAGAGCAAGCCAAAGCCGTTTTTGACGTGCCATTAAAATTAATATTCAGCCGTGTATAGGTCATATCTCCTCTCGCCCCAGTATCGCAACCAGTAGTCAAGCCACCCCAAAAATACCACCTTTCCCGTGCGAACACCGGTAGATCCTTATTGACCAATATTAACCACTACCACCCCCACTCCCCGGGGGTCCACGAAGATTCGGGCGCTGTTAACTATATAATATATGCGCATTTGAATTTAAATAAGACCATTTATTCATAGGATAGCGTGGTATGAACTAGGAGTTAAAAGCTAGATGCGGGTATGTAATGTCCACGGCCGGTTTATATACATATAAACATAAAGGGGATTTTACAGTTGATGAGGCTAGTAAAAACTTTCTGATCCAACATGCCATTCTTCAATATCTAAATTTCGCGGATTGGTACCAATCTGCCTGCCAAATGTCGTCCGGGCTGGTTTTCTCTTTAGATCGGCCTTCTATGTGTTTAAAAATTAATTCTATTACCTCTCTCTGATTCTCATTATTTGTTTGACTTAACGCCATACTGCGATAATTCCTAGAATACTCAAAAGGAAGCCCACTACTTCGTAGTAGTCCTTCTAAATAATTCTGGTAGGACGGCGCGATGCTGGGGGGGGAAAATATTCCCGAAAATCCTATATGATCTACTCCAGACCCTCTTTCGAGTAATAATCTAACTACTGCAGGTTGTCCCTTCAAAGCTGCTTTCCATAACGGCGTTTGGCCTTTATTGTCTGCCGCATGAATATTAGCCCCTCTGTCTAGTAGGAGCTGTACAATTCCTAGGTGCCCACGGCTTGCGGCATAAGCTAGCAGCGTTTGATCGTTATAGCCCTTTGCATCAATATCGATTCCATTATCCAGTAGGAGCTGTATAGTTGATATATGTCCCTTCATTGCAGCGTTAAATACCATAGTTGGATACTGATCAAGAAGATGAGGGTTGGCACCGTTTTGAAGTAGTAATGCTACCATTTTTTCATCCCCATTGTCCGCGGCGTACTTTAAAGGGCAACCGCGATCAATTTGAGCGCCGTAGTCGAGTAGCTTTTTCACAACAATCTCGTGGCCAGTCTTCACAGCATGGATTAATGGTGTTTGTTTCCCAATATCCCCGGTCTCAACATTGGCGCCGTTTGCAAGCAGAAACTCTACGACTGAGACGTTCCCCGAAGCTGCAGCATATGATAACGGCGTTCGTTCGTCAACACTTTTTGCTTCGATATCGACTTTTCCAGTCGCCAGTAGAATTTCTACCCAGTCCCTGCTGCCTATTTGAGCCGCATAAGAAAGCAGAGTACGACTTTTGGGGATTTTGAAACCGCGTCCATCTTTTAGAAGGCGTTCAACTCGTTGAGATTTCTCATCTCTAGGCATAACAATCGTCGAAGGACGGGTTACGTCAGAGATCAAGAATTCTTTGACTACCTCTTCGTAGCCGCCAAGTAAAGCTGCTATTATTGGGTATGAGTAACGCGCCCCTTCCTTTATATCGATATCGGAAATCCCCTTTAATTCAATTTTGACCAAGTTTAGCAATCCTTGTCCAGCGACAATATATAGAAGACTTGAAGTAGGTTTGTAGCGTCGGATTTGGAACTCTTCAACGATATTATTGAGGCCTATCCATCTACCAAGATTGAAATTCTCGAGAAAGGTTTCTTGTGGATTTCCGTTGTTCGCTGCAAGGTCGGCATGGTAAAAAATATTCTGGACTGCATATTGCAGAAACGGGAATTTGCTTGACACCAATTCTCGCATTGCTACGGCCTCTGAGCTAGCTGCACGTGGGAGGTTGGTCTTGAATGGTATACGTATACGTAGCTCTCGATATATTTCAATGCCCATATAGTTTCTGCAGGCGTTCTTTAGCCTTTCATGGCTGCCTAAGGAACTGTACTCAGACAAAATCTCACAGAGTCCGTTCTCTTTTAAAAGAAAGTCTCGCACTGATTCGTGAATAAACTGAACGGTTTGATTAGATGACTTTGTCAAGTCGGCGAGGCCCTTCGAGGAGTCCAGAATTGATCTTCCCATCGCTGCTTCGGTAATTCTCTGAGAGTCCCACGCTCGTAATTTTCCGGGAGATCTGCTCGACATAATTGCAAAATAGAGCTCCGCTAGCCTCAATGGCCTCTTGGCATATAATATCCATTCGATGCAAATTAGCGTTTCTTCCATGTCATCAGTACCCCTCGTCAGGATGTCCTTGAAGAGCTTGCTCAGGTCTTTTGGAATATCTTCGAGTCTCTGATGAAGTTCATCCAAGTTGCCTCGGTCATACTCTTTATTGAGTATCTGGACAACCAAGACAACCCACAAGAAGATTCCAGCTGCTTTGTCAAGTATCTTGGCTCCCATGCCTTTAGCCATTTCATCGCTTCCAATTTCTAGTTCGCTATGTAAATAGCTTACTATATCATCACTATGGCCTTTTTGACTTTCCAAAATCAACTCCCGTCCTTTTGTAAAAGTAATGTGTGGATAGTGTCGGCTGGAGAAGCAAATATGTAGCCTAGTTCCTGCCAATTCCGCCATTGTAACAATACTCTTAAAGAATGCCAGCATATCTCGGATCTCATTTTCATCACATTCGTCCAGAGCGTCGATAAAACATACCAAGCGCTCTTGCCCGAACTGACTTAATGCACGGCTAAAAGTATCCTTGAGCAGGTTAATATTCCAAAGGTTGCCAGTGTCCAAAGCCTCTGGGGACTCTAAAGAATCAAACACAGCCTGAAGACCAGGAATCTTACTCAATAATTGATATAATAGTGATCGATACATCCCAGTCGTGGATTTTTCAAGATATTCACCTCTTGCGTTGAAAAAGAAACAAATAATAATGGAGTCTTTGATTGCTTCCTCGCAATTTTTCAAGGCGAATTTCATGATGGTCGATTTCCCAGCACCAGGTTTTCCCTTGATCCAAAGAAAGCCGTGATGTTCAGATATTTTGGTATCGTCAAGCCAATCTTCGTACTCCGGTTTTGTGAGGAGCCATCGACCCGTTCTCCAATGAGCGGTACCGATTGTTGCTCTTCGGGTTCCGATTTGGTCAAATTTCAAGGTACCCATAAATGTTTTTCGCTTTGCAATAATCTCCGGATCCGTGGCTTCAATGGCGATAGGAACTTTAACGCTTGCCCGTGCCGTAGGCATTGTTAATAAAAGCTCTTTTGTGTAAGCCGCAGCCGCGGCCGCAGAATACTCCTGCCATTTCTTATTCTTATGCGAGTCTGCATAGTCGCAAATCCCACGAATAACCAAGCATGGAAAGCTGTCCATTAACCCTGCCGCTTCCATTTCAAAACACAGTATCCCTAGCTCTTGCTTAAGTTGGTTCCTAGTGTTTCCGTGCTTCATCACCTGGTTCCCCGAAGCAATTAATCCGTAGTGTATCATAGGGGATGTTTGGCTCCGTGTGTGTCGATCTATTAGTCTTGTTTTGTTACAAAACTCGCAAGTATCTTGAGACTCTACATGGTCGTACCCCGCTTCGAATAGAAAGTCGTGTTCTCGTCCCTGGTAATTGTACTTTGCTCTCATTTGGGGGTTTTTGTCTAACATTTCGGATAGGAAGGTCGAGATTTGACTATGTGAGACCTCGTGGTCAGCCCGTAATTTGTTGATTGCTGTTAGAAGCGCCTGTGAAGGTTTTTTCAGTGTGCCTGTGCGTTCGAAACGTCCCCCTGTGATAGTCTTGCCGTAATCATACTGTATCACACTGTGGCCTACGACAATATCGCCGAGCCTAATATCGGTTTTTGCATCAGGTACCCCGCCCCCAATTCCTACCATCAGCCAGGAGCTTATGCGAGTGAAAGTTGAAGACATTTGGTTTGCAACGGTAGCAGCGGAAACGAGGCCATATTCCCCAGATGGTAAACAAGCAATTACAACGTTGTGGTCACCAATACTCCCTAGGGTATAGGTATTATTATCGTTCGGGTGTCTCTCCAGATCGCGGCTAGGATTTATATGGTCTAACATGGCTGTCGCCGCAGCCATTTCGATCGACAAAGCGCAGATCCATCCAATTGTATAGTCATCGTGTGAAATTTTAGACATTTTTGTATATGTACTCCATTACTCGTAGATCTTCTGTATTGAAGTTGGCTTTGCTAATCGGCGGCGCTGCGCTAGCCTACCACGGCGGTCAGTGCTTATCGCTGGAGTGCAGTCGGGAGCTATATGAAGATGCCTCTGGTCAGAATTACAATTGTAAGTCACCAAACCTGGGAAGTTTTGATACTCACCTCGTGTCTTGCTGGTTGGTATCGGGATAAAAGCGTCTAGCTAAACTTTCGGAGAAGTCGAATCTCAATTGATCAACTGAAGCTCTGATCAGAGGACTTTGAAGTCAGAAACCAAGATCCTTCATTTACAAATGCGCTGGCCCGCAGCCTCGTGCGGATATGCGTCTTTACCGAGCCCTGTATAGAACGCGATTGGTACATATACGACACCCCAATAAGCTCAGCCTCATGGATTTCACAAACCTCGCATATTTGGCCCTGCGAAGTTTGCCGTAAAGTGTGTATATATGGTGGCGTACCAAAACCAAAGCAACGTAACAATCGAACAGACAGTCGCTGGGTCTGTCTGGCGGAGAAAACCGCTTCTAACTGATTTGCGACCCTATAAATTATATAGCACGCAGCTATATTTATAGACAGGCGAATGGGCCTCTATACCCCGGCGGAAACCCCTATTCCTACGCCTCTGGTTATAAGAGGTCCTAGGCGGATCTTCTAAGGCTTTGTGTTGTGCCGAAAATACCACATTTTATTTGGTGTAACGACCTCAATACAGGTCTCTATAGATCTAATGGTAGCTTGATTCGCATACTCGATCCTCAGAAGTTTCAGGATAGCGACGATGGCGCAACTTCATAAATTCAAATTGGAAAATTGCGGGGCTTATTAGCTGGATATTGAAATGGGACGCTAATGGGGTTTCATACTTATGATTAGATCATTTCTAATCATTCAAGGCTCTTAATGATCTTGTAAATTATAAACTACCTAGGTACGTAATGGGTATATGAAATGGAGGCACATGCAAGGCAACTAACTCCGGCCAGTGACTCAACGAAAGGCTAGCATCGAATCATGATATATAATTCCGCAAATAGGCCAAGTCTATACAAAGACCTCGCTCTTTCGAATCAGCCTTTCTAAGGCGGTCATATCCTCCGCCCCATCAATACAAAACCCCATTCCTTCGGACTCTATGCTCTTGTTTAATCCTTCGGGTTCAATATCTTCCGGGTCTAAGTCTTCAAATATCTTCTGCCAGAGATCATCGACATCACTCCCAAGCTTTCGCTCGACAGTGGCGCCTGTTAGATCAACTGCCAATAGATCATCCTTTCCTTCCGTGAGAGTATCCGCTGTTAAGGAAACCGGTGTTCCAGGTAGAAGAACCCCTCCTGATGGGTCTTCATTCCCCATGTCCATATCCATCGGTCCGCCAATACTGTCATTTCTTTGGTGGTTAGAAGCTAATAAGACCCCATCAATGGCACTTTCGACACCACCAATGACATTTGATTCGCCATCCAGCATGCTGGTTGACATGACTGATCCCAACGGGCCCATATCCCCCAAGCTTCCGAACAGAGCCTCAAAGCTATCTTTCCCACAAGTGGCATCCTCTGTCTTTCGAGATAGGTATCCTCTCAAATCATTGATGAAAGTTGAAAGACTGCACAGTCTAGGACTCATCTTTGCCGTCGAGATAAGACCTTGATACATATGGGCTAACTGTGACAGTCTGGATTCGATATCTTGGGATGCGGATGGCTTGGATCCGTTGGGGCTACTAGGTGAGTTTATCAAGTTTGCGGTTGAAGCTGAGGGAAATGCGAAGATTCCAAGGATACAGACGAGGAATGATAGTGTGAGCCATGTTTCAAACAATGGGGATCCGTGTAGTGTAATACCATTTTGTTTGGCTTTTTCAAAGATTCTGAGACTGGTTTGAGCGGAGTATATACCGGCTTCGGACCATCGGCTTTCGTGGGTCGCGGTCAGGTTATCGTAATTCAAGCCGCCTTGTGTTAAAAGATTGAAGTTCGAGAGATCAGCAAAAACTGGGGATTTGTTGGTGCTGCGGGATAGTGTTGATAGGAGAGATGTCTTTGTGAGACGGAAAATAGCGCAGAAGTATAGAGCATTAATGTGTAAAGATTTGATAAGGTCCGGTTGTGGTAAAGAAGTCGACAGGATCGTACTCCACCTTAAAGCCGCAGGTAAAGCAGTTATGAATGTTTTTAACTCGTTTGAGAGTGGTTGCAACAGTTCCGGTGTCGAGGACGGGCTACGAGTTGCTTGTATTATCTTGCCCAATATGAAAGATATATCTGAGCCTGGAGAAGTCGGTGACAATGGTACAGCATCATGTGGCAAGTTGCAAGTTCGAGAAGCCGTCAACGATAGAATACGGTCGAAGTTGTAAAGAGAATTCCAGATTCCAGCGTTGATTTCCGGGGAGGCTACGTCAGAGGTATAAGAGGGTTCGTTTAGGCCGAGAGTTTGTGCCATTGAGATTGCCATTCCTATACATTAACCCATGATTAGCAAATCATCGTTTCGTCGCGAGACCTGATTGGGGGTTTCATACCAATTAAGCTTGATGCAGCAGCTTCACTGCCGTCAAGAAATTTATACATTCCCATAAGTAATAAGACCTCTACTGAGGATACATCGGGATTTTCCACGGCCGCAGCCATATCAAAGCTAACTTGGGCCGTTTTAAAATGCGCGGAGGCCCGTCCATACGCCGCTTCTGGTGTTATCGACGAGAGTTTTCGTTGTATCGATTTACTCGAGGTGGCGACACATTGGTATGAGATCGCTAGTATTAATTCTGAAAGGCAGTGTCTGTTTACCGGGTGGCTCATGAATGAAGGTGTCTTAACGAGGTTTACAAAATGACTATCGAGAGCTGGATCGATTATAGAAAAAGCCTACTTCGTATTAGCCCTGCGCGAAACTTCGATATAGCTATGGATATAACTTACATGCGTACGGAATATAGAAAGAAGGATTGTCACTTCGTCGTATGTTGGCATTCGGCCTTCGAGGCGGTCAACATGACTCCCAGACCCAGTTTTCTTGCAGCATGCGCGTATGCCGGCTACTTGGGACCCCCCTCTCTCAAGAAGAATACCTCTGAGGCAGTTTGCCATCTGCTCTGTAGTGGTTCGCGCATGTGGGCCTACTCAATTGCAAAATTAGATATTGTCCACAGCACCTTAGTACTTGCCAAGCAGCATTGCTTACATGTTTTCTGAGGTGTTTTTCTCACTGGTGTGCTCTTTGAGCTCGAACTTTGGGGGCTACCATATGTGCTTCGCCCATCTGATACCGAAGATATTGGGGATGGAAGACCAGGCGACATTTTCACATCATCCGGAAGCTCAAAGTTGGTATATGCAAGATTGTCCCGTCTTTAAAATTCCCATGCGAGTCAGTTTACTAAACCTATGTAATGACAAGATATTGTGGTGGATTCTCCAACAGGGTCATTTTAACTCGACTTACAGCAATTCGGAAAAGGGATCTCGGTCGACGCTCGAGCTCAAAGTCCTCTGCTTCTTCGCAGGCGGTTCTGAAGTCCTGATATCACCCACAGCACCGCTAAGCTGTGCCTGCGTTGTCGTCATGCATAGAACGCCGGATTTGATACAATTCCGACATGGTGTCTGCCCGTCGCACTAGTAGATGCGGAGGTTTAGTAATCGATCTGGGGCCGGTGACAATGTTGCAATGACGGTATTCACGAATTCGTGGATGGAACCACGAGATCGATTTACCTGGGGAAAGCATACCTTTTCTTTCCGTCGCTTGCACCTCGCGCACGCCTGTGCAACTCTGACACGCTTCTCCGGTGGTACTCGCGATTTAGTCATTGTGTCTACTATGATTTGTACACCGCGCGACTGTGATCACAGACGACAATGCAGTGGTTTACTAATGGATGACAAAGATAGATCTGCTTCCTTTCCTCCGAGATGTAGTAGTCTACTAACCAAAGCTTCAAAAGAGAAGAAGAAAAGGAAATGAAGCGGGCGCGGACCTCGTTATCTATAAACTTCAGGGCAAAGGACATTCCCCAGACTGCCTCGGGTATCTTATCCCCCGCCTCACTCAATTCTCCTTAATGTATAATAGCTTATACATCATTCTGACTTCGGAGCAACATCGCCAATAACCCCAATTTCAAACCCAAAACGGGCGATTTGTGGGGAAGCTAATGGACAAGCCACTGCAACCATTGGTCGAGCACTAAGCTAAGGCTGGGAGCCAATAGCGAATGAGATCTAAACGTAATGTGAAAGGGTTCAAGAAAATTCTTTTTCCAGACTAAACTAACTTTGCAAGTGCATGTACTGTGACAGAACCAGATGGCAAAGGGATAGTTCAAAGCTGGGCTGGGCCATGTGGTTGTGGAGAATGGAACTATTGTGTCGGAGAATACCCAGATTGCGAGCCTGTGTGTTGGAGGTTGTGAGGGCTCTGAAATGCCACGGCGCCAAGACAAGATGGATCTGAACAAGGGTATCAAGTGACTGGGTAAACTCCGTTCTGCTTACAATTACACTTCGCTCGAGGAAAGGAAAAAATAGATCAAGCGAGATGGTCTGAACGAGGGCTAGCGAGTGGAGAGCGAGGGTGATCATGGAGATAGTCTTAATCTCGAAATTTTAACCTTCTCCCAGATGTCGAGGCTTTTTCTGGGGTTACAGGAGCTGGTAGTACAGAATTCTGGGTATTCACCGAAACATGGGGTCGCGCACGCGCAGCAATTCAGAACTCAAGTTAAGCCGAAGTCGTTCTTGGTTTTCGTCACAAGTCCGAGTAGCCCGAGTGTCTTCTTGCAATTGCCGACCAAGGAGATTGGAGGGGACTCGGACGGGTCATGCAAGTTAACTGCTACGGCAGGATTACGAATTCGAACTGGACCGGCTTTGAATACGGGAAGCACGAGTCAGTCCCTTCGGTTTCGACCTACTCAGCTCACGGTTTTACTAACGACTTACCAAGATACTAGCGGGTTGGTAATGACATTAGCAGCTTGGCGGTCTGTTTCCCTCCATCCTTATTGTTCATAATTTCAAAGTTTTTTTGCTTCAAATTGTTCTTGAATTCTGTTAGTTTCGGAGACGAAAACGTTTAAACATGATGCAGGCTTTAGGATTCAGGATATTGAAGAATCAAATTTGGTCGGTTCTAAAATAACAACTCGGCATCCGCAAAGCAGTCGATTCCATCCCATATACATGCCGGATCCCGCTACATTTGAAAATTCCTCCGCCGTGCTGAAGTGTGCTGGTACCTAGATTTATAAATTGAAAGTTAGTCGGTACCTTTGCACGATCGAACTTTGAAAGTATACTAGTAGCTTCCCACCGAGGTGTATATATGTTCATCATGATTAACTTCGTAACTTCGTGCAATGCGCCTAGTCTCGAGGCTAGCGTCCTATAACTAGTATAACATTCGCCTTAGAGATCTCTAGTCACTGAGCTCTTTTTACAACTTTGACTCCTACACTTATGATGATCACGTGAGGGGAAAACTATAATTAACTAACAGTCCTGAGTGAATACTTCTGGAATGTGGAAGAGGCTAACCCTATTATGACCTTGGGGATTTCCCGCCCAATAGCTACTTTCCTAAGTCAGCCGTTATATGCCCTCGATAGACTTTGACATCTAACAGGTCTATACTCCAGTCCCAATTAGCCCCCTTGACTCAAGGCAACATTGGCTACACAGGTACCAGCACGCTAAAAGGAAACCCTTAGCGGCCACATCGCTCCTTAGGCAACGGTTCGGGCGCTGGAGTTTCCTCCGAGATTTTATCGAGATATTCACTAGCTACGCAGACATAGAAACGAAATTCTTAGGTAAGTGGATTTTGATTGAGGGAGGTAACCAACCTATCAGAAGTAGGGCCACTTCTAAGGTATCTAGCCAGTTTCAATCTGTCGGCCGGCCTGCGTGACATTCTCTGTTCTTGCCGCAGATCGTTTATGAGACATACATTTCAAATAACAAGCATCTGCAGAGCCGCCGGAGAATCTCCGGATGCCTTGGGATCCGTGAACCCGACAGATTATTCCAAAACGTTTAGCCACTCGCCACTGTACGTGCTTGTGTCCTTGATCGATATTTTGTTGGGTGGCAAATGCCTTTGTGCAGACCGGCTGACGGGGAAACAGTTTCCACCCTTCGACTAAAACAACCATTTCAAAGCCTTTGGAGTCTTTAATGATATCATGATATCTCCAATAAATTTTTTTCTCCGTTGAATCAAGTTACTTATCATTCCATCAATTAATGCTGGGATGTACTTTCAAGGTTCAATACACATCTAGCCACTGCTCCCTCGATACTTCCCCAAACACTTCTGGTGTTAACGTTCGTGAATTCGGCGAGATGTTTCATCAACCTGATTAGTTGGATATTCTATTGGAAACTAACTAAAATTGCTGGTTTATAAAGAACCAATTGAAAACAAAGTCCATAAGATGACCTGAGTTCTTCAGAATCTAGTGTTTTGGAAATACAAATTGTTGAATACGGCGAGCTCAGTGTCAATGTGTGAGTTAGCTGGATGTAGAAAGGAAGTCGTCCAAACCCTTTCGCACTCGGTCCTCCGAGAGAGAGGCGATTCTATACATCTACAACATGTAACATGATAAAATGTGACTTGTCTCGAGGACTTACCTTGCCCATAACATACTTAACTTGTAAGTGATTGGTCACAACAGTGTGAGACCCCCACGGCCAAGCTCAGGAGGGGCCTGTTGATCTGAAAGTGCAGTGGGTCTTAACAACCAAAACAGGGAAAACCAACTTTGGCATTGTATTTAAGCTGAACTATGTTACACAAACATATGCACATGGATGGGGACCGGCCCGAATCGCTAACATAAATATTCAAATCGACCTTTCGTATCTTACAGTAAGTTTGAAAGTATAGCTGTATTAGTTAGTCTAGGAAGGGTCTAATTCGAATTGGATAAGTAGCTAAATATAAATTTAGCATTATATTCTTCCCCAAACAAGTGTTTCAGCTTTTCGATACTTGAACCTAGCCAACGAGTTCGCGAAAGCCAGCTCAGCACATGCACAGTACAACTTCCTAGCTGAAGACGACCGGATACTTTTATACTATGATATTTAGCACGAACTCCGGCTTTCTATACACTTCCGGAATTCAACTTTTTGATCGGGCACATTACGGAAGAGAGAGAGAGAGAGTTGGGCTCAGAGCTAGGCTCAGAGTCAACTCAGCAACCAATTTGCTAGTCCGGCGTGTTGATCTTGAAGGATTAAGAGTAAACTGGTCTCGTTCCTAGACGTCACAAAGGGAGGCATGGGTAAACTACTTATAGTTTAAGCTTTTCATATAGATAGTAAGGCCAAAAAGAGATGAGCAGAGCTTGGCTTTGAATTATTTACATAGGTGTATCTTTTTGGCTTCTATACCACTTCGTGTGGACCGCGTTTGCAATACGAGACTATCTATACCATATGGTATCCAGCACACGATAAACCTTGGAGTATATATTACGTATACTGATCAATTCAAAGCCACAAGCCCCTAAGTTCGGAATAGAGATCATCAGCCTTCCACCATATAGTATAGACTGCATCTCGATATGTCTTCAACATAATCATCACCTCCTCATATCCCGATACGAGAACTGTTTCCAGGTAGAGTGAGTCAGTGGAATCAAGGGCCCCTATCATCTTAACAAAGTTTTCCATATCTGCCTGTGGTGCCTCCTCTATGATATCTGTCAAGACTTTTATTGCTCTGTTAATGGTTCTCACACGTATTTCAAACGCATCAAAATCCAATGTTATGCTCCCACTGTCGGGAAGTGGGGCGGAGAAAAGAAAGCTGACCAATCGCCCAGCGCTGGCTTCGGGATTGTCAAGCGCTCCGTTTGCGGCGAGTTGGTCGGATAAACTGTTAATGAAGCTCCAAATATCGACGAGTTGAGATTTATATTGATCTGGTATCGTATAGAATCCATTTGGAACTGGAATGGTGACACTAGAGAAGCCAATGAACTTTTCTCTAATCCTCTCAAGCACATTTTCGAGGGCATCCAAGTCAATCTGTGTATCTTCTAAGTCTTCCAAATTTGCCAGCCCCTCGAAGGCGAGATCGACTCCACGCTCAAGACCAAAAAGCTTCGTTGTAACGGTTTTGCGTACGTTAGTTGGAGAATCCGTGCCAGCTCGGAGCTCGATTGGATAAATTTTGGTAGTGAGCTTTTCAAGGTTCGATATTCCAGTACGTAACGGGTCTATAGTGCTAGAGTTGCTGTATTTGAGCCCTTCCTTAAAACTCTGAAACGGTATTGTGACTATTTGGGCTCGCCTGTCAGAGTATGATGTTAACAGCAGATCCACGCACAAAATCATCATGATAATTTCTACTCACACCAAGGGTGCTGTGATGTACGTCACAACAGTAAGCCATTGGCCTAGTCTCTTGATTCCCAAACCAGATCTCATGTTGGAGTCAACGCTTTGATCAGCTTTTATGGGTTTATGTATTTGTGCTGTTATAGGATAGGATGTTTACATAAATGAAAATTGCCCAAATTTAGATTCGAGCCATGTTTATGGGCACGTTCTAAGCCTGTTGATCCATACCATGAGACCGAACGAGCTCCATAATTGACGCATGAGGCAGTTCGCATTTATTTTGCAAACGGTACAACAAACTAGCTCAATTTGTGGACCAGCTTGGACTCCATTCGTCGTATTGATTGTACTTTGTACTATTTGGAAGATTGAGGGTTCATCGGTTTCAAGCGTTAAAGCCGACGGCTTGGAAGTTTCGATTGTGAGACGACCCAAGTTTAACCCCGCAACCCTTCCTTCCCGCTGCGTGGGCTCAAGGTAAACACCTAGACATCTTTTTGAAGATGATGTTGCATTTTTTGCGTTGTGTTCCACCAAACTTGGTTAGGTAATACAAAGCCATTCAACGCAGAACCCTCAGCCGCATTAGATTCAACTCTTTGAAGCGCCCAGCCATATGCGCCGAACTCTGCCAATGTCCGAATGTTTAATTATCATCGAGACATCACGGAGAGTAGTTGGTGAAATCAAAATATTCAAACAGCTCTAAGCTACGGTCTTTGCCAGGCGGCCATTATTTCGTGGCTTGACGTAAGTGTTAACATGCTTACCAACAGTCACACTTATGCATCATGCAGGTGTCAGCGAGCTCCAGCCATTGTGCCCGTTCGTTGCATGTCTCATTGAACGAGAGGGCAAGAATAAACGTTCAACGTGACCATCTCCTATTCCAACGCCTTGGAAACAATGCTTTGGCCTGCAAAGGCTTGCATTTGTCCTGCAAAAGCCTGGCACAGCACAACCGACAATGCTTTCCGAGTTCACCCCATGTTTTCCCATTGTTAAAGTTCTTGAAACTCAGATTCAGGCTATTTGTGCCGTATATCGCGCTTTATAATTAATTCAAATTTTGAGAATTTGGTGATGCCGTCATGAAGTTGGAGGGGAGACAGAATTCTCTATAGAATAAAAAGCGTACCAAAGGCATGACAGCACGAAAAGTTGAACATTCACATGTTAGCTCCCTTGACGAGAGCTCAAATTACATACCAACATCGGTGCCTGATACCCCTGAAACTTGGTGTCGATTTGAACACTTTTGGATTGGATAAAGTTGTATATGCCAATGAAAACCTGGCTCGTTCACCGTATACCAAGGTTCGCACAAACTCAACCGTCCGTGCTCAGACGACGATGAAACTTTCTACGGCGTGCGGGGTTCGCAGGACAAAGACTTGGCCGGCTAGACCAGTGTTCGTCAATATCGCGAAATTTTTAACCCGAAGTCATGAATCATGAGATCGAGAACCGTGGCCATGCCCTGTTGCATGTTGCAATAAAGATAAAGAGCAATCCGCCCCATGGCTCCAGATATCGGCTGAAGCCCAAATCTTATTTTTCTCCATATTCGACCCATAAGGTCCACCTTTACACAAACATCTTGTCCTCTCCTGTTTCTTTGCCTGAATTTGTGGAGCAAACTGCAGCCGCAGACGAGCTGGCACACAAGGAGCCAACCAAAATTCGGATTTGGTAACGCCAAGGCTCCACTTCGAGCGTCTACGGGCATCTTAAAAATATCGACAGCGGACGAAGCCGCAGGCCAAGTTCACGATACTCGATCGTTCTAAGACTCTGACACGCAGATTCTAAAATTATCCTATATGACTTGCCCTTAATACGCCCGCCTCTGCATCGAACTAAGCTCCACCGCACAAAAGAGAGCGGCAAAAGCTTGATATTGTGCGTGCCGTCCATTGTGGTTTCTATTCTAATCGTCATCCACACCATTTGCTGCATGCACCGCACTCCACTCGCACATTCGCACCCACCACCACGAATAACCTTAGTACCTTTAGGATACGAGTCTATCCTATTGAGTATCTAATCGGATTGAAATATTGGAGACAAACCGAATGTAGACGGGCTTTACAGTCCTTGCGCAATTCCTTCCCGGATTACAAACTTATTCAGAAAACCCTGGCCAATAGCTCAGGGCTGGCGCTTATGCTCTCAACCTTATTCGATCGGTCTGAACACAATAACTCACACTAAACATCCCGCACCTCCAATCCATTCGCTAAGAGAATCTACGAGATCCAATAGCTCACTCGTACGACAGGGTTTAGCAGTTAAAGAATCCCTTGTCGGCCATATCCATTCTTTCCCTCCCAGGAAACATTGCGGGCTGAGAAGGAGGAGGCTCTCCGTGGTTGCAGCTTTTGCACAGTTTACAGGCTGGGGGCTTGGAAAGTAGAAAGCTTGCATAAACCTATTGAAGGCAGGTTTGCGAATTGAGAGACAACGGTATTCGGCTACGTTATCCTAGCCGTCGCCTTTGCATCCACATCAACTCTCGTCTTGCATAAGCTAAGCTGCAAGGACGCAAGCACTACTGCAGCCCCAGTCGAACAAGGGGCCTTTGACTGCATTCTGATTGGAACTTTTTTTGTTCAAAGTTCGATTCCCTCTGCAGATCTAAACGAAGAGGAGAAAGGGACAATAGTGGCTGCGCGAGGGGTCCGGGTGGAGGCATTTGTTTTTTTGGTCGAGAAAATTGATAAACCTTTAAAGAGGCACGAGAAAAATGTCGGCCTCATCTTCTTCTCCATCTTCGCGGTTCTTCGCTGACCAGTTCACTTTCGCATACCCTTTACCTCAAAGCGGGTACTATTTCTTCCCCGCATCTACTGGGCATCTGCAAGTAATACCACCCGCAGCCACAACTTTCAGCTCCGGATCTACGGTCGTAATTCCAGAGTCAGGCCCTGTAATAGGAAGAGCGGTGAATATGAATTTGGTACGGTCGCTCGTCAGTTCGAAGAGAGGGTCACAGGGAAATGGTACAAGGGACTTACAGATATCCCATCCGCAAAGTATCAACCAGCAGGTACGTTCTTAATAGATCGGTTTTAATGCTTCTGTTGCTTCGATTATACACGCTTCGAAATATAAATTCATCGTCATGAACCCCGACTGTTTGAAACCTTAAACGACTGCATGCATCAGCTTCATGTCCTCCTTGCCTGCGGGCTGCATGTCGCCTTCCATTCTTTCGAAAAGCTCATGGCAAAATATCCCTGTTTCGCTTTGTGTTGCCATGCATGGCCCGCTTTATCCCGACATCGACATAGGCCTATAGGTACCTATATTCAAGATCAGATGAAACTAACATTGGCATCTTATTAGCTTTCGGTGGACACATCGCGCCCGACTCTTCAAGGTGCACACCGTAACTCGCTGATTCAACAGCAGTCGCCTGGTATTCAAGGATTCCATGACTTCTCTCGTCAGGCGCAGAGACAGTCTCAATCATACTTTCCTCCCCAAGGTCAACAGTTTTATCCGACTCCACAGCCAAATGGCTTTGCTTTCCCTGGAACCCTTGGAAGCCCTACGGGTGGCCCGACTTCACCAGCCTTTATGGCTGGGTCCCCAGGGTTCGGGCAGTTTCCTGTATCTCCAGTTGATTATCCGACTCCTGGAGCGACTCCACTGTCGACCCCTCGATATGTCCTTCCATCTGTAGTAGCGTCCCAGATGGAAATGGAATATGCACCTTTCATACGCCAGCAGCAGCAGCAGCAGCCGCCGTCACTGCCCCCACCACCAGCAGGCCCACCTCCAAGTCAGCCGGGCTTTTCATTGTCGGATCGAGAATGGCAGGAAGCCCTCCAAGCACAGAGAGAGTACGAACAAAGAATGGAACAACAACAGAGAGAACAGCAATTAAGGGAGCAGCATATGAGGGAACAGCATATGCTAGGGCAACAAAGAGTGCAGCACGAAGCACAGAGAAATTCGTTTGGCGAAGATGATGATTTCGATGAAAGGAGCTTCTACGATGTATCTTCCAACCGAAGAAACACACAAGCCAGCGTATTTTCTAATAACTCAGTACTTCTACCGACAAAATCATTTGGCGAATCTTTGTTGCAAAAGCAGCAGGAAGCTCGCAAGCTTAGTATGCCACTGCCTCCGAAGAAATTGTCGCCAGAGGAAGAGTTTTATAGCAGCGTGAATTCGAGCCGCTCGACTTCAAAACTTGGTGTGGCGCAATTTACCCCGGACAGTGATACTCCATTGTCTTCAGAATCAAAACTACAGGAGCCTCCAAAGCCTCGATCATTTTCAGTAGATGCCCTGTCAACAAATTCCTACCCTGTTCCAACGCCCGTTTCTGATTCACGGAAACCGAAGGACCCAACACCTTTTTCGATGATCACGGGGCGATTTCCTAATTGGTTTATCGATGGAACTCCCTTACCTGCAAACCAGGAAGATGACAGTAGTCATGGCCCATTGGCGAAGAGGAGACGCACATTGAGTGAAGCGGAGAGAGAATCTGAACAATTCTGGGGCATCTTCTACAATGGCAGCGGACAATGGTCGCGGATGTGGTATCGATTTCTAGATGGTATCTACGACTACTATTTGCGCACCAAATGCCCAGGCAAGGGTGGGCTGGACCCCCAAACTCTGGGCCAGATGTGGGAGGAGATGGGATATAGTGTGGAGGAGAATCTCTGTAAGCATACGCCCCGCTTCAAAGCTCGACCTTTCAAAGCCACATAACCTAGACATCCAACTAAATGGTATATTTTGCACAGATGAATCTCAAATTCAACTTGCTCAGTCTTTGTTCCACCCGGATCCAGAAGACTTCATCTCCAGCTTACTCACAAACTATTTCTCTTTGCTCAACCTCTCACACCTTCTTGAGCAGCCACCAATCCAGCCGCCCCCATCATTCCTCCCCAAATGTGTGAATCCAACCCCGCCCGTTCCGATCCCACTTCTTACACGCGATGGCTTCCATCGCTATTTCATCCATCAAACGCTTCTCGACCCCACCATCATGTACGAACGCTTTAACAAGCTTCTCAAAGACCGACCGACCGGCATAGTAGATCCAGAAACTAGTCTTCTTTTCGTAAGGCGGGAAACGGGAGGGCCAATAATTCCCCGAAAAAGTTTCCCACATGCGGAAGACGGCACGACTGAGGAAGTTGAGGAGAAAGTGAGGGGCTGGATGAGGAGCTGGGTCAAAAACGAGGTTGAGGGCTGGGTCGGCGGCAATGACGCCCCTCCGCCGCCACCACAACAGATGCAACCGCATGATATGTTCTAGTAGGGTGGTGTCCCGAAAAGTCACGGAGACAATGCATTGATGCAACGACTAATATGGATTGTTCTATGGAACATTTTGAGATGGATAGGGTATTCCTTACCCGCTAGGCTGGTTTACGAGACACTCACCAACAAAAACGAACCTTAAAAAATCAATTCAAGCGGCTGTCGTTCACTATCAGCGAATGTGTACAAGGTGTTTAACTGCGCAAGCTGGACTATGGAGTTTACGAGTTTTTGGTTATTATTATCTATTGTGAAACGACTCTATTTACTCGTTCATGACTGTCTTTTGATACTTGATTCTTCATGTCGGCATATTTGCACCGTCATTTTACATAACAATAATTTCGCTTCTTTGTATCAATTATACCAATATATCCTTGTCACAAACTCCTTTATATTGTCCGTCTGAACCACGGTATCTTTAATTCTGTGCAAAGGTATACCGGGTCCCAAGTGAGTGTATGTGGAGGCCCCATAATATAATACCACACAACTCATAATCGAGAATTGATCGACTGCCCTCTGAATCGATCATGTATCGAAGCCCACTTCGCCTACTGGCGCTTAAATCCACCCTTCGCCCTCTGAAGTTTATCATTAATCAACATAACCCAAGTCGGATGTACCCGTTGGTTTTCCTCCAGTCTCCGCCTCATCTCCTCTGAAGTCTTAGGGTAGGTCACATGTGAATACCAACTCCACCCAATCGCCATCACCATCACCACCAGAGTCATTGGAATGGCAAACATCCAAAGGATATTAAACAAAGGACTGGTTTTAACCTCAAATGACTCTTTTGGATCATTCCCGTCGGGAACAACAATAGAAGACAAGAAAAGCTGGCTGCCAAGGATTGAGGCTACAGCCATAGTCGGAAGGAAGATGACTGTTATCGAGGCAAGTATTTTCATTGCACTAGCATCCTGACGCATCACCATACTTTCGTGACGCATCATCATGGAGTCTTGTTGTGACACGAGATTGAAACATAGTGCAATTGTGTTTTCAACCCGTTGTTGAATACTGGAGAGGCGAAGCGATGTTGAGGTAAAAAGAGAGCGGCGGTGAGACAGGGAGCTCGGGAGTTGAATAGAAGCTGTCGAAGTAGTCGCATCCTTGATAGCGTCTACAACTAGAAGGCAAGAAGCAACAGCTTCGTTAAGGTAAATAATGTGTTTGAGGCAGTTGTGAAGCCCGATGAAGTCGACGTGTTTTTCGAGGGCCGGGAAACCGGCTTTTGCAACTTGTAAAATACTCTAATTCTCCTTTATTAGTAGTGTCAATGGTGACGATGCCTCCCCTTGTGACAGCTGGGAACAAGACCCTGGTGATATGACTAATAGTAAAACAGTACTTACTGTCTCTATCGGTCTGAATACATCCGCCATATTCCATGTCGTAGCATCGACCTCCGAGAATAACCCATCAACCACAAGATCAAATAAGGCATATGGCTCCTCGGTCACCGCAGCCCAGGCTTTACTCATGATCCACATCTCAAGTCTCCGCCTCACATACGGCGTAGCCCCAAAACATACAAGCGTCACAGCCTTTCCGTCAGGCTCCGTTATAAGGACAAAGCCTGACCTCAACCAGCTATAATCCGCCTGAGAGAGCTCAATCACTGTTTGCCCGTCATAATTTCCTATAGCTTCGCCTTGCGTGGGAATAGAAGATATAGGGACCTTATTCTGAATCCGAGGATGGTCCCCAGAACGATCTATTGATAAGTTCTTGCACAAGAAGTGGAACCAGCTGAAGTGGGTGCCACTTTCATGAGTCTCAGATCCAAAGCTGTGGCAACCGTTTTGTAGACACTCGGATATAAACTTATGGGGGATGTTTAGGGCCCTGAAGATTGGAATGCAGGTCGGAGCATTACGCCATATGTCCAAAGGTGCAAATCTGAGTCAGTAGGAACAAAAACCATGTTAGCGACGAAGGATCCATGCATATGGGCCACGTTATGCGAGAGCAAGGGTATGGAGAGAACCTATGGAAATACGGAATATATGGAGACCTACATAATCCTAATCTGATAAGGCCCGAGGTCCTGTGCGATCTTTTTAAAATCCGTGATATGCTCATGCCAAACTCCATTAGAGGGCTCTGGTGCGCGCATGTGGTTATTAGGGTCTAAATAATTTAGTAGGTGCGATAAAGTATTACTCACTCTCGGACTTTTCCCATATGTCCACTGATTGGCCAAACGGCTTTAAGAAACGACGGCTCTCCCAAGGGTCAGATTGTCGTCCTTGAAACTCATCGTAAAGGCCCTTCACAGGCGTCCAGGACATGTTGAATGACGAGATAATATCAAATGTAATTGGTCTTATCTCTAGCTTGGCATGTAATGTAAACACAAGAAATCAAGAGTCACCGATAGCATGCTTGCGTCGGTTTGGTTTAAGTACCTTTCGAAAGTTCCAAGCAAGAGAGAACAGTCGACGCAGTCGAGTCGAATCTCTAGAAGCTCTGAACGGGAATAGGGTTGTGATTAAACCCCGTCCGTCAGAGGGAAAAATTCGATTCCCAATGCAATGATTCGGAATTTAAGTACAAAACGTCGATTCCGCGCACCTTTGGTGTGAAGGATCCAAATGGAGATACCGGCATGCATGTTCGCCACCACTTTTTGCTTCACGCTTCTTAGGCCACAAGTGTAATTTTGAGCCGCGTGTGTATGTACAGGTACTTACTTCATACCACCCGAGGGTGTTGTGTGTAGACCGGTGTCTTCATGGCACAAAGTCGACTCTCGGATTAATTGAGGTTTATGGATCCTGCGATACAACAATGTCTAGCACCTAGCTTTAGCTATTCTGTCTCAAGTTTTACATCGCATCGATCGTGTTTAAGGCCCTTTTCTAGCATATAGCCGGGCCCGCATAGCCTGGTAGGGCCGGTGGCGAGACTAGCTAGAGACGTCAAACGAGACATTCCCGCTGTTGGGATGTCAATCTTAGACAGCGTAACCGCAAGGCTACATCCCTCGACATTGTATTTTTGTAGGGATGGAATGCGTATGGTGGTATAATAGCCATTAATAAGCTAGGTTGGAGCGGGGTAGCCGGCCTCTTTTCCAAGTGGGTGTCAGTACTTGCAGATTCGCATAGCATAGCACCCAAATTCCAACAATTTCGTTCAGGTTATCAAAGGTTTTGTGTAACACAATTCCCAACTGATCAAGCCAACCCGATTGATATTAAAGATGCCAAAAACGCAGGAATGGATGTTGGAATTGCGACTTGGCAGCTTTGGAGATATCTAGATCCTTGTCTTCTACAGTCAACGTGAATTACAAAGTCTTTCGCACGCGCACGGAGTTTATGGTTGGCGAACTATACGGCTGTCAATTCGATGAATCGAGTAGCAAGTAGTATGCATAGGTACGTATGATATGATATCATGCATGATGAGTTATATATATTTTGTCAATACAGTGCGTATGTTGGCGACGGTAGCTCCGAAGATGACCTTGCCGCGTGAATTACGATATAGCAGACCATTTCTGGAGTTGAGACGAGGGGCATGCATCCGAGGGAATGTCATGTCGAAACACCGCAGCCCGCCACCATTTTAGAATCGCTGCAGCCCTGCAGCTGCCTGACACATCGCAACGAGCCAATGATAGTTACAGAATACACATGCGGCATGCTGTTAACTTTACTTTTGAAATCAGAAAATAGTGGCGAATGAAGGTTGCAGGTGGTAGGGAGATGTAGATGCACCATCCAAGGCATAGTATCGCTGACGCTTTCACGTATGAATTATACATTAATGCACTCTATATTCTTAGCCTGCATATGTAGCAAGAAGTTCCGACCCGCGGGCCTGCAGTGCAGCCTTATCGAGAGCCCTAGGTCCTGGAACTGACACTGTACGTTTGAACCTAGGTACCTGCGAACCTATATTGACCCGAGAGAACCGCTAGTAGTATTTCACAGCCCTGAATATTTAGACTCAGAATGCAAAGTACCTTTTCTACCCTATTAAGTGTCGGCCTTAAACCCTATCAATCTGGGTCCTATGACCCACCTGCATGTTCGAAACGTTGATTCTAGGTCTGTAGCACAACAATCAACGCGACGTCGACCCCCAATCCTCAGCTGATCAGTTCAAGACCTAGGAATACTGGATCTAGCATCTCGTGGCCAGGTTTGTCTATAAAAGACGGATCATTTCCCCTCAGAGATTTCATATGATCGGTTTCAACGAGTAGTTAACCACTGAAATATCAATTTGCACAGCATTTGTTTTGCGGCATATATCCCAAATATATATATAAGCCTTTAGTTTACGACGTTTCGATAAGCTTGATCAACCGCCCACTCAAAACCTTTTGTTAAACAGCAATATAACGAGTACAACCTGAATTAAATATCCTGGGCTTGTGAAAGCGATAGAAAAAGCTAGTTCACATGGTTCGTATAAACCATTTAATCTTACTGTCAAGACCATAAATCTGCTTCATTCAAAAGATGGAGGAGTATATAAGCCATCCCCACAATGTAGAGCTCCACCTATTAACAATGTTGTAATTTAGTCTCAACGGTCGAATTCACACGGTGGAAGTCAAAGGGTTAGGCAAGAGAGGCATGGGGGCAGCTACACTCCAGGACCCGATGATTCTGAAGATGTAAGCACGCATGAAGCTATCTAGATTAATATCTAGGACGCTTTGGCCTAAGCATAGAGCTAACACTATAGCTATCTTTCAAGGAGTCTGAAATGCCAAGGCCGTCAACAATAAACCACAGACCTGGGGCATTGCAACCAGTATACGTATGTTTAGTAACCTTTCGCGAAGTTTCCATTGCTTTTTCGAATTTCGTCATCAAATATTCCAAAGATTTCTAGGCATGATACTGTATAGTTAATACCGGTTAACTATTATTTAGAATCAACCTGGAAGCCATATGTATGGAGCAGGATCCAATGGCAGCAATCTTCAGCCGAATCCACCGTACTACAATCAAAATTATGGATACCAGAGTAGCCAGCAGCAAAGGGAGCCGTCGATGCCGCTCGAAGTGCCCCAGCAGCACTACTATCCTTCGGGCACATCCGATTCTAGAGCTCATCAAGGGCTAGTACCCCCACAACAGGTACGTGTAAGGCTGATATAAACTTATACGATAACGTAAAACCGTGATTTTATTTTTACACCACTAACAAATTCTATCTCATAGCAGCCTTCACCAAGCCAGTCTATCCACGTAAGTTCAATAAATAAGTGAAAAGATTATCTGATTCTTTATTTAGCTAAATTTTACCGCAGTCTTATGAACTACGTCCAGTATCACCAGGCGAAGGGGCCGAGCAAGAGTCGGCTCAAAAGTCAAGCTCAAGGGTACGCCGCACATTCGAAAATATTTTCCGGAAGTAATTGTAGCTGCATGCTTCGCAGTAGTTCCCTGCAAAGCCAAATAAATTGTATCTAGAAGTATGGTTAATTGAGATTTTTGCCTCTAGTTAACATCCCAAAGAAACCTCATTCAAGACGAAGTCGACGTAAACCATACTGATGGTGTGAGTTTCGACCTTCAAAAAGGCCTTATCTGAAACTTCATCGATCGTAAAGATATAGCCTTAAGATAGAAATGGATGGCTAACCGTACACTGACGGTGACAGGAACTATTTCACGAGCGACCACAACGCCTCATGGAGTCGATAAATAAATGGCATCATTCGATTTTCCGCTGGTGGACCTGGGATTGGGTTCAAAACCCAGTTTATCTTTACGACGACACAATCCAATACCGATACCGAGATTTCGCAGCTCGGGTGTGTGAAAAGCCGCGCCACGAACGCTATCTGGATCATAATGATGGACGACTACGAAAATTAACCGTAGCTTGCGCGGACGATATCTACCAGGCGCCGGGAACGTCGACTTGGCGTAGAACATTCGTGCGCAATGTCTCTGAGTTAAAAGTACGCATTGCTACTTGGATTATCGACTATAATAAGAATCCTGGCACTTGGAAGACATATGGTATCCAGGTAGCTAGAGCACTACCAGCCTCGATACTAATGGCACTTTGTGTAAGCCTTTTCAATGATACTTATTTTCATTGGTAGTGTACAATTGTAGAATGATGTACTAATATAGACATGTTCAATAGGTTTGGGAGACTGGAAGCAATGGCAGCGTGCAATTTTCTGGACGTTTTGCTCCCTTCCCCTATTATTATTTCGGCACCGCAAAGGTCTGGAGAAACCAGATCGAAAATCGCGAAAACAGGCCGGCTGAGAATAATAATGAGTACAGAGTACTCAAACCGCGTCATCTCTGCTTCTTAAGAAAACCAGACTCTCCTAAGCCCCAGGGCTATGACATCCTATCTGTTGAAGAGTGGGAGAAGACGGATGGACAAAATATAAACCTGACATACATATTCGTTGCTTGGAGCACCATACAGTTTCCTACCAGCTCCCGGCGAGATATGAAAGCTCTTCATCAAATTGCAGAAAAAGCAGCAAGATCAGCAGGTGTTATTGCATTCTGGGTATCAGGGAGTTGTATGCGTGTTGAGGAAGAAGAGGAGTCTGATGTGTTCCGGATTGCAGATGTCCTCCGTGGGGCTAGCGATTTAATCATTGTCCTTGGGCAACCCCCAGATGAACCTCGACGGCTCGGTGTTGATGAACTATTGAAGCAATGGGGCGAGCGAATGTGGACATTCCCAGAGGTCCTTCTATCACCGGGAAAGGAGATTCTCATCTACATTCGGGGTGAAAATAGTGCCATTACTATTAGTAAGAACCAGTTTGCAGGAAGAGTCTGGGAGGACGCACATGAGTCTCGGCAACTGGTTGACAGCTATATCGGAACTCTAGGGCTTAGTAGGCTAGAGAAGGCAGTCATTGCGCTAGGATGTTTATATCGGCGCAAAACAGTGGAGTACTTAAAGGGCGACCAAGCATACGCCCTCATGGGTCTTCTACGCCTTAGGCCCCAGATCGATGAAACGGACACCCAGTTCCAAGCGTTCGCTCGTCTATCTATGGCTAATGATTCTGACGGACTCCTTGAACGCTACATGTGTACCCTGCCCAAATCTATTGATCAGCCGTGGTACAACATGGAGGATACATACGAGTCATCATTGTGGGATATATATCCATACACTCAAGTCGCTGCAGTCTGCGACAACGATACCGTTATTCTTGATGGTGCCTTTGCCGCCGGTGTAGTTTGGGATTCTTTCTTTCCGATAAACTACACCAAGAACCTTTCGCTTACGCGCAAGACCGCTCTATACTTGATGAACTATAATTTCTTCTTCTTGGTAATTTCGTTACTGTTCTTCGTTTTTTCGCAGTTGAGGCCCGCTTTGTTCATTGGCGTTATTCTCTTACTCACCTTCATTACAGTATTGCTTATAACACCAAAGTTGGTAAAATTAGCATACGGTGGTAAATTTTCGGGTCAACAGGCAGCAATGTTTGGGGTTGAAGGCTATATTAGTGCAGCTACTGTCGAAAGGGCGCTTTTCGGAGGGGCGTTCGGAAGGATGTCGTGGTCCATTAACACATCTCCTCTATCAAGGTCGATTCTGAACAGTCACGGCGAGCGAATCGGGATCGATCCAACTCGGGACCCACAAGTGCTCGAAAAGGTCAAAAATGCGCGGTATGCAAAGCCTGGAGAAATGAGGGTAAGTTCGATATTTTGCGCAATTACCCTACAAACTCTAGTACCACCGATGAGTGAAAGAGAACTTAGTTACTAATGAAGGTCCTTTCTACGCACTAGATTTTCACATTAATAGACACCTATAATATGGAGGTAACACTATTCGAAGCCGTCAACCCGCCGATTAGTTTCTTTCTCTGTGCTTCTGAAGGTGGCATGCAGAGGGCTGTTGGCTGTTCCTACGACTGGACTACGCAGACGATGTACCGCGAGACGGTTTTGCGGCTGCCAACTGCAACTCTAGAGTTCATGTACCGGGTACATCGTGTCAAAATTGGAATGCGACGGCCACAATGGCCTTGTCGGCATAAAGACGGTGATATAAATATGGCATGATGCGGGCATCTGGCCCTGGGATGGATGCCTGCTTGGTCCCAGCCAATTACATATGCATATACATCAAAATTGTAGGTTTAAATGCTTTCGAATCGATTTTTAGGTGGTCCTAAGTTCTTCCCCACCGATGCGCCTCTTGTTAGCCTTTTTTTTCCGGACCTAGAGTCTATTCTATTTTGCAAATTTTGGAGTTCATATATCCATTCCATCTTAGTGTGGAAAACCTTCCTTTCGACCGGCGAACTTTCGAGACATTTTGGCCTCAAAAAAATAAATTTTTTAGACAGTTCCTTTTCAAAAATCGATTAAAATAGTCCCTCCCTCCCTCCCCGCTTTTGAGCTAAGACTTCGTCATTGCTACAATATATATATATAGGAAACCTGCCAAGATTTCGAATTCATGTATAGACGGCATAAATCTTAATCGCGGATATTACCGTAGAACCTTCTAGCTAGCTGCTCAAGGCTCGATATTCAGACCTCATAGCACATGAATCGATAAATATGTGATGTAAGTATATATACGACCTCGATATCGCAATGCCCGCGCTCAGCCAATACAATACATAAGGAATAAATCTCAATTATGTCTCGAAAAGTTCTAAATCTTCCGGGATTTTCAATTCATATAACTCGATAACACCATACCTATCGAACCTACATGTTAAGCTTGCATGCATGAAAGGATATTATATCGAAGTAACCATCGGAACCGCCTGCAGCAGCTGCGTTGCCGGTCCAGTGTGTGATTTGTGTCACCTCTCCCAGCATTTCGAGGCGTTCCCGGCAGCGTCTTCCCAGTTAATTATGGAATCGAATCGGGTTGATTAGCTCATGCCGACGACATCCCGCGAAAAAAAATATCTTAAGATTCACGACGACGTCATTATCTCGTATTCAAGAGATACCAGATACATAGAAAGATTTCAAAAACTTAAACCGGGTATGTATGTATTTTGCAGGTCCGATGAATGCGCGAAGTATCAAAAATCACACAAAAGGGAACTTTCTCGGTTACACACTCTCAATTCGTTTGGTCCACCGGGGCATGCATTTTGCGCTTGGATATTAATATTATAACACCCCGCTCAGAGCTTGATTCCGCGGCCGTTTAATGAACCAAGAAGCAAAGAAGTGAGATGCGAGTTATTGGCTAGGATGTAATAAGATCGGCCGCCCCAACCGTAGTTGATTGATATCCTGCGCGAGGTTCAGGTTTTATCTTGGCATTGCTAGTACTCGCTGCCCAGCACGTAACATGCAATAGCGTTCAAAATCTGTCACCAATTGCAATAAATTTACTACAAAAAAAAAACTATCTTTAGATCTATGTACAATAGAATAAAGAGGAAGTATCTCACTTTGATTCAGCAATTACCTCGAGAAACCTCCCAGATCATAGGTAGTATCTTGTGATATCATCTGCATTGAATTTCGCAAGCTGCAGCCCCGCACCAACGACCCTTTGCTTTGGTTAGCTCGGCTGGTAGTAAGCTCCCATGCACATGCATCTACAAGGGTGACGAAACCTGCATCCAAACTCAACTCAGTTCTCGCGCGAGATCTCCCCCATATGCTCCAACGACGCAAATCAGTGGGGTTGCCCGTAACTAGGTCCAGAACTTTCCAAGGGCACTCGGGACGCTCAGTTGCGTCGGAATACATTCAGTTCAATGGTTTACTCTGTCAAAGATCAAAAGGGCAACTATATAGTAAGATATAAATTTCTTCGGCAGTTCCATAGCACTATAGTTTAGAAGGTACATGGATGGAGTATATCTTACGAGTAACCGGAACCATATTTTCATTCAACAGTAAGACCGCGTAAGAACCATCCGTATAACTAAAACAATTAGGCAAAGGCAAAACTTTGAACAATATGCAATGGGTGTCCAAACTTCCTGTAAAACATCTTACCAAAAACCCGACCTGCTGATCTGACAAAGGAAAAGCCGTCAATTAGATCCGACCCGTACTAACTACCCAATCGGCTTGCGAGTAATATCAATCCTGCTGCTTACCTCAGTTTTGAATTTTCCAAAGCCGAGATTTCTTGGAAAGTCAAGGGTATATCTCCCGTTCGGCACATATATACTTATGCAGCCCTGGAAAACAACGCGCATCTACGGAGTACCCATGCATGAATCTAAAGATTTTGAGAGCTCTAGCTGTGGTTTTATCTTGATCTAGAAAATTTCCTGCAAGATTCGAGAGGGAAATGTGTTCCGATCTAAAAGGCAGGTGGAAAATGCCACCGGGACCGACTCTTGACAAACCCTTTCGTGGTTATAAACTTTTGTGCAATGGGCCGCCAATTGTCCGAGACCTGCAGGGAATACAAAAGAGTAAAGGCCTATCAGTGGGGATTTATAGCTTCTTTAGTTTTGTGTAGCCGTTGAACCTTCGAGCTTTCAGCTGCCCAGGAACCAAAAAGGCCCCATAAGATGTTGGATCCATGGATCTATTCCAGGTTTAGCTTGATAAAAGAACGGATGGCGGGAGAGGCTATTGTCAGAATGTATTTAAGAAGCGTATACCCGCTCATCCAGGTCCATGTGAATTAAATCTAACTATTAGTCTTGTAGTCTGCAATCTCAATAATCACTCGAGCACTCTCGCCGTGCACGTGTTCTCCAGCTTCGAAGTTATTAGCTTACAACGCCAAAAATCCAACAATATCTATAAAGATCGAAATATGTCCGCCTATCCTTCCTCCGCCCCGATTACTTTCGTTCTAATCCATGGAGCCTGGCACTACGGTCACTCATGGAGTAAAGTCCGTGCCCACCTCGAGAGTGCGGGACATACAGTGCATACACCCACCATCCCCTTCGAATACGCATCTGGCGAAAAAGCAGGACAGGCAATCCATAACTTTGATGAAGGTGTTCAGAGTATAATAGATTATATCGACGAAAATAAGTTAGATCAGTTTGTATTGTATGTATACCTATCTCTATCTATATATATATTTAGTAACTACATATATACCTTCATGATGGCTAACGCTCAACCATTGCCTTGCAATATACAGGGTCGGACACTCATGGGGCGGGGTAGTAATCACGTCTATCGCCACCAAGATCCCCCAAAAGATCAAACGAATAGTCTACCATAACGCTTTCATCCCTTCAGAAGGAGATTGTCTATTCGACCTCTGCCCTCCATTTGCTAAGATTTTCTACGGAGGAATGGCAGCCCAATCCCGTATGTTCCTACTCCACCTCCAACCTATAACCTCAGCCTTAGCTTTGTTAACAAGAAATATTAAATAGCGAACAAAACATTCACCTGCCCCTTCCCCGTCTTCCGAGATGCCTTCATGGGTGACACAACAATCGAAGAGGCACAAGCCGCTCATAATACCCTTCGAGAACAACCGATCGGTTATTGGGAACATCAAGTCACAAACACAGAAGAGTTTTTCGCCATGCCACCAAAGATCCCTCGATCGGTTCTTTTCGCAGATGGTGACTGTACAGTCCCATTCGGAACGTATGAATCTCAGGCTGTTAAACTCGGTATCTATAGATTTGTGAAGATGGAGGGGAGTCATGAGGTCATGTTTTCCAACCCAGAGGGGTTGGCGAAGAACATTATAATTGCTGGGAGAGATTAGGTGTTTCTATGTCAATTGGAAAGATACCCATGTTATGGATTAAATTGGAATTAGAGTGTAAATGACTATGGGTGTATTTACGCTACCTGCTAGCCATCATGGCAAACCATAGGGTAATGAGTGGCAGGAGAAAGAAGGGCCTGAAACCATGGCTTATCCCGCATATAAACATCACCCCGAAATCATAGGCCGCCCTATTCTGTTATTAGGGCTTATTGTGCATATTATCATGGCTGATAATGACGTTTTGAGCCTTGAGACACTCATTCCGCTCCCAAGTCTCCCTGTCACATCTTTTTGTTTCTGCCATCCTCCAAACCAAAAACATGATGTTTTCTTTAGTATCCCTCGCTAGTGGTGTCGCTCATCATATCGCTGTTTTCATCTGTTATACTTCTTTGTCAGCCTAGAGACCACTAAACTATAAATTAGAAGTTTTTTCATACCACTGAGATACTGCCAACGGCGTCGGAGGGGGCGCGCCTGGTTGTAATCAACTCTTGAGAGATAGTTTATGGCGCCTAAAAACTCTGTACTTCGAATGTCAGAGAGCTGAGCAATGTCTAGCGCCTGTCCAATCTCTTCATCGCCCTCCATAGCCATGGCATCAGCAACCGCCAAACTTGCAAGAGTTCTCAAACGTTCCCATGGTTCTTCTCCATCATTATGAACAAGGCCTTCTTGGGAAACCGAACGGCTCAAAAACGGTTGTGAAGAGGTTGGGTTGGGTGAAAGAGGTGGATCTAGAGGCGGTACGGTATTGGCGGATGGGTAAGTTCCACGATCAGGATAGAAGCCTCTAGGAGCACTGGAAGCGGTGGCGTTACTGGCCAGAAGGTTTCTAGGCCCGCGATTCCTGACTGAAAGATTTGGGGTTTGCTGGTTCTGAGTAGGATCCTCATCCGTTGTATAACCATCATCAGAGATATCTAGACGAGGAATCGGAGAGTTACTACCACTAGAAAATGAGGGCGATAGCTCGGGGTCTAGTGATTGACAGTCGAGCATCAATGGCGAAGGTGCAGGTGCTGCGCGGTCAAACTGATACAATTCTGTCATCTCGTTAAGGGGAATATCAGAAAGTAAATAATCCCTAAAGGAACTATCTCCATAACGATCCAATCCGAGGTTGACGATAACTTGAGGAGCTGGGGGGCTTCTCTTTGACAGTTCCGTAGACCGTAGGGAGTTTAGCGTGGTCTTTTGAAATTCTAAAGACGCAGGCTTGGGGCTGTTATAAACCGGGCTGATCGGTCTTGGGTAATAAGTATTTAGAGGACGAGAAGAGTTATCATTCTAGAAACCGTATTACTTAGTCAAATCTCATTGGTATTTTATACTATGTCGAGGTGAAGGACTTACCCGAGATAGAATCTGGCCACGTCTCGGGAACAGGCCTTTGTTGGACAGCTGTGGAGCTATGGTTGCCATTTTGCTCGTTCTCAATGTCGTTATTGATAGGTTTTATTTGAAGTCGAAGGGCTGTCGATGTCAAGGGCCGTTCTAGCCTCGAGTTCTAATGAAGACAATAAGGCTAAGTTGTGATGGATAGGTAGATGGTTGTGAATTGCAGTGTGGTGTGTCGATGGATCTGGAAGACTATGTAAACCATGTGCAGTCTTAGATATGGGGTGGCTATCCCGTCACTTAGATACTTGGGCTCCGTCTACGTTGCTAAGTATATGTACACAGGTTCGCAGATCACTACTGATCTCTGATAGTATATCTGAGTCGTTTTAAGCCACGAGACTACTGCATGGCTAGTCTCGTCTGTTGTATTATAACCTTATACTTCCCTCTTTAGGAAAGGGATAACGACTACTTGAACTTGGTCCATGATATGGTGCCTACTATACCCAGTATACCCAGTGCATTCGAGAACATGAGGGAAGTTTAAGTATATTATTTTCACAGCGATTGATAACAACGACATTTTCAACCCGCCAGATAATAATCGAATGATAAATGAATATAGTGCATCAGCAATGCAGTCAAATCACCCACGAGGGCAGTACGAGAGCGTGAACTCATCGAAATCAACTCGACGATTACGACAACATCCACATAGCACGCTATGTCCATTCTAAACTCCATGTTAGTGACTATTCTTCTTCTCAACCTTCTATTAAGCCTATATCTAGGTGAATACTTACTTCCCCATCGATAAACATCGATGGTCTGGTCTTCCATTTCCAAATGTTCTTCCACCACTTCTTAGGAACCCACTGGAACGAATCCGACTCATGAACATCTTCAGAGTTTCTGGAATGGCGATTATTAGCCCTTAGAATCCTCCTAATTCTTGAACCCTTCAACTCGACGACTGTTTGGTCCATATAATGGGCCATATAATGAGCTTCCTCCAACATAGAGTCTATCTCATGGCGTCTAAACCATTCTTTTTCTAGACGTTGGAACTCTTGTTCTGCGCGTATGTGAGGTTGCCTTTCTGAGAAGCCCCCGTCTTTGTCGGTATTTGGGGGAGGCCTGTAGTCCCTACGGATGGGCCTGATGGGACGTTCAATGACCTCCTGAATATCTTCCAGACATCCCTCGCAACGGTCGTCGGCGCTCAGTTCTTGAGTGATAAAGGAGCAGTAGGTGCCGTTGCCACGCTTGCAAGGGCGGTGTTGGAACCTCGACGTGACGTGGTCGCAGAGCTTGTGATGGGTTACTTTTCGGCACATGTTCGGAGATCGAGATTATGTTTGTGGAAGCCGAGTCGGACGTAAGGAGAGAGCGGCAGCTTGGGGGGCTTTGAGTAGGATAGACAAAGCAATGATCAAGTCGTGATCGGTGTTGTATGATTGACATAAATTTATAAAGTAACTAGAAAAGTGTTTTGGTTGATAATTAATGAAAAGAAGGGAAATAACGCTGACAGATGCTGAGGTTGCTGGATAACTGAGCCTTCAGCGGGACAAATATGCAGACTCCTTGAGAAACAAACGGTTTTGGGAAAAAATAAAAGTCATTGTACGAAAATTTGATAATGGGAGATTGTTTATTTGGAGGGCAAAAAACCGGAATTCAAAGAGGAGAGAGATATTGAAAAAAGAGGAACTTGATAGTTGGAACAAGAATAGAGTTGAGATTTGTTTCTTGAATAGAAAGTTCAAGGTAGACCGGCCTAGTATCGAGACTGGGAATAGGATGTAATATAGACAGGTAACGCTTTGAAAGAGAAAATCGAGAGAGCCTGTCTTAAAATCAGGATCATGCAACCTACATCCTCAACGGAAGGTCTTCTAAAATCCTTCACAAAAGCAATAGTAATTTGAAAGATGTCGACGACCACAGGCAAAAGATGAGGTAGCAAGCCCGATAGTTATGAAATGAAAAGCTACATCGGTCACACAAATCAAATATTCCTAGGGCATTAATTAAGGCGCCCAGGAGGATTGTGTCGATAATGAAGCCAAAGGAGGAAGAAGTTGAATGCATAGAATAGACCATAACCAACGAGCGTGGATGTGGTCCAACCAATTCTTTGACGTTCATGGAGGGGCCAAAAGTGGAACGGGAGATTAACTCCGTTAGCAGGTGGTGCAGCAACCGGTTCCGCTGGCCACACAAGCCCATGCTTTGTGGCTACCATATTTTTTGGAGGATAGAAAAGCCAATACCAAATAATCGGCGTGATGTATAGCGAGAACCAGAGGATATGAGCGTAGATCTTGATTTTGTTTTTCATAGCCCATTGCCAATAGGTTGGACGATTTCGGTATCTGAACCCTTCTTGGATATATTTTTCGAAAATCGGGAGAACGGGGTATCCTTGCTTGAGAGCGTCTTGGATGATGAGACAAATGTACATGAATTCTTCGTCTTCTTCCTCCTGTTGCGGGTAAACGTGGAGTTTGTGTTTGCGGAGAGGGTCGTAATAATCGCTGTGTTTATCGATTCCGACGTACCATGGCTCTTTGAAATAGTCGCTGTCATCGCTGTCTTCGGCAAGGACATCGTACCACTTTTTATCTTCAGGAGGGAATTCACCCGTGATTGTATCGTCATCTTGCATGAAGATGCGGCGACGTTTTCCTTTGACAGCTTTGAGATGGTATCTAGAGAAGCGAAGACCCTTTAGAACCGTTCTACGCGATCGAATAAAAAGCAATCAGAACAATGAGAAGAGTTAGTAAAGGATTGACTTACCTGGCTTGCTTTGGTGGATGCGGATCTCGCGGGAGGCCTGTACCAAGACGTGGTCTCTTGTATGTCTTCCCCTTGACAATGACATTAACGTCAGCGGCCCACTTATGGAAGCGTTCGAAGGTGGCCTTGACGGGCTCACCCTTCTTCTGCTTCTTCATAACTGGCCTAGACATCATCGGCAGTTGGTGAATTTAGAGTAATTGATAGTATCTTGAGTGGAGCTGATCGAGTCTGGAGGGTTTGAGAGTGGGAGGTTGACGATGTGGGAGGTTGCGATGACGGAGGATCTGAAATGAAAGTTACAACTGTGCGGAAGCTCTGATATATATAATTCAGCCTCCTAACGTATTTGACTAGCCCGATACCCTCATTTCCTTCCTACCTAGACAATGTACTAACACAAACTAACACAACTACCAAAAGCTACAAATCATTCCTGCTAAGCTTTTTTGTAACTTCTTCAAGCTGCCAGTGGGTTCAGGAAGTATACGTATACTTTAAGGGAGTAAGAAGCTCGAAACTTTGCCTGAGACCCGAGCCTGATTCCTAGTTTGCAGATTCTATAGACATGGTAACCTCTCATCCAAAGTATCACCTCAAACGTTCATAGATATTGATACTCATAGATTGTATAGTATGATGCAATACTTATTGAGACTGAATGACTTTCTCATGCCCGAATGGAATTGATTCTCAGGAACTAATATTCATAAAGTAGCATACAATCTCTTCCGACGTGAAAAAAGCATACAGGCTTAGTAAGAAGGGAAGGCTAGCCGCTCCAAATCCACAAGCTATCATGATATCCCACCAGTCCCGTCTCAATAGAACTAACTAGGAACCCGTCGTGATTGGATGCATAAGCCTTGGGTTCAAAGTCCAATCCCAGTAAACATACCGAAAGATCTGAGAAATGTTGAACACGAAGATCAAGTACAGGTAAAAGATCCCTAATGCACTAAGGCCTGGTGCAATAACCGTGATCCAGACAAAGAACCTAAGTATCATCATTAATACCATTACTCTCAAATGAAGATCCAGTTTTCTGACATCAAGGGAGTTAAAGATATGACTAGAGAGTAGCACATACCTCGATCGAATGTAAAAGGCACGAATCTTTCGACGCAAATCCGCGAAGTTGTCGACACGATCGTAATGCTCATCCCGTTTGTAGAGGATCTTGAAAGCCTTCATGATACGGACTGCAGCTCTTCTTCGGTCGTCTTTTTTTCGGTTCCATTTTTGAACAACCTCAGCCTCGCCGTTCGGGTTGAAAGACCAGTCGCGCGGATTTAGGGGATCTGGGAGGGCGGATTGACGGACGAAAGGGATATTCCTAGTTTTATTTTGAGGATTGGTTATTCTGATACATCCGAAAAGCGGGAAATGGTTCTGGGGGTACTTACCGAATCTTGGAGAAGAGACGGATAGAGTCGGCCCTATCACAGAAAGACTCTTGCCATTTGAGAAATTCGCGATAGTTCATGGCTGGACGGGAGGTCTGTCGAGACTTGGCTTTGAATGCGTACTTCATCCTGCCGATTTTTGCAGGCTCTAAGCGATGAAGCTAAGTTGTGATACCTTGAAAACTAAAGGATTTGTTGGCGGTTATGACTGAAGCTATCTTATTCTCGATAGGATTCGCCGAATAGACTAGACCTATGGAGGCATTCAGGTTCTGGGGATGGAAGAGGGTAAGTGGTGCAAAGGTATAAAAATGGTGGAGAGGTAGAGATGGAAGTCAATTGGTGGTAGGGAATGGAGCAGAAATATTCAGTGTGTAGATTTATCACGGCTCAGTCACGAAGAGACCCGCTTTTGGTCAAAATGAAAGATTTTCGTAATTTCAACCTTGAAGAACACAGTTACGGGTACCCTACATCAAAGAAAATAGCGGAGCTGTAGCTTGTATGGAAATTAAAAAGTGGGACACGATTAGAGAAGGAAAGGCTTTCTGGATTACATTTGAGAAAACATAGTGGCCTGAAACGATTGCAAAATCTGGATCCATGGAAGGCATTCTAGTGAGGATTGGATCGGGAGGGTAGCGATGCACAAAGAGAATGGGGCGATTTTCAAAAGGTCATAACATTCATATGCTGCCTCATGGCAGCAGCGGCACAAGTAATATTATTTATTGGTAAAGGGATAGGAAGACGACGGGAAAGAAGAAGAAAAGAAGATGGAGATGACAGTGAGATACCTGAGCTAGCTACCCAGTTCCAATATAGACCTCAAGCGAGAGGCCTAGATTGGAACTGGGTGCCCGGGCTCATCCATGCTCCACTGGCCGGTGGCCATCATTGCCCTGCTCATGACCCAAACCATGAGCAGGGTAAAGATACCCCCGAGCCAGAAGCTGACCATCAAGAAGATGATCTGACACCAGTCGGTGTCATCGTCGTAGATGCTGTTAAGGAGGATATATTATTATTAGCTTAACTAGGTACTATCTAGGAGATTGTGTAAGGTAGAGACTTACCGCTCGATTTGTCGAGCCCAGATGATGTAGTTTTGGACCCATAATGGGACCCATTCGAAGGACCAGTTGAATGGGTTGGCGTAGTCCCACAAGCTAAAGGTATAAATATTAGGTTAGATACTAGTAATACTTTGTAGGCAAGGGTGCTGGGGGTAAATGCTCACGTCATGTTTGGGCGGGGCATTTCTTCTTCCCTCTCCCTATCTTCCTCGTCACTGCTCTCATCACCAAGATACTTATGATTATCTTCGTCTTCGTCATCTTCGTCATCATCATCATCGCCATGACACCTCATCTTGTCACCGAAGTCGTCATGCTTCGCTCCAGTACGCTTGGCATGGCGACCTTCCTCGTGGAGTCTGAGAAGTCTGATGAGTCGCTCCTCTTCAGCCTTCCCACGCTCCTCGAACAACTTGGTATCTTTACCTCGTTTCTGGAGAAGCTCCTTGATCTCAGGCCAAGTAGCAGCGTTAGGCTTGCCCATTCGGTCGGGGCGATCGACGGTTGGAGGTCCTTGATATTCAGTACGAGAGCCCCTTGGCGGTCCTCGTTGACCACTGAAGGCGTGGTTGAGCCGAAGATCAGCAGTAGCTTCCTCGGTCGTGAAAAATCTGACGTCTTTCCATCCTTTGATGGAATCTTGGAGGCCGTGACGAAAGCTACGGTCGATGAAACGATCTTCTTCTTCGGGGAGAACCGGCATATTCTCCCTCTCCTTCAAATCTTCCTTGAAGATACGCCTGCGAGAATTCAAGGCAGCGAGACGACGCGAAGCAGCGCGACGGGCCTTGGAAGAACCGGATTTATCACCATTACCTGGATTTTCATCATCTGACTCGGGCTCTGTGAGCCAATCGTCGTTGTAGTCTTCATTGACTGCGTTTTTGAGATCCCTGGCTTTCTGGGCCTTGGACTTACGACGGGGGAAACGCTGTCGATCTGGGATCCGGAGCTCGCCAAGTTCAGGAGCATGGTCAAAGTTGCTAGCATTATTCTCGCTGCCGCTACCAAGACCGGAAAGGTTGGGAAGAAGCTGGGAAGTGACACCACCCATATCGATGGTATTATCTGGTGATTCGAAGGGTTTCTTCAGAGATGGAGCTGGTTCAAAGAGGTTCTCGTGGGAAGTAGCTTTTTCGAAGGTGCCGCGGAGGGGAGTGGTTTGTTCGAAAGGCTTGTTAATAAACGGAGCTGATTTAGAAGCAGAATGTTCTTCGCCAGATGGGGACGAGTGAGAGGAATAAATTGAAGCCATCTTGACACGGACTTGTCTGCTCAAAGGGGCTTAGATACTGTGAACGTGGTGGTGGTGGTGGTTGCTTGGTGAGGCACGAACAGCAAGGACGTGGAGATGTTTTGCACGGAGAGTGAGGATGAAAGGGCGTGGAGGAAATGCCACAAGCACGAATTCTATTGTAGCTGATACGGTGGGCTGGAATTGCAGGCAACTCAAGCTTAAACAGGAAGTGTTTGGACAAACTAACTACTTACCTATGATGTGCCATTCACATTACAGAATACTGAGGACTTCAATATTGTTCTCTCTATTCTACACCCAGTGGAATGATTTCTAAAAACGACATGCCAGTGGTTGACCTAACACTAGTATGTAATTCTACAGCCTAGAAATATCACTAGCTTATATGTGCTTGAGGGCTATAACAAGGTCTACGATAGTCTAGGATAGTCTGCCCTTACAAGGCCAGACTACCCTCCAAATTCTACTGTGCGGGGAATATCAATCTCAGGGCCCTCGTTGTGTTGGGTCCATATGTGATTATCTCTAATCGGAAGTGTGTTGTAGACGTGTTATTTTGATACTGCCCGATTGGGACATCTACCAAAACGGCAGCTTCGGGTCTCGACCACACATCTCCTAGCCAACCTTCACATGTCTGTTTGAGGTCTTAAAAGCTTTCTATTGAGCACTCATCGTCACGATTCTTACTAATACGATGTGCATTACATTCGACGCATGCATCTCTTGTCTTTCTATAAATTTAGCATCTGTCAAACGGTTTTCTTGAGTACAAGACGGCAAGTCGCAAGGTACTCGCCTGGTATATCCCCGTACCTGGTAGTTACTCCATGGTACGGGACGGGAGATAAGCAGCTGGACGATTGCGGTTTTGGTACGTTCCACAAGCATTAATATCGTTTGTGGTAGGTAATCTATCAAAGTAAGCTCCCTTTGCCCTGCATCCATTTCTCAAGACTTCATTGTCGAGTACATGTCTCTATAAGAAATCCTTGATTGAACTGACGTCACGTTTATAATCGAATATGATACTCATCGAGGGTTCATCGGTTTCGTATCCGGCTACCGGCTTGACCTATTTCGCTTCATTACAATACCAAGCTCTCTGATCCCGCGAGATTTGAAATGTTCGAGCTTGGAACCCTTTCCTCAAATTTTTCAGCCTCGCTAGCTCCTTGGCGGGTCTCGTCCAATGATGGTCAGCCGTTCTTTATCCCCGCCATTGGCTGAACCAAAAGTTGGACGGGCTGGAGACCGAGTGCAAGCACAACAAGTCGCAGGAAGAACTCAATACAATCGAGACCCCCCCTTCATTGCTTCTTGCCTCCAAATACGCCCTGCATGGCGAAATGGCAGCCAAGATGCAGGCTTCTTGCGCACTCGGAGCTGGTATTCGGCACAGACAGCAATGTATAATACAGCCCCAAATATACATGAACATGTACTCGGGTCACCTGCGATACATCACAACTCGACAGGCCCCCTAAAGAAGGCTAAATTTCATCTTTTGTCGGCGTGAATTTCTTCAGAGATTGGACGGACCAAACGAGGAATTCGGTCAATGAGACCAATGTGGTACACACTTGTGATGAACGCCACCATTTTTAAGAAATTTTGTTGCATGTTGGCGCATTGGCTGCTCCTTTATATTCTCCACATGCACCCACGTTCCGAAAAAAAATATATCTTTGGAGATTTCATCGCATCTTGAATTTTCGCAAACTCCGACGCGGATCAGAAGACGCCTGGTTATCTGTGGTGGATTCCAATTTCGACGAAACTTTGGTACGATATCTGTCGCCAAAGATGGCAGGATACTCGAAAATCGCCATGGGTTCAGCCGCAACACTGTCAACACTGTTCCTGTCAACACTACTCGTAGGCACAAGGGCGCAGGAAATTCCTAATCTCAATGCTACTGCCGTGAGGTGGCCGTCTAGCGGTGCTTGGTGCGATAACCCAGAGTCAAGATAAAGATTTTTACATCTTGTATTGAATTACTAACTTTGTGGAGGATTTAGGGAAGGAAACGATGGCGCGTGGGGAACTTTCTTTATGCATGTTGGGACTCCGTCGCAAATCGTTCGCGTGCTGCCTGCCACGAACTGGCAAGAGACTTGGGTAGTAGACACAGAAGCCTGCCGGAACAAACCAGCAGAGCAGTGCTACGACTTGCGCGGCCAAACTTTTAATGTCAACACTTCGAGTACTTGGAACGATCAAGGTCTCTTTAAAACGGATTTAGCTAAGGATTTGGGAAACAATGCGATCGGAAACTATGGTTTAGAGCGTGTGGGAATAACAAATGTGGATAGCGGGATCACATTCAACGACCAGGTTGTAGTCTCTGTGGACAGCAATGATTGGTTTCTCGGAGTGTTTGGACTGGGCACCCAGCCAACGAATTTCACAGATTTCAATAACCCACAGCCTAGTTTCTTGACGACGATGTACAATCAAGGGCTGATTCCGAGTCTGAGCTGGGGTTATCAGGCCGGGGCGGTTTACCGTATGTTTCGGTTTCTATCTGTAATCACCACAGAAAAACAGGACTAACATGATATCATAGGGGCTAAATCGGCATCAGCTTCTGTTGTCTTCGGTGGCTACGACGACTCACTTTACATTGATAATCAAATTATTTTCACACAAGCAAAGGAATACACAAATCCTTTCCTCGTCGCCCTTTCCTCCCTTACCGTTTCTGGAATCTACAGAAACGGTGAGCAAGGCACAGCTGAACTTCTCGATTCCGATTGGCGTCGCTCAACCGAGAGCCAGCTTATTTCTATCGACTCTGCTACTTCCTATATCTGGTTACCAAACAATACTTGCCGAGTATTCGAGTCTGCCCTCAACCTTACATGGAACGAAGAAGTTAGCCTCTATCTCCTTACCGATGACGCCCATAATCAATTGCTCGATCTCAACCCAACGTTTGTATTCACTATTTCAGATAGTGCGCAAAACGACACAGCTCTAGAGATTGAATTGCCATACAATGCTTTCTCTCTGGAAGCCGTTGGCCCTGAAATTCTAGGCGCTGATGGCAAGGCGTGGTATTTCCCACTAAAGAGGCTACCTGATGGTGGAAACCCACGATTAGGTAGGGTCTTTATGCAAGAAATTTATTTATTTGCAGAATATCATTTCAACACTTTCAGGATCTTTCAAGCAGACTGGAGCAACCGCGAACAGAATATTGTTACACATCTTCCAGTTAGACTTGTGGCTTCGGGGAAGGATGACGACTCGACGCCAATCGGACCTATTGTCGGAGGAGTCGTCGGAGGAGTTGCTGTTATCGGGGCTATCGTTGCCTTTTGGTTCTTCCGGAGAAGAAAGCAGCAGAGGGCGATTGTAGCTGGAGATCTTCCCAGCGATGATAAGAAACAATCGGATTCACCACAGGTGCCCGAGATCGATGGCGGCTCCGCCACGATGCCGAACGAGCTTGGAGGAGAAAGTGTAGCTGGAGCTGGAGCTTGGGGTCAAAAGACCGGATGGCATGACCAAGGTGGCCAGGGTGCATACAATCAAAACACAACCGCTGTAGGAGGAGTCCATGAAGTCCCTGCATCTGAGAAGCAATGGAACGAAGCCGACGGAACACCGGTACTTCGACCTCACGGCGAGAAGTTTCAACAACGAAGACCCGAGAATGCAGAAGCTAGATTCTACGCAGAATTAGAAGGAGGGGATGTGATTACACCTATGACTGGGGCGTCAACCGTGAGCCCGTTGACGGTGGCGACACCTGTGCAAGAGTTACCAGCTGGAGAGACGAGACGAGAAGGAAGTTGACTATATGGCCGGTTGCAGTCCGGCGACGTCTACGAACTGGACGAACGCGGAAAGTACCGTGACCATTGAGAAACTTCGAGGATTGGTATGAGATGCCATTGTATGCACATTGAAAGCTTTGTTTTTATTTCAGCGAGGAGTTGGTGATGTTGTTCTTATACGTTCTGTCATGTTGGTATATATACTTCTTACTTCATACGATAACTGCTTTATAATATTCAAATTCCTGTACATCTTCGAAGCTTCACGAATTTACTTCAATTCCCTTCTACTCTTGATCTTCACCCTCTCCATGCATCTCCCTTTAATTCGGTATCTTGAGACCAATCAGTCAACAGTCTTGAGGGACTTCAATACCCCTGCGCACCTGCCAGCTCTGCTATACCGAGCTCTGCTATAACAAATCTGCGTTGTCGGCCAATGACGTCTGCTTGTGCGCTTCAAGGGACTGTCATGCCGTGCCTGGCCTGATATCAACCATGTTCCCTCATCCGGGACCCACAAACCGTCAACATCGCCTCATCAGCCTTGTGGAGTGATCGCGACTTTGAAATCCTCCATCGCGAGCCTCAGGAGTGCCTGTTCGATAACATGGCACACTTCCCGTTGCTATCGGTCACGCCGTTTGCGCGGTTTCCAGCGCGCCTCGAAATCCTATCTATGAAGACACCATTCCTGCTCCATGAAGCCTTAACGCCACTCTTTGTATTGTTTTTAACGCTCCTATTCTATCCGTATAAGTCCTTTTTACGGAATGCGATCGCGCTACCGGTCGTTGTCGGATTATATGTCCGGCTAGCGGTGCTGTACAGCAGTAGTCATTGGGGTCTCGCGTTTTGTGTCGGTGCAGGCGCGTATTTTGGCAGTCTCCAGGCATTCAACCTCCTCGTCGTGAAGGATGTGGGAAGAGACGAGGACATCAGATGGACAATCGACGATACTGGGATCCAGAGCAATGATCTCAACCATGGGAACGGGATTGCCAACGGCGAGACCCACAGTTCCAAAGGAGAAGGACGGAGGCTCAACGGAAAGACTTCCCCAACCGGGAACGGCTCCACCAACGGCATCGCGAATGGGTCCTCGAAGGCTATCATGAAACCTGCCAATCCTGGTCTTGGGTATCCGACTCTAGCAACATATCCACTTCGTCAGCGAGCCCGATTTACCTTCTCTTTACTATGTGCTTCCAGAGGTGTCGGCTTTAAGTTTCAGGTTCGACGTGTAAAACCACCTCCTTCACTATCTGATTCGCATATCTCCTTCTTGGCTACCCATTTTTCCTATATTTTTGTAACATTTATTATCCTCGATACATTCGGGTACGGTATCGCCCACGATCCCTTTTTCTATACGCCCGGTTGCTGGAAGACACCTTTTCACCCGCCGGAACTATCCCAGGAACAATGGACTGCCATCTGTTTCCCGACTTCGGTCCCACAAGACCCAACGATACGATGGCTATACCACAATATAGCCCGTAAGTACTTATCACTCTTTGCTGTGTACGCCATTCTTTGCCAGTTATTCAGCATAGCGGCGATTTTATTCACAACTCCGATCCCACTTACCGCTCCATCCTCATGGGCACCATTGTTCGGACCGATACAAGAAGCAACAAGTCTAAGGGGGTTCTGGACTGCCTACTGGCACAGCATCTTCAAAAAGGGATTTTCATATCCTGGAGAATGGGTGGCATATAAAGTATTGGGATTAGAGAGAGGGAACGTCTGGGCACAAGTTATCGTTGTGTTTTCTGCATTTTGGAATTCAGCGGGGTTGCATGGCATTGGCGCATGGACATTGAATGGTAGAGGGCTTGCGGCAACGGGGTATTTCGTTATACAATCAGTGGGGGTTTTGATCGAAATGGTCATCATCAAGTTGTTGAAGATCTTAGGGGTGGACGAGAAGGGGACGCTAGGGAAGATGGTTACATTCACTTGGATGATGGTATGGGGTCTATGGAGCTGTGAGATCTTTTTCTACGACTTTCTGGCAGCTGGTGTGGCAGGAACTGAACCTGTTGCATGGAGCGCTTGGAGATGGTGGACTGGAGAAGGGGGTGCGTATAGATGGGGCCCGCCAGGAGAATGGCTGAGATGGGATGAGAACAGCCTGGGCGGCTGGGGAGTTAGAGTCTGATCTCCAGATCTCAAGATCTCAAGCCCTGTCTTCCCTACACCTCGTCGCTGGTATCGAGGCTAGATTTCGAAATGTCTTTCGACATCATCGTTTGCATGCGAAGAAGTGGTCGGTTATTTTGGTACAATAGCGGCGACATATAGACTGTATAGGCTTTCATTAGCGGGCATTTATGAGCGACCAAGCGACATACATTTGATATACATCACTACTTCAAGATTTCTATAGTTGACTAGTAAAAAATCTAGATCTAACATCCTACAACGCCTCACTATAATAATAATGAAAATTCAGAGGCTGCATATTACTCCCTTCGCTATATTGTATTTTAATCTTCATAGTCTCCGCCATCATCGCCGCCATCATCGCCGCCATCATCATAATCATAAGCTGCACCGTCGTCGTCCCCTCCATCATCACTGCTGCTTGAGGAACTTGAACTTGAAGATTGGTTGTCTGATCCATACCTTCCGTCATCTCTTCCTTGATCATAAGCGTCACCTAGATCTTGACCGTACTGTTTCACATCATCCCCAAAGGCCTCGACTTTTCCAACTTGCTCGCCGGTCCAACCAGCAACATTTTCTGGTATGTTCTCGATATCGTCTTTGAAATCATCAATACCATCCTTAATGCCATCGACTTTGTCACCGGCCCAATTTTCAATTTTATCACCTTCATGACCCAGGACAGCCCCGCCAAGGAGACCGACACCGAGAGCGCCAGCTCCGACAGCAGCGTATGTACCCCAGTTTGAGTCCTTGTCTTTATGTTTCTTATCCTTGTCTTTTTTATCCTTATCTTTTTTATCTTTATCCTTCTTATCCTTCTTTTCAGAGGAATCTAAATTGAACCATCAGAAGAAATTAGTATAATATCACCAAGTACTATTAAAGCCTTTTTGTAATAGCATACCTCCATGACCCTTTCCATAATCATATCCTCCCAGCCCACCACTACTGCTACTATGCGCATGCATCGCAGCTGCACCAACAGCCGCACCGGCCACCGCCCCACCAGCAGCATAATATCCCGCCTGTGGGGGCAACGAAGACTGCTGTTGGGGCTGCGGATGCGGAGGACCATACGGCTGCTGCTGCATCACTGGTCTTTCCCATACCGATCTTCCCGTGGACGTGTCAACGTAGTACCAATGCTGATTATTCTGATCCCATCGTGCGATCCAGCCTGGAGGAAGGCCGACATTGGGATCCGATGGGTTTCCGACGGGAGGCGGTGGGCCATAGGAATTCGAGGGACCTGGCTGCTGGTAGCCTTGGTTATAGCCTTGCTGTTGGTAACCTTGCTGCGGGTAGCCTTGTTGTTGATAGCCCTGTTGTTGATAAGGTTGTTGATAGCCGCCAGGCTGCTGTTGGTATCCAGGTTGGCCGTACCCGCCGCCGTAAGACATTGTTAAGTATCAATGAAGTGAAACTGTGCGACAGCGCAAGATTCCTGAGCAATTCAATGATCTGGCTGTGATCGATCTACAAAGAAGGCGAAAAAGAGGGGGTATATGGGGAAATGGTCAAAGGAAATGTAATCGCCCGCGATTATGTGGCATTACAAGTACAGATTTCCTGCAAGCAAATACAAGGAGGGGTATCGCAATCCTGCCAGTTTAGTTACAGCGTGCATGAATATAATTAGTTCGGACCCTTTTTCAGTGTCTTCAGCTAGCCTTCGGATAGCTTGGACCGAAAGGACGCTATACTACTCTTGGTATTAGCGCCCACGGGGCTGCGATATTCATAGGGCATCCCGAACTCCGGAGGGGTCCGTTCTCCTATAATAACCTGCAATTAAGAGCTGTTCGAACCAGCGAGTTCAGCTGAGCTATTCGGGCAGGTCAAACGCAGGTTAACTCCGACCCGCGATAGCCCTCCCGGATATTCCGAGCTCTGAAGATTCCTGGAATCGCACAGATATGCAATAATAGATATAGAGATTGTGAAATCACGGCTGAAGGGCATACGTAATCATTTGATCGGGGGACATCCGATACCCGGATTGGAAGCCATACCACAGAAAGGCCATTGTTTGCTCTCTTTGAACCCATGACATCGGCGTTTCAGAGCAGCGCATTATGCCGGCGCAGTGTTACTCAAATGAATGGAATTGGGAAATTCAAGGAAAAAGTTGGTCAGTTTGCGGTTAAAGCTTAACTATCTTGGCACGGATTGTTGCATTTTGTGAGGAGACAACACAACATTCTTCATGCGCCATGGATCTTGATGGTAACACAGGCTCTGGAATCGTGGATATATTATGGGCAAGGGGATCGTGAAAACTTCAATCCTGGCGGTTATATTTGGCGGAGCGCACCATTGTGACTGAGATTTTCAGTTTGCCAATTTTATGAGGTTGCACAAGCGGCTTCAGACCGCTTGAAAGTTTTGTCATGTTTGGGAAATATCCGCAGCTTCAGTTTCCTGATGCATGAGGCTTCGAGGTATGAGGCAAACAATCGTGGTTCTGATGCTATACAGGCAAAGAATATAAAGGACAGGAGCAACCTCCCTTAAATCTCCTTAATTTTCTCCCATCCGAGTATTTCTTGATGCTCGCTCCTACCTAAATATACCCATCCATCTTCACTATATAATTCAGTTTTGCAATGCAACTGAAGACAGACCCTGCAGAAGCTTCCACAAATCATTATACGCCTGATATTGCGATATCGGCTTCAATTTTAGTTGAGAAATTTTTTATAGTTTCTGCCCAGAAACACGTCAGTTGTAGATCTAGATCTTCTACACCCTCTTTTCAACCCGATTTTCGGACTATTTGGCTAGTACGGTGCAGGCGCGCCTTTCCCGAAGAAGCCCGCAATGACGCCGTATCAAACTTCAAAGACTGCGATCCCAAGTAAATACAGTGCAGAAGCTTCTTTATCGAAAGATCTCGCAACCTTCACAGCGGACTTCGAGACTTGGATTCCCCAGACTATCGTTCCAAAAAATCCTCCAGGGCCCGCTACATCCTCAATCACCAGCTTGATGCCCCAAAGCTGATTCCTGCCTGCAAGTAAATCACACCTCTCTTTCCCTTAACTATTCCTTCCTAGTTTAAATAGACATAACTAACATGCAACTTATATAGTCATGAATAATTGCAGCCTCCCCTGCTCTCCCTGCGCCTGGTCTCGAGGCTCTCCAGCCTCGTCCCATATCCAATGCAATGCGATCCCGGCTAGACCCATTCATCTGCAATACCTTGGAGCGTAACGAAGAAGTAGACATCGGATGCAGAGGGACTTTCTATCACCTGCAGATTCTAATGAAGCTGCATTCTAATGGATATATTTACGAAGGATAGGGCAGTCTTGCCACTAAACGCCATGTGTTTAGGATAGGGATGGACACTTATCGCTTCCGGTCGTTGGTTCGATCAATCAACACGAGATCTCCTCGAGATCGAGCGTCTACCGGCTTTTAAAATGTCCTTCTCGGTGGAGTATATATATGAAACCCACATCGCAAAGCTGAAAAGACAAAAAGAAAAGTATTAAATGAGTTGAAAGAAAAAAATCTTATGGGGACCGAAAATCCCAAAGAGAAGGACAGGAAGAAACAAGAAAATCCTAAAGACAATATTCAAGCACAAAAACTATCAAACCCCGAAAAAGAAATAAAAGAATATAAAGAAGACACAAAAAAGAATCGAAAATTTAAAACCACAGTTTACACCAAAACTTCAACCTGAAGCATCCCGGCCGAAGTGCTCAATACAGGATCTGAGTGGTTTAGTGAGCACCCGCAGAAACACCATCATGTGATGCTCTGAGGAAAGTCACAGCATCAAATTCTTCCCAAGGGATTAAATTTTGGCGGCCAGGATCCCTCCATAATAGCTTCCGAGAGAAGCAATTCCCCTGAGATGCTTCTACGTCCTCGACAATATTGCAAGAGTGATGTTCGATTCTTGAGTACCATAAGATCCCAAGGAAGCGCCAAAGTCAAGCGGGAACTGCACTCCAACTATATATATATATATATAGGGCTGTAAACGAGGGTAAAATGGTGTTCATGTCAGCCCCGCTGGGTATCACCCCCAGCCTTCATAGGCTTTGTATCCACAAGTCAGCAATATTAGCATATCCCATGGCCTGTGTGTCGACATTGGGGGTAGTATATCAACCGTTAGGCCTCTATCTTGGCTCCTGGATGAAAGATCTGCCCACGAACCGCACAAAACGGGTACACCTACGGGGACTATTTTGTCCTTCTTATGAGATGATGCGGATCTAAAAGAAATATGATGATGATATATCTAACCAGCGTCCTAGATGATCGACAGGTCATCTCCGAAGACCATATGGTATGGCTACTGGCTCTACGATATACTCTCAGAGATTGGATTTGCTGGGGCATCAAAGGGGCTCATATATATGAGGTTTTGTTTAATATTTAAATGTTTAGAGAAACCCTCGAAATCGAAAGGAATAACGGCGGTGGACGTGGAGAGACTTAGCATATTAATCTTGGAATTTGGGGGTGGAAAATTTCGGCCAGCTCCTTGTATGTATTTACAAAGCAGCATCAAAGAAATATAACAAGGGCTTCAGGTATCTGGGCGTCAATGGTCTCGTTCCCAGAAGTCACAAAGGGAGATAAGCGTATATCTTAGTTCATAAAGCTTGATCCGCATCATCTCATAAGAAGCGCAAAGTAATCGCCACCGGTATACGGGTTGCGCGCCGTGTGGCTTTTGTCAAGTATACGTGTATCAGTAGATTTGGAGTAGCACACCAGCAAAAAATATCTTTTAAGGCCTATAGACTAGGCCGTCGTAATAGTCTTGCGAGTACAACATCTTTCGTCTTAAAAATCTCGCGGAATGTGTAGGAGGTGAGGTAGATTCATCCCAAAGCTAATATTTGGGGTTGTATTTTCATTTCGATTTTAATTTACACAATAGAAGCACTATCAAGTGTCTCATAATATTTAAGTAGTCTTTAGGCAAAGAATGAGATCATAAACACGTCAATTCCTATCTCAGATTTCCACGCTGCGTATACGCTCACAGCTCACAAATCGGTAGTCCATAGTCCTAGCGCCCTACTTAGCTTAATCTTCTGTCCGAGTAAACATAGGGAACACGAAAGGTAGACATACTAATACCAAATGGCGATGTCCGGCGTTTTGATAGGTACGTAATCAGCAGTTGTAGTGGCCGTAGCAGTGTAGTGACGTGGGGTTCCGAAAGTTACAATATGGCCTGTGACCGTACGAGTAACCGTGGGCCCACCATATGGATAGGTGTGCACCTCCGTCCAGGAACCAACCAGGAACGGTTTGACGCGATTGCCCCACGCAGCAGCATGTGCAGTGTAGAACAAAATCCAACCGCCGAGATAGAGCATGGAAAGGAGGAAGAAAGTGTAGATTCGGCTGGTTGCGAGATTGGTAAGTTAGTGCGTGTACTATAAGCATCAGGATGGCATAGGGGAGGTTCAAACAAGGATGTAGCATACATTTCTCCGACAAATCCCTCGCAGCAGTCAAACATGCATCTGATAATTCTTCCTCTTTTATCGAGGTACCAGTGTTTCTCTCCTTCTTCGTCTACAACAAAGGTCCGTAGATAGGGTCTTCTTCTTCGACGGCCTTTGAAGTATCTCGGCGTTTTCCCGCGATTTGGACGGGGTGGACGACGCATTGCTTCTTCGTCGTTATCAGATTCGTCATCGCTTTCGTACGCGTAGTCCGGATGGTTCTGAAAGAGTTTATCTTTTTCAAATCGGGTTTCCCAGAATCGGTAGGAAATTTGTCTTCGAGAGGGAACACGAGGGTCGGGGTTGACATCGTAGACGGCTCTTAGGACGCGATCTAATTTGTCCTTCTTTGCCCGTGCTTTCATGTATTTGCGCTCGAGCTCGGGGTCTGGTGCCAGAAGTTCAATCTTTTCCATATCGTCGGTTGCCTCGTTGGATGGAGATGTCGAACGGTAAAGAATAATTGTTCCTCCAGCACTCTCTGAATCAGAGACAGTCTCCAGAGAGCGTCTTCGGTCCTCTGAATCATCCATGGTTTCAGGTTGTAACTTTTGCGTGAAAGAGCTTAGTGAAGGGGTCTTATGATTTGATATGGGACGTTGATGGAGAAATAGTCGTGTCGTTTGAGAAAAGTTGTGGTTAGAAGGTTCTACGCGCCACGTGAAGCTTGAAGGAAGTTGTTATAAAATAAATTTATTATCACAACCACGGCGGCAAGAGACCAACTTCAATGACTTACTTATGTATTAAGTACTACTACTATGACACTCGGTAATGCTTACTGTTGGTTCTTATTCATTGCTGCTAAAACCATTCCCTTTTCCCTATCCCAGAACTGTGACTTTAAATCCTTCGAACCATCTAAGGAGTCGCTCGAGTCACCCCATAGGCTATCATTGGTACGGTTCTTGTCGACACAGTTGGCACGCTCCTCGATTAGCTTATTAGTATAAGGAGTGGTTGTGACATGATCCTTACTCCTAGCTCTATCTAGCATAACAGCCGTACTACCGTGCTCCCTAACACGCAGTCTTGAATTTCCTAGATTCTTAGATCTTGGATAAATTCTGCACTCTTCGCACGCAAATCCTCGAAAGAATATCTTGATTATGTTATAACAGGCTGGGTCGCAAAGTATGCTTTGGAGGGGCAGTTTTATATCGTTATGGTCTTCTAGTCTATGCTTGCCGCACTTCTTCATCCGGTGATACTGACACATCGTTGTAGAACTCGGTTTATTTGGGTCGGTATCTTCAGTATAACTAGGTACTTAGCTAATATCTAGGGTATTAAAGCGTTCAGGAACATAGACAAGGCGAAGTGATAGGTATTTGTAGTCACGAATCATGTTCCAAGTTTAATTACATATATATAAACTCATAGGAGCCATGTGCAAAACCGTATAATCTCATGCTCGCAAGATAGTAATATAAACCCAGTATAGCACAAAGAAATAATAGTGAAACAACTTGACACAAATTTACAGAAACCTAGTCTTCCTCTAGTACAAGCTAACGGGATATAGCGTAAGACCAGACCCTACATAAAGAAACTCGCCATCATCCTCGACTTCGCGCCTCGGGGCTTCTACAACTACCCAACCTCGCGTGGGTGGTGTTTCTGCAGTAGTAACCTCCCTGACAGCTTGACTTTCTTTGTGTGATCTGCCAAAAATTCGCCTATAGCTAGCGGGCCTTTTGGGGGGAAGTTTGGTCGACTTTGCTGTAGACTTTCGAGTCCGTGGGAGTAGGCGGGCGAGAATGATATTAGATATTGACTTCAGAGTCATTATTGGCCCTAGATATCCAAAATAGAGCCTTCATAAATAGTTTACCGAGGCTCACTAATAGGGCCGATGCGTGGCCAATCACTTAAATTATAAAGTTAGATATTGCCATTCAGTATTAACTTCAAAATCACCAAATAATTTAAATACATACCAATAGTATGCTAGTTGTTCCTTGACTGTATGCGAGGCGTCAAACCTAATCGGTGTGAACGATATCGGTTTTCGATCATATGATCATTTGCCATTATTTTATTCCATCGGTCTGGAAATTCCTTTGTAAATTTGCCGTAATAACAAGATATTGCGGTGTCGGAGAAACGTAACGTTGTACGGTGCTTCCCTAGAGCTCTCCGATAACTGGACAAGCTTATACACTGCTAGCAAACTATAAGCCCACTCTTGAGAATCCCGATAAGAAACTCCAAAGTTAACTTGAGCTTCGGGGTGTATAGCAGTGTTTGTCTAGTGGCGGTTAAAGGTCGATATTATCGAGTTTATTTGCCTTGATAGAGATTTCCAGCTTATATATGTGCTTGAATGACCTCGTGGCGCGCGGCGTGGCCGTGTACTATAGACTCGAACTTGAATATATCCCAGTTCTTCTTAAAATGAAGTAACTATGAATGTTAGGAAGAAATCTAAACGGAGGAAGTTAAATACTGACGTCCTAAACGTGAGCCCCAAAATTACAGTGGGTGATCAGGTTCGCAAGATAGCGGCCATGTGTCTCGACGTTTGTGGATCAGTAAGGTCAGATCCATCTGGTGACCAGTCGACCTCAACACCAAAATGCAACAACAACCAACACAGAGCCAATCAAACGATTTTTTAAGTATTGACCGACAGGTAACATTGCCACATGTATTTATGAATATTTGGTAGCGGTGTCGACACATTTTGTCCACTTGGTCGCCTCGATCTACCAATCGTTCGGAAACTTGATATGTATTGGCTAGTATTCCGTATCGACCATTAATTAGCGGGATTGACAAAGTTGGGGCGCGACTTCTCTTTGACTATTAAATATGCGAGCCTTGATCAATTGACGAGGCTCGTCTACATTATGCAATATAGATAAGAGTAGGTGTATAGCCGCTAGAAAAATATGCTCGTCATTATATTAAATCGACGAATTATATTGAGGAATATCGGGCCCTTGATCACATAGACAGATCACACAGCGGGATCACCGGTGCACCGATATACACCCAGTTTCGGAGTTTTGAATCAATAGACAAGGCGGGACCGCGAGACCGATATGGATCCGCAGATATTCTCTGCCTATGAGACACGGCGGCCCGACCCACAAGACCGAGTATCAGTCTCGGCACTAGATAACTTTGTGCTTAGACTGGCCGAGTGTGTCGATATGTGGTGCCGAGATAACCAAAAATCGGAGATCAAACGCAGCGGGAAAACTCTTTAATATCAAAAATAAAGAGTGATTTGATATTGTTTGGGAGACTATAAATACCAGAACCAACCTTTCATCTTAGCTCCTATTCTTGTTCAAGATTTCCATCCTTCCCTTCAATATCTCGTCAAAACTTCTCAAACCTTCAACACCCAAACATTCTCGTCACATATTATAACTACCCCAAATATTAAATGAGTTCAATATATTTGAGAGTAGATCCATCCTCCGGGAGTACTTTCATTGAGACGAGATGTCCTCGCGATTCCACAGACTCACATCGCTCGAAAGAGCTTACCGTCAACTTGAACGTGTCGGTAGCTTCGCGACGACATCGCTTCAGAGTTGATGTCGAACGCAACAGCCTGGTTATATTTCGTACCGGCCGTAGGTCCTATGATAGGACTCGAAATGGTCCACATTCTGGACAGACTTATCGAACTGTTTCAACGCGGTAAGTTGATCGTAATTTCCGAACTATGAAGCAAATTTCGTGCAAGAATGTTTGCTGATGTAATAGCAATCTTGATAGACATTTCGACTCCGACGGTAATCAAACAATATACCGTCAGGAGCTGACAGAAATCTCAAATGACGGACATCTCTACATGGTGTGCGAACACTATGCCATACCAGATAGCCCACAACGTCGTCCGCGTGGGTATATTGAGGAAATACCGGTACCCTCACGCTCGGGTAGTGACGGCGAAGACGAGGCGGAGGAAGTAGACTACGATTTCGAAGTGGAAGAGCCCGTGCAAGACGGTTCACGCCACTCCCGGAGCTCCCGAGAGGGATGCTCATATCACGGCGGCTCCCGCACCGGGTCGGTGCCGAACCCACCTCCCACTCCTCGGGCCTACCCTAACTACAACCCACCATACAACTCACGCTCCTGGGAGTGAAACGAGTCCCTAAGAGGGTCTTCTAGGCAGCCCTAGAACCCATCTTTTCACCCAACCCGCTTATCTTTTATCTAACCCGCTTATTTGTCATCCCACCACGCTAGTCGGTACTGCAGCACGACGCTATGAACGCGATACGCATGGGTTTGTGTCGTTATTCATTTTAAACTTTTCGACAAAGACACTGAGGGAGGATTTTGAGGCTACCCCGCGTGGCAAAGGCCTCCGGGCACCCAGAATGTGACATAATTTCATGTATATAACGGAGCCCAAATAGCCTTAGAGTGGCCTACCATCAAATTCCATACTCCCACCCTCATCAATACTTTCCTATCGTAATACTAGTAGTAGACATTGACTTCGGGTATAAATGAACCATTCCACAGAGCATTAAGATGACAAGCCCTGAAGGGAACGGATAGGGGCCCTACAACATGTTTTATTGTACTTGTAGCTACACTACACTGCACAGTGCATGTGATCAGCTTTTTTTATTGTAAAATAGTGCTAGCATCAATTCAACTAGTATCTATTCGTGTTCACGACATTTTCAAGTCGTGTAAACTTGAAAGCCTAACATTTTTTCCAATTCAACCGGTTCTTCGGTCCGTTCCGTGCATTCTTCTGTCGTACATTCTTCACTTCGTCAATCGAAGATACCCGACATCCCGACTAGCTAGGCCCCCTGACCCTGCTATATGTTCAGTTCTTCCCCGCAAATTGTTGTATTTTTTGCTCTTTGCGTTGAATTATAAAAGATTCCGAACCTCCGAATCATGTCATGATCTCTCCACTTTTGAACGATAATTCATCGGGAGGTGAAAGTCTAGATCTGTTGGGTTTGATATCAATATCGGAGACATGGCGTCGGAAAATCAAGATTTGGGTGCGGCGAACGGAGTTAATGTGCCGCAGAAGTTAACGCCAAACGCTGCCGCTGGAATTCCAAGGATTCCGATCCCGGGACCAAAAGCGTATAATCGTGAGGTGGAGACGAAAGGAAATGATACTTGGTCGCCAGCTACGGTACGGTGTATTCTCATTGCTGAAATGTGGATTAAACATAACTACTTAGTAGTTACGAGATTAAACATCTGAATAACTCCTTCGTCTCCGCGTATAGTATCAAAACTACCTCCCAACCTGGCCGACAGATAAATATCCATCCCTCGAGCCTTTCACGCATGTGGATCCAGGAAGCAGAGCAGACCCATCATTCCCAGACCTTCATCCACCAGGAAGCAAACATACCGCCATAAACCCTACAATTGGTACCAAAATCACCGGTGTTCAGCTTTCCTCTCTTTCCGACGCGGGTAAGGATCAACTGGCTCTTCTTGCCGCGCAAAGAAAGGTTCTAGTATTCCGAGACCAAGATTTCGCAGATTTACCCATTGAAAAGGCTTTAGAATTTGGATCGTATTTTGGTAGACTTCATGTTCATCCGAGTAGTGCTACAACGGAAAGTCACCATCAAATACATATTGTGCACCGTGGTGCCGGGGATGAGACGTGGAGTAAGTTCTTTAAAGGTAGATGTAGTCATGTGAGTTTTCACACGGATACTATTACGGAAGAACAGCCACCTGGAACAACGGTATAGCCCATGACTTCAATGCAATCCGATAAGAAGGCTTTGGATAATAATGATTTATAACCCCTAGTTCATGTATATTTTGGATCTACCGGAAGCAGGTGGTGATACAATCTTCGCAGACCAAGTCCAAGGGTATAGAAGACTGTCACCTGGCTTTCAGGAGAAGCTACATGGGTTAAAAGCTCAGTATTCCGGGCCAGATGGCGGCCGAGGAGGTATTTGTCGACGAGAACCTGTTATCGTTGAGCATCCTATTGTCAGGACACACCCAGTGACTGGAGAGAAGGCACTATATATCACTAAGGGATGTAAGTTAAACCTTTTAATTCTGAGCACCTACTTAAGTATGTATAGTTAGGCTGACAACGAACCGGTTCAGCTTGCAAAGGAATCGTAGGGTGGAAAAAAGAGGAAAGCGACATGCTTTTGGGCTTCTTGAATAGCCATACGGCCAGTGGTCAAGACTTTCAGGTTAGAGTAAAGTGGAAGAAAGGAACTGTAGTCGTATGGGATGTGAGTTTGATTTCCCTGAATATCTCTTTCTATTCTAGTGGCTAACGTATAATTGAACCCTTAGAATCGCGTGACTGCACATTCCTCCATTTTAGATTGGGAAACGGGCGAGAGAAGGCATCTTGCAAGAATTACCCCGCAGGCAGAGAGGCCTATCGAGACCCCATTTGTAAACACACTCCTAAGTTAACCGATGCCATGTTCTTTCTCTGCCTCTGCCATTAATAGTTTAAAGAAATACAATAAAGGAAAACCTTTTAAAGTATATTTCCCCGATAACCTTGTGATGACTGAAAAGGAAATTTGGACATGCGAATTTGTAGGAAAGAAATTTATTGTCCTTGCTCCATTATCATTAGCCGCTCTAAGGAAAGATAAAGCCCAGATTCAATGTATTTGCTGATAGTATCTGTGTCAATCGCTGTCATCATCGCCGCTGTAGCCGCTGTAACCGCGGTTTCCGTGGCCGTAGTAGCGCCCGTTGCCACGATCATGAAACTCATCTCCGCTATCTCCACTATCTTCAGCACCTGGGTAAGCAGAATGGTCGCGGCGACCGCGATTATAGCCATAGCCAGAATCACCGCTATATTCCGTACCAGAGTCGCGGTTGGTACTACCTTCGTCGTAGGAGTACTCAGAAGAGGCATATCCGGTTCTCTCGTCATACCCATCGCTGGACTCACTCGTCGTTCCATATTCACTCTCAGATTCATATCTTGGGTCGAATCCGCTTCTGTATCCGCGGCCAGCAGAGTACCTGGGGTTTTGGTAGCTCGAGATAGAGGAGTTGCTGGATGGGGATCTCCTCGAACGTTCGCGATTCATGTATTGCTCTGCCTCAGCGCGGCTCTCGAATCTGCGGTGCTCATTATGAGGATGGCCGAGGACTTCTGGCCCAGCTCTGATCCTGTATTGATTGCGACGAAGTGAGACTTAAATAGATAGGTCTAATAGGAGAGAGATATGTAACTTACCAGTCAGGATAGATCCCAGGGTTGCGGCCGTTTCTGACTGCATAATGAGGTCCGTTATCATTATGAGATGATTGAGATCTACCCAAGGCTCTCTCAGCTGCCTCGCGAGATGAGAACCTCTGATGAACATTGGATGGATATCTGTCAGTACTAGGGTGTACTTGGTCTCTGGTAATAGAATTGTGAGGTTAGCTATATTGAATGCCTCCATCTAAATGGTTGACGAATAGCAAATTCGCGGGACGACTGACCTGTAGCTATCAAAAACGCCTGTTTGACGGCCGTTGGAGACAGCGTATCTTCCGCCTCGGTCGTTTGGTCTGCCCCAGCGGTTTGACATCTTGCCTAGATTTCTTAGAAGGGCTTTAAGTTGGCTGTTCTTCCGAGGGACGTTTAGGTGAATGGGGAGTATACCTGTGCTTTGATGGTACCTTCGTAAAGCAGGTGATGTTTGTGTGGAGACGTGATGATGCCAGTAGATGGATTTGAAGCCTTGACATTTGTTGTCCTCAGAAATAATATGGATCCATGGACCTTCACCTGGAAACCAAGCTGGGTCTCCATTCTCATGGCAACTCCAACGTATCCAAAGTGTGACACAAGAACGCAACTATGTTATAGACGACGAACATAACTTACACGACTACTTTATTCATTCCCCAGACACCTATTCCAGGCTCAGGTGGTATCTGACTGAAAGCTACAAGTTGAGGCTACTACAATATGCATCCTGTATACGATCCAGGTAAGTATCTTTATCTCTGAGCTATTACTACTTAAGTAACTAATAATATATAGGTATGCCACGCTGAGGGCGTATATATCGATATCGACCTGGGTAGGATATACTGAGATATATACTAAGATTCGGAATGCTAGGAATTGTACTATGGCAGACAGGTAGTCTGATATCACCAATCTAGTCTGGCTTATATTGGTACTTATTACACAGTGTTGCATATTGAATTGATCTTACCTTTTTTGATTTAACGACTAACATTAACCAATAGAGTGCGAGTGCGGCTCCATTGATGCGAATATCTCGCATAGAATTCAAATCTTTAAGGCGACAAAATACCTTGAACATGTTCCCGAAAATCGACATCTATAACTACTAGTGCAGTTGAAAGCTGGCCGTAAAAGCCTCTTTTCGGATGGGAATATAGTTGAAGAGGAATCTATATCGCATATGCCGCATCGTAAACGCCTACGGGAATCCCAACTGGCCAAAAGCCATTGCGATTCCCAGTTTCTCTACCACTGGCCGAAAGATCACAAGGACACCCCGTGAGCTCTGCAGCTCATACATACTCCTTCCGGTTCCATAAAACTTGGTGGCTTCCGTAAGCTCCCCGTTGCGGAGGAACCTTCCGTGAAATTACGTACCCAAAGCACGCAAAACGAGTAGGTAATAAGCGGGTCCCCGCTCCACCACAAAAACGAATTGGCATGCATGCAGAAATGGAAGAGAGAAAAAAGCTTAAAACAAATTAGTTAGAGCCCTTTCAAGGAAAGTATTAAGTAGTAGTAAGGAAAAAAGTGGTAGTAGTTACTATATATATTAAGACTATTACAGAAAAGATTGAAATTCAAAGCGCCTCATGATACCCAATAGAAAAAAGTTAGTAACTTAAGAAATCGATGATAGAAAAGTGAATGTGGTCATTATTCATCCTCGTTCCCTTCGACATTCCCAGTCTGGTATCAAACGTACACAAGCCAACTAAACCAGCCGCCAACTAACAAAACCCACAAGACTTAATACCAAAATGAGAAGAAGAACCCCTATCTATTACGATTCAAAGAAAAAAGGGAGTGGAGAAAAAAAAGGGAGAGGGAGAAAGAAAGAAAAGGAGAAAAAATAAGAAGAGAAAGAAGAAGAAGAAAGACGGAAAGAGTCGGAGAAAGATGAGAGAGGCCGTTGAAAGGTATTCGAACAAGTAATCAATGAGAACGCTCTTAAATGCATCATCGACAAACAACAAAAGGAGTATGTATGTATGTATATATCAGAAAGTATAATGGACTGTTTTGAGCGGAGTTAATTTAGTGAGCTGGAACCGCAACCTCCGATAGTCTCGGAGGCACGACCATGAATGAGTCCGTAGGGAAAAGGTTTTTGATCGCCGCTTCAATATCCATCATGGTCATCATGTTTTTGATTTCGAGATCGCCACAGACCTCGTCTACATCGTCCCCAAAATCCTCGTCGTACATTTGATCGATGAGTTGGTATCCTTCGTCGTAAGTATAGTGAGGCTCACTGTCGGAATCGGAATCTTCTTCGTTGTACTCGCCCCAGTCTTCCTCCCTGATTAGTAGTCTGTCCTCTTCGTCGTAGACAACCTCCTCTTCTACCACGATAACGGGCTGCTGCTTGACTGGGAATGGAATAGTCATTTTAAGTGCTTTTGTTGGGGTGATTATTGTCGGAATTGGGCTGAGTGAAGGAGACCTCAGAGATATCTCGTCGTCATCATAATGAGATCCATCCGATGCATTATCATCAATTACACTATCTGGGCTGGGGGGTCGAGGGAGAGGAATTGAGGGTGGCGCAGAAGGAGGTGGAGATGGCAAAGCATATGTTGGGGGAGGCGAAGGCAAGGCTGAAGTCGGAGGCGGTGAAGGTAAACTGGAAGTTGGTGGAGGATTTGGTGGAGCCGTTATAATCAACTCGGAGGTCGGCCGCGAAGCTGGAGGTGATAATGGAACTATCACTGTCATAGGTTGTTGATTATGCCAAGGAGCCACTGCCTCGGAACTAGATTGTGGAGGTGATAGTGGTGCCTCTTCTTCCCAAGGGCATACATCTGCTACTTTCAAAGTACTGCTCGCAACTTCGGATTTCGAGCGGGCCGCCAAATGAGCAGTCGGTCGGGCTTGAGACTGAACAACTGCGGGGGCACTTGTTTTCCTTCCACCGGCTGGTTCATCCCAAGGGCACACTGGATCATACGCCTTTGAGTCGGACGGCGTATCCGGAACAAGGGAAGCTGGTGTAGTAGCTTCCTTTGTAGACGTAGGAGAAGTTTGTATAGGTGCAGAAATTTCCATTTCAGCGTTCTCGGGTGTCTGAGCACCACGTCCAAGACCAAATGTGTTCTTGATCCTATTTTATCATGTTAGAGAACTGGTTTGATCACGAGCCGATGCATTTTTAAAATTGCCTAGGAATACATACCAGGATTTTCGGGATCCGGTTTTGCGGCTACTAGGAGCCCGCTTGACTGACCACCATGAGCCGGTAGACTCGGCGGGTGTCGACGGCGCCGAATCACCTTGAGAGCTAGTAGAATCCATCTTGTCGTTTGTTGTGTATTTTGTGTGTCTTGAGAATGATGTTCAAGAGACAGCGAATGGGGATGGGCGGGGGGCTCTGGCCACTGCCTTTAAAATTGCCGAACAAATTAGTTCCTAGTGTTCGATGTAAAGGAAAGCGGGCAATCCCTACCTTTCGTTTCTAATCTGGAGTATAGCCCTGCTCGAAAGTATACGTATTGGTTGGTCGGTTTCCTTTTCCTGCCCTCAGGTATCTTGAATAGGTTATCCTGCAAAAACAGAGGTATTCCCTGCCCTCAGAGATATATATAGCCGGCAAGGTGTATATTTGTACTTCGACCCGTAGCCAGCGAGCCAAGGAAAAATTCAAATTGAATGGAAATAAAGAAGAAAAAAAACTGGAAAGGAAAAAAAGCACCATCTCCGCTCTTTTCCCAGCTCGCCTAGCTCGCTTCTAACTGCTCTTTGGTCCTTCAATTAAATGCGGCAGATGCATCAGCTTGCCAGCAATGGGTAAGTCTACAGCCAATCCTCCGCTGGGTATCGGCGTGCTATCAGCTCGCCTGAACTAAAACCCCGTTAGCGAGAAATCATTCCGACCAGGGTTGCCACTGACATGTCTAGGCCTCAGCATGAAGTTCGCTGTAACTGAAAGGGGCAGTTTCCCTATTTCGCAATGACTTGGCCGATTTAATTATATCACCGCATTCGGTAGTCGAACAAAGGAAGATTGCCTATTCGGGGCTGGTGTATTCTCATGGGAACTCCAACTGGTCGGGACCACATGCCTCAAGCAGGATCGACCTTCGAAACACAAGCCCAGCGCTAGCCAGCTTAGCATGGGACTTTTCGGGATTTTCAAGATCCAAAATAAACCCACTTTTGAACGCGAACGTTGGCTTTTCATTCGAAGAGGGTTCCCCCATGGGCCCCATTACATGCATGATCATTGGGATAAATTTATCTCGAATGTTTCGACTTTTTCTTACGGTACACGGGCCAGCGCTTCATATTATATTCTTTCGCATGAAGAAAAGAAGCCGAAGATCGAAGGTTTTGAACGAGGCGTTTGGTTTAATACGCACACCCGATTCTAAGATTATACCAGTTTAATTTTAAACTCTGGGCTTTCGGAGATGAGAATTTCAAGGAAATTCAACAACGCTAATAGCTCCGAACACTTGGGACGAGTTTGATTCTCGCTAATCTATGTCTGATCTAGATTGGTTACGGTCACCGCTCTTGTGACGAGCTTTGTGTCCAAATGAACACTTTAGCATTTACATGTTGGGACTTTAAGTAAGAATCAGGTCATTTGTGAAATATTTGGAGCTAATAGGTCTCTAAGCATAATCAAGGATGGAATAGTGTTAACCGTATTCGAATCAGGTGTTCAAAAGACTCCGCAGCAACTATTCAGGCCTTTCTAGTACTTGATTAACAGTACTTGAAATCTAAAACGTGGACACCGACGGAGGAAGGGAATACATAGCGTCCAACGGCGTACTCTTTCCCCAATCAGGCCCGACGGTGAAGAAAAGAAATTCTCCGAAACAAATTTTAGACAAGGTCTTCATAAAATAATCCCTTATCGACAATCGGACCCGGAAGCTTGTCTTTCATTAGTAAAAATTTCCGTATGCAAGTAATACTATAACAAAATACGATTAAAATCACTATTATATGCGTCTTTCCGGAATAACGCAGCAGGTTGTTGTAATTGTGCACCGACAGCCTTGTGTCGCCTACGCTTGCACTGACTGCGCTGCTGTATGGTTTCAAACCTAATTCTCGCTTTAAACCCTCTAGTTCCCATCAAATGCCCGTGCATCACTCTAAATACACCTATAAGGCAATCCAAAACTTTGTGTTCGATTTGCTTCGTGCCCAGGGCTAGAAAGATGATCTCAACATCGCAAGCTTTCGATATTATCAATTTGGTATAAGTAGTATATACTAGAAAATAGTTTATCGAGTGTGAGCAGCTTCCTCCGAAGGTATCGGTTTCCAACAACTCCCAAAATTTGGACCAAAGCTGTAGTAGAAAGTATTATACAGATTGAAACTCCCCCGAGAACATTTCTTCACATCCTTTCTGAAAGTTGCGGTGCACTCGTCTATATGAACTGTACTGACTTTCTCACTCCAGTTATTAATCGAGAGATCGATACGGTGAAAACGAAATTGTGCACACCATTTGCGCTCGGTTTCCCGCGAATATACCCCCGCAAGATAGTGACATGCTTCGGAAATGATTTTTTCGAGGCCCGTTTCGTTTCCGTGAATGACGTCTTGGAGGTATGTACCGGATTTGTGACAGCCGAGTTGTCCCCTTTTTTCAAGGGCCGGGGAGGCCACTGCCGCACTGACTGGGCTCGCTGCAAGAGCGATAGTGGTAAAAGCGGTTATGATCCTGGAAATAAGCATATTGAGTGGCTTGGTAAATTATAAATAGCCTATAGACGTTCATCTGGCGCCGTGCGCGTTGGATATAGGTAGAGGAATAACGCATATAGGTCACGCATCTACGACTGGCTAACGTTGGGTTATACATAGCCCAAACGCAATATGGATACTATGTAGTCATACCGTATAATTTTACAGATGGTGATAATTGCTCAATTTCAGGCAGGATACGTATATACGCTATGTGCATCGGCGTGTCGATATACCTCGGAGTTCAGTCAGAGCGAAATTGACCATTGCTGGTCAGTGCTAGATGTGAAATTAATCATGAAGTTCGATTGAGAGTGTTTATCTCAATATCAATCACTTCAATGATCAACCTATTCAACTATATTGGTTTATTCTACAGATCTGCAGCTGGGCTTGTTCCCAGACGTCACAAAGGGATAAAGTCTATTCTCCCTAAAGATTTTACTTTCAAAATATATATTGATATCAAAAAATGGTACGAATTTACATTTACGTGACATTAGCGCTATAGCTACTTTATAGCTTTATATATCAATAAGACTTAGGCTCTAGTTATTCCGTCAAGTATTTGAGTTGAGAAGAACAATGGCTTCATAGATTTCACATTCAACACGGTCCATGGTGAGTTTCCGCGGTAGCGTAAGCCTGGCCGGCTGGTACCGGTGCTAAGCTTTTGTTTCGATAGGATAAGCGCTCATATAATCCTACATATACATGCGGATCAAGTTCCGGGGTTTAGGTTTCGAGATCTCGAGGCTGTTACAATTCTGCGTCGTAGTCGTATGTTTGAAATTCTCTCGTCACACTAAATGATCGCCTAGTAGCGCTATCTGATCGCTGGGCTTGTAAATAGAGGAAATGCAAGTTGAGTTAGATTCAGATTAGTCTGGGGGACGCTTATATTCAGATAAGCATAAACGTTATAAAGCCTTAGCCCTTCAGACGATAAATCTGAGAATTGCTTCCTACTAGGTGAGAAAGGGCAATATATTAATATCGAAATATCTCGCCATATGCACCATGGATAAATTTCAGCACTACTAGGATGTTATTCGAAGTCTAGTATGGACCTCAACCAGAGCCACGTGAGACGCTGCTGTAACCACGTGCTAGCGCTAGAATCGGATCTGCTGTCGAGCTGTGATGCATGCCGATCCCACACATAGACCCCAAACTTCTCACGGTTCATTTCATTTCATTTTTTTTTTTTTTTTTTTTTTTCGCTTTGGTTCCTTTGTATCTTCATATATTTCTCCGAGCAGAATCAAGCAATCTGCATATACTAAACTTATATAATTATAAATAATTTACCTTCTATTAGTTTATCCTTGTATATAGGTGTCGTTGTTTACTGTAGACGCGGACATGTGTCCCTCTGCCTCGAGATCACTTAGGCTCGAGCTCACGTTTAACTCTAGCGAATATTAGCCTCAAGTCTAGACATGCAAATGCACCTTTTCGTTGAATAGTCTGAGGTATTAATACATGTAAATCCCTATTCTATAGAGTCCTATTACTAGCGATCCAACCTCGGAAGGCCCAGAGCTTACGATAGAACCTACTACAGTAAATAGGAACTACGCGACGGTTATGTATTAATAGCTACATAGCGGTAGGAATAAGCGAACGCCACAGTAACAATATTGCAATGTAGGATTAAATCTCAATGTTGATTGAGTGAGAGGTTTGGTCGCTTCCCATATGTACTACCATCCCCTCATTCAATATATATCCCACACGTCGACACACAAATTTCAAGATCTAGTTGAACATAGGAAACTTCGCCGCATTTACTAGAATATATTCTACGTTAGGCACAGTAGCACAGACCAAAATGCTTCTGTCTAACAGGTGTAATTCTCACAGGGGCATCAGAGAGCACACTAGTTTAGTTCTACGAACTGTGGCCCTTTTTGCCAGCCTCACATTACCCGATCATACCAAAGCCCAAACCTTGAGCCCAAATTATACGATAACCACAGTATATGAGACTGTGGAAAACACATACACAATCACCTCTACCCTCAGCTCCTGTGATATCTGGACCGGTTTACCACAATGTAACGAATTGGTATGGCCAACTCTAGCCTCAAATAGTACTTCGACAACTACGTATACAACCCCCCCACCGAGTACGGTATCGACTTTAGATCCTGCAATAACCTCAATCAGTGCACCGCGAGGCGGATTTGTTCTGGAAGAAGCATTCGGCGGCCTTTACTTCCAGCTGGACGATGATACCGGGAGAGTTGTTCTGGCAGCTCCTGGCCAGGACCGATTGGTATCCTTGACCTTGGGAGATAATGTTGAAAATCTACTGCAAAACTCTCGGGATCGCTCAGAAATTGTGTTTTTAAGATACAATGCAACTGCAAATCAAGCATTAGAGCAAGAGTCAGCGAGTGTTTCATCACTGCTGCGAGAAATACGACATACTGTAGACACAGCGGGCACTTTACAAAGCTCTGACTACGTCGGAGAGTGGGTTTGGAATACTACAATTGGCCAGGTGGAGCTAAATCAGAACGGAAGGAGATGGATCATTTACAAAGTAGCCGGCAATGCGAACTCGCCAGCATTACGGAGCCGAGACGGTCTTGCAAAGCGCGAAAACTTTTATGACCTCTACATGTTGCCGAACGATATTCTGGTGCCGGAAGATAGCATATTACAAAAGGCACAGTTCATTGCGAACGAAGATAGTAGATATGAAACTTCATACTTCTCTTCCCTTAAAGCAACATCGACAGTAAGCCAGAGCTCAAGCTTAAGCGCCACAAAAACGATATCAACGACCGACTCAAGCTCGACGACTAGCTCCACAATGCTGGACGCCTACGATGTGATTACTTCTCTCGGCCTTGAAGGATACTGCAGCTCAATACTTTCTTATAACAGCCAGACCACAACCATAACTTCGACTTCGATTAGTCTCAGCACGTCTTACTATGCTTTGTTTACTGATCCTTCCTCGATATCAACATCTACTACAACGGCTGGGGAAAGTTCCGCCACGGTGTTTATATCTGCAAGCGTTGGGACACGAAAGCGAGATTTTACCGCCAATCAAAGATCCCCGGAGGACCAGTTGACTGGCTATCCCACCAACTCTATTTTGTCTGCGTGTTCGAAGGCGGCCAGTTCACCAACAGGTACCATTACTGAAACTGCGTCCAGCTTAACGTTTTCGGATGTGATTGAACCCATATCCTCCACGACCCAATTCGGGATAGGGAATACTACTGCAACAACAACGATCCCAGTTGTTACCGAAACAGTTAAAGCAATAGGAGGTTACAAACTTGTTTATAATGATCTTTCAGATCATTCAGGCCCATACTATGGACAATACATTTCAAATACTACCGGAAACCCTATCGGATACACAGGAGCCACGGTAGATATACCATCTTTGAAATGGTCACCTTATTATTTCGAAACGATTAGGTCTTATGGCCTTACAAGGAAATACGAAATCCCAGGTGGACAAACTCTACTGACAGTCCTGATTTGGCTCGGCGCCGGCGGTCCTAATGCTCAGGGTAGTGTTGGAGATTATTCGGTATACGAATTCCCTGTCAATGGCCTCCAGAATTCTGACTACGTCCCGATTTATTTCAACTTCAATTCAACAACAGTGGTTATGACTCCCGATAACTCAAATAACCCTGTTTCCGATCCCACTTTTTGGATATGTGGTGCCGGTGGTTCTAATATGATGTTCTTGGCGGATGCGGCGACCCTCATGGCTCTTGCTGATTTTGATGCTGTTATAAATAACCCGGCGGCAGATTGTATTAACAGTGGATTGACTGCCCTTCAAGGCGGGTTTTGAGGGAATTTATGCATGCTGTGAAGCTAAAGATTGTTGAGTATACTAGGACCAGTTAACTCGGTTGAATTATTCGACAAAACCCTGATATATTATATACTACATGATGTACCGTATTGATGTCATTGAGTGTTATTTTGTTTTGATCTCTCGGAGCCTCAGGTAGATTTCGAAATGTAAACACGTTGTATTGATAAATTCGGCTCTGTTTTTTAAATTAGATGATGGGATAGATCTATAGATTAAGATACACTGGCGAACCTGGTCTCTAGCCAATATTTCAATTTATATAACGATATAAGAGTCGGTGATTTGTTCCTCCAACTGAACACATTACCCAGCGCTGGCCAGCCTTCCTCCCAGTCTCCATACTGAATATATACTACTTCACAAATATTAAGTTCTGTAAAATAAAATTGGACCAGCACCCGTCTTGCTCCTAGACTAGGATAAAAGCTGTAATGGTACACAAACGTTTATCTATAGACGCATATTCTTTCAACAATATCTACATTTGTATAGGTTGTAAGATATTAAGAGGCTGTTTTTTTGTGACTTTAAAAACTTCATGCACTGTACATCCGTGAAGGATGTATAATGCAACGAGGCGCACACTCTTGGCGCTACCGATATATCCAGCCGTGTGCATCTCCCCATTAAAAGCTGGCTGGAGCTATGTATGAGCTGTTCTTTTCCCCCTCTCGAACTGTAAGCTTGTTAAGAGTTTTGGAAATTTTCATTTCAAACATTTATCTGATCACCCTAACTAGCTATCCCGAGGGCGTGTTATACAGTCAAGCTAAGGTCAGTGCTAGTGTTCGTTCAAGCCCTTCAACTCTAGCCCAAAGGTTCCCGCTAATGGGTCATTTAAATTTTCAGCAGTATACAGTAACTTAAAACTTTTCAAGCAACCTCGCATGCACACTCTCCGTACCCCCTCCACCATATGGTATCATGTCTATATCTACAAATCCAACACCCTCCAAAGCAAATATTGACGCCATTCCAAGGCAGCGGATCCGGGGAGAGCGGGTTTTCAAATTCCGGCCAAGTAGACTGGGTTACCCTCGCTGGATATTCCGTCAAATTCACGGTCGACGTCCTCGCACGCCTCTCAAAAGCCGGTATCGAAACCTTTACCCTCGCCGCATCCTATGCAGTACTGGGCCCATGGGCCGATTTAAGCTCAGTAATCAAGCTGAACTCCAAGTCCACGACTCCATCGGAAATTTCGAGCCTTCTCTAGTTTCAATAGTGTTTTATACTTCGGATTTGGCGTGAAATATATCGTTAGGAGTCTGGCGGACTCGGCTGAGGGTCTATCTATAATCCCTATCTGTGCTATACCAGCAGATTTATATGGCGTTGACCACGCTCGCTCAATATTACGGGAGCTTTTCAAACTGAAATCTGGGGGCCATTTAGTTGCGATAAAATTTCGACCAGAGACTAGGAGTCAGCCCACAGGGTCGAGTAACGACTAAATCGCCAGGATGTCGACGCATAATTGAGATCCAACAACTGTTTGTTCCGGCAGGTGAAAAGGTTCCATTGCATACGGCTATATGTACACGACTAGCCTAGCCAAGTGCTCTGAGAGAGGTCGTTGGAAAAAACTCCTGAGAGGCGCTGTCCCGGGGGGTCGCTGAGAACTTGGGAACCTATTCGGAGTATTAATGTTATGTAGTTTAATTCCGAAGGATGTCCTATTGACCCCGGCACCTCTGGCTAAAGGTATTGATAGACCCATTTCAGTATGGGACCTACAATACCGGGGATATATTGGCCAGGCTAGCAAAGAACTAGCACTGCTCTCAACGGTAGAGAAGCAGTTTCCGGAATCTGCAGATACAGTATTTCCGAGAGCGGCTGCGGCGACGTATAAAAGCTACCCGCGGCCCGTTAGCTGGGAATTATGAAGGCCAAGCCAGCCTAGAACAGTACGAATCTGCCATAGCCCACGGGCAACAATATCTACGTAGCATCGGAAAGTATGCTCGAGGCAACTCCAAGCCATTTGTCAATTTCGTTTGGCTTCTATATCACGTTCCACGCTGTCTCTCAGTCTGTGACATTAACGAACGTTCGAACCAATACTGCCTTCGAGAGCTGGCCTACTATATCTCTATCAGCACGGCAACGAGCATTCTCTCCACTCGCTAGACGCCCTGAAGGCACAAAGATCGAGAATTCCAGCTAACGAATATTACGTTGGCAATTTTCTTACGTCCAGAATATATATGCCACCTCTCATCATTGCCAAAATAGTATTTACTGGTAAAATAGATACTTATATTCCAGATAGTATGTCACATTTTACTCCAAAAGACCAGAATGTTCGAGTGTGGTGAAGATCAAAAGAGCATCTGTTAGCCTTAGTTGATGATCTCTTCAGCAAAATGGCAATATTATCGCTTTATGATCATACAAAGCATAATTACGATCTAGATGATACTGATATAGTCCGGCCCGCATTTAACAGAGATACCTCGAAGCAGGTCCCCATAGCCCTCCTTCTTGTATCGTTTACATTTGGTGAATATGCCGCAGTGGAGAGGATGGCGCGCATCGAGGTCTTCGGAAACTTCGACACTATCGCGGAACTAAGACGCCGGGGGGGTGACCGGAAGCATGCTATGGTTCTCGTTAAGAGGACGCCGCATGCCTGTTCTTATCATGCGGCGATAATTCGATATCCCGATATCCCGACTCAAAATGACTTATAACCCCAAAATGCACTTTTGTATACAGACTCGACACTTTCAAAACGCCTAACCCGCCAAGCCATCCAAGTTGCGCGTCCATTGTATTGATTGTCTTTCGAAGCCTCGTCCCACCAAAATATGTATATAGCGTGCCTCAATTCTCACAGCTTCATCAATTCCAGCTCTTCATAACCAGACCCTATAAACATCACAGACTCCCACGCAAAAGTTGAACAAAGAGGATCGATTGAACATGAACTCCCTCCCAGTCGAACTCCTTGGCGAAATCGCCAGCCAAAAGGTCCTCTCCAACAAGGACCTCAACAAACTCGCCCTCGTCAGCCACCGTTTCCATGAAGCTGTTTGTGCGCGTCTATATCGCTCTGGAGAGCTGTCTTATGTCGGTACCACCAATAAAGATGCTGCTAAAGTAGATTCCTACGGGAACAATGGAAGATATGTTCGGTAAGTGCCGACATCCCGAGATTCAGGCGGTGAAAAATGCAACATATTCAACGCATAATTCCTGCCAAAATACCACACACTCAACACGCTCGTAAATTGTACTGCAGACAGTGTCTTAGGGCACTTATCCTATCTAAATCCACTCTATTTCCCCTATGGCTGGGATTGGTCTTGTATTAAAGCGCTTCGGTTACTGAAGAGTTTTAATACGAGACTAGGCTAGGATAACTTGTAGATGTAAGTCTCTTTATAAGAAGGTAACTAACCCCATAACCCCCCTCTAGGACCTTAAAACTAAACCTCTTCTCCCTGCCTACCTCCACAATCTCAATCCCAACAGCCATCTTCCCCCTCCTCACAGCCTTCGTGAACCTCCACCGCCTACATCTAACCGACTCCGCCACTCTACCCTGGCCGTCATTCCTCCACGTCCTCGCCATAGTAATAACCTCCCACCCCCACCTCAAAATCCTCGAAGTCCAAAGAACCCTCACCAAACCCGACGGCCGCTCATCATTCCCAGAAGCCACCTCCCTAATCGAATCCCACAAATCCAAAAACGGTAGATTTTCAAAACTCGATACTTTCATCCTGAGATTATCGAAAAAGGAGATTCCGTATTTGATCTCTAGAGTAGCGATGAATAATTTGATTGAAATACTGTTACCGGCTACGAGGTCTGCCAAGGCGTTTACTTATTCTGCTGATTGTTGGGAGTCGGCGGATATAGATCTGAAGGGGCCGGTGGGCGGTGAGGACCGTCCGGCTTCGGCATGGGAATGGGATAACCTCGAAGAGTTGACTTTGAAGTTTCCGGAACCACATTGGCCGGCGGCGGAATCAGCGACTTTAGTCGAACCAGCGAACCCATATTTGGCAAGAAACCTCAGTTTTCAGCAAGACCTAAGAAATATAACAAAACTTGCTTTGAGAACTGGTGCTGAAGATTTAGCTTCGGGAGGGTTAAGAGCATATGTGAGTTCAAAATATTTAAAGACGGTATACTTCTATACAAAACTAACAATCTTCGATAGTTCATCAGAGGTTTTGAGGCTCTTCCAGATCTACAGCACCTGAGGATTACACACTCGGGGAGCGCTATAGATCTAGATACGAATTCAACACCAAACCATCCGTTCTACCGCCTTGCAGAGGTTATACACAAACTCAAGTACATCGAGCAGGTAGACTCTTACTACGTGACTAGACGTATTCAATGTCTCGAGGTGCTGAGGGGTGAACATGGTACGATTCGATTCAAGATTGTGAACCCCAACGAAACTTGGATAGGCCACTATGAATGGGATCAGTAGGCTGCAAATTTAAAAATCAATATGAAAGGTGCTTCCAACGCTGAAGCAACAGGATCGTTGAAACTTACCCCAAATCTTACGATTTACAATATATAGAACGTATTTTTTTATGTAGCAGTTTGAAGTCATTAAATTTTTATGTCATTCCGGTCCTATTTGGTACAAATAAGAAATAGGAGGATGCTCCTTTATTTCCCACTTCTTTTCCAGAAAGTGTTTAAAGTAGGAGTCGGAGTAACGATAGAATAAGAAAAAAGAACAACCCATGAATCCCATTCTTCCATCGGTAGGGCTATGGAATTTTGCGTTTCCTCATATTGGAAATTCATTTCCTTATCGCTTTTCGAAGACTTTTTTTGTCACTGAATGAACAAAGAAACCCATCTTGAAGAGAAGAGGAGTACAAAAGAGAAGGAACCGTTCGGGACGTTAATTATTAACATCACTTGTAAGTAAAAACAGAACGAAAGGAAAAGAAGAAAAACCAGTAATTAATAGAAAGAAAAACCCGCGCGCCATGAGACGACAGCAAAAGATGTCAAAAAGCACGGTCTATAGCACTGTGAATTTAGGCCTTCTCGGCACCAGTCTGGCTTCCGCGTCTGACATCGTCGATGTGAGTGGCAGTACCACCGGTCTTGTCGGTCATTCCCATTTGGTTTGCGAAAGTGCTGTGTGGGACCTGTGAAATAATCGTTAGCAAACGTACGCAGATAGTGTGGATGTTGATACCAACTTACCCATTTGGCGGACTGGCGAGGGGTAGTCTCTTCCAACATCTTATCGACCTGCTCGAGAGAAAGACCCTTGGTTTCTGGGACGAAGAAGTAGGCGAAGAGGAGAGCGAGACAACAGGTAGATCCCCAAACGAAGAAGACCTTGGATCCGAGGTTGCCCTGATCAGGATCGACAATGTATGGGGTGATGTAACCGATAACGAAGTTCCAGAGCCAGTTGGACGCGGTAGCGATGGCAACACCCTTGGCACGAATTGGCAATGGGTAGATTTCTCCGATAAGAACCCAAGCACCAGGACCCCAGGTAGTAGCGAAGCCGAAGATGTAGATACAAACGAAAACGATCAAAGTGGTAGAAGCGGCCTTGGATCCAGGAAGAGCAGTGCCAACAGCGGCGATGATGAACTCGCAGACAATCATGAGGCAAGCACCGTAGATGAGGAGAGTACGACGACCAAGCCTCTCAATGGCCCAGAAAGAAACCGGAGTCGTGACAACGTTGACAACGTTGGTGATAACCTGAATTGTGAACGCGTTCTTGATACCAGATTGCTGGAAGAAAGTGGTTCCGTAGTAGAAGATGAAGTTGACACCGGTCCATTGCTGCATCATCTGGAGGAAGAACCCGATGAAGATACGGCGGAAGTTACCAGAGCGGTTGCTCCATCCACCACGGAAAACGTCGATCCATCCAGCAGAAGAGATTTGCATCTCATATTCGAAGTTGGCCTGGATCTCAGCTAATTCGGCGACGACGTACTCAGAGTCGGCAGGGTGTCCACGAACACGGGCGAGGGAAGCAGCGGCCTTGTCGAGTTCTCCCTGCTTGACCCAGAAACGAGGAGATTCTGGAAGAAAGAAGAGACCAGTACCAAGAATGATAGCCCAGAGCATTTGAATGGCAATTGGAATACGGTAAGAACCAGTGTCATCACGGTGTTGGGTAGAGTAGTTGACGCAAGCGGCAAGGAAGATACCGAGGGTGATGGCGAATTGGTAACCAGAGACGATAGCACCACGGACGGCCTTGGGAGCAATCTCGGACATGTAGAGAATGACGACGGCAGAAACGATACCGACACCGAATCCAGCGACGACACGACCAGCGATGAGGAGACCGAGACGAGTAGAGGCGACTTGGAGAATGACACCGACAATGAAGACACCACAGGCAGAAATGATAGCGAGACGACGACCAACCCAGTCAGCGAAGCCACCTCCGAAGAGGGCACCGAAGAAAGTACCAGCCGAAAGGATGGAAGTGGTCAAAGACTTTTGCCAGGTCTCGATATTGTATCCGCTGGCGTCAACAGACTCGGCAACGGGACCTCCAAACTGACGTTTGAAGAAAGTCATACCAAGAACACCAGAAATGTAACCGGAGTCATATCCGAAAAGAATACCACCAAAGGCAGCGAAGGCACAGAGCAGGTAAGCCCTGACCGTGATGGGGGCCTCAACTCGGCCGATAGGAGCGTCCGACATTTTTGCTTCGTATCAAGGGAACTAAGCCCGGATTTCCTGAAAGTGTTGTTGTTGTTGCAAGAAAACGAAAGCGTTTTTTTCTATTCTGGGAGACGTCATGATTATATTAGTTTTTTGTTCGAAAGCAAAAGGAAATGAAAAGCAGTATCTCCAATGGACGGATAGTAATAATAAGTAAGATTGAAGAGTGAACATCGGGATAGCACGCGACAGTAAGGGAAATTGATAGAAAAGTAGGTTATGGTTCTGGAAACTGGACCCGGCCAGCTGCTTCTGGGTGCCTGGAATGCTTCGACGGGCACGCATTCCAGAGGTGGAACTCCATGTGGACGAAGGCAGATCGGCCAGTTGCAATTTCCCCTGTGCAGGTGGTCGTTTCACCGCCAATAGGAAGTCTGGAAGGGTCCCTTCGCTAGGCTGAAACGCAGCCAATGACGTTTGCGAACAAAGCAGCAAACCTGCCGGATTGCGAAAAAACAAGCAAGGAAGCGAGCAAGCCACTTGGAAGAGGATGCAAGGTGCATGCAGCGGGAAGTGGATATGGCTAATTTGCAGCACTTGAATCTCTCCGATGGAAGCTTCGTGGAAGGTGAAACCCAGCCGGTTCAAGAAGGAGCAGGAGCAGGAGAGGACAGGAGAGCAGGAGAGCAGTGAAGAGAATAATGGAGAGAGCGAGGAAGGGTTGAGAGAGAGATCAATGGCAATTGACGAGAATCCATCCAGAGGTTATATTGGTCATACACTGCACCAGGACGCGATTTTGGAGAAGCCGTTGCCAGCAAGAAAGCGAGCTAGCAGCTAGTTCCAGTCGCGGGAGGGCCAGCAGCAACGGTCTGAGAGGAATGCCAATGCCAATGCATGCAGAAGCGAGAGAGGCAGAAACGAAGGAAGAAAAGGGAGAGGAGAGGAGAGCTGTATGAAGCTTACCTTATCACCAAAACGGTAGCCAGCAAAACCGAACGATGGTTCGTGAAGAAGTCGTAAGGCCAGACAGCGATGTTGTTGATGTTGATGTGATGGTGAAGAGAATGAGAGATGGTTGTTGGTTGCTTGTGGAGAGGAAGGAAGGAAGAGAAGTCTGGGAAGGCGACGGCGGGGTGGTTATAAACAACCGTCTTTTGCTGTTGACTCGGCGCACGCCCATAGAACCACCAACTATGTATACTCCACTATACGGCTCCACGCTCTCCAGAACGAGAGAAGAAAAAAAAAATTAATTACCATCTGATCGAAACCAAGAATTGAGACACCCCGGCTTTTTTTTTTTTTTTTTTTCAAACTGGAAAACGGGCCCTGGACATGTCATGTTAGTTAGGTCGGCACAGGTCACTGACTAAAAGAGGACCTGTCCGGAGTCCCGGTTCATTGGACGGTTTGGTCTCTGTTGCCATGCATGGTCATGGGCCAGGCTCTACCCCGTCACCCCCTCACCCCCCTCCGAGACATCCACCCACACACGCCCACAGTCTCTTCCTCTCTCCACTTCTTCCCCTCATATGCACATCGACCTCAAGCTTGAACCTCATTATGGTACTTACTTATTTACAGATAGACAGACAGACAGACATGGGCTTGCCGTTCCCAACTCTCTTTCGAATCGGGAACTGATCACCTGGCTTCACCTGCATTTTGAGTTTTGAAGAAGCTTGGGAAGCTTACCGTCAAGAGTTCCCGGAGGAATGGGTCTCGACCTTATCAACTTGCATACTTTTTTTAGTGTTTAATTGCTGCATTGACTGATTCTTGACTATAGCTTGTTTCGGTATCAAACGTTCGAATATGACTATGACCGATCTCTTCATTGTCATCACTGCCATCCTCAGGCCATCATCATCGTCATGATTTTGCCTTCTCTCTATGATTCAGTTGGGGACCTTTACTTCCGTCTGTTACAGTAACAAAGGACCACTGTAATCCCATAGCGATTGAGAATTATGGACATTTACAATTATGATACCTTACCATATCGCCCAAAACTACCATGTCGGTTCCATCAAATACACCCATAAGCATGTCAAACAGGCATATCATGGGGACGCGGAGGGTCTTTGTGGAGAGTGGAGAGCCCCGGCCGTTGTGCCTTCTCCTCTTCCTAGTTACCTCCTTGTCAATCGAATTTTGATATTGCCACCACGGAGTTCCCATAAGCGGGCAGCATCAGACAAAAGAGATTCCTACAACAGTTGGAACCAGCTCCAGGGTGGAGCAATTTGAAGTCCCTGTCAATCTCAACCTGCCATTGCTTTACCGGCTTGATTGACGGCTTTCCACATGGCTTCTGAAAGGAAAAGAAAATGCAAATACACGAAAGTCAGAAACAAATGGGAAGAGGTGATTAGCCAAGTCAATTCTCAACCGCCAAAGGAAGAAGAAAATAAGAGGCGGCGAATTTTCCCTGTCGACAATCCATGCTCGTCTCTGTCCTGCACGATGAAGCAGCTGGCGTCAGTACCCCAGACCTCGATGTTTTCTTTTTGTTCCTGGTCCTGGACGAGCCCGTTTTGTCGCTGTGGGGCTCACCCGGCAACTTTTTTTGGTGGTTGAACAGAACTTGCTTTTTCCAATATGCTTTGAAAGTTACTTTTGGCTTGTACCGGCATGTATCCGTTCCAGCGTCTCTGGATCCGATTTTGAAGTCCAGCGAAATTCGTCTCCCCCGCTCCCTTTACGAACCTAACCAATCCTAAGATATCTCAAATCCCTTCCGGCAAAAATCTTAAAACGAAAAAAAAAAAAAAAAAAAAAAAAAAGTTGAGAAACTTCAAACGTTAACGCTGCAAGTGAACAAGTTCGGCCAAACCGTGTTGCCTAGTGGTTCACCGCTTTTGTTACAAGCAAAGGGCGTCCGCTTTGATGACCACCCAGGCTTTGGCCTCCTCCACAGACACCAGCACAAAGCTTGCTTAAGCAGGCGACGACACTAGGTGTGGGTCGATATTGCTCTTTCCCCGCCTTTTCCAAGCCATACTATCAAGATACTGCATATCGAGCCTGCGAAAGCATTCACACCCTCAAAACTTCTTTCTCATCAAGAAGTGACCTGTTCAGTCGATGTGGGAAATCGCATGATTGGACAATTCATTCGTCCTGCCCAATGTAACGATACAGCCAACCAACATTTGACCCCATGGTCCAACAATCATTCAACTTCTTCTGAAACTAGAAGACCCCAGTTCATTTTGCTCTTGCATTAATCGCTAGAGGCTAACTGCCCCGAGATCGCTGGTTAATGCCCCGGGTTCCCGATTCTCCAAGTTAATCGATTGACCCTGGCTAATGTCCAAGTGGGAACTTATGGCAGCAGAACGTAACTAACATAGCCAATGCTAGCCTTAAGCATCATTCCCGATACTAGGGCCGTCTTAAACTAATCCGGTTTGAACCCTTTGGAAGTTTGGTCCGAGATTATCTTGTTGCATAATCAGTTTTGCCCCTAGTTATAATTTCTCCGAACACCTCACGTCAGAACGGAGGGAGAACTCTTCTCAAAAAGTCTCAGAGGAAACCCAGTGTCCTATGGCCGGAGCTCTCGGGCGTCCCCAAAATACATCTCAATGCTGCCAGAAGACCAAAATACAGTGATTACTGAGCCAGAGTCACGAGTTTTGTAGTACTCCACAGTCTCGCCATTCTCAGATAAAGCGTTGGTTTTGATGCAATATTGTGGTTCCTGACGGAAAAAAAAGCCCTAGCGCTACAAAACCTTAACCCTGTAGGCGCATTGGGTTAGAATCCGAGACCTTTAGGCCTTATGACCTCGTTCAAAATTTTCTTGAATTTTTTTTATCGCCAAAATCGTCAATCGCTCGCTTCCTCACCAGGGAGCCTGAACCGTGGATACTGAGCGAGTCCGAAAGCCGAACCCCGAGTGAAGATGCGCCGGATTCGATCCTCACATCTTGAGCCTAAGGCAAACATCTCGAGACATCTCGAATGGGCGAAATGATTTCATGTATCTCCACTGTACGATCCCTTCGAGATAGCACGTACATGGTACATCTGCATACATCAAATCTGCACGCCACCGGAATTTCTACGTCCACTACTCATAATTCAGCAGAGCACCTTCCGGCCGGCCAGACCGGCCCATCGGTAGCTTAGACATGCAGACATATCATGAAACACTCGCCATTCAACCCACTTTTATCACCTTAACAAGACCAGCTGACGATTAACAAGTCGTTAGCTTTAACAATATCCATGCAGTTTCTTCTAATTTCACTGCAATAGCGAAGCCGCTCCTAATATCGCTCGTCCCTTTAGCCTCGAGTTCGTTTTTCTATTCTCGCTATCGTCCGAGTCGATTCGTGGCGCTTTTGCTACAGTGCTTATAATTACGAGAATGTGGGTATTCGTCCGTAATACCTGGGGTTACACCAGGTATTCTATGTCGGTCGGTTGTAACCCTGGCAGTACATGAAAAAGCAAGTCCCTAGTGGTATTGGCACGATTGGGAGAACAAGCAAAAACACCAGAATTCACTCGGCGTTGCACAGCGTCATAGCTGGAAGAAACCTTGCAGACTTGAGATAGGAAGAAGTCTTGAAGTAAGTAATCTACCTATCTTCGCCATGCACCCATCAAGATTCATCATCACTAGATCTCTGTCAAAATAGCCTCATTGCTAATATCTCATATCATACTCCGTAGTCTATCCGGAACTGACGGCACCCTATTCCTCAGATCTTCATCTAGATTCATAACTTTCATGCAGATTCCCAACAGGAACCTCGAATGCCTCCCATACCATGTTGCCTAGGAGTGTTCTGCGAGGAATATGCTGACCATACAGCTTGACTTCGGATCTGTCACAAATCTGCCGAAGACCAGCAATGTCGCGACATCCATAAAATATACAATGTGTCCAGCATCAATCCTGGCCGGCTTCTAGGCTCCCACTTATTTTCGTTTTAATAGAGGTCTAATCTATAAGCTTGTTGGTCTTGTCAAGTCTTGTGTATCACAGGCTAAAGACCAGCATCCTGCAGTCTGGCAGAAAATGTTCCTAGGGCTAGTTCGTTTCCTTTGGGTGGACAAGTCTCAACCCATGTCTATGCCATCGTATCAGCACCTTGGTCGTAAGCTGCCCTTTTCCATATTTTCGTCTAGTATGCCTTTCCCGCTTGCGTTCTTTTTCTCTTGTCCCGACGGAGCGAGAAACGCCTCTTTGCTGTCCGGCTGACTTGGCGATGCCAGGATTACTTCGAACCCCGGCTCATCTGTTCACTAGATGTGGTGTTGCGACATCGATGCATACTCGATAGTGGAGATCGATTCGATATCAGATCAAGTTGGTCCTTTCAACATTGATAGATTCACCCGTACTCATTATTTTAAGTTTAAAAGACAGACCTTTCAGCATCAGTGCGCGAATGCCGCCAGTTTCCCTCGCAGATTGAAGGGTGCATGTGCTTTTTTTCGTGTTTTACAGATTGGTCTGTGCATCAGCCGGCCGAGTCCGAGTCTGCCGGCTCCTGATACGGCACATTGTAACTGTTTGTCGCGCTGATTGATTATCGCGACTTCAAGCCACAGAACCGCTACTTCTCTACCGGGCCGCTTCAAAATATGCATTCTAATCCTTATATCTGGCGCCACGAGTGTCTACCGTGCATATGTTTGCTGTTCCTGACGGAGAAAATACGATATATTGGCCCCACAGATCGTATTCTTCCACACATCATTCTAGAAACCGGTCATTCGTGATCAAGGGCCTCATGGTACGGCAATCGCGGACCCGGCGACGGCAGCTCGGTTGCGTGTTTAATGCGTGGATATTTTTCCTCTTCCTCCTACTTCTATTTCCTTTCTGCATACCATACTGCTGGGAAAATAAGATGAAACACGTCGCGTGCCTGAAGCTCTAGCTTTAAAGGGCATCTCGAATGGCAATTTTATCCATATAAAAGCGCCACGCTTGGAATATCAACCAGCGCCCAGGACCCCAAGAAACGACCGAACCGAGGAAGAGCTGCATCGGCAACGCAGGAACCGGAAGGTGGGAGTGCCAAAATACGGAAGCTTCCTTTTCTTCCCTATTTCCCTCCTACATCTTAAGATTCCTTTTTCTCATGACATTCGTTAGCTGAATTGTGGCTTGTGATAATATCGTGCGAGAAAAGGGTTTTGCTTTAGCATGTGTTGAGCTCGTCGATTTGGTTTCTGGAAGCTGGAAAATGTTTTGACGATGTCTTGGCCTGGTGTGAGCTGCGGTTGTCGGCACATATGCATATGCATCATGAAATTAAAATATATAAATGGTTGCTGATAAGGCTATTATCAGGCCAGTGACTCTTGGTACGCGTGTTAGTTATATGTAATTTTGGAAGCTGAATGCATTGTAAATGGGCAGGAGCGGCGCCATCAGTCTCCCCACGGGGACGACCATGAGTCAAGCCCCGGGGAGGTGATCATATCAAAATTTTCGAATCCTAGATATCCTGCGGTGTTATGTTCTTTCCCAAGTCTGTTCCATGAGCACCAAATTTAAACCAATTAGCTGGGATAAGACATTTGTTCATGTTGGTGAAATCAAAGTTATAACGTTAGACAGATATTTTCGATACCATGGATCGAACATTGTAAGGGGTCCGGACAGGTGTCCTAGTTTTTTTTTTTGATTACAGTGTTATTTCGTGATTGATTATTTCAAAGAAGGGGCTAGCGACGTGTACCTGTATAGGTGTCTATAATATTCCAGCGATCCTACACCCTTTGCGAAACTTCCTAGGGTTATAATGGCTACGGTACTAAGACAAGCCGTTATATTTCCAGGATGTGCGCTGCCACTTTCTATTATCAAAGATCTTAGCCCCATGTCATCTAGAAAAATCGCTTAGGGAACGATCTCCTTGGTTCACAGCTTTGGGGATTATCGATAGGTGTATGTCAGTCCATACTTTACGCTGCAAGGATATTCCAATCTATCTCAAAGAGATTGACACCAACATACTGATCTGAGTTTCTCCGCAATATTGATTGCATTTCGTGTCGAGTGCTTCTCCACCCGATGCGTAATTGTAAAAGCTATATGCATCGATCGTGGTGATCATGAGGTTAACCCCGAATACGATGTACGATACGTATTTGATATCTTGAAGCACAGGGGCGGCTATCAGTAAGCTTGTGACCACTATACAAGTATTAATGCATCGACGAGGGGAGTCTCTTAATTGGCCAATCAAAACCTGTTCGAAGAGTGTCCAGTTGGTACCTTTCGCTACCCTCAACTAGCTCGATAGAAGTATGGTTGGCGCTAGTATTATTGCCCCTCGCTATCAATAACCTTGATCGAGATTGATACAGCAAATACATCTTTCCAGCCATTTATCTGCAGTCATGAAAATGGTCTCGTGGTATCGATAAGTACCAGACGTTCTAGGATCTTCCTGCATGTGTATCTCTCAGACATTACTAAGTAGTCCGTTAGCCTTAGAGCCAGTCAACTCTTTGACTAGCTTAAAAAAAAACTCTTTATCAAACTTTTTCCGATTGGAATGATCAGTCAAGCTTGCTTGGAGGTCTGCATGTACGAATTTCTTGCTTTTGGAACAAGCAGAAGGGCGATCCAAGCGCACCCCGTCGGGACCCACATTTTCGTTTTCCCCCACATTTCGGATTGATAACCCGATTAGTCTTAGTGCAAAGCAAAAGGGCCCACAATCCTCTGATTTGTCTGCGAAGAAAATGTGCACAGTTAAGTCCTTGAAGTCAAAGTGGGAAAAAAGTTCCCGAACTTTGGAGCCGAAGGAAACTTTATGGTGGCGTAAAAAAGATGCAATGCTTTTTTTTCTCTTTTTCATGTAGGTTAAGGTAGCAAGAGTACGTGGTGGGGAAGGCTAGGCTACAGAACCCACCAAGAAAAGACAAAGCTGTGCTTGATTACATCGTCAGCAGAGACAATTAGACAAAGCCATTTGAGCTCCTTCCATGAAAATTTTCTAGAATAAACTTTTTTCTTTTCCTTAAATGGGACTTAGTTTCTGATGGCGAAGGAATGATATGATCTTCGTTACTCTGTTTCAGGATTATTTTGTGATATCGTGATGGTGATATTGGTACGTCATTATTGGGTACCTCCGAACCCGAACCCGAATGGATGGTTTTTTCTTCACTTGGTCAGCTAGAAGTGCTTCAGAATCCAACAGAGTTCCTCCAAAGGTTTTTGAATCGAATGATCTCTGCAAATTAAGAGGATGGATGGGTGGACAGAGCTTACTGCAAGGGACATGGAACAGGCTCCGACTTTCACGGCCACATGATGGTGATTTCTGCTGTTTGGTGATCCATTTTACGGGAGGGCCGAAGTCCAATGGATAAGAATTGCAGACATCGAGTGAGTCTTGGCGTGAAAGAGTGATGGACAACACGGAATTGGTTTGAGTTTACAGGGGTGTGGTTGGTTACACAAGGCACCGAATTTCACAAATGCCACAGCATAGAGTTGAATCTGAGCACAATTTGATATCGTTTCTGATAATAGGATCCTAATAAAATATTTACTCTTGAAACGATTGTAGCTGCAAGTCTAGGCAGGAGTCAATAATGTCTTCATCCTCAAGTTCTGTCTGGATGTTCATAACGTTTATAGCTAGGTAAATTAATTCATTCACATTCACTGACAAAATATGAAATTCAATTATTAATTTCGGGATTGGGGAAGCTGTATCTGTCAGATTGTTCGAGCTTCTATATCGTATATACAATAGGCGTCAATTGCAGGACCGGGCTTGGATATGATCTACTCATGGATTCCAAGCTCTTTGAACACGTTACTGAGCTCCGAACCAGACTGCAGTACTGCTATACCAATATAAGTATATATGTCGATCAGCGTCGATAAATGAGAGCAGGAACCCCATGCATTGCGCCCCAGAAGCTACTAGATCCATTGCCAAACCATGGATCACATTGTGTATGCTGTTTGAGTATGAATACTTGGTACTGGAACGGGTGTTCCATATTACAGGCCTACCTTGCCTTGATCCGTCCGGAACTCTGTATATCGGGTCAGGTACGGATTGGAGCTACACCACGTAGATCCGGGGTATCGCCACCCAGCTTTTAAGCTGGAAGCTTCAAACTATACTCGAGGAACTCTCTCTAGGCACTTCCATGATCTCTGTAGCTTTTTGTAATCCATGGATATAAAACGGCGATCGTCGTAGTTTCACCTGTGTAAATATGCGTAACCCGTCAAAAGTTTTAAGGTTCTGTATGCATATCATAGAAGTATATAAATATTGACCAGAACATTCTTATAGTATTTGACGATGAGAGTGGTCTCGCTTCTGATTCTCTGTGTAACAGTCGTGTACGTAGACGTGGCTGGGCTAAATTTCGATCAACAGGCAACTATCTCAAAGTCTGTCGGCTTATGTGAATATGGAACTCTGAGTTTTCGGACCGATCAACTAGAATATCCGGAATCACAATATTATTGATTCGTTCGTTCCCTTTCTTTAAAATGATTAGCGTTCAATTAAATATTTGAAGTGCTCATCATTTTAATTGCGATGTCTTGCTATAACTAGCTACGAGACCTCGTGAACTACAATTAGATAAACTCTATAGTTTAATATGGTAAACAGCCTCCCGCTTTATAAACTTAAGTGCTTGCTATTGAAATATGTTCTTTATTATGATGTAAACTAGTTCATGAGATAACATTCGCAACCCGACGACACTGCATGCAATTTTCCACAACAAATATTGTGTTGATTGAACTACCCTAAAAGTGCGAATTGGTTTAGTGGGGTTTAGCGCTGCGTTTGCAATCTTGTCAGAAAGTGTAGACAAAACTTTTTCAAATGGCTCGCCATTTCCTCTGGTGCTTCCTCTAGGACTAACCTAGGAATTGACTGAAGACAGTGTAGGGTCATTTGCAACGTCACGTTCGAGGAAAGTGAGGTTGACCTGCAATGTTACGGTGGAGGGAAATATGGAAAGTGGGGTTCGATCCTTGTTCGAGAAGGAAAAAGAAAACTGTCTTGTGTTCGGGTTTACGAATTTGCGCATGTGGGTGTTGAACTAGGATATCCCCTGATAAAACTGAAAATTGAGACTTCATAGTTTTTGACTGGTGTAGGTTTTACATGCATGTGTAGTGGCGTCTGTGTCGAAGCTTAGCTTATTGCGATTTTTTTTTTTTTGACAGGTGGTGTCCCGGTACAGACTGAAAATTTGGTTCCTGGCCTAACGTCGGCCGAAGCTTCGGGGAGTTCCTTTGTGCATCCAGGGCTAGTGGGGTTTAATTTTTGTGTGCGACTAGGGATTGATAAGCCATCTCCGTGCCGGCCGGTATATCGGCATTGGCACAGCTGAAATATTCGAGTTACCTCCTAGTGCTTATCAACGCACTGTTTTCGAAATTCGTTCTAGAAGCTGGACTTTGTGGACCCAATGGCGCAGTGGTCCCTTGCAGCGTCTAGTTGTCCTTTGAAACAATCGATATCTAACTTTGGTGAACCACTGTACTGACCAATTGATGTTGCCAATCCAAACTTTAGTATTCTACTCAAGCGTAATATAATACCTATCAACGATCCGTATTGTCTTGCCGAGTATGCATAACGAAGGTCCAAGCTCAACCTCGCGTCGACATTTCGAGGATATGTTCCTAGGTTCCTGTCGATCGCGATTATCAGAAAGCGGTTCCGAGATGCCCCATCAGGTACAGCTTATTCTAATGGCAAGCCACCCTAGAGACATCACATGCGACTTGTACGTATCCCAATCGCACACGTTCCACACTCTCTTCGTCTGGAGCTCCATGGCCCTGGTCCTTGCTATCGATCAAGACACCTGCATGTAGAAGTTTTACAACAGTAACCGCATAGCCAGCTGTTGGGATTGCTTCTGGGGATACGCTGAATTGGCTTCTTATTAAGGGGAAAGATCAGTACCTTGCCTCTACCCTGCCCGATCAGGTACGTACAAGGGAAAGAGTATGGAGTACTCCGGCTGGAGTATGCAACAGCGGGGTACTATCTTGTTGGCGGGGCCCCAAGGCGAACTGTGCACATATGCAAGGGCAGTGAATCCTATCGCTATCAAATACGAATAACTGACCCTGAAGGATTTGGGGTCATGAGACAACTACAGTGTGCATTAGCTTCATTTACCATAGTTCGTGCAATATATGGCTTCAATAATGCCCATATTTGAAGGAACATGGCGTGATGATTAGGATCGTATTTTGGAGGATCATCCTGGCCAACTGGAGCTGGCGGTTCCGCAATAATGATATTTCAGCCTTTCCAACTCTAATATCAAAATTTTGCAGCTAGGCGTTTGAGATGTTGGGTCGTATATCTTTAAGTGTCCGTCTCTAATTGGCTTTGAATGCGAGTTCCGCGGGCCTGCGACGGCTATTGACTTAAGATTGGGCGGAGCTAGTTGAAATTCCGGGAGTATGTTGAGCCAAAGGGAGAAATAGTCGAAATAAAAGGATTGGCATAACCTGTGAGTATTGTGGTATTGTGATTGCGGTTGGTGTAACTGCTTCTGAGATACTGAGTAGTACGCCGCTAAAGATGATCCTCTCCGAAGTAATTAATCGCTTTGACCCGGTGAACCAGTTGGCGATAAATCTCAATATTGTTGATATATATATAGTGGGACTTTATATGATTATGGGTTCGCTGGGCTCCGTTACCTTATATATTACCATCCAACTCTGTCTAATGGGATACGACTGTGACATTTACCGACTCCAATGGTTGATACCCGATTGTTTCGGCTAAAAAACATAGTTGGTCGTCGCATATAATCCGTAAGCTTGTAGACGACTGCACGTATCAGGAAGCTGCCAAATTCGTCTATCCCCGTCTTGTAGCCCTAAAAAGGCTAAACTGCAACCCAAGCTTAAGCTTAAGTAAGGATGTATCAATTCACTGTCGGATGAATCGCGAGGAGCCTCTTTTAGTGTCTAAGCGCATTGGCCCGTCATTCGGAATATTTGCGAGCGGAATGTTGAACCTCGTCTATGAAGAAATGTACAGCTCTTTGAACGTGGACTCGGGTTTTATGGCGTCTTCGGAATATTTTAGATCCCGTCGATGAGACCTGGTACTCGGGGTCTGCAGGTACAAGAATGGGTCTATCTCTCTACCATGGAACGAGGAATTTTCCTAGCAGATCTCGGCTTAAGAGGAGCTCCTAAGCTTTGACCATGCCGGCCAGCCCTTTCAGCTTTAAATGCAATACATATCTTGAATTGATAATACGGTGACTTGATATAGTGTACATCAATTCTTTGCTTCGAAAAATAACTCAATACTAAAACATATTAATTTTCATACGCCCTCAGTCGAGACCTTTTACCACTCGTAACTATGACCATTTTATACATGCATTGCAAGCGGCGTAGATGTCAATTACCCAACACATATGACTTAGATGGACACGATTCTAGGAAGGAAGAGGCAAAAATCTCTAGTCTAAGGGATAGATAGCTGCAAAGGGATCGCTGTAATTCATTTACCTATACTATTCTCGGTTTATTCCACATTTCTCCCTGTGCGACCGCGACCTAGCTATGGCGTTTCAAGGAAGTTGTAGGAATAACGTCTATCGACAACACATAACCACATTCCAACATGTTGGATTTTGCCACACTTTTCGAAGCAGTCCTGATTGACGACTGACGTATATATATCTTATATACTGACTTATATAGCAATGGACCGAGATTCCATTTCCTCTTATCGGTATATGCACGCAATACACGAGCTGTTTGAACCTTACGGTTGTTTTTCAATACTCAAATGAAATATATCCAATTGTTTAATGTCAATGGGAGGTAGGTTAGACTAGGGGGCTAGGAAGCAACGACTGCTCTCAAGCACTGAAAAAGGCAATCGTTTTCCGGTACGCGGATCCTTACGTTACACTCAGATCTGACAGACATCCTGTAGATCAGTGTAAGGGCGGAAAGAAAATTCCCCTGACTCCGACGGGACTGACTGGGCTGAACGCAAGGGAGAACCGGAATTCACGTGGAGAGTCTCAGTGCTGAAAGTTGGGATTGATTTAAGTGGCTAGCACGATGTAAGGGCTGAAGACACCATGGGTGAAAAGTTTGAGGTGGTTGGGGGTTAAGGGGTTAATGGAGTGGCTCATTAACCAGACAACTTTTCGGGTTGAGGAGCTCCAGTTCTACCTCTCGAGGTGACACGAGTGTGGCAGTCCATACGTAGTACATTCCTAGGCTTCTAGATTCGAAGAAATACGCAATTGTGGAGCATATTGAGTAAGGCAGTTACCTATGTATACGTAATATCGACATCAGCCATGGGAACGGTAGGACTAACTTCAGCTGAAACTCGTATCTAAAACTTAAACTTCATACAACATGCATATTTGTATCCCCAACCGATTGTAATAACGATAGATGGTTAGTTAGGATATAATTAACTCTCTGATGCATATTAGGGTTGCTTGTCTGTATACTCGAAAGGATACTCGGTTCCACCGGTCACCCCTGGAATTTGTTAGCTTTAGCACCCTGGGGGTCGAACTCGCCACTTCGATTCGCTAATCTCATTATAGTTCCCGGGAAATCCGCTTGTACGAGTGTCCCTGAGCTGCGAACTTCCGACCGGGAAAGTTTGTGGCACAGTGGTGAGAATGCTACACTCATTTGAACTCAATACCCTTTTTTGGGATTTGTGCAACCAGATATTATGGAATATCCCTCCACAGATGCATCGTATTCTCGAATTCTATGTAACTTAGCCAACGCACACAAGTCAATATTAATTATGGAAATTTACTCACCGGGAGCTCGGACGGTGAGATTCGGTGTCCTGGCTGTCCGAACTGACAGTTAGTTGATAGTATATCCTAGGCCTCTATCGATTTGACTCCCAACTCCTGCCAATATCTATGAGTGATTACCCAATATTATGACGCCGAAGTTACACAAGATAGGCACCAGACATCCATCCCTAGTTCATGGCCGCAGATTTACAGTAACGCAAAAGCACCTAGTAAGCCATTCGTTCCAATCGGGAAAAGACAGATGAGACACGGCACGGTCTGTTCGGTTGCCAACCATTGTGGATAGCCAACAGTTGGGGCGGAACAAATATAAAGTTCCTACCGAAGGAAAACTCAAGACATGGCGTGCTCTGGTGACCATTGAGTGGTATTCTATTGCAAGCTGTAGCAACGGGTGTTACAATAGATTTTACATGCCTCGAGTATGAATTTCACTGACACTGTTGCAAAATGTGGTTCCCAGAATTAAATGCATGGCCCAGCACGGTATAATCGGGTAATTTGTGTTATATCGGTGCGTGGGACTAATGACCCGGGAAGCTCTGAAGAAATGTACTCCAAGGGGTGTAACTATTCGTATCTAAAACTGCTAGGGATTTAGTCAAAAGACTATCGGACCAAGCCACCCGAGATTCTCTACCAAGCTGTAATACTGAATTCAACTGGAAGTTGACCTGTGTCAACGAGGTTAACTGGTTGGGTTTCGGTCTAGCTACTTAATTGCTGATTGATGAAAGTGGTTTGTAGAACACTTAAATGCTATGAATTCATACGCATATATATGCATGAGCCTCGTGAGCCACGTATGGCATGTATATAAGCCGGAGGTCAGAATTAACAGTTAACGTAGTTGACCACTGATAAATGTTACTACTTACTATACTCCTACGTTGACTAGGTTATCCGTTAAATAATAATTATTTAATCTTCTGGGACGCTAGTTTAGTACAAGGCGAGTCTCGCTCCGGTGAACCATTTAATACCGAAAGTACACACCACGAACTATTCATTATATATATATATATCTTATATTGGTATTAAAGCCACAAGCATTTTGTAATTCCTTTTAGGAGCTCTTATTGTACCAAGGCTCTGTGATGTAAGTCATCGTCCTGCTCAACTCAAAACTACTACTCTCACGTACTAAGCAGGGGATAACATGATATCACGCGAGTAGCGTAAGTATAGCCCCCCCCCCTTCGAGGAAGGTTTCATGGCACGAATATGCACACGAAAATTCCCTACATGATCATAAGACGATAATAATGCGCATAGACCTAACTAATCTAACATATATAACCTTGAAGATGTACTCAATGTAGAAATAGCGCCTTAGGATTTGAATTATTAAATCTATATAAATTGTGGCGCGCTAATCAAGTATTTTATGATGAGTTCGATGACGGACAGCAGTATTGTCATCGTCTAGATTTAGTTGACAGTGAATCGAGACAAATTTGAAAAAAGACTATGTATCTAGATATCTAGGTATATATTAACCATTAGACTCTATGTAACTATTCTGGATCTTGATGGGAAGTAATATATCCAGATCACAAGGGACCTGATGATAGACCATTTCCCAGAATGCCAGCCTCGTAGATGAGGACGCCTCCGAGTAGAATATGGTTGAGCTTCTATCGCTAGCTACTTAAGTATAAGCCTTGCTAAGGCAAGTAAGTATACGGGCTGGAAAACTCACGCTCAACTCGACCGTCTCACCAACTTTGTTTTGATACACCAGCAACCAGCGGCACGACATCACCAGTTACTATTGAAGTCCGTATTGTCACACTTATTTATTGCTATGATATCATTGACTTATGATTATTCCTGGAAATAAGCCAAATCTCACCAAACTTGGAGTGTCTGGACTCTGGCATATCATAATTTTTGTTGAAATTCGCCCACTTTATCATTAACCTTCATAACTCTTCTGAGTAACCCACTTCACACACCGATCCCTATCACAGGAGCCTAGGCTATCCACATCTCACAGTTTCCACTCAAGGTGAGTCTTAGGGGCCAGAGATTTATCAAAAGGTTCAATCTAACCTTGCTGGAAGACATTCAAGACGAAAACGAACCAAAATTACTACAGATTTGTTGATCGACTAAAACCCAAGTTTGTATATGGCTCCGTTCCTAGATTTCATGACATACATAATCAATTCCGTAGACTTGCAGTGGCTAATGCTATCCTAATTTGGAGTCTCTCCCTACCTAGGAACAGAAGCAATGTGTATCACGCAGTACACTTTAAGGAGCTGTCTCCGAGTCCATCCTGACGGCAAACACGTCTACGTTGCCTTCAAACATCCTCATAGCGGCTGGGACGGTCCAACCTGCGGTTGTTCACAGATGTACCTGGTTTCGGACGATGATTCTGCTTGTCCTCTTTGTTTACACAAGATGTTGCTTCTGGTCCAACTACAGCAACGCGCTCAGGAAGAGGCACCACCAGGCAAAGCGGTGGAACTTGACTACCGCAATCGCCCGGTATTCTACGACTCTGATGACCCCGCTGGGCACATGTCATCCGAAGAAGCCGACGAGAAACGGGCTCTCGCTCAAGAGCGTCGCAGGCGCCACAAGAAATGGCTTGAGACTATCGGAGTTCTGCAAGTTGGAGTTTCCGCCCCGCCTGAGAGTTTCGAAGATCTTACAGATGAACTTCAAACGCTCACAACCACGCAGGAGCCAGAGAACACTAGTCATGAGAACGCCACCCATGCCTCCACCGATGACACTTAAGCTGGCTGTCTCTTGGACTCCTTGGGTGTTTTTGGTTTGCGAAATGAGATCATGAATCCCCAACCTCATTTCGGTTGTCTATTCGCTTGGAATTTCGAAAGGATTGTCTCTTTTTTTGTTCCCCCGTTTTTTACACATATTATTTCCACTCTGAGCCTCTCTAAGAACTGATTACAACTTCAATGTGTCGCGTTCTTGAGATACCATAGAGTACCCAGCGCCTTTACCTCTAGCTTGTAGCTAGTCCTCACAGGCTAAAGGGGTTCGCATACTTGGGTATCTTTCCTTTCATCAACACACCTTTTCTTAGCTATTTTGAGCAATGAAAATACGTACCATATCAATATCCAATCAACGCCAGACTGCAATACTAGAGTAGGTAGTGTGAGACTAATAGTATGAGCGAGTATAAATGCCTTCGTCTAGCACTATAGGTAGTGGTCGAAATGTCGCAACGTAATATATTAATAACAACAGGTCACGAGGGAGACATACCTTGCATTTTCGGTAAAGTCGCGCTAGCATAAGCTTAGCTCTCTAGGCTTCTCTTACAAGCTATCACTAAGCTCAATGATATGTGGCTACCAGGCAGATAGTGTACGTAATAGGTTAAGATATGTTCCCGCAGATCTGGTTAGTGGGTGTGCATGTAATGTGGTCTTGATGGTCGTTCTTGTGTTGGCAGCATTGTGGTTGTTGTTGACCTTGTTGCATTTTCAGCGCCAGCAACTTGCAAGTCGTTAAGTCGCACTCTACAAAATTGAAGCTCGAGGCCGGGTGTCTCCCCAGAAATAATTTCATTGGAAGATCAATGCAGCAATTTCTGAAGAAAGGCAAATTAATATCTTATGCCCTATTTTTACATATGCTGACGACCCTCAACATGAATTGAAAGCTCCGACACCTCTGAGATCGCCAGTTTCAACTTCACCACAAAAGCGGTAGTATTGGCGAGAAACCTCGCTTCACCTGGCAAAAACGCCTATGGAGCTGCCGGCCTCTGCGTGTATCACTTTCCCTTTCTGAATGACAGATCAAGCTAACTTATAGAGACGCAATAGTTTTATTTGCGTAGCATTAAGTTCAGAATGGAGCATTCCCAGCGAATCGGTTTAAAAATACAACACGCAGCGGGGGCTTGAGGTAGGCAAAGTGGATTTGCTATATCGGGGTATTGGTGCGACTTCACGGTATTAGCCTTATGTGATTGATATATCGAACACATTGTATCGCTATTTCTGACTTGGTTAGCCTGATCTCGCTCAGGAGTTAGATTCAGCCCTTCGGATTGCTCATATATCTGTGCCTCGGGCTTAGATCATTTGGTATCGATTACAAGACCTCAAAGAGGTTTGCACAGACGATTCTAGCACTAGCAAAATGACGATTTTGTCGAAATTATAGAGAACAACTGCTCCATAACCCCTTTAGGCTAATCGTGAAGGAAACGCCGATAGAGATATCTAGGTCCTCAGGACTGGTCGAAACACATTGATATATAGAATTCCTTCGAACCCCGCTTGAAACTCTTGGAATCAATCACAATTTAAGGTAACGACTTCACTGCCTTCTTTTTTTAGAAAGGTCTCTTTCAAATACTCAAACCATTCCATCGTTTCCCTGCACTGTCGTCACTATCTATTACCTTTTTGTACAAGATTTGAGATTGAACTCGAAGCGAGCCATATGATCACTTTAGTCCCATGAGCAGTGCCATTCTCGCGGCATAACTGCCAAGGGGTGCCGACCCTGTAATTGCCTTGTCATTGTCTTTTATTTACCAAAAAGTCGATTCGTGTTTTCCAGACTCTCGGATCCAGTCCCGAAACTTCTGGCAGATCGTTGATGGTCTGTAGTACTACGAATGGTATATATAGTCGTGATTGACCCGATCTAGATGTCCTAGTAACCACACGGTACCTTTCGTCGTAATTGTTCCATAGCCAGTAACCAACAACGATAACGTCGAGTCGAGGCCTTCGAGGCATCCTTATTCATATCGGATTCACTCAAGACTATCAAGCGGCACTCTTAATTCTCACTTCAAGATGCCGAAAGCGGACGTCGCACCCTTAACGATTTGTGCTAGTTTATTCACGGCTGTCGGTACAATATTTGTACTTCTAAGAATATACGTTCGTGCACGGCTGCGTGATGTCTTCGGAGTTGATGATTGTAAGCCCGCATGTTACAAGAAACTCCTGCGGATAAATTTATTTTGAAGGGCCTAACACGTCGAGAACTTTAGGGTTATTATTCATATCTATGCTCTGGGGTCTATCTGGTTACATTACGGAAATGATCGGTGAGCTCTACCGGTACACTTGTTATTACTTGCTATACCTTACCCATATCTTAACTAACAGGGCTTTTCCTATAGCTGCTTGTAGATATTTCACTCGTATTCATCTTAGTGCTAAGGCTATCGGGAGTGGAGCAAGATGGGAAATCGCAATGTCTTTCAATACGGTAAGATTCTACAGATCTAGAGTGTTCTTGTCTTGGGACTTCACAAATGTGAATCTAACGCCGGTAACAAACTACAGCTCGCCCAAGTCGGAATCTGCCTTTACTCTCTCGCCAACATGTTCTCCCGGATGGCAATCTTATGCACGTACCTTAGATTTACCCCGCGCGAACAGAAGGTCATGAGGGGTATCTTGGTGGCGGCTTTGGTTATGACGGGAACTTTAGGTGTCGGCACAGTTCTACTCGCGACAGTGTCTTGCTATCCTCCACACCTGATTATGTACAACAGGGACTTTATGGATAAGATTCATCGAAAAGAACTTGTATGCCTGGCTCCGAGACAGGTATTTTATTGGATGGGCATTGGGAACGTGGTGAATGATGCGGTAACATTTATGATGCCGTTCTTATTGCTAAGGTAGGAACATTAGGATCGGGATCAAAGTCAAATAGGATAATCATCGGACGCTGACTTAAATTTGCCGTAGAAAACTGAAGTCTAAGAAGATGAGGCAAGAGTTGTATTTCTTGTTCGGATTTGGTCTGTTGTAAGTGGGCCGCTCATATGTTTTTGAGATAGCCTTTCAGGCTTCGCGTTTCAAAACTAACACCGTATAGAGTCATAATAATTAGTATCATCAGAATACCCGTCGTCAGCGTACTCAAAAAACAAGGCAACTTCAGCGCCCGTAAGTACTCAAATTCCTTCTTGAACACAAAACAGTAACTTACTTGCGAATTCAGGAAATCTCGTCAAAGTGTGGATTTTCACCCAGCTTGAGTCAAACAGTATTCTTGTTGTCGCCTCAATTCCGACTCTTAAGCCCCTTTACCGAAAAATTCGTGGCCTCCCTTCCGGAATGACAGTCGCTAGTAAGAGTGGTAGCGGGGCGCACTCTGGGCAAAGACCATATGAAAGCGAAAACAGGTTAGAAATGTCACCACGGTCCCCGTATAACAGAAAGATATCATATCCGGATCCGGATGAGTCGATATTAAGGGATACGATATACCTTCCGTCTCCAGCTCAGGAGAGTACTCCATCGGAAGGAAATTGGACAAACTCGAGCACATCTTATCGGGTCCTCTGTTAATATACTAAGTGGGGTATACTACTCAGAATCTAGGAAGAGGATGGATTGATATCTTTTGGGCATTTGGCGTTTTGGAATTTTCTTTTGATTTCACTACTGGATGGTGAATATCTCGATTGATCGTACTTTGTATTTCATTAAGTTCGCTATGACCTCCCTTATTGGGAGAAGAGATCTCGAAAGGAGCGCAGCAAGAGTTTTTCCGGATGCATATTCTTACCACCAGATTATACCCTGCAATGTAAATATTATGAATTGTGTCACTAAAATGGTTATAATTAACTAATTATATACTTCTTGAATGTAATTTTGAAGTCATAAAAGAAGGATTCATAGCTTGAAGGGTACAGAAACATTTGATGTCCGGATGAACAAGTCAGTTTGATCTGTCAAGAGAGGTAGAATATGATATCTGAAAGCAAATCACTCAGATGATTTGGACGTCACAAATACATGCATCGACCATCTGTTCTAGGATATGAGAGCTCTGCGATTATAATAGAGATGTATTATGATCGGTACTTGAACTAAAATTCATAACGCTTCAGATAACGCCTCTGCTCCTACCCCGCTCATACGCTGATGTGTTATAGGCCAGGCTCTAGAACCGATTCCGTCGCTCGAAATTCCTAAGGCGCGCGTACCAAATTGCACTATAATACAGAACCTTGAACGCGATATAATATCAAATCTAAATTCAATATACTGGAATGGCATCAAGTCTGATCGACCAGGGATAACAAGTCTACCGCTGGATTGATAATATTCTTTCACGAAGAAAGCAGCATGTGTGTATCCTTTGGCGCGGTGAAGTCTTTGGTGGCTGGTTTTGGATAAATGAATTTACCACATCACAAAAGTGCGTTGGCTGGAAGGACCTCCTTGTTTACAACATCCTCCTGATTTCTGGGCCTCAAGTAAAAATCTAAAAGCACCCATCAGAACGCAAGTACGAACGGCATGGCCTGTGCTCAGTTGCAGAAATGGAAAGCACGACCCACTTTGAGGCCAGGCTAATATTTCTAGACATTTTCTGCGTTATCATCCTGGACTCGAAGCGCGGAGAGTGCTTCTGGAAAACTTGGAAACAACCCCATCGCGTCGACAGGTCATCGGGCATTGCATTGGTCAAAGCGCTGCACCAAAACTCAATCCCATCAGCCAGGTTTGATCCCGTGTCTAAAACTCTTAAGATCTTCGGAGTGAGCATGTCCGAGATGGACGCGGCTCCTGAGGGGAGGGGAAATGAAGGCCTGGGATGAAAAGGGGATATGCGATTTGGCAAATCGAAACGAGCTGATTCTCTAAACTATCGAGAAACAAATGAGTGGAGATATCGATATCGTTTGCTCGGACCAGTTCTTCGGGCACGGAAAAACTTAAGTTACGACAGCAGTTTTTCCGGGGTCTCGAAGTTGCAGTTACCGTTTCTGCACAGATCACGCCACGGACGAAGCCGCTTCGGGCGGTGGCAGGCCATCTATCAAAGTGCCATCGCCGCAAATTGGGGCCCCAAACCCGATCCGTTTCTGTAGCTTCATTAGTTCATACTCTGAATGCTTCAATCATGGTGGATATTGGTTACAATGAGGGGATGCCTGAAGCAGATCATGCGTGGGATGGCCCCTGTCCCCGCCAACTTAGCCTGCGCAAGCGAACTTTGGTGTTTCCGAAACGTCGCAGCACAAAACGGACATGGGCCAAGATACCCTGTCAACTACACTTCACCAACACCATAAACATTTTTCCAAGAAACGAAAGCTGAATTGCATTGATGACTTTGGAAAACACAAGAGAAGTCGCTGTTACCAGAGTGGTCAGGTTAGGGATATGGAAAGCTTGGCTGTGGATAGGACCTTGTCTGTCCCCTTCGTGGGTCTGATAGAAGATCCATGGTTTCGACACCCCGGACGTGACCTCCTCTGAGTTTTTGCGAACTCGATCTCACGATGCGCCCCGGCTCCACTTATATCCGGCTATTCTGAGAGGTACGAGATATTTGAATTTTCCAATAGAGCTGGATGGAAGTTAAATAGCACAGACTCCCACCTGCTTCCATGGCTTCTTCTTCTCTCACCATCATCTCGACGATCGATCAGCAAGCCAGGCGCTATACATTCTTTCTTCCTACTTCCTTTTGATTTTCTAATCTTTTCCGCCGGTCGGTCTTGAATTGAATTCGTTTCTACACGGCAGTGCCAGTGATTCATTCTTTTTTTTACGATTCTCTTCAGTCCCACGTTCTTTCGACGTATACCGCCGTTTAACGCTTCTTCTTGCTTCGATCGTTCGATCTTTCAAAACCAAGAAAACGACACTTTCTGTCAAGTATTGCTTTTATATATACACATTTTCAAAAATGTATTCGCAAGCTATTCTCATTTCCTTGCTCACAGCAGTCGTCCAAGCCAGATTTGGACAAGAGCAAGTCCCAATTCCTGCCATCTCCGCTGTCAATGGCGGAAACCCAGGTGAAGCCGCTACAATTGCAGGCGCCGCCATTTCTGACATCCTCGCTGCTGCAAACCCATGTAACAAGCTCAAGCGCGGTGACCAAATCCTCGCACAACTTGGTACTGGCGCTGATGCCATTGCCGCTGCGAAGGGTATCGTTGCTGCTGAACAGAATGTCAACCCCTTCGCCTTCAGCAACCCTGCCCTCTGCACCGACCCCAACCTCCCAGCCAACCCAATCCTTAGGGGTATTCTTCCCAAGATTGACCCCGATTTCGCAGATGCTGCTGCCATCAATGCCTTGTCCGCGCAGACTCTTAACAACCCCCTAAATGCTAACGGAAAGAGCATCGCTGATCTATTCACTGAGAACGGCTTCACTGACTTCAGGGGAGTTGCCAGTGATGGTACTGGCGCAGTGGTTGGCGGCGGCGGAAATAATGGCGGTAATAACGGAGGAAACAATGGAGGAAATAATGGCGGTAACAATGGCGGAAACAACGGTGGTAATAATGGGGGCAACAATGGTGGCAATAACGGTGGCAACAATGGAGGAAACAATGGAGGAAACAATGGAGGAAACAATGGAGGAAACAATGGAGGAAACAATGGAGGAAATGCCGGTGGAAACGCTGGTGCCGTTGACTTTGGACTTTGCGATCCATCAATGGACTTCGTTGCTGGACGCCCAGGACGAAAGGCCGACGAATCTACTTTCCTCCCAATTGACCCACTTACCAAGCAAGGCCAACAAGAAGCTCTTAACCCAAACATCATCACCAACCGAATCTGTGATCAGCTCACCAATGTTTGCCAGTCCAACCAAGCCGCTAAGGATCGTTGTAGGTCTTGCCAGGCTCAAATCCAAGCATTGGGAACTCGTGATCAATCTACCGCTGATGCATGGAACTCTTGTGTGAATAACGGTGCTCAAGTTGGTGGAAGTAGCGGTGGAGCCGTTCCAGCTGCACCGACTACCGTCGCCGCTGCCCCAGTTGCGACCCAAGCCCCAAGCAAGAATACCGGAAACACCGGCTCTAATGTCCAAAGCTTCAGCGGCTCGGTCGGTGCCCCACCAGTTGCCGTTGAAAACGTCGGTGGAAACCGCCCATTCGTTGTCAACGGTGACTCCTTTGTCAACTTCGGCGCTGCTTGCCAACGTTCCTGCGACGTCCAGAAGAACCGATGCGCTAATGTTGCCAATAGCACTGGTAACCGGGGTGTCAAGGTCTCTGAGTGTGAAACTCAACAGCAAGCTTGTTCTCAGAACTGCAAAACCAATGCGGTCGCACGAAAGGAAAAGAGATTCATCAGGGTTTACAGGAACCGAGTATAGGGTCACTTATTCCTAGAACTTGTTAGCAGTTGAGCACACGGGGGCAGTCATGGATTGGAGTTTGTTGGATTTCTCTTTTCTTTTTAGCGCGATACATGTATATTACTAAGCTCTACTTCTATTGAACTCGGACAGAAAGTCGAGTTCCCATTCTTATCAAAAAATTCTTGGTTTATGGTCATACATTCAAATCTTCCCCGTAGATCCACTTGCGTATTTTCAAGATTCTATCTTGAGAGTAAACTCATACCAGTTCAAGCCATATAAACACCAAAAGTTTCGACCAATTTAGCCTAATCATTCGAGACCCATAAAACAATCCTCCAGCTCTTCGAGTCTCAACTTGCTCCTCAAATATAATCCTACCTTCAGACACATATATCCTCACTACCACGCTAAGCAGCCTTATAAACCCCCCGCGCAAAGCTGACGTATTCCAAAAAGGAAATTTAAAACGCATAAACACAATACGTCACAAAAATACTCAACCTGATAAACCCTTATAACTGAGTTAAAGCCCGATTTACCTGTCAAGCGCAATCGATGAAAGATCTCGTAACGCGAGCTGGCGATTTCCGATATACAACTCGATAATTCAGAGCGTTAAGAGCGAGTTACTTTGAGCCACAACTATAGTATCATTCTTCACTATATCCCTCTCCTGTTATGGGTATAGACGCATGCCCCCTCTATTCAAGCCCTCATTACTCTCGATCGTTGTGAGAGGTCCCTAGGCCATTTTCGCACTGCCAAATTTAAATCTGACAAAGCAACAACGTATCAGGAAACCTCCCGTCTTCTGAAAAATTAATTTTTAAATTGGGACAGAGCTAGGTACAAAATCAGGGCTTGAATATGAATTTCGATATAGACAAACAAATATAAAAAAAAAAATAAAAAGATCGCGGGATATGTCGTAACATACAAGTAATATGATAATTTCGATACCAGATATCCTTTTTCGTTAGAAATAAAGTTATTTATATCCCAATTTAAACCCGCGTTCTCCTCTCCGAGGGCAGCAAGACCCCTCTCAAATGGTAGAAAAAGGCTTTGATATAAAATATATAGGCTTTGCTAGCATCTTCTTTGGATATTGAATGTCGTGATCTTTCTCCCTTGAGTTTTTAGTAGTAAATATTAAAAGTGAGTATGAGTATGAGTATGAGGGGAAATTAACATCAAATGAAATATTTTTAGCAAAACAGTGCGAGAAATTTGAAATATATGATTAAAGCAGCTGTATGAGAAAAGAAATTTGAACTAGATTTGTTCCCGATCCCGCCCTCCGTATATATTTCATCTTTTCGTAGAAATCTGCGTTAGATCAGTAAGATACCATGATCGTTTGTTAGATTTAGATGAGGAAAGCGAAAGCGCCAGCGAAAGCCAGAGCCATAACGCTGCTGGATCGGAGTTCAACCCGTCCTGCCAAGCCCATAGATGGGGAGGCAGTTGGGGTCGTAGTTCGGGTGGTCGATTTGGCAGTTGTGGGTGTTGCTGATGTGGTAGCAGCGCTGCTGTCGGTATCAGAGGCGGCGTCGACGGCGGCAGCGACAGTGTTAGCTGCGGCCGCGCCAGCAGCCACAACAGCCGTACCAGCAGTACCGCTGTTGCCCCAAACGGTGACGGTGCTATCGCCATCACATGGAGTAGGTGCAACAACAGGTATTTGGGTAACAATCTGTTGGCATGGTGGAGTGGCACATTCGACGGTAGAAGTGACCCAAGCGAGGTCGGTCTGAATGACTGGAAGTGGGGTAGACCCCAAACATGCCTGACAGGTGCTAAGACCGTCAGCTGCAGTAGAGCAAACTTCAGTCGTGACAAGGTTAGTATCGTAGGTGCAAGCATTCGGGCACATTCCACCGTTGTTGCAGACATAGGTGGTGACTGGAGGACCAGTGATAGTAGAGATAGAGGTGATGGTAGTCTGGGATGTGACAGTCTCAGTAGCGCTTGGGTTCGGGCTTGGATCAACAGCCAGGATGGAGGCTGTGACGAGGTCACAAGCACCTGCTGGTGGCGACAAAGTAGTGTCATACCAGAAGTCAATGACATTAATGGTGCCTCCTTCTAATGGAGAACCGACACACATCTGCGCCATACCGGTACCGGTGAATCTGTCATTAACCCAGTCGAGGGCATCCAATTCAACACCCTGCCACTCGGTCGAGATAGAGCCAGCTCCAGGAGGGCTAGCCTGAAGAACCCAAGTTTCATAACCAGGATCCTCAATGATAGTGATTTCGGTGTAAGTATACCAATCAACACCACCGTTATCAGCAACGAGCTCGCCGTTAATGACGTAGAATTGGAGGGCATTGGCCTGGGAAGAAACAATACCGACGGTACCATCGTCATCCGCAAGACCGACCCATCCCTCGCTGCTCTGTCGCTTTTGCTTTACGCTGCCGGTAGGCAATGATCGACGAGTAAGACCCTCGGTAATAGTAGTTCCAACTGGAACAATTGAGATAAGATATGGCCCCATAGTACCAGTAGCAACGCTAGCAGTAGTAGTATCAGAATCGGTTGTCTCAGTTGTACCAGCGGTTGTACCAGTTTCACTATTTTCTGACGTCAGCATGACGGTTCTCATTCACCAGGTATTTAGTCTTTTGGGGGGCTTACGTGACAGTGGCGGCTGGGACAGTAGTAATGCTATTGTCAATGAAGGTCGCTGATGTGACCAAAGTAGATGTTCTGGCGAAAGAAACCCAGCATTAGCATTAACAGTAGGATTCTTAGATCTTCAATTAGATACGTACGTGCTAGTAATATCAGTAGAAGTGGTGTTTGTAATCGACCACGTCGTTGGAGCAATGGTCGAGACGGAGGTTGAGGTAGTGGTGTGGATGATATCGGTAAAAACTAGATCGGAGACAGTGGCATCGGTAGCATAAGACCCAGCGGGCCCCCTGGGGCTGCAAGTCAAAGCCTGTCTCTTCTTGAAACGTCCCATAACCGTGGTCGTACCGGCTGTCAATGTAGATAGCTGGGTAATGGTGGCAACAGTAGTAATTTGGGTGGTGATAACGGTAGCGGTGCTATTGATAACTGTCGACCAGGTTGTAGGAATAGTTGTGGGGACAACCGTATATCCGGGAACGACTAAAAATCTGTTAGCATTCTGATCTAACGGAAGGAATCTGCTAGACTGTGATGCATACCATAGGGGGTTGCGGCAGTAGTGGTGGTGGTCGACCCCGGACCAGCACCAATGGTCCAAACAAAAGTACTCATCCCAGTAATACCGGCGGTAGGGAAAATGTATGAAGCAACACCATCAACGTTCAGGACGCTGTTCTGGACATTACATGGAACAGTAGTACGCACTACATTAGGGAAAGCATCTGATGTAAAAAGCGGGGCATTGCAATTGCTGGTAGTGGCCACTCCGCCTGAAGGGCTCCAGACAAGGCTTGCAGTAGGCGATGCAGAGGCTGCCGGCCACGAAGCACAGTCTGATGGCAATAAGTTAGCCGAAATAGATCTCTTCAGGCAACAATCAAGCCGGGATCTTACCTGAACCGTTAACGTAACCTGGCAGACCCAGACAAGCTGAGTCGGCTGCATAATAAAAAACATTGGCGGAGGCCGCCGCCGCGTAGTCAATTGTAAAGCCACACGACATTTTGCAAATATCAAGATGTAGATGTTTTAAATATGTATATTAATGAGTGACCTCGATATCTAACAATCGCCTAAGAGAAAGAGAGCTGCCCTGAGTCTGGGGTCAACGCGGTGTGTAAGGATAACGGAGGGGGTAGTAAGTTGGCAAAACCTTGGAGATTTTGGAAGCAAATAGGGCGAGAATACGTTTTATAAGGTGTATTGCCCGTTACCCTAACACTCTTACCCTGCTACGACGGCTCTACATGGTGATCTTGCGCTTAATTTGTACGATCAGTAATAGCTCATACAAATGTGTTGCTACTTTGTTGTATTTCGAGGTAGTAGATTTCCTAATTAGGAAATTATTGACAGGGATCTTGGTTCCAAGTTTGGCCTCCTGTCGCGATCAGAGAGTTGATCCTGTGTTCAGCTCCTATATATAGCGGCGATGGCTATTGAAGTCGACAGGGCCACGATCCGTCAATTTGCTCGGAGAGAGTAATCTACAGCGTAGATAAGCTCAGGTAATAATAGGATATATATAGTAGGCGCACATGGTGTAGAACGCTATTACCGTATATCGATATATCTATAGATCTATACAGCTATAGTATACAGCAACAATGGCGCCATGGCGCAACTCCTAAGTCCACAATGCGTATTGATGCATGCAGTAGGAAATACTATATATATAGACCGAGTAGATATTATAGATGTTCTCGAGATCTCCCGAATATCAATCTTCTATAATGATTCGGTGCTTATGCATATGTGTCAACTTTTTTCACCCGCGAAATTAGAAGCTTATTAACTACTTAAGTATTGAACATTTGCAACGAGAGGTCTCGTCAACAAAGAGATTGAAAATTGATGTCGCTCGTCGACTTTGTGGAGACTTACGAAATATTGGTCTTATTAGGTACTTCACACATATATGACCCAATACAATCATCTCCCGCAGTTCCAGGACCTCTAGATAATAGCAGCGAGTCATAATATAATATACAACAATTGCGTACAAGTCGAAGTTAATGTAACTCGAATTATATCTTGCTAGACTAATTGATCGATACCGCTTGAACGGAATCGGAGTTCCCCGAAATTATTCCATTAGTATCCATCACATAACATTGATATTCAAATGAGGAGAAATCTGGTTAAATGTATTAATGTTCCGGCGGCATGAATAGATCTTCGCTTATACCTGCTCTGAGCAAGTCACTGGATCGGATCATTGCCAGAGGTGATATTTGCGTAATACTAGATGAATCCATCGCTTGGCTTGATCGCCAACTTGCGGTTTACCACGCCGATGCCGGTCACAAACTAGCTAAATTCGCACTCAAAGGGTCTATAACGCCGTAAATAGGTACAAGTCTTTGGGAAGGTACCTGAGTAGACCCCGGTCATTTGTCGTCCCCACACTCTCGTTAAAAGTCAAAATGGACCTTGAGGGCTCTTCCCGGCATTCAGGCCAGTTCCAATAAGTCCTTCGACATGCTAATTCGCTTTCGTGAAATATCTCCTCCATGTATCCAAATTAGGTATCGAGGCTAACCTTGTTGGAATTTTATAGTGTCAACACAAAATCCCAAAACTACCCGTAGCCGCGAGAAATCATTGCTCCAACGCGAAAGTTTGCGGTCAATTTTTGAAACAGAAACGCTCGTCTGCTAACTATGATAGCTATTGATTGGTCTTGTATATCGGCCTCTACGGCTATTATGGGGAAATGCCGGATGTTCAACGACTCATTCACGATAAGTTTCTCCCCCCAATGCTCAATTGTAGATATGGCCACGAGACCAAGCTCTACCTCACCCATGCGTGCCGTCTCCGCATTCTTCTCAACGGGTGAAATGCCGGTTTCCCAGTCGTTGTTGAGAAATCCTAGCAAGGATTTTCTCCGCAAGAATAGTAAAGCGGAGGTTTTTCCTCAAAAATGATCTTCTAGACGTCCTTGACTTCGTGATACCTTGCGCTTGCAGGCCGTTACTCTAGGCATTGAGCTATAAAGACTCTGAGATATAAAGCTCGATAAGCCTCCGACCGATTACAGCGTCTTCAATTGCCGCCGCTCGCCGTTATTCCTCATTTCTTGTTCTTCAGCTTGCGTACTATATTCGTTCGTTCTTCGGAATCGGTGTTCAGTCCGATATGTTCTCGTCGTTACTACTTTTCTCTTCGCTTCTTGCGATATCGCAGGCGATACCGCCTCCTCCGATCGATCCGTGCGCGCCATATTGCGCGGATGTCTATATTATTTCGTGCAGAGCTACGCTTGAAGTTCAAGGCGAGGGTCAAATCGGCCAGATTGCGGAGTATGTGCAATTAGCTACCACGCAGACAGTTGAGCGTGTCGCTTTAGGTATAATTTGATATGCTTTCCTCCTCCCCATGCTGTTTTTAGAGTTGAGTACTGACTTCTATTGATAGAGTACCCCGCTATTTTGGAGGGATATGCACAATCCGCGGCTACTGGAGCTGAAGCGTTGAAGCAATTGATCTCTAAACAGGCTAGGGAATGTCCTAATCAAAAGATAGTCTTGATGGGTTACTCGCAAGGTGCACAGGTTGTCGGAGATGCGATTAGTGGTGGAGGCTACGGCCAGATGGGAGAGCTTATCCCAGGAATGTCGTCGGAACTTATCGATAGAGGTAGACCCACCCCTACATATCACGTCCACCGTCACAATTTTAAACGCTGACTATTCTTCCTCTCACAGTTACCGCTATTGTATTAATGGGAGATCCACGTCATATGGCCAGCGAAGAATACCACCACGGAACCGCCCGCCAGGAGGACGGAGACGGTGTTTTCCCTCGTTCTCCAGAACAAATGGCGATTTTGAATAGCCACAAAGACAAGATTTCTTCGTATTGTAACAGAAGGGATGCCCTTTGCGCTGTTCGTGGAAGAGGAAATCTGGGGGGTCATTACGATACTATTTCCATGTTTGTTACTCCTGCGAGGGAATGGCTCTTGGAAATGATCGATGCCCCGGAGGAGCTACCGGACGTTCCTGATGAGCTGGAAGTTATTCAGTAGATATAGGTAGCAGTTTATTAGTAATCAATTTTTATATTCTATGAATCTGTGTATAGTCAGAATTGCTGAGCTAGCGATATAATATAGCCCTTTGACCGTACTTATTGCATTGTATGGAATAACTTGAGGCGCTTATAGCTATAGTACAATGTGCTGTATCTATTCATTCTCTCGCCTTCACGATATTAGTTACGTATTCCGAGGAATGAATTCAAGGGGTACATACACGAATATCTTTTGACCCACTGGCTTTTCATGTTGAATAACCAATACCAGTGTCCGAGCCTTAGAAGCAGGAGTACCTCGTCTCGTAGTACTGATTCGCCTACTAGGTAAGCTAAGATAGAAAATAGTGTCAGCCAACCAGTATTGCCAGCCCGCGTTGTGCACGAAGGTCTGACTTTGGGCTGGTCGGTCGAACGAATGAAGTACCTCTTACCTACCAATCATCGTCATGCATAACCCTGTCACAAAGAGGTGGCCATTCTCTTGACAGCACCTCCTGCAGCCAGTATGAATGCCCAGAGAAGTGATTCAATCCTTCAGTTCAAAGGCTGAAGGGCCTCTACGGCCAATGGCTTTCGACCGCCACCGACAGGCCATTGTCGCAGGACAACGCTTCGTTCAAAACAAGGCGCTTAATCCTTTCCTTGGAGCCTCGCGAGCTTGACCCCGCCCTTAGCTACGAGCTTGCGGCTTCTCACGCGCACAGACGAGGCTACTGAAAGCTTTCTGAAAACACGTTTCCTGGTATTGGGTCTTGATATCGCATCAGAAGCCTCTATATTCTTCTTCCCTGGGACTTTTATTTTCTATAAATTGTTATCGTCGGGGCTTTCTGCTTTTATGTTGACCAGATAACTCTACGGCGCCACGAGTTCTGAATTGTAGATTTGCCAACTGCAGCCGACTTAAGCTTGGTGGCAAGTAGCGAACTTCGATATCCACCAACAGCTACAAAAAACAACTGGCTTGAAAGCCAAGGAGCCCAAGATTACAATCGATTGAGAAAAAAACAGATTCGCCATAACTCGAAGCAAAAATGGTGAAGGTTGTCATTGAATCCAATGTTTGGCGTGAGGATATTAGCAGTGTAGGCGGCGGATACGAAGATTTGGGCGGCGAGTATGACGATGTAGCAAATGATTCTGCTACAGCATCTACTCTTGACCATGACAGCGATGTAAGAACGATTCAAATACAATTCCTTCACAATATGTATATTATATATATTCGAAATATGATTGAGGAAGACGCTAATTTGGAGATACCAGGACACGATTATCTTGCTTATTGGACAAACAGGAACCGGGAAGACCACGTTTATATACAATGCCACTGGAAATCCGAATGCCAAAATCGGCGAGGAGTTAGAGTCAGGTATGTACACGTACAAGGTTCTTTAAAATAGTGAACAGAATTGAGAAACTAATATCACCAAGAAACCAGCGAAATAAGTCAATACGATCTTTTCGTCGACGGCCATCGCGTAATCCTAGTCGACACCCCAGGATTCGACGACACCGAAATCCCAGACGCAGATATTTTCCGAAATCTAGCAGAATGGCTCGCAAAATCCTACAAACAAGGAAAGCTAATCGCTGGGATTATCTATTTCCAACGAATCACAGATAACAGACTCTCCAAAAACGCAAAAAGGAATATCTTCACTTTTAAAGATATCTGCGGAGAAGAGTTTATGGAGAACGTGATGCTTTTAAGCACACTTTGGGCAAAAGATGGGGCTGAAAAGGAGAAACAGGCGAGGAGGGAGGATAAATATAAAGAAAACCCGGATTATTGGAAGTCAATGCTCGATCAGGGGGCGAGGACAGATCACTACCGTCAATACGACCCTCATGAATTCGGCGACGCTCAGAGGAGAGCCCATGAGATAATTTCCAAGATTTTGGATAATCAACCACAAACAACCAGAATCCAACAGGAAATGGTGGACGAAGAAAGGAAGGCGCACGAAACAACTGCTGGCATACATTTAGTTAGTGAAATTGACAGACTTCAAGAGAAGTTTGACCGGCTGATCCATGACCTGGAGGAAAAGGCGAACAAGAGTGAAAGGGATAGGGAACAGTATAAGGCAAAGTTGGAGGATTTACAGAGGCAGGCTAGGGAGGCTGAGACACAGAGCCAGAAACTTCATGGGACGTATAAGGCTACAGTCGCAGCCGCTATTGGGGCCGTTGTAGTATCCGTTGCGGCGGTTGCGGCTGCAGCTTTGAGTTCGTCCTAGTATTGATTTTCAAAAGCTGGTATTTTCTGAGTTAGTCTTATAGCTAGCCACATTTCTGCATACATATCCTGGTATTAGAAATATTATTATTCTGTGTCCAGTGCTGGGGTGCCTTATATACAGCCCTAATCAACCCAATAAATACCTACCTTGGTTGTATATGTTAGAGGTTAGCACCGTCTGAGGGAGATTCACATAACAAGCAGGTAGCACAATCGCAAATCCCAACTACATAAAGCCCTTCATCCAGGTTTGTTCTAGTAGAAATCTAACCCGGCACAGACACCGGAGACTGTAGAACCGCAGTTGACGTCATAGCGATACAATTGTCTTGAGGCCAAAATAACACAGGAAACTGGAACTTCAATGAATTCACATGGAGAACAAGGAAAACTTATAAGATAGCCATAGCACCCCTGTTTCTTGTAAAACTCCCTTTTCTCTCCCTTCATCCAGCTATCTATCAAATTTCATATCTCATCTTCCAGACCTATCCATATCCAACTCCACATTAAATACGTTTAGTTGACCTCAGTCGACGAGCTCTGAATCAACACGTTTTGAGGGTTAACGGCGCCCTCAACACATCCCCGTCGATCACCAACGTCATAATTAACCTGCGCCAAAGCCAAGCAGCCGGCTTCAAGCTTCAACCATCAATCCACCAAACCCACCCTAAAACATATATATAAAAAGGAAGAAGATTCGGAGCAATGTCGACGACAGAAGACGCCGACCCAGTCTCCACTCACGCCTCCAGTATTATCCCTCTCCCAGCCACATCTCCTGCACAAAAATATGGTTCTGCGAATGCTCCAAGCGACAGTCATGCTCTAGCGGCCGCTGATCAAGGTGTCAAAGGCGCTGCACAGTTCGATCATGATCACAAAGAGGTCAAGGATTTGGGGTGGAATGACCCTACTGATCAGATTCCGAAGCCGTTGGTTGGGGGGTTGTCGAATGATGTATGTATTTTATACCCTTTAAGTTTCTTTCTAGGTCGGAATATGGCTAATGAAGATGCTGTGATAAAGGACTTGTGGACTTTGGTTCGAAGATTCAATAAGGTTGGAGTCGACCCTGTTGATTTTCTCTATAAGACGGAGTAATTGATATTTTATATTGTATAGCAAATATATCATGTCAAAGCAATGCCACGGGCTCCACCCGGTGGACTCGATCTCAACATTGCGGATGACGATGAGTTCTCACCAGATAAATTTCGTTCAACATTGGAAAGACTGTATATGACAGTGGTAAGTACCAAAACTCTATTGTTTTTTTCAATATTCTATAATAGCTTACACTACGAATCACAGATCGTTGGCGTCATCGCCGGCTTCAAACACATTGCAAGACTCAGATCCTGGAACGAACGAAAACGAACAGGTGCATTTTGTGCAGCCTATTTCCTCGCATGGCTATTGGATCTAGTAATCCCTCTTCTCGTCGGATTCTTGATAGCTTTGATCGCATTTCCAAAGTCCCGACGGTACTTGTTCCCGCCAACACCATTGGCATTAGTCGATGCATCAACCGGTAGATTACAAGAGCCACCAGCTGGAGTTCTAGCTTCGAAGGGTTCCCTCACAGGGGCTCCGGAGAAACATGAAGGTGAAGCTGTGGAACAGGAAGCCAGTAATTTCGTTAGCAGTATTGCGGCGATCGGTATCAATAGTGCCACTGGACAGCATCCTGAAAATCCAAAGCAGGACGAGGAAGGGACTATCGATACCAAAGTTCCAGATCCTTCAAGTGTAGCTATTAAAGCTACCGAGGCTAAAGATAAAGCCGCCGGTGGAACGGGTAAAAAGCACGATAAGGCAAAGGAACCAATGCAGAATGCAATGTGGTCGAAGATGAGACCGGTGATGCATGGTATTGAAAGTTTATCGGACACATGGGAGAGATTTGGGAAGTATGGACATATAAATCCGATTTCCTTATCAAATCTGAATCAAGAAAGTGCTGATGATGTATCTTCATAGTGCACTGTCCCCAACACCACCATTCCCACAAAATGCCCCACGGACACGATTAGCTGGTGTCTTATTTCCAATATTGCTAGGATCTCTCTTCGTAAATTCATATATGATTATGAAAGGTGCCGGCTTTGGTTTCGGATTCACATTCTTTGGTCAACCCGTCATTGATCGTGGCGTGAAACTTCTTAACAAGAAGTTCCCACACTGGCAGAAACTCCTCGAACTTCGCAAGTATGTTACTAATCTAATCTTCTATCTCTTACCTTATCTTTGTCGTATTCTTTGCTAAACAGACCCAGTACAATTCTCAAAGGTATTCCTACAAACGCCCAACTCACCATTACCCTCCTTCGAATCGGCGAAGCCAACAAAGCTCCCATTCCACCTCCACCACATTCCGACTCCGCGCCGTCTTCAGGTGCTGTAACTCCCCACTCCGAGTACGACCACGCCGAGCTCTCCGAGGGCCTAGACGCCACACAAGAAGAACTTGCGCGGGCAATCCGTCCTTCGACTCCACCACATGTAACCAAACCAGCCGTCGAGAAACCCGAGAAAAAGAAAACGTCCTCAAAAGTTTTGGGATTTTTCAAGTCTACTACAAAGACTGGGGTTGCTACGGCTCTTGGAACAGATAGGCTTAAGGCACAAGTTGGTAGCGAACATGCTAAACAGCGGTTAGGTATCCTGCCCAAGGAAAAGGAAATTCCACCTATGGGACCGGTAGACTTCCCAGCAAGAATGCACGGAAAGAAAGGGTCGATATATATCACCACATCCGCGGTAACCCCATCCGTATCCTTTGCGTTTAAGTCCAAGAGCGACCAGGTCAAGGAAATCATGTCTTCAGACAACGGTGAAAAACAAACAATAGCAACTTCTAGTGGGGAAGCATTGGAAGGTCCGGATCTGAAGCCAGTGTGGACTGTGGCTATAAATGAAATCAAGGAAATTAGAAAATTGGGAGGATTGGGGTGGAAGGGCAAGTTGATTGTTGGATGGGCGTTGGAGAAGACGGTGACCGATGGGTTGGAGATCATTGATAGGCGGGGGAATAAGTATGTGGCTACTGCCATTACCTTGAGAGAGGAGCTGTTTAATCGGTTGGTTAGTATGGGAAGGCAGAAATGGGAGTCTTGGTAAACATTTTTTATATGCATTCGGCAAGGGAGGGGGTACAACTATCGTCCTTGGGTGTTAGGTTGTGGTTTAATTTCTTCACCGTCCTGCACAAGTAATGTATTGTAGGCGCTCACTTATAGCCATACAACGTAGGTTTCGGCCATGCAATTGTATAGGCATCCAGGCATCAAAAGTTACCTATTGAACGAACGTTATGCATCATGAGTCAATCCATCTGTGCCTCCCCCATTATATATATTACCTTGATTATAAGTGAACCGGAGTTTCGGGTTGAAATCTTAGCCTGGCAACACATTCCTGCCCGATCTCAATGTCTTTAAAGCCTGTCAGATCCGGCCATGCATATCGCGATCAACGATCCCGATCCCGATCGATATCTGCAACATGAACAACCCGATTCGGGTTGATGGAGGGAAAGCGACGTCATGGGATTAAATATCTGACGAACACAGGGATGGTATTTAAAGTATTCCCCCCTTTAAGTTTAAAAAACTGAAAGTCAGAACATAGACACTCACTCTTCATTCACTATTGTTGGTATTGTTCTGGAGAGATTGTAGGGCTTGTAAGTTACAGACTAGTATACAATGGTATATTTATTACGATGAAAGTTTAAAACTAATCTATGTTATAGAATCCCATGGCTCCCAAAAAAGTCCTCGTCGTCGGTGCCGGTGCCGCAGGCATGTCCTGCGCTCACCACCTATCCAACCACCCAGACCTCTTTGAAGTCACCGTCCTCGAATCCACCTCTTCATGCGGTGGTCAAGCCTTCTCAATCCCCCTCGACGAAACCCGACACGGTGCATCATGGCTAAACCAAGGCGTCCAAGGTGGCTCACACATCTTCCGGCACACATTCTCCATGTTCCGGTCCCAAGGCTATGACGTCCACCCGGTAAATCTACAAATATCATTTGGCAAGGGCCGTCACTTCTGGACCAACGTATTCCCCACGGTATTCCACGAGAAACACGAAAAGGACATCAAGAAGTTTAGAAAAGTATTGAAAGTGGTAAAATGGTTCAGCTTGTTTTTTGTGTTCATACCGATTAAGGTGTTACTCAAGATCTTTGGGTTTTCGAAGGAGTTTGGGGAGTATATGATTATGCCTTCGCTTGCTTTGTTCCTCGGAACTGGGAATGCTACTCCCGAGGTTAATAGTGTTATTCTCGAGAGGTTGTATGGGAGCCCAACCGTGGGGATGTGGTATGATCCTGAGACAAACGATGAGAGTAAAAAGAAGGAAGGGGTTTTGTCGGGGAATAATCCGGATATGGTTGTATTTCCGAATTTATCGGAATTTTACGAAACGTGGAGGAAGAGTTTGGTGGGGAGGAAAGTGGAGGTAAGGTTGAATACTGAGGTTGTGAAGGTACTTGAGCGAGGGAAGGGGGGGGTTAAGGTCCTTGTGAGGAGAAGGGAAGAAGGTAAATATAGTATGGACGGTGAAGAAATGGTGGAGGAATATGATGAATTAGTGTTTGCTTGTCTGGCTGATACTGCAAAAAGGATACTTGGGAAGCAGGCGACATGGAGGGAGAGGTTTATCTTGGGAAGGACGAAATGGAGTGATGATGTTACGGTTACTCATTGGGATTCGGACTATATGGAGAAACATTATACGAACCGTTTCGATGAGGGCCAGGTGATTACAGCAAGTAAGACTGGAAGGGATGATTCGGGTCGTATCGCTCAAGGGAAGGAGTTTTCGCCGATGTATTATATCAAACCATATGACCAAGAACCAGACAAGTTGGAAATGATAAGTATCCCCATTGTTTACAGGTCTCTGTTCTTTCAAGTGAAGGCTAACTTTCTTCTGCTCAGTTCACGCCTTCAATTGTTCCGCCTATCAATATCAATTCCCCAAACGTCCGAATTCAGTAAACCCATCCCTCGCCGTGCCCACAATCCCATTCGAACGGCATGTCTTCCAAACAATCTACCTCAACAAAGCACGAGACTCGCATCTATGGGAAAAAGACACTATAGACCCTTCGAAAGTAATTCAAGAAAACTGGTGGCATCAGTTATGTCATTCCTGGACGCACTACATTTTTGTCGTCCCATGGCTGTGGATGATAAACAATTCCAAGCATACGAGGTACTGTGGAAGCTGGACTTTGGTGAATGCACATGAAGTCGCTGTTATCAGTGGAGTTGCAGCAGCGTGGAGTTTGGGGGCTGAATACCCGGAGGAAGTAGAGATGGAGGATCAGGGGGGTAGGTGGGAAGGATTTGCGGTGTTATGCTTTAAGTTGTACGTGCTGTTGGGCTATGGGAGGCTGTATAAAATGAGGGAGGGGGTAAAGAAGTTTCCGATGTTTTGATAAAGGGTGATTCCTGAGAACTTTTGGCAATAATCACGATTTGAGCGTTCGAGTCAATGATTGATATGATATCCCGTTTTGGAAAAGTTCTCCAGAGGTATCGTGTTCAAAATAACACATAGGTTTTGAGTTGTGTCTATATATAGCCGTCTCTAAGCATGTGATATTGCTCCTCGTGAAACAGACGAATTTCACAAGGCTTTGATATCACAGGTATTCTTTTGAGACCAAATCGCAAAGCATGGAGACTATTATGTAGTGGAGTAATCATATATCGAAGCATTTGAATTGATTCCTCTACACAGTTGGATTATACAGCCCTAGCCTGTAAATTGCACTTGTTTAGGAAGACCAATATGAATACTAGAATAATATCATAATTTACTTCTCTCACACGATAGAAACCTGGAGTTTCATGTTCTACAAGACTTTGTTAGCCCTGTTCATGTCATGTAGAACTCACACTATCCCTCATCCATCTTTCGATGGAAGCTTGATATCCACATTTTGATTATAGTACTGCGCAGCTAGTCACCCGGGTCAAGGCGAAGGGTCTATAGTGATAGGCCACAAAAACATAGCCAAGAGAGGAAATGAAACGAAATTCCAAGGCCTTGTTTAAATTTATCGCCATGCGCTATATATGTACTCGAGTGGAGTCGTGATCCCTTCGGTACCCAGGCCCAGGCATGGCGTATAGTTGCATACATCCCGCTTTGTGTTGATAGTGGGTGGTCGTACGAGGTTGAATTTTGATTCAACTTCGCCATCATCTTTTTAAATTTTGAGTCTGAAGTAAGAACTAGCCAGTGTATATCACTAAACAAACCTACGAGCTCGACGTTCTATCGATGCAACGTCTCTAGATCAACTAATTTCTTACGATTCAGACGATGGATTTCTAGAAGCCCTGGTGGCCCACTCTCTAAGTCAAGCCAAGCCAGTCGCCGGCCTAGACATTCAACCTTCAGCCGAACGACCCACAGTCGAATGCACGAGTCCACGACTAGACGTGAAAATGGCGAGCATCTGTTGCTATTTTGTCGGTAAACGAACCCACCCTTGCGGCTCTTGCATAAAAATGTTCCCATTTTATGCATCCCGAGATCCCGATATCGATAGCAAATACCTTCATGAATTCAGCTAATATTAGGTATTCTGTGCTCTCCCGCCTCGAATGATTGCGTACTTTGGGTACCACAAAAAGGACCTCCTGGCGGTTACAAAACTATTGGATCCCGTCGGGATGACAGCTTCGAAATACGGACGGGTACATGACAAACCAATTTGCATTGATCAAATGCATGGAATCAAACCTGGCTGGTGGATTTGAAGCCTTGTTCATGTTGACGTGAAAATCGTCATCATCAATTAATTATCCAGGTGTTTTTGTCAGTTGGGTTGGTTCCTGAACCATGGGCCTCTTGGAAATCACGATTCAAAAATCATAATCATGAGAATGCTTAAAATAAACGATCCAGTCTGGCAAAAATCACCTTTGCAGGACCGCATTTCCAGGCTTCGGAATCCTTGCGATTAGGGCGCAGCAAGCAGCACAAACCCTCTATGTCCGACAAACATGAAATATCGACACTTCAGCCGCCCTTCTTTCAGGTTCAGAGCTGGCAAACTCTTTGATCGGGCCAGGACAGTTACTCCAGATGCAGCAAATACAGCTAGGATACCTTGGCTCCCGCAGCCCCATTGGCCACTTAGCGAATCTACCTCTACCTTGCTGCCCAAGCTAAGGATTTTGCAAGGATTAATTTGATATTTTGGGCCGCCAGCTTGTCGACTATTCCAGATATGGATTACCGGTCCCTTTTCAAGCTCAGCCTCATGGAGGATGGGAAACGGTCTATGGGCAAAAAACCGAGGAAGCTGGAAGCCAGGAGCTTGAAACTCGGAACTGCAATGAGGTTCCCCTCAAAGCGGCAGACGCTTCGTACCACGCGCGAGGCTCTCAAATACTTCGATGAGGCTCGTTCACGATAGGCTGGAATATATATAAGCAACATAGCAAGGTTCCTTAGTTTGGCCCGTCTTACATTTCCCCCTTCTCCCTTGCAGTCTTACGGTCTGACATTGGAGTACTTCTTTTTGTTCTTATAATACCCTTTGTGCTCTGTGCCTTCTTCGCTCTTTCCTTTGTCTACCACGGGTATTTTCTGTTGGGAGTTTCTTGGTACAACTTGTAGTGGGGTTGCTGTCTTGAATTTTTTTTTTTTTTTTTCGGCTTTCGGATAGAAACGAAACGTATACGACGATAACGGCGAACAAAGCAATAGAGATGTTGGGGAAAGCTACGGCAGCTCTGCTGGGCTTGGGGACAATAGTACAGGCGGTCGCTGTGCCCCAGGATAATGCGTCGGCAACAGCTTCTGCAAGAGTGCCGAACGCAACATCAGGTCCTGGACGTTATGTTCCGTCGGCGGCTGACCTTGAGAGCGGCTGCGCCAACATTGGTCGTGTTGCAGCATCGTTTGTGAGAACATCAAATGCACAATGTTGGTATTTGCTTCCTTATAAGATTGAATTTGTTCGAGATCTTTTCTCGTGGTCGATAATGGGATATTCGTTCAAGTTTGGACGCAAGTTATGTTAACAAGATGTTTTTTGCCTACGTCTAGCTGCGACCTCGTTCCAGATTGATTCTAAAATCGCCTACGACTGCCTGGCGTCCATACCGCTAGAGCGAGAAGCAGCTCTTGAGTTTTTATTTGAACTCTCAAAATTTGTTCAATTTCAGAGCACAATCACGTATCTTGCTCGACCGCCCGCGAACTCTGGACAGGATCCTATGGATATTGTTGGTGGTATTACGGACATATATAACAGCGTGGAATCCGGTTCTATTACATCCTGGAACGAACTTGAAACGCGAGTTGATGCATTACTGAGTGGATGTCATGAGGGACATTTATATGTCGCTTGGCCGCTTCCTTCGCTTATCAACTTCAGGGCGCCGTTTAGTTTGATGGATTTAAGTCCTGATGGGAAACAAGCGTCTCGGGTTTATGTAGCAGATGATGTCCGAGCGAGTAATTCTCGATTCCAGCCATCTGCGATTACTCAGATTGATGGCGAAGATGTGATTACCGCTATCGAGCGGTTGACTTATTATGAAGCTTCGCAGTCGCCGGATACGCGATGGAATGCAGCATTTCAATCTCAGAACCCGCCGAAGCTTGGGTCCTTTTTTGCCAGATCCCGATACCCTGGTGCGAACACTTTTACATTAACATTCCAGAATGGGACTACAACGGAGTATAGATATACCGCTGTTGCGTTTCACCAACCCGGATCGAATGTTTGGAGCGTCTTGACGACCGGACAAGCTATTTGGGACAGAATTATCAACGTTGACCCGAATGCGCGTTCGGGGAGCGGATCTGGTGCTAGCAAGTTAAGGGCTAGAGCTTTGGAGGATCTTGGGAAGAGGAAGTTGAACAATGACCAGCTTGACGAGACTCTTCGTCGACTTGAGAAGCGTCAGTCTGGAAGCAATAGCCCACCGCCACAGTCAGAGTTGGTGAGATATAACGCTAGCTTCCCGGATACCCCTCGTGTAAGACCATACATTCAAGATATCAACCAAGTCGTTGGTGGATATTTCATGGCGGACTATGCTGGTGACGACAGCCGGACCGCGATTATTGATATCACTGGATTCGCACCCGATGACCCGAATGGTCGATTTCCAACCCACGCCGTTCAAGCCGCCGTAGAGCTCTTCCTTGCAGAGGCTCAACGTCGGAATATGGAACAGCTCATTATTGACGTTCGTGGTAACGGTGGCGGTTTCGTCAACATGGGTTATGATCTGTACAAGCAGTTATTCCCAAATTCCGACCCATACTCTGGAAATCGCATTCGTTATCACCCGGCATCTCTTAGAATCGCACAAGCGTTTACTTCACTCGTCAACCAGGATGTTATCGACGGCCTCATACGCGCTATTGGCGGTGGTATGGGCGAGAACTTGAGTGCCACGCAAGTCAATGCGTACCAAGTTGCCGCATATGCATCCCTCAGCGGCCTCGACCAGTTTCTCAATCTAGATGAGGATGGTAGGAGGTTCAGCTCTTTTGAAGATTTCTTTGGCCCCGCGAATATTTACGGAGATCAGTTCACCAATACCCTTACTTACGACCTTAACAACCTCCTCGCTGTCGGAGATCTTAGTTACGATATTACAGGCTACGGCGACCGTGCTTCATTCAATACCCGATCACCACCATTCGCACCTGAAAACATCATTCTAGTAACCGACGGCGTCTGCGCCTCTACCTGCGGTATCTTTGCCGAATTCTTAAGAAACCAACAGCGCGTTCGCACAGTTGTCGTAGGAGGACGTCCAAACGGAGAACCCTCGGCCGCGGTCGGTGGAACTAGAGGAGCCCAAGTCATCCAACATACGGCTCACATGCTTAATTTTGTCCAAATCGTCGAGAATAACTTTAGCCCTCGCGACAACGCTGAACGAGAAGACTGGGATCGTATCTTTCCTAGACCGTTTAGGCTTAATATCGCGGAAGCGGCTGTGAATTGGAAGGATAATGTTCGACGAGCGGATCCTACAGAGACACCATTACAATTTTACCTCGAAGCTGCAGACTGCAGATTATATTATACTCCTCAAACCTTGACATTCTCGCACGAGCTGTGGGCACAGGTTGATAGGCTTGCTTGGGGAAATGAGACTGAGTGTGCTGTGGGGAGCATCAAGAATGCAACGGTTGTGACTGGAGATTCCAATGGAGTTCCTATTTCTATTGGATCTACTGGTAGTACAGGATTCAACAGCGGGTTTGGAGATACACCGCAGTTGACTGGTGATAGGATTATTGATACTGCGAAATTTATTTGGTATGGAGTTAGAAATTCGTTGGGGGCTTCGGGAGGACGGAGAGGATACTAATTTCTTGGGTGGCATTTACTTACGAGAGGGTTTTTCCTTCTTGGAATTCATGGCATATATCGACATTTCATGCAGACGAATAGTTAGCGGTATAGCTTGAGCGAATGATTTCATGTGATTGGTTGTATATAATATTGTCATTTCTTTCACGGTGTTTCTAAGGCGTTATATCATTCTGACCGTCATATTTCCTTTTATGCATGTTCTTATGTCTTTCCTTTTTTGGGGGGAGGTAGATACATCTACAGAGTACAATTTGATACCTATTCATCAAGTTAAAAACAAAATAAAGAACTTGGATTTTTATGACTTACGTTATGAGTATATCCCTCAACTACCGTCTGTTTCATCCGTGTATTGAAATTTGTCAAACAGGAGACAATCCGAATCGAATCTTACAGCAGTAAAAATTTCATGATCACCGCCACCGACTGACGTTTGCAAAATAATCTCCGGGATCCGGCCTGTTTGTCGTAGAAGGTCAAAGGGATTAACTCACGACAAACGCCAACCGTCATGGCCATGCGGAACTAAGATGAGACGAGAAAGCAGGAAGATCGGGTCAGCCCTGGTTGACGGGATGACCTGAATGATCTGAGAAATATATGCTGTGCGACCATGAATAATGATGATGATGAATCCGAATGCGGTTTAAAAAAGGTTTAGGAACCTATCAACGGAGTTTTGTTTTTGGAAATTTTGTTTCGACTCTGCAGCTGTGGGTAAGGCAGCTGGATCTCATCTGTGATCACAAGCCGGTGCGACCCAATGGAATGTAGAAAATCAAGGCCTTGCAAGGTAAATGGCCAGCACGGGGCCTGCAGCTGCTGAGCGAGAAACACACCGAGAGATGAAACTTTTTTGTATTTCATTCAGTACCCCGCATTTTCGTGTTCGAAGTTCGAGAAGTTTATTGACTTAAGCCAACTTATGCATGGGTTTGGGTCGGCGTCTGGGAACCAAGACCAGCCAACTAGAAGTTTGGGGGCTAATTTAAGAGCTCTGGAGCTTTAGACGGCTGGTGATCAGTTTCTCCGATGCAGAAACTGGAAGTAAAAGGTACTTCCGATGCCGACTAGTTTGTCCAAGATAGCCAACGGGCGGCCAATGCTTCAACCCCGGCCATGCCGTAGAGGGTACCTGCCGACCCGGTACCCCCAGCTCCATGGAGTAGTCGTCCCAAGTTTTCTTGAGATCTTGGGCGTGGTCTTGTCCCAAGGTTCGACCGTCCCTGTCTTCGGCTCGTGATAGACATGAGAATCAGCTCGTCGGGGTTAGCCAGCCAGCTAAGAGCCATCGGTGAATCAAAGTTTCTCGATAAAGCCTGAGGGTATTTTACGATCTCCTCAAATGAAGCAGCTTGATTTCCGTCGAGCCGCCTGGTCTTCCGGCCGGACATGGACAGTGCTTTGCTGCCTTCTGGGGAAGCTGCCCTCCTAATTTCTCCACAGCCAGCCATGCTTGGTTTGCTAGTTCGTACCCCGGCCTGCTCGGTCGGTATTAACTCAGTTAATAGCATGGGAAAGAAGGGAACAAAGGCCAGGGAAGTAACTTAACTCAAAAAGTATAATCCCCGGAATTTTAAAGAATCATGCGAGCGAGTGGACATTGCATACTTGCTGAGGTAACGATGATGTCGCGCTCAGGGTGGTGTCCGGATCCCTGCATTGAAAGCGCACTAAAGCCGGCCACCTGACAGCATTCCCAATGCGCGTTGGCCACGAGTCGAGTCGACTCGAGTTGCAAGTTGACTGAAGTTGAAATTCTGTGCAGTTTCGACATCATGTATTGGACTTGCGTGGTGATTCGACTGCTTGTGAAGTGACTGCTTGTGACTGCATCGACGTTCTGGGACTGGTGTTTCTTTTTTTCTTCTCTACACTAACATGAGGCCACCTGAGCACCCTCTGCACCGCTCACTCGCTCCCACAGTCGGTGCAACGTCTTTCATATTACTCTCTGACCAGCTAAGCTTGTTCTTGACGGTGGTAATAGCATCTGATATTAACTGGCCGAGGAAGAAAAAGAAACGAGGAGAGAGAGGAAGAATAAGCCAGTGATGCGGAGCGGATAATATATCCCCACAACAGGCCGGCCGGGTCTGGCCAGACATTCTCTCCTTCCCTTTCCAACCCCCTTACCCCCAGCTTCATCCATGAAATTGCTCTTCCCTTACCCGGTCCTCTGCAATCTAATCGATATCCAGCGATCACCAACGGGAAGTCCGCTATCGTAGCGCTAGTACAGCATCAGAGGCAGAAACGGCAGAGACGGCAGAAGCAGAAGCAGGAGCAGAAGCAGAAGCAGCTTCGTCAAATATCCCTAACGACCTGCCCGAGCTGTTACCTTCGCCATGCCGCCGTTCTATCAGGCGCTGTCCTATTTAACAGGCCAGCAGCCCATCGGCCATCAACATGTCTCCGTCGTCGATTATCAAGTCAAACAGCAGCTGCATCAGCTACAGCTCTCGGATTATTGGGAGTCCATAGCTTCTCATTGTGCTTCTTTCACCATGAAGTTCTCTTCTCCGCTTCGTTTTCTCGGCCTGATCGGTCTTCTCCACTCGACTCCCTCGTTCTCTGCTACTCAATGTGAAGTCGTAGGAATCGAGGGGAATATCCCAGATTACCCTGTGGCTTTGCAGCAATATTCGTACTGTGGAGGTTATTTAAACGTATCGGCGTGGGTTCAGAATGTGAATTATAATAAGGTTGTACAGCTTTATTACGCAAATGCAAAGGGGGAGGTTACACCTCTCAGCGTCGTCTCGCTAGGATGGACCAAGATGGCAGACGGAACTGATAATGGCTGGGAATTCTGGGCTGCTCAAACACCTGGTATGCAGCTTTCCTAAAAACTATGATTTGAATCTCTCGAATCTACGGATTTTCGATCAATTGGAAGCTAACATGGATTTTCTGTATCGAATAGTTTACCTTAACGGTGTCACGAAGCTCATTAATATCACATACGACGCCTTGGATATTCACCAACAGTATGTCCAACCACTAAATCTGGACGTGGAGCCCTCCGGACCACCACCACCAGACCCACCAGAAGCACCGAAGCCATACGCAAGGCCTCAGGGGTTCTCTTCTGATATCTCGGACTGGATGGCTACGTCGGCTACTCAAGCTGGTATCTCTAAGAAGCGCATGTTCGACAACATCTCTCCTGAAGGTGCATTAAAGGGGCTTGTAGTAGCTTCTCAATCGAGAGCTGAACCAGATTACTGGTACCATTGGATTCGAGATGCTGCTTTGACAATGGATGTGGTTGTTATGCTCTACGAAGCTGCCAGTCCTCAAAAGAAGGGATTCTATGAGGAACGCCTCTTCGACTATGCCAAGGCCAGCATTGACCAGCAGAATGATCCCAGCGCTATAGCAGGTCTCGGAGAGCCAAAGTTCTATCTTGACACCAATACTGGATATACCGGTGTAAGTATACCACCAGCTTATCTTCAAGATAATTTTCGTCATTAACAACGGGTGCTAACGAAAATAGCCGTGGGGTCGTCCCCAAAATGACGGTCCAGGAGCTCGGGCCGTTACGCTTGTTCGGTTCGCGGAATTCTACCTCAAAAACGGTGGTTCCCGATCTGTCGTCATCTCCAAGCTGTGGCCCGCCATCTCCCGTGACCTCCAATATGTTGCTGCCGACTGGAGGTCCGGCTCCTTCGATCTCTGGGAAGAAGTTAATTCTCAACACTTCTACAACCGCATCATTCACCGTCGGGCCTTGCTCCTCGGCTCCGAATTCGCAAAGAAGTTGGGCTACAACGATGACGCGGCCCGATACTCCAACGTCGCTGCTCAAGTTCTGGAAAGTGCTAAGGGATTCTGGGATTCCCAGAGGAATTTGGTACTTTATTCTTACGGTCCTGTGATGAGAGATAAGAGCTCGTACAAGGATATCAGTGTTGTTTTGAGTGTGCTTCATGGGTACAACGATGATGGTGTTTTCAGTGCTACGAATGACCAGATCTTGGCCTCAGCATACCAAATCGCGACCAGCTTCTTAGCCATCTATCCGATTGCAAGTGTCAAGAAGGATGCTAAGGGCAATCCGTTGGGAATTCCAATTGGGTAAGCATACACCATCCGATATCAACAACTCAGAGTCCGATTCTAATTTATTGTTCCCCCCCCCGACAGTCGTTATCCCGAAGACGTCTACGACGGCGTCGGTACCTCCCGCGGGAATCCATGGTACCTTACCACCTCTGCCATGGCTGAGCTCTTCTACAAGGCCGCTGCCGAATTCCAAGCCCGTGACCAGATCACCGTCACTCCTGCCACTGAAGCATTCTGGAAATACTTCGCCCCCCCTGCCGACGCAACTCTCAACCGAAAGTATACCTCCAGATCCCATACATTCAAGGAGATGGTTCGAGCCCTACAAGGTTGGGGAGATATGTGGATGCGAACAGTTAAGTACTGGGCTCCTGCAGACGGCAGATTCCCTGAAGAATATGACCGTGAGGATGGGCGCGGCGTGGGAGCTAAGGATTTGACATGGAGTTACGCTGCCTGGATCACCGCTGGTGCTGCCAGAGGTAGGGCAAACGGAGATCCAACATGGTTGACAAGAATTGCGGACTTGTAAACGAGTCAAGGAAGTTTTACGTCCCTGTGCCAGGCCCGACAGGCATAAAGGTACCGGTCGGTGCTGACGTAGACGGAAAGATAAGGAGAAGATAAGCGGTTAAGGAAATCTGCGATAGGCTAATGCAGGAGTGAGGGGAAGGGGGACACGTAGGACCGCAGAATGCATGATATTTATCTTTCTTTCGTTTTTTCCTTTTCTCGCGAAGGGGTTTTCGGCATGTGATACCCGCGCGGAGGCTTTTTTACTTCTTCTCATTTTGGTGTATGAGTATGTTCACTCGCCCTCTTTTTTTGTGTGTTTGATAGCGTTGTAAGAATAACCAGTCTTTCGTTGAAGTTCTTCCGTTGGAATGAGGTCATGCCGATACGAAGGCAGGGTTTTATCCTTCAATCTTCTGCTTCTTCTTCTTTTTACGGTTACCCAGGATGCATAGCAGATTAGAATGGCATAACAAATGGAGTATTTCTGTTTTGATGGATCTGATCAAATCTTTATTATTTTTAAGTATAAGTTCCGCACTAAATTAAATCCGCCTCTTCAAAGTCCAATGAACTGCTGCTGCATGAATCGCTAGAAAACACATGCTTTTTCCAATTCAACTACGCCAATATACCTGCTAAAAGGAAATCCCACACACAAATTACTAACAAAAATAGTATCAAAAAAACTCCCAAGTATACCTTAAACCTGTCTAATCCTTCATGATTTTTTTAATCCTTTAAAAAGCAAATCCACCGCTGTTCTTCTGTCTTGGCTCACCAGCAGCCTCAAAGGTACCATTTTGCAATTGTCTAAGACCTTGAGCGGCGGACTGAGCATCAGGGACATAAGAAATAACATGTCCCAAGCTGCTGAGGTAAGCAGCAGTGCTGTTATCAAAAGACCATTCGAGGACACACGTATTAGGGGTCAATTGGTCGTGGAGTCTTGGTTCTCTGAGGGTTTCTTGAATGTTCAGTCCACGATCGACCATATTGATGATATTCTGAATAGTGGAAGAGACGATTCTGCTACCACCGGCGGCGCCAACGACGAAGTCAAGCTTTCCATCGGCTGTTTCGGCGATTGTGGCTGTGATGGAGGAAAGAGGACGCTTGAATGGTCTGATGAAGTTTGCGGGGGAGGGGATGAATCCGAAAGCATTGGAGGATCCGGGGATGGAGAAGTCGTTCATTTGATCGTTCATGATGACACCGGTTTCTGGAATCATGACGGTAGAGCCGAAGAGGAGGTTGATGGTTGTTGTGAGGGAGACGGCAAGACCTGATGCATCTGCTGTGGACATCTGGGCTGTTCCTGGGGTATCGAGGGATTCTAGACCCTTGGGGTTATATTCCTTGACTTCGAGGGTACGGGTGAAGCAGATCTTGGAACGGATTTCCTCGGCGAGTTCTGGGGAGATCATGGATTGTTGGTAGGCATCTAGGCCTTCGACGAAGTCTGGATCACCAAGTTCGGCGCGAAGGGAGTAACCGAAACGCATGGCTTCGACGAGCAAGTGAGTGGACTCATTACGTTTTGCCGGGTCGGCGAAATCAGGGTATCCTTCGAGGATTTTAAGAACCGATTGAGTCACTGCACCGCTGGATGGAGCGGATGTACTCCAGATTCTACGGCCGCGGTATGTAATATGTGAAGGCTTACGATGGGCCAACTTATAAGCTTGAAGATCCTCGAGGGTCATAGATCCGCCCGTAGCCTGAAGCTCTCGAATCATAGCACTGGCGAGTGGGCCGCGGTAGAAGGCGTCGACACCTTCGTTTGCAACAATTTCAAGGGTGTTAGCGAAACGTTTGCGGTACATGGTTTCACCCAGTCTGACGAGTCTGCCGTTTGGAGCAAAGTCGAGAGCCCAAGCTGGGTCTTCGGTGAGGAAGAAGCTGGGCGCGGAGGCCCTGACTAATTCGAAGTATTTGATGTGATCTTTGTTGACGACGAAGCCGTCCCTAGCGAAGCGAATGGAGGGCTCGAGGCAGTCCTTCCAGCTGAGCTTGCCATATTTATTGTGGAGGTATTCAAGACCTCGAAGTTCTCCGGGGATACCACTGATATTACAATTTTGTTAGGATGATAGTTCAGATATTGATGATATAGTTATAGAATATCTTACCTAGCCAACCCTCCGTAGACACTCAATTCGGTCCTGTTCACGAACATGTCTTCATAAGCGGCTGCTGGAGCCATTTCTCTGAAATCGACGAATTCATATTCTCCCTTAGGGCTTCTGATAAGCATGAAGCCACCTCCACCTACACCGCTGTGGTACATGGCAATGGTTCCGACGCAGATGACAGTTCCCACCATGGCATCGGCGGCGTTACCGCCTTTCTTCATAAGATCGATACCAACCTGACTGCACACATCGGTTTCAGATGCAACAGCGCCATTATGGTCTTGTTGCAATTGACGGTTCTGGATGGTAGGTAACGACTGAACGGCCGTTGTGAGGATGGCGAGGATGATTGGTAACGACCTCATGATAGCGACTGTATAAAAATAGGAAGCGGGGGATATACGAATTAAAAAGATATCGATATATATATCAGATAATGGGGAAGTTCGAAACAGTCACCAGACAATGTCGATACCGTGAATGCTCGAGATCGTGAAGGATGAAGAGAAAGATCCAGACTTCAAGGGCGCAGATACACGACTGTTATATAACCCCCAAAAATATCAAGGCTACCCATCTATCGCAATCTCCAGAATCACCCTTACAATCCTTCCCAATTGTTTGGCTGAAACCGACAGATACTATGAGAAGGGATGGTAAATCAATTCCCATCGAGTGAAGGTCTTTTGGTCTTTCCTTGTCCCGTCGCATGGACAGATTCAGACACCTTCCAAATGCGTGACCTGCGCCCGCCTCGGAGGGGGGCAGTTATCCCATTGACAGGTCCGATGAGGTCCTTCGTTAACTCCAGTGAACCGCACAGGGAATGCTGCTATCCCTCCCCGGAAGGGGTGCGTACCTTAGTGAGCACACATGCTACTCATGCTAGCGGCCGATGTCGCGATATAGTAACATTAGCACAACGTTGGCTGCTAGGGGATGTAAACAGTATTCCAGGTTTTTTTCTTCTGGAGAAGAAAATCCTAATTCGAACGGACCCTTACCGGATTCAGTAGTTCTGCGGAAGCTTTTTAGACAATCCGGGAATTTTCTTTTCTTTGTTGTGGCCGGTTCATAGATATCATAGTTGCCTAATTGGTGCTGGTGGGAGGAAGTGGGACAGACATCACAGACATGAACAGACGCTTACCCGCCTCCTGCCGCGACATAAACTTGAAATATTCGAATAGCCCCTGTTCTTCCTGCGCGGTGAGAAGTTGAAGGTTGGAACTGTCGGACCTTTAACTTCCCATTGACACTTAATAAAAAAAAGGTTGTTCTGATGAAGGTAAAAGAGACGAGAGAGTACTCAAATTCGCTGCCGTTTGAGTCGAGCGCATAACTGTGTCGTTATGGCCAGCGTAAATAACGCCATTGCCCTCGTAAAAAATTGTACGTTAGTTGGTGAAAAAATATTAAAAACCCTTACAATGAGCTCTGAGACTCATTAATGCATAAAGATCAAAATCTTCATTGTAATCTAATCTTGTTTTGTGTCTTTTCCTTCTAGAAAAGCCGTCAAGAAACGCTTGGGATTGTGTCAAAGGCTGCATGTTGGACCATGGGGAGGCGATTTTTTTGTGCAAGTCTTGTTGTAGTTCGGCTTGGTAGGGCTTGTCGAACCATCGAGGCTTGGCAACGTTTCAGTAACGACTTTCTCGATTTGTTCAACTCTTCTTCAGGGAATCGGGAAATTAATTCATGGGAGGTTCTATAGACTAAAGTCCTTATGCGAAATTCCGTGGTGCAAAGGGAAAGCTTATGCAATATTCGGAAGCCGGATCGGCCGCTTAATATCATTTTGTGAACTAGTTTTATAACTCGGGCTTGGTGATTTGGATTTGCTAACTTAATACAAGATTCATGTTCCTGACATCATTTACTAGTGGATTTGTACGGAACTAGATATCGTAATACCTATTCAACGTGAGCGGATAGTAGCTAACTAAGCAGGTGTGGCTAGCCTGAAGGTTTTCCTTGCAATTGGATGTCTTGTTCTTCTTTTCATGTCTGCTGAATATCCGGCCATAGCCGTTTTTCTATTGAAGACAGATTTTATTTGAGTTTTCTAATTAATTGAGATAGTTCCCGTAGTTTAGCCAAAATGGAGGAAACCTCTTGTTACACTAAGGTATGCATATCGATCATGAATTCATGAAGTTTTCGTTCTCCAGTTCTTTTAATACAATTACATTGGACATTGTTGCACATGCACATGTCACCCCGCACTTGTGCAAACGGGATGAAGCAGGAACGGCTGTACCCGTTCCCGTAGAATTTATATCTATAAAACGGCTTTATTATTCGCAGCAGAACATTCCATAAAATCCGCAAATATCGAATTTGTAGTTAGTTACCCGGTTAGCGCGAGGCTCTATTTTTATGCCCCATGTGCCCACCCACACGTGGTTCCCCGACACCTGGTTTGTGACACCCACCCTTGAAGTTCAGGCAAATATATATTTTTTAAAGATAATATTTAAATTTTTTGTTACCGATCCTTTTTTTTGTTCCTGTTCGTGGAACTCTCGCTACTTTATTTGGGAGGTGGTGGTGGTGCTGGTACCATGGCGGAATAATGTCTTTTGCGACTCAAACTCTTTGACTCGAGGTTATGTACCAACGGGCCAAGGCTAACCTTCGAGACGTTTTCGTTTTCCTTCGGCTGTTCCTCCTATTTTCTCTTCGGATGAACGGCAAATATTTGGGCCTGCGGGGTAGCGGGGTAACTTCCTATATAGGGATATTTGTGTCTATGAAAAAAAAATTTATAGTTGACGGTTATGCTGTGGTCTGAATTTAGGGTGCGCATAGACGCCAATATGCTTGGAGATTGAAATCTGTGTTGCTTTTGCTTTCTGCGCTGGCGGTTGGCGACGGTGAAACCTCAAGGCTTTTGGCTTGCACTTGTTACGAGACTGGAGAATTTATGCGAACTGGCTAGTAGCATCTTGTCGGGATGCAGTAATGCAGAGAGGAAACTGTGAAGCGGATCGCTCAGCAGACTGATTACATTGGCAGTAATGGAGAAACTTTGAAACCCTGGGCTCGGAAATTTTTGAGAATGAGGTATCGAGCTCAAGGTATCGATTTCTCTGGGAAGTAGTGGTATGACTTTCTATATGTCCAAGCCTGTGTAGCGAAGATTGTGGGATATTTTCAACATTCTGGGTAGACCTGGTCTCGTTCCCAGACGTCACAAGGGGAGGTAAACCCGCTTGGTCAATTGAATTCAATGGAATTGATATTGTAATTAATGACTTTCTACTTAAGTACCCACCTGTATACTCGGTGATAACATAATTATTTTCAAGAGGGGTGTTTTCCGGTATCAACGTATTTTATTATCAGATACCTAGGTATTTAGATACCCCCCTAGCTTTCTAACAAACCTAACTGATGCCGAATTAAAAAACGTCAATGTACTTTATATTGTAAAAATAAAATATTGTCCCTCTTGGGGTCATTCCGAAGCTGACCAACCGCAAATATATTAATACCAATATGATGTATGATTTTGCAGGTAAACCAGATAGTAGTTTTCTAACCTTTTTGTATGCTCATATAAGTACTTTTATGTATCGAAAAATTCTGGCAAGAGATAATTTTTGGTGACGTAACTGTGTCTCAAAGCCAAGACGTAGCTTGAAGAACCTAATTATTTGAGAGACGACCTTAGTTGATACGAACATTAGACGGTATACATACATCTGTATAAGTACCTACTTACTGTATTGTATTCAAAAGTTTCGAACATGATCAAAAGTACTGACCGTGCATATTAATTTATGATAGCGCTCGCGGTACCTAATTTGACTAGTATTCAGGCACAACGTATACGACTACCTGTAGCCCCGAAAGTCAAGAAAACCGGAATTTGGGACCGACTTGGAGTCCAGGTGGGCAGCGTGGCTGTCTGGCTCACCAGCCTACTGAGCGCCACACGTCATATCTGCATCATGTCGACCATACCTTGAAATTTCAAATCTCTGTTTCGACAGATGCCTAGATAAAAAGACCGCAGAATATATATATTGTCTTCATGATGACTGAACAGCAAGCTTGAAGAAAATCAATTTACTAAACCCTCAAAAAACCAATATCATATATCGCTGTGTATCCAACTGTGTAAAAATATCTTTGTGCAACGTTGGAAATCCATCTTGTCCGCGATAATTACTCCTTGGTTACACAAACCGACAACAACGCAGAGTAACCTCACTCACTTCAAAGACTCCCAAGATGGAAACCGCAAAGCAATACTACAACACCCAGTATGAGAGATGGGTCCCGTGGCTCGAAGACCAATACCTCTACTATTTTGGAAAAGACAATAAAGCTTCTTATGTCACGAAACGTAAGTCACAGTTTAACTAAAGCCCAGTCCGATATCGCACCCAAAGCAACGCCTCTACATCCTGGCGTCCGCCTTTCGTGAATTCGTGTGCACAAAAATGCAACAGATGACTCAGCTAACTAACATATCATCACGTCCTTGTAGAGCAACTCGACAAAAGCAAAGTCACCGGCGTAAAGCAAGTCGACAAGCTGCAGGATGATGTGCATAACCTAGCAGCAGGTCAGGTGGGGAAGGATGGGCTGCTGCAGCCAGTTGGTGATTTAGTGTCCAAACAGGGGGTTAATCGAGCGGAGAGGGGCGGGAAGGATGATAATGGGTCGTACGGAGGACCGCTCGGCGGCGTGACGGATCCTATTGTAGATGGTGTGAAATCCGGAACTCAACTTGGTGCTAATAAGACGGCAGAGGGCGCGCAGGGAGTGGGAAGCTTCGTCGGCGGGTTCTCACCGTTTGGGAAGAAGAGCGAGAAGTGAAAGGCAATTGCCGTCGCTGGGTTTGAAACCTTTGGTTTTCTTGTATTTCATGCGCTCTAATATTCATAGTATTTGTTTTCAGATTGAGCTTTGTAATAGCGCGAAGACTTTCCCGACCACGTCTTTCTTAGTCGATTCTCATTCGTAATATCAATACTAGTTTTTTAAAACACCTTGAAAAACACCCGGCCATTAACGCATTCCGTACCGATGCCGTAGCATATAGAAAAAAATCCCAACCCACATTAACTTGTACAATTTTTGTATTAAAGCGGATGCAACCAAAAATACTGAGCCCTTCTAGGTTGGCTTTGCCATCGAGCCACCGCTGTTACCACCCGCGCCATCACCATTTAGTGTCGATCCAACGAACACGACCATAACAGCACAATAACTAACGGCCGAAAGAAGGATCAGTTTCATGGACTCCAGTGACTTTGAAGGATAATATACTTACGCTGCCGTGCCTCCCATAATTTCCCCTTTCCTTGCAGTGGTAAACAATGCCATGACGACACCACAGAGTAAAGTTGACACACACAGAACCGCCAGCCTTCCCTCGTCTGACTCCACGTAAAATAGTACGATGACACCTGCAATCAACAGAGCGGATACAAGAGCCGCATAGGCTACTCTCATCAATGCATCCTTCCAGTCTGTGCTGTAGTATGTTATCGAAGGATCTCCATAGCTCGCAGGGTTACCCTTCTTTTTAAACAGCCACATGCAGCCGAAGGTATCCCGGGCCCAGCCACGCAGAGCGTTTGTTAGGACTGCAGAATCCTCACTCGAAGCCTGTAAAGCACATATGTCGCCTTTGTCTTCGAGGAACCTCCTTTCTCTGGGGACTAATGGGTTCGGGTGGTGGTTCTCCATCCATGTTTTGATATTTTCTATCTGCCAATCGGTGGCGTTTTTCAGAGCAAGCTTTTGCTTGTATCTCAAAAGTTCGTCATCTACTCCAAATAAATACATTGTTAGATAGAAAATTGCTAGCCCTGCGTTATATGTAGGATTCGTACCATATTCTTTCATAGACTTGCGTAGTTTCTTGACTAAGTCCACTCGATACTCCTCTAGATCTTTCTCTCTTCTCCACGAACGATTTAATGCATTTTCTGGGGTGCCTGCATTTGCAGCCCCCATTTCCTCGATCATGTCCAACTCCGCTAAATCTTCCTCTATCTCTTCGAGATCAGCTTGCCGATATAGCAACAATCGTGCATGTAGCCTGCTGAAGCGCCTGAAAATTGCAAGGTCGTCTTCTAAATTGATAAAGGCTGCAAGTTTCGAATAACCAAGAGGGACATCCTGGACTGATCAACAAAATCGCCATATCAGCCTTATTGTCTCATAGACTCCGTTTTTATAGCAAGATCTTCGGGGAAAATATTAATGTTTACCAGGTATTGGTCGCTTTTTCTGCGCGGCGGTAAGGCTATGTCGTGTGGTCATTCTCCTAGTTGGCCTCCGAACAATATCACCATTCTCGGGCCCGCCATTACCAGAATCAGATGCCCTGGCGGCTTCAAGGTCGCGACTTCGCCGTCTTAGTCGTCCCGAACGCGAGCTGATAGATGATCGAGGGCTGACAGTAAAAGTCCCCATAAGGCTGTTAGTCTTTTGGACGGCTTGCTTGAATAGAAGTGAACAAAGCTGAAAATCAAAGGATCAAAGAGGCGGCATGAAAGAGACAAGAGGGGCGAGAGGGGGGCATACTTCTTGTACCTAATCCGCTAGTATCATGAGACTGTGAGCTGGTGGCCTCTGGCCGTGGATGTTCTTGATTTGGTGCGCTGGCCGTCGGTGCGCTGGTCACCGGCTGCTGCGATTCTATGTTGTTGTCGCCCGCCATGCGATCGATGGATTGGATAGATCAAATGTCAGTACGATTGGTAATTTGGTATCGCGAGATTTGCCGTTTGGTAGGCCAAGAGAGTTTGGCTGAAAGGAAAAATCTCCTGGAACTCCACTGCTTCAACCACAGATCGACTGGAAGAGCTATGATATATTCTAGGACTCGAGGGGCTATATCATTATCGTGTGAAGAGCGCATCCCCCACAAACGCGAAACTTGCGCTGATGGTCTCGTTATGACATGGGTCCATGCATTGGCTGGTTTGTGTGACTCTTTGGCCAGCAAACACTGCCTTGACCTTGGCACGCCCCAGATGCAAGGCTACCGAAGCTTCTTTTTCTGGAAGCCTTGTAGAAGGGAAGGATTGATCTGCGATGGATACATTGGAGCCTCCATTCCTCGAATTCTTGAACTCTTGAACTATCGATCATATATATCCAGAACTGATTATGTAAGAAGTATCTCCAGGAGGTTGAAGAAGAAAAAGAAAAAAGTATTTACATGAATTGAAAAATGAAATTGAAAATAAGTAAAGTACTGCAAGATGCTGCTGCGTATGCTAACAATTCCTTATTCATGATATGATGCTGCTGGGGATCGAAAAACAAGCCGATATCGATTAATGCGTGAAACAGTTAAAGGTACTTTGGTCGTCAGTGTCGTCAATGCCGTGAATACATGAGAAGAGAAACACTACTGGGGAGAGAATTACTAATGCCTCAGCAACGAATCAAAAATAGAGCTAAAACTGCCCTTCGGGGAGACACCCGATTTTGGTGGAGAGGAACGTGAAGTTGGCGGTGTCAAGTAGGATGAATTCGAATGAGAAGAATCACTAGAATCTACCCTCGATAATCTCCCTTCAAATGCATTTTTCTTGACATCACCGCCTCCTGAAGAACCAAATCTCCTGATTTTATAATCCCATACGAATTCTTGGGGTAGGAACTCGGCGTGTAGAACCTCGTACTGCCTTCCATCCCTTTCGAACTTAACAATAGCACCCGTTTCAAACCTTCGACGAGGGATCCGAGTCAAATGTTCTTCGAGAATCTCCTCGGATACCAGATCTTTATCATGCTTGTGGCGGATTTTGTAGATAAAAGTTTCGCGCCGGTCGGCACGGACGAGTTTTGGTTTAGTGACAACTTCAAAGATGTCGTTCGCATAAATGACTTCCTCACGAAGGCGGAAACGGGGGGTCAACTCCTACAATTTGTAAACCTTTGGTTAGCACCTGCCGATTCTGATGTATCGCTTTTGGAGAATAAAAAACATACCCGTTCAAGTTCATGCTGAGTATCTGGATAGAGCGGCTCAACGCGGATGCCGAGTGACGCTGATGTCAACATTGGCTCCGGAACCATGCTCCGAGGATACTGGTCTGGACGGGTATCGACATATCCTCGTATATCCCGGACTACGATATATTTTTGTTAGTCACTGTCCTAGGAATTTGAAGTCATACGCAAGGCATACTTTGTTCGCTTAGACCGCTTGTGATGCTGTATTTGTCGCGCCTTTGGGATTGTGAGGAATGGTAATCGGTGTGGTGGCCATAGTAGTGGTGTGAGCCGCCACTCGAGCTGGAACCCGAGTGGTATGAGCTTGAATGGGATGACCGATGCATATTGGCGAGTTTTTAGAAGCTGGAAAATCCAGTTTCGAAGATACGAGAAAGTGAAAAGGATCAAATGATATATATGCCAACCGGTACACACAATGTAGATATTTAGCGGAGCTCTGGGGACAGGGACGAATCGAGTGGTTCGCGAAGCTCATGGTGGGCTGAGAACCCAATCTTATAGACATCCAAACGATACCCGATTCCTAATACCACTTCCATGCAGTATATCAAGACGGATTGACGTGTTCAAATTCAAAGAAGGATAAGTCGCGGTGCTATCGAATTGGAAGCCCTGGTTTTCGAAGCACAGCACTAGATGGTCGTTTCCCGTTTCATAATCCATCTGCAGCCCGAGCATAAGAGTCGAAAACTCCTGGTGATCGAGCCGCATCGTTCCAGTCAAAGGCAGCGATTGGGGCTGTTTCCTCGAGACTTGGTTGCCTTTTTGCGGGGGCCTGGCTGACTAGCCTCTCCGGTTTAGCAAGCGGACCCAACCGATGACTCTAAGGTTGCAGATTTAAACCAACGGTTTTCAAAGCTTATGTGCACCAAGCACGGTACTTTTGTTTAAATGTTAGCCTTAGAGCCTAGTTATACAAAGTCGGAGGGCTAAGGAGGAAGATGTGCTCAAACTTACCTGGCTAGTGATAGTGGGGTAGGGATATTTGGTCAGGCGGGAGGTCACACTCGATCCGATTTGACAAGGCCCGGGATTGCATGGGCCAGCCTGAGCACCACCGATTTTCAAACAGGATCCTTCTAAATCTCTTTGCTTCTGTCGACCAGGTGATACATCATCTGGATGGTTCACACAAATACTGTGGCAGAGGTGGTCGCAGAGGCGTTCGCATTCGACTCAGCCTTGCATGCTGTAATTAGCAGCCGGGCAAACGCTTGCATAAGCGGCTCTGTGACTGGAGGCCACCAGCCAGGATCGCCCGCCTGCAGATACATATACCTCTGCGGGAGCAGAGCTGACTCCTAGGCCTAGAATTGAAGGCTTTCGAAAGGTAATCCCTTTTAATTTTGCGTGGCCGCATTACCTTCCTATCTAACGTATAGCAGATAGAGCACCCACCGACCTGCAGTAGTCTGCATTTCCATCTGCACATACACACCTATACTATACACTTTAGTAATCTCGACAGTTACACCGGAAAAGAGAACGGATAACATACCATGGCGCTTGTATCACTTTTACCGTATATCGATAGTCGGAGTTCGGACCCATGGTCGCCTTTGCATCTGGGTTTAGATATGTGTAAGTTAGAAAACATCAACCCAAATTCCAGAATATCAGAATTATAAGCGCTTCGAACCTGATCATGAGCAGCTTCAAAATTCATGAATTCAACCTCAACTTTCATGGCACCTACCAAGTACCTAGCTAACACAATACACTCAAATATGAATAGCACATTATGTAGAGCAGATATCTGCTGTTTTCGAAAACCCGAGTATACAACAAATTCCAGGTGGAGACTCCAAAGCAATATGGGATACCAGGACCACCTACGACTTCCCCAACAATATCATCGACGAAATGGAACTCTACCCCAGGAAAAAGAGGAAGACTCCAAGATCAGTTAAAAGCATGGACCCTGACTCGCCTACTTGCGCAGCCGACAAGACCTTCGAGATGTTACACAAGGCGGTTTGGACCGCCGCTCCGTCAGGCTTGCGAAGACGAAAGCAGGATCCATGGACAAGACCAAGGCCATCTCTGGAGAAACAGCAAGCTGAGGATCTGAGGCAGGTTGGACACCTGTCGATGGAAGTGTCTGATGTTCCATCATTGACGGACTCGTCCAGCTTACCGAGTCTGCCGACTTTGACCGTCTCAACTCCTACGAGCACAAATCTGGATAATTTGGATCCGCATGTTCTTGCTTCTGGATACCAGGACCTTGAATCAATCGACCCGATCGAGCGACTAGATTCTTGGATGGAGACGCTACAAACTAGCGTGAGCAGCCCTATGGAACTCCATCCGCCGCCAATAATATCACACGGACCTACGCCGTTTCAGGAACTAGAATTAGGGCCACCCAGAAGGTCGAATACCCTTCCAGTAGAAGGGACCGTGAAAAAGCCAAGAGTCGTACGACAAATTCGAAAGAGAGGTTCATGGCCTGACGGCGTCGTTGCACTCAAAAGACCAGCCTTTCCAAGGAAGAAACTCCAGGAACTACAAACTACTACCACTCGTGAGGAATTTAGGAAATCCTTAACTGTAGCGGAGGTCGAGAAAAGGGCAAAGAGCAAACGAATGCTATCTCTTTTGTTACCATTAGTGAAACCAAAAGAAGCATTGCAGTTTTTCCCTTTATTTACGAAGAGGGAGGTAAAGTTATTAACAGAGATACTGGAGGAGGATAAGAAGCTTGCTATGAGGCTTGCGAGCGTCGGAGTTACTCTTCCTCTAAACCGGGACGAGATACTTGAGCTTGCAGCCTCGAAGAAAGATGCAGATGAAGAAAGTATTGGCAGTACTTCGACCGACGATGGCGCTTCAAGCCGACTATCTACTGAGGTTGTTAGCATTGCTTCAAGCCGCATGGATATCTCGACTCCCTCAAATAGAACGGACGGGCCTTTCAAAGATTTCCCCGCGGACCAAGAAGTCGACAAAGAAATCCATAGACATCGCGAAAAGCCTAGCCACCTACTACCTAGCTCCTCAGCGACGGACCGAAACTGGACGAGGCTTGTCAAAGAACTGGATCCTAGGTTTAGATACATCACGTGGTGCAAGGGTGTATGGACATTGGAACTTGAATCCTTCAATCCTATGGATATCCCCCTGATCCCACTCTATATCGCCAATGCCCCCGTGATTCTTTCCTACGCACGTCCAACTCCACAAATCAGTGGTCAACGTCCACCGGATCCGCTGAGAGACCACCCTCTCCCTGTGGGTACTCTTCCAAATTTGACCGACGAAGTCCTTGCTATACTTTTCAAGACCTTCCCGAGGGCCACTATGGCTTGTGTTTTCATCAACCAGCGTATGAGCATCGTTTATGACCACGATTTCGACCACGGTATCGAACACATGACCAAACCTGAAACCTTTGGCGGCTACCGTGTCAGCTTTATGAGGAACAAGCAAGCGTTTACTGCTACCTCAAATCCACTTCAGAGCGACCGTCTTCTAACCGGCAAACGTGTTGACGTCTGCCGGCCTGGCCACGAACATGGATGGACTAGTTGCCTGGGTGTCCGCCTTCGACGAAAGCAGCCTTCTACCAATCCTAGGGAGCCAAACGATGCAATAACAATGACTACTCATGCTTTCCTCACCGCCCTCCGTCTCCCTAGCCCAGAGAGCCCGACAGAAGGAGAATCAGCCGACTATCCATCTCGGGCTTCAAACTCCAGCCGCTCTTCTGAAGTCACCAACGACGATTTCGCAACCATGAGAGTCATAGATCGCACCAAGAAGGGTGCCTTCGGTCAGTATTATCACACATATGATAACATGAAGCAGTTGCGTGGCAACATTGAGGCTTCGAAATTCTTACATGATCTTTGCCTTATCAAGTCCGTTGCAGACCCTCCACAAGAACTTCCAGTCATCTCTTTCCAAAGGAAAAAGAAGAATGAATTTAAACGTATGGAGTGGTGTACCTCGCCTGAAATGCTAAGAGCGAGAAAGGGGAAGATGTACCTGCTAAATTCTTGGCTGGGCGCGGACTCAAAGAACCCCAAGGACGGCAATATTGTAGCTGAGGGCTTGGTGATCGGAGAAGCCTATCAAAACATATCAAGAAGCCAAAAGGGAATGTACAGTCGCAGCATCTTATGGAGACAAAACTTTACTTCGAAGCAATGGCAGGTTGGACAAGTACGAGGACTCAAGGAAAGAGCTTACAGAGTCTGGAACGGAGCTCCAGTCAGAAGATTACGGCTAGAGCAGCATTTGGTCATTCAAGAACATGGATACAGCGGATCACCCCTGGCAGTCAAAGTCAGCGACAAACCTGGCAAAGAGTCTTATGCCATTTTTGGGTTCCAGAATTATGCGATGAGGTGCTGGAGAGGGGACGACGACGATGGGTTTAAGAAGTCAGCATTCGGTAGCAACGGGGGAGGCAGTGTTGTGAATCAAGTTTTAATGGAGGCGTTAGATCATGGGGCTTATGAATTCTTTGGCAGTTACAAATTGCCTAAGAAGGTGACTGAAGACTGGGATATTGTTTATGATGTTGAAGAGAGAGGTCCCGCTGAAATGATGGATGTCAAAGGAAAGACAAGTGAGGTTAGTAGTGTAGCAAGTGATATGGGAACAGTTGAGAGTGACGATCGTGGACATGTCCAAAGATCAAGTAGGAGAATCACTATGGATTCGATAAGGCGACGAGGCCAGAGGCTTCCTAGTCCCACAAGCTGTGTTATCGTGTAGTTTCTTTTCTTTTCTTTCTTACTGTTGGAGTTCTGTTTCTAGTTTATTTTTGATATACCTAGGGGTGTCTGTTGCTTATTTTTTATATTTTCTTTGTTCAAATGGAGTCATGGATTCAAGCCCTACTTTGGGTTTGATATTTGCTCTACGGTATAGGTTTATTCCGCTCTCCTTCCGAAGTTACCTTATTCCTGGAGCCTGGGATTTTATATAATATTAAAGGTTAATGTCAACCGATATAGCGATGGCAAAGTAATACATCAATGATGAAGGCCCATGAGAAGTACAAGCTATCATATCCCTTAGAACAAAACAACCGTGACTAACCGGCAGTCTGTGACCAAAACTGTCATACAAATTCTCGACATTAATATACTTCAAACTTCGGTCTCAATCTTGTTCTTGTGCTGTTCGTGAGAATCCCGGGCCGTAACTTTATGAACAACTTCTTTCGTAGTATCCTTGACTTGGTCTTTTGCCCAGTCGATTCCTCGCAGCGCCTACACACCCATATGTCAGTTTGCTTGATTTAATCCGTAAGCGCACTGTTCGTCGATTCTGGGATAGCTTACCTTCCATTGCATCAATCCTCGATGATGTCTATGGAGCTCCTTCTTATTCTTTTTATATTCCTTCAAGTCCTTTATGACACCTCTGTCACCGCTTTCCTGTAACTCCTCATCGGAACTACTTTCACTACTATCAGAGCTTGAATCGCTGGATGAACCACCCTCGACTTCATCTCTTAGCTCCTTCCCTTCACTTGCGCACTCTAGGATTTCCATGACCCCCTTCATTTGGCTATCTTTCTTTGACAGTCGTCTATGATAGCCTGATAGACCACTCCAGAACTTAGTCTTGACCTTGATACTCCCCAGTCTCTTTCCATATTCCCCGACCGCATTTTTCTCTGCGGTCACGATGTTATCTCCATCATTATCCCATACCGTGAGTTCCATCTCGCATCCTTCATCATCCACCACATCTTTAAGCCATAAAACAGCAAATGCAGGTGTTCCATCTGGTCCGACTCTGTTCTTTCTAAACGAGAACAGTACGCATGAAGAATAACGTTGTTTAATTGGTACGTAGGCTTCTCTTTCTCTCCTCCAAGCTCCACTTCCATCTCTTACAGCCGGGATCTTTGACTTCTTTCCATAACTTGTGCTCACAACTACTCTTGCGCACTCTTGTATCTCCTGTGGTAGATCAAGCCCGATAATCTCCGGGACAACTACCAAGGTTCCAACATCCCAGCCGAGTAGTTGCTTTGGAATCTGACAACTGACGCTTCTCCATACCATCGAGATCCTAATTCTTCCGTATCCGAGACCGCCAACCAAAGGGTAGTTTTCACAAACTTGACTTCTCTTTCGGAAGACATGGCTAAGAGGTAAAACCACACACCCAAGGATCGGGTTATTCTCGTGAAGCCTGTTATCGTGAACGCCGACGATGACCTCTGCGTTCCTCCAATCTTTAATGAATCTCTCAGTTGCTGCGTTAAAGAACGGTATCGAGGACTTTGGCTTTACTCTTGTTTTGTAAATCTTTCGGTGGTTGATCGTGATGGTGCAGTATGCGGACGGAAGATCGGAGCCCTCCTCACTCTCTTCTATTGATTCATTATGGTGAGTCCGGGAGGTGGAGTGCTGTTGAAGAGTCAATGAAGATATTTGGTGGATCTGGATGCTTAGGATCCCCGAAGGGAAATCTTGAGGGGGCGGTGCATTATTGGAAATTTCGTCCGTAGCAAATTTAATATCTTCCTTAAGTTGTTGGTCAGTTTCGGAAGCCGAGTCCTTTTCATGACGAGCTTCCCGTGTCTTTCGCATAGTCGCAGATTTGATTTCGTTGAATAATTCGTTTGGATTGGATTTTTGGTCTTCTGTGGCTGCTGACGACGACTTGATCTGTGCGGCGCTGAGTTTCGTCCTAGGGAACCATGATACTTCCCATTTGATTGTACCCGGCATCTTCCCGTCCCCAGTCCGGCTGGTGAAGGCATCTTCTCTTGCCATCGGGACCCCGTCTTCATTCTCATGCAGCAAATCTCTCAAATCTACCTGCACAGTTCCAAGGTGATCATCTGCAGTCGCTCGATCTGAATCCCACAGTGTAATTTGTAGCTTCTCTTCTGCGTTCAATTCCTCATACCCGACAATTAAGACAGCAGTTTCGTCCCACACCGGATTTTGGCATTTAGTTATTATCCTACTAAGCCAAAGAGATTTTCCGTATTTACTCCAACTCAAAGAGACATATGGATCAGAGCCGGTCTGTCCACTTAGCCCTATGGCTTTTCCAAGAGCCTCAGTACTACTTTTTGTCCCGTCACCGTTCTTAAATCCCTCTGCACTGATGATGCGGATAACAAGAACTCCTTTGCCGTTAACATCTGTCTTGAAGTCGTCACCGATTAAGGTCTTTTTGAGATCAAGTGTCAGGCTTTTGGGGGCGACATATTCGCTCATTGCAGCGTCAACAGAGGATTGGACAAATGAAGAAATGATTGGGACGTCCATGATGTTCGGCATTTTCTTCATCAGTGGGATGCATGATAGTGTTACCTTAGGTTGACCAAGGAAGGTGAAGGTCATTTGCCCGAAGAATGGAGGGTCTGGGGTTGTCTGGAGCCGGACACGGATTGTTCCGATCATGCCTTTGAGTTCGACCCAGATTGCTATAGAATTCTCGAGTCAGCTTCTATTACTTGGGCGAGTAACGATAGTAAGGTATACATACGCAAAGGGATGGCTCCAGCTAAATAAAACTCCAACAGCAAATGCGCATTCTTGATTTTACTCTTAACACTTTTATCCGACGGTCGAGATTTATAGGCAACCGCAAGTTCCAAATTTACAAAATCTCCTTCCTCAGCTTCCATACCATCAATAGACTGAGAAGCCGCTCCTTCACGCAACCAACGGATTCCCAAAACTCGCAAGGGCTCGTTCCCTTGACCCAAATCTGCTATACGAACCATTTTTACGAAACGTGGGAGGGATGCTTGCATTACATCTTCGAGCATGTCGGCGAGGGTAACAAAAAGGTCTGGATTGACTAATGGCCACACGCTGGATAATGTATTGTTGAGCCATGCTGCTGTTTCAGGGAGTTGCTTTTGTGAAATATCTTTTTCTGTGGATTCTCGCGCGGGCGAAGTCCCTATTGATGGTTCAACGGTATATCTTTGAATGATAGTAGCAATAGTGACTCCAAATATTGTGGCTATGGCGAGTTTGGTGAATATTTTGATGAAAGGGTTATTCAATCCAGTTTGGTCCAGAGCGGTGAACGTCAACTCAACAACCGAGTTAACGATAATGCCCGATATAATCAGTCCCAACGCTAAGATCTTGAGGTGTGCAGGCGAATATTTTGATTCTTGTTGAGTTTCTCGGAGCTCGTTCTCGACCAGGGCTTCTAGTGAATCATGCCGCTTCTGGCTCCACTCCGCTTCATTCCCCTCATCGGGCATGTTTTGAGCGGTGCTATCATCATCTTGGTCCTTAACCTGCTGTAATTCGTTTGTGGTAAAGTCATGGATATTAACAGGCAGGTGTGTAACTGGATCTGTAACTTCACGAACTTTGAGTTGTGATTTCGATTTCGATTGCGATTGTGTTTGCTCATCTTCGCCAGTCCTGCTAGAGCTCTCAGGATAACCTTGCCTGGGATCCTGCGCGAGAGCAGCCGGAGACATGGGTTCCCGGGAATAGCTATCCTTTCGAGACCTACTTTGAAAGTCTTCAATGCCTTTCAGCGATTCCTCTTGGGAGGTTTGTAGTTGAGTAGCCAATTTATTGCCATCATCTCGGTCGAAAGAGCTATCTGTTGGTGTTTCTGGAGGAGTATGTTGAACATCTTTGGCTCTCTGGTCTTCGGGTCCATGGTCTGCCCTTGGTGTCACTGTCCCTGACTTGTTCTTGTTTCTATGCTGTAATTGCTCTTTGTATTCCCGAATATTGGGGACCCGATGTTGCGTAGTATATGGTTCGCCATATTGACGAGGCTCCGGTTGGAAGCTTGGGAGATCCATTTTGCCTGCCATGAGTACTTACAATTATTAGAGACTCAGCCCTTTAACATCGATGAAGTTTCAGATTTTGGTGAAGAGGATGGTAAAAGATATCTGCTGAAAGAACCTGAAGAATGTAATTTAAAATGTCTCTGGGGACAGTAATCGGGTAGAACCCCAGACTACGTAACCTGGTCTCTTATCTCGACGAAGCGTAGCCCTAAGAAAGTGTCGTAATGGAGTATACTGAAACATTGAACCCAGATAATTCTTGTCTAGTTCCGTCGATCCGGCAAGAATCCGAGAATTCCTGCACGAGAGCAGTTTTTTTTGAACTGCGGAATGCGGGGAGATTATTGACAGTGGCGTGTAACTTCTCCCGTGGATTTGCGTCGTGGGTAGCACTGCAGTTTGGCGTTCTGTGTGTTATTTTTGGTGTTGCCGCCCATGACGTCGGGATGACCTTGACCAAGAGTCTTGAGAAACATCAAACAAGGCAGGTTGGTGAATATTCCCCAATTCATCCCGGATCATACTTATTTGGATTCAGGGCATATGGCTATAGGTATTGACATTCTTAATAGGGATCCTTTCAAACCCACTATATTGCAGATGGGAGAAGACTCGACAATACATGCAATTCAGGGTACAGCGCACAAGCTTCCCGGTTGACGTTAGCCAATTGGGCATTCGAATTCACAATATCTTGATATCGATAATCTTGATATCGATATATCAATGCATGGTCGCAAGTTGCCAAGAGCAATATGACCAATTGACCGACAATATAAATTGCCTCGAACTGGTGGCGTTCGGAATCACGGAACATAATCATGAGTCCGTTTGCTGGTCTTCCTCGAAGTCGTGCGTTTTGGTTACATTCAACGGATAATACGAGATGTAATTTCGCCAACCCATGCAAGTACAGGGAAACCCGATCAGATTCCAACAAGCGATTGTGAAGGCCTAACCTGCACCGTGGGAATTTTTTCAATATACGAGGAGTCGATGAATCACGGCATTTGGTGGCCTACAAAAGTGCAGACGGAGCTTGGGCCAAGATGGCAAGTGCGGGGATATTGGATTGTGATGTTAAATTGTGCGCTGAACAAAGCTTCGAATTTTCTTCCTTTGCATTCCCTCGGCGCTAAGGCAGAGAATCGCTTGTGATCTCGAGATTGAGGAATTGGACTGCTCGCGAATATAATCGGTATGCGAAACAAGGGCTGTATCTGCAGAACTTCTCGACTTTGGAAAAGCCCCATTCTGATCCAGACTCCTACGATCAGTATCGCCTTGTAACCGATAACCGCAGCAAGCGCAGGGCCACGGAGCATCGCAAACTTTGTTCACGAGGTGACTCTCAAAAGAATGCATTCTTTGATTGGGTGGCGTGGTGAAACGGCCACAAGTCCATGAAACAACCTATCTTTTTTTCTCAGCTGGGGAACAATGCCCCTGCCTCACTCCACAGCCCCTTTCCAATACATCCAATGAGGGGCCGCCGAGCATGGAAATGGTTACATTCATATCTGATGGCGTACCTGCAGCCTCAGGCAATTTAAGCTTTGCAGCCGAGAACCGTAAGACTTCTTAATCTCCCTTCTTCCCTCTTTCTCTCTCTTGGTTTTTCTTGCACTCAGACATTCCTTCAAGCCTCTCTCTATCGATCGATTATTATCGACATTCTATCCTTATTTGTTTTTTCGTTGCTGAAATCTGGAATATACACAGCTGTCGCTGATATATTCGTACACTCTTTCACCAATCTCTCTACGACTTTCTTCCCTTCCAGTCAATCATTGGTAACATCGAATAACAAAGTTTTGTTTGTTTAAATTCGCAAAAAAAATGCTCTCGACAGCACTTTTCCTCCTCGCCGGCTTGGCGCGATTCACTCAGGCAGTGGAACCAATCGTTATCAAAGATGGCGGCTTCTTCGGTGGTGATAAACAAGTATGCGTTTTCTCTCCAAATATATCGGTTCAGGTGGATGACAAGAAGGGATTTGCTAATTTGGCGTTTTGGTATTAGTTCTTCATGGTCGGTGTCGGATACCAACCCGGTGGACCCGTTGAACTCGACAAGGGTGTCGATCCATTCTCGACTATGGCCGACTGTCAGCGCGACGTCTACCTCCTCCAACAGCTAGGTATCAATACTATCCGTACCTATGCCGTCAATACTACTCTCAACCACGATGAGTGCATGTCGCTCTTCGCCGCCGCTGGTATCTACGTTGTCCTCGATGTCAATGCTCCAGGTTGGAGGTACTCCGTTAATCGTGATGAGCCATGGACATCCTACCACGAGGGATACATGGCAAACATTTTCTCTGTCATGGAACAATTTTCGCCATACCCCAACGTTCTTGGATTCTTCTCCGGAAATGAACTTGCGAACGAGCCTAAGAACGCTAATGCGACCGCTCCATACATGCGTGCCATCCAGCGCGATATGAGGCAATACCAGAAAGCTCAAAAACTTCGCGAAGTCCCAATCGGTTATTCGACTGCCGATGTCGTAGAGTTTCGTCAAGACCTTGGATTTTATCTCAGCTGTATTGGAGAGGATGAGGGCCACAGCGATTTCTATGGTATCAACAGCTACGAATGGTGTGGTGATACTACCTTCCAGAAGAGCGGATACGAAAAGTTGACAAACTTGATGGAGGAAGTCCAAATGCCCAACTTCTTCTCTGAGTACGGATGTAACGAGGTTCTTCCTCGTACCTTTGGTGATGCCAATGCCATCTACTCTGCCGATATGAACCACGTCTTCTCTGGCGGTATTGTTTACGAATATAACCAGGAAGAAAACGTAAGTAACTTTTTGTATTATCGTAAATTAGGGATATTGAACATGTGCTAACGACATAAATAGAACTACGGTCTCGTTGACGTCGACCCCAAGACTGGTAACGCAAAGATCCTCCCTGACTACAATACCCTCCGTGAGGTCTACTCCAAAGTTGAACTGCCGACCGGTGAAACCGCCCGTAAAATCAACCGACCAAAATGCTCTACAGTCTTCCCAAATATCAAGGCATTCGACGCCCGCGCTGCTATTCCGCAGTTGAAGGATATCACTACTTTGATCAAGAATGGTGTCAAGGTTACACCAGGAAAGCTCGTTGACGTCGATTTGGATCTCAGTGGCCACAAGTGGACTATCACCGACGTTGAGGGAAATACCGTTGAAAACCCCACCATCGAGCGGGTTAACACCTGGAACCAAGTCCCAAGCCAATCTCAGACCACCGGAGGCAGCAACAGCAAAGAAAGCAAGAACGCCGCACCAGGATTGAGGGTCGGTGGAAACGGATTTGCAGTTCTGGTTATGGCTGGATTGACAACCCTCGGAGTCATGGCTGGCGGACTCTTAGTTATCTAAAAGGCCCCGCTTGAAGTCTCCGCTTTCTCTTTAATGTTTGATAACGCCCTCGAGTTTAGAGTGCTTTTGCATTTTTAGCCTTTTTTTCTTACGACTTGTATATTTTATGTCATAATATAGGATTGTAGTGTTTTGACCGCTTTTTATCATTTGAATTGAAAGTAAATCTCATCCAAGAAATATTTCAACTGATTACATACATAATGCATTAAAAATCTTTGTCATCAGGGGAGCTTCGATACTTATGCAGGCTCTTAGGAGTCATTGTGGCTGATTAGTCAACAGCGATTCTTCCGCCATTCACTTGATCATTCATCCCAGCATCATGGGTATGCATATGCATCTTGAACAATTATAGAAAGTCACGCGAAGAACCGGCCGAGCAGCGAACCCAGACTACGGCCGAGCTTCTTCGAGTCTAACCTGGAGAAGCTAGTTGCAGACTATAGTCAGCCGGCGAGCCAGCTAACCTCGAGCTCCACTTTGGGGACTCGAGGTAGATCTAATTTCTCAGAGGCTGCGAACTAAATTTAAACCCGCCCGCAAAAGACCCCTCCCGGCCTTGATTACGAATTCTCCACGGAAAATCTCCATCTACTGCCACAAACAAAACGTACGTCTTTTCGAAAATGATAGTCCCGCGTACCATGGCTGTGGAGAGACATTCCCATGCAAGATCCGAAGGTCTCAATGTATTTCGGGAAACTTGGGACTGGACCTTACTATTTCTAAATGCTGCACCAGGTTTGATTCGTCGATATTGTGGCGGGGAAGGCGTACCGAAGAATAAACTTATCTTATTGGGCTGGATAATGCCGCTCCGTCAGATTTTAGACCTCCCGCCATGCTGCTCGTTGACGAATTCAGGCCGCTTTTTTTTTCAAGTGACGAAAATTAAATCAAGGATTCATATTGTGTTTTTTCTTTTTTTTTCTTTCGCTTTTCTCCACTCGTTGCTGTAGAAGTGCATACACCATGGTGCAGGACTTGAGAGAAGGGTCAAAGCTTGGTATATAAGAAGTTTGAGCCGTGTGTAAGAATTTGTCAGTTTTTGTGAGTTCTTGGTATCTGTTTTACAAAGCCTGCTAACTGTTGATATAACCTTTGATAACGAAATCCCATACATACAAGACTAGTTATGTACGTTTGAGGGGTCTGTCGATAATATTTGTGAGTTCACTCGAAAGTTCCAAACTAAGATCATAACTAATCCAAAGTGATTCTGAATGATTAGATCCGCTCGCTCTATTAATATTATCATACCACCCGCTATAATATATTTCAAAGGGAAGAGGGGAATTATAGACCAAGGATACGGATATCAATCGAATATCTATATAGCTATCACCCCGGTCCAAGTCCGGACACAAAGCGAAAATGGCGGAAAGACGAGAACCCGAAGAGTATAGTCCGAGTATATACAGCCAGCCTTCGATGAACTACTCGAGGGCTGGCACTATGCGCACCACGTCCTCTAATTCCGTTAATACAATTTCGACCGTTTCTTCGATATCAGCACGGTCAGAGGACACTATTGTTCCCACGCAAACAAACATAACCAGACATTCTGTCGAAGATTTTAATGACGAGAAGGGAGTAAAGGGGCGGGGGGATTCGGGTCAAACACCGAATGTAAGTAATCTGTCTCTCTCCTTTTCCTAATGCTGTATATGGCGTTTAGTGCGTCGATTTATTTTTGGAAACTAACAGGTCATGCGCAGTCTGCGTTATTGAATTTCTCGAGAATAGCTCGGGTAGGGACTTCATATACGCCTCTGCTAGATGAACAACCTACACCACCTCCACCACGCTTTTCTTCAGCTGCAACATCCCATAACTCTATATACAAGAATGTAGGTCTAGAGAATGATTTTTGAGAGTAAATAGCCCGGTCAAATGATTAACTCGAGTTTTTAGGCAGAAGCTTCCGTCTCACGTCGTAAGACCGCCAACGTTCCAGATTTTGGCTTCCCACTTCCCCGGTTTATCATCCGCGGGATAATCTCTATTATTGTTCCGGTCGCTCTCGTGATCTATTACTTTCTTACATGGTGGAGGTGGTTAAGATTTCCAGAAGGAAGCTCGGAAGTATGGCAGCGAACGGGAATTCTCGATAATGTCAATATCGTCAACTACAGCTGGTTCGTTATTGCAACATTTGCCCTGAACCTGGGTACCTATGCCGTCGCTGGCAGTGTGGCGGGTATGGTTATGAGGAAACGATGGGCGCCCAAAAACTTTAGAAGGTATTTATTATACCCCTTTATATGCGATACATGTATGGATTCTTTGAGTCTAGAATGAGCACCTCTGACATCGATTTATAGACTTCTGATTCTCTCCGGGAATACGTTCCAGGATCCAGCGGGCTGGTTCAATGCCCTGATTAAAATAGTCCAAAAACGAAGGCTATATAGAAGAAACGGCGCGCTATGGGACATTCTAGCCTTTTTCAGCATCATCGGTTTCGCGGCATGGCCGTTGACAGGTTTGACGATGCAGACGGAAGACGGGTTTACTATCAGCCGTAGATATAAGGGCGAAGAAGTCTTTGTTGTCGGGCGGAATCACTCTAGTATCAAGTAAGTGCCGCATCTACTATGAATGCATATTTACTTCATGCTTCATCTACTAACTAGTATGTTAAGTGGTCGCGACGGTGCTCTAACGACAAGTCGTATTACTACATTTTGGTCGTCTGGATTCTCGCCTCAATTACCTCTCCGCAAGCAATTCTATATCACGCCAGGTTCTTCTATTCAGTTGAATGTATCTTCTTCCGATAATACATTACCCGACGACGCATCGGGGTCAATATTTTTGGGCCCTCAGTCCACGGGTCCTCTTATCGGATCAGTCTTCGGCCTAGCAATCCGCTATAACTGTAGCGTCGTGAACGAAACCTCCCAATTCACAGTGTTATCACGTCGGAACGATACCTTCAACTTGGATGGCAGAAATCCTGCAACTGGATACGTCCTCTCCGACCGATCTGTAATTCTGCTACGAAATAAATCTTCAGGCATAAACCTGATATCGAACGTCAACGGTTCCCTAGAACTTGGGACCTCCATTGACATTAACGACCTCGCCGACCCAACTGACTCCGAGAACATCGGTTACGCCTCGATTTTCAACAGCTACCCAGGCCTCAATAAAACAGTTGTTCTCGAAGCGGCATTATGGCAGTCTATTTCTCCGATAGAGTCTTACGGGCGGATTAGTGTTAACCCCGAAAACTTCAATTTCCGTGATGCCGAAAATGATATCCCTGAGTTCCGAAATACTCGTCGCTATCCAGGCCAAAGAGCAGTCGGTGTTCGTTGTGAAGCTTCCTCTGCAATAGGGACAGCACTCATCAACGGTGTCGATGGCACCTATACAAACTTCACGCAAATGGACGCAACAATCAGAAACGGCGGTGGTATCAAACGATTTGAAACCGGTATTCCTCATATGATCGTTCAAACGCCATATATTCCATCCAACCTTCAATTCCCAAATAATGTGGACTGGTTTTCAGCTCTCTACTCATCCATCGAAATGTCTTCTTTAACTACAAACGCCTTCGGTGATTTTCTAGGTGCGGCACCTAGTGTCCTCCAAGCCGAAGATCTTAAGAAAGCCATTCTAAGGGCTTACAAAACTCACGCTATCCACATCATGTACGACGGTCTTACAGACCCCACATTTACATGGAAACTCGAGAACGTCACAGTTGGTACTCAAACAATGATCCTCACCCGCGGAGCTGTACCACCTGAAATCATACTAGGAATGTTGATGGCATGGGCGTTAGCGATTGTGATTTTATCGCTGACATACCAGTTTAGAAGAAGGTGGACGGAAACTTTGGATGGGTATACGATATTTAGGTTTGGAGTTGATAGGCCGGATGATGTGGTACCTGAGATGCTTGCAGGAGAATTTGATAATGCGGCGGTGTTGGAGAAGCTGCCTGGTATGGTTGGGGATTTGGAACCTGACAGTGAGGTCGGGTATATTGGACTTGTGAGGAGCGGATTGGAGGCAGATTGGGGGAAGAGGTATGGTTAAAGTGGGCCGGGGGCTAACGTTAACGAGCTGGAGCTTGTTGTAAATATTTCACCGTATATAATATCTTAGTGATACCAAATACCTAGGGACTAATATCATTGTTGCATTGGCATAATCATTGATAAGATTGGAATCATTTTTCTACAGTATTAACCAGCCAATCCGCGAACCCACAGTTGAGGAGTCTGGCGATGAGACAACCACGAATTCTAACCCCAGTTCTATTCTACTAAGTTGTACTATAGGCCGCCAATCCGAGTATCTGTGAACTAGATAGTATACTAGGCTCGTATGTGCATGTGCCATACCACGAGCAAGCACTAGTCCACAAATTTGTTGTATTCTTTGCGTTGTCAGTAAGATGACTACAGCGCGCCTTAGTTGGCAATGCACTTGCGCGACTCAGTAACAGAAGCTGACGCTTTGTCTCGAGAGCACCTGGATTTGAGGCTAAGCTTCCCCATGAAAGTTGCCTGTTAAGTACTACATATATTTTATTATATGAAAGTTGTCTGCAATTGTTACTCTTTGCAAGAAATAAGGATGCGCATATGCCCGCCTTCCTCAACCCCCCGCGAAATCCGGGATGAAATCTACTTGAATATCCTCATTTTCGACGTCTCCCCAGATCGAGCCTATCATATAAAAAATTTCCCCTGGGAGCCCCAAGACAAGCCATGTCTCGATGTATCAATCCTTCGTGTGAGCCACCAAATCCACGAGGAAGCGCCACAGGTCCTATGTGGACGCAGTATCTTCCCGCTTCGTATCTGTGTGGATCAGGGGTCTGGGTTTAGAGATCGTATGCTTCACCCATATTGCATCGTTTACGATTTCTTATGAAATTGTCTGGGAGAATATTGGATATAGATTCGTCATTTAGGCAGGCGGTCCGTTAAAGGAATACTTGGAACGTGTACAAAAAGCTATCTATCATAAAGACCGGGATTATTATATATATATATATATATAATTTCTCAGAGGTCGCAAGGTGCGGACCCTGAACCGAAGAGGTTATGGTTTCAAAGGTTCACATAGTCGATTTGATCTACCATCAGCACATCGTTACCGACATCTCCTCCGCCGCTTTTCTGTATTGATCAGAGACTTTTGGTTCAAGCAGTGGGAAGATTTAAATGGCTCTCCTGCCCCTAGAAGCCTAGAACATCGCAACTGAGGAGCTCTGAAATCAATGCTCATATGATCATCCCCATTGAGCATCGACTTGCATCTTTGATTGCGTACGAGAATCAAATAATCAACTTGAATATAGATATCCGCAGAAGCGTACAAGAGGATATCTTTCAGTTCGCAAGAGTTTACGGCTCCCAGGCTTTGAAGGGGGGATACTTCCACTGACTCGCATATATTGCCTGGCCGTTGGCACTTGGGCAGAGGACGCACAGATATATAGTTTGAAGATGGTGGAGCAGGATGGTGAGATGGAATGTAACTTCGATGAAATCAAAGAAGTAGTACTGAGACGGTGCAGTGTTTCGGACCCTGTATTGCGTTAACAAAAAGATGCAGGATTTCAGATTAATTTTGTTAGTAGGGATGCTGTAGAGACTCTACGGAGTTCTACGGAATTCAGTACGAAGGAAAAGCTGGTTTTGGAGGCGACATGGTGGTCGGTACCTTCGGGGCGTATGAGTTTGTAGATTAAATTGCTTCTCTGTCTGTCTCATATGCTCGATCATCCAACGTGGATATGCACAAGTGTGGTAAATTACCGCACTTACGCCATGCCAGGGTCGCTACACCAGGGCGATCGACGCAATTCCGCACAACTTAGAGCCATTCGACATTCCACTTTGTCGGTAATATGCGGAATTGATTTCCTCTGGGAGTTCGCAAAAAACATTCTCATTATTAGTTTCCATGTCTCACTTTTGAGATGGTATAACGTCATCCCACGATCTATCGATTGACTATTGACGCAGAACGTTGCATTCTTGGCAATATGTCCAACGTGCAGCATTTTAGTTTAACGTTTCCAACATCACTAAGCTCGTTAAGCCTAGCTAAGTCCACGCAATTGAGTATTTGATTACATTAACTCCTCAGTTACCTTGCAAAAAACCATGGGAATTACCTAAACTCCGGCATTAAACTCCGCTGTGATCTTAACGTAAGGCCGCCACGCATACAGACGGAAATGCCAATGCGAATTGAAGCGTGAAGGATTCGGTATCAGTATATCTGCTTATACGGAAGGGATGCCAAAAATGTTAACCGAAACCAAACTGTGACTAGGGCCCTCCGGGCGTCCCGCGTTAGTAATCCCGTCTGCCTGACTAATTATAAATCCCACGGCACAAATTTCACCGGGCAGAAACAAAGTTCCTACGTATGAGCTCATCGGCGTCTTCCTGCGCCTTAATTTTCAAACATTTTCGCATCGATATCCGCATATGGATTAAATATGGCATCTCAGTTTTAAGACTTCTTAGCAAAAGAGTTTTTGAATTGCGAGATTTCGCTGGCGGATAGCGTATCCTAACCCGGGCCCCCACAGTGGAGTTCCGGCAGCTCGGTCGGCAAGCTTGAGGGCAAGCTAGGAGGGGCAGCATCCGATAAATCCGATAAGCAGCTACCAGCCTAGCCTAGGGAGCTATTATAAATAGGATTGGGGAAGCTTCGAATTCATCCAGATTTTAGAATATCCCATAACCAACTTTGGTATTTTATCTATTTGTGTAACCATCGAGCACCGATTACTACCAGTACTCCCGTAATCCCTTCAATTGTCGCAGATACGGAGTGCATAGCCCGATCGTCGACAGAACACAGCGCGGTTACACCAAATAAAGTAACATCACCACTGCTAGACAACGCAAAAATGACTACACCACCAAAAGGCGGTTTGATTCTTGTAACCGGCGTGACTGGTGAGTTCAATATGGCCTCATACCGAGTCGAACAACATTACTGTCCCCATACTAATGTTTGATTGTAGGATACGTACGTTATTTTCGATAAATTCGAATTAATTGTTACTTCCCAAACTAATTGGACCATAACTGCAGATCGCATCCTGGACAGCCCTCAAACTTCTCGAACAAGGTTACAAAGTCCGAGGTACAGCCCGTACCCTCTCCAAAGCCGAATTTCTCAAAAATGGGCCCTTTGCCAAATATGCCTCCAATTTCGAAATCGTTGAGGTAGCAGATTTGGAAGACGATGGAGCTTTTAACGAGGCTGTAAAGGGCGTTGATGGTATCGCGCATATCGCTAGCCCGTTCCATTATAGGGTTTCGGACCCCTATGTTGATTTGATCAACCCGGCTGTTAATGGGACTGTAAATTTGTTGAAGGCTGCTAAGGAGGTATGTTGTCATGCCTTTGCCTATGCATGGTGATATTTTGGTTAACGACGAATCTGAACAGTATGCCGGATCACAACTTAAGCGTGTTGTCATAACCTCTTCCTTCGCCGCAATCGTAGAACCACATGAGCCAGGGCATACATTCGATGAAACTCAATGGAACCAACACTCTATCAACCTTGCTGAAAGCTTCAAAGCCGATCCTACAAACCCCTCGAAACAAGTTCCTCCAAACGAAGCGTATCGTGCCTCGAAAGCACTCGCTGAAAGAGCGCTATGGGACTTTGTAAAGGCTGAAAAGCCTTCCTTTGAAGTCGCAGCGATAAATCCAGTATTCGTCTTTGGGCCCGTCATCCACTCGGTTAAGGACGCGGAGGGCATTAATACTTCTGTGTTCTTGTTGTATAAGTACATTGCCGGACTCAACCCCAAGGTTGAGGAAGGTGTCGCGCCAAAGGCGTTCGTTGATGTTCGAAACGTTGCAGATGCACATATTAGAGCATTGGAAGTTGAGGAAGCAAAGGGACAGAGGTTTTTCAATGTTGCGGGTGCTTTCACATGGGCTGAGATTATCGAGATTTTGAGAAAGCATAATAAGCTTACGAAGAACAGTTATCCCCCTACTGGTGAAAAAGTGGACAGCTATGTTTTCGATAATGCGAGAAGTAAGAATGTTTTGGGGTTGAACTATATCTCTCTGGAGGATAGTGTGCTTGCAACAGCCGAGAGCGTTGAAAAGTTTTTGTAAGCATGGCATTATTTAGAACCAGTCTTAGTACTAGAAAATATAAGGGGTAGCTGAATGCCTCTCTAGCAAGGCAGTTTTTTGACCATTGAGCCCACGTTGGCTGGCCTATTCGATAGTCGTTAGTTAGGGTTCGATTTTGATGCATGTATACCTACTTGTTGTATGGTGTAGTCATAGAATTCGCGGTAGATTCGGAAGTCCGGGCCTTTGACTGCATTCAAACTTGACAAGAACAGATCTATAGATTTTATTAAACTTTGAGGTATTGGGTACTATAGTTTATATGATCAGGAGTAGTATTTATTCGTTTATAAATTTACAGAACAATAAATAAAAGGAAATAAAACCTGATATATAAAGATATATTTTTATATACGTAGTAATTTAAAAATCACAAAATTGTCAAATATACTCCATTGTTTGTGCACGTAGATTTTCATTGTATCAAGTCAGTATAGCCGGTGCTTCGACGAAATTTCGGACCTGATTTGCTTATCGGCGGCCACGAACCTGGAATTCATCGTCTCGGCCGCCTTTGACTCCCTGATTTGGCATTTCACCGTAAGTCTCGTCTGCTTTAAACGTAGTTTTGCGGGTGTATAACTTACTTGGGTAAGTTTCCTCAACGAGCTGGAATCCTTGATCCTCAAGCATTTGGTGAGGGCTGGGCCCCTTAGTTGTAGGGTTCTTGTTAACGACTGGGTAAAATAGCGGGACGGTCGGCTTGGCGGTGGCAGTTGGTACTGTAACAGTTGGGAGAGTGATACTTGGGACACTAAGGGTTGGCAGAGTGACACTTGGAACACTGATTGTTGGAACCGAGGGGAGAGAGATGGAGGGGGACGAAATCGAGGGAGCCGAAGCTGAAGGCAGACTGAGCGAAGGAGTAGAGATTAATGGGATGGAAGGGGTGGGGAGAGAAATGGTAGTAGGGACAGTGATCAGAGACGTGGTGGAGATGTCAAAAGTCTTTGGGATACCGGTGACAGTGACGATGTTTTGAAGAGTAGTAACCAAGCTTTGGATGCTCGTGAAGAGGGACACGGCCGGAATATGGGTAGGGATACCAACGACGGCAGTAACGGCATCCGAGAGTGTGACGAGCTCAGTGGTAATCCAGGTGCTAGTGCTCAAACTGGGAGTCAAAGCATTCAAATCAAAGCTCTGAGTTGGAAGAGAAACCGAGGGCACCGAAATAGAAGGAACGGGGATAGAAGGAACGGAAAGAGTAGGATGCGAGATCGTCGGCAATGACAGTTCTGGGGTTCCAGAAGGAGTGCTTACAAGTCCACCCTGAGTAGTCGGGATTTCAAGAGCAGAGTCATGAGAAGCCCAATCGGAGTGGATCCCAAGGTCATCCGAGTGATGGTGAATATGGATAGTGCTGATGACTGGTGTTCCATTTTCGGCGAGGGTGGTGGTAGCATAACTTGGGAAAACCTCCTCGGTCGTGGTATAAGTGGTTATGACGATATAAGTAACCGGATGGACGGTAACGATACCAGTGACCTCACCAACGGCAACTTTGGTGATAGGACGACGAGTGGTATATCGAGAGATATCCCATGATCTGAAAGTCGTTGAAAGGGCCCTGGTCACAGTAACAACAGTGGTATATGTAGTCTCGATCGTGACGGGAGAGTATGTGACACTGGTGGACCTGACCACAGACGGGCTTGGGTACGGGACAGTATATACACGAGTGATAGTGGTGTGTCCATGGGCCTCAATAACGTAGGTCCTGACCGTAGTAAAACTAGCCCTGACAGTGCTGATGATTATCTTTGCAATACCTCCAGGGGGAGTTTTGGTGACTGTGGTGGTAGCAGCAGGGACAATCTCAGTGATCTTAGTGATGATTGGGGTCACGCTAGACAAGGCGCTTGAGATTAAGTCTGGCGAAGGAGTATTGGAAGTGGCGATACTGCTAGCGGAGCTGACATCAGTATTAGTAGAAGTAGTAAAATCCATAGAAGTAGTAGTTGTCACCGAGTTAGTAGGCGTATCGGTGCTAACGTCGTCAGTATCGGTGTCAATTGTAATGGTTGATGTAGACAAATCAGTGTCCGTGGAAGTAGAAGTAACCACATCTGAATCGGTGGAAGTAGTCGAATCGGTATCAGTAGAGGTAGAGGGGTCCTGAGGAGCCTTATTTACAGGAAACTTCCCATGTCCAGCGGCTATATTAATAGCCGAAGCCGGAACCATGCTGTGGGAGATCCTCTGCCTGGGCAGAGCAGCAGCCGAAGCCCAGGAGGCAGCCAATACTGGTAGTAGAAGTACTGAAACTCTCATATTGAAGCGAATGATTGTGATCAATGAATTAAAAATTCTTGTTTGAGGATTACTAAAGACTGAACAGTGATACGATATATATCAAAGGAGAGTCTATGTAGGGTGCGCACACGGGAAGGTTTCTGAAGGCTGAGCTGCGGCTACCTGTACTCAAGTTAAATATGAGGGAAAACTCTAAGCCCTTCAGTTTTTCTCCTAATATGCCACGTAGCAATATATTATTTATACATTGAGCTTCATTTCCTGAGCAAGATAGCTATCTATACCATCGCCGGATGCTATTTATAACCGATTGCGTGGGTAGTCCAAGACTATGCGTTGTGGAGTGTTGGAATTTCCTAAAACGGAATAGCCCTTGTCGCTCCCACCTCTCCCACGACGTCGTACGACTAGGGCATGCCACGATCTCGAGAATTGGCGCACGTTGATCTTCCAGAATGCCTCACTTTGATTACCTATCAGAGTCATCGACCAGCCTACGAGGTCAATGAGAACAGGTAACACCTCGATTAATCGAGTATGTATTAATATTGCAACGTTATATACCGGATGAACAATTGTTAACAACAGCTCTGCCTATAGGCCTAAGCTTATGGGGCTCGAGGCTAGCCGCTGTAAATATACCGGTATTATAAATATACGTATATACATACGTATGTATGTGATAGACAAACTGAAGCCCCGGCAATGCATCGAGATCGATATCGATATCGAGGCTAAAAACGTGCTTAATAGCAAATTTAAATAGTTGGTTTAAACGTTTGCTATAGTCGAATACTAATGGTCAAACCATAAATCCCTCGAAGTCGTCTTTTATATATGTCTTGATATATAGCAGTTAGAAGTCCGAGATATTTATCTACGTATGGAGCGCAGTATAGGGTTAAAATTTAATCCTTTTTATAACTCGGAAATCACCAGATTTAAATAGAAAGTTGAGTACTTCCAACCGATGGAGGTGTCATTTGCAAGGCCAAGGGTGGATCCATAGTGCATAGTCTGACAGCCACTAGTAGTGTGAGTATGTCCCTGGCCTGACAGCTGGTTATCTGGCGACAGTTCAGGGCGTTCAGGGAGGTTCGAAATATTTAAATTAAAATGATTTGAAATTAATAACTATAGCTATGGTGGGATCTTGAAACTCGCGGCGCCCATTTGCATTAGGGTCAATGCGGGCCCGGCTGGGGGCCAAAAAATACGGTTCTCTCGGAATTGCTCTGCTCGAAAATAAGCTCACGTATCCAAGTGTCCAATGCATCCCATAAAGTTTATACCTCCTAAAAAAATTACCGCTTCTGAACAGACCAGCAACCTAGAAGTCCTCTGGTTTGGTAAGATTGCAGTTTAAGGATAACCTTGCTCCGCTAATGGAGATTCAAAGTCAATTTATAAACTTTGTTGTCTTCCTTTCCCCAAAAATACTACCATGATGTTCTAGACATTTGCAACGGTGATATCGTAGACTAATCTCGCGGGCAAAATGCATTTATGCATATTTTCTGTATATAAGCCAGCGACGCCTTTGATCCCCCATATACCCTAAGTCATTGATGGTCATCCTCTCCCTAATCTGAATTCCCTGTTTATCTTGCGGGATTCCTCGTGCTATTTGAGAGCAGTATCATGACATTAGCTAACTTCAACGAGCGACATGGCGGTGACAAAGACAACCATATCTCCGTCCTTGCGCTATACGCGGGTTTAATCCTCACCATAACACTCAGCGCCATCTTCATACTCAAGAACTATTTTCTCGAACCTCTTCTCCTGCGGCTATACAAACACCACCACACCTGTCTCTCCGATACCACGAAACGCTCATTCCTAAACCAACACGTTGCTGTTGGCATGCGCTTAATAATTCTCGCATTAGGCGGATATCCATTTTTTGCCATCGTATTCGGATCATCTCTCTTATCTACTCCCGTTACTCGAAACGGGGCGGTGAAGATGGGAGACCTTTTGGTCGTGTCGTCACAACTACTGGTTGGAATGTACATTTTTGAACTTATTTATCGGGTTAAGATATCTGTTGTCAGTTCTTTACATCATTTGGGGACTATTTTGGTTGCACAGTGCTCTGTCGCGATAAGTGTTTATGGGCACAAAGATGCTAGGAATGAATTTATTTTGTGCTGTGTGTGGGGTAAGTCTTCCGAAGCAGTTTCCTTTGACAATTTTTGATGTTAGAAATACAGAGGGGTTCCTTACTGAAGATAGGGAAGTCTATATATGTGCAAAACCGTTGGCTAACATTGGAAACATTACTACGAAACAGGCGCTTTCGACGTTATCGTTGAATTTCTCCCTTCTTTGGCCATCATTCGCTACCGAACGGCTTCTAATTCCCACTCACATCTCTACCATCTGTTTAAATTTACCATGATCTGGACGTTCATCGGTACTCTCCTTGAGAGTGTTATAGCAATGTACCTCTTTGGAATTCTTTGGGATCAGTGGGAAATAAGCTTTAAAATTGCGACTCCAATTTTACATGTTGCATTTTCAGCTGCGCAATTACATGGATCGAATATCTTTAGACAAATGATGATTAGAGAGAAGTTGAGGATGAGGGAAGAAGCCGAGGGAGTCTGTAGTAGAGCGTTAGGGAAGAAGGAGAGTTTAGAGAGTAAGAATAGTGGCAGTGTATCCGTAGCTGGGTCTGTAGTATAGGCCTCGGGAGCTGCTTTGTTTCAATTAACTTTGAGATTCCGGAAAAGCCCTCCCATAATGTATTCTTTCGCAAATACTTCTATAGATATCTAAAATATCGAATTTTCAGCTATGATTCTTCCAAGGTTCGCTGTATTATTAGTGCGTAGAAACTTTATTCATAAATATGTATTTTAGGTACTAGACTTATATTGATCATATTGATTATATCCATGATCTAATTCGCTATAATTTGTGACTACAAGACAGCTTAACAAATACGTTTATAGGAAAATATTGAGTATAGACAGTATTGATTTCTGATGTCCTATTTTCCCTTAGTCGATTGAACTCCGTCGATAGTTGGAAGGACGCGGAGTTCTATAAATAGTTCTGGCTCGAAGAAATGTAAGGGCATCCCGGACCCCAAGCACTCTGACAAACTTGAGCAACGAAAATGCCTAATGATGGATACCAAAATGTTGTTTCAAAAAAGCTTCAGCTCGCTCTACATCCTGCTCAGCCTTAAGTCTAGCGTCACTATTACCATGATGGGCGTTCGTTTGCAACTTCTCCAAATGGTCGGATTTTTGCCAAAGAATCTGTTGGGCTACTTTGATAGCATCTAAATTTCATGTTAGCTTAAAGTCTTCCAGTCTTTGATCTATAGCTCTGAATCAATACCTTCTTTTTGTTTCTCAGCCGTACTTTGAAAGGTAGCACCTTCTCCAAGAGACAAGCCACCATGCACGACCGCTCGGACATTAGCGCCTTCTCCAGTGGATAGACTATTGTGGATTCCTGGGATCGCAACAATACGGTGATTATGTATGTCATGACTCCCTTGGGTAGTGTAGTTGGGGATTCCTGGGACAGCTACAATGTGATGGTGCTGCATGGTATGACTGTCTTGAGGGACTGAACTTTGCGTGCCCGGAAATGCTGATATGACAGGACCTCGCCGCGCTCGATCTATCATATCCGATACAACTTTGGCTGCATCATCGGCCCGCATTTTAGAAGCTTGAGATGTAGCTATAGAATGATCCATAGTCGATTGCGCGGAGACGAGACTATGTTCATGCATCTGCTTCATCTTTTCCACTATTTTAATAATATTTCGTATGAGTAAATTTAAAGAGTGATCTAGAATCGAGACTTAAGTTTTAACTTACCAAAAAGTCCTAGGACTTGTTCTACCATATTTCTCGTTCTCTGAGTAGAATTTATAAGTCCAATCTGCTTTGGTTCTATTTGAAAGATAACGTTTAAGGATTAATTCAATTCTGATGGTGAAATTATGAAGTAAAGCTTGGGAGTTCGAAGGTGAGTAACTGGGCCGTTTATAAAGTAAATGCTTAGTTACACAATAAACTGCGGGTGAGTTGTACAAGAGACACAAAATAAAGACGAAACATAAATAACATGTGATAGAAATGATGGGTTAGTTCTTTGCACTTTTCGCAGCGACCAAGCTTGTACATTGTAAGAGAATCTCGTACTGCATTATTGCAAAGGCTAATTGCCAAGACTAAAATAGGTTTCTAAACTTGTGTCCCGAAAGTCGCACTCGGAACTACCACAGTTCCTACCAATTCTGTGTACGTCCATGCGGTTCCGGTTCCCGCCTCCTCTGAGGAGCGGAATGATTGCCAAATAAAACGACTTAACATAGGATTATATCGATTGATTATAATAATTAAGCTATAACATAAGGTATAACATCGTAAAATGAAATGGTCACGAAATCTCCTTCGGTGTATGGTGCCTTTCCATTGTTGATAGACGCAAGTCCCTAAAATCTGAAGATCCACAGCGGGTCACATAATCGACCAGGCCGAGGTACGAAACGACCAATTGACCCGCAGTAGACTAGCTTTGGAGCGGGGTTCTCCTAAGCTGAACGTAGAATTACAATAAAGGGTATGTACAGAATGGGTATCAGTTTCGATCTGGCTCATTTCGTTTTCTTTACTGCATATGTTGTATTTCGGTGTATAAATATCTTAAACTTGAAGACCTTTTGATCACAGAAATCGAATTCAATCCAGATAAGCATTTCATCCCTCTACTCTAGTTTACACCTAAATCTTTTAAAGCTACAAAATACACTTTTGCGCTTTGCGATCTCTTAAGGGTTCTGAAAATAATATCGAATCAACAATGGGCGTCGTAGAATTCATTTCGTCCACGCTATGGACATTTTTTTTGAGCGTTACATTGACGCTGGGGACTGTGGTGGTTATGGTTGCCGGAAGTTACGCCGCCTGGCAATTGTACAAAAAGACTAGTAAGTACCTTACAGATCCATGGAACAGCCTTTGCAGCTAGGGATTATGCGATACTAATGTAGTTATACTTAGAATCTACTTGGACGCTCCTTAACCACCGTCTTGATCTCGTGGAATCCATGCTGTTGCAAGAGGTTAAGGATCGTAAATCGGGTCAACTTACCAATCACAACTTGATCACAAAAGAACATGATGAACACCATGCCGCCGAGTTAAACTTGAGAAGCACAATGGCAAGGGAACACAATGAGCACCTAGCCGCTGAGTTGAACTTTAGAAAGGCACTTGCAAAGGAACACGATGAACATCACGCTGCTGAAGTGCGCTTCACAAATGACCTTGCGAAAGAGCACAAAGAGCATCTCGCCTCTGAAGCAAATCTGAAAAACGCAATTGCAAAAGAACATAGCGAGCACCTTGCATCTGAGGCAAATCTGAATAAGGCGATTGCAAAGGAGCATGGTGAACACCTCGCCGCCGAGGCAAATTTGAACAAGGCAATTGCCCGCGAACACGATGAACACCACGCCGCCGAGTTGAATTTCACCAATGCGATTGCAAAAGAACACAAGGATCATCTGGCCGCCGAGACGAATTTCAAGAATGCATTGGCAAAAGAGCACAGCGAACGCCTCGCTGCCGAAGGAAACCTGGCAAAGACTATCGCAAAAGAGCATGAAGAGCACCACGCTGCCCAGTTGCATTTGGCGGAGGCAATTGCAAAAGAACAGGCAGCCAGGCTCTCCGTTCAGCAAAAAATCGACGAAAGCCATGCCAGAGAACATGCGGCTCACGCTCTTGCAGAGAAAGAGATCCGAGAAAGTATCGCTCGAGAAACAGCTGCTCGACAGATTGCGGACGAAGGGGTACATAAGCTCCTAGATATCCATAGCGCCGACCATAAAGCTGCTGAAGCTCACCTGAATGAAATAATCGATGGAGAAAGGGCCTCGAGAGAAAAGGCTCACATGCTACTCACAGAAATCATTGCCGCTGAGAAAAAGGCTCGCCAGTTGGCCGAGCAGACCATCGTCGATAGTCATTTAGCTGAGCACAAGACCAGAGAAGTTGCCCATGTGCACCTTTCTCCAGCGCGGGTTGCGGCCTTACCAAAGCCAGTTCATGGGGAGGTAAACCAGCATACCACTCCATCACTCAACCAACCCGCAGCTGCACTAAAACCAGCTTCACCTAAACCAATCCCAACGAAGCCGGCGCAGCCTACGGTCCTACCAGTGCCGGTACATCAAGAGGTGAACCAACCCGGGGCTAAAACTCTTAACCAGCCGGCAGCTGCACAAAAACCAGCTTCACCAAAACAAGCTCCACCCAAGCCTGTACAGCCTGCGGCCCCAATAAAACCAGTACACCAAGAGGTGAATCAGCGCGTGACTCCGCAAAAAACGCCATATGAGGAGCTCAAGCACCACGCAGGTCCGCATATTCATGTCCAGGGGGGTCATCCGGTAAATATTCGTGAGCAATTGCCACCCACTCCACCAAAGACGACACACGAGCAGCTGAAGCACTTTTTGAACGGAACCCCTTCTAACGGACACCTCGCCAATGGACAACCAAATGGTCAATCTAGTTGGGGATGGGATAACCAAAAGAAAATGCCTCTTATGAGTGTATTTGTACCCGAGCTCCGTGTGTGATAGCTCTGTATTGAAGCTGAGAATCGATGCCATTTCATTTCTAGCTAGTTAGTCATGTATGCAGTGTGTAAGATTGTGAATTCTTGTTTTACTTTGCACCAATTGAACTGTCTCGATAGCCCAGATCATCGTTACAAAACAACCTAGTACTATAATATCTCCTAGTAAGAGTGTTACTACGATCCCTATAGGACACCAATATATGTTTTTTTTTTCCTTTAAATAAAAAAGAAAGGTATTTAGTGGTTGTTGATTCGTTAGCACAAAACAAAACAAGTTTTTATATACGCATATGCACATATTTTCCACTAATTGCTTACAAGACTGATGAAATGTTGCTATCGATCGGAGATTTCTGTGTAAGTGGGGTATGTAAAATCTAATGATGGATTCACCGTCTTTTGGTATGCGGATGCTATCTACGGCGATATGTATTCCTTTCGAGCTCCGACGGACTGAATGATAGCTGATGTAAGTAATGATGAACTGTTATATTACTTCTTGCTATACTATAGTATTATATGTATATATGTTATTTGAAGTGAGCGTGTATATGTTGTTTTGTTGTGGGGGGCTGCGGTTTAGAACCTCTGAACGTCTGGTGCCCACTCGACCTATAGCGCTGCATTTTATAGCATCAGTGTAATTAACCTAATCACGGCTTGTAAATCCGAGACCGAACGGTGCTTTAGGGTGACACCTGTAGCGGCACGGTAGAAGCTGACGACTCTGATTTCGCTCCGCAACTAAACGCAAGCTGGAATAGTGGAGCTAATACCACGTTATATAATATTGCATTTGAAACTATAGTACAAAAAGTTTTAAAACTCGGCTCTCGCATGGTTAATGCTTTCAATTATTGTGTTGCAATTGTTGCAATCTCGATAGGATACCAGCCCCCGGGGGATCCGGGCTCCCACGGAGGACTTCTCTTGAACGCGAACGGCGGGGATAGAAAAAGATATATATTAATACATTTGGGATCCATGGCTTTACAGATATTTTGGTTGAATACTCTTGCATACTTAGGTACTTATCGGGTTCAGGACTATAGCGGGTAGCTGCCGAATTCAGATCAGGTGTGTTATAACTTTAAAATTAATCCGGTACTTGTGTTCGAAATAGCGACGCTGAGAATGTTTAAACTAATCATAGTCTCTATATTGATGAAGATATAGCATTTTTAGTCCAAAGAAACAAGAAAGAAAAGCCATGTCGTTCTCCTGGCGGATAAACGTTACTGTCGTGAACAACTCCGAGTCCGATATGCACTACGAAAATTGCAGCCCCCAAGTCATGCACCACGATGACCCACCAACGGTCCCAAAGGGGTCCAAAAAAACGTTCATAGTCTCTTTTAGTGGTGCTGATGTTGGTGATCACTATATACAATACTCGCACTCTGGAGAATCTGTTCGACTCTACTTTCAGTCAAAAAGGAGTACAAACTCTCCGATCACAACGAACGACCCGGAAAACGACAGGAGGATAAGGTCATCATCTAATTCTGGGCCTGGAGTGTATGATCGGTCGGTTGAGTATCACGTCGCAGAAGGCTTGCACAAGGGCTAAGGCGTGCCAGATCTTGAGGTTGTATCTTTCACCTGTAATAAATGTTCTGTATATACGGTGTACACCAGACATTACAAAATACTCCTTGAAAATCTTCGAATGCGAAACCGAGTAATTCCTGAATTGATAGATTCTTCATCTACTGCATTAAGTGATACTTGACTGAATGATATATATGTATGAAGTCAAAGAATCCAATCAACATTATTATTATGCATGCAACTTAAAACCGTTCTCGAATGCATAAGCCTATGGAGAATTACACCATGGAGTTTACGTTAAATGGGACAAAAGATCGCAAGGTCTTGGCCCAAAGACATTGAATTAAAAACTCTAAGTTTAGTTGAAGGTATATAGATTTACTAAGCTGCGATATTCGCTCTTCAGAGTCACTTTCATTCATGGCCAGCCCCAGCCGACACCTAATAATCCACACTTCGGAGTCCTGTAATTGTAGTGTATGACATATCATAAGCCCAAACCCGCCGAAACAATTTTTATTCCCGCGGGAACAAGGCGGATTAAGACCTTGCAAGCCAGGGGGTTTATGGTGTAAACTCCTTTAACGTATTGCATTTGGCTATAGAAAGTTCAGGATTAGCTTGGGGTATGGGGAGCCGCACATAGGACGGGCGAGTTAAAAATGGATTCATCACGGCCGCGACTGCGACCTTTGATCAATTTCTGGGCGAATTATATCCGGAACTCTCAGTTTCAGTTGCCTCAGAATACCGGACATATAACTGCCCTGCTAATCTATGGGAGGCTGGTCTGATGCCTAGATTTTTTAGCATTTAGACCATGTTATAGTTTTAGTGTTTTCTTTTGCTGCCGAGGCGCCTTAACTATGCAACGTTACCGCTTCATGAATTCATAGATCCACGTTATAGTCACAACCGCTACTATAGCTATAGTATAAAATATGTATCCTCACATGCGGGTCTCGTCCCCATGGTATATCATATCATATCAGAGTGTCTATGAATGGCAACTTTATACGTTAAAAGGTAATCTGCACTTTCTGTACCTATTGGCTGAATATGATCAGAGTCAAAGCGGCTTGAACTGGTATCGTTTATACATACTTGAATTGTTAATCAATCCCGTCGGTCTTGTTTGAACGTCTCCGTAATCCCATGGACCTTGCATACTCCATAGCTCCTTGATATAGGTACCTAGGCACGTATACCTTGTATACTTCGTATGACGGTATGGAAGATCCAACTTGTCCCTCACGAGCCTACCAGCCGATTTCGATTGATTGTGGTACCGGTCTAAACGGGCTTCGTAACATGTGCCCGTGAAGGCTTCTTGTATATAATCTTCGATTGTATTCTCCATCCTGTTAAGATATATGTGTATTCGTACATGTAACCATTTCAGTATATATCACGATCTTTTTGTCATTGAGACTATCTTGCCAGTCTGGATATCTTTTTCCGAAGAAGAGTTACTTAGTCTAGATTAATTCTTGTTCGAGCACCGAGGACAGCTGAAGATGACTACGAAACATGAGAGGAAGGCCCTCGCCTTGCACCGCGAATGGCACCGTATCTCGCACATAAGCGATGGGCTATGTGAGATTATCGCAGCAGACATCAAACGTGACTGCCTTCTTAGGCATCGCTGGGATCCTGCTTTGGCGGCCGCTTCAGAGAGTTTATGGTATATGGCATACAGTCTTGTTTGCTGTACTCCTGAAGTTGCCTCTTTCATCATCCCAACGTTCCAGTATACCATGTATGATGGAAAAGTCGCTCAAAGGTAAGCCCGTTCAAGCGTTCGATTCACCAGGGTGATAAATTAGATGGAATCTTGCTAACAATTTCTCGGAATGGCTCAATGTGAAATATTAGTTCGGAGAGTCTAAAAGATGCAGTTCTAGAGTGTAACAGCCTCGGACTATCGGCACTCCTAGAAATTGAAAGGGGTATAAGCCGGATTAAGCTGAGTTCAGAATTAATGGTGCACAGGGTATGTTAGAACTTACACGTTGGTCTAGTAGTCCCAGTTTGCTGATTCTTACATATACCGAACTAGAGCTGTACCGAGATCATATCCCAACTAAATCACCTGGAGGGCCCCAAAAAAGGCATAGATGATATCTTCCGAGAGTTCGAGGAAGATGCAGTTATATGCAGCATCCAGGCAACTAAGATGCATCACAAGTTTGAGGCATGGTACCACTATGTTGGGGAACTTCGTATGTCCTTACTTAAAGCTGTAGAAGTGAAAGGGGGAAAAGATACTACCGTAAGTCGATAAACCCTCCCTAATGCTCGTGGACATAGTTCGATGCAAAGAAGCAGATGAGGAACGGGAGCTGATGCTTGATGCATTTGACCAACAGCATCACTTGGTTGGCCATAGGAGTCATCAATGGAGCTTACCTCATGAGCACAGGAAAGAAATCGGCGGCATACCACTTGGTGATAGTATCATGGATTGCAAGACAACTCACCCGGACTCTCAGCGAAAAGGGAATATGCATATTCATCCTGCTAAAAAGCCTTTGTACCCAAATGAAGACTTCATATCAAATGGAAGCCTCCACAACAAGGATTGGCGTGATCACTTACTCCTTCAAGTGAGCACAAGAGCCCAACAGCTAGCTCCTTCTGTCGCAATTGGCTTAGGGACCCGAGGGCCCAATCCTGGGGAGCAAATGCATCTTGGGCAGCAAATTTTGACCCCGGCAGCCCCAGCCCCCGTCGGAGTACCCCTGGACCACTTCAGGACGCAAATTTCGAATGGTATACACAATCCCAATGGATTAGCAGGTGTACCTCTTGGGCAACAGATTTCAAGACCTGCTGCGACGGTATTAGACTTCGTCAGGATGCCTGCAGTCAATCAAGCCGATAACTCCAAAGGTTCGAGCTCACTTGAATAATTCCTGGGATACCCTGGCTTCTAGCAGAGCCATAACGCTGACTACTAGCTACTTTTAGCACACAATGACATCAAACAGCAGTTGCTTGACCGCTACAGTCGACACTGTGCCCCTGAGCGCCATTCCAAAGAGATGCTCGTTTATCTCATTGATGGCTTAAGACGCCGGGCCCAGGTTATACAAAGCCTTTTGCACATGTTATCTGAGTCAATGACTGCATCTAATCATGCATGCGAAATAAAACCGCTTCTTGTGGAAGTTGAAGACCAAAACCGTGATGCTTCGAACCGCACTACTTTCTTCCGGTCCCTTCTCACCGCCCGAGCGCACTTTGGCGTTCTTGCTGATTTTGCTGGAACATGGTTACAAATCTCTGCTGATCACATGGAGCCGATGTATGACTTAACTGAGGAAGTATTTATTTCGGCTATCTCAGGATCCGAGAGCAAAGAGTTGCATTCTAAAGCAAAACAGTTGCAGATATGGTGGGAAGAAACCCGTGACAAGATCCGTCCGGAGGTACAGCAGGTAAGTCAATTGAATGTCATATATATAAATACTATGTTTACCAAGAATGTCGGGTTTGACTGACAACTGCGGGTCCCGGTATAGTCTCAAAATACTACTTTGAGGGAGATCACCTCGCGGATTAAGAGTCTATGTAAGACCACACCTGTCCTCCTACCTCTGGAGGAGGAGTCTAGCCACCACAAGGGAGACCACCATGGAAAACAGCATTTACCAAACGGCAAGGCCCCTAACGGTAGTATACACAAGGGCGGCTCTAGCCATCATCAACCAAAGGGCAAATCAGCTCCAAATGGAAATTTTCACGGGTATTATTCTGGGACTAAGCACGAAACAGCTCCGGAATCGCCTCTCAGAAATGGGCTGCCCGGAAAGCTTCACAAAAATAATATTTCCAAGAAAAATGTCAATGAGGTCCGCCATCAGGATAACGAGAAAAAACATAATCACACTGCGAATCATCACGGAACAGGACTTGATAAACACCATGATGATGGCCAGCATAGCGAGCATCACCAAGAGCATAAACCCAAGCCGCATCACCACGACGAGGATGTTCACCATCATGGGTATCACGATCAGGCTCACAGAGATCATCATGATCCTCATCATGAGATTCATGATAAACATCATCATGGGCATCACCACTCTGATCATGAGTCTCACGAGGATAGCCACTCCGATGATGAATCCCGTCATGAGCATCACCACTCTGATAATGAGCATCATCACCCTCACAAGGGTCATCATCCCCATGAGCATCACCACCATCATCCTCATGAGCATGACCACTCTGATCATGAGCATCACCATCCTCATGAGCATAACCACTCTGATCATGAGCATCACCATCCTCATGAGCATCACCATCCTCATGAGCATCACCACTCTGATCATGAAGATCACCATCCTCATGAGCATGACCACTCTGATCATGAGCATCACCATCCTCATGAGCATCACCATCCTCATGAGCATCACCACTCTGATCATGAAGATCACCATCCCCATGATCACCACTCTGATCATGAAGATCACCATCCCCATGAGCATCACTCTGACCATGAGCATCACTCTGACCATGAACACCACCATCCTCAGGAGCATCATGGAAACGACGACCATCATAATGAACATCATGAACCCCACCATGAGCATCACAAGGATCACCACAGCCATGGATCACATAGCGGGGATGACCATCACCATGACCACCACAACCACAAAGCGCAGCATGAAAATCATCATGGGGATGACCACCATCACGAACCTCATCATGAGCATCATGGGGATAGCCACCATGAGCCCCACCATGGTGATGGCCACCATAATCAACACCAAAATGATAGCAATCATCCAGAGCATCATCATCAGAATGGCCATCGTGACGATCAAAATCATGAGGATGACCACCGTCATGACCATCACCACGGGGATCACCACAAGGATCATGAACATCATTATAGCGACCACGATGACCATCACCATCATCCAGAGAATAAAGGTCTCGGCCAGAAATTTGATTATCATTCAGATGATCATCTAGTTGGACATGAAGGGCTCCACGGAACCCTTGGAACACTAGAAGATGTGGACCATGATCATATGATCGAACATCATGAGCTCCATGGAACTATTGGGACTTTGGAAGATGTGGACCATGACCATTGTCTTCACCAATATTCGGAAACTAACCAGCCACATGGTAAGGAGTCCGATCGAAACTCAGGCAGCCCTTCTTAGCTAACCAAATATTCAACTACATTTAGACCACTTTGACGTATTACAGCACCACGCGAACCTTGAGTCTCAGCCATTAGGCTCTCAAAAAGCTGTTCCTGAGCCGGCAGGTTCAGATACGTACGTTTTACATTGTTCCCACTCTATATTTTATGCTTAATTCTAACGAATACAAATGTCTATTCTAGATCCGCTCCGAGCAAAACTAAGAAGTATAGAGAGAAAGTCGTATATGAAACTGAGTCTGAAGATGAGGGAGGTGATGCCCATAGAGCAAAAGAGTAGGCTACAGACGGTTCTGTGGCAATCCAGATTGAAACTCCTGTCGACAATTCGCCTGTCGTATCGTCAAAAAAGGGAAAACATCAACAAAAGAAGGAGTAACTCGAGTATCATTAGGCTGGCACGAGGGAAAGACCTCGCCGGAGCGCCCTTGAAAAGATTGTACATCTACTACTTTACTGTTGAAATAACTGCACAATTAATGATTACTTTGAACTATGAGAAAGCCTGCGCTAGACATATGCTCGCCGAGATAACACTTTGGTATTTTTATTTGATTCTCGAAGTTTATCAATCTTATATAACAATCATGGGAATGCTGGCAAGTTGTTGACTTTATCAAAATCACAGCTGATAACGACGCCATCCACCCATTTCCATACATGTACAGACTGCTATAGCTATATGATATCCGGATGTCAATAGTCCGATATGAAGAAACATAGTAGACACTAAGTTCCCAACATCTTACTATGTTGTAGTTGCTTCCTGCACTATGATATTTCAACATATCATCAATTTCAGAGTTGCTCTCGAGCTCATGCTACAAATAATATGAAAAACATGATAAATACTAAATGTTATTTTCAGCCAATTAATTGAAATAAACTGTATGCAAGGCAGAGCTGACATGATGGCCATAACTTGGGCTCTTTGTGTCTACAAAGCGAACATAAGGGCTTCTGATCTCTGGTAGAATTGTAGGTATAAACAAAAGCTAACAATGTTCAAGACGCAGAGCTAAAGATTATAGTTTCCGTTATGTTCATGACCCTATAGTTACATAATCGCCCTCTATTTCAGAAAAGACAATCATGCATGGTTTTCAAAACAGGTGGCGGGATGCTAAGATCTAAGAATCCTTCCGTAATATCAGGCTGGAGAACTGCAAGGACATCAACGAACCACCCCAAAGGGCTCATGGTATTCGGATCCCGAATCCTCCTGCGTAAGGGATCCATGCTAGTATCCCGTGCCTCAGAGACCTGTAAGCTCAATTCTACCCGCCCTGCCGGCGCCTCTCCGAACTTCTCAGCTGTTTCTTTGACCTTTAGCACTAATTCCTGTATATATTGTCCGATTGTCGCATTTTCTCCAAGGTTTACGTAGGTCCATTCACCCTGGCAAACCTTCTGAGTCGTATTCTTTCTAATTTTGACCCTGAAAACCACCGTATCAGCGAGCCCATATGGGACAGCAGTCTCGTTGGGGGCTATCATATCCGTGCCGAACTCGTGCACAGAATTTCGGTACGTAGTCTCGGCTCGAAGACTAAAAAACGGCTCGTTGATGAATGGGATGTCCAGAGAGCCCCACTCCGTGTCGAGAAGGTACCTTCTAATGACATAGTCATGAACAGTAACATATATCCCATTCTTCAGGATTAAATGTTTGTTCGCAGCTGCCGCGCCGAGGTGGCTGCTGGACTTGTTGATTGATGCCCCACCCGGATATTCATACCGGTTCCGTTTGAAGGCTGGAGTTTCCAAGATAATCAAACACCAGGCATTGCATGTCGCACTAAGAGTCAATTGAGTCTTGATGTCATCTGGAAGGTAAGAGAATATCTGAAGACTTATTTCCACAGGCATACGGAGGATATAAGGAACCGGTTTGGGAGGTTTAGACGGTTTGACAGGAGGGTTGTCCCATGCAAAAGACCCTCTCGAGCTTGCCCTGTACCATCTGAGAATAGAAGAAAACATAGTTGCCGCCGGGATTCTAGAGACAGTTTAGAGTGCTTAGTTAGGAGCCATTGGTATAATTACGTTGCCTTATATACAACGAGACGGCACACAACCCCGCTCCAAGATGATACCCCGAGTACGAATGGACACACGAACTATGTTAACATGTTAATATTATAGTTTGATACAACTACTCTATTATGCTTCTGGTATTCCGGTTCACCTTTACACGATCCTAATTCTTGGTCTCCTCCGACTAGAAGTGGTGCATATGATCTCACCGATATTATAGAATAGCATCCGTTTGGACAATATCTGTCAATTTGAATCGATACTTGATATTCTCTCAAGCCAGACTTCACAAATATTTTATATGCCTAATATCGTAATTGACTTTCGAGTATCCAATTGGTAGACTGTGTGAATGACATATGCAATTATCTCCCTTACAAATGCCTTAGCTTGACTATTACAAATATATTTATTTCAGTGGATGTATATTTAGTCTAGTGTGATAGCGCTAGCTTTATTCTGCTCTTAGATGTCATAAAAGTAGGCATGGTTATCTAACTTAACGATAGTTAAAGTTTTAGCGGTGAAGACTTAGAATATCATTTTTTCTAAACGTAAATACAACCACAATTGTACAAAAGCAGTGAGTTATACCATTGAGGTTTTATCTACATGCATAAACCAAGATCCAATTCCCGCGCCAAGGTCCTCAAACCCATCTGCCTAAGGCATAGTTTCCAATAGCATCGAAAATATTTGTTATATCCGAGAGGCTAAAGCTAGTACCGTAAGTGGCTGGATTCCCCTTTAATTGACTGTTCCATCGAAATATTTTAAAATTGTGATGCTTTACACCACGTCCATCTACCTGTTCCTCGACCTGCAATGCGATAAGATCGTCTGTGATTTGAGTGCTCCCAGTATACTCATGCAGCTGACCACCAAAGTCTCCCGAGGCAGCGACCACATTCAAAGTACCGCTATTTTCAGAGAGTTTCATAGGTGTCCAATCCTGTATTTGAAGTTGGAGGTATTTACCAGAGCTCTTAGATGGTAACTTCCAGTTTTCCGATCTCGTGCCGACATTATTTCCTGGGATCTGATAATCACTCCCAAAGCGTCCCTCTTCAGGTGGGAGCACGAACTTCTTCTCGCCATTTTGGTCATAGAATGTGACTGTGCACGTGGTGTTGTTGAAAACTTGGACAATGTTGACCATCGTGATATGCCTCAGTGGTGTCTTGAGGAGATGCTTTGTCTAGAAAGGAAGTGGCGGCGATTTGATCTACTAAAATGTCAGTGACTTCTTTCTATCCAAAAGACGCCAAACGTAACGAATAGTCAGTAAGTACCACTTTATGAATTTTTTTGTTCTATCTTGATCTGGATTTTAGTTTGGTCAGCTTTTTGAAAATAGAGAGTTCGCCCTGCCCTAATATATCCCGAATCTTTCTGTATGTACGGAAGGGACGAAATGTGAAAGTCTCACCCGGAAATACCTCTACCCTGGTCTCGCGGTGCTCTACCCCCATAATACGACTTCGAGAACAACACATTGGCACACTGTTGTATTTTGAATAGGGTGGCTGAACGAAGAAGGTTCTCGTGCCTAGCACATGTACATGTAGTATCGAATTCCCCATCTCCCGTTGGAAACACCCACTATTTGCGACATCCCTTGAGGACCGTTCCTTTCCCGAAGGCTGGTTACCCGTTTCTGTTTAGGGGCCATTGAGAGTGAATCCCAGTCACAAATTTGGCATGTGGTGATAGAAAGCCTTGAAGGGCGGCCGGAGTCTTTCATTTCCCCACCGACGGATCCGTAAAAATACGGTGTATGCCGGAGTGGGGCGTGGGGTCGACAGCTTTGGCACATTTTCGAAGCGGCCCGGTTGCATAGACTTCTTGAGCCGGCCGCTCTTGCGACAGGAACCGATATATTGCTCCGCGACGATTCGGAGTGGCCTAATGGCGCCTGCACGCCAGACATTTAGCGAGGAATTACATGATAAGAGCTCGCAGACTATAAATGGCTAACTTCAAAGAGTATAATGTACTTTTGTACGATCTGCGGCCTCTATGTGCATAGAGCTGAGGAACCGGGTATCTAGTGGGGACGCACGTCATGCCATCGGGCTTCGGAGCCGAACTATCCTAACTATAAGAGAAAGATTTAATCGACAAGTCGGTAATACGGCTCTGATTGTACCCTGAAACATATAAGGTTACATTTTGCTCCATAACAAGCCTTTTATTCTTACTGGGAGAAACTCCATCAATATCATATCATATAATAGTATTTCAGGTTATGTTATTATATTATAAAATGAATTACTGGGCCAATAGCACATTAAATATACTATAATGTGATTTTAACACCTTGATACAACGGATTCTCGACTGCTGTATATACTGGAAAGAAAATGCGATGTAACATATAATTCATGCGAGACCTACCTACATTACACCTGAGAGAGCATATGATATCAAGAACACGTAATAATCAATCGCCGACATGGCACATCGTTAACTTGAGCGCAACATCCGAAATTTTACGGCATACTGAGAGTTATAATTGGTCTATTCGTAAGAGAACCACTTTCTAACCCACAAGATGAAGGGTAAAATAAACCTATTGGCTAGGAATAATCCCGGGTGGGAAGGTAATCGGTGAAGCTGAAGCACTCTCTATCGGTATAGAGTTGCTTCGATGCCACTAATGTTTTCTAAGGGAGCATGACTTGAATCTAGAATTTGTTTCCCACGATGAACTGCAAGCGGCATTATCACCGTTGTAAGCGACAATGTCCTTTTGGTGCTCGTACAGTATTTTCGACGTGAAGTTATGTCCTGCTGATGACCTGAGCTTGTCTATGGCAAGAAACTGTAGATTTGAAATTCGCTTTCATGTTACATAGGGTTGAGGTCTCCCATTATAGTTCATGTGTAGGGCTGCAGTCCGTAGCAATGAGCTCTGACCGGAGAGCTTAGAGGTTTCTCTGATTGATAATTTGATGAATTTATCTTTAGAAATTCATTCTAGAGCTAAGGTAAAGATGGTAGCAAGTTAAATCGCTGAAGGATATATTTTGAATAAATAAAAACTAAACTATTTCATCGCTCTAACTCCATCGAATCAGGACAATGTTAAAGGGAGAACGGTGATAGTGAGGTTCTGGGTCTAGAGTATCTTGATGAGCCCAGATGCAACTTCCCAAGCCGCAAATGTTTGTTTTTGCTCTGGTGTCAAGGTGCGCCAAGTGACTCGCAAGTTTCTAATGATAGCCTGATCAAGCTCCTTCTCGTATTGAGTCTTCTGGTCCTCCATTTTCTTGATAGTTTGCTCAACAAGCTCATATTGTTCTTTCGCATTGCGCAAAGCAGTCCGGTTTTCCTTAAGTCTATAGGTAAGATTATCTCGCTCCTTTCCTCTTGCTGTAGATAATGACTTTTCCTGAGCAATTATTGTCTTTTCAAGCTCCTTCTGCCGTGTTAGCTTTTTCTTTCCGATCTCACGTTGTTGATTTAATGCGTTATTAGTTGCGGCAGTGAACTTTGAAGCTTTTAGAGCATTGGCAATACGAGTAAATTCGTCGTAAAGGTTTTGGTCCTTGTTACTCTCAAAATGTTGCTCTATCGTTCGGGCGAAAAGATTCTCTCGCTCAAAGATCTGCTTTGGGACTTCCTGCGCCGGGTTACTTGAAGGAACTGGCTTACGTTTGTGAAAAACGAAACTAGCAATGTTGTCGACGTTCATTCTCAAATCTTCGTTGTCGTAATAATCCTTGACAGACCGAGGTATTGGGAAGGAAGGTGGGTTTTTGAGGGTTTTAGCACCATATAAGCGAATGAAAAGCGGGAACGCGACATGGCTTATCAAGGCTTGCGTCGTGAAGATAGCTTTTCTCTATATTTCCGCATGGTAAGTCGTTAGCCGACTACATGTTATAATGAAGAAATGGCTTGCGGCGTACTTACGTCAAAAACACGCCATGATTGCCAGTCATATACAGATGTCTGCCAGCCCTGAATGCTATATTTTATTGAAAGTTGGTTAATTCTAGTCTGTATTCTCTGCCCTTACTTCTTGATGCCTCCAGGAGAAGAACATACTCAGCACATTTGCCAGGGTCACCGCCAATGCAAGACCAAGATGAACTGGACTCCTGGTCCAGTTTGCCCTCTTTTTCTTCCGAAGATGATCCACGTTGATGGCCTATTCCTAAACCACCACTTACCACTCCAGGCAATCCTAGCTTAAAGCCAGCTCTTCCTCCCTTTTTGATTTTATTCGCCTCGGCCTCTGATACTTCTTCGATTTTTAGACGCTGGGAAGTATATAAGCGTCCTCCGAGCAGGAACCTAGTAGAAAAGAACTCCCCTGCCAGGTAGTTTATATATTAGCCAAAAATGCGAATATGAAAACCATAAAGTATTTTGTGGGAATACTTCGAAGATCTACTGACCATAATCCTCGTAGAACTGTTTGACACTTTCAGCATCTTTCATATTAAGAATCGCTTTCTTGCATTCTGGAGTTAAGTCGAGAAGGTCTATATCCATTGTAACTTCAGCTCGCGGTTGCTAACATCGAAAAGGTCAATATCAGGACCACCTGTGAAACTTATTCAGATAATAAAACTTAGCTAACTTTATAAATAGTAACAGTCTTCGTTTTGTTATCCATTTGGCGTTCTGCGGAAGACTTTGATTTTGAATAATCCCCAGCAATCGAACCCCCAATACCAATCCCTTGAACTGAGCCTCCGGCTAGAAAATTCGTTTAGTATATATTGATATATCGATTGGAGTGGAAGCATCCTCAGATGTGAATGACGATATAGCTCACCCTTGATCGCCGCAGCGCTACTATGAAAACCTGCTGCTAGCATTGCTCTTTGCCAAACGCTTTTGGTTACCGTTTCTTCGACGCCCGACTTGTCCATCGTGTTGAAAGTTGGAAGACAAGGTTCTGCATCGGTGGCCTTTGGTAGGATTTGTTAGCGATATAAACCTACGACAAAGAAATACCCCTTGCAATAGTCGACGATATTCAACATACTTGGTATTCTTTCCCAGAAAACGGTAGGTGGCTCACAGGCCTCAGCCGCCATGCTGATAATCGTTTGTCAGTAACTTTAGAGGTACTATTGCTGCAAGATATCAGGGGATCAAACCTTGCTTGGGAGCTATCCTGACATCGAGCTCGCCTGTTACGGGGTCATAAAATTCGCTATACCCGTGAAAACACCTTTGGTCTTGTAGTAAAGTTTTACGGTCTTTGTTCTCAAGACTTGAGACTCGAGATGGGTTATTTGGGCTTCCCCCACTACCTGCATGAGCATTTGGCTTAGATACCAGCAATGTATCGGAGCCAAATGCAATCACTTCCAGAGGCTTTGTATTATCTGGTATGTTGCTTCCTTTTTGGGTCTCAGTCAGAATCTCAGTCGAGCTTTTGTGGAGATCCGCCATAAATCCATCGACATCAAGCGTAGTTTTTGCCTCAGGTTTTGATTCAACCTTTGGTTTTGTCTGGAAGTCTGACAGCTGAAATACCATCTTGGTACCCATGCTATTAGAACCAGATTCAAGGATTGTCTTCCCCTAGAGTCTTTTATATCAGTTGAAAATTCTAAAGCTCTAAACTCCCAATAGAATCGGTGCTTACTTCTGCCGTACATTTCATGTACGTCGATAAATTAACATCGTCAGCGATATGGCCGAGATCACTGGTCATAAAAGATAGGTTCGCAGGTCTAGTCTCAGGTTTAGTGTTCGACCGCCAAATGCAAAATTTAGAACGATTAACATGAAGGAAATTCACATTTTGGCAGAGTTCCGTATATGAGAAAGAGTTATTTTTTGAAATTCAAGCCCCATATCTGCAAGGGAGATTAAGCCAATGGAATAGCCTGGTGGTGTTTTGAACACCAGGGCCATATCGGAAATATTGCGTGACGACATGCTGAAAGAGTATATAGCGGAATACTACGAGAAGATAATTTTGAAGATATGGAAGATCTGTAAAAGTAGAGATTCAATGAATCTCTGGTATCGTGATTAATTGTAGGTAGTGTTTCGTTTCCCTGACTTGAAGCATGTAGAAGGACTACATATATAGAATATCAAGTAAAACAAATTGAAAGCTTATATCAAGCATATCTGGTTTGAAGTTCCGGGATATTCTATATGGCCCACCTGGTAGCAGATGAATTCAGGGATGACGTCGTACTAGCCGACGAGAAAAATCCTATTTCATTCAATATCATGAGACTGAATATCTTCCGTGAACAAATGGCTCAGATTCATGTATATATTGAAAGGGCTTACCTCTGTGGGCACATGATGCGTACGTTAGCCATCTGCGTATATATGTGTGTCGCTCCATTAAGGTATCTTAAGATCTTATGATATATATCTATCGACAAGGATAGGTATATCCCGAGAATTGAGGGGTCAGACTGATCCTAGTTAGAAACACAAATTTTCTTGGCCTATATGGTTTGCTATACCAGCAATATTGGTTGGTTGGTTTATCAACCAGCTGAAGTCTAGGTCTTATGGATACAAAATGTACATTCCCACAACAGGCACGGGTAAAATAGGCCCCACTTATAATTACGAAGCCAGAGAGAATAGCTTATCCCACTGTTCAAGCGAAATTCTCGGTATGTCACCTTCGGATCACACCCCGTCCGATTTTCTGTGGGACTATGTACCTCGCTCCTTCAGAACTGGCCACTCGGTAAGCTTTACTTTATTGAGAGCATTGCATTGTTAGGTTATACATGTACATTGAATGGGATGCCCTTATACTGGAGACTGGACCCTATAAGAATAAAATAATACCTTGCTCGATAACACTTGTATAGTACAGGGTTTTTTTTTGCATGTTGACCGTTTCATTTTTGTAAGTTTTTCTTCGACGAATTGCGTTCTCAAGGTACAATCTGCGCATGTAGGTTCACGTAGGTAATTTGTTGCATTTCATTCTTCCTTCATACATGATTGCGATTAGATAGTTATATAAAGTCTATCTAATTCATGGCGATAGTAAATATAAAAGTACCTATACTAGTAATCCAAGATATCCTGGCGAGGCCCACAGATGTAATTTATAAGTTGAGTGTACATATTTTTGGTTGCAAGATAGATTGCCCTTTCTTCCTTGTTGCGGCCGTTTTATAAAAGGTCGTCAGTCAAAGTCTATAGCAGTGAGATTAGTAAATTTCTTCCCTGGGTATGGTGTGCTTAATACGAACAATGACAACGTGTGGTGGCCCTCGGCCCTCAGCTTTGGCCTCTTGGATAGCCTTCACGTCTTCACGAGACGGCATTATGATGGGAACATTCTGCATGATTCCTTGAATTCGCTTGAACATTCCCTCCTCGATAGAGTTTTGTTTCTATAAGACCCAAACCAATTAGTTAGCAAGGCTATAGCATGGACTTTGGCATGTCGCAAGGACTAAGAAATACTTCAGTAGTTATTTTCTCCACAGCCTTTTTAGCCTCATCTACCCAGTTGTCGAGTTTTACGGCCTTGTCATGCATTTCTGCTCTCACTCTTGGAGAATCTTCATCATCGAGATATAGAGCAGTGTCCCCAAGTTCTTCGGCCAAAGATACACCATTATCGAAGTAATTCTCGGCCAGTTGAACCCACATGTCTGCGACATCTTTGAAGACTCCGAAATAGGTATTGATGCCGACTATCGCCTGAAATATTGCGGTTCGGATAAATATATCAAGGGAGTAGCCTTCAATGTGATTAAGATTTCCGCCCACGGCGATTGTAATCTCTTCGATTAGTGGCTGTACCGAGGTCTTGTCCACCACGGATATCATTGTTGCCACTGAGGAGAAGAATCTGACTAATTTGGTAATTTGGGCCTTCATCCTAATCATTAGTGCAATGGACTTGATCAAAACATCTTTGATGACAGTCAGATTCAACTCCTCGTCCTTTAGTCTAGCGAGCTGGACACGAATTTGACCAAGCTCGCGCTGGGACTCTTTAACGACCTCAACTTGCTGAGTATAGTTGTCATGATCTTGCCTGAAGTTATCGCGTTCAGCCTCGACTCTTTCCATGGCACTGTCGATCATTGCGTCTCCGGAAAGGCTGCTTTTCTCCTTTCGCTCTTTCACCGGTCCTAGATTCGGATTACGGTGCTCCTTGATGGCTCTATCGATGATTCCATTGATCAATACTTTCCCAGGGAAGTCCATAATTATTATTCCCCATCGGCCAGAACCTTGGTTAAGGTCTGAGTTTTCGTTGACCAAGGCTTTACCAAAGTGGTCGTTTACTCCGGTCCCACCACATGGAGGCCCAGCTGCAAACATTCTTGGTAAAAATGGGATTTTGGAGGCACTTAGATGAACCAAGGATAGTCTGCCCGCTGTGTCTCCGTGATTCCCTGTAGTTCCGGCCTTCGTGTGTTTAATATGATTCCATGCAGCTGACCACTTGCTACCGATTTGGTCAATCCCCCAATCATACTCATCTTCGATAGACATGAGGCTCTTATCGCCCCACTTAAGGCCCATAGGCTCGGGGGCACCAAAGCCTTGGAGCAGAACGATCTTGCCGCGAACCTCACCAAGAGTAGGGACCCTGTCGAGAACACTGGAAAACACACCCCTGTTTTCGGGTTTACGCCAGTAATCCCGAACTAGATGTTCACCCAAATTCAGGCTAGAGCCTTCCGGCGGATTTTCCTCTCTAATTCGCATGATTACATTTTCGTGTGGATGGCCTGCGAGGAACGTTCTAACAATTGCGAAGACGTCATGAAATTGGTAACCGGTAGGAATAGGACCGTGCGATACCACGAGCTTGTCTCCCTTGACCCAAGCCCGGATATCTATATAACGGACCCCAGCCAAAAGTAGAGTCGCCAGATTGTGGTTTTGGCACTGCGCAAACATTGGTTCGAGCTGGGGCGCACATGTCATGGTGTCGTGGGTTCCAGGCATTGTGAGATCTCCGAGATTCGTTTTGTCATCAATCTGAGCCATCCAATCTGGATTATTGGCTTTATTGGCATCAAAGCAATACTTTGAATCGCCCATTATAAAGTCGAATATCTTCTTTGGTGCCTTCAAGACTGAATTGACAGTGTTTTTAAGCTTGGAAATCTCGTTTCCAATGACAACTTCGAAGCTAGTCAGTAGAATGGACAGTTAGATAATTAGTACTAGTAGTGTGAACCGAAATAAGGCATACGTACCCACTAGGGAACTGATCATAAGAATCTAGAAGTCTTCCATTAGATTCATCTACGGCAGTTCGAAACTCCTCCAATTGTCGACTGGCAGCTTCTAAATTGCTTTTAGCTGCCCTTTCACGCGCTTCCTCCCCCTCTAGCTGAATTTTAGTAATCTCAGTTTTCTTCGCAACCACGGACAACTCTCCATCGCATGCAACATGCAAGCTGCATGTGTACATAAGCCATTCCGAAAACTTCAACTCTATCTCAGCTGCAACATTCATACATTCGGTCGATGCCTGTTGCAGCATAAGAACTCTGGCGGGAAGATGTTGTTTACTGTCAATAGTGTCGCCTAGACACTTCATAATCGCTGGAGTGATCTGTAAACCGAAATCCAGTAGTTAGATCGACCATTAGTAAGAAGATTGGAGGCATACTTTCTACCTTTGTGGTCATCCGATCTGAAAGGCTACTGATTCTATGCATCCCCTTTTCCGCTTGTAGGAAAGCGTAGCGGCCCATGTTGCTACATTCTACAAGACATGCCTGCAGAGTCGTCGGACTGTATGTTATCACGAATTAGCGGGAGTCTAACTGGAGGATTGCCTTTGAAATTTTCATGCCTTTTTTTTGTTTGGGGTGGTGATGCGACATTTCTTTTGACTCGGTACTCGAACTGTTGCACTTTTGTTGTAGCGGCGATGTGAGCAGAGCTTGCAATGAAACAGCCACCGAGCGCCCCAATCATAATAGGAGCACCCATCAGCATAGAAACCCATCGATATTGAAATAACACAGAGTTCTGTATTTCTTTTGAAAGGCTACCTGATTGGGCATCTCCGGCATCATTCATATGTTTTCTCTCCTCAGCGAGAGCCAACGCCAATTCTGGGTCGATATTAGTTGCCATGATGGTAATATAAAAATTCGGGATATTAGAAACAATAAGATACAAGACAATCGCTCTAGGCTTTGAGGGCACTGTCTATTCGATAACCGCTATGATGCCTCTGCTAATTATATACTTACACATTTAGCAGGCGCAAGAAAATTCCCTTAACCTAGCTAGATGAGCGGCGGGGGAAAATCAATGAATCAGTAGGCCCTATCGATCCATCCATAATGCTATGGAGCCATCTAGCGCTCTCTAAAAAGCAATGACTGAGTAAAAACGGAGGAGCCGACTCCTAGTGTGGATTATCTTAGGATAGGACTGCAGGGCCTAGGGTCATGGGTAGGGTCGACTTTCCTAGTCGTGCCGTGCATACCAGCTCCGTCTTTCGACGGACAAAACGGCTGGTCTCGAAACTACCAAGGTGGTATATTATATGTGGATTCCTATAATTTCAGTTTTGTACTTTGCCACTGCCTTATAATAAGTAGGTATATAGCATTTTGATATTGATATCTTAGTAACTACTAACTATTCCCTCCGTGCCCGGCGGTAGCTGAGGGCAAGGAGTTGAGATAGATATGCTTGATTCCCAGAAGTAGAATCTTTTGATTTCAATCTAAAGAATGAAGTATTAAGGGTCCTCAAAAGCTTAGACGGACGCCTGTACACCCCGTATCATTTCCTACTTGTCTCTCTCAATTTCAACACAGTATTTCCAAATTCTTTACAAAAATATCAATTGCTCTCTTCTCTTTTAAAATTTTCCATCTATTTTGACATTTCTGTTCAAATTGAAGTTAACTAGTTGACTCTATTAAATAGGAAAATTCAAAAAGATGGTCTGGAGCGAACGTGACAAGTACAACCATCAGGTTGCGGACTACGATATTCAAGTGGCTTTGGCCAATAGGGAATATAAATCTATCGTTGACCAGGTGAATCATATTCCAGTCAAGATTCGGGATCTTGTTTTGGAAATGCAATCAACCGTGAAAGGACTTGAGGTAGTCATTGATACGGACGAGTATAAGATGAAGGCTAGGCTAGCAAACGCCATCCAGCCCTTCCACAAACTACATGAGGACGCTCAAAATGCGCTTACTGAGGCGGGAGATCTTCATACAAAGGTATGAAAAGGGGATGTTGAATCACAAAAGCATGACGCCACTGACACTTATATCTATATTAGTTCAAAGAGTTCCTCGCCGCAGTGGTTCTTCCTTTGGATCTCGAAATTCATAAGCTGGAAAGAGAACTGGGAATAGTATCAGACAATCAATTCGGTGTCGTCGGCTCGGCTCGAGACCACGAAAGCCAAGAGGAGAAGACGTTAAGGGATCGTAAAGACAAGCTCGGGGCTGAAAGGGCAAAGCTGCAACGTCTTAAAAAAAATGTAAGTCACTCGGATCCGCGGACGGGTCGATAGCCGCAGTACAATAGGATTTAGCTTAAGAAAGTATTAACAAAGTCTTCACTGATATAGCGAAATAAAGTATGCCGAGCCTTCATACCCTTTTATGCAAAGGCTGAAGATAAAAACCAAGAAATTTCCGAGACAAAGATTGAACAGTTGGAGGCGGATGTCCTCGAACAGCAAAGAAATTTAGACAAGGCACGCGCCCAAACTGCAGAGGAAGTTGAAATCTGGAGGGATATGGGTCGAACTGGAAGAGAGGCCCGGAGAGTCGGAGGCTTGGCCGACAGTCTGATTGACCAGATGTCGTCGTTTCAGAGCAATTTTAGAGGTCTGAAGGACAGCATCTCTAAGGCAATTCTCCAAGTAGCCCATATTGAGGACACTGCAAGGGACGCCGTCAATTACTCTTTAGACAAGGATGACTTTCTCAGCGGGATCATAGAGATCTGTGCCGCTGTATTGATAGATCCTAGGATGGAGGAACCTGTTACTCATATTCACGCTAGGATTCGTGAAATATATCGGGGCCGCCTACCATTTAGCGACTTCGAATTGAGGAAGAACCTGAAGAAAGTAAAATACGTCCTTAGGTTGGAGGTTGGTATACAGCTTGCAATGAGGGGGAATAAGAGCGAGTCAAGAATTGTGGAAGGTACTTCCCTTTAATTATCACGTTCCTTAAGCTTTCTTTCGATCTACAGCAAAAATCTCGAGGATCGATTAGCTATAGCTATAGGGTCATGGAGCTTGATGATTTGGAGGGCATATACATGTAACGTATTTGCGTTAATATTAGTACTTGTTAGTTAGTTTGTTCCAGAATGATATATATCTGATCAGCTGAACATTAGATGTCTCACTATCAGGCCTAGATATATTGATAATGTTATAAGCTAGCTTGAGATTCCTTTGCAATTTGATTTGATTGATTAATAATTCTCTCTATAATCGGGTATCAAGGCATATGGCTGTCGAAGCTGTTTAAGATATCACTTCGAAGATATCGTGAATCTTATTGAACAGACGGTCGATATAGAACTTGAGATATCCGTCTAGGCCTATAGGCCATGGGGTGGGTGTTTACATGTTTTTCAAACTGATAGTTATAACGTTATAAAGTTAACGCTGAATAATTATATAAAAATGAATTAGATACATGGCAACGAGCACTTGAACTTAGATTAAATCCAAAGACACGATGTAGCTCCTCGAGTAGTCTCAATAACGGCTGTTGTCGTGTCTTTCCATCCCCTTCGTAACATACAGTTTTATATCATCACCATTATGAACGACGAGAGCGTCCTCGCTTGCCATCATTCCTTTGACCGTACCCTGATCCCATCTTATAGGTACCCAATTCAGAACAGTATTAGCAGTAGGCTGGTTGCTCAAGGCAGATGCGTGCTCCACAAGATCTCGATCACAATTGTATACAAACAGGATTCCGTCGTATGAAATACAGAATGAGGTCGCCCTTCCATCGTAGATTTTGACTGCTGGACCTTTGTGACCTCTAGCCTTGCAAACAAGGTCCTGGTCATTGATCCAGTAGATTATGTCGTCATGAAGTTCGTAGCAGGATGACTTGAAGGTCTCATTGGACGTCAGAGAGCAGAACTCCCTCCCTTTGCCGGGAGTAAACACCATATAACTGCTGACTTCGGCCTTAATGTGGTTGATACCAACCCCTTCAATGACGTGATAAATATCGTATCCTTTGTCCTTCAGAAAATGGTAAGTACCAGATGCGCGACCCGAAAACGGGCCCACAGAGTACTTGATCCAATTGCTTTCGCTGTTTGGCTTTGAGCGACAGTGAGGATTGAGCCACTTGACTTCGCCGCTGTCGAGGTCAATTCTCGTCCAGGTTGCGTCACAGGCGCTAAACTCACATCTCCCTGATACGACGAGATCCGCGCTATACCCGTGGTCACTTTCGTTGAGCTTAAGAGCTTTGACAATTGTCTGACCAGACTGCCAGCGGACGCTGAAGACAGTCCAATGGTCCCGCCAGAGTCTATCCGCAGGGACCCCGGGCCCATCGTACAGAACCCATTCACCGCGGTCGTCAACAATATCCTTCACCTGGCGATGGGCACGATCGTACATGTTGCTCGCCATCCTAGCACCCTCGTCCATCCCGTGAAAGCCATAGCGATTGCCATAGGGGCTCCTCCTGGCGACTTCCCAGGGATTTTTCCCCTGCGCAATCGCATTGTAAGCATCAAGTATACCTTGAAACTTTTCCCTCTCCATCCTTGCCCAAGGGTTGTTAACTTGATTGGCCTTATCAATATGATCTTGAGCTTCCTTCTTCAGCATATCAATTATAGCCTTTTTAGCTGTGGCTTCTCCGCTTTTCTTCCAGGTTTCCGCAAAACCGATGTAATCCGGCTGTAAAAGATGTCGAATGTTTTTGGTATATATTTTGCCACTCTCGCTCAGTTTCCAAACGGTCGTGCGATTGACGAGCATTTGACGAACTTGTCCTGTTCCAGACATCTTTTAGGCTTCAATCAGCAGATACTGTTTATAATTATTAAGGAATAATAAATGGGTTTCCCTAAAGGAAGAAACGAGAATTTGGTATTGTAATTGAAGAGTAGTATCAGTATAGGGGTAGTCCAAGACAGTGAGTAGTATATCTTAACATGTATCCCGACAAGATAGTTTCGACGACACCGATTTTATATGCATATATGAATTTCTTAGAGGGTTGCAGGCTGGCACAAAACCATTTTCCACTAGCCATACACAAAACCTTTGCCAACTTAAAGATAATGGGAGTGGCTAATAGTGTCCGAGGTAGCCTTTGCTAGCTCTATACAATAATGCGATACTAAACGGGGCCTATGGATCTAACTATCTTTTATAATCATCTGTATATATGTATTTAGTAATATTATAATTATAGCTTCAAATATGAAGACCCACAATATAAGTTAAGTATTATAAGAGAGAGATAATAAGTTCGAACGTACTCCTACATGGGTGCCGCACTAAGACGGCTCGCACACGGCAAAGATTATATCACCCCACCTATATTATTATACTACTTTTCAAGCAACGGTGGACATATATCAGCTGGGTTTACTTTTTGGAATGGTACATTATTGATAATAAACTTGGCACTAGTTTCTTATTCTACAGCTATGACACCGGTATATTCGGGTTTCAGACGCAATTCAGAGCCACTTATCAACTAAATTGAGATGGCGCGCGGGGAGCTGGTGGATTGATACTAGGGCTCTTCTGTACAAGGACTATGTGCCGAAGTTATTGATATCAATTCTTAATACAAATGTGCAATCCTAATCAGATGATAAACTGCCCGTCGGGGTTCGGGGATTCGCAGTCGCAATGGAGAAAAAAAAGGACTTCATGTACAGCATGTTCGTAAAGGTGGAAAGTACCTAGCTCGAGAGGAATCAGTGGTGCTCCCAGCTTCGAACGTTTCCGTATTTTGCGGGGCTGGTATTGCACAGAATTACAACATCGGTGATACTGGTAACTGTTCCGAGGCTGGCATCCGTCAACACAAAGTCTTCGTATTTTACCACACAAGCGGAGGGGAAGGCATAAAATTCAAATACCTGACCTAAGAACGCCCTCGCCGGGTTCCAATCGAACATCATTCTACACAAAACATACTAGGCGAAGTACCTACTTTAAACTTTAGTTTGATATCCTTCGTATCTTATTATCAAAATGACTACCCCAGAAGAAAAGATGGCCATCGTGGTGGCCAACGAGACGAAGCGTGTCACAGACCTGAGCGCCGGAGCGATCAACAATGTGACAAAAGAAATCAAATCCACCATTCTTTTCCAGTACCGCTGGGAAGAGCTTTTGATGGCTGCTCCAGTAGCCATCAACTGTCTAGGTGGCTGCTTTGTTGCTAGTTCGTCTCCAATTGCATCGACCACCATGATTCCCACGTTCCAGTACAAGGTATCGGAATACGCGGGTCAGGGACCAGAAAACAAGACAAGGTAAAAATTTTACATTTAATATCTGTTTAAAGAACATAGCAAAGGCTGACGCTGAATATTCTAGCCCAGAGAGTTTGCAAGCTGCCCTCGTTGAATGTAGCAATCTCGGCCGATATGCTTTTCTCGAGGCTGAGAAAGGCATGGGAAGAATCAGCACAATGGCATCACGGATGGTTACTACAGTGAGTCTCGACCGCTATTCGTATTTCAATACGAATAAAATGCATTAAGTACCCCAAAACTGACCTTCATTCGTTCCTTCAGAACTGTCAACAAGTTATAGAATGCTTGAACAGCCCACCAAATGCCAAGAAGTATCTTTCCTTAAGAATGGATCAGCTGAAGAAAGCCGCCGTTGATTGCCATCAGACATCTCTATTGATGGATCGAAAATTCGAAGAGTGGCTCGTATACATTTGCAAATTCCATGTTTCCTGTGTCGAACAGCAATCTACGACGGAAAGACAACGTCAACAAAACGAGCTAGATCTGAAGACCGAGGATATCAAAGAAAAGGCGGCCCAGGAAAATGTTTCCATTATGAAAGAGCAGTCTGAAAACTTCAAAGATCAGGTAAAAGAAGCTAGAGAAGACTACAGGAAAGCTATGGATAATTTTCCGAAAGGGTATGTTACAATAAAAACACGAGATCCAAGCCAATCATATCCAGCAGTTGCTGATTTTGCGTACAGATGGGAAGTCTTGCTTGGGGATCTTGCATCTGGATACATCAATACCATGGGCTCAGCTATGAATGCCGTTGCTTCCGTGGGAGCAGGTTATCTTCAAACCACAAGCGGAGCAGGCGCCATGAGTGCCATGAATGGTGCGCTAGGAAGCCTAGGCAAGGCCACCAACGATACGCAACAGCAACTGGGCCAGCTAAACGTACAAGGGCTTGCTCAACAGCTTGCCTCACAAGCAATCGGTGGTCTCGGTCAATCGGCCGCACATTATGGGCAGAACATGGCAGGCGGTGCCCAGCAAGGTACTTGGGGGGGTGTTGGTCAAAGCTTAGCTGGCAATCTCGTGGGTTCTGCTGGACAAACGCTGGCTGGCGTCGCAGACCCAGCATACGTCCAGTTAAACAATGTTATGGTTTATCTCAATATTCTGAAGTCCATTATCAACGGTTCAGACGGAGGAATCGACTGGACACAAGCCGCAAGCGACTCCAGTGGGAAGAGCGGCCTATCGTTCGCCTATACGATGCTTGCTTCAATTCAACAGAGCTTCCAGCCATCGCAGCCAATGGGTGATGCAAGCTCGAAGTTGATGACAGTTCTTCATACTGTTACCCAGGTTAGCGCCAATTAAACCCAAGTTATCACTATCTTAGCAAGCTTGAACCTAAGCTAATCAATGACCTGCGTACCTAGGTAACCCAAGGCGTCAGGGATGCCGCCGCCAAACCAGAAAAGCTTGATAAAGCGGACCCGGTTGTGAGGAAATGGCAAGATGAGTTCAATATACAATATAACATCGCTTATCAATTGCAATCTGAAGGGCGTAAACTACCAGGAAACCCTGTTAATGCTGTAAGAACCTCCTTTCACCTCTATGACAACTGTTAAATGCTAACACTGTGCTTCTAGATACCAATGATGGGTGGACTGCAGCAAGGCGCCCAAAACACTCTTAATGCCGTGCAGCAAGGTATCCAGAGTGCACAAAATGGAGTCAACAACCTCCCCCAAGTTCCTCAAACAGGTCAACCGGGACAGCCACAACAAGGTGATGGGGGTGGTAAAAAGGGCGCGGGTCAGGCTATGGTAGACAATGCACGAGCAAAAGCCGATGCCGCTAACGCTGCATTGAAGGAGGCGAACAAGAAACTTATGGAATCAAACAAGATGCTGGCGGAACAAAAGAAAGCACTGGCCGAAGTCCAGGCCAACTTGATGAAGCTCCAAACTACCAAGATAACACTTGAAGAGATCAAGGCTGTTCTTGTTCAGTCAATTGCCCTGATTGTGAAAATGAAGGCACAGATTGAAAAACTTGTTAAGTTTTTCTCTGCCGTCGCCACTACGGTTGATATCGCTGTGAAGACAACAGTGGAGCCTTTCATGGAAGAGGTTACTATCGCTGTAGGTGGAAGCCTCGACAATATCGATGAACATTATTCCCTCGATGACTTCACACGAACATCAATCTTCCATGGAGTAATGACAATCAGAGCATACTTCAGCGTCTTCACAGACGTCGCCAAGATGTGGGTTATGTTATCAGACAAGTACATCATGCCAGGCCTTACTCTTGCGGAAGAAGTCGGGATGGCGGCTGCGAAAATTGATCCTAAGAACGAAGATGCAGATATCAAGAGAGATATGGCTACGAAAATGAACAAGTTGGAAGGCTGGGTAAGCGGCGCGAAGGCAGGTATTGAAAGCTTGGCCAAATCGGTAAGTCAAACATCTAACTGCCCAGCTCATAACAATTCTATCTTTTACTCGAAACTAACGGGTGTTATAACGCGCAGACACAAGGAAAGATTGAGTCAGAGATGCACTCACGAGTTCAGGAGATGGCCAGAACCACTACCTTGCTACTCCCCTCACCAGAAGAGGTGAAGGCGATTGAAGATGCGAAAGCGCAGGGCAGGGTTCCACCGGCTACTATCGGCGTAAGTACATAACAATCCAATACATAAGATCCAACAGCAGCTAACCTTGCATCTAGATGATGACCGACGATCTGTAAGCGGACTCTAAACTAGCATGAATTTCTGAGATATTGTCGATGTGAGACACAGTTAAAAACATGTAAACTGAAAATGTTCCAAAGCTATTGAACGATGGCATTCTTTTGCAGCTTCCCAATTTCTGCAATTTCAACGTTATTTTGTGGTAGAATATTTACAAACTCCCATATTTTACCATACAATACACCCTACTCCTTTGGATATTCTCAAATTTAAGAATTGAAATAAAACATACGATCAGATATCAAAGACAGCGCACCCAGACCGAAGAACAAGAAATATTGTACATCTATAGGAACTCTGAAAACAAAATTGAGAAAATGAAAAGAAGCAGAAAGAAGATTATATACAACTTATAGGCCGCCAACAGCCAGTGGTGTTTTAAGGGTAAGGGTTATTGGCTGCCCGTTCAACTTCACCCAAACAGTAGGCAGATCGTTTCCAATCTGTTCGACACGGATGTTACTTCCAGCCTCCTTGACTCCACCAGGAACTGTCACTGCAACTTCAACCGGACAAGTATCATCTTGCGTAGTAATTGTAACACTGACAACCTTGCCTTGGCTAATCCCTTGACTAATCTGAGCGTAGCATTGATCTCGTTGGTAACGGTTCTTGTAGGACGTAGCAATGTCATCATGTTTATAGGTCAACAGGGGCCAAGTCACTAGACGCTGGAATTCAGCGATCTGGGTTTCAGTCCACATCTGAAGAAGGGAGTACTTCGAAGTCAATGAGGTGCCAGGGATATTGACCAAGTTAGTGATGTTGGTCCTCATATTGGCTTGGTGGAACATATAGGGGTCTGAGTATCGTCAGCATATATATAGCGTTAAATATAGAGAAATGGTGCTTAGGCTTACCATGCATCAAATTGAGAAGAGAGGTAATGGTAGTCTCTTGCTCGACGCTGAGAAGATCATTGATGTCGCCCCTAGCCGTCGATGTCGCGACCCACTCCGCGACCGTGCAATCGGAAGTATCGCTATAACTCGGTTAGTATACGTATACTTTTAAACTATACTTCTACTATGTATATGGTGCGGTGAAAGAGCGGAAACATACCAATTGAAGTAGATTCTGGTCGCAAAACGGGGCGTGATTTGGAAACCTTCATAACCATTTTTTGCAACAGTGGTAAAAAGGGGCCAATAGACACTATCATGGTTTCGCAGAGGCGGCCGAGTATTATCGCCAACGGCATTCCAGACGCCATTATCCATCATGGCTCGCAATGCGTCTCCATTATGCATTCCAGTGATGGCTGGAGGAATGAGACCGCCTTCACTGATCTGAGTATTGACATCAAGGCCGGTGGCCTTGAAATACTTCAAATTCCAGTTTATCTCACGGTAAGTGTCGTTATAGGTCGCATTGTTTAAACTCAAGTGGGTGAAGGTATGGCTAACAAAGTAGTATGCAGTCCGTGCGGGAACTGTACTCCAGAGCCATACAGACAAGGGATCAAGCTTGAGACAAGTTAAAGTGTAGAGAGCAAAGTCGGTTATATCAGTTGGCCAACTGTTGGTACCCGTCCCCAGCACCTTCTGGAATTCGAGAGGGGTGGTATCAGGATCTTTTGCGTACCAGATTGGGTTCTGGCAAGTACCTTTGAGAGCTGTCTTGAGTAACTGCTGGTTATAAGACTGGAGCACATTACCGTTACCATTCAATCCAAGCTCAACCATATAATGAGAACCCGGATTTGTCTTTGCAAGACGTGTATTAACATCGTTGACCCAATCAGCATGGACTATCATGTCTGTCACTGTCGTGCGATAAGTGATACCCGTATCCCAGGCTTCAGTACCTAAAAGGACATCATCAATCTGAGTGCTCAATAGAACACGCCTGTAACCATCATAGAGACCGTGGGTCGCCCAGTGAATCCAAATATGGTTCAAGTACGCACTCGTTGGACTCCAGGTTGCAAAACTTGTGAAGAATGCCATTTGAGACCTCCCGTCGGGGAAAGTGTTAATGACACCACCAATGGTAGTATCAGCATACTGAGCGTTAGGGCCGAACTCAAGGAATGCAGTAGTTTGAGTAAGATTGGTATCGGTGATTTTGGATGGAACGTGGTATAACCCTGTAAGTGGGAGAGGGGCTGAATTAAGCCCAGCAGATGGGAATCTTGCGTCTGCAACTTCTTTAATGACGGTGACATCTTGGACATCGCCAGCGTTACAACATCCCCCGAGGGCATCAGCACCGAAGGCATAGTTGCCTGGCCAGATGTTGAAGTGAACCATCCGGACGTTGCAAGACACTTGATATGCATAGATTTGGTTCATTTGATCTTGTGTCAAGGCACTTCTCCAGCCAAGATCGCCATAGTCGTAGGACAACTGCGAATGCATCGCAATTATATTGTACTTGCAAGTAATCGTCCCATCGGTATCATTTGAAGTCAAAGCTGGTAACTCAATACCTCCCTTCGGGACAATAAAGGTATCCCAAGCCATGCCATACCCATCGAGTGGCTGTTCAGTCAACGCAGCAGTCGCCTGGTCAGGTGCCAAGATCAGTACATTGTTCAGCAATGTGTATGTGGCAGAAGGAGCTGCAGCGCTGGAGGTAGAGCTGAGGGACGATGTATCTGCAGAAGGAGCAGATGGTCCCGGACCAACTGACGAAGACACGGGGTTTTGCACTTCAACAGACGGAAGTGTAGTAGAAGCGACAGAAAGAACCGAGGTTGAGACAACAGAAACAATAGAAGACAAAACAGAATCGATTTTGATGGCTGAAGATATTTGAGCCGAGGGAGTTGGAGTTGAGGAAGATGCAGCCTTGGATGAGCTAGCAGCGGCGCTGGATGCACCCTTCGAACTAGTAGAAGTTGCCTTGGCACTAGTAGTGGTCGAGCGAACGCTAGAAGCAGGGACGGTAGACTGAACGCTTGATACCGAGGCTTTTGCAGTCGCTGAAGTGCTGATCATCTTTGATGCCGAGCTAGTAATCTTAGCGCTGGTGGCTGATGGAACCTTCGCTGTCGTGGTTGAGGATTTTACGCTCGCGGTCTGAATCTGGCTCTGCAAAGCCAAAAGTTGACTGTAAATAGACAGTAAAAGATCGAGAATATTTGCCATTTTGAAGGTTTAGGAGATATCACTCCGATCCCTCAAATATACTATGGTACTCAATAATATACCTTGCAGAGAGTGCTACCCTTCAGTACTTGAGCCGTATGGTACAAGCCTGAGGGAATAGAAAACTAGATCCAAAGCTGAATATATTTTATAATTGGTTATAAAATATATAGGAGTAGGATTTAACGGTGTAATATTATTTCTGAAGCTAATTGTGGGCCTCTCCAACCTTTATAGCGCTCACTTGGAAGTCAATTTTCCGGTGGGAGGAACCTCGTGGTGGGAACGTTAGCAATGCGGATACGGAACGGCGAGACGAAGACAGCAGGGTTGACGCTACCGACCCAAGTTTTCCCGACATGGCGAACCTTGTTTGTCAATGTAAATATGATTTACGAAAGCCAATATTGATCTCGGTTTGAAAGGAAAGGATGTTTTTCTCGCGCTGCATAGTGGAGGTTGTGTCGAACCGCATTTGCAGGCCCGATCGGTCTTTTACTTCATATGGATAAATTTCGACGGATGTGGTAGTATTTCTAGAAAATCGTATTGCCGATTAGTCCGGATGTGGAAGTGTGATTGTAAAGTTTATTCTCCCGAATCCAGCTTGAGTTTAAGTCCAAAGGCATTACAAGAGGAAAGAGTCTGGATTCTCTTTGAAGCGGGGTAAAATTATGTTCCTGAGTCTATATATTGGCGAGCCTCTAGTTTGAGTTTTAAAGTTTTCGCGCTTCCGTCCCATCGATGGGGCTGATTGCCGAAGGGTAAGGAAATAGGAACGGTCATGATGTAGCAACCATTCATCCGATTTTTTAGAATAGGATATGTTCAAATTTGTAATCATAATCGCAAATACCGTAAGCAACCCGAATAGCTAAATGGTTTTTAGGAGTTTAGGCTCTAGCAGAAATTTTACTTCAATAAGGAAAATTAAACCCGTACGCACACGCGTATACAACTTCCTTCAATGAGGATAATGGACAAAGCGGGTGATGGTAACGCTACGACCGACAGCATGGTAGACTGGCGTGGTAGAGCCTCAGTCATTACTTAGGGTGCAGACATATAGTGCAAAGAGTCGTTATGGTTCCACGTGGTGATTACCATGCTGGCGGCTTTCGTACGAGTCATGTGCCCCATATAATTAACCTAAGTTAACTTAGGACTAGCCGCTCGCCCGTTTTTCGTTTTGGAAACTCAAGAATCGGGATTCTAACTCAGGGTCCTTCCGAAGATATACACACCCTTATAGTGAAAAAGGTTGTGTTTGAAACAGAAAAAACAAAGGTTACTTTCCATCACTCAGGACTCGAGCATAGTTAGTGTTCGAGAAGCCAGGCACCGAAGTCTGCAAGATATAGACTAAGACTCTATATACAAATGCAGACTACAAAGGTAAGAACCTTAAGAATCCGCGACTGATATATCGAATGCTGCGGAGACTCGAGTTATTAAGGGCTTGAACTGGTGGAGGACACCGGTCAGGATAACCTCAATGCATGTAGTTTCGAATGTTTGGAGGAATCGCGGCAACACATTCTAAGTTGTGGTATTTCCGTTACCGGCTGCGGTTGCACACATTTTTGACCGATTTAAGCCTAAAACGGACTGGCTGGGCTTGGCGCAATTTGATAAGCGGGCGCCATTAATTTGGCAAGGACAAGAAGATTCAAGCTTCCGGCCAAGTCGCTGACACTTTTCTTGGGCTGAGGGATGACAGGGGAACGTCGAGGTCTCAAACAGAAATAGAAATAATGGTCGATGTCACCCTCTGTTTTCGCCCATAATCGATAAGAATGGCAGCCGTTCGTTCGAATCAAAGGTCTATTATGAGCCTTGTTAGTACTTTGCTAGTGCACTAGAATCAATGAACCTTCCTTCAGCCGGGTACCTCCACTTGTTCCTGGCTAAGACGAGACAGTGCGTACGCAAGCAAGCAATGACAGAGTATTAGTACGAACAAGGCGGGAACAAGGAAGCCACATACCAGTGTTCGTACCGTCGCCCTAACCCCCCGTACCTCTACTTCTAATTGTGCTCCGGCTGCGTCGGCATTTAATTCGCTTTGCAGGACAGGAAAAGGCCGAACATGGCGGGCTGTAATAAGACGCAAGTACAAATACATTCGAGTAGACTATGTCACAACGACGGAGTGGGGACCCCTGGCTGTGGAGATTCCTCGGTCAACGGCTGGCTGGCAACCATTCCGTTTTAGCCCTCGAGGCGAGTCGACTAGGCAATGCTATGCAATATTCCTCTGTATTTATAGCGTCGCGCGTCATTTGGATTGCAACCCCGTTGCTTTGGCTTTCCTTTAAAAGGCTGATGTCGCGCTGGTCGTAAATAAAATATTATTAGTCGAATCCTTTCCAATTCTTTTCTTTCCTTTCTATTCCTTCCCCCTCGCATTTTCATCCTCCCAAGAGCGCTTATATTGCCAAGACTGAGGTTTTGATATCTCGTTCGGAAGAAAAGCATCTGCATCCCGCATTGTCGAGTTACCACTATGATCAATCTCCGGGGTAAAGTGGGCGGCCTTGTCGCGGCTCTGCTCACCACGAGTATCGGACTTGTCGGGGCAATTGCACCTCTGACAATCAAGGGAAACAAATTCTTCAATTCCGAAACGGGTGCACAGTTCTATATCAAAGGTACGCTCATTTCTGCCGAGAATACTCGCTTTCCTTGGCCAGGCAAAGGCAAGGCCGTATGACGAGTGAAGCGGATGAACTCAGCTTGGAAGTATACAAGGCTGACAATACAACAACACTATTTCGCAAATAGGTGTTGCATACCAACTACGAGCTCGAGTCGTAAGTTACGATTTATAGAGGCTCCAGAATGATGCCTGTTGGGAGTACTGCAATTGGTCTAACACTAGATTAGGACCCTTTGGTGGACAAGGAGCAGTGTCAGCTCGATGCTACATTGATGAAGGAACTTGGTGTGAACACAATCCGTGTCTACCAAACCGACTATACTGCCAACCATGACGACTGCATGAAGATATTCGCGGATGCAGGGATATACCTCTTCGTTGATCTCGCTAACTACGAGACCGGCATCAATGAGGATAACCCGTACTGGAGTCAAGGACAACTTTCTTCCTTCGCTGCTACTTTGGATGCCTTTGCAAACTACGAAAATACCGTTGGTTTCTGGATCGGAAATGAGGTTATCACCAAGGGTAATATATTCACTACTACTCAATCGTCATTAAATCAATGAGCATTTAATACTTACCGAATTTCAAATATATAGCGTCGGGTGAGCGAGCCGTCTACTTTATCGCTGCCGCTGTTGCCGATATCAAGACCCACATCAAGAACAAGAAATACGATCATTCCGTCTACATCGGTTACGCTTCAACTGATAACGCTGATACTCGGTAGGTTTGGGAAAATTCTGCTAACAAGATTACGAGCACTTTCGTTAATGTTGGTAGGCCGTTTGTTCAAAACTATTTAGCATGTAACCACGAAGGTTTCACCGACCGGGATTCTTCAATTGACTTCTACGGCGTCAACGCCTACGAATGGTGCAACCCAACAGATACTTTCCAAACCAGCGGCTACTCTCGCCTGACGGGCTACCTATCTGATGCTCAATACGATATCCCAGCGTTTCTCAGCGAAGATGGGTGCAATACAAGCCCACCGAGATTATTCGAGGATATGTTCTCCATCTTTGGTCGTAACATGACTGACGTAAGTCTTGAAAATATACTCATCTTTTTTGCAGGATGGCTGTTCTAAATATACCTAGTGGTGGTCTGGAGCTATTGTCTACGAATGGATTAACGAAGACAACAAATACGGCTTAGTCAGTTATGGAATGGTTGAAGACTCGTCGACAGCCGTTGGTGGTGATCCATATGAGAGGTGCCCCACACTAAACGTTCATCTAGTTCAGAATTAGAATTGGCTAACCTTATTTCCTATAGATCCGGCACCCCAACTCCAGTTTCTCCAGATTTTAACAACTTGAAAACAGTTTGGGCTAGTGTCAGTCCTACCAGCCTCACATTGAGCGCGTACGTCTAGAGTCCAATAAACTGGTAATAATGAACGCAATCGATGATGAACTGATACCAAAAAACTAGATACACACCAACAAACACTCAGGTTGATTGCCCTGCTAGCTCTGCTAGCGCATGGACAATTGACCCGAGGGCCAGCATCCCGACTATCGGAGATATCGCAACATCCCTGCCTGCGTCTACTAGTACTGGTTTGTCCCCTTCGCGCGCTCCTTCATCTTCCACCCCTTCCGCACGTTTTACGAGTATTACAGCCACTTCGAGTTCAACGAGTTCTAATTCGGAAATTTCAGCGACTTCAACATCAAAACCGAACTCCGCGAGTTCGGTACAGATTTCTGCATGGCATATTGCCGTTGTCATGACTATCACGACGTTTATGAGCATGTACTAAATCCTTTAGACAAAAGGTGTCAATTTTTTGTGGGATTATAGTTTATGGGTCTTTTGGTTTTGATGCTAAATAGGTACCTACGTTGCATCTTTGGAGGAAAGGACAATCCCATTATAATTCTGGGATTCTTTCGTTCTACGATATTCGGATAGGAATATCATTATCAAGATGCAACCGTAGCTTGAATGATTAGCTGGGTTATATACCATTCGCACGTCATTGCACTGAGTTTATAAGAAGTGAGATGGTCTTATCGTCGTATACGTATCAACAAAGCAAAGCTAGGTGCTTCTGTTTCTTGTATAATATGGCATCCTAGTGGATCAATTAATTAGTGCTTAATGGTAATAATACTTGTACCACCTAAATTTCAGCTCCTGCATGCATCACCATTCGGAAGCGCGCATAAGGTTGGAGATATCGATATCTCGTCCTTTCTTCTTTACTGCTGGCTGCGACCTTCTCGTACGAGAACTTTATTAACAACGCAATCTCTTCTAAAAAATCACACGAGAACGTAATGGCAGAATTCACTTTTGGCCAACTCAAACTCCCCTTTTCTGTCGACTCTTCCATATATACGCAAATATTTAATGCCTCCAAACTCAGGTTTCTCTTCTTCAATTCTTCTATGAACGGAAGCTATGTTAATTCGGGTTCGGGTTCCACCCTGCAGCTGAAGCGAACAATGGCCTCCAACATTACCTCTCTCCCAACAGAAATTCTTCACGAGATCTTGGGCCACCCGGATCTTGGGCGCTCGGACCTTTGGATAGAGACTCGCGTCTGCAAGGTATTCTACCATGTCGCGAAAGAATATATTTTCCGCGACCCGAATATCATTCTTCATAGCAATCGTCCAGGGCAGTTGATCAGTTTCCTTCGAAGGCTGTTAGCCGAGCCTTCATTTGGTCGGAATTTCAAAGAGTTGAGCGTGATATGGGGGTATACGGGACGAAACGATGGTTCTGAGACTGGTTCCTCGGGCGGCGATGGGATAAAAGATAAAAATGGGGAAGTCAAGTGGACGGATCAAGAACTTGAAGATTTGGATGTTCTGGCGAAGAAGTATAGATTCCACCCACGATGGGTTAAATCCATCCAAGAACTTCAAGACCCCGCTTCTCTCCTTATCCCGATCTTATGTCTGCTCCCCGAGTTGGAGGAGTTGGATATGGGGACTCCAAACGTGGACTCAAGTCTCGAAGGAGTCTATTCTGATTGTTTGGACGCCCATTTGGAAGAGTTTATTCATAGGCTTATAATGGATGATAACAAACACATCAAAGAGCCTGAAGAGTTACAAAAGGGGTTTCCGGAATCATTGCAAAATCTGAAAAGGTTTACAAGGGGTCATATGGACAACGAAGGAGCATTTGATATCGATAAAATCGTCTCAGTGTTTTTATTCCCAAACATCGAGTGTATCGAATTAAACACGCTGGGCGGTGATTTCTCCCTCCTTACCCGCTTCGAGGAATCCTCATATTTGTCTAAAGTTAAACATCTTGTACTATTCAACCTTGAATGTGAAGCGACGGAACTCGCAAGGCTTTTCCAGTTTTGTGAGGGATTGGAGTATGTTAAGATTAGGTTTGAGTGGGTTGATATGGGTGTTTTGGAAAATTGGGAGGATATGGAGGAGGTTTTTGATTTGGGGGTTGTACAGCGGGCTTTGCTGGAGCATAAGGAGACATTGAAGGATGCTAATGTGGAGGTTGAGAGGGATTATTGGTGGTTTAAGAAGATGAAAGGGAAGTGGAGGTGTGGGAGGAAGCCGAGTTGGTGGGGAGGTGAGGATTGGGGCAGTGATGGAGAATAAGAGAGGAAGTTTATGACTGACTGGTCCAGTCTGATATCTCCGAGACTATCGCTGGTTTACTAAATGAATCGATGTTTTGTTTAAGTTTTCTATATTTTAATTTGAAATTGACAATCTGGTAAATGAATGAAATGGAACCCGAATGTTAGTTGTAGTTGTCTTCTGAACTCGTATCTAGACGTCACAGAGGGAGGAGTCCCTTTCTTCAATTTATAGCCACTCCTCCCCCTATCACGGCGAGTTATGAGACCAGTGTACCGTCCGAATGTACCTCTCGAGATCTCGTTCCTTCAAACAACAATCAGCTTCAACCTAAAGTTCAATCACCATGGCCCTTTTTTCCGGGTCACAGCGTAGAGGTGTGGTAACGCAAAGACCTGCGCTTGTTCAATTTCCTCAACTGATGATTTCAATTGATAGTTGAGTATATCCGCTGCGAATTCAGGGATACAACGAGCTAGTTTAAGGATTCGAGGACTGCCGGCTATGACGAGAGGGTATTGAGCGGAAGTTTGTGATAGTAGCCCACGGAATGAATCGAGTTTTGAAGTTTCCAACCATGATTTAACGTTATCTAAATGATCTTTGAACGGCGTGGTTGCGTCCGAGGGGGTTGCAACCTCAAGGATTTCTTCTTTGTTGTCGTATGTTCCTCCGTATATCATTTCTATCAATGAACCCCATGTTTCGAGAAGTTCCGCCCGGGCTTGGGAGAGGGTATCCGTTGGTTTTATAGTTTTGAACAAGAAATCAAGATCCCTGAATTTCTGATCGGCTTCGGCTTTCGCTTGGGTATAGATGTAATCTTTAAACTCGATCGCTTGGATCTTCTCCCCGAAGAGGTATGCTTCCCCGTAGCATAGTAGTGGACTTGATGACTTTGATGGTTCACATTTTCCTTTATATGCAAAGTCGAAGAATAGTTCGCATGCTTGTGCCGTGTCCACTGGTGAGGATAGTGTTATCTCCTTCTTGACGTTTTCGGAGAACGTAGAATTGAGGACTTGTTTGAAGTAGTGGGATGACCGGATTAGCACGGATTCGTGGACATGGTATGTTGCTACTTCGCTCGACTCGGGTGGGCCCACTCTTAGGGCTACGGTAGGCGATTTTAACACCCTATTGTGATCAAGGAGGAGAATTTGTGAGCAAGGTCCTGTATTACAAGGTATAATGGCCCCCAGACAAGCTTCTTCCCACCCCAGACTTGTCTTTACTAGACGAAGTGGCGCTGCCATGAGAATAGATATAGCACCTGAGTTCCATGCCCTGGCTGAGTCTTGAGATATCTCACGCCGTGTAAGTTGGCATAATGCATATGCATGTACCAGGATTATTCAAGTTTTCAGGCACGATATAGCGAAACCCCGCCGCCATGAAAATTTGTTGCGGTTGTGGCATTTTTTCGTTTAGAAATCAAAGCTGCAAGGTAGCTCCACTTACTCCGAAAGTGCGAAATCCATCGGGGTGGATTTGATTCAGTGTAGCGCGCGGCGGCCCAGAGACCTTGCGAGTATATATGTGTGCTTGGTTAAAGCACCTGCTGAAATAGGTTGAAGTCTGGTTTAAACGTCCGTGAGTTTGAAGAACATTGGATCGTGATCGATCGAAGGTTTGATTTTTCTATAGACTAAGGATCAATACTAGTCTCCCACCCGGCCGAATGAAAGCTTCAGCCTTGCGAGGGGATAGTGCACATGCACATGCAAAATCTAATTGATGTTCAAGATGCTAACCCCGCTTCAGCCTTGTGTTACAGCAAATATGTGGCACCTCTTGCCGAGAACACGAGCTTTAGCGGTGGCAGAGGGAAGCCCCAGACTAAGAATGAAGAAACCCAGGGAATAGAATTGCGGTACGCAGCAGGAAGAACCCGGAGTATCAAGACAAGACTGGAACATACCGTCAAAGAAAAAACCGAACCTACCGGGTTCAAGATTGGATCAGGCCAAATGATGCCTGATGCTCAACAATGCCTCCTCATATGCTCATATACCGTCTTGGTGTACTTAAGTGCGAACCCCGCACCGAAAGGAACTGAGTACGAGGATTTTCCGAGTCTTCTTCAACACGCTGCTAAAAAACCATTTCAGCTAGCCGCCAATTCAGAATACAACAACCTCAACTCGTCAAGTCCAAAGAGTTGCTCCCCTCACCGGAACGAAAGCGAAAGGAAGTCGGTTGACCATCAATCGCTAGAAATACCGCCTAGCTGGCTAAAAAGAAGCAAAAGGGGGGCCAAGGAGCTAGTAGAGTTCTAGATACAGAAGATCGCAACATCGACAATATCAAGATGACCAAACGAGGCGTTCAAGGGTAAGTTGCTGTGCCCACACTTTGTAAAGCTCGTACTTCCTTCTGGGCTTTTGATTTGTTTGAGCGCATCGACAGTATTAGGAGGACCCAGACTCACTAAATTTTGGCGACTAGTTGTCCACGCTATTGTAATAACTGTACATTGGATTGTACATGTGAGCAATGTGGATACTGTCATAGCTGCCAGACAAGTACAGCATACAGCGTTGGAGGGGTAAATCATTGTTGGCGCCATACTTGCACCGGCCCAGATTCTAAAACGGGTTCCAATACAGAAAAGGATTCTCTTTCAGTGGGAAAATTCCTGAGGGAGACTTCAGATAGGTTTGCACAGTAAGTCGTTATTCCGGAGATATTACTACAATCCACCACACCATAGTGCTAACAGGTACTGTAGATTCTGTGTATCAGAGGTATACACTATTAAGATCGGTGAGGAGAAGCAGTACTTTATACACTCAGAAGCCCTCCGCCAAACCTCCCCGGTCATGAAAAAACACATAGAGCTTGAGATGAAAGAAAAGAACAGTAAGACGATAGAATTCAAAGACATAGTGGACAACGATATCGCCTTCACCCTATTCATTCAATTCAGCTACTTCGGAACATACGGATATGACGATAGAGAGAAGGAGGATGCTCTTCACGTGCATGCCTTGGTTTATGTCTTCGCAGAAAAGTTTGAAGTTTTGGAGTTAAAGTCTCTTGCCCTGAAGAAGGCGACTTTGCTCTGTTCCAAAGCCATCACGGACAAATCAGCCACCAGCCTTATAAAGGTCTTGCAATTCATCCTCCCAGAGACAGTTCCAATCATCTACAATTCGACATACGATCCAAACACCGGAAAGTATCCATCTACTATGACCGAAGCAGCTGAGGGGGGTGTGATTTCTATCCCAACAACTAGCAGAGACGGATTTCGGATGCTCCTTGCTAAATTTGCTGCTCACAATATCGATAGCTTGCGTCGAAACGAGTCCTTCATGAGTGTTTTACAAGAGCAACCGGCATTTAGTGCCGACGTTCTTCTCTTTACTGGGGCTTCCACTGGGTTTAAAACAGATGGCAAGGGTAGCTTGGAGTTCTAAACTATACCCAGATTGACATATTCAACGTGGAATTGATTTACGAACAGACGAGAAAGATCGATATGCTCGGGTGGCTCTATAAGAGGAGATTACGCTGGGAGTGGATGGTCTTGTTTATCAGCGAGCCTGTTTTTGGTAGTATTTTCCTTCGAAATAGCAGAAGCCTAGACTTTAATTAATCTAGCTGCCTCTCTGTTATACAACTAATTTCTCCCAATTCAATATCACCTTCCCTTTAATTAGTTAAACTATTCAGGCAAGTTTATACTAAGCTGTCATTCTTGGCAGTGTCCTGAATATACTTTAAGATTGGCCAGGCCAGAATAGTTGATTTAAGCCAGCGTTGCAACGCCAGATTAAATTGGGTTCTAGAATTCTGCACTCCCACCCCATTTTTGCTCTTGACCCGACCTTTACTAGCTTGAACACCTCCCATCACCATCCATCATCCATCATCCATTGATCAACCATCCGGATCTCTCCACGACAACCTCACCTTTGGCACCATTACACTAATTTTTGCTATTTCATACTCTTATTCCTAGTCTTTAAGCTTTGCTAACACCATAGGATACCAAGCCGACAACGAAAACATCTGCAACCATGGTCAGAGGACACAACGAGTACGTGAGCATCCAGAGAGAACATTCCCAAACCTATGTCGTCACGCGACTGATAGCAAACATCTACCAAACAGCTGCCCTAAGGCTTGCACGGCTTGCAGACTTGATTGTCTTTGTGACAACTGCAAACGATGCCATACTTGCGAAGATCTTAAATCCGAATTGAAATCCGCTTTTCGTTGTAGAAACTTAGCTCACTCTTGCGAGATTCTAGAGATTGATATGAGTGCTAGGAATGAAATCGAAAAGCTTCCTCGGTAGGTGAATAGTTGCTGGTGCTTGTGTTCTATTCCTCCCATACACTCTAGTCTACATACTAACCTCCAGCTTTGGTCATAGACACTGTGCCTCTGAAATCCTTGTTGTTTTCGTCGGAGAACATAAAAGGAAGTACAGGGTTCATCTCGATGCTTTCCGTGGAGCGTCACGCTTCTTTGAAAAGGAGACATTGCCAAAGTCTAAGGACTCTCACCTCCAGAGCATCGCTTTGACGGAGAAAGTTGATGACCCTGAAGCTTTTGAAATGTTTATCCAGTTCGCCTACATCAAGAACTACATTGTCCCGAACAAGAGAGCCTTGGACCAACTGTTCGTTCATGCCAAAGTCTATGTTCTCGCCGAAAGGCTGGGGTGTCAAGAGCTCAAGGCATTGGCCGTCAAACGTGCTACAAGATACTGCCTTGGGAGCTTCGATACCGCATCCCGATACAACGGAGTCATCACTAGTCTCCCGCGTGCCATTTCGACGATCTATAGCTTCACAGATGACCAAAATTCTGGGAAACCCCCCGGACGCAAAAGGGGAGACCCAGAAGGACATCTGGCGGAATATATCATCCGTGATGCCTTCAGACTGCTGCTTGCCAAAATCTCGAGCTGCTATCTTGTGGAATTGAAAACTAAGCAGGATTTCCTTAGAATTCACAGCAGTCGCTCGGATTTTGCAACGGATCTCCTTTTATTCCTTGGCTCGGGAGAGAAGATGCAAGTTGACAAAAACGGAGGCATGGTTTATTCATTCCAATTTGTTTAAAAGGGTTTTGCTTTGGTTTCTGGTGCTGTGACTGTGGCAAATGTCGTGCGCACCTAGGCGGGCTGACTGCCGAACCGCGACATCGAACAGAACAGTACTAGAACAACATTGTTGTGAACATTGAACAATCCTATTAATTTTTATCATTGACAGAAATACTCTGTACAAAATTTATGATCTTTCCTTCAGCACGTAGAATATGACTCTTTATCCTGCAGGCCAAAAGAGTCCTACCCTGACTCACCTATGTGAGGCTATCCTTGTCCAATTGACTTCCAGCTACTCGCCATCATGTGATTCCGCGACTTACGCATATAAAGCCTAGATTAATAGCCCCCTTCTCCAGTTTTCATCAAAGCCTCATTCCCTTCCCTAGTTACAATTTTACGTGGTCTGACGCCTGGCAGCTCACATCCATCAGTCTCGTAACCACACTGTCAACTCAAGACCTTTCAAATTACAACACGAAATCTGTACAAGCTGACCAAGAGGGAGTCGCCACGCCGCTTTCTCAAAAGCTTCCTCCAGGTTTTGAATAAAATTCTCTACATCTTTTCGGCATTTTGTATAGCCCAATTTGCGGTAGCTAAAGCCTCTAGAATCTCTCACCTCCACATATTCTTTGTTCAGGTCTGTCAGCATGGTAAGGGGGTATCCAAAGTAGGTTCTGCATTGCTCAGATATATAATAAACTCGCCAGCTATATAGCCCAATCGACTAACTCTACCGAACTTCCAGCTGTTATCGCTTCTGCCAACAATGTAAATCCGATTGTATATGCGGGCATTGTGATTGGTGTCACACATGCCGACCACACAAAGACCTCATAGCGAGTTTACCTGTAACACAGACTGAACGTGATACCGATCATAATATTGCCTGTGATAGCTATGATCGATCGCATAGCTGTGATTTGGGGGACACTCAGCCCCAGAGCGACGTTGTGAATTTGAAAAGCAAGGATCATGCTATCACTTTACAAGGGTTAGTTGATGAAAGGGAACATCGTGGATCGATCGCTTTATCTATTTTGCTAATATATGGATATTACAGTGCCATGCACTCGGACTTCTTCGTCATAATCGTTGGACCCGAAAAGAAGGAGTTTAATATCCACACCAAGGCGCTCTGCGCTGCGTCTATATACTTCAACAATATTGTAACTTCAGGGCTGGCCGAATCCCGTGATAAAACCGTAACACTCGACGACGGTATAGATGCAAAAACATTTGCACTATTCGCCCAGTACTGCTATATGCAAGACTACAGCTACGAAGACAAAGACCATCCAGAACCACTCTACCTACACGCCAAAGTCTACATACTAGCAGAAAGACTTCAATGTATGGGATTAAAAACAACAGCGCTTCACAAAGCCAGCTATCGATGTTTCACCTCCACACCCTCGGCAAATTCAGAGAAAATGACGGATACTATCTTGACGATCTATAACCATACTCATGATGTTAATACGGGGAAATTCCCGGCTAGCCCGAAGGAGAAGTGGCCGGATTGTGATGGTGTTGTGAGGGATGGGTTTCGAATACTGCTGGCGAAGTATTGGGCTACTCATCTGGTTGAATTGAGGAAACAGGAGGCTGTTGCGTTGACTTATCAGGACTGTCCGGAGTTCATGGCGGATTTGATTCTTTTTGTTAATCCGGGTAATCCGCCTTTGATGATATGAGGTTTTAATTGTATATTGTTGTTACTGGGATCGATATTTGCATCATTAGCCAGTGGATACTTCAGTAGTGAATTAAGAATGCGTATTGCTATATATTTCGTTTTGAAGAAATATCACCCAAGAACTAGGTTATACCAGCCACATCAGCCACATCGAATGTAAGCTTCTTACTTCTACTTCATGCTTCAAATGCCAGCGGTTTCCTTGAGTACTTTGGCTACTTAAGTCCGAATACCGTAGAATTTCGATTCGTGTAACGTATATCGCACAAGGCTTGGCGCCATGCTTGGCATACCGACTCTTCCCAGGTGTTGCATTTTCGAGAGTCATCTGGCGCCATGACTTCGAACCAGTCTCGGCACTAGACAACTTGTGTTTAACTTCGAACATTTCAGGCAACTTTTGGGTATCTTGGAATATGATGCCTGGTATTGCGGCCAAAGTACGTCAGAGAGCTCTCGTTCTTGTAGTATCGGCTGTATCATCAGAATTCTCTTAACTTTGGCAAATGAGCCTAATTTTCGTTCCTAAATATCGGAGAGCCGAGGCTGCGAGTGCGAAGGCAGGTACTGGTACACAAAATGTAGGGTAAATCCCTACACAATAACTCATGTATGCTTGCAATAGACCTATTTCCCTCTTATTTATATACCGCCCCAATTTACATTATTTTAATATCCGTCCCTATCAATCCTTCCTTCCTTATCCTTCCTGAATCTAGGTTTTTTTTTTTTTTTTTTTTTTTTGTCAAATTCACAGGGAACCGAGCCGGGAAATATGGTTCGTGGGCATTCGAGGTATGATACAAATAGACGTTGAAGGCAAACCTCTGAGCTGCATGCGACCTTTATATTCCTTATTCTTTGCCTTATTGCGGCGGTTCTAACATATCTATCTCAAGTTGCCCAGACTTTTGCTGCGAATGTCACAAAGATTGCCTTTGTGATCACTGTAAACGATGTCATACATGCCCCTCCAGTATCAACTTTATAACAGGAAGGCAGCTCAATCAGTATCATCAAAACTGCAAGGGCTTCAAACATGAATGCGATCTCAATGATATGCAGACTTGGACCACCTCGCCCAATTCTGATGGGGCCATATTCGGTAAGTTTCTGATTACGTCTACTAAAAACGAGACCCTAGTACGGAAAATAGTTTGAGAAAAGTACTAACAGACCCTCAATATCTAATGTACAGATACTGTGTTAAAGGATGGCGTCATGGAAATCCGGATTCCGGCGGGGAATACATATTGGGTCCACAAAGTAGCTCTTATATGGCGTAGTGACTATTTCCGTTGTCTTTTCTCATCGAAGTTGGTTGAGTCGCGGGCTGAGACAGTGGAACTTGATGATGAAGAGGTGGATATACCCGTTGCGGTCGAGGCGTTTTTCCAATACTGCTATATTAGGGGTTACTCCGGCGGGGCTAAGAGTCTTGAAAATCTCCTGCTACACGCCCAAGTCTACGTCTTTGCGGAGCGGATCCGATGTGATGGCCTAAAAAACATGGCACTGAAGAAGGCGACCTTGATCTGTCGACTGCCGTTTCCTACCTCGCCTGCAGATGGAGATAAGTTATTGAAGGATTTAGAGCAGATCATTAATTTGATATACAGCCATACTTCAGATCGTAGCGCAACCATGGTCTTCGGGATTGAAAAAAAAAGTCACTTGAATTCGGAACCGCATTGCCCTCGACCTCAATCCCGAAATTATGGGTCGATTCGCGAGACCAGGTCGATTGCAGATTCAGATGAGGACGTTGAAAGTATTTCGGGAGATGGAATAGTACGTGACGGATTTAGAATGCTTTTGGCTGCATATTCTGCGCTACATTTGGACAAGTTTCGGGCGTCTTCGGCTCTTATGAGGCTACAACGGTCGTTGCCTGATTTTAGTTCTGATTTGATTTTATTCGTTCAACCCGGGGGTGGTATAAAGACTGATGAAAGCGGGCTTCTGAGTATTAATTTTCGGATGGCTGAGTTTTCACTCGAGTAAATACTTACCTGTAAATACGAATACGGATATTTCTTTCCAGGAGAGACTAGAGAGACTAATGCAGCCGGGGTTCTTCTTGATTCTTCTGTTGAAGTCTATAAACTTCTATCCGGATATACGCATATACTTACCTAAGGATTTAATTGAGCCATTCATGTTATCTTACTCAATTGATACAGTCTACTCCCTGGTTTTGAGCACTCTTAGATTTAGTTGTAGGCCGTCCTAGGTGCTCGGGTTCTGTCGGACAGGCCGTGGGGCTTGGGTCCAGGCAGGAGAGCATTTACTGTCCTTAGTTTCTAGACTTTGGTTTATTCGGTATGAATACCTAACATAAGACTTTGTTCTAATCTAGTAGATACACCTAGGTTAGCTTTATTGAAATTCTACTAGTTTCCATTCACACAATAACATGGTGGCTTAGATACACGGCTCTGATTCCAGGCTAATAAACTCGCACCTTGTCTCCAGGCTCATACAATCCGACCAGTTTCTAAAAGCTCTGACACTTCTATCATCAAGATTAGGATCTAAAAACACCGACTTCTCCTCTACAGACCTCTACTTTTCAGCAAACATCTCGTTCACAGATCCAAAGTCAGCTCAGTATCAAAAATGGTTAGAGGATACGACCGGTATGTCCATAGACCCCTTTCCTCGTGGCTAAAAGATTTGAAAGTGGACTTACTAACATCCGTGTCATGCATGCATGGCAGTTGCTCTCGCTTTTGCTAGGGCTGCAAGCAGGACTGTACATGTTCAGCTTGTAACAAATGCCACACTTGCAGGCTTTGTGGGATTGAAATGTCGAATGGAAGCCTTCAAGGTCAGAGTTCAGGTCCGAAGACCACGCTCAATGTCTGCAAGACGTATAAACACGACTGTCTTGCGGATACACCTAAGATGGATGAGCCGGCCCCTGCGGTGGGGAAGAGCTGCTTGGAGTCCTTTGTCAGGCCCAGAGGGACATCGCCCGGCAATACACTGAATTCCGAAAGGTACGTCATTACAGCTCATCGTCCACGCGTGTGTCCTGGACGTATAGACCAGCCCTTTCTTGTCTTCATTGAGCTGCAACACAAAAATTAAACCACCACCAACATCCTCCCAAAGACCCCTAAGCCTGATCGAGATCAAACAAATGGACCACCCTCTCTTCTATCCAGCAAAGCCTTATAGATGGGATGAGGCGACTACAAGTATTATTTAACGATGACTATCTAACCTATAGTACTTGAATGGAATTATAGATTTTCCCAATCGGACATAGTTACGATCCATCTCGTCAACGAAAGCCTGACGTACAACGTTCACGAGAGCCTCCTCTTAGCAGAAAGCTCGTATTTTCACCGAATGCTAAGGATTGGAATGACCGAGTCGCAAAAAAGAGAGGTCTTCTTGGGCCTCCAGGTTGATACGAAAATAGCCTTCGAACGGTTCGTGCAATGGTGTTATTTTGGTCACTATGTCTACGACAACGACAAGAACCTCCCGCTGCTCTCCATTGATGCCGCAGTGTATGTCTTTGCAAAGAGAGTTATGTGCGACGGTCTCCAAGACTTCGCATTAAACCAAGCGAAAGCACTGTGTGATTCCAGAAACACAGCTACGATCCGGCGGAACTTACCGACCTTACCGGATACCATAGAGTTCATCTACGAAAACACGTTCAGCTCCGACGACCAACAATTAGACTCCTTGTTTGACTTGCTCGAGGTCAACCAACTAGATCCGGGGCCGCTGCTTCGTGATAGGCCTCAAGGCATTGGGGCAGTCGGAAGCTCGGCCCCTCAGGATGACTTCCGCAAGCTTTTAGCATCTGTTTCAGCGCGGCACCTTGTCCAACTGCGAAAGGAACCCTCGTTCATGAAAGTACATCGCTCATTGTCAGATTTTGCCGCGGACGTTTTGTTCTTTGTCCAGCAGAGCTCCGATGAGCCTGTCAAGAAATCTCCTTGCATACTGTCTTAAAAGATAGAGTGCCGACACTATATAATCCAAAGACTCGCTCGTCCTTCTGACACAATTTTTAAGTAACCTAAGACTGTCCAAAAACTGCACTTTTTCCGTTTTCTGAAGAGGACAAGATTAACCAAGCAAAGGCTTGTTGGTATATCTTGCATGCCTGAAAATGCTTGCCTGCCTTCTCCGAAGGAATGCGTTGTCCAAGACTTCTCCAACATCATCCAACACCAGCTGGCGTGCACCCCCAATGCAATGCAATGATATCCAAGCCGGGTGACCAAGTTGCCAATTCAAGCCTCGAATCACGCGACGGAGCTTGGGATTCGGTGGCGGCCATTCACAGAGTCAGCGTAGACGACAGATGCATCCGCTAGACCACATGATAACGAGATTCGGCCAGCACCGAGAACATGGACAATACGAAAATGTGCATTGTTCTGTTCTGGGTGGGTCGGTAGATATTAATATTCGCCAAATGCAAACTCTCGCTTCTTCAGCTCCAAACCAGGGAAGCTGTTTTATTCACCAACTTCGAACATTCCATTCGCAGTCGCATTTTTTGGTTTCCAGCCTTCTAGATTACTTAAGGGTGTCAATGCTCAAGTTCTTTTCACGTAATGCGCGGTGGTCAGGTTGCAAGCTGTACTCAGAACGGGCGCCGCCTGAGACCACTTTGACAGACTTTTCACCGTTTCGTTGCCCAGTTTGGTTCTTTGTGTGCTTTTAGTTCGGTATGGCGTCATGAAGCAGCGTTTTGTATGGGCCACAGGGATACGAACTGCGGTACCCGCCTCCCCACGCTAAAATAGGCCTGCATCTTCTTGCATCCACAACGGGGACCTATATTATAAGCTTGCTAATGTCGACCGACCACATGGGAAAGGAAAAGGCCCACTTGCTTGAGTTCCAGCCGAGAGTGCATGAGATGTATGCAGGCCCTTGTTATTGCGAAAATTAAAGAAAAAAAAATGTTAACTGATAAGAGGGAGGAGGCAAGATAACCTGGACGAGGACGTCGGCTACCTTGCTTGGGAGGCGAGAGGATATTTTTTTTCGAAAAGTATAAAGTTGGGAAGGGGTCCATGCAGCAGTCAAGTTGCCCATGGTTCAATCGGAACCCTCCCAGCTCCTCTTACACCCCTATAGCTCTTACAGCTCTACAGTTCTAATCTTTCATTAGAGTTCGGACGGTCGAAAGTTACACAAAAGACTAATATCGACACCCGTCACCGACAGTCTTCAGGATGGTATCTTCGGACGACATAGATACCAAGCACGGTTCTGCTGCCGTTGGTACTGCGGACCAGCATGTCGTGGCAGATGCAGATGCAATTGACCCCGAATCGGGTGTCAAGCGTGGACTCAAGACCAGGCATTTGTCCATGATGGCCCTCGCCGGTATTATCGGACCCGGTCTTCTCGTTGGTTCAGGTGGTGCTCTAGCTTCCGGTGGCCCAGCTGCTTTGATCATCGGCTTTGGTGTCATTGGTATAATTGCCTTCAGTATCATGCAGTCTCTTGGAGAGCTTACGACCCTTTATCCCTCCGGTGGTGCCTTCACCAAGCTTGCTGATCGCTTCGTCGATCGAGCTTTTGGAGCAGCGGTCGGCTGGAACTATTTTATCATTTGGGTCGCTGTCCTTGCCAACGAATACAACGCTATTTCTTCAATTATGGTCTTCTGGTCTGACAAAGTTCCGCTATGGGGCTACTTCCTGATCTTCTGGTTCGCATTCACTGCATTCCAATTGCTGGGAGTTGAAGCTTTCGGCGAGGCTGAGTTTTGGCTTGCTCTTATCAAGCTGACTGGTCTCGTTGCATTCTTTTTCTTCGCAATTATCTACGCCTCTGGAGGTCTCATTGGCCAAGCAGAACCACTCGGCTTCAGATATTGGAACGATCCCGGTGCATTTGCAAACGGCTTCAGAGGCGTTGCCACCGTCTTTGTCTTCTGTTCGACCTTCTACGCCGGTGTCGAGTCAGTTGCCGTCGCAGCCACCGAAACCAAGAACCCCTCCAGGGCCGTCCCATTGGCCATTCGTCAGGTCTTCTGGCGTATTGTTTTCATCTATATGGGTTCTGCCTTCTTCTTTGGCCTCGTCTGCCCATGGAACGCCGACGGCCTTGCGAACGGAAAATCCCGAGCACTCAAGTCCCCAATGACCATTGCCATCCAGAACGCCGGATGGGAAGGTGGCGTTCATCTTATCAATACCTTCATCTTCATCACTTGTTTGTCCGCCGTCAACGCTTCCATCTACATCGCCTCCCGTACCGTTCTTTTCATGGCCCAAGACGGAAAGGCACCAAGGTTCCTCGGATGGACCGATAACCGGGGTGTCCCAGTAGCCGCCATTGTCTTCTCAAACCTTTTCGGGGCGCTATCCATGATGAATGTCTCCACCGGCGCCGGAAAAGCCTACGGTTACATCGTTAATCTTTCCGGCGTCTCAACCTTTTTAGTGTGGGGTGCCATCAGTTTTATCCACATTAGGTTTAGATCCGCGTGGACTAAACAAGGTCGAAGTTTGGAGGAATTGCCATTCAAGTCGTTCGGATACCCATGGAACGCATACTTTGGTGTCTTTGCCAATATTTTCCTCGCTTTGGTACAAGGGTGGAGCACGCTTTCCCCCTTCGATGCCGGAAACTTTGTCGATGCGTATATTTTGCTCCCGTTGTTCCCTATCATCTTTTTTGTGTTCAAGTGGTGGAATAAAACTACCTATTGGAAGTTGGAGGATATAAATCTTGACGATGGAAGGAGATTAGATCTCGATAATGCGAAGAAGACGTTGGAGCATGAGACTGCGGATTATAATGCAGAGTATAGAAACCAAGGTCTTAATCCGAATGACAGTTTCTTTAAGAGACTCTGGAGAAACTTCTAGGGGAAATGTGTGCCTTTTGCTATCGCGTCAATGATTTTTATTATGCATGGATTACAGCTGATGCTGCTTTGAGCGGGTGTCAAATATGTAGTTAGATCTGATGTCTAAATTTTAATGAACTAATTCCGTTGAGAATATTACTACTTGCATACGCGTGAACATCTCATATGATCATGTCGAACATATAAGAAATGCAATGATGAACTCCGGTACTATACTACGAGAATACAAAGCCTTCTAGCAGAACAGTTAAGATTTGAATGAATGAATGAATGGTATATTTACAAAGTAGAACTCTTGAACCCAAATACATTAAGCAGCACATAAATGACTCGCGAGGAACGAAATAAATCAAAGCGATCAATCAATAGTTCGGCGTGAAAATTCGAGAGTGCATAAATAAACAGGATCCATGTATGTCTGTCACACCTTCATTCCGCATCCTTCCTTTCCTAGTCACGCAAGCCATCCGCGGCCGGAAGACACGACTAACTTACATCCCTTTATAAATTTACCTTTATAACATAAAAACAAAGCAACCTCTTCTCCAAAAATTCAAATATACAAAGCAATTTACTCCAATCTCTTTAACTATTCTAGAATCTTCTATATATAAATCCTCTTACGAATCTAAGCCTCGGTATCCTTCCATTCGTCTGGACATCCTGGGTTCTCAAGAGTAATATACGCCATGCGCAATGGATTACCACCCTTAAAGACTTGACCAGATACATTCCATGGTCTTTCCGGAGTAGGCTCAATATCCTTATGCTGGAAGAACCTCGTTGGAACCGGGTTATTCGCAGTCTTATAATACTCTGGCATTTCACCTTCAGGAATTCCAATATTACCACTAGTAACAGCTTGAGACAACCAAACGGCATTATTGATAAGATCCCAGCAGTTCTCAGACCAATCGGAGTCCATCAAGTTATTGAGTCTAACACCATATCTGCTCTTCTTATTGCAGTAGATCAATGGATCCGTTGGTGCGCCGCCCTTGTAAGCTGGTGCGGTACAGCCGGAGTCCTTTCCGTTCTTTTCCTTTTGACTTTCGAACCAGGCTTTTCCGGCGACCATGCTGTTTCGGAGCTCTTCGTTAGCAATCATCTTTGGCTTACCCCATTTGTCTGGGTCTTGGAACATGTGGTTGGAGATGAAGACTAGTTGGTCACCGGGGACTTTGGAGTAGGCTTGGTAACGGGTTTTGTCGGTGAAGATGTCCTCGGAGTTGGCGGCTGGGCTGGTGGGGATTGCTGGTACTGGAACGACAGTAGGGATGGCTGGGATAGTCGTCGTGGCGGTGGTGGATGGTTTAGCGGCTTCAGTCGTCTCTGCGGTGGTGGATGGTGTAGCATCTGGGATAATCTCTGTGGTGATCGTGGTAGGCATGAGGGTAATCACGACCGTCGTTGAAGACGTTGTAGTCTGCTTCATTGCGGTTGAGACTGGAATTCCTTCTTCATAGTCCCTGGTATCGGTTTCTTCAGGCATTTCTTCCATGCCGGTATCGGTTTCTTCAGGCATTTCTTCCATGCCGGTATCAGTTTCTTCAGGCATGTCTTCCATGTCACTGGTTTCTTCAGGCATTTCTTCGGCCATGGTACCGGTTTCTTCAAGACCACCTTCATCATCATCCATAGTCTGCGTGGGCATATATTCATCATCATCCAACGTAGCCGAAGCCGTCTCGATCCCGAGATCGTCATCCGTCGCAGTAGAAGTCATCTTCACACTCGACACCCCCGTGAAGGTAACCTTCATACCGGTCTTAGTACCGGTATGATACATATCCTCATCCTCATCATCATAATTCTCACCATCATCCATCGTATGAGTCTTCGTCATATTATGCTTTGGATCCATGGTAGGATATGGACGCGCAGTGGTCGTATGCTTATCATCCATGGAAGTAGTAGTCTTCTCGTTGAAAGAGTAGGTGGATGTATACATATCCTCATCATCATCCATCATATGGGTAGACGTAGGTTCCATATCATACCCATCTTCATCATCCATCATACTAGAGGTCATGGTCTTATTATGACCGGGCTTCATGGTTGGATATCCTGTCACGGTTGGCATGTGGGGCATGCCTCCGGTGCCAGTGCCGGTTCCGTGCATGGTCATGTTCTTAGGGTAGACCATAGTGGATACGACGCGGCCCGCGCTGGTGATTGAAACTGTGTGGTAACCGCTCGTGCTCTTGCTCACGCCCATGCTCGTACTCATGCTGCTTGAGTTATGGGACTTTGAGGGCTCCGCGCGTGGGACGTGGGGGATGTAGACTCCGAGGACGGAGGTTGAACTGAGGATCGCCCCGAGGAGGAGCTTGCTTGCGACCATTTTGAGGGATTGATAGCCCGTGTACTTATGCTGTACTGGTTTTGTTACAAGGTTTGTGTAAGAATAGATGGTCTATCAAAACTAGAGTGTCCGAAAGCTAAGATATAGGGATTGTAGGTATTGAGACTGAAGAATATAACCGTATCGAGGAGGGAAAAAAAAAAAAAAAAGAAAAGGGGCACGGCTCCTGGCACAAGTATCCCAGAAACAAGTAGGATATAGAGTGACCTATAGAGTAGAAGGATGTAAAGCGAAATAAAGCGACTCGACCAAGTATCTTATACCTGGACAGGCATCCCCAACCCCTCATACTTCTGCGGCAAAGGTCAACTTCATAGGTAGGTCTAGGTACATAGTAATTTCAATTCAACAGGAAACATATCTTCTCAATGACCCGGGAACACAAGTCTGAAGCATTAGCATAGAGGCAAAGCAAAAAATCAATTGTGATTTTCCCGACTTCGCCGCTTATAAAATACAACGTTTGAATTTTGCATGGCGCAGAAGGATGTGAGGGGATCGATTAATTGGTGGTACATGATCGATGTTTGGTTAGGAAATTGGCCTATGTGACACCTTTTATAACAGTTGTATAGCGCGAAAACTCTGTAATGCGGCAAGTAGGTCTTTGCGCTATGTCAGCTCTCTTGTATAGGCAATGTCATAGTATTTTTCGTTCCAGAATCATCTTTGCCTGTTGCATGTTCGTCCCGGATTTACGGAGCGTACCGAAGATACACCAGCCGGACGTATATAATTATAATGTTAAAACTGTTGGACGTCGACCAGGTATACAGTGGTAGTAACTGAAGTTTAAACAAATCCAACAGTTAACAGTTTGATGTCTTCTCAATGCGCAACTCGCAAAGATCTAGAAACTTTTAATGAGGCAGCAACTATTTTGAAACTAATTGGTGTCGGAGATCTTGAGTGGCAGAGTCGAACATGATGGCTGGGTACTAACAATTCACCCGTTGGGATGTTGAAACTTAACTTCTTTTGCTGGTGTTTTGTGGCTGTACATGTGTAAACCACCTACTTGGATTCGAACATAGCAAAAGTTAAAGGAAAATTCCCATATGCCACCGTCGAGTCTGTTCATGTGGGAGGCACGATAGGGACAGTTCGAGTTGAATTTTTCATCAGACCCGAAGATTTGGAATTTCCCATTTTAGTTTTAATTTAAATCTATGATCTATAGAATATTCCGGAATTGCAACCATTCACATGTACCCGACAGAACCTGCGCCTCAGTAGCCTCCATTGGCACCACAGGCCTTTCCCACTACGCATTGTTTTGCGCCGTTTCATATCTATATGTTAGCGGATGAACCATAGCCCTCACTCCGTACAAATACCATTCTCTGTACAAATGTGGCATTTGGGATTTTCCGTTGTAGACTCGAGTTTGAGGCGCGGACCACGGATTAAGTTGTTAACATGTTAACATGTTATCCAACATATGAAAAAGCTATGACGTGTCGACATCTAGACGACCAGCTACTCTTAATATATTAGGTCTTTGGTAGAGAGAAAGGAAAATCTCTTATTATAATTCACAACTTCAATGCGCTTTAGAGATAACTTGACATACATGTCACAGTAGATCAAATAGTAATATCACTTTGGATCTTGGTAATTTATATATACCCGATCTAGAGGAATCTCCTTCAAGATTTTCCGCCAAGGTACTGAATTATTATATCTACAGGCGTATACTTAACTATAGCCCACTATAAAGTTCTGGCGCGGAATAGAATGATCCAGACCGTCGAAAGAATCAGAAAATTTGAAGAATATACATTCTATAAACCCAAATCTCATTCATCATTGCAATACCGCATGTATATGCGCATTTCATACATAACTAACTATTATAACTTCCATAGTCCTTAATTTCCAAAGAGTCTGTTTCATGCCACATTGAGGGTCTCGATCGATTTCTAACGTTGGAACCCAACCTGCGCCCACGTTTGCCGTTTCAACTACGTTAACAGGTTGTTGTATTTCCCCGTTGTAGACTTTGGATTAAACGGCGAGGTAGGACATAGAACATCTGGCAGGACCCAATTTATGTGGAGAAGCTATGTTGTTAGATAGTGTTAGTGGGATGCTTTATGGTCGGGGGAATGCTTTACGGATTTTCTAAATGATCGGGCAGTAGGTAGCCATGTATTCTTGTTTCTGACGTACCAATCCGCGTGTAAGTACTCACTGAATGAAGTTATTACACTTAACAGTCTACAGGAACTGTGGTCATTCCAAAAGAAGATTCGTCCGCAAACTTAATAAATTATTAAGGACCGAAGGCTTGGGATTTAACATTCGCATGATATAAATCGAATCCATGAAACATAAAAAATGTAGCACGTACGTTAATAGTTTTATCTCCGAGAGATACACAATCTCCAGCCACGACCCACAATGCGTAAGGTCGGGCTATAGCAAAATCACATCACCTCACAAATCCAAAGCCGTCTACTGAGAAGTCGACACTCTAACAGCGATGACTTCACAAATGTGGATGCCTCAAGCACTGAAAAACTATACGATCACCAGATTGAACAAATTACAAGGTTTTCGTCATTTCTTCTTCTCCTTTTTTTTCAACATTTTCGTTCATTTCATAAGGTATAACCAAAATCCTCTTCCACCAGCTATTCTCCATGCCCTTTAAGCAGCAAAGCAAATCTGTCCTCTCTTGCCTGAGATTGTAGTAATGTAAAAAGACAAGCTAGCTACAGGAAGATGGTAGCCTCCCTCCTCCCACCACTAAGAATACATCTATGAAAACAGGGGATGAAAAAGGCGAGATTGAAAATTTTCTGCCCAGTTGAAAATATCGTTGTGTGACGCTAATATAATTGGCGTCAAAGGTTGAGTCGTGAAAGAGTTTAAAAAGAGTTGGGGGAAAACTTTCGTCGTGAAAATCACAAAGGGGGGTGGGTTGTTCGAGTACGGCACTAATAACCCGTAGCAACTCCAGTAAGAAAAGGAGAGACGACACTTCTTGTGTCTTAATGTGTCTGTCGGTTTACGTTGAAAGTTAAGAAGGAAGGAGTAGTAGTATGAGGCGAGATAAGAGCTCTGAAAGCTAAGTATATCGATGTCGAAGTTTAATTGAATTGGAAGGATATATGATGACCTTCTTCCGCGTCCCCTTCCGCTGGCCCATCGTTAGAATTCTCTTCACTGGTAGTCGTTGGAGTTGGATCAGGGAATTCCGCGTTAATCGCCTCAAAATATGCGGCTGACATGCGTTTCAACCTAGCCAGTGCCTGGTCGATTCCCTCACGGTAGGCCGGAGCAATTACCCCAGAGGTAACCGTGATAGATGGCGAAGGCTCTGATGTGGCGGTTACAGGCATAACAGCGGTATCGGGTTCCTTTTTTATCTCCAATCTGATCGGTGAGGTCTGGAATAGTGGCTTTTTGACGGGGTCACCGGTAGGAGAGTCAGGTGGGACAGGGGCCCAGATAGTTGTGTCGTTGTTGAGGGTAGGGGAGGATGGGCTGAAGGGCTTGGAAGCCTCGACTTTGTCGAACATTTCGTCAAGTTTCAGAAGGGGCTCACCACCACCTTCCTTATCCGAGTCGGTCCCGGTAATTGCATTTCCCGATTCATCGGATCCATTGACTGCCTCGTTGGAATTATCCGAGTCGGACATGTCGCTGTCCGAATTATCTGAGACTTGAAAGAGCGATTCGAAGTCAAGTGGATTACCATTCGTATAGAAGCTGCCAACCAGTCGTGGTCTAGACGACATGCGTTCAAGCTTGTATCCAACATCCTCTTCATCCTCCTCATCCTTTTTCTGTTTAGAGTCAACCAGAATCTTTCGAATTTCTCCAAGATCAATGGGCTCCATGAGCTCAAGTCCGTGATTATCCTCTTCCATACTTTCATTCCCGACTGTTTCTTCCTCAATGGGTTGGCAAATGACAGCACCTCTATCGGTCAAAGTCCAGCCGGTGACCATTCCATTCGATACCAAAGCCTTCCAGCGAAGTCGTCTTCTAAAATCAAGACGCTCGCTATCACAACCCCTGTGACGGCTTCTATCCATGGCGATAATATCGAAATGGTTGACTTCGGCCCAGTCAACCATGGGATCGTAATGGCAGCGTCTGACATCCTTCCATGATGGTTGCTCGCATCCAGGATTATAGTATTCCTCGCATCCAGGACAAGAACTCTTCAGAGGGTCTCCACGACGAATGATCCAGCACCCGCGAGGATTACGTGGACGAATGCACGCTTTCGTCGGGTGAGGGATAGCAATATTGTGCTTGCAAGCGCATTGAACGGATAGCCAGCACATCTTTGGATTTCGAATCTAGATAGACTAGCAACGGATTTTTAGTATTCTAACGTCTGCGGCAACCAATAAGAGATGCCCAGGGCGAAATACTTACAGTAACTAGAAGAATCTAGGTTATGTTCGAAGGACGGGTATATCCCGTATGTAATATTTCCTACAAGAAAGGTATTGAACAGGTTACTGTTGCTGAAGGAGAGAACTGAGTAATGTAACTAGAAGAGCCTAGCTTTGTCTCAAACAGATATGTGAAGATGCTAGATGAAAGTAGCGTCGAGGTTTTCTAGGGATCGTGTTCGCGAGGAGGGAGGTCTAGTGTATATATTAGTAAGGAGGTGATTCTGAAGTTACCGCTGAAGCTGATATAGTATATAGTCGAACAGATAGACGCCTGGGAGAGCTAGCAAAGGATGTAGTAGAGGGAAAAGCAACACAGCAACACCAATCAAGAGGTCAAACTAGTAGGTGATGGAGGGGGTAGGAGGAAGGTACGATGTCAGGGAGAAAGGGTGTCGAGGGAAGGACGCCTTACCGGGTTCTCGGTTAGAGGGATTTGAGAGACAACTGCGTGTAGGTCTTGCGTCTTGGACCGGTGGTGACGATGATGGCGATCTGTTGATGGCTTGGAGACGGCGATGGAAAGATTTCGTAAATATTTGATTGTGGACGCAGGAAGAATGTTTGAGATGGGGTCTGCGTGGCTAGGGAACAGTCTCTCCTCGGCAACGACATGGACGTTATTTTCAACGTCGACGTCAGTCACCTGCCTACAGACTTCACAACATCTACGTTAACATCAAAATCCTCAATCTTGCAGACTTCATTTGGAATTATTTGATAGTCTCGTGGTCAGGCTTCAGTTTTGCGGCTCTAACTTCAATTCATCACATAGACCTTCAGTGTTTCCAAAATGTCGACATGTTCAAAGAGCGAAATATCGTTGTCGATCCATGTGCTATTCCTGGTGACTACCTGCTAGGTCCCTTTTGCAACAAAATAAAAGAGAAAAGAAATCTAACTTATGCCAGTCACTAGTACCATTGTGCCGTCCATGCCCTTCGTCTCAAAACATCAATGGACCCTGTTGTTGGGTCTATGAACTGCGAGTACACGAGTTCTTTCTCGGCTTTCTTCAAGATAGTCATGTGCTTAGCAAATCCAGGTGCCATTTGCTCTGAAAATTCAAGAGGAGTTTCTCCATCCTCCTCGAAAAGGGCAGCGGTCGCCTCGTCCATTGACCTGACCATCTCGGTCTTAATCCCCCGTTTTTGTCTTTCCTCTGATGTCATTAGACTGGCATCACCTATTCAAGATTTAAGTTGTTAGTATACAGTCCTTAAGCACGGCTAGAGGAGTTTGGACTTACGATCTGCCTCCCCATAGATATCGACTTTCTGAATGACACCCATAGTCCCTGCAGTGATAATACCGGCAATGGCCAAATACATGTTTGCCACTCCGTCCACAGCTTTTATCTCCCAGTGCGCTTTATCTTCTTCTACCAATCTAAGGGGCGCCTCTCTATTTTGTCTACCCCAGCAAGCCCATACACCACCTGCCCACGCCCCGGGGACAATTCTCTCGAAGCTCATCTGGCTTCCCAAGATGACTGCGTTGAGCGCCCTCATGTTTTCCAAAAGCCCGGCGAAAAAGTTCCATTGCTTTCCAGCGGGTTTAAAGGACATGTGAACGTGTGATGCTGTGCCACACTCATTGTCAAATGGCTTTGGGAGAAGACTCGCTCGATATCCGTATTTTGCACAAATACACTGGATTACCTCTCGGGTGTATAGCAAGCCATCGACCGCTTGCATTGGCGGTAACGGAGATAAAGCAATCTCATATTGTCCCTGAGCACCCTCGCTGTGGAACTGTTCGATTTCAATACCAGCCTCAGAGAGCTTTTGATCGATCTCCTCTAGAATATCCAAAGCTTTCGTTTGGAGGGAGCGAGAAGTAGTCCAAGTATGGTGGGTGGTTATTGGAACGATTCTTCCTTCATCTAAGTCTGATTGTTTAAACATGCAGAACTCAATCTCGAACCCGATTTTGAAGTTCGAGAGCCCCACGTCAGATGCCCTGACAACAGAGTTTTTGAGTATGTTGCGGGGACAAAGAGCAATCGTTTCGTGGCTGTCAGGATCTTGAATCCAGCACATAACTGTGGCATGATTGGGACGACCTTGTCCATTTCTTTGGTGGGGATGTAGACGAATGGATGTGAAGTCTGGAACCAACCGGTCTTCGCCACACGGATTAGCCCCGTCGGCTAGCGTGCAGTTTGCTAGTATGTAAAGAGCGGCTTTGGTAATGCCTAAGATCGAGCCGTTGGAGTTCTTCTCAAGCTGGGCCATAACATGTTTAAGTTTTACAACCCGAGTTCGTAAAATTGCCGAATAATCGAGCCAGTTGAGACGAAGATACTCAATGCCTGGATTCTTCGCAAGAAAATCCCGAAGAAGCTTAAGACCGGCGTGGCCACGATGCTCAGGCTCATCATCACTAGTAGTCCCTTCAAGCGAGGAGTAACCTAGTGGAGGCGGAATGTTGAGATCCAGCTTGAGGTTGTAAAGCCGGTTCGAAGTATTGAAGAAGAGATCAGTAACGATGCTGGAAATGTTTCGCAAGGGAACGTTGCCTTTGCTGTATATTTCTCTCATGACGGTTTTGAAGACCTCTCGCACTTGTTTCTGCGCGAGATAGTAAGTCTCTCCATAGTGGTGTCCATCCGTAGACCACATTGCTTTTGAGCTAGGTGTAAGCTCCAGGACCTGTTTAACGATAGATTCTTGCCCCTCTTGTGAGACGGTGGGGAAAACTAATCCAAAATCCAGGTACACATTGGCGTACGTAGAGGCGAGATAGCCAGCTAGACCCATATGTCAGTGTTGGTTTACCTAATGGTAGATAGAGAATTGCGAAGATACACACCTTCTCTCGTGAAAGGATACCCGGCGTGGAGTAAAACAATCGGAACCCTGGGGTATGCATTAACAAATCTCTGCAGGAGAATAGGATTCGCGTCCTTCAATCTTAGGTCGCTATCTCCAAGGCCCGTGTGAAATTGTAATGGTTTGGGTTTGCCTCCTTGTTCGACGTGGCGAGTCATCTCCATGGCAAATAAATGCAGGATGAAGCCATTCAAACGAGAATGGCTGAGCTTCCAACCATCTTCTCTGGAGCTCATAAATGCACTTTCGTATGCGCCGATAATAAATTCTTCGGGATAGTCTTCCTCGTCAATCTGCAATCCACCCCGATAGCAGACAACGGATTTGAATCCTACAAAATTATCATCTTTAATTGCTTTCCGAATGTCATCTCGCAACCTGGCTTTCCAGCTATGGAAGTTTGGTTGGATCTTAATCTCGTCCTCTGCAATGCATTCCAGCCTCAAGATCTCCTTTGCCTGGGATTTCAGGAACTTATTATGCCATGGAACCGAATGTGCTTCAATTTCTTCATGAGCAGGGTACTTGAGTCCAGTATCAAGAAGAATCGTTTGCAATCCGTTAAAGCATTCCCTAGCGAATAGTTCCGGATCCAAGGAAGATCGAAATCTCTTCCAATCCTCCCAAGTATTGACTTCACCGAAACCATGCCGGAGGTGCGAGAATCCCTCTTGGAGAGATTTGAATGCACGGTGATACATCAAGGTGTTTGGAACATCTTTGAGGGCGTCGTCGTTAGCTTCAGATAGACACTTCAGGAGATTGAGGCCAGAGGCTTCATACACTCCAAGAGTCTGTTCGGTAAGAAGAGGATGGGCATGATTATCGATGATTGGACAGTTATCAATGATATGCTCAAGCTCTGACAGTGAGCCTGCTATGAGGAAAGAAGATGTGGCCATGTCGGCTTCAGTTGCTGCCGGAGTCGGGACATATGTTAGATCATCGAAGGATTGAGAACCAAAGCTCGAATCCACCGGACTAGAATCCATATTTCTTGTCCGTGTATCGGATACAGATAGGTACCCTAATCAAATAACGTAAACGTATATATCGATATATCCCTCGCAGGCCCGATCAGGATATCGATTGTGAAATGAGGCTGACAGGGATTCCCTGTACGCGTGCAGATGTCGTCAGATTGTTATTGTTGGGCTAGCTTCTCAGCTGTCTCTGAATCGCAATCGCTGAATCGTCGAGGCGAGATGTGTTGCGTCGTTTGGTGTGCACCCAAATGTGCTGCAATGCAATGACTGCAGCTAAACTTCTTTAATGTCGATATAACGTTGACGTTTACACCAGTAGGAAAACAAATCCACGGCTTCTGACTTTGGGGGAAAGCTCCCCCTTTATAAGCTCCGACATTCCCAGGTCCTCTCAATTTGCAACTCAATCTTCCACTCATTCGGTGATCAATCTCGAGCTCAAATGTTAATTAACATGCGTGGAACGTTAACCAATCTACGTAAGTAACTGAGCCAAGCTGCACCATCCAGTCACATATTCGACTATCTTGAGCTACTCTCCATACCTCAACAAAGCGCACAAGCTTTTCAGTCGCGGCTCCTTGCATGGGTCCACAATCCATCTTGATCGCAATTATTCAAGTCTATTAATTAATCCGCCCGGTCCTCAAGCTGGTTTATTAATCGATCGCCGATTTTAATCTCTTGTACGACGTCTAACCTTGATCGAGACTAAAACATCAACCAATCGGCCAATGCAATGTCGACAAATTTAAGCAGCGGGTCGGCGGCTTCGGGTGGCTCTCCCGTAGGTGAACCCCCAGAATGCTCATTCTGCAAGGGTGACTTCATTATAACTGCAGAACTATACCGAGTATGTATACGTATATTGTGTTACTCTTTTGGCTGTTCCCTGAAGCTATGATTCAGGCAATACCTCCGACACCTGGATTCTATTCCTTATCTCTTGTCCACGAGTACTGAAGCATTTGTATACTCGCATAGGATGAAGACTTGGTGGTCATAGACGATCGTCGACCGGTAAGTTCATCGTCGACAAATGATGTCGATGCCCACAAGCCCGCTTGCCGACCCGACGCATGATGCATGCAATCCATACCTTGATGATGCAACTAACGACCATTCGGGCCCAGGCCGGCAGAACCCATTGGCTGGTAATGCCCCTTCGTCACATTCGCTCAGTTGAGGACCTCACGCCGTCCGATTTACCCCTGTGTAACGCCGCCCTTTCAAACTACCACACCCAACACATTTTTTGAATCATATCATTAATCATACTAACCGGTTTACTTTTTTCGACGTCAAAGACCGGAAGATGCTTGCCGTGAGAGAACAGTTACTGGGAGTACATTATCCAGATCTTACGCCTGCCGCTCGGTATCATCGTCTCCGTAGTGGGTTTCATAGGGGTAGAAGAGACATTCACCTCGTCGGTCCGGTTAAGTTCCATGTGCCAGATGTTATTTCGGTAAAACACCTGCATTTACACGTTATTGTAGATGTTGAGTCTACGATCAGAGGAATGAAATATCCGTTGTGGAATGAGTTGATCTTTGCGAAGAGTGAGCTAGTTCTGAAGAAGCTAGAGGATGAGGAGAGGAGACTAAAGGCCACGGGACGCAATAATGCGGAAACAGGCCATACGGATTTATAGACTCGGTTTACGATTAGAACATTATAGAATAAACTTGCAATTGTTTAGGTATTTTGTGTTTAACGAACGAATAGAAGGCTGTTTCGAACGTTTCAAAGACTTATAGCTAGCTAGGCTAGAGGATCCCATTTCCAGATGATAACGACGTTATCTTCCCTGCCACCGTAGCTTACTCCCTTGTTTCCCCACACCAATCCGCCTACACAGTTGACCTTGCATACAGCGCGAGTGTCTTTAAATATCAACATTATTCATATCAATTGTCTTTCGTATCCGTATTATCACGATTGATTTGGGATTCATGATCTATTATTGGGTGTTGTCCGTATATTATTTCGCCCAGCCGAATTTCTACCGTTTGGTTTCGAAAATTTCAATCTAGGCCTTTAACTACTAGGAATTAGTAGCCATTAATCACAATCTTACCGAGTTTTGTCGCCCCAACTGCAATCGTCTAGAGCCCACGCAGCAACATTTGTGGAATTTAAATTTGGCGTTTGCTGTGGTGATATTTACGACTTGCGAACAATTTTAAACACGATGACTCAAAGGAGCTGTGATCCATTAAAACATTTATCAGTGGTCAGGACGGTACGTTACGACCGTCGGCCCCTACGGCGAGACAAAAGGCCGCCGTTGTGACGTCGAAATGTGAGACTTGCGATAAACGAAAGCTTAAACCGAAGCTACCCACGCCGCAACCTTGCCCGCCACAGGAAGGATCTAAAATTTTTTTCCTTGGTTGAACCGAAAATTCTCGAAAAGTTTCCGTCCACGTTCCATCCCAACCAAATTCGCAAATCAAATCCAATGCATTACTAGAGATAATGCAGATTGGATTATCTTTTTGTGCCGTTTGAATCATGATGCATGTGCAGCGCCAGCGAGGTGGCAAGTGGGTCCTTAGTTAAAAGCTTGACTATTCAAGAGCGCCAAAGTGGATAGTATATCCTCGGCTGTCGACAACCAGTTTCTGCTGCTCCTTCCCCCAAAACAAGTCATGTCGGGCGGATTCCGTCGTCTCCAGAGCGTTCTGTCGCATCTTTAAGCCATTCAGATCTTGAATCTGTCATTTGGAGAACAGTTTTACTAGCCCTGGTCGTTTCAACCGAACCTTCTACGGCTACCACATTGGGGTTCTGGGCAACAAAAAAGCTCGGATAATACGGCAACTAAATGGAACTGTGACAAGACTACTTAGCTTTTCGATCTCTATGAACAGAATTTTCCTGTCCCTGCTGGACCTTCTAAAGGCGAGCGGTTTTTGGGGGGGATTTGACAAATTTCAATAAATATGCTTGCGTCGCCCTATGGCCGCCGAGATTATTTCCATGTTTCTTTTCCAGTAACCTGGCTTTTTATTTCGTGATATCCATGGTTCTTCAAGATATTGCGATATACACGCCTTTAGCGACATTGCGCGCCGTTACACTGCGAACTCTCTGGATTCTGCCCCAATAGTGGCTGTGCATGGTCTCCCAACGCTTCACTTATGTCGTCAGAAGATAAACGTCCAACGACGGCAAAAACTGGTCGACTACAGCCAGGCGGAGCTATAGATCAAGATGCCTCAAGATTAGATCTACAGCTTCAAAAGAGCTTTTCTGGCCAGTTTTTCGACGACCAATCTGTATATAACCAAGGAGAAGCTCAAACTTACTATGCGAGCAGCTCAGATGAGGATTCACCCGCGGCCGAAAAGTCAGGTTCTCGATCTCGATTAGGAAATGAGGGAGACGACTTGAAGAAGTCTCAGAGAGACGAAGATATAGAATCTCCGATCGATAGTGATCTTGAGAAGGGTGGAATAGATTCGTCTGATGATGATGGCAAGTTGCAGTTATCAAAGACGAAGAGTGGCAAGAGTGGAAGGAGTAACAGACGGGATCCTAATTTGGTGAGTCGAAGAGACGTCTACAACACACAACGCATTTTAGACCGCTGACTTTGTGATATTCTGGAAGGTGGACTGGGATGGACCGGACGACCCTCAGAACCCTCTGAATTGGAGTATCAAGAAAAAGTGGATTGCGACAGTAGTCGTTTCATCTTTTACTTTCATATCTCCTGTATCCTCGTCTATGGTTGCTCCTGCTATACGTTCGATATCAAAGGATTTGAATATTACAGGCACCGTAGAAGCCCAACTAACGTTGTCAGTTTTCGTGCTTGCATACGCTATTGCGCCTTTGTTCGTGGGTCCGCTAAGTGAAGTATACGGTCGGGTACCGATAATTCAACTTTCGAACCTATTCTACTTGATCTTCAATACGGCCTGCGGTGCGAGTCAGACAAAGGTTCAGATGATCGTATTCCGCTTCCTAGCTGGGGCAGGTGGTGCTGCTCCTTTGGCACTAGGCGGTGGTATTCTCAGTGATGTCTGGGTAAGTACTTGGCCTTCACGTATTTTTGATCTCTTATCTTTAGGACTATTAGTAACAGAATCCTTTATAGCCTCCAGAGCAACGTGGCAAAGGCATCTCGATGTATTCGTTGGCCCCTCTACTGGGCCCAGCGATCGGACCGATTGCTGGTGGTTGGATCGTTCAGTCCGGCCTCGGATGGCGATGGATCTTTTTCATCGTCTCGATCGCCGATGCCGTTATCCAAATCCTGGGACTTCTATTCCTCAAAGAAACTTATGCCCCTAAGCTTCTAGAAATAAAGGCTCGTCGTCTACGAAAAGAAACCGGAAACACTCATCTACATACCCCCTACGAAGCAGATGAGAAGAGGAAGTTGAGTAAGATCCTAAGAAAAGCTTTGGTTCGCCCATTCATTCTTCTTGGGACACAACCTATTGTGCAATTCATGGCAGCCTATATGGCGTTTTTATACGGCATGTTGTACCTTGTATTGTCGACATTCCCGGGACTGTGGGAAGGGAAATACGGCCAATCAGTTGGCATTGGAGGCCTGAATTATATATCTCTGGGACTGGGTTTCTTTCTCGGCACCCAGATATGCGCTCCAATCAACGATAAGGTAATGACCACAAGCACCTGCTTACCACCCTACCCCTCTTCTTACCATGGTACCATAGCAAAATAAAACGTTTGTTTGCTAACTTTTATAACATAGATCTACGTAAAGCTTAGCAGACGAAACAACAACGTCGGTCTCCCGGAATTTCGGGTACCATTGATGCCGATCGGAGCTTTTCTCGTGCCCGTAGGCCTGCTTATCTACGGTTGGACAGCACAATCGGTAACACACTGGATCTGGCCAAACATCGGTGCCTGTATCTTCGCCGGAGGTTCTATTATGGGATTCCAGAGTATCCAAACTTATATTATCGACTGTTATACTCGATATGCTGCAAGCGCTATCGCTTCAGTCACTGTTCTGAGAAGTTTAGCCGGGTTCGCGTTCCCGTTGTTCGCTCCGACGATGTATGAAAAGCTTGACTATGGGTGGGGTAATACCACATTAGCATTGATTGGCATTGTCATTGGGTGGCCCGGGCCGTTTATTTTATGGAAGTGGGGGGCGAATCTTAGAGCAAAAAGTCAGTTTGCTGCCGGAAATTAGATTTTGAGAAGATGGTTAAGGGGGGGTAGAGATTGCATGTCTAGATTTAGATCACGGTAAGTATATCTTCTTTTTATTTTCTTCTTTTGGATCGGTAGCATACATACACATCATTGTTCATGGAGTATTTGCATTTTGATACGTCCGCGAATTTGATACCTTCTCCCCTCCCCAATAAAGTTGGCACTAGTACCATGGTATATTTATTAATATTCCTTATATGTATCGTTCACATCTGTTTTACTTCCTTTCATAGCGTCAAATCATACATCACGTTGCGCTACATCTACCTCTTAATGTAACTAAAAGTCTTAATCATAATAATGAGATCCTATACCTACAAAAGCTTTGACTGTTCCTAGGATCCTTCCATCTTGAATACCGTATAACCGTGATAGTTATCTATCTTTGAGATAATTCTTCTGGAACGCCTGATGTTTCATCCGAACTGTATGGCATGCAATCACAACCCTCGACGAAGTCTAGGCTGCATCGAGCAGGAGGTCATATAATCCATATTCCATCGAAATCGCCATCCGACCTCGATATCTATAGAGCTTCTAACAGTTGCCCTTACGTACTCTTACTGGATCCTTGTCACCACGCACATGTCGATATCAAAGCATCACGACAATAATTCCTACGAGAAGTCCACATAATCCGAGTATTTGCACTATCTATCAACCACGTTTTAACGTTACATGTCAGGAAGATGATCATGGGTGATAGTTATTCTTCCAGGGACCCCCAGTTGTTCATTGACGGAGTTACGCTGAATTGTTGGATGTGTCGGTTGCCTACCCAGGTGTTGCGAAGTAGAGTATGAGCACATGATTTGGGGCACCGATGCTTCTAATGGATGAGGTTCGATTCTTTGTTTAATTCTTCATCCAACATCTTCAACTTTTGGATATACATCGTCGTATTTACGTTGTGCGCGGGTTCGACGTTCGAAGGATTCTACCGACGCTTCATGACCGTGGAGTGTTTGCAACACAAGTGAAATGTGGTAATTTCGCCAGGCACCGAGTCCAACCTGGATATCATGCTCATGCGGGCTAGAGAGTCTAGTCGCGTGCTGGAATATTGGATGTAGCAAGTATCGTAGGCCCTCGCGGGACCGAGAGAGTGGTTGAAATTAGGAGCTCTAGGATTTCGATACCTGCGATGCATCGACAATATACCGCTAAACGTATGCATATAATTAACGAAATGTGAATCATGAATCCTAGATATCTATTCTTGTGCAAAATACCTCGAGTCGATATCAGCGATAGTGGCGAACCCTTGGACTCATATCTGGCAGGCGGGAATAATTTTACCTTTATATTTCCATGGATTCATTATTTCAATAGATAAGCTCAGGATGTACATACCTCGGCGTCTTCACGTTCGTTTAGTCTATAGTTTACTGGTTGTTGAACTGCCTTATAGGTCAAGCTCTATGCATCCAACCAACAATCTTGGTACGTATGCTATCGCAGGGATATCTCGCCTTAATTTTAAGCTTATTGCGCCTCCTAAGCCCTGTCAGTGGCTCTTAAAATTACTTAATAGATATTCTACTGACGCCACGGGAAGATACAAGAGCTGACTCGAGACGGGCCCGCTTTCCGAATTTCTGCCGTTGATATCCCGTGAAATAAGCTTAGGCGTCTACAGCCTCCTTGTCATAGCTTGAACCGTTTGCAAACTAGCCAACTAGACCCCTGGCTTTCTATTGGGCTCTTCACATGCTCGAGTTTGATGGAATATCGCCCAGTATCTCAAAAGGACGGCTTTGCCAGGTTGTGAGAGGTTAAATCTGAGCCCTACATCGCCTGCCCGAGCGTTTGCATACCAGGTCCATTAACCGTAATTATACGTATACAACCCAGATAAGAATTACATTTTCTGCAAAAGATTATTTGCTATTAATTCATGAAAGTAAAATACTTAGATATATATGACTTGTGATAGGGCAGATTTAGGACTAAGCACGGCACTAACTTGTGTGCTTTCGAGTCCTCTATTATGTTATAAGTACCAATATAAAGCTTACAGATACTACTTTATTGTGGCGCAATAGGGAAAAAAGACTAGAGTGATCCCTGGTATCGGTGAAGCCGTGGTGTGGCGACCATATCGATATATCGCCATACCGCCCCTTGTAGCATGCCAGCACCAAATATAGGTTTGCTGTCAAAAGAAAAGTTATGGTCGTTATCAACCCCGCCTGAATATAAAGACCAGACCACAGCCAGACCTATTGCCATAATGCATAGTAGTCATCGCTGTCGATCGCGTGGAAGAGCAACGTTCTTAGCGCCCCCCAACCCACAGGAGAGGAGAAATCCTGCAGGAAAACGACAATTGTTGGTATGGTTGGACTAGTGAAACTAACCCCTGGCTGTTAATTGTAGCTCGAAAGCCTATCAGGGTCAACACAGCATGCTTGCTGCAGTACCGAATATCCTGTACCTGTATAGCCAGAGTTTACTAGCTAGCTAGCTGTGGCAATATGAAGTATTATGCTAATGTCAATAGGGAACAAGATTTACTGTAAAGAATTCTGATATACAAGATCGACATAACATAAGCTTCTGTAGCTTAGCGGGTTCTGAGTCGGAGGCCAATGTCGGCCGCGGCAAATATCTTGTGAACTGGTCTGACCAGGTAGTCGACGATCGATCGGGGTTCATAGTCGCCAATTAAGTGTATCGATGTTGCCACGCGCTGAATAGACGAGTCGCTAGTGATATTCCATGAATCCTGAGGCCCATACGAGTGTATTGACAGTCCGTGCATTCCATAACCTTGTTTAATTTTGAGGCTATGGACTACATCTATGGAAGAATCTCGGAATATCAAACGTTGTTCGACGCAAACCCCGGATACGTTGCACTATATTGCTCATGCATCATTGATATTGCACATTTCTTTTTAAGTCTGCAGATACATTTGAGTAGGCGTGATAGTGTCGGACATATTTCTGACTTTGGCTAGCCTCGAGCCGCTTGAATCGTATTGTCTGTACGATATCATGATGTTTATCGATGGCAATTATGATGGATTCAGAAGTGCTGAATTACACGGGATGTAAACCTCCTATCGCTGTATACATGCATGTGGGCCGCAAATAGCTAGCTATAGCTCTGCATCATCCATCATGATGAATTTCAGGCAATCAGGTCAGCTGCTTCCTGATCCGCGTTTCAGGGTGTTAGTCAGGACTGTATTGTTAGATACTTATTTCCAAACATTAAATCAATATCAATGCTACGTATATCTAGATATTAATCTACGTCGACTAACAATTGATTTTCCTTTGGCCATTGGGCGTTCAATGATTAGAGTCGATCGAATCTCTCCAAACAATCCACCCACGATTACTTCGTAAGAGCAGCTCTACACCACCAGAATTACAGTATGGTGTGTGCAGAGATTCGACACTGCCATTTACTCAAAGATCTTCAGGGCCTACGCTGGCAGTATTACAATACCAATGAATGACATGCTTGCAAGCTTAATATGTTTCACCAACAGTACCAACATTCGATATTCTACCAGCCTTCTAGCCAGGGGCCGCACCTTATCCATTCTAGAAACGGCGATTTAGCAATTATATCGCAATAACGCCCGACAGACAGAGAAGGAATGCAACCGCGAGCTCCTAAAATCGGTGCACGGGTGCCGAAGTTGAACTGAATACTATTATTCTTCCTAAGTTCTCCGACGTGAACCTCCTATCGGAGTACCATTATTCCGAACTAAGGATGTTGTATTTTTTTACCCAACAGCTTTGGCCCCGAATCCTTTGGCCCATGGAGTGGCGAGGATATGGTGTGAAGGTGCTAGCTTCCAACAAAGGCTTTATGTTGGAACCGGTCGGCCTTGGCTTCGATGCTTCTCTATCGATCATCTCTAGAACATTTCCAATTGGCCAATAGTGTAACTGATATCACAAGCGTGAGTTTACCGTATTGATCGATCGATTCAGTCTCGATGTTCAAGCCACCGCTGAGAGACCAACTTAATTTGGCTGATGTTACGATAAGGTAGGCAACCACAAACATATCTCATGTGTACCAGTCCCTCGGAACATTTTGGCTAATTCTCAACACCATGATTCCTGTAGATGGGTTTCTATCAGTATTATCTCAAATAGGGGCAATATGGTGTCAATGAAACCGTTATCAAGAATTAGACTAGCACTCAAACTAGATGACTAAGGTGCTATAAGCATAGTCACATATTGACTATAAGTAGAGGGTTCCTTCCTCGAATCGGAAAACTATTCACCACAGCTCAAGCAAGAACCAGCCAGTATCCTCGCCATTACCAATATAAAACCAAATATCTTTCTTCGATTTCAGTTTATATCTTCCAATCAAACTTTAACTCAATAAGATGGTCAACCCCTTCAAAGATCCTGTTACAGCTCTTACCACACTCCTCGCCTTTTCCGTTATATCATCTCCACTGATTCATGGTGCTCCAGCACCAGTCCCAGATGATGAACCCGAGGTAATTGGAAACCCAGGTCTCAGTGCGCACAGTTGGTGTGCCGAGAACCGCGAAGAGGTCTTCCGTATCGATATGCAGCAGGAAGAACAGAAGATGTCCAATGCAATCCCTATTGACACGGGGATCTATACAATGCCTGATAGCCCTGAGCAAGATAAAGGAAAAGATCCCATGCAGAATGGGTCCTTAACACCAGTTTCCATAAAGACAGTGGAACCTAACACGGATGTGCGAGCAAAACGCCAAGTTGACGAGGAACAGAAGGAGAAATCGATTCTCTCCGCTGTCTTCGAAAAGTTCATCAAGCGTCAGGGAATCCAGCCTTCAAATCCTTGTCGCCATCCTAATCCTATCTTCCCTGATGAAGGACCACCAAGTCACGTTGAGGGGTGCAACCAAGATCCTTTAGATCCAGAAGGATTTTGTCCTCACAAAGCAGAGAATGCAGAGTGCGCATATTTCTGTGAGGAACGTCGTGATTACTACTACGGCAAGGAGCAAAGATGGCTTCCCGCTCAGGAAATCTTTCCCTATCCTGACGCTCCGGTTGTCTCGATCGGTAAAGGTGAAATGATCAGTTTATCTGTGGGAATCGATTATAGATTTCAAATCGCCCTCCCAGTTCTTAGCGTCGGCCTTGGTGTTACACTTTCGAAATCATGGACTTGGACTAATACTCGCTCATATACCGCTCCTAAGTGGGATGTTTTGCACCCATACTGCGCTTTCTTCACCTTTGTGCCAAAGATGGTGAGAAGCTGCGGCACTGTGAGTAAGTGGCCAAGGCGAGTCATACTTCAGCCAATGGGGGGATATTTCGATATGTGCAACTGGAGAGTAAAGCCAGAAACCATCAAGGATGCTTGCGTCGAGTTCCCATGGCGCAATGCAAAGGATGAAGTCGAGGGTGTTCTCATGCTTGGTAAGACTAAACTCACATCTCCTTAGACTCATGTTCGTCGAATTTCTACTAACGTCCCTTTAGTCAAGGTTGAATGCGGTAACGAGCAAACACTTGCACCACCATGCCAACAAGACAAAAAGTACCTTCTTAACGGAGTCATGGATGAGACTCTTAACCATTGGAATATGGATGACCCTGAGACGCAAAGATGGTTGAAATCCCAAGGGAAGCTCAAGTTTTAGTGGCTACGTATTTGTACGAGATTATGAAGAATTGTGTTTAGTGATACCAGGATCAGTTGGATGAGATTTACGAGTAACATATACCCATGTTGTTTATTGTTCATGTGCCGCGGGATTTGAAATTTAGGAGATGAATCAGGGACTTACGATTGACTTTTGGGCTTTTTGTAGTTAAACGCGTGTACGAGTTCGGATGCTTCTGTTTTGTTTTTATTGCTACCAATCTGCAGTTTACTATATTCTTAAAAAATAAGTTTTAAGATTCGAATAGCTTGGAATAGTAACATTAAATACTGTTCTGTTCTAAACAACGTATAAGGCTGTCATACCGCTGACATTAACACAAGGGCCGGCTGCGTCGTTCTTGTTGTTTATATAAAGTTGTGCTCCACTCGAACCGCCACAAACAGCCACGGATTTTCCCACAGTGGATCCGAAGTCGATACTACCTAACTCACCTAAAAAGTTAAGAAGCCTGGCGCAGCCCGGGCCCGGTGTACACGTCGACCAGTCGAAAGTGACGAAAGAGTTTTGGAGAACATAAGTCGGGTAGTAGGGCACACCATTTATGAAACGTACGATAGAGGTGCCCAACCAATTGTAGACGACACCCGAAGGTATCGAATTTGACTGTAGGGCTGTCAATTGATTCGCCACTCCATTTGAGACAAGGTTAATGCAATAATGTATTTTTGACTGCCGCCATAAATGTAAGTTAATCTGAATGGTCTTCCGACTGTAACGGTTGAGATGCTGGAGATTGTTGTTGTGGAGGACGTGGTAGTAGTAAGTCGCCGTTTCTTGAGCGATTTGAGTAATAGTATCCGTTACAAGAAGCATGGATTCATAGACAGCTACAGTGGTAATAGATGTGGTACTGTGCAATTACCTGTTATTCGCTTGGTCATAGTGTATCCCCATAAAAGACGACAGCGATATGAAGTTAGCCGTGTAAACAATCACATCGTGGGGGAAATTGTCGTATACACAGAGGATATTGGGTATCCAAGGAGTCTATTGCAGTATGGCCCAGCCTCAGCGACATTAGTCGGGTTCCTAAGTAGCCGAAGAACTTTATCTGCGTTACATGTTGCCCACTTCTCCAAGATTTGCGTGAGCTTCACGTCGACGACTTCAAAAGTAGGATTGTTTGAAATAGGCGCCGGGGTGGGCGCTGCTAAAGCGACAGCCGTAAGAGCGAGCAAGAGACCAGAAAGAAAAAACATAACTTGGTTATATATAAAATCAAGCTAGATCTATAGAGTCTAGGGAAATAGTTGCCAATGCTCTGCACCCGAACGTAAAACGGCCCCGTAGTAATAAGGAAAAAATCCGCTTCATATTTATAATATAAATCAATGTCATACCTGTCGGACTTTAGCCATGTTCTGTGTGTTTCGAGGACACTGCATGTCACCCTGCACCTCTTTACTGTCATAACGGGCTAAGAAAAGCTTAACCTTCACCCTCAATTACCGGCCAGTGTCGGGTTCTCGAGATTGTGGGTCAACGGTGCAGTTCAGCGTATGAGCGCTCTGAAAATCCGCCACCAAATTAAGTGCTAACAAAATTTGATCTTAAATCGCATTGTTAAGGGTAATAACAAAGTTTTGTATATTGACACCTGCGGCTGAAAAAGGCCGCTAATCGTAACACTTCTTGGTCTATCTCGCTTGTGTTGTGCGGCAAAATTGAGCAGCATGTAGTGGAGTGATCGATTGAACTAATAACGCTTTGAGCTTGCATATCTTAATTATCTACGTTAAGTTTCAGGTGAGATTTCCTGCATAACATTATAGAGATGACAGTGTTGGTCTTTTATGACTATGTGGGTCTCTATTCACAACCCTGCTAGCTCTATCCATGAACCCAGCCTAGTTAGCTTTGAGGTATAAGAAACCTGATATAGCCTTTTCTGATGTATCCTGGGTCCAACCAAACGTTACTTTCAGCCCTAAAATATCAGGCATTTGATTGAAATCGTCCCGTTCTCGCTAACTCTTTCATGAATATCTTGGGGCAATATAGTCTTGCGGGCGACTTGATCTCATCCACATTGTGAAGAGCAGACTAATACCATCGTACCAACAATATGTTACAGCTTATGTAGCTAAACCGAAATAATTATGATTTAAAGACTGAGATATGAAAATATCTTCAGTGTATTTAATTTTATAATGTGGATAACAGATTGCAATACCAACGAGACCGATTGCAATTGGTATTGTGGATGGAATTGTGTTGCTCATGTGGTAACTTTGCCCAACTTCCAAATTTGGAATGCTACATGGAAATACGCTAAGCCTTTCACGGACTAGTCGTGTAGCCTCGAGACCTAGTCGACGTCTGGGGCTAGAGACCACAACTCCAACACGTTATGTCAGCTCGTCCTTCCGCACGCAAACCTCCTCAACCTTTGTGGCTGGTATTAAAATATTGTTTGTTCCTTCACATTATTCACAAGCTTGTATTGCATGTAGCAATAAAGAGGGCAGTGGTTATAAGTAATTGTTTCTTTCCAGTATTGGTTATTAGTTTACTGTAAAACTGCCTATCGAACTGGCTACTAGTTACAGTACTGCTAAACTTATAAATAGTATATAGTAATATATGAGTACACATATCGATCTCCTAGTTCTGAAGGGATAAATCCAAACCACAATCGATCTCAGAATATTAGAATCACCTTACAACCGCACCCCCCAGACCTTGCACTATGCTCAAAACATGCGTTTTTGTGTATCCTTCACCCCATATCTCACTGCAAGCGAGCTCTTTTAAACCCTACTACGAAATCCTATTCACCACGTGGCTTACAAAGTTAGCCGTTTGATTTCGAATTCCCCCCCGGCCGCGCTGTTAGTATTTATATCACTCGAGTCAGTTGTTTTTTTGTTTGCCCAGTGCATCTAAGGAAAGGTTGCAGCTGAGCTAGTTAGTCGCCATCCGAATAAGCTCGGCTTGCTGACCGTTATCATTCATTGTAAAAATCTGTATAGCACCCTAGGCCCCCAAATAGCTGCCGTCGACTCCCCGACTAACATCGTCAACGGAGAGGAAGTATAAACGGAGGACCTCACTACACCGTTTTGTCCTCAACGTGACCGACATCCAAAATACTTTGCAAAGGCGCATAGCTTCTTGGCCAAAATCTCGATGCTCGAATACTACGAGCGGCGTGTACTAAAAGCTTTAATAGACAGTACAACCAATTTTCAACTACTCAAGCAGCTTCCCGAATTCACGAAACCTGAACTGCGAGAGTTGGCTCGGTTGTCGATAATTGCCCTCAAGAATCTGCGAAGCTCCGGAGGAGGACCATCCTCAAGGATGACATCGCCGTCTACTGGCAGCCCAGCCAGTGAATTATCGATACCTATTGAGGGTCGGCCTAAAGGGGTTCCTAGTGATCTACTACAAGAAACGCTAGAAGGGGTTAGAGGCACTGTCGCAGGAATAAACCCGGAAGCTTCCGCCCAAGCTTCCGTGATGCCAAGTTCTTTTCTACCAGGTATTTACTGCTTTCAACTGGACAACAGGCACTTTCACTACTAGTAATGTTAGTACGCTAATACTATCCTGCACGAGAAGGTTCCAGCATTATCCAAAAGCTCGGGATATTGAATGAGGACCCATCAATATCGGTGCCAAACACAAGCAGTGATGAAGTTTTCAGGTCGCTTTGCAGGAAACGAGAGGGTGATAGTTGCATAATTTACTGAGGAAGAGTCGTCGTAGGTTGCGAAGTGGCTCACATCTTTCCGTTTTCTTCGCTCGATCCTAAGAGAAGAGGATTTCACATAACATGGAGATTTATCGTAATCCTTCTCGGGGAGGATATGAGGAATGCCCTTGTCAAAAACCTCGTTTCCGAAACCCTAGGAATTCATACGCCAGCAAATGGTCTAAGCATGCGGGCAGATCTTCGCGCGTGTTTTGACAGAGGAGGGATTGGCCTCACTCCAGTTCGCAAGTCATCTTCAGCTCCTTTTCTCCTCGATGTTCAATATAATCGTTATTTTATCGCACGTGAAACCAGGCCAGAGATTGCAATTCCACTGAAACCTGAGGACCAGTTTGTCGTTGACGAGGATGGAGTATGGAGAGCTACGTTGGAAGGATCCCGCGTACTCAACGATGGAGATATCATCCGGTTAGCATCATCAGATAAAGACATACCGCTTCCTTCGGAATTTCTGTTGTTCTGGCATGTGTACCTGTGGCAATTGCTCGGGACAGCAGCGTTGACCCAGTTCGAAGAAGGTGATGAAGGCATCGCTCAAGATATCGATAGAGAACATGCTCAAACCCAGACACCTCCTCTTGCTGCCCGCACGCAAACTTACGATGACATTTCCGAATGGTATGAGAGGGAGTACGGAAACTGGTACGACGAGGATGACGAGGATCCGATATCCTGATAGACGTGACTACACATGAACTACGTTATATATTCACACTCCAAGTTTGTGTTGTTTCTAAACCCAGATTTGTTAGTGAGCATTCCATCCACTTTAGCATCTACAAACACCAATCAGACAGGCCGGCACGCAGCGATTTAAATATTACCACCGGAACCTTTTAAGCTTGAACTCGGACCGACTTGCAAACAAACAGCAGCCTCAGCTATGATACCCCCTGCAAGGAGCCCTTTGGCAGCTTTGCCCTACGAGCTTATCAGGGAGATATGCTTGAACCTCGACAAGGCTTCCCTCAAGTCGCTACGCCTGGCGTACCCTCAGCCGAAATTACGCGCTGCCACCGCCAAACTACTCTTCCAAACGATCGAACTACGTCTCGGAACCTTAGAATGGAGTTTCGCTGGTGCCAAGTCTCGACTTTCGTACTTGGAGAGCCTATCCACAGCTGTCAAGGAGGCATCGGATCATTCGTTGGCCTGCTGCAAGAAGCTCTTGATCGATACGCGATACCCGTGGGTTGTAACGCCAGAAGGCTGCATTAAGGCGAACCAGGTACCTCACGACAGGGTCCCTCATGATGCTTGGCTCGAGCAGAGGAAGTTGTTTGATGATTTAATGGTATTGATACCGGAGACACAAAGAATAGAGTTCGTAGAGTTGGTTGGTGGAGTTCTTGCCGTCGCGAGGCAGCTTCAAACTGTAGAGTAAGCTCCTGATCCTGAGTCAATGATGTTATGTTGAAACAACGCAGTTTCTTAAGACTCTCGAACTGACGGCAGTGACTTCTCAGATGGCGGACGACATCGAGTTTACCTATCCAGCTTCACCAAGGAATCTCTTCCCTCCTTTGCAAACCGATCGATACCCGGGGGTTTACCCTTGATGTAGCCATTTCAGTAAGCACGTTCTCCGATAAATGCGAATACCTTGACGCCCTCTCCAATGCCCAATACATGGCTATTAGAGTTGTGGGATCCGGTCCTCATCGAGGAGACCATCATGGTCTCGAGGAGATGCGAGAAGCTGGCGAGGTAGTGAAACGCTGTCCTGATATCAAAGGGTTCGAGTTTTACTCCCAAGCTCCCGTTTTCGCATACGCGACATCTGATGCTTTAAGGGACGCGCTGAGGGACCTTGATGGCCTTGAGGTATTTAAGGTTGATTCGAACTTGGGGTTCACCCACGAGATGGATTGGACAAGCCTCAAGGATGTGAAAGATCTTTGGATTTCTGTTGAAGGGTCTGTGACGCATAATGAGGATCTTGAAGAGCTCTATGACGGCCTCAAAACAGTAGGGACTCGTCTTAACAAGCTATCTGTTGAATCATACATTCGGCCAACTCACAACTACCTCCTGCAACACTGTAGCCCCTTAACAGAACTTGAAATCTGGGGGTACTGGTACGGGATAAACCAAGACCTTGTGCACGCCTTTTGGGACGAAATAATCCCTAGGCACGCACCGACTTTGAAGAAACTGAAGGTCCAGAACCATGCACAGTCGGAAAATAAAAGCTGGAGCTGGCTTCACAGGTCTGACAACAAGGCCAAGGCGTCTCTACACAAATGCAAAGAGTTGGAAGAACTTACTATCGGATTCTGTGAAGGTACTTTGACATCGACGAGTTGGGTAACCGAGATGGTTGAGGACCTTGTACCGGCGTGTCCCCGTTTAGCCGACATACATATGACTTTCGAATTAGGAGACTCAAATCTCCTTGCTCAACATGTGAAATCGACGCTGATGAGTCTGGATACTTGGTCATCCACAAGCAAAATCTTCAACGGACGATCTCTTAGACTTAGCCATGAAGATATCAGCAAGGGAGTAGTTTGCTTTCCGAAGCAAAATAAACCCGACGCCATACCCCCGCTTTGGTATGAAAGCCTTCTGCAGAGCTGGGAATTGTCAAGAACGATCAGTAAGGCCGATGACGGAACCACAGATCAGACAGTGTATAGGTTCGAACGGCTGGATGATGTTTATCTCTCTAATGAAAGATTGGTTCAACCTGCTCCGAGAGACGAAATCGAGATTGGAGATGACGATCAGCTAGGATTCGAATTGTATGACGATGATGATGCAGAGGATGGGGAACCTTGGTATTCAGATCATTCTGATTCTTATCAAGGTTGAACCCGATAAAAAGGGGCATTATGTCGAATTCTGTATTTTCATACCCCGGTAGCCTGTTTATGTTTTAGCATCTTATCCGCTGTACCATCGCTTTCATCAGAAAGGCAAAAGAAACGGCCCCTTAAATATCCTGCCGAGCTAGTGTTAACAACAACCGAGAAATATTGACATGGACCGCTTCCCGTATTGTTTAAATTGCCCGCGGCTATTCTGGCCGCATTTACGAGATAGGAAGGTGGTGATGTTGAAGAGTCATCGATATTCCGCTGCGAGCTATGAGTCCATGGTGTTTATTAGTAAACCAGACTTATCTTCCTCGTATATCTTGCCTTAGGCATGCCTAAGCCGGGAGAAAATTAGTTTTGTAGGGTGCTGCGCTGCTTGTGGGCGAACCAATCCATCAGGATAGAGATTCTGAGCTTCCCGATTGAGTAGCAATTAAGAGCCGCAGTCAATCTGAATTCATGTAGCGGCATCAAGGAAACTATTTATGATTCATTGTATACATGTAATTCAAAATCAGTATAAAAGTTTTTCTTCTTATGACCCTATTTTATCGACGGCTAGTTAAATGGGTTTGCAATTGACGAGAGACAAGCCTGCCCTACGAAATTTATATATAAGATACGTAGATAAACTGTCGACTTCCTACATGTCTTTTCTATCTATCCAACTTACTATATCAAAGCAATAAGTTTTGCAAACTTAGATTTATCTCATCAAATCAGTCTGATTCAAAATATTAGTATTTTATATCATATTTATTCTCAGATCTACCCTCCAAATCGATTTTCTTGAGCCGTTGACCGATTGAATACACGCCGGTTCAATTATTTTACCCCAAATTTACATGCCATAGAAGAATTCGAAGGTACTCAATACCCCATAGCCAAGTACCCGATGGCAACCACAATTTCCACAGCCCAATTGGCCCCAGCGGCTCCAACATCATCACCATACCTCCCCAACCTCACCAAATCCTTCAACAACTTCATTCACGGCGGCACAAACGACTGTTTCATCCAAGAAACCTACATAAACCGTACAAGCAGCTGGGAATCGCAATGCTACATCTCAGTACGACCAAACGCAATACAAGTATCCGCAACCCGGTGGCTTGAATACTGCTGCACCAGCGGTCAAGAAGGAAACATCTTCGAGAAAGTGGACGGGTGCGGTTGGCAATGTATCACGAATCGAACGCTTCAAGTTGGGGTTTGGTGGAAGAATTGTGTTTGGGATGATCGTTCGCCGTTGTTGACGGGGTATAATCGGAATTTGACGGGGTATGAGAGACCTGTTTGTCGGAGTAGAAGAGAGCTTGAGGAGGCTATTTCGGGGGGGAATAATGGGCTTAGGATATCAAGCAGGGGGTTGGTGTTTTTGGCCTTGATTGTGCCAGTGCAATTCGTATTCATGGTCATGTAGTCATGCTCATGGTATTCAAAATTCAAAAGCTGAAACGCATGCCCTGTAAATATTGTATACACCCTAGAAGATAGAAGCACTAATGTATAATGCGACATCCAATCATATGACCATCCACCGCTTTTTTCCAGTCAGAAAACTCCATATAAGCTCAGAAGCTATCTTGTACAACCGTAAGATACGTAATCGTACCGAACCCCCTGTCACGGTTTGTTGCATTTTATGCGTTGTAGACGCTTCGACCTGCCCTGCAAAAGGCCGCGTCGTCAGCGGGGCACAATCAGCATGCAGTCAGCCTTGCAGAGCTCATTGGTTGTCATAATGTAACAGCACCAGCTAACGGGACAATTTCTGAGAGAGGGATAGTATTCCCGGTTGATTTGGCCCGGTTTAGGGCTGAAATTGTGTGGGCAGCACGATGACATCGGCTGGAACAACCCCTCATTCAATACCGCGCGGGGTAGCTAAAGAAATCGAATCGAACGGTCACGACAGATAACTCCGAATATAAGTGGAAGTGGGTATACCTCAGCCGCAAAAGCACGATCTTTTTGTTTCAGTGTTTCGTAGTATAAGCTTTGGGGATTATTCGGATGTCGACATCCGCATATTAGCGGGGACAGCTAACAGAATTGTTCAACGGGAAGTAGATTTCCCGCGGGCAGAGGAAGGCTTTAAAAGGAACGGTGCCGCCGAGGCCAGCTTCATCCAAGATCTATATTCGCACTCATAACGTCCGGTTGCCCCGATTACGTGAGGACCCGAACTGCTATATATTCAACTACTTCATAAGTATGTGTACTCTACTAATACCATCGCCCCCGCTATGCTTCTCCTTGAAGTTGGAGTCATTTTAATTTTGGCTAACATAATACTATCTATAGCAAACAAACTTCATTAGTTTAGTATCCGACGACGACGTTGTAGTTTTCAACATGGCATCCGCACCATACGCCATCACGGGTATCCCGACCACCAGGTCCCCTGACGGAGCTCTCCCGCTCCGTCAAGAGATTGATGCCTGGTCTGCGAATCCAGCCAATGTCGACCAGGTTAACTTGTATCTCCAGGCACTTGCTGCGTTCCAACGGTTGCCTGCGACAGACAAGCTATCTTACTTCCAGATTGCTGGTTAGTCCTATTCATCATTAACTCTCACATTCATTGAAATTCTATGGCTAATCGAGACCTCTTTAATAGGGATTCATGGTAAGATATTGAGCGACAGTGATGGTAATAGTTAACTTAGATATTTGTGCTGATATGTATTGAATTCAACGAATAGGCGAACCATTCATTCCTTGGGACGAAAACACTAGACCCAATCCAGGATCTCGTTGGAGGGGTCAGTACAATTCGTACAACAGTGGATTGTTTTACTTCAGCTAACTGATTAATTACTTGAATACAGGATATTGCACACATGCATCCATTCTCTTCCCGTACGTTCCAAAAGCATCGGACTCTTTACATGCTATTAACGGATACTGACCTAATCTGAAACGACAGAACATGGCATCGACCGTATCTTGCTGTCTTTGAGGTAATGAAACCTCGTGATAGTTGAACTTAATTTGATTATATGGAGGTATGGGAGAACTAATACTTAATTTTAATATATGCAGCAAATCCTTCATTCGATTATGCAACAAATTGCCGCCGCATATCCAGACCAAGAGCTCCGAACCCGATATCAGACCGCAGCCGAAACATTCCGTATTCCATATTGGGATAGCGCGCAGCTTAAGGAACGTGGAGGCAGGAGATCTTTGAACGTTCCTTATCTCTGCACCTTGCCTACCGTCCAAGTTTTCACTCCTACTTCAGCTGGAGATAGTCTCAAACCCTTCGAAACAATTGACAACCCATTGTACAGCTACCAATTTGTTACCACACAAGGAATCACTAGTTTCCAAGACCAGGATGGAAATTTCTTTCCCGTATATACAAACGCTCTTTCTCGAGAAGTCACTATATGGGCGGTTTCTAACCCAAGTCTTAATTGTAGTTCGCAAATGCCAACAAAACTTCCCGTTACCCACCGCAATATAATTCTCGCAACCCGACTGTTACTTCTCAATGGGCCAATGGATTTGTTGATAATGATTCAATCACGGAGGCACTGCGAAATTTGAGCTCTCTTGGTGAAGACGTCTACCGATCATTCACGACCAGCAATTATGCTTGGTACTCTAGCACCCAACAATCCAACCCACCAGCGCCCAACAGGTATGTAGCTTGAAAGCATTTATATCAATTTCATCGGCTAACCTTCTCGAATCTTAGTTACCAATCTCTTGAATCTGTTCACAATGAAATCCACGGTATTACAGGCGGTGGTGGACATATGAGCTGGAATACGTAAGTTTGTGAAAAATCTGAGAGTGAAAGAAATTCAAGTTTGCTAATATCCAACTTCTCGAATTACCTTAGAGTTTCGTCTTTCGGTATGAGTTCTACCAGTTATTTGAAGCTGTTTATATATCTGCTAACTTATATTCCGTAGACCCCATTTTCTGGCTCCACCATTGCAACGTGGACCGTCTGTTCGCCATTTGGCAAGCCATTTACGCCGATACTGGCCGATATCCTGATGCCTGGTTCAATCCACAGTCGGCACAGCTTCGAGACGAACGAGGAACTTGGTCTATCGCGGCAGGTTCTCGCGAGAATGCTGATACCCCACTAGCTCCATTCCATAAAGATGACCGGGGCGGCGTCTACACTTCCAATGATGTCCGCAACTGGACACGATTTGGCTCGTCGTATCCTGAATTACAGCCATGGCTTCCTCAATACCGAGACTCCAGCGGCGAATTTAACGCAACACTGTATCGTAATGATGTTGTTGCACAGGTCACCGACTTGTATTCTCGAGTCAGAAGACGTGTCCAGAACACACAAGTTCCACGAAACCGCCTCTTTGCTGCTACTCAGACTGGCTCGCAGACGTTCCCAGGCGGTTCAGCTCCTGCAGGCGGGTCGTTTGCAGCCCCACCGACAACACAAGGGCCCGGTCAGTTGCAATTCGCTCCCCCTCAGTCTGGCGGGCAACAGGGCTTCGCTCCTCCACCAACAGCCCAGGCCCAAGCCCAGTCTCAAGGACAACCATTTACCCCGCCAACGACGCTTCCCACTCAGGGACAGCAATTTACTTCTCCGCCTCCCCAAACCGCCCAGGGTCAGCAGTTCTCACCCCCGCCGACTCATCAGCAGCAGTTCGCCCCTCCTCCTACGCAGGAGCACGGACAGGCGGTTACGTCACCACCTGCACAGACACAGTTCTCTCCTCCACCAACCCAGGCGTTCTCACCACCACCTACCGGTGAGACTCACGGACAGCAGTTCACTCCTCAGCCACAACAGCAGTTCACTCCAGGACCACAGCAGCAATTTGCGCCTCCTCAGCAAGGACCAAGCAGTCATACACCACAGGGGCAGCATAGTGCTCCACCACCCAAGAAAGGCGGCCTGAGTGGACTTATGTCCTCCGCCAAATTGCATTTCGGTGAAGCCCTTACTGCAGGTCGTGAAGCCGCCCAAGGCCACCAGCAACCAGGACAGCAACATCAACAGCAACAGCCTGGTCACGCTCCAGGAGGCTCTGGCAGCGGCGGTAGTGCTCTTGCTACTAAATTCGGTGGCATTATTGGAGGTGGTATTCATATGGCCCAAGAGCGTCTTGGTTCCAAGAAGCAGCCTGGCCAGCCTGGCCAGCCTGGAACCCGTGGTATCGACGACGAACCTGGTCAAGAAGGAGAGTTAAGCCGTGGATTTGGTGATATGAGTTTACACCAACAGAGTTCCGGCTCAGGAGAGCCACTTACATATCATGAATACGATGCCAATATCCGATTCGAGAGGTAAGCCATCCAATAACCAAAGTAACCTATAGAGATTAAAATGTTGACTTTGACCCCATAGATTCGACCTCGGTGGCCGTCCATTCACAGTTCATATCTTCCTCGGGGACTTCAACCCAGACCCAGCAACTTGGATGTGGGACAAGAATCGCGTTGGCGGGATCTATAACTTTGTTGCTGGTGTTCAGCGCGGAGACGACAGTGCTTGCTCCAACTGCGAGACACAGTCCCAAGACCACACTGTCGTTACGGGCCAGGTGTCTCTCACTAATGCCCTTCTCGATGACGTCGAAGACTCAGCCAATGGCTTGAACAGTCTGATTCCGGAGGAAGTTATTCCATACCTGCAACGACATCTGCACTGGCGTATCACCGACGTATGTTGACCCCTTCCCTCCTGCTTAATATATATAATGCTCTCAGCTAACACGTGGAAACAGCCGAACGGAAGGGAGATCCCACGCCAAAACCTCCATACATTAAAAATATCTGTCGTTGAATGTTCTGCCACCATTTCAAATAACCCTGGCGAGCTCACCCAGTATGGAGATCACAGGGTGTTGGATATTGTTACTGAGGGACGTCCGGCTGGTAAAGCAGCTACCGACGGCTATTAAATCTTTTACTTGAATTTTCTTGCCATATATCTTATGAGAGTGGAATGTTTGTCCGAGCAAAGCGCATGGGTTTTGTGATGTTGGAATTTTAGTTTACGAACAATCTGTCAGAGAGAAAATCATCAAAATTAACGACTGAAGGAGGATCTTTACATATTCGAGTACTCAGCTTTCTGTTCGTGCCTTGAATAACAATTTAATGAAATATGCGAGTTCAAGTGACTTGAAATACAGAATCTATGATATCGCCATGCCGTTTGTGGTGACTGTCGTGTTAACGTTAACTTGTAGCTATCAATTGCCTCGTAGATCTGCGAACATACAGCATCGATCAATCTCGTAGACATTACAATCACATCACAAACAGCTCCAACCATCTACACAGAACAACCGGAACAGCTACGCCGCCGAGCAATAGCTTATGGGCGAATACTTTACGGACAACCCGCTGCATTTTATCTCCACGAGTTCTATCACCCAAATAACGTCTCGAGGCTGCGAAGAGAAACCAGTTACACTTGATGCAACAACGTTGCAACCATTATCATCACAATATCATCAACCGGCAACCACCCTCATAGTTGATACAACTGTCTTACCACACTACAAAACCCCTCGCCATCATGACGAAAGCTTCACCAGAAGTCAAAAGGCGAGCGAAAGCGAAAGCGAAAGGAAAGGGAAAGGGAAAGGGGAAAGCCAGACCTCAACCCGCTGAAACCCCTACACCAACACGAATGACTCCAGACTCTCCGAATACAAGAAATATTGGTACCATAGAGTCTCCTACGAAACATCAGCCTCCTACCAAACAGATGGAAATTGATTCACAATATCCAGAACCGGAGCCAGGTGTAGCCACATGCAATCTCAATACACCTCCAAGCGAACAAACGGAAGCCGATTCACAATCACACCAACCGATAACACTACCACCTATTCCCAGTGAATATTTGTTGCCGCCTCCGAATCGAGAGCCTGTCGATTATACTGGTGGGATACTTGCACCATTGGTACCGGCGAATCTAAAGTATCTTGAAGATAGAGCTGCTGCTGCTGCTGCTGAAGGGAGACAGCAATATGATGAAAAGCTTCCGACGGCGGAGATTATGCATGGTATGCAGGTTCTGGGAAAGGCTGGGAGTATGGGTGGGAGGGTTGAAGATGCTTATAGGCTTTGGGCGAAGGAATTGGCACAGACTAGACCTGCCAGACCACCACAGCTGGATGTTGGTAGTCAGCCGGGACCTGGTTGATAAAACTCTTGGCTCATATATTTGGGATCTTTTCTTCTTTTTCTTCTTTACTACTTTCCCCCTCTTCATCTTCCTCTTTGCGGTTTTCTCTATTTCGTTATCTTCGTCTTCAGGAACTTGGACCCAGACGTTAGCACTAATTAAGCCTATGTCTACAAAGCACGCTAGTGGTCAGCCCGAGACTGGCCTATGAAATTGCTTTTATCACTGGATGACAATTGTTTAATTTTGATATTCCTTTCATTTCTTGTGAGAGTGTCTGACACAGACGAAAAAGCTCTATATTAGGCCTCCTTATCGACCAGCCTCCTTAGCATTTAACAGCACAAGAGCGTCTAGACTGAGAGCTATACATTTCTCTCATTGTTTTCCATTGTCTTTACAAATCTGCATCTCTCTCAGTATACTAATCCAGTATTAATGATAATCTCAACATATTTCGTCTTGGTTGACCCAGCCCCCGGTCTTGAAACTAGACTAGTAGACTCGTATCGATATTGATAGAGCGTTTTCTATTTTTTATACTGTCAGCAATTGACTAGTGTGATTGGCTTCGATATATACTATTCTGTTTGCTAAGTTTATAAAAAGCTAAGCCTTCGCGGATGGTATTTTTCTACATATGTGATGAATTCATGAACTACCTTTGGTAATTTATAGTATATTTGATAAATATATTAATTATATGTAGTCGTGATCATGCAAACATGATTGTAACGCAAAATACATACTCAGGCATTAACTATAACTTGGAAGCATCCTCCCTTTGATATATATCCTTCCTTACGGGCCACTCCCTGATAAGAATTCATATAATATACTACTCAAAGTCTCCTTAACGTCTTCTGGGGACACACTACCCCCGCCGACTAGCAATAAGATGCCAGCCAGCGGCATCAAAAAGCATCCACCCAACCACCCGAATACTCTTGCAAATGATACGTTAGCACTAATCCTCTGTTCTTGAGGTATAGCAACGAGCTCAGGCCCATCTTCTTGGAAAGCATCATGGAAAGCATCCCATGCCCCGAGATACGCTTGCCGAAGCAAAGTCTCCGTGTACCCATCTAGATTATCCCACGTTGGGAGCAGTGAGGAGTTCAAGTTGGATATCATAGTCATGAGATCCGGTAGGAGCCAGATGGCTTGTTGGACCCATGGATCCGGTTCGAAAACAACCTCGTCGATAGGAGTCGTGTCTTCGACGATACGGGGGGAGATATAGGTACTCCGTCGGCTGGTGGTGACTCCCGCCGTAAATCTGATTTTACCGACGACGTAACAGTTTTGGTCGGCGCTGTTATAGTCGGGAGGGTTGTAGTATCGATCATATCGGTTTCCAGGGCCGAAGATGGTGGTGTTGAGACCTCTACAGAGAGGGTCTGTGACTTTCTGACGGGTGAGTAAGACACCGACGGATTTTGTACCGGAGAATATCGTGGCGGGAGGTGGTGATCCGGTGTTTGAAGAGTAAGTGTATGGGTCATTTGCATCAAAAACGACCGATGCCCCCTCGGTGTAGTATAAGCTGAGATCCTCGTTTATCTGACTGAGTCTCTTAGATGCGTCGGTAGTAATCAGACTGGCATCAGTCGATGAGACGTCTTCAGGGCTGACTGCCCAAGAGATGCTGTGTATCTGAATGCAGGGAACGGTAATGTTATACACTGTTGAGTTAACCGGAAGACCGTCATCATTCGTGACATGACGGCATCCGTTCCCAGTGATCGAGGTTCCGTTCCTCGCCGTGGCCGCTGGATTAGCCCAGGCTAAAACCGCATTTCCTGCGGCTCGCCTGATATGAGTGTTATGGAAATAACCTCCGCCGTTATACCAATACCAAGAACTGAAGCTCGCGGAAGGAGAAACGGAGCTTATCATTTGGGGTTTATCTCCTGGGATGGAAGACGTGCTCCAATCGATCGAACCGGAAAGCAGGGGCGCAAGGAAAGGCTGAGGTAGCATGAAGAGTAATGCCACTGAAATAAGCCAGCTGCGTCCATCCTTGGGCATCTTGAAGGGGAACAGGAGCCATGGAGGTAGACGCCATGTTATCATAAATGAAAGCCGTCTAGAGTCGCCAGGAGCACTGCTAGCTTGACCATTGCTAATCTCGGTGGTAGTTAGGCCAGTAGCAGAAGCCTTGGTGATTTCAGCAGCTTGTGCGGCCTCAATTTCTTCAATGGTCTTATTGTCAGGACTGTTGGCGTTGGTAGTATCGATATCGTCGTCGAACTCTCTGCGCTGGCTTAAATCGCAGGCACATTCCCACAAGGCCACGACTGACCATGAGCTGACAAGTAGCTTTACAAGAACCAGGCCTACTGAAACGAATGTCGTGACATCGCTGACATGTAGTCGCAGCCTTCCATGGGCGTATCGAGAGACCGAGCTGTCAACGGCTTGATAGCCATCAACTGCGAGAGCAACTACTAGTGCTAGAGCGATACAGCAAATAGAGTGTCCGATTAAGAAGAGGTAAGCCCTAATTCCTCGTAGTGGATGGGGGCCCTTTGTCTTCATAGCGGCGATATCTGTAGGCAAGTACTATAGCGGAATCTCTATAATTCGATACATAAACAGAATAGTTATAAAACTGACAATCCATGAGTGAGTATAGGAGCCTTTAAATAAAACCCTTCCCAGGCTCTGCTATAATAATATAATCTAATTCATAACGGCTTGAGTAAGGTGCCGTAATAGCCCTATACAACTTTCTGTGGCGGTTTTGCTTTCGTGATGCATAGGCCGATATCCGATTTTCAGCTGGCCAGTGAGCCATAGCTGCATGCAACTTGCGGTGTCCACTCCATTGTTGCAATTTCCGAGAATATTCAATTCTGCTGATGTGTGGATTCTTCATGCGGGTTTTAGTCAAGTCAAGTCTCTATGTGGATTTTGTAAGGTTGGGGAGCTTTCTCACTTTTGCGAGCTTTGTTGCAAAAGGTTTTATATGAGAGCCAGCCGTGTGGGGCTGACTATTCGATTTTAGGCCCCACACTTGATAAGTGAGTTCCTATACCCATGGTTATGGCCACTCGGTATCGGAATACCAGGAATTCAGATTTGGCAATGATTGTAGGGTCTGTTCCACTAGATCCATTGTTTCTTTGTGTATGCATATGCACGCTGCTGTAGCCTACAGAACTTCGGTGCATTCGAGGAGGAATCTGATAGGTCGAAGAAAAGGTCGTTACACGGATCCGCGGAAGATATGGGTCCCGTCCTGGGGTAAGTATCTTGAGATGGATAGAAGCCGGCTTGGCAATGCAATGCATGGTTGGAAGTGGGTGAGGGGATTGTCATGCACGAAAGGGCTTTAAACGAGCAGCGATATTATACTCAAGTTCGCGCAATATGAGTTAGATCCTTCTAGCCTTGCACGGTTTTACTAGAAACCGACGGCGTTACCGATACTTAACATAGAGAGAGAAACTAGAGTAGTACAGTAGAGCTGTAGTGGTTGTGTGTATTGAATGCAGGCTTCTCAAGGTAGAGTTCTTGCCAAGGGCTGCTATGGTTCCGACTGTAGGGCCTACCAGAAGGTCGATAACAGTATTGGTTGTGATCGAAAGTGACTAGATGCAGATTAAAGAAATTCAACATTATACCAGTATGATCATATGATCTGAAGGCCCTCTTAGATTAAGACATTCCTGTTGCCAGGTATTGAACATTTTGATATCTATTAAAATATACGCAGCTAAATTGATATTCCATTGTACAAGAGTATATCACCTAGCAATACACTGTAAGGTAGGATTCATTACAAACCGCTACAAGATGGAGTAGTATAGTATTCAAACTTATTCCAGTGGCGTTCTATAACCGACGCCCATCCGCCATTCCTAAACTTGCTATACTGATCGAGCGCTCTTCTAGGGATATTGATAGGTCAAAAACAAGTTTTTGGCCGGAAGTGCATGCTCTCACCGACGCCACCGCAGCATAGATCTAGTAGCCCCAAGCTATGACTATCTACATCTAGCTTCATAGTAGTGGATCGATTCCTTCATAATAAAACCCTTATGCATGAATCTTCCAATTAAAAATGAAGCTTGAAGCTTCCAATTAAAAAGCCTTATAACAGAATTTGCTTAACCTAGAAAAATAGGTCGACTTACTGCATATCGAACAAGACATCAGGAACATATCCTTCACTAAACTTTAACGTAAATTTTTAAAACTACCCAGCCTTGTTTTGTCGAAGTGGAGCGGCATGGTCTCCCTACGCCTAAATGCATGCACGCCGTCCACAGAATCCGCACCTGTCGCATCATTTTCAAGGCCGGCCCTATGTATGTGAGATCTTTTACAATTTTTGAGGGAAGAATGTCTTCTGACGCTGTCGTCCGCAACCATCTAGGTAGCACCAAGTCGACTGCAAATACGCCACATTACATGGCAGCAACAAATTACAACACGCAAGAGGGATTTTAACCCAGTAAAAGCCGGGGCGTGCGTTTTGCTAGTGCTGTACAAGCTGCATGTACGATTGTTTTCCTTGTTTCTGATATTTTTTATCAGGAGTGGTATCATAGTCCGGGTGGAGAAACATCTCATTAGACTGAGAATATCGGTCTCGGCACGAAACAACTTGTTTGTGACACGGGAGAGGTGAAACTCATCACAATATAATCCTTGCGCATGCCGGTTCCAACGGTTGGTGAGGCTGAAATTAGGGAAGGGTGAAGTCCAAGCGAGTTGGGCAGCGGCGACAGCTGTTCAGGAAAACGGTGATTGTTTTGCCGATTGGTCACCACAGCGTGCATGAGTTTGGATGAACTGGTCAACCCGTTTAAACCTGTTTACATTCTTTCGGTGTCTGGGGTATTATGCAGGGACTTGAAAGAACTAGTGTCAGGCCCATAAAAAATATCAATATTGCGCTATCGCCCTTTCGCGATACGTTTTCTGCGGAAATATAGCCTGCCTTCTTAAACTCCACTCCGCTTGAGAAATACCACATCCAAAAAACTGTTCTTATTAGTCGAAGAATATCTGGCGTCGCTCGAAGGAGTTGGTTTCAATGTAGGTTGAAGGATCAATTTTTCATATTTGTTGAAGGATTCTGCACAAATGTGAATAGCATATTCAAGGATTGATTCTGTGACCGCCCTAGGTTAAACATCAGCACTGGTCAACTCAGAGGGTAATGTCTTGATGTTGACTTGATTTTGAATATCAATTAACTTAGCCTAGGAGTTTGGCTCAACCTTTTCATCTTAAAAGAAATTTTAGTCTCACAACTCTAGCTATAATCCAGTTACGAAAAAATTAAAACAATAAAAACCGAATAAGATTGAGAATAAACAGTATTTCTGTTGGATGTTAACGTTCCGGTAACGACGGCGGCGGCGCTGCATGACCAAAATAGACAGCCTCGTTAAATGAATGTGTGGTATTTTCGCAAACACTTGTGTTGTTCTCCAACAGCCAATTTTGCTTATCTTGCATTTCAATGTTGCTTAGCACTTACATTCCACAATCCACTAATTGACGTGACATTGATACCGATACAATTGGTTTTATTCTAAGCGCTCCTTCTTAGCCGGGTAGCTTCGTAGTCCTTTTATAGTTGATTGTACTTGCGATTCGACCTTCTTAAATACACAGATTGGGCAACTCGGTATAGCGGCCATACCATAGGCTAACCGACTCTGACAACTGCGGCACCGGGACAAGTCCACAGGATAAAATTACCATCAGAACCATTACGCGGCAGTATTGGCGAATTCGGAGATTCTACAATTGGCGAAATCTTTTTTCTTGTCTCGAAGAAATGGTTTTCTATCGAATTACTTAATGCCAATCAATGTCGGAGGGAAATGAGCGGATGTATCCGAGTCTAAGCCTCATCTTAGCTGGGTACTCCTTGCTTAAAAATCCTCGTTTGCAGAATTATACAACGATGAAGCCTTGTACTACGCGAATATTCGTCACAAGGTTACAGGAAAGAGATATGTTCCTTCTGAAAATATCTCACTAAGAAAGGGCGCTTAAGGCTAGAATAATCGAACAATCTTTTTTCCTTCTAGAAGACCCCCCTGAACCTTCCCATCTGCCAGCGAAAAATCAAAGGCCGTGGCGGAGCCTCATTGCGGGCTCCCAAGGTCAAGTTCTTGGACGAAAAACTTAGCAGAACCTTCCTTTAATATCATGCCCCATGACCATGCACTTCCACCTGCACAACAAGGGATATGATATTGAAATTAGCGAGCCAAACGTTACATGTATACAGTCACATCATTCCCCAATATTGGTGCAACCTTAATACGCATCAAAGCCCGGTTTTGTAGCCTAGGGTTTGGCCGACTTCGCCCCAATTGACGGACCTTAGACAAGTTCGTGTTTCGATGCATATGCCCGAGATCTCGGAGTCAGAAATCTCACGATCTTAAAGATCGATTCGGGAGACTAGGCTGCAAGGCTATTATCAACTGACGCGATTTCAAACTTAAACTCGTGGCTGCTAATGACGTGGTTGTATCTGAGCCGGAAATATTGATACCAAGAATTAGCCTTGTCGAAAACTTCGAAGGCGCAATAGCGGTGCGTGGGCTTACAAGCTTACAAGGCCTGGGAGGTTGAAGTTACGTAAGTGGATTACCAGTTAACTCTTAACTATCATATATAAATCAAATAAAGATATTGCAATTGACTTATATATAAGTATTTATCGCACCCGACTTGGGTTTGTGGACAATATTCTCTAGCATCTACACATACAAGCCCTTAGGTTAAGGAGATTATCCGCGATCTTGTTTTTCCGTGATTGGGAATTCGAACCGGATTAATCTCAACCGAACAATCTCAGACTATGCTGCATCAGACGGTTCTTGCTTTGGCTCTATTCTATGGAGTCGAATGTCTAGATCTAAGAAATGCGCACGCCCATAATCCATTTCTCCTCAAAAGACAAAGTCTAAGAGAGAGGTTGTTTGAAAATGTAAGTTCACCCTTACAACCTTAACTATATGACCTGTAGCTGGCAAGAAATTACAAGTCTCCAAGCTAAAATAATACCTCTTAGATCCCAGCAACCGTCGACTTGAAATGGTACCCCTGTAGCAACGAAACCACCGAAATCCCATTCGAATGTGCAAGACTCAGCGTCCCCCTAGACTACAAAAAACCCAACAACGGACTTCGCGCTATAATCCCAATTATAAAATATCCCGCAGATAAGGACGTCCCGTATAAGGGTTCCGTCTTAATCAATCCAGGTGGTCCGGGTGGTCTAGGTTCAGAGCTAATCTATGACGTCCCAACCTCCAAACAAATCAGGACCGATATCATAGGCCCCGGGTGGGATATTCTAGGATTCGACCCCCGTGGTATAGGTTATTCGGTTCCATACGGAAGCTGTGATATTATACCATATTCGGTCGAACCGGAACGCCAAAATGCAACAACGATGTTCCAAACCTCTTCCAAATTAAGATCTATACGACGGGCGCCTAAACTTCCGCCTAACAATGATGAAGTAGCCTACGGAGTTTTGATACCCGATGACCCACCATCCTGGAAACCACAAGCCTATCAAACAGCATTTCAATATAACACTGCCTGTCAAGAATACGTCTCACAGTACAACCAAGCAGGGCCACATATGAACACCGTCGTCGTAGCCACGGATATGTTATCGATAGGCAAAGCTCTTGCTAGAGAAAGAAACCAGCCCGAAAACACCACTCTGGTAAATTTCTACGGTATGAGCTACGGCACATTATTAGGTCAATACTTCGCATCTCTGTACCCTAATAACGTTGGGAGGTTCCTTTTGGATGGAGTCGTAGACGCGGAAACATGGATATCCCATAACGATGTTAATACGACTGTAACACATGCCGATAAAGCATGGTCTTTATTTTTTTCGTCATGTTTCAACGCCGGTCCGGAGAGGTGTAGCTTTTTCACAGCGAGAAGTTCTCCTAGAACAGGAAAGGTCCCTGTAACGCGGAATTCTCATAGTCTTCGTGATAGGTTTAATACTATCACTTCAAGACTCAATGCCACCCAATATGAGCTAGAAGAGAAGGAATACGCACCCTCAGTCTCCAGCATCCTCATAGCCCTAAAACTGCTTATCTTCAACTCCGTATACAGGGCATACGAAACCTGGCCTCATCTATCAGACTTCTTCGTGGTCGCAGAGCCACTTCTGGGCCCCGATCCGGCAGAATGGGACTTTGAAGCTTTACAAACAGCCTTTTTTGAGCTTCAGATGAAAATGGGACTTACTACTTACGCCCCTGTAACGACTATTCCGGAGTCATTTACCCAAGTCTCGTGTACAGATGCGAGGGATATACGTGGGATAGACATAACTCCTGCAGAAGAACAGGCTTGGAAGTTGGCAAGTAGAGTTGGCGGTGTCTCGAAGTTGGGGGCTAAGATACAATGTTCGCAATGGCAGATACGGCCTTCGTGGGAGTGGTATGGGCCCGTGGGTGGTGCAACTAAAACCCCGATCTTGTTTGCGGGAACACTTTTGGATCCGATTACTCCTTTTGAAAAGTAAGTTCAGTCAGCTTGTAGATGCCAGTAGTCTCGTGTGATTTACTAATATACCCGTCACCTTCGATAGTTCCGAGAAGGCAAGAAAGCTCTTCAAGGGAGCCAAGATGTTTTATGTCGACGAAATAGCAGTAAGTATACTTACGCGTACCTTCATAGAGTTTGTAACTGGCAACTAATGATGTCTATAAAATTCCTAGCATACGGCGTTCCTCGCCAGAAATAGCTGCGCCTTCCGTCATGCTCGGGCTTATTTCCAAAACGGAACACTACCCGATCATGAAAATCGTTGTAAGAAAGAACTACAGCCGTTCTTTTGATATATATCCTGGGTCCCGAGATCTCATGGAATATCAGTATATATTCAAGATCTATATGCGGTGGGATAGCATTATATTAAATAGTTGGAAATCATAAATGTCATATATGAGCTATATGAATTGAAGTATACATTTCAGATGCCTGGAAGGAACTAAATTCAATTTTCGAGCGATGGGACATACAATGAAAGGTAGTAACTATAGGTACAGACTTACCATTTATTGTTGCACAGTAGGTGATGGTGATGATGCCGGATCCATGTTGAAATATCCAGATTATCCATACTTTCAGAGCTTCAAGGCTTCAAGTTACTACAGCTTACGAGCACGGTCACGGAAAAGACATAATGGGAAAGGCCAAAGAATGAAAAAAGGGCTTGTCATTATCAATTTTTCCGAACCACCGCCAGTAGAGAAGACACATCTGTCTCTACTGACGGTGGTCCGGAAACAACAAAAAAAAAAAAACCACCCCCTTCCCCCACCACCGCCACGAACACCACAACCAATACCCCCCTCGGCTCTCCCCCAGACTCTCATCCCCGAAGTCTACTCCTCCCCAGCCGCGGCAACAAGAAAACTCTCCCGGAGGAAGAGTTTAATCTCGTGCCGTTGTTCGGCCGAGTCGAAGTGGACCTCGAAGGACGAGAGTCCAAGCTCATTGAGCCAGTTCTTGTACCGCTTCGAAACGAGCGGTTCGATTCCGGACAAAATGTCCGGCAGCCTGGCCGTTGTGACTACCAGAGGGTCCCCCTTAAAGAGGGACCACCCCGGTAGTCCGAAGACGTCTTTCTGCCCGAGGGCAGACTCAACATGGCAGCATCCCGCTGCTACAGTTGACAGGACCACGTCCTGTTGGTGCTCAATCCATGATGAGCACGGAGCGTTGAGCTCCGCGCTCACCATGAACGCGTCGACATTCTTTAATGTCGAGAATAGTCTCGACACAACTTGGTCGCCAACAGGCGAAACCTTGGCTGAAGGTTCAGCCACACCCGAAGGTTGGAGGAGGGTAATCTCCTCAACCTGGGGGGCCTCCCCAACAGCTTTTGTTTCGCCCTTGGCGACTGCTGTTGTGTCGAGACTATTCTCGACGGTGATCCTCTTGATCACCTCGGCGGGGATGTACGGGGTCCCCGTGACCCCCTTCCCCTTCTTCTTCCCCTTCTTCTTCTTCGGGCTAGCTGGGGCCGGAAGAACAGCGGGGGGAGCAGCGGGGGGAGCAGCGGCGGCATTAGTGGCGGCGGCTGGAGTGATGGTCACCTTTGTGGGGGGTGCCTCCCCTTTCAAAACCAAGACTTGGGCAACAACGGCCCTCTCGGGGGTGGGTGATGCAGTCCTTGCGACTGCGGCATAACTGAGGCCAGGGACCCTCATCGGAGCCACGTAGGGCTCCTTTCCCGGGGTTTCCTCCCTGGTTGGCTCCTTTGGCTCCTTGGACTCGGGGCCCTCCCCCCCGTTCTTTCCCTTCTTCCCCCCATTGGCTTTCTTGCCGCCTTTATACCTCTTCTTTTGAGGTCTGTTACGAACAGCAACGGTAGCAACTGGGGCAGGGTTAGTAATATCTCCTGGTGCGGTCGGGGCGACTACGACAGGCGCGGTAGAAGGCTTTAGGGAAGCCGGGTCAGAAGCAGCCTTTGCTGCAGTGCCATTACCTTTAACGGCAGTCGATGGGTCGCAGCTCTTAGGCGCAGGTTGTGTTTTGCCATTCGGAGGGGATTGCTTTCCAGCTCCTTTACCAGCGGTAGTGTTGCCAGTCTTGTTGTTATTGTTAGGTTCCTTACGAGGTCCCTTCGAGCCCTTATAGTCCTTGTAACCACCCGGGTTCTTGCGACTAGGGCCTCCTTTGGCTTGCGATCCAGGATTGGTTTGTCCTTGGGTAGTGGGCTGCTTCGGCTTCTCTGGCCTAGACTTACGCACGACAGTTTCAAATCCGTCAGCATCAATGATCGGTGCTTGAGGTTTCTTTGGCTCAGAAGCAGGGGCTTTCTTAGGCCCAAAAGAAACTTTCTTAGGCCTAGGATGGGTTTGCTTGGGTCCGGAAGAAGCAGCTTGCTTGGGTCCGGGAGAGGCGGTTTGTTTAGGTCCAGCGGAAGGAGATCCCCTCCGCCCTACAGCAGGAGCCTCCTTAGGCCCGGGAGCTGGAACCCTCCCCAGCCCAGTAGCAGGAGCACCCCTGGGCGCAAGGGCAAGTGTCTCCTTGGGTACGGCAGCAGGAGCTACGGGAGCAGAAGCTAGGGTGGCAGTAGCCGGAACAACAGTCATGTTTTGGTTCGACATTGCTTCTGCAACGAGATTTAATTAGCACCAGGGGAAAATAACTAGAGGTTCGTGAAGAGAATGACGACCTTCATTACGTACCTAAAGAGAGATTTAGGATATCGGTTTGACGTGAGAATTTGCTTGAGAGCTAGAAGAGTGCAAAGCTGGTGAGTTGGGATATCTCATAGAATGGAGCAAGAAACAACCAAACTGTGAGGAAGAAAATGATTGTAGAGAATAAAGAGAGAGAAGTCGTTGCAACTAGAAATGCCGTTGCTGAAACCACATAGAGTAAAGCTTAAAGCAACCAGATAATCAAAGAATGACTTTGCAATGAAAAAGTCGTTGCAGGTTCGCGAAGCTTAATATGAAGGATTGTAACACTTACCAGTCCGAGATGTGTGTTAGGAGCGAGTAAGAGTGCAAGAGCGACTCTAATGACGAGAAAAGACGCGTCTTAGATGGATGATGAATGAAAGCAAGGTTGCCTGACCACTGGAACTTACCTGATGGCGTATTGAATCGGTTTGGTTTGTTCGAAAACGGATGCTGTGAAGCTTGGTTCTTCTGTTGCAACGAGTCAGCTTACTACCCAAAGAAACCTTCCAAGACGCGTCTCGAGGAACTTCAATGATGAAGGAGAAGGAACCGCCTCTACAACGACCATATACAGCTAACAGACGAGAATATGATGCTGAAGACGATGAAGAGGACGAAGAGGCTACTTACTTTCGATCAATGATGCAACAATCAATGATCTAACGCAGGTTGTTAACAGGGTTTGACAAAGTCAGAGCAGGATCGAAGTGAGCTTAAGAAGCTTGTATTGTTTTTGACAGAAGTCAGAGCAGGATGGATTGAGATTAAGAACTTGATTGACAGAAGTCAAGGAGCAAGATATCGATGGAAGTGAGCTTGAGAAGTGAGCTTTGACAGGAGTCAAAAGAGCAAGGTTGATCGAAGCGAGGAACAGAGTGTGAGTTTGTGATGGTGAAGAGAAAGAAGGATGGAAGGAAGAAGGAGCAGGAGAGGATGTTCTTTTATAACACGAACACAGCTGAGGGAAACTTTTTTGACAATCTTGTCACGGTGTAGTCTGAGTTGCGGTGCTGAGACGATATCAATGGGAGGATTTGTGTTGTGATGTGGGAACTACAACAAATCCATTCAGAAAGCCCAACACAAGTCTAGAAGGGTCATTGAGACTATCAGCAAGCAGGATATTTCTACGTCTGTACAGGCAACTTGATAAACAAACTTGGACACTATGCTCAATTAGGCCTAATTTCAGCACACCGTCTGGCTTGGAGCTCCACCAGACTAACCGTCTGGATCTACTGTGGATTCAGACCTGTCAATCGAACGACAGGACTGGGTCAAACAAATGTGTTGTATTTTTTGTGTTGCGGTGGTTTAGCCACAGTTACACAAGAATCGGGATGGTATGGTCTCGCGGTGGGATGGTAAGCAAGGTTGGTTTCGGCAGCTGTTCGACCCGGCCTTCCAGTTCTTGGCCTAGCCCTAACAGCTACCTTAAGGTATCTACGTCACTAGACAGTTGAGGAGTCTGGCGACGAGACAAGCCACTAGCACTATATGTTAAAGGCTCGGAAGATATAGATAAGGAGATACAGTCAGTTATTGTGCCCGATACCGGATGCCGATATTGTAAGGATAGTAATCAAGTTAATGTGTATTGAAATTAATTTTCTCCCAATGTAAACGAGCTACTGAAGGCGAAGGTTAATGTTGATAACCCCCTTTAGCATAACATGAGCTGAGTTCTGCTGGAACCCCCTTGGTACCGGTAATAAATGGATATGCATTACAAAGAAGTACTTTCGTGATAAACCAAAACGTAAAATCAAAGCTTATGTCCTTGTAAGTAATTAAGTAAGTAGTATAAATGTCATGCCAGACCAAATGCAAAATGCTCAAACGCTGAATTATGCCAACAGAGGCCCCAATACTTAAAGCTGTCTCCCAGCCATGTGTAATCCTCAGAATTATCAACTTTACCTCTTACCAACCACCTGCGATCATCCCATGATGATCCTTTTAACGTGCTCTGCCGCAGCAGTCGTAGCCGCCTCTAGTAGAGCACTTGTTGTCGCCGACCCATGCGACTCTTCACCCACACTTGCTCCATGCGACTCTCCTTCACCAGAATCGACCTTCGCGCCGTGGCCCTCGGGATTGGGGTAGTAGAAAGCAGCTACGGCAACAATGAAGTAAACCATGAGTAAGAAACTACCTTCTAGCCAATTCGTTTTCCTATCTCGGATAAAGTTGCCGACAACCAGGACGGATAGGAGGAGAGAGAAGGCCATGAAGTATTCGAAGTTAAGGTCCATATCTAGTCCTTTTGCCCAGCCGACAATAACGACGATGGGAGAGACGAGAAGAGCTGTTTGGACGGTCGCACCGAGGCAGTGGGATAGAGCGAGGTCCATTTGTCCTGTCATGCTGTTAGTAGAATTCATGTGCCGTCTTCGCGTGAAGTACTTACTATCCCAGGCTTCATCCAAGGCCGTCAGATGTTCTGCAGCCTTCTCGATGAGTGGAACCAAAATCAAACCCATGAAAGGATCTGAAATGTGTCGCGTTTCCACGATATACGGGATCTCCTGAACCATAAAGTAGGCACAGAACGATACAAAAGTCAGTCCAACAAGGGTAAGGAATATCGCCTCCAGAAGAGAAAGTTTTCGGCGATATCTCTCTTTGTGGCCGTCTGCATCTGCGATTTCTGCCTGTTCGAGAACATGGTGGAACGTGGTACTGTGGGTCTTGAGTTGGAAAAATAGGAAGCTACATTAGAATGTTAGGGTTAGATAAGCACCGCTGAATCCGCTTAATTTGGCGCAAGATACTGACCAGATATATGCAATCAATAGTCCAATACTGACAATACGACTAACATCAACGACCCGTAGCGATGCTTCATGTTCGCCAATATCCGCTCGTGGATATATCGCCTGGTAGAACTGGCTGGGGAGGATGACTCCAACAGCGCTAACCAACAAAGCAGCTCCTGATACTTCTGTTACGTATTCTGCAATATCTTGCTCGCGGTAGGCAATACCACCCACGAGGAAGCAGGCACCGGTAACTAGAAGTAGATTCGCAAGCATGGACCCTAGAAGAGCGGCTCGGACGACATCGTATTGTTTATCGATGAGAAGGATCAAGCAAACAATCAACTCTACGACAGCGCCTGTGAAAATCTCGAGAGTGGCTCCAATAGTCTATTTTGACATACGTTAGAAATTATATAATTCGGCAGCTACGAGAAAATGCTTACCTTCGGTAATTTCGCCTGTAGCTCACTGCTTGCAAAAGCCAGAAGGTTACCACTGGGCACCATCGCAATGAAGTTTAGAATAAATACAGCCAGTGGATGTGTATCCCTGCTAGTATACCACATAACAATACCAGCGGGAATAGCCGGAAATAAAATATTACTCCAAGAACTTAACGTTGAGGTACTCTTTATCGTAATTTTTGTTGCCTTAACGGGATTGAAACGAGCAGGTTTGGGCGGAGCGCCCTTCCTGAGTCTCCTTTCATGTTTCTCCTGGGCTTCTTCCGGTGTAAGTCCTGCGAATGTCTCGTGCTGGCCTCTTCGACGGAATAGTGGATTTCTCCAGACACCTGGGTCATGGTGTTGGGAGGATCGAGGAGCTACAGGTAGTGGGAGTTCGCTTTCCGTCGAAGTCGTGGGACCTGTAACTTCAGGCTCCTTAGGCCCGTTTTCGAGGTCGCCGGGCGAGGCCATGGGATAAGAATGCGTACCAAACGGCGTCGCTATGCTATGTCGTCCACAGTAGCGGTGTTATTCAGGTACAATTGCTTAGGATTCTGGTGTAATGTTGATGCCGTCGAAAGAGAGGGGATATATTGATACAACGGAAAAGCGTGGCGTTGTATTCCCGAAGTCCACAAAACAACGTCCTGGATACGCGCAGAAAGGGTCGACTGGTGCTAGAATCGATTCTTCTTCTTCGACGGCTTGGGTTTTAGGTAAAAGGAAATCCCCCACTAGCACTTCGAAGCAAAAAAGCTGGGGACTGACTCTGTTTTAAAAGAAGCCTAGTTCTGCAGGCCACAACTTGAACTAGACTTCACCAATTGCAACCCAGATCGCCAACTGGTTCGACGCGATGTTTTAATTTGACCGTAACGAGTTCCAGGTTTTCCCGCAGTTCCCCTTGCAAAAAGCGCCAAGCAGGGAAATATCAGACGTCAGATACTGGAACAAACCGTTCGAAAGGGGGACCAGCCAGGTGTCACACAGCTGCTGGACAAGCAGTCGTGGTCGTAGAGAAGCGCTTGATATATCTCATCTCTAGACTTCGAAATTCGAAAGGAACGAACATATGGCTCGCAGGATTCAGGGTCTTTTCGCAAGTCGCCAATCCCGTCGGAACTGAGCTGGTTCCCGTGAACCAAGAACCCCGGCAAAAGCTTGGATTCCTTGGTTTTGACACGACTTGCGGGATGTTGACATTCCACCCGTTCACGCTGCAAGGCTGACGAACATGGCATCAGCCAAGACTTTGACTGGGCAGGCCCACAATTCCCGTTCAGCGTCTGGCTGGTCTGCATGGTGCTGATGCGCATTGATGCTCGGATAACATAACAGAGTCGATTCACAGATGTGAGTGACTTCATATCCTGCCACTAAAAGCCGATTCTTAGAGATCAAGTTCTCATTGCAAGGAACCCTTAACGAAACAGCGCAATGCAGATCAAAGCAATTGCAAAGTCCATTTGTCGTCATCCAAATACGGAAGGCTAAACTACGTCGAGACTGTTGTATTTTGGACAACAACACATTCCGATCAGTCCAGCTTCCCGTGATCTGCCTTATAGCAGAGACCCAGGCCACATGGCTAAAATTGCACAAAAATGTGCAATGAAACTCCTTCTTTTAGAGCTTATATCAAGTCTAGACGGTGGAGGCTACCCGGAAATCCATACAGAAATACCCCTTAAAACTCTTTGAATGAGAGAACACTCAAGTCGACTAGCTGTTATGACAGGGTTTTGTTCCGACTCTCCAACCATGCATCATGGCAGTTCTCCTCATTTTACCCTTCTTCATAATACATTATCTGTCACTCGTGCTGGCAACGAAAACGAAATATGCCACGAAGTCCACGCTTATATATAAGACAGTTCATCCTGTCGTGACAGTCTACGTTACCGACGAAGCCCAATGCTCTTCCCTGGGGCTTCCTCTGTGCAATAATATACCATGGGCATCTAGTTCATCTTCAAGCTCAAGATTAAACTCTCCATCCGCTTCAGATGCTACAGCTGCATTACTGCTCTCCGATAACCGGATTACGACGACGTCAACATCCTTCTACGGCGCCATTACGACAACGACCACAGCGACTTGGAATCGCAGTATAGATGAATCCGAGACACTAGATGGCAATGGCCTCACCACAAAGTTTAATGCTGTAAATACCGGAAACGAGGTCCTAGCAACACTACAGTCGGCTTCAAAGTCGGTTTCCTCGGCTTCCAGCTCTACTTCGAATGATGGCCCGACTACTACCATTACGACAACCGAAAGTCTTGGTGAAGAAATTAATTTAGATTCTTCTTCTTCAGCAAATATTACCCCCTCAAGTCTCCTTTCAGAAACATCCACAATCCAAAACCGGCATTCCCCGTTTATGCTCGAAAATTCCGGCTCAGATCAATTCATGCAGTTTGGTCCTCAAGGGTCAATAATAATTAGACCAGCAATACCCGACCCCGAGCGCGCAGTCCCTCCTATGTTTATATTACACCACCATGGATATCTCACTAGCGGAGATGACCCAAACGACATCGTATTCCTTCGGCTTGTAAATAAAAACCAGACTCGACGCGAACACGACAACCCAAGCCAATTTTACAAAGTGATTCATGGTCCGAAAACCAATATATCCTTTGATGATTTGACCTCGAGGTTCAGCTTAAAAGAAGGAATTCTAGAGTTCTTTGAGCAAGGCCAGAATACAAGTCGTTTTGATTGGTATGTATCGACTGATGTGGATTCGGTATCTTGGTTATTTATGGGACCTACACAAGCAGCTATTCCAAACGGATTCAGCCAAGTTGCGCTCTCTAAGCAGAATCCAAGTACATCACCTCTCCAAAATCTTCTTACATCGACGATAAATAGCACAAGCAGTATGATAACATCTAATACGCCGATAACAACTCCCATCGCCACCACAATCCCTCAAGCCACGGTCGTTCCCTCGTCCAGCACCATTTCTGATATACTAAATATCAGCTCGGCAGACGAATCAAACTCTAAGCCCTCTAAGACTACTTCTAAGGATGTCTCCAAAGACAGTTCATCCCTCCCCCGTTCAAAAAGTAGGCTTTCCAAAAATAAGCCAACGAAATGTCCGAAAACATCTGATCCAACGCAAGTTTGGAAAGTAGTACAGATTATAGCGCGGCTGGACCTCAGAAATTACTGTTCGAATCTACTTGGATACGATGGTCCAGTCACAGTCGTAAAGACCACGCCTGGATCCACGCGCATCCTAACAGTTAATATTACAGGAGATGAGGAGACCGAGATTGAAACTTCAACATATTACACGGAAACAGCTACAGTCGCCTTTTCCACGGTCTACGATCCTGATGGCGAGCTAAAAGAGCGGCTTGTAGAAAGTACAGGGGAGAAAACTCTTTCGGGAGTCACGTATCTGGTGGTAGACAAGAGTTCTTATGACGGCGTCTATGGCAATGATGATGATGTACTAACAAAGGCAGGCAGTGGTTCAAATAATGACACTGATATTGATACTGCGACGGATTCCCCTGGTGGAGACCCTTCACAATTAGCTCCATTCTGTGAAGCCGATATTATTGAGGCTTGTTCCCAAGTTGTAGCTCCCTCCGAGCCAACAACTGTCACCAAAACAAACAAAGGCAAAACCCTAACTCTGCCTTTAACCGATGCTCCAACGAAGACTGAAACGAAAGTATTTTTGGCCGCTTCAACTACAACTATCCTTAATACAACCCAAATATCTTACCCAGGAGCTGGTCGCCTAATCACAGATGCAGGTACATACAGCCAATGGTACCTCTACTGGACCGGCGACACCCTCGACCCAGCACTATATCTTCAACTACCATCCACCAACGCTACCTTTTTCGTCACAGAGTACCGTCCAAACATGGAAACCTACAGAGTATACACCAGTGGCCCTGACGGCGAAAAATACTACATGTCAATAGCCGTTCCGATAGGTATCTCAGCAGTGACGGACTATAGTATCAGTATGAAAACTTTGAACGATATCAACAGCGATGAAGGAAGTGTGCTTTTATACGTGGATTTGAACTTGGAGAATGGATATATCAATGTTAATCTGGATCTTACGGGGACGGACAGGGATGCTATGTTTGGATGTGGGATGGTTATGGGGAAGGGGCTGAGGGCACAGGTTAGGCTTTATGCGGTGGGGGATGGGACAGTGCCGAGGGAGTGTGAAGCTTGGAGTAATTTGATCTTGATATAACGAGAAGGTTCCGAGGCGTTTGACGGTTAGCACTATAAAACGCAGTGACTTCGAGGCCTATGCGCTTGACCGACTCTCGAGAGTATAGTGGCTTTACACCCGCGTCTACGTACGATGGCCATGGGGAAACTAATACCAAAATAATACTACTAAGCTAAGCTTAACAAGTATCAACTACACAAGGACTCCGATCATCACATTATAATTAGCAATTTTCAAAAATTCGCAATGCGAAAGTACAGGTCATCATTAGAAAGCTTAACAGCATAAGAACTTCAAACGTCAATCCCAGAAGTTAACCTCAGGGTGCTTAAAAAATTAATATAGTGCTTAATTTTCCTCCTATACTTGTCAATAAATTCCTTGGGAGTTTGGCACACCACTAACCCGGATTTAAGCTCCTATTTGCTTAGTGTAAAGTATATGTCGAGGCCTCTAGATCTAGTGGAATAACTATCGGCATATGCGTCGCCCAATCATCTTCTTCAAACCAAATTTGGAAGTCCGCAGCTAGCTCAGTAGTCAAGATGGGTTTATATATAGGGTGATCCTCCGAAATATCCTTTCCTCTAATACTCGGGATAGCTGTCTCAATATAGGTTGAACATATCTATAGGACCAAACCTCTTTTCATCAGGAACTCTGTCGTCAACTGGGTAAAGTCACGGATTACCCACATATTACAAGGTTGGTAGGGTGCCCCCTGAGTTGTTAGCCGTCACATTGATTTTTGAAGTTCGATTAGCGCCCCTGCGTAATCCTCTACTTCCGAAAATGCGCGAGCTTTGAGGCAATCGAAGTTCCCACGATTACAATGACCAGCTAAGCTCTCCAGACAATAGTAGTCGTCCTCGGGTGCGCCCAAAACATGCTTGGAATCCAAGAGTCGAGCGTATTTTGCAGCCTCGGTGAAGGATTAATATTTCTGTTGTATTTGGAATTCTATGATTTCGGCGCCCAGTACCAAGTTTAGCTCGGCGAAATCGACCCTTGGATCTGATTCTGAAGGCATCTTTAGGTAATGTGTGATGTATCTTCCCAAGTTTTGCGCTTCGTCTTTTCGATTCATCTCTCGAAGGATGAGCTGTATCCTTGCGGCCACCCAGATTGTAAAGATTCCATGGTCTCCCAGAATCCTCCGTGCTTTTTCAAAGATCTCTTTGGCGGCTTTGAGAGCAGCTTCTAGATTTCCGGAATAATGAAGGCCTGTGATTAAGTTTACCAAGCAGGTGATAAGATCCTTCGATGGTTTGAATGTCGATAGCACTCCAATCAAGAACTTTAGGATATCCCGAAGTATCGGTCTCGCCCAGAAGGACTTCCCATACCACAAAATGCAAAACTCCTGAAAAAGTCGACGCGTCGAGAACGTTGACGAAGAAGTTAAGCTGTACGTTTGCATAAGCTGGGGTAGTTTGACCACCCGCTCACTGAATTGCTGTACATGAAACCCGCGGAATGTATATTTCCCTTCCGAATTTTGCATTGTTGCAGTCGGCGAGCAGATGGCATTCCATATCGGCTCTATAACAGTATAGAACTCCTGTAGAATTTCGTCTTCGAAAGTTATCCTTAGCTTGTCTTCGATGTTTCCTAAAACCTGTGATGGTCCTCCAGACATCCACAATGCCATGCTATAATCTACTGGACATTTTCACATGGCGCCAGATCTAATGACATCCGGTGCCGCATAATATCCTCACACTTTGACAGGGTAAAGTAATTATCACCCTGCTTTCCACCCCACTGCGACTCTTCTGAACTTTGGTCTGAAAGCGTGACATCAGAAAACATCTTCTGGAGGTTGTCAACCCTATCCTTGAACTCTCTAGCTTGCATAGCTACACTGAGGGTATTCTCTTCAAATGGGGATTGGAAAGGAATGCCCAGACGACTTGTAGGTTCGTTTGTCTCGTCTACTTGTTTTATATTCAACAGCCCAGCAAGAGTTTGAGATCTCACTGAGCCCTTGGTTAGAGCAACGAGAGCTCGGGTCTCATCGATCGAGTAGGCAAAACTTTCACAGAGAGACTGTAAAATTAGAGTGATCTCGTTGTTTCGTTGCACCTCCTCACGAGGTATATTTGCAGCCGCCCGGGAGGGAGAGGTCGTTTTAAAATCGGGCCTCGGTCCCGGTAGCACCTCTAGCTTCGTGGTTAAGGATCGACTCAGGTATCATTCCTAGCTTCCAATAAACTAGAGGACTGGGGAATATCGGCTCGAAGGCGGAGTCTTCCGAAAGTTCATTTCCGTCAGCTATGGAGGCTGGTGGTTTCTCTGTAGACATCGGCTCGAAAGCATTTTTGCCTGATATAGGTGATTCAATATCGCCATCCTGATAGACTTCGTCGTCGTCTTGTTCAAACTGAGTTTCCAAGGAAATATCTTTGTGTGCGCGATTACTTGGACCCCCCATTTGGGACAGACTTGCAGGATGATCTTCCCCCATCAGGTCTGCAGGCGAAAGAATAAGAGCGCCTGGGCTTGCTTCAATGCTTATATACACACGTCGTTCTCAAAAGTTAGACATATTACTCCCAAACCCAATATTTTAAACAAAGGTAATACAACTTATCAAAGAGATGTAGTAGCTGGATCTCACCTTCAAATTCCTTTTCGTTACATTTCCTCATCTTTGCTAGTTGCGTTTGCTTGACCGGTTGACGGGTATCTATAAACCTCCAAGTCCTAACATGTTTGCCTTGTTTCTTAAGACGCTTTTTTGTTTCGAAGATGCATCGATGTACCCCCGATTCCTCTGGTGGATATTTCGATCACTTATACCCCATTCTTTTAATAGTCGCTTTAGCTGATAGAGTCTAGAGTTTTCATATGGTCAGCTTCCTGAGATCAGTACATAAATGCAGATTCCGCGAGCCGTTGATCTTAAGAAATTTTTCAAGAAACTTACTCGGTGGATATACCTTGTCCTTCAAGGTCTGCAATTATACCTTTCTGAGGCGCCTTTCCTTTTGTTACTTCATCGAGGACAAAAGTTTTGATCCGATCCAAAGAGGATTTCGGGGCCCATCGACGATTTTGGGGATTCGCTCCGTCGTAGGCTTTTATCGATAATTCCCGTTCCATCATGGGAGGATAGTATATTCAAGTCACTGTCGATATGGAATGAGTCTGGTAAATTGGATCGATCGATCGATTGGAGACCGAACATATATAGGAAATTGACAATATTTTCTTCTTTCAGATACTGAGATTCCAACACTGTTCCAGAGGAGTATAAGAAATTACGGGAAATTTCAACTATTTATACCTAGGTGATTGTTCATCTTGTGGGTGATTGCTATAAGTAATATTATCAAGCTTCCATGTATTCTCAACCTTTTTCTTAACACAATCCTATATCACATTTTAGCAAATTTGAGGATGCATACGACGCATCCTGATATATCACAAAAATCGTAGCCTTTCCCGTAAATTGATTGCTCTTAGCTTCATCAATACTGGAGTGAATTATCCAGGGAATCCAGGGAATTCGGGAATGAACTCAAACCGGCGGATAGAGAGCCGTCCTTCACACTGGATCTTTAATTCCTAGCCAATCAGAGTTCTTCAAAAGTCCGTTCCTGTATAAGGAACCAATCAAATGATCTTAAAAGTAGGACAGCCTCGTGGAATCGTGCTGGTCCTATGCAAGATCAGTCTTAAAACCTCACGTGCAAACATCCTATTTCGTATGCGCGTGCGTACTTCAATCTGTTTGGGTCGAAAATTACAACATTGGAGGTAGCACAAAAGGATCGAGTTCCTAGAAACAAGGCGCACTGAAAGTCATATGTCTGGTATCTAGGAATTAATAATGGTATTGCTCGCTATCGTACTACTCATACACGCAAAGCTCTCCCTACAATCCTCTAAAAATAGTAGGTAGCAAAGTCACTCTCCTTCCTCAGCGCCTTTACAAATTCCTTGGCAACAACCGTTGAAGTCTTGACACCAGGGTGTAACTCATCCCACCACAAAAACCTGTCAGGATTGGGATCGACGGTATTCGACCAGCTATTGCAAGCCTCCCAGGTATCACATCTGCTCGCATATCCGACTGTATCGGCCGGCGAGTCTAGATATTTACTTGGGTTTGCATATATTTCCTGGAAGATGGCGTAGGCATCCAACAACGCAACCTTCGAGCCTCGGAGTTCGTCGGCGAGAGCAGGGATTTGATATTTGAAGATTTGATTGGCGGAGCGGACGTGGGTTCCCATCTTTTGGGAGATGGCGGTGGTGTTTCCTTCAAGAAATGAGTCGCGTTCGTGCCAGTAATGCTGATATGATTTTTAGTGTTAGTTTCAGATATATATATAGCTTGACGAAAAGAGGTACTATATAAATAGCTAGATCTGAGGTGAAACTTACGTTTGGCCCGTTCTGTGTATAGTGAGGGGCTTTTTCCAATGGAGCTACGTTCAAAATTATGAACTTCCTTGCACCGTATTCATATAGCTCCCTGATCTGTTCCGCGACACAGTCCGTGTAATCGGGGAGAGTGACGCCGGCGAGATGCTCATCGGTGAGTAACGCACCGCTTCCAAGATCATTGGTTCCGATCCAGATGGCAAACACAGCCTTGTCAGGGTTCAAGTTACCAGGGCCGTTGTATCTTGTGATTGTGTGCTCCTTCTTGAACTGTGGAACTTCGTATTCTTTAACCGCCGGGAAGTTTCCGTTGATGCCGTCGCTGTTCGTGGTACCCTCATGTTAGAAATTTAATCTTCGGAAAGTAATAAAATTCAAATACGAATTTTTGAACTTACAGCCATCTGGGAGTCAGGTCGTTAGAGCAGACAGCACCAGATACGGCATAGTTGATCAAGGAATGACCACTTAAGTCAGAAGCGATCCTAGCCCAGATCTTCCCACCGCTAGAGGCGCCATTGATTGAACCCTATATCAAATTACATTTATATTAATATAATCGTCCGATATCCTTTCCCCCAAAATTTCTGAAAAGATTCAACATACTTGCGACGGTACAAAGTTATCTGGTGGAAGCGCTCCACCATTGCCTTGCATGTACCCCAATCTTCCCTCATCGGTGTAAGAGTCTCCAAATACAACCAAGGTATCCACATTCCCAAAACCCTTATGAATATCCCTTCTCAAACTGCTAGCCAGTGTCGACGTCGTCGCCAATGTCAGCGTCAAAAGCGATTTGTACAACATGTTGAACTTCTAAAATAAAGATGCGAGACTAGCCAAGTATTAGATTGATGAGAAAAAATAAAGGCTTATCGGAGTTTTTCTGGGGGAAGCGTTTCTAGAAAACTTGGGGGTCCCTGAAGTTCCAGGTAGACTTCCACGGAGAGGAAAAGGGATACCTGGGGTTTATATAAGATCGCCGCCATTAACCATTGTCTCCATGGTCAAAGGTTCAAGACATAAAAAAGCTTGGGCATTGCCAATTGACCAATTCAGCCGAAGCCATGTTCGAACTCTCGCGGATGATGTTACTACCGGATATATAATATTTAGGCATGATTAGTGAATCCCGTTATGGCGTCGAAATTAAGAATCCATGGCACTCAGAACTTACAAATGTGATTGGCTAGATTAAATTGTTTTAACTGCTTCATTGTCTGAATGAAGGAAAGTGCCATAATATATTAATACGGGTTTAAACAGCAGATCATGGGTTTGGTGGATCTTGGAGGGAAAAGTCAAGATGCCCAAGCTCCTATTAACATGGATGAGGGTAATGGCATACATGCATCCGAGCTTCCTTGGAGTTCTTCCGGGTCTGGGGTACAAGAGTCTGCGGGGATGGTGTAAAAGTCGTCGCGTCGGTAGGAAGATCGTAGTGTTGGATTCAATATTTTGCCGGTAGCATTTAGCCAGGCGGGTACTGAGCTCGGATATACGGATGCATTGAAGCTAATGCCAAATTATCTTGGCAGTCAATACCTATTACCTTTTTTTCAATATGCTTTCATAAGATTCCAAAATCGAATTTCGAATTTCAAAGGCTGTAAATCTTAAGCTTGGGAGTTGGGTCTCGGGATTCCCACTGTCATGTCATGATTCCAGTAATGGATGAAACTTCATCGACAACTTGCAACATGGTAATGGGAACACGGACCAGGTATCGAATTTTTCCCAAAGAAAAACAAGCGATTGAAGCATGCACGCAGCAAGGATCGAGGATTGTCCATGTTATAGAGACTTGATTTATCGATGTTTGTGCTAGTTATCATTGTACACTATACCGCATTTCAATGGCGGTTCGGACACACGCCAACCCGAATCTATTAAGCTCGTTCCCTGCATGCCTGAGGTATATTATATTAATCCCAAAGAATCATGAAAATGCTATAACTAGGGAGCAGAGATAGATATATCGATATAGAGTACAGTACACTGAATTGAAAGTTAGTGGAGATCTACTGCTGCAATGCAAAATAAACAATTTATCAAAGGTATCAGCCCAAAATGCTGGTACTACTCAAAAGTCGCTGTGCAAAATTCCCAAACTCCATAGGCTTTAAATCATGATAAAGTTCCACCAATTAAATGCAAACCAATTTTGATATATATACCATGGCCGTCGGCGAGTAAATGATCACGCCCCTTCTGCCTTCTTCTCGCTTTCAGTTTTATTCTGCTCGACACCCTTTTGTAACCCGAGAGTGCTGAAGAAATCTTCCGAATTGATATTCTTCATAACCTGCACAACATAGTAGGTTGTAAGAATTGAAAACACTGTTCCAAGAGCTGCGAATCCGGTCGCCATGTTAAACTGCAGGTCATAGGAACTAGCGTAGACTTTCCTGACAGCAATTAGCTGCTCCGGATTCAGTGTAGCTAAGATCTGTGGAGATTTCAACAGCGCCTGTAACTGCCCAGGGGATAGAACGCCGGGTAATTCGTGTTCGACCCTTTGGTGAAGTATCGCAGTACCGATGGCCAAACCGATCAGTCCGCCGAGAACACGAGTCATATTCTGTGCTCCGAGGGCTACAGCTTCGTCTTTAGGATCGCAGATGAATTTGACCAACATCACGCCAATAGGCATGACGAGACCCATACCAGCACCCAGTAAGACTAGGAAACCGTAAGTCTTGGCTTCGATTTTATCGCTGTACCCTAAGACACCGAGACCAGCGGATCCAGCAACAGAGAGACCACTGCCGACTGCAAGCCCGTATGGAACGTATCTCCAGTATGATTTGAGCGCAAGGCCCGGAACGAGAGACATAACAGGGGATACGACCAGCATGGGGAGAAGTAGAACGCCCGACCGAATTGGTGATACGCCATTGACGATTTGGTATCTTTGCGGAATGACGATGATTGTGACGTAGATCGGAACACCGATGCAGAGGGTGGTTCTAAAATTTCGAAGGGCTCATTGTTAATACCTACGTAATTATGCTTGTGAGGTCCAGGTATCAGGATTGTCACACTTACAATACCAAGAAGGTAAAGGCAGGCGATTTAAGCAGCCTGAGGGGAAAGATTGGCTCTATGACACTAGACTTCTTTGCGATATACCATTCGTAACCGGCAAAGATGAACAAGCCAACGATACCACTAATGAGGGTTCCAAGGATGACTGAGTGGCCCCAAGGATACTCAGCTCCACCCTCTTGGAGGGCGTAGACAAGAAGGATCGACCAAGCGACCGACAGAAACCCGCCTCCAAAGTCAATGCGGCTCAGCGTTTGTCGGTTCATCTTAACTTGATTGATGTCGGGGATAGCGAAGTATAAGATAGCGAAAGCTACGACAACACCGGGTCCACTAGAAAGTCGATGTCGTAAGATACTATCCCGTCCGTAGTGTATCATAAGCACGAGGAAAGAACTTACTTGAGGTAGAAGACCCATCTCCATGTTGACTTTTCGGTGATAACACCTCCTAACAATGGCCCACAGATACTGGCGATAGCAAAGACGCTAGAAATACCACCAGAAAATGTTCCCAGTTTCTCTTTAGTGATGATAGACAGCATGAGAATGAAAGAGATACAATAGATCCCGCCTCCACCGACGCCCTGGAATGCCCGAAAGATAATTCTAGAAACGTCGACGATTAGTTCAGGATAACGGTAAGTCTTTCTATAAAAAGATACTCACAGTTGTGTCATATTCTGAGACGCTCCACAAGCTATGGAAAAGACCCCAAAGATGAAAATCGCCCCAAGGAACATCGTCTTGATCCCCAGGATATCGCATAATTTCGAAGATAATAAGAGAAAGCCATTGTAGGTTAAAAGATAAACGACCACAATCCAGCTGGCTCGATTGAAGTCTTGAAATTCACTTGTAATATCAACTAAACTAGTGGCCACGACAGTGGTTTCAAAGGCCGCGAGGAAGAGGGCTATCCATATGCTATTCCAATTTCCGGGTTTCAGTCAACTCTGGCCTTTTAAATTTTGTGGTATTTTGGGGGCTTTCAGGGGAATCACGACCAAGAACATACCCGAGTCCGATAATGTACAATCTGGCATCACTCAGCAGAGGAACCGGAGGCGCTGGTTCGGATTCTGTAATTTGTGCTTCATGTGCTTCATTGTTGGCATCCACAGTTTGCGGAGTCGTCATTCCTGCCTCAATCTTCTTCGACGAGATATCTGTGTTGCTCTCTGCCTCTAACGAGGCGTTTGTCGAAGGTTGCATGGCCAAGAAACGGTGGAACGGCCTAAAAATGGGCCGAGACGATATTTCGTTCGCTAGAGTCGACGAGGGACTTGAACCGACAGTTGCAGAAATTGAAAACCGAGAATGAATTCGAAGAATTTGGATCGCATATAACAGTAAGTAGTATACGTACTCGGTGGAAAGTGTAGATAAGAAAATTATTTCGAATGTCAGAAGACTTTTAAATTTTCATAAGGTCGTATTAGTTTAGACATGGCCAAGAAATAAATAGACAATGGTATCAGATTTGAGCCACCTTCGTTCCTGGACCCATTATATGTATTTCCCCTCCGGTTGCATGGAAGATTCTCCTATCGGTAAAGGATATGCAGTATGGGGTATTTGAAAAAGTATACCCTGGAAAGATTTGAGCTTCTTTGCGCCACCGGTGCAAAATACTCTCCGATCAAACGGGTAACAAAGACCCGAAGCTGCTTAATGGTTTCGTTGCGAACTATATACATATAGGATATGCATCTACCTCAGAGTTAGCGACAGGCAAAAAGGGTGCATTAGATAAAAAAGCAGCCTAGATCGTACGAGATACTTACTTAGTATTTCGACAGGGCCAGGATTCCGGGATTCCATTTCCCGAAATTCGAAATATCGCAAGCTAGCGAAGAAGACAAATACGATTTTTTGCGTTCGTATCAAAAACCAAATGGGGTAGCATTGACAGGAGAGATCTCGCTATATTCGACGTCGGTATAGCCTTCCACTCAAGTCCCGAACATTCAATGCATTTCATTAGTCGAACATACTTCTCGATGCCAAACGCTATTTCATTCAGGGAATATTTAAACGAAAGAAAAGAGCCTCTCATGCAACATGACGGGTCTTTTGGCGTTAGTCTGGGGTTTTGGCGTAGAATAACTCTGTTCTCCGGAGAGTTTAGCGGATGTTTCTGAATCGAGAAGAGATATGAGAGCCCACATCCAACCACCAAATGCTGCAAACCGACGGTAGAAATTCGAGAATTGTTTCCGTTAGCGAGGCCGATGGCAGATGATTGGACCGATGAACCGAAATTGAGCAATTTTTTATCTTATCAGATTGATCAGAAGGTTCAATTCTCGTGGTCCTTCAAGATGCCTTCGAATTCTCTGGGGCTTCTGCCAAGGGGCCAGGTTGGTTCGGGTGCAAGGAATCGAGCGCCATTAACATCCGATAGATGAACACGTAAGTGCTTTGTCACCAAATTTCGCAGGATTTGAAGCCTTTTTAAAAACAGAGAATTAGCTAATATTAGGACACGAACTCCAACAACAACACAACAGTCGAGGAGGAGCTCCTATTTGAGTAACGTCAAGAGCACCATAAGTCCCATATTGAGTATTGGGAATCCAATCATTTTGATTGTTGGGCGTTTTATACAGCGCCCGGGGAATCTCGATTAATGCTTCGAAAGACGGTTTTTGAATCTGGGCTTCCTGCCCTTAAAACAACTAGAGGTTTAAGCTTCGCTCACATGCATGCACAAGAAGGTCTCCCTGCGGCATTTGACAGAGCATTTGCTTCGATGCCGATCGAGTCCTAGATATATCCAGAAGACCGCCTAAGCATTGCACATGATTTCGAAGGATTCTTAGCATTCTTAGCAGTGCATGTTATCAAATCTCAAGACGCTTTATAACTTACACAGCATTTTGAAACGTCTGAATTGCTCCATACACTGTCTAAAGGCGGATTGCCCGTTCCGGAATCTCTCGGTGCCCGGATCCCCACGATACTAGACCCAGGCATGGTTTGATAGATTGCGATTATCTACGAAAGGATATCTCGAGTAGCCATCGGTGCCGACGGGTTGGAGCGTGGATGGTTACACAAGCTTCAGCAGGGCGCACGTGTCGTAGACTTTCCAGTAGTTTTCTAGCCAAAATGCCACGCCTCTTTGCGTTGCACTAGTTTCCCAAATGCGGCTGAACCCGCAGACCAGTCGATTGACGCTTATAGAGGTGCGGGGAAGCTTAGCCATCAATGCGCCCTTCGCGGGATGTATCCACACTTGGTACATATTTGGACGCGAGGTATGCATATGAAGTCATACCATTCTCCGAAACCAGCACGATGTTCATATACCCCGGCTGGCAGGATTCAGCCCTCCCCCTCAGGATCAACCCCCTTTAACCTGTTTGGCTGGCCACCAAACTCGTCGATATCGATAAGATGTTCGATCGATCTGCTCTGGGATAGTCCAATTGCCACTTTTCTCTGCTAAAAAGGCATATAAATACCGCGTATTATACAAGCCTACAAATTCTGAGCTGGTCATTGAGATCGAGACACGGCACCTGGACTTCATCTCACATCAACAACCATACTAGTATACTACCCTCAAGGATTAAGCATCAATTACCTATTTACTACCGTTACTATATCAAGCTTTCAAAATGCCTGTCACACTTTATCCTTCCGCCGTCAAACCAGAAGAATACTACTACAGCAATAGCAGAGCAGAAGGCCATGGCGACATCCTCCGGATCCCACTCCAGAAGGGAGTTCCATACGTATGCAAGGAAGTTTTTCAATCGACGTTCAATCAGGAGCTCATCGATTCTCGAAAGATCCATCCGTCAGCGAGTTCTTTCGTCCACGCGGCGATGAACGCGTATAATCATCACCACCACCTTGTCATTCGCCCAGATGACGTATGGATCACTATTTTGACACAATTCTCCCTTTATGTCAATAAAAACGCTGAGGAGCTCCGTTCCCATTTCGTAGCACACGAGGGGAAGAAAAAGCTCACAGTGACCACTGTGGGGACCCGATATACCGTAGATTTCGGAGCTCTGTCTGTTCGAATGGGGGAATTGATTGAGCAAAACGTTATCGATCCGGACCTTCGCACATGGCTAATCCCGGACTTTACGACCACCGAGGAGAACGACAAGATTGTTTCATCGGTCCTCATGATGGCAACCCTTCAGAGCTATTTCGCTTATGGGTTTCAACTTGCCTGCGGGCTTCCCGGTGTCACAATGCTCGGGGAGAAGTCCGATTGGGAAGCCCTGTTGCAGAAGATCGACAAATTTGAGACCTTTGGAGAAGAACCCACGTTTTTCGCAAAGTTACTTCGTCCAATTTTGAAACGTTTCGTATTATGCTTCGAGAACCCAGATTCACCGGACCTCAAGGAGTTCTGGCAAACAGTAGTGAGCCGACATGGGGGTGGTAGCGGTCCACGATACCTTGGTGGTTGGATAACGGCGTTTTGTCTCTGGTCTGACAAAGGGGTCCTGCAGTACCATACCAATCGTAAGAGCTGGGGCCATCAGGTCGAAACTCTTAAAATAGATGGGGAAGAATATGGTCTTCTCGAAGATCACGATGTGACGGGTGGGTATGCTCATGTCCCAGTCGAACTTGTCGATAATGGAGAAAAGCTAGATACTGTGATGATAGCTGGAATGGTCGCTATCGAATCAAGGCCAACAGTCGAGCGGGATGAGAAATGGGAACAAGCAAACCTTCAATTGAAGGCAGAGGGGAAAAAGTATAAAGGCCCGGTGTGCTCGGTTATTCAGCCGTTGGCGGGGTGGTATATCTTCCACAGCGAAGAGCCACAGGAGGATCCAAATGACGAGAACGCTATCCTTCGACGAATGTTAGGCCAGGGATGAGACCATAGATAGCCCTTTCTTTTTTTTGTCACCCGCTCAGGGAAGCGTACTACAAAGATTATCATCGGTATTATTAAGATCAATTTGAGCTCTTTGTCACACGCCTACGATAATCCTATTTACGTAGTAGATTCGTAGCCCTGCAGGTATGTTCAAAGTTTCAAAGTCGCAATCTGTGCGACGGAACATACCACGGCATACTCAGCCCGCATATTCTGTAAATAAGTGAAACTGGGAACTTGGTCCAGTCTCATACCGTCGAACAATCTACGGGACACTAAGATCAAGACACAGATACACGAGCCGTTAGTGGTTATCGGTTGGAATATGCCTGGTCCCGATGTTCAGGCCCCCCCTGATTAACAAATCTTGTACCTTCGACAAACTAGCAAGTAGACTAAGCTGTAAGTTCACTGGATGCCAGGATCAGGTTTGCAACATGGAACCTCCCATCCACATCATTGGGTTACTAAATATGCCGAGGCTGTCTCTGTTGTTAAAGCATGGCAGTTTAAATTGTTCCAACCTTCTTGAAATACTTTAGTAATCCAACTTGAGAGTTGGGCTGGGCTTTGTTGGATTTTAAGTTCAAAATTGCTGACAAGATTGTGATAAGCCGAAATCGTTGTCAAAGCCACTTGGGCCAAGCCAAAATTCTTTTAGTTTCCGACTTCAAACGTTTAACCCCTCGGGGCTCGATATTATGGCGTCATGGATAGATAGAGTTTGTCACCCAGCGGCCAAACGCCACTGCAAACTGTCGTGTAGTCACATATCTGAGAATTGATTTTGGCTGGTCAGAACGGAGAAATGTTATATGGTAGACTTGTTTTAGGTGTTCGCTTAGATTCGGATTAACCTGAGGTCGTGAGACAGTGCAGCGATGCAGAAGCCGCGCACAAGAGTTGGCGATGGTGACAGCGGGAACACAAAACCTGTTGGATCCTTGTCGAACGCTGTGACTGTTGGGACAAAATGGGTGTGCTTGTGAAAGAGTAATTTCACGACGAGCCTAGTGTAGGTGAACCAACTTGCATACAAATGAACAGCGACACCACCTATGAGAAACCAAACACGTCCCTCGTGATACGTTGGACAGGGTAAATTTTTCGAGAATATCCGAGCCGTGCTCTTGCTGGGCCGTGCTTTCCGTCCTTCAGGCACCAAGTGTTATGCCAATAAAATGAGGAATGATTGACGAATTTGGTCGCCGCAGAAAAAGACGATGCAGGTGCAGAGATACAACCTTTCACAGTTGCCGTTTCTGCTGGCTCATTTTTTAGTTGGGAAATTTCGAAATACCTGAGCTCGTTGAGGGCATGTTCTCTTGCATCGAACCTATGGAGTAATCCGTCCAATTACGAGAGTCCCGGAATCCATTTATGACGATATGCATTGTAAGCTAGGGAATTGTGGAGATGATCCCGAGATCGAGAGACTAGACTGTTCCATGTGGGTACCAGACTAGCGACCCCCGCTCAGATTTAGCCTCGATACAAAAGATCGAGCTTCAGCTGAAGAGAGAAAGGCTCAGGTCACACAAGGCCGGGTCAATTTCCTTAGACCTCATTAGAAAAGCCATGGAAATTTCCTTCCGATGTATGTATCCTCTTGCTTATGGCACAATCCATGGGGACATCCGCTGGTGGATTTCAATCCCCGCCCAGCACCTCTCAAACAGAGAAGCTGAGAGAAAGGCCCCTTCTTCTGCTTGCTTAGTCCGCTGGTAGGCTGCACGTCCAGTTTCTGGGACTCGTTTAGAAGATCTCGATCTAGGAACAGGGGTGAGGGGAGGCGTCAGGACAGGGCCGGATATTGGCCACCGAAACTTTTCGTGGACCAGAATGCACCATCCTGCTTCTTTCTTCCTTCCATGAATCGAGCGAAATAAACTTGCCAGAAAATCAAGGTTCTGTAAACTTCATGACAGCCCAACTTAAAATTTGCTTTTTGGCCTGCCGTTCCACAGCCATGTGTGAATTGGCCCCAGGTTAGCCTTTTATCTCCTCGACCGGGGTAATTGAGACTCAATTCCGACAGTGTGTCGGTTCCTTTCGCGGGGGGTGAGGAGATCTTGCATAAAACATACGCTCTGGAAGCCCAATATCGTCTCCTTCTTTTTCCCTACTCTCTCTTCTCGTTCTTGATATTCCTTTCCGATGGGTGCAAAATACAACAGGACTGGTGGAGCATACGACCAAGATCAACTTAACTTAAGACCGAAAGGAAGCCCTGCTTGACAACAGCGTCTACAAGCCAACCGACCTGGGGACTGTGTTGGTGTTCTGAGACCTCAACACGCCGCAACGTCCATCACAACACGTTTAGGCGCCCAGACCAGCTCTTCAAAGGAGGGCATGTCTACCAACCACTACGCACTGTACCGTACCATGGAATAGACGTTTCCAAAGAGCGCCCGACTAAGCCAACCATCTCCTTCTTTGTCCTACTCTTCTTTACCAACACATCATCACGATATTCAATATCATCCATCAACCCTCCTGCTGCGCCTCTAACATCTTCATTATCCCCTGGCGATTGTAGATATCCTTCAAGCACTCTACACTATCGTTTAGTTTCTCTCTTGTATCGTCATTTCTACACTATATATTGATTCTGTTCTGCCGACGGTAGCTGTTTCTCTCTTTCAAAATGGCCTCCCAACCAACTGCAGAATCCACGACTGGCACAGTCATGCAGAGCTTCAGCTGGATCTTTTACCAACGCCCAGCTAAGGGCCTCAAGACCTCTGAGAAGATTGACTACCAGAACTGTGTCAAAAGTAACTGTGGTGCCAATTTCACTGCTGCTGGTATCCCACAAAGTCTCTCCTTGGACAAGATCCTGCAAAACGAAACAGCTTCAGTAAGTCATATATCTCTAGTCGAAGATATCTACCATCGGGATATCAAGCGGATACTAATGGTTTTATATTCAATATAGCCATGCTCAATCTCGGATCTCCTCAATTATCTACGCTATATTGAACACTCCCCTGAGCATCTTGAATTCTACCTCTGGCATGAAGACTATACTAAGAGATTCGATGCCTTGAGTGCTGAAGAGAAAGCACGCTCTCCCGCCTGGACTTTCAATAAAAATGCTACTCCAGCTGTTGGGTATGGCTCTGCAGTTTCTACTCTCAGATCCAACAGCACTGTCTCTCGAGGCAGTTCCTTCGACGATAAGGACAACTTGTCTTCCTACAACTCCAAGAAGCCTTCGTTGGTTTCCGAAGAATGTAAGCTGCCTGTTCCGTCCTTGAATTTTCTGTCGAATTTCCTCAGTCTGCTAATTTTGTTTGTGTAACCACTAAATAGTTTCGGCTCAGCCCTTCAGAGCGGAGATTTCCCGTATTATCGCTCGTTACATCGCCCCTGGCGGTGCTAGAGAGCTCAATATTTCTTCCCGTGATCGCGAGGCTACAATGCAAGCCTTGTCCTATACGACCCACCCCTCCGCTGTCATGAATCTTAAAGTCGATTGTGACAACTACCTTCGCCACCAATCTCATCCTAACTTCATTCGCTGGGTTATTGCCAACTGTACTAACCCTCGTATGAATTTTGCATACTCCTTGGGTTCTGGACTGCTCATCCTCGCCATTCTCGTCAGTCTTTTCCTTACTCTCAGTTCCGCTCATCGAGCATGGCGACTCTTCGGTGCTCTTCTCTGGTCTATCGGTGTTATCATTCTTATTTGTGCTTGGAAGGGAATTTGTCTTGTTCTTATGGCCATGGGTCATCGTCGCCTCCTTGAACCCTGGGAAATTAAGTTCGATGACATCGAAGACGATAAGAGCATGGCTGCTAGCAGCTTCGATGATATCCTTCCAGATAGTTGGGATGATGCTCCGTGGATGCAACGTGACAAGAAGAAGGCCTGGCTTCGCCGAGTTTTTGGAGAAGTAAGTTTTCCTTCAATGGTATCTAAGGCTTTCTGTCGCTAACTACTATAATCAGACTGTTCCCGTTGAAGACAATCAAGTTCGCCACCTCCAAGATATCATTTTGCTTCAAGGTCTTGGGCTTGCTATCCTTGGAACACTCCCTTTCATCGCGGTATTCCTGGCTATTCCTCAAGGCCACCTTATTTGATCCAACTTCAGCTTTCCCTTTTTCTCTTGTTTTTTGCCAATGGCTCCATCTCCTTGTACACTATTTTCCATGCTTTTCTTTTGACAATGCCCTTATATACTTTTCAGAGAACACAGGTTGTTACTGATTTTCCTAATAAACAGTTTCACCTTTGTTGTCCATTTTTATGCACAACAATCGTTACACCTATACTTCTACTCAAGCACCCATTAACATGCAGATTTCTGTTTCGTTAAACCTGGGAGCGCTGTTGTCTTTTTTTTACTTTTTCTTCTCTTTCTTCTTCTAAAACTTGACTTTTTTTTAGCAGGGGATCTATGGAGTTTTGGGTTCTGGGAAACTGTTACTATGATACATTACAGATGATATGCACAATAAAAGACTGCTACTATTCTTTAATGGAGCTCTAGGCTTTACCAAATTATAATTAATCTGACAACCTATAATTCGTGACCTCTACCGCAAAGCTTTCCAATTTGTTTTATGTTCAGGACGCCACACGATCCTCGTTCACTCAATATAAACTTCCGGTTCGATCGGACGAATGGACATAACCGCGCGTATAGAAGATCTTTCGAAACGTTTCGTAGGACATTATTCCACCTGTACATGTATAAATGTACCGGCACAGTTGTCACTTATAAAGTTCATCCGGATCTTTGAATTTCCGGTCATTTCCATAGATATTTCAATCTCCCTAAGGGGCGCCTGCAGCCTGGCTACATTACCACATCATTCGATAAAATCTCACGGTGCCATATATTGATACATTGGAATATAAAGATATGGAGAGCTCCAAACCGCCGCTAGTGTGATCTTGGTCTCGATACCTGCGTTTGGATACAAGCTTGGCTATAGCTCGACCCTACGATTAAGTTATGCTAAGATTCCAATGATCTTCAATCATATTTTAAAAATTTGCAGCTCCTAATGTATTTGCCCCAATTGAAGCCCGAAAGAACGTTCTTTATCACCAAAGTATCATCTTAGTCGGCACGCATATGAGCGATCGATTCATCAAGATAATAATAAAAGGTACAAAGCTTATTCGTCGGTGTGCATGTGAATTTTAGGGTTCCCGGATTAGTTTGTTAATCAGTATAATAAGTTTTTCCTAGGAACGGATTCATGGCATTTCCAGGAACCGAAGTTTACTCCGCGTCCGGTCGAAGGGCAAAGAAACTTTATATTGATCGTGAAACTTTATCATGTTGTCAATTATTGCCGAGAGATTCTAGAAGGATATATTTGGCATATGATTATTCAAGAGTCTCGGGAAATCGATTTTCCGGGTGTAGAGCGCTATGGTATGGGGGTTTCCCTTGAAACCCTTGTATTTAGCTAGCTCCGGGTGCCATCTTTGCAAACCTTGCTCATGGATGAATATTTTACTATATAGCAAGATAGAATCTTTTCGATTAAGCCTCTGCAAACCCATCGCATATCGCCTTTTGTGAGACATTGATTGAGGCTGGGAGACGGTTGACTTAGATATATCAATCGCTTTTGGTTATAGACCGTGGGGATTCAAGTACTTAAGCACCCGGCTTTCCATACGGCAATACATTTTAACAGTATACCACCTCCACAAAGTATATATATCCCACTGATTAATTGAACTTCAACAACCAAACATCACCAAGTCTCTCATTGTCCTCTCCAAGCCCGCCATGAAGAACCACCCCATCCTTCCCCTCAACCTCGACGACATCAGCAGCGAACCATCCTCTCGGAGCTGGTCCAACTGTTTCCCACTCAACCTTCTGCCACGATTTCTCTTCAATATCAAATATCCAAGCATCATCCCACATCCTTCCAGCCCCAGCGTGACCTAATGGCGACGGTCTCCCTTCACCAAACATTGTAAACAGATACTGTTTACCATCTATCCGAACCGTCAACAATGTCCCCACACTCCTGGGACCTGGACCTTCCACCCCATTTGGATCAAAAACCACCCTTTCCCACGAATGATCGCGCGAGGAATATATGTCAATAATCCCACCGATTTCTTCGGTCCCAGAATACCCGTTCATTCTTGCGACATTAACAGTCCTAGACCGAAATTCCTCAAAACAACAGATCGAACTCCCACCTCTAGACGCACCAGGTGCATCCGGGAGTTTGATCCAAACATTTTCTCTGGGGTTGTAACTCCAAAGATCGGATAATCGTCCTGACTCTGGACATCCTGCGTGGATGTATATCAACCCATCTGTTTGGCTGGCTGTAGATGCATGGTAGCTACGGCCAAGTGGGAATGAAGTTGATGGGTATTTTGGGAGAATGAATTCCCAACCTGTGGAGGAGGTGTATTTCCATATGCCACCGTTTTCTTCGATTGGTGTCATTTCTTGTCCTCCGCGGCCGCTGAAGAGGTAGAGAATTCCATCTAGGACGGCGGCTGCACTACCCACGCGAGGAGTGGGGGATGGGGAAACATTGGGAAGTGTGGATGATGTGGCTGTTCCTTATTTCCAATATGCATGTAGAGTAGACTGTTAGCCCTTTTTGTATGGATTCGAATTAGTTATAATTAATGCATGTCACACGTGTACAAATACATCTATAAGATGCAACAAGCAGATTGGTAAAAGCCAATTTCAAGTCGGATGGTTACTTAAGTACAACAGAGGGGAAACACCATAAGAATATAGTTTAATTATACATACCAGTACTTCCATCGAGGCTTATAAGATCCAGAGCACTGTCGACTGGTACTCTAGCAGTGACTTCGCCGCCATATATGTATACTTGTTGTCCGACGACGGCAAGGTTCTGGGAAGACCGCTTTAGTCGGTCTGACTCGGCAACTTTGGTCCAAGTACCCCGAACAGGCGCCATCCTCTAAAAAGTTCGAATTTCACGATAAACCTCTTCGATATAAAAGGCGCAAGCCCAGTTTGCATGGCTATGGTCGTAGAAAAACTAACTGCCAAAAGAAAGGATTGTGGCCAGCCTGGCCAGTTAGTTGCAGTTGGTCTGTTTGTTGGAGAAATTCACGTGGTGCGTTGACGTCAGAATGCATTTTTATATCCGGCTCCATTGCACAGACGCCATTGGCTTCCATTTCCACTACATGCCACCATCTTATCTCGTAAACCAAAAGCTACCGCAGATTCGGATCCCCAGGTTACTTGCTCCCGGGCTTCGCTTGAAAGATAGCCACTATGCTATGCATACTAGCATTTATACTTATGAAACTGGAATCCTGTTAGCCTCGATTCCGAATCCTATCTACTTACATACATATATGCACTTAGGGCTAGTGTCGATAACAATCTCTGCCTCAAAGGCGCTTGGACTCGAGGCTAGATAACAATGTTATTTTGCCGGCTCGTGTAGAATATCTAGCCTTGAATGAGGGCCTCACTTTGTACTCCCACAGAGAGATCTAGGTATGCCTTCGCAAGGTCTATCTGTAAATTTGATCAAACTGCTAACCATTCTGCTTTTAGCAAGGTGATACATTACTGTGCTGATATATAGCATGTTGACATACTTGGTCGCCAGGCTCGTGAACAATTTATATTTTCAGATAATGTATCAGGCAAGGGATAAAGTACAGGGACCGGATCAAACAGTTAGCCAGCCAGCTGGGGAGGCGTCGACACAGACGGCCGGACGAAAAGATGAACAAACAAACGGACAAACGAACAGACAGACAGGATATAGATATAGACTTGTTGTGTGTCTTTGAAGTTGACCGGTGAATTCCATTTAGGAAGAAGAGGTCTGGAAGTTTGGAAATAAGACTGGTGAGCCAACGAAACACTATACGCCTTAAAGCACGAGGAGCTTACATACCGACTAAATTATAAGTTACACTTTCGATTAAACCTCTATGTAATCGATAATCAATTCTTCGCCTTCAATTCCTGACCCGGGTTCGGGTTCGGAGCTTCATCCAACGTAGATATTTCACGCTTCTTTACAGCTCCAGCACCCGCTCCCCCACCACCGAAGCCAAACCCTGAACCTGAACCTGCATATGGATCTTTATCCCAACCCCGAAAATCCTCAGCTCCATAAAGACGGTTCGTTCCTGAAGGGCCAGCGGCGGGTTCTTGGTTTTGCAAATCTAGCTCTTGTTGAACTACTCTTAACAGTTCTGGATCTATTTCTCCCATACCATATTGCTCAAGTTCATTGAGTTCTTGCTCGGCTACTCTTAGTAGCTCTGCGTCTATCCCTACTGGCGGTGCTGGCGGTTGTAGTTGCACGCGCGGTACTGGTGACGCACCTACTGGCACCCGCCATGATGGTACGATTGGAGTCGGCACTCCTAGAAAGATACTGTTTGGGGGAACCCATTCATAGTCTGGATGTTGATCTCTAAAGGCCTGGGGGAGTCGATTTAACGCATCAAAATGGTCTGCAAAGTCTTCTCCTTCAACGATATCCGGTTGGAGAGCCTTCGCCTGGCAGAAGCAATCTACATTAAAGATTTTAGGTTAAAAAAAGAAATTTTGGGGTCAGAATTAAAGTAAACTTACTCCACCAACTACGACACGCTTGAGGCTTTTGAGAACCCGGTTCCGGTTTGCATCTGTTCCTTGATCTACCGTCGACCATAGTTCCGAGGTCCCTGGGATTTGCTATTATCTCTGCCGTTTCTTGATCACACTCACAATCCAGACATCCATGAATCCAACGTCGGGCTGCATGTTTTGCCACTTTCATCCGATATCCAGGTCCAGTCAACCCTCGGAAGTCATTTCGGGATAGTCGCCGCAGATGGCTACCCCCGTTGATCATAAAGTTAGGGTAACCATTTGGGTCTGGGTTCATTACATTTACGGCATACTCCAACGAGGCGCAGCGGACTTCAAATCGTGACCGAAAAATAGAACTATCAACCACCCGCTTTCTATCATTTTGATCAAGTGGGCTTCTGTTGCTTGATGAATTGGAAACCTCCATTGTCTCTGTCTGCTCTGAAGTACTATTGAGAGGCATCGCCATAATATTGGTTTGTTCGGGGGGCGCTGGAAACGCTGGAATAGATACCGATGCCGATGCCGATACCGAGGTCGACGCATTCGTAAAAACATCGATAGTTGCAGTAGATACCTCGTGACCTTGTACGGGCGCAGCTATAGCCAAGCTACCGATGGAGTCGAACAAGAGATAGAAAAAAAGAATGTAACCGCAAACATAGTTCAGGTGTCGTGTAATTACTTGGACCCGCATGCTGTCTAAGTTTATAAATAACAAGAAGTATAATATATGATTGAAATTTGATCAAAGGTAAATACCGTATAGCTAGCTGGATATATCTCTGTAGGCTGGCGTATATCAAAATTTAAACATTGATGTCGATTACGTTGGAACGAACCACGGACGCCACAAATATGTACTTAGTCTTGTGCTGCGACGACAAATGCAGATGGTGGTTATAACGGCCTCTATATACTGCTTCGATCGAACGCATGTGGCGTAGATGTATACATAGATGAATGGAAGCCAACAGTTAGCAAATACCGCTACTATACTGCCTCGCAATTAATTGCACAACAGTTTTTAAATTTTACAGGATACATCGAACGAGACCAAATATATCCAACTATATCTAACTCTAACAATAGTGGCTTTTTAAGTAGCTACCCCATCTACACGTTTCACGATGGCATACGTGTATACTTTCTACAACAGTATAATATAATATAGACTGTGCCAGAAGAAGGGGCTTTATTGATACAGTATTAATACGGGGTTTTCGCCATACTACGGTATTATGCCGTTCAATACCGATTAGAAGGGTATTTTAGATACTACTAGATATACAGGTTCAGTAATCGTAGTGATCCTGAAGTTCTGTCGTAATATCACCCCGTTTGTGTGCACAGTAAGTATGTACTTTTGTTTCGAGCTCACACGCCACAACGTCTCCCAATATTAATTTACACATCTTGTAGGAACAAATTGCGCCCCGTTTAAAGTTTGTTATATACCTAGGTAGGTATATACTGGCACACTGCGAGACTAGGTATATATATATATATATATTTCCTTTGCATTTGAACTTTCCACGGCTACTGTGCTAGCTAATTATAAAAACTCATATGGCCACGCTGGTTTTAAAAGTAGGCTGTTGTTATATTCGGCCCCCAATGATAACAACATCCTACATTCGCAAAAAAAAAGAGAGAGAAGAAGAAAAAGGCCGCTGCCTGGCTACATATAAACCACGCAGTAAGCAGGATGTTTATTAACTAGAAAGTGAACTTACGAAACATGTAAGCAGACTGACTGATACTGAAATCGATAGTGAATACTGATATTAAGGTCCGAAGTGCGCTCGGTAGTACTGGTAGCAGGGATTCCAAAGCTTAAGAGAAAAGCCCCATGAGCGACGTACCTTGAACATCTTAACCCCGCAGTTAATTCCTTCGTAGTAGACAGCCTTCATTTTGAGGGCTTACCAATGCAGTGCACGCGGTGCCGCTCGACGAATACCGGTGTGCCACCTATGTGCCACAAACTGATGCACAGGAGCAAAATGGTAGTTCGTATGTTTCGATCCTAGGATCCTAGTTTAATACCAACTGGGAAAGTCAAAACAATTATTGTATTCCCAAAGTCGATTTTGGAAGAACTCCTACATGACGAGACCAAATGTTAAGTTGCTTTCTTGGTCGTCTGAAATTCCCTTTCATTCGTTCATTCGTTCATTCGTTCATTCGTTCATAGATCCGGCATTCACATTCTCACCGGATTGAGGATATGAATTCAAGCCGTGATGTCACAAAATCGGTAGATAACGCCCAGAAACTCGGAAATGGGATAAGCTCTACGGTGCGCCATACTGAATGGGGTAAAAGAACAGTTTAAGTCCGAATGCCGACAGCCACTTCTGATATAAGCTTAGGGGAAAACTAAATCGAGTTTAGTAAAGTTTAGGCCATTTGACCGGCCGGCGCAAGTGGCCTCGAGTCGACGTCACGGAATACAACTAAAAAGAAACCTAAATCTAAAAGATCGAGGTCAGAATATATAAATACAAATATAGAGAAGGTCAGAAGGTCAGATTCGATCGGGGAAATTAATATACCAGTTTCACCGATCGCGAACAATCTCTAGACTGGCCTCGAATCGAAAGAAGAATAGGAGTAAAACGAAACCAATCTTGGCTTTAAGACGAGCTCGAGTGCTTGATGAAGGATACTTCTTCTTGCTAGACTAGTGCAGCACGGCATCCGAAGGTTCCGGCGCCGGGAGCGAAGGTGACTCTAAACAGTGCTTCGTTCAGTTACTGTGATAGGTATCAACATCCTGCGAATACACTTCACGTTGATACTTCTTATTTAAAGTCTGCATGCATGGATACATATCCACGTACATGTAATCTGGGTACTACTTGAGTAGTCAATTAAATCGAACGAGGCGAATCGAATCTGCGGGCCAGAACGGGGCGCCTACCGACTGCAGCCAGACGTGACAGGCCACAGCTTCCGAGTCAGATCTAGAGCTCGAGCCCTTGCTTGCAATTGTGTGTCTGGCTTGCTCTGTTGTGGAGTAATATAACAAGCTTACAAGGTAGGAGGTAAGGAAGCTGATATTAATATCTGAGGTTGTTACCATCGCTGATATTATATTAATTCCATCCATCCCGTTCCTCTCTTATAAATTACAAATCTCCTTCCTCTCACCCACTCTCCCACTCTCTCACTCACCTCATCAGCTCTCACTCTTCCTCCTCTCGTTCTCTTTCTCTTTCTCTTCCTATCACACATAATTAAAATTCAGTCTCGCCCGGCACTTTGGTGTTCCGCTGAGTCTTGTTCCGGTTTATTACCCGCTCCCAAACAAACAGGCGCAGAAACACCAATACAGTTCAGACCGAGAGTCGGTCAGTCGAAAGCAGAATCGAGAACGAATCCAACATGGCAAACACTACGCCCGCGCACGAAGAGAACGGCCATCAGCCTCTCACGAAGACCGTCTCTGCCGCCAGCAATGCCTCTCACAAAAGAGCAAAATCCTTCCGACAGGAAACTGCAAAGGAGTTCCAAGCTCGCGAAAAGCATCCTTTGGCAGGTCATTTCGCCCATCTGACATCCGATCAGGAAAGCGCCGCCCATGAATTTCGCAGAGAATTATACGAGAAGGGACTTTATACGCCAGCGAGCGAGAAGGGACAAGCAAGTCACGATGATACCACGCTGCTGTACGTGTGCTCTTCATGCTCATTTCTATTCGCTCAGTGTACACATGGTTTTGCCATAGCTTCTGAGCTGCGGATGGTGGCGGCTGCTGCTGCTCGCTTTATCGATAGATACAATAAAATTGGGTGTTTGCAAGCTAATCCTAGTCCGCTCGTGCTCGTCACGGGGCGTCCGATTGATACAGGAGATTTCTACGGGCGCGAAAGTTCGATGTACCTTCTGCTGTTATTCAGTTTGCAGATACCGAGAAGTGGAGACAGGAGACCAAGATCGAGCAGCTGTACGATACCATCGATGTGAACGAATACGAGCAGGCGAGGTCGGTGGTGAGTGACACCCTCCCCGCTTCTTCTCGTCGGCGTCAGCACCATCGCATATCGCATTTATCCACGGCACCACTGACGATGATGATATTCTAGTATCCACAATGGACCGGCCGTCGCGACCGACGCGGAATTCCCGTCTACCTCTTCAAAGTCGGCCATCTTAATGACAAGACCATGAATGCCTACGCTAAATCCACAGCTCACAAAGGCTCAACCACTCAGGTGGCTGGAACCTCGAAAACACCCGACCGAATGCTTCGGCTTTTCGCCCTCTACGAATCCATGACCCATTTTATCCTCCCATTGTGCAGCGTTCTGCCGAGAGAACACCCGGAAACCCCGGTAGACTCGACGAACAACATTGTGGATATATCAGGAGTCGGTTTGAAGACATTCTGGAATCTTAAGAACCATATGCAGGATGCTAGTACTCTTGCTACGGCACATTATCCAGAGACATTGGATAGAATCTTCGTATGTCCAAACCCACGTACCTAGGTATACTACAACGGGGAAATTGGTGGGCATAGAGCTAATGAAATTCGGTTTCGCAGATTATTGGAGCTCCAAGCTTCTTCCCTACTGTAAGTCTCATACCTTCTCTCTAGAAGCCAAGTAAAAAACTAATGCCTACTCTCTAGGTTTGGGGCTGGGTTAAACGCTGGTTCGACCCCGTCACGGTCTCAAAAATATTCATCCTATCCGCAAACGAAGTCTTACCCACCCTCGAAAAGTACATTGACAAGAAGAACATTCCCAAAAAGTACGGCGGCGAACTAGATTACGAATTCGGCATGCTACCGAACCTCGACGATGACGCAAAGCAGCTTCTATCCGATATGCAGCACACCACCGAAACCGGATGGACAATTGGACCGATGAGATGGGTTGGTGGAGACGGACCCGGCGCAAGACTTGTGGCTGTTGGGTCCGAAAACGGGCATAAGAGGAGCAAAGTCCTCGCTATTCCCGATCACCTACCGGTTAGCCACGTAATAAACGGAGAAACTGGTGTCGTGCCTTCGAATCTCTCAGATACTCCTGGTACCTTGGGTGCGGACCTCACTGCCATCAAGAAGGCAAAGGCCGCCAGCGGGAGATCGCTCGAGACGAACGACGAGAGAAGCAATGGTGCTCCGCCCGAGGCTACCGTGAACGGTCAAATGGAAGCTCTGGCGATCAGTTAGGAACCGTCAGATACCAAAGACTGCAAAGAACAGACCAAGGGCGTTTTAGGGGTGTTTGCGGTGCTTGATTTCATCGTTGTTGTTGGGTTCATAGTGGCCATGATGCTCCTCTTTTTGCTTTCGTTAAGAGTCAGTGAATATATCATTCATTTTATTCGGTCGCTTTGAATACCTTCCCCTCCTGCTCCTCCTGCTCCTATTCCTCCTCTTTCTTACTTTTTATGCATGTTCTGTTTCGACTTTTGGAATTAGTACATATCGCGAACGACATTTCCTTTTCATCTTTGAACGGACATTTTTGAAATAGAGATTGTGCTGTTGATAGCGCTCGGAGGCACTGGGGAGTCAAGACTTAGGAGAGTTTTCCATTGTATAGTATATCATGCATGTATGTACCTAGCCTACTTACCTTCAATATTTCAGACCATTTCATGATATAACCGCAATTCTATGCCCTAAAGCTCCCCCAAGTACAGTACCTTCCGAAGAGAATACGGCTTCTTTCGCGTATTCCGCGCGCCGGGTAAATGCAGATGTTTTGATTTATGCCGTACCTGCAGGTGAACATCTGAAACGTCAAAGCAAACATCCTCCCACCCATAATCCCCACGAGCTTTCTAGAATGTCAAAGCTTTTTAACGGGAGATCTATATATAGTAAATGTCTTTAGCTATGTTACTCCGCAATATGTTCTTCAAAGTGTTTCAGCGAGATCTTGTGGAGGACTGCCCGTGTAGAAATGTCCGGCGTATATATCGTGCGCACACATCTGACTCGACTAGCTAGGATCAAGACATGTATAAGCAAGAACCTCTGATGACTATACCAACAATGAAGGGGTTTTGGTTTATCGTATTCTCAGACGCCGGGTATTTCTTTCGCTAATTTTAAATTTATAGACAAATGGGTTTTTTTTCTTTGTCGAGACGAGATTTTGTGACTGTGTCAAATTAGAGAAAGTCTTAGCTTCGCCGCCCGATAAAAAGATCTATTCCATATCTGACCTGCGACTTTTTATTCTATTCGATTTGTTAAATTCGTTTATGCCTATTAAAATATAATAGAAACTGCCACTATAATCGTGTTTGTCTCAATGGTGTATACACTAGCATTACCTTATACTAATAATTAATAATATCTCGTCAACAATCCATATGTTCAAACTCGTGGTTTCCAACATCTAATCCTAAGTTAGTTCGCCTCCAGCTTCTAAAAACTATAATCTAAATATTCCTTTATATGAAAAGGAAAAAGTAAGTAACAGCATGATAATATCGGCTAGCCCTACCGGCCATCCAGAGTTTATGATTGTTACACACCGAATATATAGTGGAGACATAATATGCATATCCGGTACCTGAAACTCGGGCCCTCTTTTCCAAGTTTGGTTATGAGACCCGCTTTCCAAGAAAAAGACATGATATCGCTTGGGAAGCTTGTATGGTTAGATTAGCCCATGCCTCTTAAGCTTACTTACCTAGCTATCATTGCATTGCTACAGCGGTGGCAATGGATGGATATACTGTTGGACTGATTTCCAATGTTATAATTTATCCGTGCGGGCACGGTTTAGTTCTAACACTATCTATGAGCCGTTGGGATTGAAACATTGAAACATTTTGGATATATATAAACTCTGCGGAGTCTAAAAAAAGATGTCTTTCCTGGGCTGGAATATCTTTCGGGGGGGTTATTCCCGATATTGATTTCTTTGTAGAGCTATCTTTTGTAATATCATGTGTTCATGAACTGAGCTCATGAGATCTTAGAAGGAGTATCATCTAGCTAAGTCTAGAGGGCCTCCCGTGATAGTACTAGTCTAGATCTTTACTGGCCCACTATAGTACTATGATAATACAAAAACACCGTATATAGATAAAATCTGGGAACGAGACCAGATAAAATTGTATGTTATATCCCGCACTCGCAGCGGGGCCCGAAAGGTATCCAAAAATATACTTCCTTTCTTCGAGCTCGAGTAAGCTAGCTTGACGGCACAGGGTTTCTGTACAATATGGAGTGACGAATATGCACATTACAAACCGTTCGCACAGGGAGCCTTAATTGCGTGGATTTGCGATTGGCTAGGTACAGTAAACTCGTCTGCAACGTTGTTCCCGTTCAACCGGTACCGTTGTTCGAATGAGCTGGATAGGTAAGTATCCGATGATGAGAGTTCCGAACACGGTCCCGCCGCATGTAGATAGGTGACCAGGACCAATCGACTCGAAAGCCCATTATAGATCCATAGACACACTGTTACTTATGACAGAGGCGACAGCTAGCCCATCTTCACGAATTAATCCAAAAGAACATAAATACAACCAAGATATCCTCTTCAATTCCAATCCATCTTGCTCACCATCAGCAGATATCCATTCCTTCAGCTAAATTTTCTACCTTCAGAATTCTCTCCCTCCAAGTTACAAAACCAATTCTTCTCTTTACTATACTGTCAAAAAACAATTATCTAATATAACTACTTCGGTCTCCACCAAAAGGCTCACAATGCAACTCGATAAGGCCGAACTTGGAGCCCTCCTTGGCGTCCTCGGGGTCGGGCTTATTGCCTTCCTTGTCATGTTCTATAAGTTTGGATGGTTCCCATTTCGATGTGTATCTAGGAACGATAAGACGGTTAAGGAGCTTGAGGTTTCTCGTAAGTTCTTCATTCTATTCTCGAAGGCAGTTCTGGAATGGTACCATGCGTATCACTACTCTTTGAATTATTGTATATAGAGACTCAGTTATATACATATAAGAGAAAACCGGTCACGCAAATCTCTTAATCGATCAGTTGACTAACTTGAGTTCATGATAAATAGCAGCTTAAATCATTTACTCTTTCGATCCGGAACTCCGCCTGCTTACGTGGCAAGAAATACTCAACAGTTTACCTACGAACGATACTTGAAGCTACATGCCGAGTTTTATATATAACGACTAGCCCGGTACAAATTTTACTCTGATCGATATAATGCCAATCAAGAACCTTTTTTCGCTGGAAGATTGTTGATATCGTCAGGAGATGTGGTTTTTTTATATGGTTATTGGTTTTGATGTATAGGATTTACATCCTTTGTTTTTGTCTTTTAATTGATATTCGAAATTTGTAGACACCGTGCTATCTTTGGACCAAAGTCCAAAAGAATCATGGGCTATAAATTATGTTTATTCACTTCTTACGCTCCTTAATCCCGTTGTATATAATCCTGGTTTTGGTGTATTGGAGACTTTTAAGTCCTCACTATATACCGATATTCTCTCGAGAAATCACGACGGCAAATTTATCCAATACCTTTCTAAAAAGCAAAATAAAGTTGCCTATCACCCCCAGGATCCTAAAAGTGATATCCAAGCTTTTATCCTAGAAATATGTAAACCATGCAGCCGATACCGGTTTATCAGGCTTAAGTATTTGGTTCACACGCGGCTGGCTGGCGCGGCTGTGGTTATCATGATCCTGTGTTAGTTTTGAGTCATACCGGGTCCGTGATATATACCAAGATCTGAGAAAGTATTTATATAAGGTTGCACGATATCCCACACTCTTTCTTAAAGATCTTGCTTAAGATTTTATTTCTTTACTAGGAATGGTAACAGGATTGTATAGAAAAAGTTGATAAACTGCTAATGTTGTGTGGTATCGTACATATCATAAAATCATAGGTGGAAATACAATCTCAACTACCTCCCTCGAACCCCCCTACATGGTTCTTTTATATCTACGAACTCATAACCCTTCTCTTCAACTGAACAACAGGACCCTTCTTCGTTCCAACAAAGTGGTCATCCATCTCCCAACCTCCTTCAACATCTTCACCGACTTTCCTTAACCGCTGCTCCTCTGGAATCGAAACTTCAAATTCCCAAACCAGTCTTGCCAATGTAATCTTCATTTCCATCAACGCTAAACCCTTTCCGATACATCCACGTGGTCCGATGCTGAAGGGACAGAACGCCTTTCTAGCTTTATCCACATCCGCTTTTGTAATAGACCCGATACTTGGGACGGTTTCACCTTCGATCCATCTTTCTGGGATGAAGTCATCGGGTCTGGGATAGGAATCTGGAAGTCTGTGGACGGAGTAAATGGGGGTACCGACATCAACGCCAGCGGGGATGAATTTGCCATCGATGGTTAATCCGCCGCTGAGGACTTCTCGGGGTAATCCACCAGGAACAGCAGGAGAAAGTCTCATGGCTTCGTCAATAACGGCTTTGAGATAAGAACATTCATTTAATTTTGCACCACTGACAATTTCTTCAATATCAGTGAATGCGGCTCTGATTTCTGATTCGAGACGTCTCAAGGCGCTGGGGTTTCTGACGAGCCAGAAGACTGCGGCGGAAAGACTTGTGGATGTGGTGTCGCTTCCGGCGACCATGAGGACGTTGCTTTCGCTCCATAGTTCTGGCATGGTCAGTTTTTCACCGGTTTCTGGGTCCGAGGCGTTGAGCAGGTAGTAGAAGAAGTCCTTTCGGGCACCGTGACCGAGGTCGGTACGTTCTTTGGCACGGAGGGTAGCCTGTTGACGGGATTTCATGATGAAGTTCCAACGGTCACGGGTGATCTTTGGGATGACGACTTGGTCTAGATGGTGGGAGTCGAGAGGAAGCCAGAGACCACACTTTGACAACTTGTTAATAACTTTCCCGGTTGTGTGTGTTCTCTAGATTGGATTACTTACCAAGAAATGTCTTTGAGCAGCTCGATCGACCAGCTCCGGCAAATGTCTGTTCCCAGTACCCTCCAAAAGCTCGAACGACTTTCCAAAGCACAAGAACCCAAGTACATCAAAAGTCAAATAATTAAACCAATTCGCCATATTCCTCATCTTAACAACCCCTTTCTCATCACGGCTATCTCCCTCAACATCCTTCGGGGCATCAAGCAACTGCTTCTGAAAAAATCTAATCCGATCAAGTATCAAATCTTCCATACCCTTCAACGCAGACTCGCTGAAAGCCTGAGACAAAATACGTCTTTTCCGTCCATGCGCAACTTTATCAATCCCGCTGTGGGTATTTGGGTTTGACTTGATCGCTGGGAAGGCGGTGTAGAACCTTGCTTTACGGATTTGCTTGGAGTAACCGTAGATTTCGTGGAGTGCTGTAGGGGAATTGATAGAGATGTAGGATGGAGTGATACGGACGTGGGTTCCGTATTGTTCGTGGAGTGAGTGCACCCATAAGTGACGTTTACCGGTCATACCATGGTACAAGGAAACAAGCGGCGTGATGCGGCACAGGATTGGACCGGGAATGTGGCGTGCAGGGTGCAGGAAGAGGTTATAAAAAGCAAGGGCAAAAAGCTGGGAATTATTTCATTGTTAGCAAATACATCCTTTCTTTATTTTTCTTTCTTTTATTCTCCCGGTATGAGAGAAGTTCTTTGGGTCATTGTCGTCGGTGGCTTACATAGAAGAAGCAACTGCCCAGCAGCGCCGCTGCAATGTAGAGCGGGCTGGAGAGAATGATGGCAAGCATGATTGATAGCTCTGCGATGAACACTACTTGAGAATAGTCAAGTTGTATGCATCGAATAGCTGGCAACTGGCGATATAAAGAGAAAGGAAAGGGAGAAGAAGAAAGAAAGTTGTCGAGGAGGGATGGTAGTATTTATATATAGTCTCAAGCTCGAGATAACCCGAAACCGTCTTTTCCACATCACCGTAGTCAGTCTAGTTCCGATTACCCCAGAATTCCCAATTACCAAGGAACACGGTAACTTTTTTTTCTTTCTTTCGCAAAAATTCGTGAACGGCTGATGGGCTGTGGAGCTCTTGAACGAGCTAAAACCGATTGAACAAGTGCCCAAATGCTACGATGCTATACAATTCCGGCATTGGCAAGGTCTTCTTCTTTTTTTTTCGGTTTGGTAACTAACTGTTGTCTCCGGACACTGTCTCGGATAGGCTGCAATGTGATGTGATGAGATGCTCGCTTTGCTTCGGCTTAAGAAAAGCTTCCAAAGCGAAGGTTCACCACGTGAGGGCGGGCTTGTAGCTCAAAGTCTGGGATTACTGATAGTTAAAGTTGTCTATCCCCGGTTGTCTTTACCCAATTATGGTCGCCTGTTTTCAAATCAGTCACAGCCTTACATTGCTTTTGTGGGAGGGGAACTAACTTGCACTTGACCAGTTTCCGAGTTCTATGTTTGAAGTTCGAATGGACGGTGCCGGCCACAGCCCGATTCGAGTCGAGTCGAGTGAAGATCCCAGCCAAATTAGTGGACTTTGTTGGATATCGGCTCTCAACACAAATAGAATGGAAGTTAGCTGGGAAGTGATATGGGGCGGTATATTAATAGCTGAGGATCCTTGGATCCTGTTTCTCAATTTTCCGATGGACAAATGAGATGCGATGGTTTGGAATTGTCATTAAAAATTAGTGGCTATTAATACACGTCATAGAAGATTAATAAACTAAAAAGAGAGAGAGAGAGAAAAAGAGAAGTAAGATAAACATAAAGAACAGAATGCGGAGATGATTCGAACAAAAACGACAAAAGAAAGCGCTTAAACATGCATATCGTACAGTCATTGGAGGACAAAAATATTGCGCCTGGTCTCGAGGCTAACAAAAATAATAAAAATAAAAATAAACATAAACATAAATAAAAAAACAGAAGATCTTAAGAAAAGTAGACAACTAAAAAGAAAATAATTCTCACATGCACAATGCACAAGCGGCATCTGTCGTAAAGTCGTCAGGCCCACCGGAACATCCCGACATTAAACATTATCTAGCCCCTCCTAGTATGAGCAATCAATGTGAAAGGGCAACTTCCATCAACAGGCCCAGCTTCATGCCATGCATACTGTTCCTGGAGCTCCGAAAAGCTGTAAATACGCATCACTTCATGCCCACCAGTCTTAGTGCATGTATGTGAAAGGTAAAACGTGGAAAAATCAATGGGACTCTGCCATGGAAGTTCACGCCCGAGCCACATCAAATGACTGATAGTCTCATCCCAAATCGTGATCTCTCCAGCGGCAGCAACGGGTGGGAGCGTGCCAACAGCATCAGAAAATGGGTGATAGCCATGCGCATCGACGCCCATGGCATCATCAATACCAAGTTCAAGGCCACCTTGAGTATGATGATAGGAATTGAAATTAGGTGTGAACCTATGCGATGGGCGGGATGCAATTGCCGGAGTATTATCGCCACTGTCCGGGGCAGAAGATGGGGGACTGCCCGTGAACCCATTACCCACAGTCCTCGGAATTCGATCAACTCCGTGCTCTCGTCTATTTCGTCGAGTGGAAGTTGTGGCAGCGGAGCCAGGGGAATTTCCACGGTCCCCGGAAAGGCTATAGATACGGTTTAGGACTGCTTCCCTACCCTCATGGCTTCCTATGGTGTCTAGGAAACGAGTGACATCGTCACCATCAATCGATGCAGACTCAAGTACGCTCATTATCATATCGTTAATAACATAATCTAAAAGGAAAAGAAGGCATGTCAGTAATTAAACGATAGATTCACAGGGTCCATTTCCAGGGACCTTACATTTATTGTTGGGCGGTCGGATCCGCGGAAACAAGGTAGCCCAAACCTCATCCCAACTCATATTTTTATCAAAGCCAGATGGGATAGTACCATCCCTGAAATGATTTTTTAAGTGGGCGTATCTAGAAGCCAATGAATATCAGCAATCTTATTTTTCGAAATACCTGATAACTTGGCTTCGTCACTTACTTGAGATCCGACGATCGACCATGAACATGCATACAATCCGCATACTTCACCGGATCGAGTTTAAAAAACCAGCAAGCAAAGTCCGAACTGCTAGTTGCCCTGGATTTTGTCCTAGTACTGGAAGACGGTATATAATTAGGATGGTCGGTGCCTTCGTCATCTTCACCTTCATCACGGTCACTTTTCTGCCTGGCTTTCGAATGTTTCGAAGACCTACTAGGGCCGCCGCCGCCGCTACCCTTTGAGTAAGTGTAACTACCCTCAGACGATCGTTGATGATATCCTCTGCCATCGCCACTGGCCTGCCTGGCACCAGGGACCATAATATAGTCCATATCTACTGATGCCGGCAGGCCATAGCTAATGGCCGTCGCGGAACCTCTGTGATAACTCATAGCAGAATTATCCCTAGAGCCAATTGATAATGATAAAGGTTCCTTCTTCGGATATTTCTGAGAACGAGCCTCAAGCGTTTGTGTTACCTCAAACGATGAATCGCCTTGTGCACTCGAAACAAGTAAGATTTTGTCAGTCCAGGGAACGGTAGAGCTGTTAATATACTGCTGAAGACCCCACGAGATCTCTTCTTGCGAGTAATTACTCTGAGCGAAAGCTGTGACAGTATTTGAAAGATCCAAATGCTGAAATGTATAATCCAAAGGAAAAGAAGAACAATAGCTTGATGAAGAAATTGATTCTGCAGAACTATTTGGAATGTTTGGATATAATAGAGTATCTTGAAAAGCAGGTGCACTAGATGTATATAAATTCTCGAGGCTGATGTTAGTCTCAGTACAATTTTGTTCAATCAAGACCGACATGCGCTGTGTGGTTAGGACGGTACATTACACCAGCCAGGTCAGGCCGAATAAGGATCCATCCGCTCTATGTCAAGAAGGGCAAGCAAGATTACGTACCCGAAGGAGTTCGCGAGTTCCGAAAGGCTCATAGTACTTTGTCCTAATTCTTGAGGATTCGGCTCAGAATGGAACAGCAAATTGGATGTAAGATCTTTTTAACGATATATACCTTGGCTTTCTCAGTTTGAAGAATTAAAAGCGATTTGAAATAGAAAACGAGTATCTCAGGTTTATACCCGTGACAACTTCACAAACTTCTTGAACGGTTGTGCGTTGTTAGTGAAAAAAAAAGGCGTTCGGTTCCCCCGGAATGTTAATTAAACCATAGCTGTTAAAATAAATGTTTCTGGATTCTGGAATATCGATATTGGCGACGATAAGATCATGAGGGAACGGGAAGCAAGAAATGATGAGATTATATATGTACTATACTCTGCCATACAACAACAGCCAGTAGTGGTATAAGCCCGTGAGGATTCTAGTCATACAAGAAGGAAGCGCGAGAGCTGCGTCGCCTCTGTGGGCAGGATACAACGGCTCGAGTCGAGCTCCAGCGCGGCCAGATACTTGCATATTCATCTCCACTGCCGTTGATTGTTATTTTAGTTACTGTCCAATGGGTAGTCGCATAGAAATGACTGTTTAGCGTCTGTACGGGGATTCCGTTTGGGAATAGAGAAGAAGAAACCATTTTCGTTTAGTGCAATGAGGTCCAGAGGCTCAGGCTCAAAAAAGAGCTCAGAGATAGCATTGTCCCAATGGGCATGGGCACCGGCCTTCATACACTGAATGAATGAATGTATACGCGCATTTCAATTCTCAGGAACCTGAGAGTCCTTCCTCCTTGCAAACTTGGCGAACAGGGATAATAGGCTTGCACCCCCCAGCCTATCAGAACGCCCGACGTTGCAAGAAAGTGGGTTCGAGGGGAGCCTGATACCCTTCCTCCGCCCTATGGTTGGAACCATCAAGATGCCCTAATTTGATGACATCATCTCTGCTGGACCCTGCGGATAAGCTTATTTCTTTCAGACTATAGCTTTGTTAACTAGTGTTTGCAGGATCTGGGTCTGTTATGCTAACCTGGGTACCTTATGACAGTTCCAATGCAATGGCGAATTCGTGAAGGAAATCTTGATAGTTGGAAAGGATAAATTGCTTCTTGAGCTCAGCTGAGCCGAAGGAGAAACATCAAATGTTCGATACCTCTCGCGACGATCTTCCGTCGTTTCGAAGCATTTATCGTCTCAGCAGGTGCTTTCGGGGCTGTTATTTTTCCCGGATGTTCCCGAGCGATAATTGTATTAGCAAGTGCTACCGAATTCGAATGGCCCGCATTCCATATTGTTAACTGTTGCATGGTGTAAGTTACTCCAAACCGAACAATGAATCAAACTTGCTCGCTTGCTTCGATGAGCCTCGTGTTGCAGGATGTGAAGCATTGCATTGCGGTACTGGTACGGTACGTACTGTACATGTACAAACCTCCATTTACCTGCTAGCTTTGCAAATGTCTCTCGTCTGCTCACCGTTCAAGATCAATGTCCTCATTAATTCACTAGCAAGTCGAGCATGAGGTCGACCGGTCGGATATTCAATAGCTAGCCCGAATCTAAATGCTCCGAGTTTAAGATTCTAGACCACACAAGGCTCAAAAAACGATATCTCAAGTGCGCCTGAATCAAAAAGAAAACGACTCCACTAATTCAATATTCAAGCTCGAGTTAATTATACGACGTCATAGCTTGATTGAGCAGAACCTCATAGCTTAATTGACTTAACCGTCGCATTTGTTAGCTTGAACATGGTATGTACCCGAGTACTTGGTTTTTTCAGCTCAGCCGACTCACCAGCTATCCCGTCCACCCGTAAAATCCACACAATCCTGAGGCAAAAGTTCTGGAATTCCACCAGATAACAAATTGGAATTATAGGCACGTGGACGAAAGTGACGATGGTGATATATCCATCAGGCCGGGTTTTAATTGAATCCCGAGGCTCTGTGCGCCAACTTTTCCAGATTATGTGCAAGCATGTATGGGATCGGGAGATCTGAAGGAAGTGGGGCTTGTCGGGGTGTGCCAAGCTGCCTCAACCCTTAAAGGATGCTCGTCTGGGGAAGAGAAGGGGTTCTAGACTTCTTCTACACATATCTGCCAGAAAAACCTGAAATAGCTTAATCGTTTTTTGTCTCGTAAGGCAGTGCTCACCCTGTCGCTTTTCCTGCTCTACCACGCCTCTGGGATTATACATAGTCAGAGAAACCCCAGATAAAAAGGAAATATTGCAGCATGTCAAGAGCCGTGGGTTGGAGAGCCTAATCCTTCCCAATTCTCCCTTGGCCGCATGCTGTAAGACACACAGGGAAAATCAAGGAGCGGGCCTGGGTTAGTGCTGGTCGTATTGCAAATTAAGGATTTGTACCATATTCCGAGCTCGATGCATGGTTTGCAATTCACATGTCCCTCAGAGCTGTTTGATCACGCCACAATGCAACTGTATACGAATGGAAATTGGGGAAAAAAACAACTGATTTACAGCGAAGAATCCAGAATCGTTACTCTGAGCAATCAGCTGATCGATTGGATGGAGAGATACAAAAGGCCGCTGGTTGTTGCAGCGCAGATCCAACCTACATCTGAATGACCTTGTGCATAGTTTGGAATCATCAAGTTAGAGTAATTAAGTACTCAGTAATATGCCGGAATGAAGATCCAAAGCAAGCTTAAAGTTAAAAAGAAAAGGCGCTAGAGCGCACGTTTGGTCGTGTTACAATGAGATCGTATGATACCCTTTCCCTGCCCCGGTTTCGAAGTCGTTTTGCCACAATATTGCAATCGAGGGAGTGTTCGAAGGGGTATTAGAATGCTCTCTTGCATGCATCCAGCATCGTCATCGATTGCATCCGTGTGTCTAGCGTGCCAGAACAACCAGCTAGCAAGGGACCCGCTCGGGTCACCTGGAAGGGTCCTCCGCACTTCTTCAATTGCTTCGTTAACGATCGATTCGGGCCCCCACTTCCAGAATTAATAAAAGGTAGTCTGTAACGCAATGTATTGCATTGTTTCAGGCTCAGCGCATAGATCGTTATAACGAGACGAGCAGTGCTTAGTCCCGTGCTTTGAGGAATATATGCATACTTGCTTCTTGAGCAACCTGGTCAGCCAATGCTCGTTGTTATAGTTGTTCACATGCGTTCGTTGTAACAAACGTGAATTCATGAACAGCGATGCAGGTTGTCGCGCAGAGATGCATATGGTTCGCTGGACGCTAACCACCTACTACACCTGTCACGCCGTATTCTGCTTCCAATTATCGTCCGCCACTATGCTATAATTTGCCGTCGGCCGGTAGCATACGAGGATAACAACCACCAATTTCTACCCGCTTTTAGAAACGACCTTCATAACATGATCCCGTGGCCTAGCGTTTTACGTTGGGGAAGACTTTCCGATACAACCTTTCGAAATTTCACAGCCCTTCGGCCGTCGGCTAGGTAAGTACTATGATGCCAAAATTCTCACATTTGCGATAAAATTTCCCGAATATATAAGCTACAATTCGGACTTACTGCTTCCAGGATGCGGGACAGCTGGCCACGGTCCTACAGTCGATTCTATTTCAGCTAGTGAGTCTTCAATGATGATAATATAAGTAACTAATCGATTAAACCCCATGCACATGTACATGTATATGTACATCATTTGTCTTAATTAAATACAAGATTTGAAAGAAGCAAAGAAAGAACTAACGCGATGAAGAACTAAGTACGTAGCGAGAAACATTGATTATCTAGCTTTTGTAGGAGCGTATTTGAATAGACAGGGTGTGGGGGGAGTTCGCGTTCGTTATAACGGGAAATCTTTTAGCCTCATCCGCAAAGTGGGTCTCGGGTTGCCGGGGAAGTTTGTTCGCATACCCCGGAAAAAGGAATATATCATCCACAAGATTCGAAGCTTCGAGTTTTCATCTGATATGCTAGATTCCTTGATCTCGTCGGTCAGAGCATTTCAGCTTGACGCTAAAGCTTCGACTATTTCCAAAACATTGGATGTCACCTAGGACAGCCACGACAGCTCTTCCTCCACCCTCCACCCCTCCTTCCCCCCCTCCTTTTTGATTGTTTGATTGTTGTATTTTCCCGTCCCTTTTTTTATATTTTTTTTGAAATTTTTATGCATAGAAATTACTTGGTTTGTCGACCTTGCCTACACCAATACGTTTATTCCTGACATGTCGACAGAAGCCCCTAAAACAAAAGAAAGACAAACGTAAAAGAAAAATTGACGACAGTGTCTGGCAATTCTCTTGGAAGCCAAATCCTTATTGCCCAACAGTGGAAATATTCATCTACTATGGACCTGTGATCCAAGTCCGGACATCCCATAAACGAAACCGCTTCAAGAGACCCTGAGATCCTGACAGCCAAAGAATCTGTGAGCCTCCAACACCCTGTGTTGTGGGATTTGCGAGGTGACGTTGGGATGTTACACGAAGAACGTGCGGTTTCCCGGACGGGAGTGCGCGAGCGGGAACGAGTGCGACCAACCGTGCCTTGGTATGTATCGGAACGTCCTGCTGATAGATATCTATCAAAGCGCTATGCTTGGCCCGGAGTTCCAAGCGCTAGGCTCCGTAGATAATTACGGTGGTATGGTGGAGTATCGAAAAGGTAGGTATCCATCTTTAGGGTCCAAATAAGGCATCTAGTAATCTGAGAGTCTAGATATATCAGCATACGTACGCCTTCTAAATTCAGCCGAGTCCAAGGAATTCTAAACTTACATTAATCTAGACGCCTTTTGACTCCCATACTTTCTCTCCCGTGGCCTCCAAATGATGAAGACCCATCCCCTTTCGATATTTAACTAGGGCTATAGAGGTGGCCTCAACTTGGCCACCCCGGGGATCTGTGAACTTTGTGGACGATCACAAATCCGTCGCTGCTTGCTCTCGGTTTCATGTTGAAATAGTATTCCCTCTGCAGAACCTCAATCGAGTTTATCGAAAGTAGCATATCCGCACCAGTTGTCCGATCGCTAAAGTGTATGAGATAGTAGTTCTTAAAGTCGAATTCCGTATCCGAATGTCTCTCGTCCCAAAAGTAAGCATCATTGAGAGCGGAGTCGACAACCTTGATTCTCGGATTTATCGGGTAGAACGCAGATGTACGGATCAAGCCGTCGATTTCCATGTCATCGGCTGAGGTCATAACCGCACGTCCATCGTACTCGAGGTACATCGCAACAGGATTCATAATACTGTCCCCATCTGGCATCATATTGCATTCTTCGTTGTAGCGATAGCTCGTGTTTTGGGAAGGCGTAATGTAGTCGTAGTTGGGGTCGTACCGGCAGGAATTCGAACCTGCGTTCGACGAGGAGTCCCGAGTCGATCGGCCACGTCCCGGAGATGATGAACCGATATAACTAACCGGACGGTTGTGGGCAGAGCTAGAATGTCTCCTGGCACGGGACTGAGACACTGTGGATTGGCGGCGACCGCCTTCTCCCGTTCCAGGTCTGTATCGTGCCGAATCGGGGCTAAGTAATGCCGAGTCGCATCGACCGGATGGTAGCACTGTCGCCGCCGAATTGTAATATTGTCGGGCCATATCAAGCAGCCTTTCATCCCGATCTTTTATACCTGGCAGTTCGCGCCCCGGAAAAAGAACGTACCAAACAGCATCGTAGTTCAATCGGTGCCTAAGCGCTGAAGGGAGTCCACTAGGGAAATGTTTAGGCAAATGAACATGCTTTAAGTGGTGCGCTTCTTTTCTAATATCTCCGCAAGTGTGGTATTTGACTGGATCGTACAACCAGAACCAACAGGCGTAATATTTTTTACCGTCGCTGGCTGGTGGCTCGATTGGTTGCGGTAGCGAAGGCGGATCTCCGTCGTCGCCACCAGGCCTTCCACGGCCTCCTAGTGGGAAATCTCCATACTTGTCTCGTGTTCCAGACCCTTGTCGGTTTCGGCGTGAAGACTGATCACTTTGGCGAGAGACACCGGAAGAACCAGCAGAGTCGCCTTGCGAAGGAGCAGTTTTGTATATCGCCACAGAACTGTCCCAATCAGAAACACTCAGAGGCACAGCAAGGTCTGATAGAGGTGGCTCATAATGACAATCGAACTCTTCTGCGGGGAAGTCTTGGTTGAATGAATCCCGAGGTTTCCCAGAATTACGCCTAGGAACTTTAGCCAAGGCCAAATTTTCGAGGCGATTCTCGAGACCCTCTTCGTTCTGCCATAGTTCAAAGCTAGGGTGCGGGATAGATTCTGAGTTTCTGCGAGATCTAGATTTTGATTTTCGAGATTTTCGAGGTTGGGAAATATATTCCTCTGGAGGCCCAGAAGTTTTAAAAGAAGAAGGAGGAGGAAAGGGAGAAGAAGTGAGGGGAACCCCGGAAGAATTCGAAATTGACAAACGACCTGTTTGGTCGGAACATTTATATGGGCGCTGAACCCTGCGGCTGAGAGCGGTAGGCTCGAATTCGGAGGCTAGTCGGAGGCGGGACGAACGACTGTCTGCCTGAAAAAAGTTCGTGGGAGAAACGATTAAAGCCATTTTACTTTGCGATGCTGAGAATGTCTCGATAGACTGTTATCTTGATATTTCTTCTTAATATTTCCTGAAATTCTGCAATCGACAGATATGCAGATGTGGTTTTATATCTCGAGTCTATAATATCGATTGTGATTTATAAGTAGCTACGTACGTTGCCTGTCAGTATGCTATGATCCTTAACGAAGCTATAAAAAGAAGGCCCATGTCAGAACAGACACCAAAGCAGAACTTGAGTACGTACGACATGAGGTAACTGCTCAAGTTTCAACCAAGAGTGCTCACCTTAGCTTTTTTGGACGAGTCCTATTTCGAGTCCATGCTATCGAAATATTTTTAAATACCACATCGAGACATACAGACTTGATGCGATGATATAAATACTTTGTTTCATTAAGAAGAAGAAAACGGAACAGAAGGATATTCATTCCAAGCCCATGGCGACTTGGGCCTGGCCTAGCACTGCACCGCAGGCAATTCAAGCTATTCAGATCCACTAGCTGGCCGTATGCAGATGTTCCTACGCCGCAGGGCGAGGGTTCATGGTAGGTACCGCTCTATCGTATCAAGTTAACCACCACGGACCAGTCGCTAGAATAGCCATGCTTCTCGTTCTCGCAATTGCGAACTTTTCTGATGTGGGAACAACCAAAGGCAGGGGCTTGGTTAGCCTCCCCATGCAAACGAGTCGAACCACCCACCCTTATGAGCCTCTCGGCGGGTCAAGTGCTAGCCCGCTGCAGCGCTGCTGATTAAAGATGTGAAGCGTCCCTTGGGAAGTCACTGGTACCTATTCGTTCCTCGTTCTAACCATTTCATTCGTACGTATGGCCTACCGACATCCTCGTCAGGAAAGCTAGAGTGATTGTATGGCACGAGCCCCAAACGTAATACCCCACCTTCTCGTCAAAGGCCAGTTTAATTTTTCTTTTTTCCAAATATTCTTTTTTTGTCCATATGTCTTGCTGGAGGGGGAGGATTTTAATCCGCATCCGCTCTTGCATTGCTTCATTGCCTTGTCTATCGAAGAAAATAAGAAAAAATGGAAACGAGAAAAAACGCCTCCCTTACTCCTGTGCGGTTAATCAGCATTCGAGGGTGGCAGTCTTGTGGTATACGAGCAAGGTTAACTACATGTACATAATAATCTTGCTTATTCGATCCGCCAAAACCTCCTGTTGACATCGTATAGTCCTATTCGCCAGCTAGCATTAAGACACCGCAGCCCCGGGCGGGCCATTTAACATAACCCCGCCAAGGCATACGGGAAGCCCACGGCATATACGAATATTAGGACCATCGGCTAGGATCAAGACTGCAGATTCCGTCGTCTCTCGGCTAGCGGGCTTCGGTCGACGATGCTCTAGCAAATCAAAAACCAAATCGTCTGTCAAGTCCCACCGATCCATCAGTGACTGTAACTGAGACTTATACGTAGGCCCACAAAGACAAAATAAACAAAAAAAAAAAAAAAAAAAAAAAAACACTCCTTACAAGTCCACGGGGGGTGTATAAAGCGGCTTCACAAGCTAAGTTATTGGTGAAATATTTAAGAATGTGAGACATGTAGCACAGGCTGCGAACTCCTCCGTCCGGTACGGGATCAGCCTCCACAGGCGGCCTTACTAATGAAAGGAACGCGGATGAATGTCGGTTTACCGCCACACCTTCTCTAGCGCTCAGTGCGGGAACGAGGTCAGGATAGTCAATTCGAAAATATGCAAGACCTCGTACCCTCCTGCCCATCCAGCAGGTCGATGGTATACCACGTATAACCGCCAACCCCGGCTGAGTATACGAAGGTACCCGATCCGCTAGCTCCGCCTATCCCTATAGTTAGTAGTACAGGATTTTACAGAAGCTTGAACCTAGCCAAACATCAAACATGAACGAAACACAGGGCGACGTTCGATCAGTTTTTGTGATATCCTTGCGAAATGGGTAATATTGATTTTGTGATATAGCTGATGTCCACTGCAGTCACTAGAGTACTTTTACTTCAAGATTAGGGAGCTCGAGCTGCAAAGCTCTCGTCTTCCAAAACAAATCGTGAAGCTGACCCTTCTGGGCTCCTACATGCAGGCTGTGCAAACTGCTGTGCGCGGATCATACGTGGAAGTACCGCCTACATTGTCGAATTCATTAGCAAGGGTCGGATGTCGAGGAAATTCCGAGGTCCACAATCACAGAACTCTAACTTCCTTGTTTTCCAAAGCAAGTGCAAGAGTCGCCAATTTTGACTAGTCTAACGACAGTTGGTAGGCTACAAGAAACTCAAGCGGGATTTCAAGCCCAGGATCCGTTTTCATTTACGACATATACTGCATATCTCGTAACTGCTTCAGACCTTCCGATTAGTTGCTGTGTCTCGCTTCCCGCTAGAGAATTTCTGGTCTCGTTCCTTGGCGAGACGACTGTACCACTGCCTCGCCGCCCATCATTTGATCAAGATATGATAAAGAAAAAAAGAAGGAAGCATTTTTTTTTGATAGACGCTGGTGACGCTCCCACGCCTTAGTGCCATTGAGAAGAAGAAAATATACACATCCGAAAAGAGGGGCTTTCAGCGACAGGAGTCGATAGGCGTGCCGCGAACATGCATATGCTAGTCAAGGTCAATTGTCAAGTAATTCGACTAGGAGCAGTACGATATCCCCTCTAAGGATCGATAGGCAATTCCATCTATGCATACTTGAAATATATGCCAAGAATATAATGTGGATATCATTTATTCCTTTCTCATTGCATTCATGTATCTTGAGGTTCTTCGTTCATATTCCCAATCCCCGCAAGGCGATAGAGCCTGGGTTAGACACCTAGGTAATCGGTTTATGGAGCAAGTATCACTTCATCCCTATGCAGGATTCCCCGAGTTATGGTGCCTAGTTGATGAATTGCTTTTACCTTCACGCCTTGTGGATATTTAGTGTCTACCAATATAATGTCGCGAAGAAAGTCCTGGCTCGAATGCCCCTGTCGGTGCATTTGCAATATTTGAAAAAGAAAAGAAAGAAGATAAAATTCTTCAAGTCTATCAAGAAGCAAGTGTGTGTATACATAGAGAATTAATCGATGCGGATCCGATGTATCGACAAGGGTGGAAGGTCTGAATCACACTCACCTGGTTGGTGCGCTGGTGCGCTGGCACGATGCATCCTAAGATCAGGGGTTCCCCATTGCCGCATACATGTGCGTCGAAACCTCCACAGCAGGTTTACTGCCTCGGACGTAGGGCACTAAGGAGGAAGCCCTGTCAGCCATTGGACACGTCAAGCGACACACACACACTCATATAATGTCGGCATCTATACATAACATCTGCCTACTTCGGGTGCCATCACGGGGAAAATTTGATTCCTACTTTTCTTTCAGCTCAAGTTAACTTTAGCTCTCTCCGAGACCGATGAGGTTGACAAGTTATGGGAGCAGCCTTATCGGATTCAACGTCGTCTTATGGCGGCCCCACATTGTAATAACTAATTACTCAGCATAAGGAAGGATTACATCGATGCGCCGATTGATGGGTGTGGACAATTTACATTAATTTATCACGAACTTTTTTTTCCCGATTTGTGTCTAATACATAGCTCTGCTGTGCCGTTACGATACTTGTCTGACGGTCTGAGCTCGGGGTATCTACATCTAAGCCAACCCGCAATCAAAGGTTAATTCAGCCGAAAGGAATACTCAAATACTTTGGCCAAGAATTACCGAAAGTTAGCTTGACTCACGATCAGAGCTGACTTAGCAAGTTAAGCTCAACAAAATTAATCTAAGACGAATTCCTGTTTGTTTCTTGTATTCTGCGACAAGCATACAATGCGGAAATGCAAACCTTGCCGACCAGACTTCTAGTTGGCTCAATCGAGGTCTCCTCATATGACTCTTGCCCCAGCCCCAATCAGCAGCCACAGCCCGTGCAGAAAATGTCTTGGGATCTCTCTTGAACTGGGGCATCGGTTCCCATTGCATAACGTTACACGCTGTGGTTCGTATACCACAGAAGCTTCCTCTCTGTACAGCCATCGAATCAACCGTACCATCTACAAGCTTGGGAAGATCTTGTAAAACGAGGCTCTGCTAAACTATACCACGTCCACGCCAGATGGCATCTGTTTAATTAAAGTACTGCCCTTCAAACTATTTTTTCCACCTGCATATGCGCCTGCACATCATCACCAACAGATCAATCAGCCCTAGACACTGGATCTGGAAAATTTGGGACCCTCGCACAACGCAGTATTCGCGTTTGATTACAGTTGTCACTATGGCCGCTTCGCTGTCGGTTGATCAAAGTGCTCGAGAACAGTTGGTTCCGTACCATCAAATACGCGCATTGTATGACGAGGTAGGACAATACTCCAATTTTGCAGTGGAAATATAGAATCAGATATGTCTCAGATATCTATTAATTAACTAATCGCTTCTATATGTTTATATTCCGTCCGTTCACTGACAAATTTGTATGTTGTATACGTATGCGCTGACAAAACACATGCATGCATCTTTTTGCGTGTTCGTTTGATTTGTATTAGGAATCAATAACTGTATACCAGGCGTACAACGACAAGATAGCAGACGCCGCCGTTCAGAAACAGACACTCGCAGTGCCTGGATGGAGTTGTGAGAGGATGACTTGGATCAAGCCAAGTTGGTCATGGATGATGTATGTACACACTTCCCCCACTGCAACCCAAAAAATAAACTGGGGACAACATACTGTTATCCGCATCGGGATATGTGATTGCGTTCGCCTCGGTTGCCAGTGGCTGGTCTCGAGGCTACAATTGCCAGTTAAAAATATATATTAATCCGTGCATGTACATCTAGGTACCGCTCCGGGTTCTCTCGCAAGGACCAGAACCAATCGCGCATCCTCGCGATTCGGATGTCGCATGCTAGCTTTGAGACTATCCTAATGCAATCTTCTCTATCTAATTCGTCGAAAGGCAAGCAACCGGTAAGGGTTCAGTGGGACCCAGAACGGTCGCCTTCTACGAAAACGAAGCTTCCGTATCGAAGTATACAAATTGGTATCGGGAGGAGTGTAGCAGAAACGTGGGCTAAAGAGATGATCCTGAGTATTGAGGATGTGACAGAGAAAGCGAGGCGGATGCATGACGACGTGGAAGCTGGGATGGGGGAGAAAGAGTTGGAGGAGAAATACATCGATGAGTCTGTCTATGATATCAAAAACGAGGAGGTCAGGAAACTTATTAGATTAGAGGCAGAGGAGGAGAATAAGCAAACGACAGCATAATAGGAAATCCAATGCTCGTGGTATATGCTTAAGTACATAATATCATGGTAACACTTCAATATGGTATTGCTCAAGCGCATCCTTTAGTCTGGCCGTCCTCAGTCTGACGCGCATACATACTGTTGATAAGCTCAGTAGGGTATTTTGGCGCGCGGGGTCTTCGGTGTATCAGATATCAGTATCAACACTGATAATCATTCGTAAAAGGTATATAACTTTCCATTGTCAAGTCTGTTACAAGATTCTTTCAGTGTAGGAAATATAGAAGATACAGTCCTAACTTTAAAGTAAGGACATTGCATTGCATGGTTTACATGTCGGGCCCTAGAACCATGTCCTCAGGCATGAGCGAGCCGTATTTTCGGGCCATCCCTATCAGGCTCTTGACGAAGAAGTCCAGCCAATCAGAATGGCAGAATAGTGACCAAATTGGGTCGAGTTCCAAGGATTGAAACAACACACAAAATGCAACATAGTCGATCAGTGCAAGGTTTAAATCACACGTTAATCTTAGTCTGGAGGGCAGACGTAGGACCTAGGTCCCACGTTGGCATAGATATTGAGGTAATATGGCGTCCCCTAAGCTAGTCCTGTGGCTTTCCAGTAAATTCATAAATTGCCGGTAATGCCGATGTCGTTGTGTTGAGTTCCATTGAAAGAGCTACTTCCAGCTGATATCTGCTTGAACCGCCTCCGCATCATCACCAACCTCAATCATAGATCATCACCGAGATTTCTTCTCCCCCCTTTCTACTATAGCTGTCATCCTCCTTAACATCATCATATCTACTTGCATTCCAGCTCCATCTAATTATCTGGTTTCTTTGTCGTTTGTGTGACTGAGCTTTGTCAGGTTCTCAGCATTTCGATATGGATGCATCTAATACCGGATCAGCGGGGAGTTCAAATCCACCTCCAACACCAGCGGATACCTCCGAGCCACCCCAAGAAGTCAGTCGCAGGCTTAATGTAGTTCCAATTCCGGGCTCGGTTGCTACAAATAATGTTGATGCCGTTCTCGAGGCTCATGGGCTCATGACAAGTATGTTGGGCCACTTCTCGAATAAGAGATACGATATCATTATCCAGCGATTATAGACTAACATGACGACATATATAGCAAAACAAGCCTATGATCTTCTCAGAGACTTGGGTGTACCTCGTGATGTCATCCTTAGCGTATCTCAATACGGCCATGATCAGTCGAGGGAAAGCAATGGAGGTCAAACCCAAAATCCCTCCCAGCAAGAGAAAGACGTCCAAGATCTTGTTTCTCTATTATCTCGAACAGGGTGGGAAGGCAGGTACCCGAATTATATGGCTGGTACCTCTCAACCTCGGCCCCCTAATCCGTCACTTGCGCCAATGATCTGCCCAGTTCACTACAACGATCTCGACTCCAATATATTGAGATATGCGCCTCATCTACGCCCAGAAAATATCATCCCACCGATGGCTGGGCTTTTCAGACAGCACCCCCAGACTCTGCAGGTTTCAAGAAAACCGGATGCCAAAGGATTCAAGGATAGAGATCCTAAAATGGTGATAATCTATATAGTCGGCCCTCCAGGTTCGGGGAAAACGGAAGTCGCCAAGGCAGTTTGTGGAAGATTCAATTTCCATTATCTTGGGGTTGCGGAAATTCTCGAACAAGAGCGTAAAGACCCAGAAAGCCCTTATCTTGATATTCTAAATGATGTGCTTCCCAAGGGCCTCCTCGGGCCTTACAAGATGGTTCCTTCGATGTTGATCTCCGAGATAGCGAGGGAAATGTCGAGTGGCTTCAAGCAAGTTTTTATTGTCGATGGGTTTCCGAGGGGTTTGGATCGTGCTCAGTATTTTGAAAGCGTGCTTCAACCGTGCGATCAGGTGATTGAATTCTTATGCGACGACGAAATTGCATTCAACCGGATGATGAAAGATGCTAGATCCCGGTATCAGGAACTCAATTTGCAAGAAATTACCAAAACTCTGAATAGCCGCCTGAGAAAACATCGCAAGGAGGTCGCAATCGTCACTCACTATTATCGACAGCTTGGGAAAGTTATGAGCGTTGATGCAGAAGTTCCATTCAGCAAAGTTATGAAACAAATGGAGCTTAAGTTAAAAGATCTCATTATTGATGGGTATGTTGGAAACCGGAAGGAAACAGTGGATGAAAGGAACCAAAAAGCCTGGCAAGAGATGAGAGAGATGGTTGAGCGACAGTTCATAAATCGCGCCTACTCGCTCACAGCCCTGGCAGCTAGAGAAGGGTATGATCCTGCGATTGATGATTCGGGTGCTGATGATGAAATGGAAGACAATGATGGAGAGGATGAGGGGGATAGGACAGAAGAGGAAGACGAAGAAGAAGAATGGGAAGACGAAGAACAAGAAGATGATGGAGAGGTTTCGCCGAACCAGAGCCAGGAAAATGCCCGCTTCCAACAAGCGAGCAAGTCAGCCCAGAGTCTCCAAAGTGTCACACCTCATAGATCCCCTCAAACTACTATCTCTCTACAGCCAGATCACTCAGTGTCTTCACAAATGAACGAGGCTACTAACAAGGGGTCTCAAGGCGCAAATACTACGGTTAGCCGGGCGAAGGTTTTGGAGAAAGCCGAGAAAGCTCCAAAGACGAACGGCCACCATACGGGCGAACAGAACATGAACGGTGGTACTTCATTTACTATTGATAATTGGCCAGATGAGCCGGGAAGTGATATTAGCATGCGCATTAAGAACGCGGGGAAGACACCAGGTCCCAAACAAACGCAAAATTCGAACCGAAGCTCTCTGCTGTCAAATGAAACCATTCCACCGGATCTCGAAGACGGGGTGCCTCATCCTCCTGACTGGGCAACCTCGTCAGCTCCATCTAGCTTTGCCAGGCGTTTAAAATCCATTCGGCGGAAGATATCAGGCACCTTTACAAGTGGTTCAGAATCAGGACCTTCCACTCGCGAAAAAATCAAGGCGAGGCTCTCGTTGACGTCATTAAGGCGAAGGAAGAAGCGTGTCGATGGTGAGGATGAATCGGAGAGGTCGGGGTGGACAGATACAGATGATAGTACCAGCTGTTAGGAGGGCTTGCTATGCTGCGTCGCGAGCACCAATGGTCATGGAATGTTGGTTTTTGGTTTTCATTTCCTTGATAACATGTGCACCGTTTCATTGTTATAGCGCCGTCTCAAGCGGCTGGGCTCTAGAGCTTTCACTCCTGGTACTTCGTGAGGTTAAGTTTCATGTTTCTCCCTTCACGGTTGTCTTTTCTAGCTGGTACGACGATCTCATATGTCCTTTTTTTTTTTTTTTTTTTTTTTTTTTCAATGACCTATTTTTGGGGACACACGACGATTAAATTCCTGGGGGCGGCCCTTTTTGTTTAACATGCTTCGCGGATCAAGGAATTTGTCAATCTTTAGTCGGAGGCGATTTCACTGGCCTCTTGTTACAATCGGATTAATCGCCTGGCCATAGTCGATATCATATTTACACTCCTACTCTAACTTAAGTTGGTACTTGCCGATAGCTTTTGTAACCCAATTTTTGGGTTGCGAAGAAGTTCGGAGTTGCAAGCCTTTGAAGCGGCGCGGAGCCATGTATACCGAAGTAGGTACTTAAATATATGGTTGAGATTTTAGAGATGATAGGACTGATTTTCCTTCCGAAAGGTTACTTCGACGTCATCGGAATGTTCAAGAATTCAGGAGCCTAGATCGATCACATGACCACCTTTTCTATGGTTCAAAAATCTTTAGAGTTTTTATCGCTATTACTTGGTGTTATCTTAATAGAAGTCTCTGCAAGAAAGAATCTTCCTGAATGCAAAACATTCTGATTCGGCTAATTCCCGGTGATCTTGACATAATCAGTCTTGAATCATGATTTATTTATTTTTGCCGAGGTATTTGGATTTTAAAAGGGTTCAATCTTTTGTAATTTTGGTGGGGAAAATGGGATTTCAATCTGGGAGGGAATTCGAAGTCGAGATCTTTCTTGGGTGTGTGGGTGTGTGTGTGGCACAGAAATTTATTGTAGGTAGTCTTTTAGTAGCACGAAGTTGCGCTTTTGTTCTTTCTCATTTTATTGGGGGCAGGTACAAAACGCAGGCGCTTAGAATCCCTTTTTTAGCGTCGAGTGGGCTCGTCCAGTGGTAAGAAGGTGAACGATTGATGGATAGAAGCTTTCCTTGGGTCAATCAAGAAGTAAGTGTCGAAGGAAGGTCGATCAAGCACGAAATAAGGCTCGGGCTTGGAGTATCCTAGATATCCATATATACTGTACTTGTGATTTGAATTTCGAATTCAGTTCTACGATTCGAATTTGTTGAATCAAGTTGGGTATGAGAATATCATTAACGATAGTGACAAAAGTAGCTGGTGGACAAAAAGTGTAATTTTTTTTAACAAAAAGGGGGGTTTGAAGAAGTGAAGGGAAAAAGCCTAGACTCACGAGGTTAAAAACATTTCGTGAATCCAAGTTTTTTCCATTTTGATTTGTTTTCCAGAATTAATGATTATATTAACTAAGGAAATTTGTCAAAGACAAGAAAAAAGAGATAGGTGGAAAGGAAACCCTCCACAAAAGGAGGAGCGGGGATATAATACAAGAGCGCCATTTGAGGGAGTCGAAAACAAAAACAGGAGATATGTATGCACACGACGGTACTGTGTAAAAACAGCGAAACAACAGAAACAGAAACAAAAGATCCCTTGTATGCCCAAAAAGACAAAAGCAAGCTAGCAAGCAGTAGTTTTAGTTTATGCACACCCGAATATGATGATTGTCATTAATGATGGCCGTATACTTCTTGGGGGAGGAAAGAAAAAGAGACGCTAGTGTTTTTTTCTTATTCTCTTCTTTCCCTTTCTAATGAAGGAAACAGTAGATACCATTTTCCCTTGTTTTAAAGGGAGAGTTTACAAAAGCATGGCGGCGACACCGGCGACACCCATTAATAGACCGCTGGCAACCTTGACGGAGGAAGCAGCACCGGTCTGCGACGGGACAGGTGGGAGGGAAGAGCTGATTGCTGGCTTGCTAGTGCCAGTTGGGACATAAGAGGCAGTTCCGTTGCTTGCTGGTGGGGTGTAGGTCACGCTTGGGGCAACATATGTGGAGGTAGAGGAAGGCTCTTCGTATGGGATGGAGGAGGTTGTCACGGTGATGAAAGAGGTGACAGAGGACTTGGTTGTAGTGTAGACGGTCTCGTAGCTGGTGCTGGTCTCCTCAGGTGCGTAGCCAGTGGTGGTCGGAGCAGCGGAAGTGGTAGCAACAGCGGATGAAGAAGTTGGTGGCTTGTAGTTGGGATTGGAGACACCGAACTGGGTGGAGTATTGATATTGACCGTTGGAATCAATGATGATCTGGATACCGTAGTGAGTGGTATCATCCTCTAGGTCGGTCTTTGGAGTCCACGTGTAGGAACCAGTGTTTGGAATCTTCTCGACAATGGGATAGAGTGGGAGGATGTTGGTTGAGGGTCCTCGGAGGAGGAGGATGCTGACGGTTTGAGACGAGGACTCAGTTGGGATCCAGGTGATAGCAAATGGCTTTCCAACTGGAACAATGCTCGTAGACCCAGGAGTTTTGATCGGGTTGGAGGTCTCATTGAATGTGGTTGGGGTGGTGAGGGCCAAAGCAGAGGCCGAGATGGCGAGCAAAGTGGTGAAAACCTTGGTGAACATCTTGATTTACTTTGAAGTCTTTTTTGTGTGTGTTGATGTGTTGATAGTGTTGTATTATGACTAATCTGAGGAAGTCTGTGATAGTATTAAGATCGTGAGTGAGGGTGCTAAGGAGTGGACGACGACTACACTGTAGAGTCTTGTAAATAAATGAATGACTGAACGGGTAAAAAAGCGACGGTTGGTGATAGGTAAAAAGAGGGAAAAAAGGGAAAGCAAATGGAATGCTTGGGGGCAGGCGCCGGTTTTGTATCGTCTGGAGCCAATTCAGTCAGGCTTCTTCCCCTTAATCTGAAGGGCGACCAGGAATTTGGTCCAGTGCGGGTATGTGCCTCTGCAGTTTGGCATGGGGCTCCCAGCGGCAGGTTTCAGCTGCCAGGCACACAAACGGCACACACGAGCGGGTTTTTTTGGCTTTGAGAACCCAAGCCCGAAAGAGGACAGTCGGGGCTGTCATGTCTTAGGGGTGTGTCTGCGTCAAAACAGAAAGGTTTGAACAAGAACGCTGTCCCCAGATCGGAATGTCGGCAGACATTTCGTGCCTCCGTCATGCTTGCGGATCTAAAATCTATTAATCTGGAGCATGTGTATTACAAGCATGGCCGTACCAGATGTCGCGGAATTCTCGACTGATAGGCTATATGGGTCTCGACGTCTCGGGAAGAGGGGATTCGATACTGATGCTTTGGGCTATTAAAAGGAACATTACTCACAATTGAAATTTCTCTTTTGACGGTTAATCAATTGAAATGGACCTTTTTTTTCTCAAGTGTAGATTGTGTTATTAAGCTTTCATTAGCGGGATTTGGGAGATTAGATGCCAATTAGCGGTTGGTATTTGCGGCCAAAGATCCCAGTCGAGTTGCGAAAGCAGGTGGAATCAAACTGATTGGATGGCCAAATTGGAGCTGCAGGGAACAAGGCCGACAAGACGGAAGAGGCAAAAGGTGGATGCGAAGGTGCAATTGGAGATTAATATTAATTCCAAACTACGGTGATGGGAGTTGAGGAAGGTGATGTTGGAGTGAAGGTGTAAATCGATGGTGATGCATGACGGCGATGGTGTTCCTTTTAAATTTATCTTTTCAGCTTCTTCGAACGTTAACAAGAACTTATCATTCAACCTTCGATGGCGCATGATCAGAAATCACTTCAGCTAAGCTTCAAGGCTTCCCTGCGACACAACCCTCAGTGACTCTCCGACCAAATACGTATCAGAAGCCAACCTGTTAATGGAAAGGGAAAAACAAAGAATCAACGTTAACGGCTACTTAGTTAGCATGGCAGTCAAAGGTCGGGATCATGGATGTTTCCCACCGTCGCCAACAGTTGCAAACCGACAGCAACTGCGTTTTTGAAAAGCTCTGATCTCAGCCTTGCCCATGTCTGTACCACAGCTGTCTTTCCTTCCTTCGAAGTGCATATGAAATTGAATTCAAATCCATCCGATTAGATTGTGGTTACATAACAGCAGTCGCGAGACCAAAGGCCATTCTGCATGCATCTCTGTCAACGTGCATGGCGCAGGTTCGACAAGAACTAATACCCTTTCGCACTTTGTCATCCACAACCTGTATGGGCCCATATATCACACTTACGTAGATTCATGGATGTTCAGGCATCCAATCTACTCAATACCCAAGCGAAACTTCGCAATACGGGCCAACGAGAAGAATCGCCAACCCTCCCCCTGCCCCGTCGGGTTCTATTCCTGAACGGCGAATGTGCCACGAGCATTGGCCGTATCCAAAACTGCACTTCCAGAATCCACATCGAAAGAATATATCTCGAGACTACACAACTCTTCTTGCCCGGTAGGGCGGCTGAATCAGCATAAAAATTACACTAACTTCTTGGATATCTTCTCTAGATCTTCAGCCCTCGAATGCCGTGTCACTTGGCATCGACTGACGACAATCCAACAAGGCATTTCGACATTGTGAAAAAAATGGTTGTGTGCTTGTTCACAGAAAACAAATTCTGCGTTTTGGGACCGGTTCCGAGGGACTTAATCTATTTCCCTTGGCATATGGAGGCTGTGTTACGAACAAAGATTCCGTCTGATCTTTCGGATTACAATTTCCATGGAAAGAAATATTGACATATTGGTGGTGGCAGTATCGACGTCTGATTCGAGAACTTCGGGCGGTTCTTGTGATTGCAAGGCTTAGGGATTGGTGCTGAGCTCGAATACAACTTTTCAACCTAAGATCAATCGGATTCGCTTTTCCTTCCATAGTATCTGGCTTTCAAGGATCAGTCTGTATTGATAGAATTGAACTTACAAAGCTTCTGACGTATCTCGGAATCTAACTACAAGCCTAACTGAGGGTTTAACTTTAAGATACTCTGAACTTCGAAAATCACAAGATCTTAAGACATGTCAGCACTAACATTCAAAGTTGCGACCCGCGGCCGCAATCAGCGCTCGCAGTGTTTCCTTAGGATGCACTACATACCCGTCTGACAGTTGCACAGAATATGTACCCCGGTTTTATGGTCGGCTATTCTTTCATCTCTTCTAGGCCCGTCTACGCCAAGCTACATTTGCGATAACGTAGGGCTGAAGAAACAACTCTAGGCGCTATGTGTATCTCCATGGATCCATTGATGCATCGCCGTCCGCCGAGATAATGGCGATTCAATTAAGTGCCGGTTTGATTTGCTCATCGAAAAAATTCTGAACTCAATACAGTGTAGGTTACATCAAGTCGATTTCTTACTCAGTCTGATGGAGCAAGCTTCATAAGCTCCCCCTCCCCACTCTAATCATTATTATTAAATGCGAACAATTGGTCGCGATATATACATGCATAACTAATATAAGAGACGATTATTCCCGCCCATAGCCCGTGAACGCCGAGAAGATAGAATTATTAACTAATAACGGTATTTGCGAGTAAGAAACTCACAATAAGCCAAGTCGCTCATTGCGACATCAAAAAACACAGGGTATAAGGCCATACATCCTCCTCTACAGTCGCCCTCTTTCCAAATCCAAATCCCTCATAGGTGACAATGTCAAAGTCTTACTGCCACTGCTTCCACTGCTGGCTCTCACATGCGTCTCCGGCGGTATGTCGATGTTAAGGCTAAAGCCGCCATTACTAGTCTTCTTCAACAGCCCCAATCCTTCAGGGCCGAAATCTGGAGTTAGTGGCACTGCCATGGTCGTTCCCGTGTCCACTCTCCCCTCCTCTAGTTCGCCGGCTGCTCTTTCATCGCTCTCGATTACGGTCCCAAGACCTGGATATTCGCTTCCCAACCTTTTCGCATTACTCTCTCTTCTTGCATACTGATGGGCATCAATTGGCGAAACCCTCCATGACGGCATGGTTGTCGATTTACGTCTCGATCCAACATGAGACCGAGCAAGCGACACCAGGTACGGCGATAGAACAGGAAAGCACGCCCCGATAACATACATTAGTACCTCCCCGTTGTTGATGAGAATAAAAGCCGCTTCAGAATGGGTGAAGTCATCTCCAGTACGGCCATACGGGTCCGTAAAAGCGGACCCTTCGAAAGTCATTACACCATATACGTTGGCGATACTAAGAAAATAATCATCAGCATCAACTCCAACGACGAAAGCCTGAGGATAAATCATACCATGCCAAAGTCCCCAACAAGTTCGCTCCAAATACCAACTTTAACACTCGCCTCTCCGCAGGAGGAAGCCCAGATTGTTGCAAGATTCTCCAAGGAATCCACAAAACTGCGCCATCCACAATCGTACTAAAAATAATCCAACTCCATCGTGCCTTATCCACGGGTGGACATGACGTTCCTTCGATGTTGTATATGAAATTGCCTGCTACAGGCGAGCAATTGAAAACCCAGATTCCGGCTTCGACTAACCCCAGAACCATTATTGCTGAGGATAGCACATAGACAAAGTGTTGGAGTCGGGCTCGATGGTCAGGTATTATCCGAAGATAATACATGCACGTAGCCACCTTGATCATGGAGGCTATGATAAAGTAAAATGCCCAACCTGACATTGACTAAGCAATCGATCAAAGCATCAGCTATTGAACTCATATTCGACACGCAATATGCCTTCCAAGGTCTAACCTACCAGCCAGAGGGCTTGCCTATCTACGTCCAAGTGATTGTCAGTGAATACTCTAGTATACGCTGATGTGGTAAGTATAAACCTCTACTCACTCTCGAACGGTATATTTTCAACAAATAACCCACTTCCCATTCTGTTTGAAACCAGCAAAGTAGGAAAGTACACGCAAGTAAGTATAATCTACCTCCGGAATTTGATTAGTTCCTGCAATCTAGCAAAAGAACTCTGAAACAAAGATATAATTCTTACACCAGCAGCAATTAACCACCAATCATCTTTTCCAAATTTCTTCAACTTTCTCCAACGAAAATATGTTCGCAAAGTTATTGCTATTACTACCACCCCAATTAACCAAGTGAGCAACTTTATATCCCATTTTCCTCTACCCGGTCAGCAGATTTCGACAACTTACTGGCAAGGCTATTCGATATGCAAACAATCGCTAGTCCTAATCTATTATACCATATCGGCGCATATACCTCTGGATTATACGGCGTGCATGCAAAGAGCATATTCTCGGTTCGGCCAGTGCCGACCCAGCTATAAGCTGTTCCGTTCCATGGGGTCCAATATTCTTCACCGCAGAAACGCGCTGCCATAGTACAAGCGCGGAACAACCCCTTATCCGTACTCTTGCGCTTATATATATCTACACCTTTCCAAAGTTTGTAAGGTGTCTATATGTTGTTGCTGTTGTTTGTTTGGCGTTTGTCGATATAACGAAAAGGGCCGCCGGTCGAGGACTTAGCTTCATTGACACTATGGTATCGATATCGGCTTCGTATACAGGGGAACCGACGACATTCAAGGTATATCCACCACAAAAACCAGTAACAAAGAAGGACCCTGAAATCAAGAAGAAAGAGAAAACAACCACCCAAAAAAACCAAGTAGGAACCAAAAAACAAAAACACTTATCACCTTCGAAGAAAGAAGAAAGGGCAGGCAAGGGAAGGGAAGGAAGTCCTCAGGGTTTTACTTTCAATCTCATGCTTTTTTACCATGCCCAGATTCGAATCCGAACCAAGGACATCCATGGCCGTAGGTTCGGCATCCCACACGCCATCTGGGACCGAAACATCATGCGATCGCTAGGTTCCATTAATTCCATTACTTCGGCAAGAAAAGCATGGTCGAGCTAGACTAGGGTATACCTAGGGGGGCTTCAGGTACTCATTTATTGCGTTATCAGTTTTTTAAGCAATGAGGAAAACTAGATGTTAAGACTAACATGTCACTGCTTGGAACAGCACCGGCTTAAGCGGCCAAGCGGCTTTGATAGGTTCATGTCCCTTTCTAGAAGGTAGCTCTATGCCGATGGGGGCAAAAAAAGTATATAGTTTGGAAACAGGATATATCACAATATCCGTAGTATCATTGCTTGTACTGGAATCCTCCTTTGTTTCGTTTCGATCTTCTTTTAAAAGAGAAGTGATCAAAAGGGTTAGAAGAAATAAACCCAGGATATAAAACAGTTATTCGCATTTACGAACACGAAGGAAGATATATATCAGGCAGCCCTAACCACTGAGAACCAATGCATGTTTGGACGGCTTTCGTTTTTAGCGGGAGCTCAGAGTCAGAAGTAGCTTTGCGGCAAAGGCTATTGTTTTTTATGTTTTTTTTGTTTTTTGTTTTTTTGGCTTTCCCAAACCCCTGGTTGCCTTCCGCTTCCATGCACTGATCTAATCTCTCGTATACTACAACCACCGGCTCTAACAGGAAGTTCCCGGGGTGTCTTTAAAGCACCCTCCCGAAACAGCCTAACATCGGTCTTCTTTTTTTGATAATCGGTGGAGGAAAAGGCGAGAGCCTTTGGTTGTTTCTTGTGTTAACATGTTTGGGAAGGATTATGAAAATGCGGAAACATTTTTGAGGGCCCGGCCGGATGAATAAACTATTGCGGCAACACAGTTTTGGTTACAAGACTGGTAAGTTCATGCGAACGTCGGTTATGTCGGATCTCTTGATGCAGATGCTTTTTTGGCTTATCAGTGTTTCTGAAGGTGAACTTGTAACAGTAAACGGCTTCTTGAATAGAAAGATCGGAAAATATATATCTTCTTTCACATGTATGCATATGTCATATCACCAAAACTGAAACCATCGATCGATCTCGTATCGATATAAATCCAACATGCAATTAACAAGCATGCCGTCACAAACGTTGACACAAAAATTAATCTCGGCGCGATACTCGAGTAACCGTGTAAAATCGACGATCACAACGTCCAACAAAGGCCTGAATGATCTCCTAATAACAGGATCCCATGTCTACCAGGCAGCTATATATCCTCGTCTAGCTACTCTCTTTTTTCCCACTTGGTACCCTTCCATTTCGCCACCGGCCTGCTACATCATAACCTTGAAGCGAGGAGATAACAAGGGAGAGAAAAAAGTAATCCTTGATGGTAAATGTATTAATCATTTAGTTCGAATGACGCAGGAACAACGGCTGAGCTACATGCATGCAATGGCGGCACGGGTTGTGTGGATTAGCCGTCTAGACCTCGAATTGGAAGTTGGAGATGAGTTAGAAGGTCTTGGTAGACGGTTGACAAGCGAATTAGTCTAGTGCTTATCGATTGAAGCAAACCGTTCGTATTGACCCAGTGTAGGATTGATATTTCCGAGGAAGAGGAAGTGCATTGTAATCTGAGTTCGCAAGGTCTGTTATAATACGAGATTGGTCCAAGATAAGTAATGATCATCAGATGGTGACACAAGCAGGTGCAACACAACTCGGATTCGAAATACAACAGCATGTGCGGCCTAGAAGCTGGAATGGAAGTACACACGATATTATCGAATTGCGAAGGATATCACATTATACTTCTGGCTGGCTGTCAATGCTGCTTCAGACCTGGTGGCTGCTTATAAGATCAGTAGCCCAAAGCCTCATCGTTCAAACAACGTTGGATTCACGATTCACAATTCACGAATATAATATGGGTCAATTAATTAATAGACGCAATCGAGTATGGAAGATGTATCTTCCAGATGGATTAAACTAAAAATTACAGTATATAATACAGGGTATGGTGCGCCCTAAGCAAATAACAAAACAAACACACTTCCAACACCGTAGCTTGGAATCTCAGCTACTCGGGGCACTTAGTATGTTGGGCCTGGTGGGGGAGCTGTGGTTGTAGTTGGGGCGGGGGTGTCCTCCTTGCACTCGTGCTTGTAGACGTAGACAATATCTGTTCCACCGCAGTACGATGTGGAATCACCAGCGCAGGGCTTGGCCTTGCAGACCTCAGGAGAAGTCAAGGAGCCGCCAGATTGGGCGAGAGTATTGTCACACCAACATTGACTAGAATTATTCGAGTTAGTATTGGGTTTTAATATTTTTAGTTCACAATCTACAATGGATAAACTTACGTTCCGTTTTCAACACCGGCGAAGCTGTAACCCTTCTCGTGGCAGCGGGCGAAACACTTCTCGACAGTCAGGTCTTCGACTTCGTATTTATGAGCTGGTAAGACGTTTCCGTATCCGGGTTCAGTATAACATCCAACAACTACCCACTCGTCGTTACCGGGGTGGAGAGTTGGCTGAGGGCCGGGTGGGCATTCATCAGTTCCAGTGTAGCCACAGGTGTTAGTTGGAGCTGGGGGTTCGGTGGATGTTGGTTCGGTGCCGGTTGGCTCTTCCGTCGGGCAAGCCTCGTTATTGTATTCGCCGCAGGTATTGGTTGGGGCTGGTGGCTCAGTTGAGGTTGGTTCGGTACCAGTGGGTTCCTCGATACATGGCTGGTTGCTGTATTCACCGCAGGTATTGGTTGGGGCTGGGGGTTCGGTGCTTGTTGGCTCGGTGCCAGTTGGTTCCTCTGTACACGGTTGATTGCTGTATTCACCACAGGTATTAGTTGGGGCTGGTGGCTCAGTTGAGGTTGGCTCAGAGCCAGTTGGTTCCTCAGTACATGGCTGGTTGCTGTATTCGCCGCAGGTATTGGTTGGAGCAGGCGGTTCGGTGCTGGTTGGTTCAGTACCAGTCGGCTCCTCGGTACAGGGACCATTACCGTATTCACCGCATGTGTTCGTTGGAGCAGGTGGTTCTGTACTAGTTGGCTCAGTACCAGTTGGCTCCTCAGCACAGGGGCCGTTACTGTACTCGCCACAAGTGTTAGTTGGCGCTGGCGGCTCGGTGCTGGTTGGTTCAGCGCTGGTCGGCTCATCAGTTGGCTCCTCGGTACATGGCTGGTTGTTGTATTCGCCACAGGTATTAGTTGGAGCAGGCGGTTCGGTGCTGGTTGGCTCAGAGCCAGTTGGTTCCTCGGTACATGGCTGGTTGCTGTATTCGCCGCAGGTATTGGTTGGAGTAGGTGGTTCAGTACTAGTTGGCTCAGTACCGGTAGGTTCTTCGATACAAGGACTATCACCATACTCGCCACAAGTGTTAGTTGGGGCTGGTGGCTCGGTGGAAGTTGGCTCTCCTGAAGGACATTCTTCATCTCCCTTGGGGCCACAGGTGTTAGTTGGGGTTGGTGGCTCAGTTGAAGTGGGTGCTGGGCACTCTTCATTGCCCTCGGGTCCGCATGTAGCAGTAGGCTCGACAGATGGCTCATCAGTTGTGGTTCCGCATGCACTGGGTTCGATATAAACAGTGCTGGCCTCCCCGGTTACGGTCTCAGTGACAGCTACGCCTCCCTCAGTGACGGTGATAACTTCTCCTCCGATAGTCAGAGTTTCGGTAGCAATTTGTCCACCTTCGGTGACAGTATAAGTGACGGCTTCTCCTCCAATAGTGACAGTTTCGGTGAGTGTAGTAAGACCACCACCGTAGACGGTGCTAATGACAGTGCTTGTCACAGCAGGCTTGGTGACGGTAACAGACTTGGTTGAAACCGAGTTCTTAGTCACAGTAATAGTCTTAGTTGGACCGACAGTCTTGGTGCTTGTATGGTTGATAGTCTTGGTCTTGGTTGTGCATGTTGTAGAGACAGAGACAGACTTCACAGTCTTAGTGTGATACTTGGTGAGAGTCTTTGCATACTTGGTTGTAGTGCGAGAGATTGTCTTTGTGCAGTGGGATTGTGTCTTGACCAATGTCTTGTATTTGGTAGCCCATTTTGTGGTGGTTCTGGTCTTATATTTGATAACGGTGTGAATCTCAGGTTGATTATCTAAATTCAGAGTGTTAGTAAGTATACTCTTTCAGACAAAAGCCGTCTAGATATCTATAACTCTATTATATAGAAGGAATAGTTATATATCGAACAGCAGAATAGTTAATTATACTGACAATAATTGCGCTCATGAAGCTCCTCCTCTACTGGAATAGCAAAAACAGTTGCAAAGAGTGCCACGAAGGCAAAAAGAACGACTTGAAAGCCGCGCATGATGAAAGGTATTAATGAGTGACTGAAACGAATAGAAAGATATACTAAAGAGTGACTACGGCCAGAAAATGCCGGTTAAAATGACCTTTGAGTGCCTTGATATTCGAATTATGGAGGTGGACGTCGACGTCCTTTTAAGTTCGCACAGTCGGAGCCACCCGGAGTTCGGCCAGGCCATATTAACATGCACGCATGCACGCATGTAACGGACGTTGATTGATTCTCCTGAACGGCTCCCCATCAGGTCTATTCTTTGACTAACCCTTCAGAGCCTTATAGAAACGTACTATTTTCAGCCATGGCAGGGGTCCTTGCGATAAATTTTACAACATCAAAGGATAGAGGGGAATAGGCCAGAAGCTATGCAACCGAGACATAATTTGGAGCTGAGGACCAACAGATGCATGTAATCATGTGTGCCTGAACGTATGTACGCTCATCCAACTGTAGTCAGATCAGAAGTATACGAAAGAGAGAAAAAGCAGAATGCGCATATGCTCATGCTCTACTATACCACGGCTTCAATTTGAAAAACTGCAGTGATTAGTGAATGCCGCATTTTTCACATCCGGAATACATCTTCTACCGCTCTGTCAACGGTCGATCTATGGTTTTGCGCCGGTCTAAAGATACAAACGCTGAACAGTCGCCTACAAGTCGCTAGGCATGCAGGTCTCTCTTTTTTTTGACTAGAAGCTTCGGGTTGCCAATCAATCAGGTTAATTTCTGAAGTGGGAAGTGCCCAGGTTTGCTCCATTGGCCAGCCATGGGAATGTTCGTCTAAAGCCCCACCTAAAAAGGGGTAATTTGAGGGTTGCGGAGCCGTCGAGACAATGACCCTGCAGGCAAATTGGACCCCGGTTCTCGGCAGCTTAAAGCCAAGAGTCTGTGCTTGACGCTCAGTCGAGCCGATTCTAACTAGCCCGCAAGGCTCAACGGGACCCAATGGCACCAAAGGCGACGTCAGAAGAATGAAAAAGGGAATAATCGATGGTTTCTTTGTTTTCCCAGAGGTTCTAAGCGTCTAAAACCGTATCAACCGATCGATTGAAGCTAAAGAAATCCCGAGGATGGTTTCATGAGAAGCCACCACGCGGCCACGAGCTGGCAAAATATCAGGCGGGAGTCTGAACTCAGGAATGATGAGCAAGAAAAGAGCCCGCTATTACCCTTGATAGACCAAAGAGTAACCTCGAGACGAAAGGTAAATATCACAGTTCTGTTTCAAGTATCCAGGTCGTGCCGCATTATATCTACCCTCATCATATCAAATTTGGGCCAAGGTGGATTGAGCCCACAAGACTACACTTCAATCGGGGTCGGATCTCTCAGGCGCAGCCTCATGAGCTCAACCTCTTCCAATCAACTAATGTGAGGGGTTCACTAGCAGGCCGCAACTTGCGCCCACATCCCAAAACTTCAATAGATGTGACGTTGGTGACGAATTTGTATATCGCACGGAGTCTGTAGATAGGACTTCAAGCCGCCCTCTCAACTTAACTCTCCGCAAGAGAACGGAAATGATGGGTGAAGAGGTGCAGGTGTCAAATCTGTGTGATTGATGGGATGACAGGAGACTAGCCCACGCTAAAGGCTATGGCTTGGTTCGTACCCGGACATCTGCGGCAATAACTATACTACAACACGAAACTTCATAGTTAATGCAATCTCTTTCAGATATCGCTTGATCCATGTCAATTAATTGTCTTCGTATGTCGGCGAGTTTTTATTCCTTTGTTGCGAAGTAATATATCCTTGCATCTACATACCCATATTTCGGCCCGAGCCCCTATTCCACACTTTGAAACCTTTGCCCTTATTTCAGTAACGTTATAAAAAACTCTATGCTCAAATTGAACAGGGTTAAGAATCCCATTCCTAGTATCCTATAGTATCCTATATCTCTATGCCCACCCGCGCACGAGTGGTAGATTTACATTTAGGGGTGCCAAATGCTACACCGTCGACCCCTCACACAGCATTAATACAGCCGGATCTATAAGGTAAAATCGCCAACAAGATACGATTTTCTATAGACTATGATTACGGGTAATGCATTACATGCATATCAAGATTATGCCAGTAAGCCTATACATTGTGTTTGTTACACAGATATAAGCTTATGAGACAACAAGAACTTCCTAATCACTAGACTCACTTAATATGTATCCAAGAGAAATTTCGAATTGTGATCGGGCAATATGAACGACTATTCCTAACATTTTAAAGTTTTTGATTTATAACTTTCGGAAGGCCGGATGAAAGTTTTCTCAAGATTAAATCCCAAGCTTTTATATAATCGTCTCGTAACCAAGAAGTTATGTGCAAGCGGGAAATTTGGATACCACTCAAAAGAATCACAAATATTATATTAAATGCCTAGAAAGTAATTACAACCGTCTCTTAATTCATCTTTCTCCTATCTTCAGACCACTCTCGCGATAGCCCAGATGTATAAACCACCCATCGAATCACGGCGCCGCGGCGCTAGTCCCGATACCCAGCGACCAACCGACTCAAACTCGAAAGATACGTAACCTCCTGGTTCACGAGACAACGTAACCTCTCCAACATTATGTTCTTGCAATCAGCTGAACTTTTGCACAAGAAGGAATCACTTTCACCTTGGCCCCGATTTGAGTCCAAAAAAGTTGCGGAACCTGATGCCACCAATCACAAACTATAACCCAGTTTTATCCGTTAGTAAAGCAACACACATAACATCTCGGATAGATCTAGAACGTACCCAACCAACCGGTCCATTCTTCAAATTTATCCACAATCTGGTTGCCGTTCTTGAACACAAATCCTTTTCCATAGTAGTCGGAACCGTACCCTGGAGAGACTTCGAGTGGCCCCCAGGCGGCGTAGGTTTGGTATTGAAGATTCAAAGCATATGGAATCTGCGATACTCCGGTGTACACCCATTGGAATTGGGTATGATTCAGAAAGGCCGAAAATGCAGCTGTCCGGTTATTGTGAAAGTAGACATCTGCTGTGCCTGCTCCAGTGTGGTATAGAGAGGCTAGTAGTCTACGTCAGCTATCCGGGCGTGCCTTTGAACCCGCTATAGATATCACGCGGCTCTCTAAGCAATGACAGTTATATATACCCCAAAGCCCGTCAAACTTTTGATTCCCTTCGATAACTTCAGTTTGAACCTTGAACTTTTGCAGATTACGGAGTGCCTCTACCGACATAGTAAAAGCAGCCAAAGCTGCTGTTACGAAAACTGTGAAGCGCATGTTTAAGCTTTGTAACGATATCGCGATCTGTGTTGTGTGGTATTTAGACTGAAGAGTTTCTGAAGTCGGGGCTGAATTGAGGGGTCCAATTCAGCTTGAAGAATATATATTACCGGTCGGGAAGAGGTTCAGCAAAAGTATACTGCTGCGCGCTGAGGGCTTTTGGAAGTATCTACACAAGCTCACGGAAATTCGGCTGCATTATATACTAGCTAACGAACTCCATGGATCCAGCCGTGGCCAACTAAACTCGGTTTCCATGAATGGCGATAGATTCGGACTCTTCGCAACAGTCGGCCATCATTTCTACCGGGCGTGTAGCTATCAGTATCATATGACGAGCTATAAAGGTCAAGGATAGCGGCATTTGCGTTCCCTCGATGGCCAAAGGCTTTAAAAATGCGATCAATCAACCACGAACCCTGGCCTTGGGTGACATTGGTGATGCTGGATGCAGGAGAGCCCTTGCACAAAATCGGCAAGTTGGGTGCAGGCCAGGTCTACTCTGTCGACGGCTTAAGTATCGGTGGCGAGAGTACCTGCTGACTGGCTATAGCAGAACAGCCACTGCACACCAAGTATTCTTTCTCTCCTCGTTTTATAAATTTCTTCAACATGGCTCGTACGATCGTATTAAGCTAGAGGCAAGCCCAAGCTGTCTGCTATTTAAATAGTCGTCAGTTCGAAAATTATCTATATTTTTGTCGCGAGTATTTGGATGTTTGATCTCAAGATCATTCTGATATTCGATTTCTCGATATTTCATGCAGATGGACTGAACCCAGCTCCACTCGGGTAGAGGCTTATTGCGTTCGCACCGTCGCCCGCCTATGCATGTTTCAATTACTTAAGCTTTCTTGACCATCAACTTGCTCACATTTTAGTCTCGGCTCACGAATTCGCATCTTCGGGCGAATGCAATCAGTAATCCAATTAATGTGCTGCAAGAGGACGTTGCATCAAGACCAAAAAAAAATATGTGTGACGTGATCTATGGTGAAGATACATACTCGGATCAAGCCGCTTTAGCCGGCCTAAATTTGGTATCGTTCTTTCCCCGCCTTCCGTTGCCGAAATCCAGACTTGGGAATCTTGAAAAGCGCGAATGTGGGATATACCACCATGGCCATTTCCTCGGGATTTCTTCAATGGTCGGTCTATACTACAAGATAGGTTTCTAGGTAACTACCAATATAAGATACACACTCCAGAAAAAGTTGGCGATAGTCAAAAACCTCATCCGTGGCATAGCATCAAAAGCTATAAGCGCGACCATGTTAATTAATGGCCAAACTTTCAGAGCATCCTTATATAGCGGCCAAAACCCTCGCTGGAGGTCGCCGTACACATCTTCGTAGCTCATTGTTCCGGCTCTAGTCCGCCGTCTAAAGGACATGAAAGCGATAACCGAAGCGTTGACAAGTCCGCTCCAAAGCGTTTGGTTGAAGAAAAGTTTTACCAAAACGGATTTCCATGCGATTTTGGTTGGCGGTTTGGGGACTTGAGCAATATTATCCTTCTCATCCTTTTCTTTCTTCTTCGGAGAAGGCTTCTTCGGATCGAACATATCGTCAAGAAAGACATTCCACGCCATGTGTGCTGGAACTTTGAATACGTTATACAAGAGGACGTCGATAAATACTGGAACCTCGAACACATCGAGGAATGGTTTCTAAAATAAGTTTAAAAAAGAATGTCAGATAAACTGAATAAACCCCATTGACTAACTAATCGTGACTTACCTCAGTCATGTACGACTTGAGGGCTTGCGATACCACATAAGAGGCAGCAGTGAGCGTTAGGAGCTCCGCGAGCATTGGCAGCGTCGATTTCGACATTGTGGTTAACGGTTATTGCGCAATTGCGTGTGTATTAATTCTTGATTTGGCTGTAGAAGTGACCCGGCTCAGTTCCACGATCGATAGCTAAGTTTATAACCTTGCCTCTTGGTGAAGCTTGACGCCACCTTGCATACTTCAGTTTCGAAAGTCTGGACTTGTCCTTGTTAGTAATCCCGAAACCGCTTAGCAATGAATTTCTGGGTTCAGGCGAGTCTGTTGGAAAGTTGTCTACAACACGTTGTATATTCCTGAGCCGATGCATATGGTCATAGTCTCTCGACTTATACCTAGCCCCCTTTTTAATGCTTTGATAACAATGCGATTTTTATACATATCCTATGATCTAAGGGCTAGGCATAATATCTGTAGGCTTTTTTTCGACCGGGATAACTTCTATTTAGTAGCCTGCCTATAGTGTAGAATAGAGCATGGGATTCTTAATCAAATTTCGAGTGTCTAGTTTGATGTATCCCCGGGCCCCTACTATACTATATGATAGTTCAATCAAGTTTATGAATCCATGACTTTAAAGCTAGATTTCAGTGATAATATGTGTTTTACGAAATGGTGCTCCCGTAGGATAAATCCCAAGGTCTATATATTTGTCTTGTAAACCCGACTACCGGTCCCTCAACCACAAGACTATCCATTTCACGCGAAGCCTTGAATCTTGATCTTGTGCAGGACTGAATTGAGACCCGAGGCCCAATCGGCCCTGTTTCATCCTAGTCGCAAAAAGCCCAGGAAACCGGCTAACCCACCAATTAACCTCATGCCGAGGTACATATATATGTACATGTCCACATCTACATCGAAGGGCAGTTATTTGTCATATAGCATTACTAGGAGATCCCCATGTGATTCCCGCTGTATCGTTATTCTCTATATTAATTTCCACTGGCAGCACGTAGTTCCTCTTGTGTAAAAGTCTTCCGCAGCTCGCCATTTAGATCAGTGTTGTCCTGAACCTTTGTTTCGCCCTCATCAGTCTCCACAATCTGAACCCTTCTAGGCGATTGAACTTGCGGGTTTAAAGACATCATCCCACCGTTTTCTTTCCAGTCATAAGTCGAAGGAACAATTTCGCCAATAAGACTATTTCTTCCCATTCCTGCAAATCTCCTGAAATAGCTATGGGGGTTTCTTTGCTGGGCAAACTCATTTCTTAGTTCTTCCTTAGGTATTACGTTAAACCCAAGCCTGTTCAACTTTTGACCGCTAAAACGGTGGCGTAGTGCGGGGGGCACTGGCATGTATCCGTTCTTTTGTCCAACAGTTCTTTGGATCTTTGCGATATCCGATACATAGTCCGTATATTCAGATGGGTTCAGTCGATCCACAAATAAATCATCTTTATATTGCTGCAAAGCTGTTATTTCGGGTAATAGAGGTTCCAGTTCTGCCAAATCAATCTTGAGGTCTGGGTTTGCCTTTAAGGCTTGGGTTTTATAATGCGCAGCTAGTTCAAATATCTGATCCCTAAGTACTTTGGGATCCAGGACTTGAGACTTTGGCCGAAAGTCCTGTTGCAATTGCTGCTTTACCATGAGCTCAAGTTCTTCTGGGGGTTTAGTCGGTTCCATTGTAGGTAGATTCAAGCCTTGTTGCGGCGCCGCTGGGGTATTCTGTTGAATGATTCGATATGGTTCCGGGTCAACATCCTGAGCTCGACGGGTCTGTATTTCACTCTTCTCAGTGAGCCACCCAGAACCCGATCTGTTTAATACATCTCCTGGCTCCATTCGTCGACCCAATAGTACCCAATCATCGTAGCCCGGTTGAAGTCTCCTCCAGTAAGACAGACGAGGCCAAATAGGAGTGAAGTATTGTTCCATATCTTTCCTAGAATTCCTGGGGAATAACGCTACAATCTGGAGGTTTTGTTTAGCGCAAGGTGCATCCTGTGGGTTATTTGAGACGGCATAAAATCCTATCGGTACGATTGCAGTAGATTCGGTTTGAACGACGATATCGTCGACTTTTTGTTCGCCTGTTCTTTCGTTTTGTGGTATTGGGTAGCACTCGTAGCTTTTTCCTGAATAATCTGTGTAGTCTAGAGGGCCACCGGGGATAGGTGGATCATGGAATGATATCTTGAAGGAGTGTACCGGGTATGCTGATAGCATAAGAAGAGTGAATACGGCTGCCCGTGTGACCATTTTCTTAAAAAAATTTGGCTATCGGTGTAGATAAACTATACACCCGGAATTAGCATCTTTGAGGGTTAGATGTAGATCTTGGGTAAGTCGCTATCAAATCCATGTATACAGGGCCATGTTTGTTCACACGTGCAAGCATGGAATCGCTTAAGACGCATGGAAATCTCATGGTTGATATCATATTAATCGCCTCTTTCCCCCGCATACATGCGTCGCTGACAATACTTTGTGTCAAATCTATAGGTGAGATATAAGGACGTAAAATGTCGCATTTTAGTACGCTTCACTACTATACTATGACGTCCGAAAACCTTGTGCATCGGTATAAGTGAATTATTGTCCAGAACGCTTGAATCAGAATGCACAGTACTGTGCTGCAGGATCTTTTGTCCTCGGGCTGATCTTTAGATCCCAGCTTCCAAGCCGCCCACAGTTGGCCGGCTAACGGATCTCCAGCCGATATGAGAGTAAAGATAAGCCATGATCAATTTTATGAATTATGAAACTTCATTCAGAATGCTTTAAATTTAACAAACTCTACTATTTTTTTTACCCTGAGGTGATAGTCAAGCGAAGCTTTGAGTAAACGAGTCGACTCTAGCTCTGATATCTACCCTTGCATGCATAGAGATCGATAGCTTATCTCTGCCGCTAGCTTGATCTCAATTGTACAACTTATCTACCTCGAAGCTGAAGATCAACAGTTTCGACTTCTTATTTCGGGTAATATTTTGACGCATGCAATGTAATCTCTGCAGCCCACAATCGTATAATATACTATGGAGTTATAGCCTCTGCACAGTTTGTAGATAATCGATATTGATATCGATATCGGTTGGTCATGAGTTTCATGAATATGGCCGGTAATGAAGTACATACATTTGTGATACCAGTTTAACAAAAAGTATAGTATCTTGATCTTATCTCTGGATATCTATATTCCAATCTAGATATATATGCCAATATGTACTGCAGCATCTGAACATTATAGCATTTCCAGCTCTTGAACTCTGCATGTCGGTACATCTTCTTAGCGACCTCTAGGATAAAAGTGTACTTTGAAAAACACAATTCCAAATATTAACATCGAGGCAAGCCGGCTAGATCTATAGAAACGTCATGATCTGAGCCTTCGGTGTTTATATTATATGTTTATAGAACTCCTCCAAATGTGCAATGGGTAGTTTAAACCACTTCCGGAAGGAAAAGTGACAACAGACAAAAACAAAAAAAGATGTCCTAGAAAGATGGCAGTGCAATTGGACAAATGGCAGCATTGTGTCTATTTCAAGAATAAGCGAGCGCATTATACATCGATTGCTCAGCTTGGTATTCAGCAAGGTCTATCGAATTCATTGTAAACAACCGTCCGGATGAACTCGAACTCGGTGGCATCAATTCAAACAAATGTCATTGGTCTAATAAGAAATACCACTGAGATATCCTCGAAACCCCCCCACCTTGTATAGCTAAATGTAAAAAACAAGCTATGCGGGCTGCAATGTCTGCAGCTCAGTCGGATTACAGTCGAGTCAAGAACATGGGCAAGGGAGATCTTACATCGCTCGAGTGGAGAAACACTAACCACGCGGATGTATCGAAGGCCAAACAACTCGAAAGATATCACGCCTAATGATGTAAATTCGGCCTGGTCCCTGGTAGGGCCCTCGAGGTCGTGAAGCTGCCCGCCTATCAAGTCGTCCGCATTTGCAACAGTCGCTCCGCGGAAATAGACAGCCCCGCGAAAAAAATCAGTGGATCAGTAAAATATCACACCACAACTCAAGCTCACACCCGCGCCTCACCGCTTTCGACAACATCATGCGAGGCAAAAACCCTAGTAAGGTCCGGTGTAGCTTACTTCAGCTGCACATTCTGTGCACTTCCTTCTATGGTTTCTGACCCGGTTCATTCTCGTAAACTTCGCAAAACCGTGGTTTCTATTACCAAACAGTGGCTAACTACGGTGCCCGAGCCGCGATGTTCCAGACGGAAGTTTTTTTCTTTCCTTTTCGACGACCCTTGCGAGCTTGAATTCTCCAGATCGTCTCCGCGTCTCCTCGGATTTGTCGAGGCCGACAACTTCGCAATGGAGATCTCGAGAGGAATTGATGGATTGAACAGTCTTATAAAGAGGGCTCCCCGTGAGACCCAATTGTCTGGTTTGTATTCATCATCAGCATTCGGAAAGCATCTGAGAATTACCAAGCAGCTTCATTGCATACCTACCATATCTACAATACAATCTAGACATCATATACCAGTATCGATCAATTGACTATTCATCAAAAATGGCCGAATCAGTTGTCCCTCCTATGGTTCCTCCAACTGCGGAGCAAATTGCCATCGTCAAGTCCACAGTACCAGTTCTCGAGGTTCACGGTGTAACAATCACTTCAACCTTCTACAAGAACATGCATGGTGATATCCCGGCCTTGCACGAAATCTTCAACCAAGCCAATCAACAAAACGGACATCAAGCAAGAGCATTGGCGATGTCCGTATTAGCTTATGCTAAATATATTGATAACCTTGCTGTCCTAGGGTAAGCTTGTTTTATTTATATTTTTGCCTCATGCACCCCGCATATATCAAAAGGGAATAGTACTCGCTAACGCTTTGGAAATTTAATAGCGAGGCCGTTGAATTGATTTGTCAAAAGCATGCTTCCCTGGTCATTGAACCAGCTCATTACAACATCGTCGGAAAGTATCTCCTAGAAGCTATCAAGGAGGTTCTTGGAGAAGCTGCCACACCCGCAATCATCGATGCATGGGGTGCATGTTACTGGCAACTCGCCCACATCATGATCAACCGAGAAGAAGAAATCTACAAGGAAAAGGCCAACCGTGACTGGAGAGCCTTCACCGTTGAAAAGAAGATCAAGGAGAGCGACGAAGTCACCAGCTTCTACCTCAAGCCAAAAGACGGAAAGCCAGTAGAAGTATACAAGCCAGGTCAATACATCACCGTCAAAGTCGCCGTTCCACAACAAGATTGGAAACAATGTCGTCAATACAGCTTGTCCACCAGCCAGAATCCAGAATACTACAGAATCAGTGTCAAGAGAATCGACGGAGTCGACGCCAAGGATCCTAGCATGCAAGCTCACCCCGGTTGGGTTTCCAACGTCCTCCATGATACCGTCAAGGAGGGTGATTCTCTCGACCTCACATTCCCATGCGGATCCTTCTACCTCGACTCTGAAGCCAACCCAGAAGCACCAGTCGTCTTGATCTCCGGTGGTGTCGGTGTTACCCCTCTCATGGCTATGTTGAACACACTCGTCGACAATGGAAGCGAAAGACCACTTACATGGATCCACGCCACCCGTGGCCAGAGCGCATACGCCTTCGGAGACCACCTTAAGGCCGTCATGAAGACAAAGAATAACTGGCACGCCGTCGTCTACAACAGAGATCTATCACTGTCCGGTGATTCTGACAACTACAGAGTCCTCGGTGGCAAGCTAGATCTACCTAGCTTGGACCGAAATACAGATCTCTACTTGGACAACCCCAACACCCAGTACTTCATCTGCGGACCAGACTCCTTTATGGTCGAGTTGAAGGACATCCTGGTCGGCTTGGGAGCATCGGCTGATAACGTGAAATACGAAAGATTTGGAACAGGAGACGTTGTCAGGGAGCCAAAGCCAGCTGCTACTGGTGGTTGCCCAGTCTCGCATGCATCTGCAACTGCAGGGTCGAAGTGTCCTGTATCAGGCGCTGTTGTAGAACAGTCTGCTTAAATTCATCCATGTATTCATTCGTTCATTCAATCATTCATCGATGGGAGCAATGGCGTTAGAGACTACATGCATAGCTTGTTAGGGTTCGAAAATTACTTTTACTTTATGACCTTGTAAATATATATCATATTATCTGTTCTTTTTTTGTTATACAATCTATCCGCTCTGGAATGTAATATTGATAGATCAATCAAGATTAAAGGATTATCATTTATATCTGTTCAAGTTTCGTGACAAGAAGAGAAAAAAACCAAACATGATATGTGGTAAAAGTACTATATATAGGTAATATGCAAATGATCAAGACGTCCTTTTGATATCTTGAATAAAGAAATGAAGGAAAAACGAAATGAAGAAAAGTTAAAAAGGAGAAGAAATATGTTGCATGCAAGGCAATTGCTATAGAATATGACCGCAAGCTTCCCCTCTATCAGGTGTTGAACTAGCCCCAATAAGTCTAATATATACAAGGAAACGAATATAAAAAAATTAATCGGTAAAAGGAAAAGAGGTAGTAGAAAAAGACCTTGTATGTTAGGACTGTCGAATTCCGCTGAATCGCATCACTAGAAAACGTTTTTCATAACGCTGAATAAATATAAAGCATATATAAACGGAGCAAATAAAAACAAACCTGTCGCCAAAGTACTCAAGCCCCCCCTGAACGTGCTCAAAAACAGGGTAAAAACATTATATGGGTCTCATCGGTGAAGGAACTAGTGTTCGTTAACCGGAGTTACACTCTTGACTGGGTGTAGGATGACACTGTTCAGACACATGTTTCCATGTTCTGCTTCCCACTCCCTTCCACCGCCGTTCTCCTCGTAACCTAGCCATCGTCTATACAACATTCTCGCCCATCTCGAATTATAGAACCAGGTCAACCCAGAGAAGTTGTGCTCGTTGATACCAAATACGCTTTCAGGATTGGATGATCCCTTAGTACCACCATTGAAGATATAGTCGATAGTGCTCATGCTTTGCCAGTCCCTCTCGAACCACATCGGGTGCGGTGCATAGACAGCTTTGAGTCCGTGATGGAAAGCGGTCGTTGCTGGCCACATCTCAGAGGCGCAGCTGTGTTGCCTCTTTGAATTTTCCTCGTGCATACGCCACAGAAGGCCTTTCGAGAGCCGACTGGCAGTAACAATGGCCGCACGGCGGGGCGTTTGGTCCTTTTCTTCGTACACTTTACAATCATCTGCGAGGTTCCAGGTTCCACCGATTGGATTGAACATCGGGAGCAAAGTGATCAAGTCGGCTTCTTCTCCAACACCCCATTCGTAATTGTCCTCTTCTGGGGTGGAGACTGGCGGCTGTGGTGGGTCGATTGCTGAGACATTTAATGGGAGAACTGGACCCCAGACGGTAGAGTTCGCTTCAGGATATAAGCTTGATACCCAGGCGCTGAATTCCTCCCAGGTGCCGTGGACAGAAGGAATGTAGTGCCGAGCGTTACGCTCCCAAAGTTCCTTTCTTGGTTGTTTCTTAGCCCACTGGGAGAGTCCTTCCAGGAAGTGGTAATGATGTCCGATCAATCTCATATCCATTTCCCATTGCCAAATGTAATCATATTCTGGGTGTCTTCTTGAAAAGAGCTGCAGTGGCATGAATAGCGACCAATAAGAATCGTGCCATGGGGCGCTCCAATATGAAGCTGCCATCATGGGCTCGTTTGTGAGTTCAACGATACCCCTGAATTCCTCCGGAACAACTTTGTTGATTATATCCTGGTAAGTCTTTTCATCAGCCCAGATTGGAATATCAAAGTCCTTGACATCAATAATGATGTGAACCTGGTATTCTCCACCACTTAGAAGCGATAGCTCAGTGATCAGACGACGAAGATTAACAATATCCTCGGGTGTAAACTTAAATCCATCATAAGCACGGAGGACGACAGCAGTTCGAGACTTGTATTTCGTTACTTCGGTTGAGTTTTCAGGCTTGAAGTCCTGGTCACGCTTGGTGTTGCCTACGGGAGGAGTCCAGATCGGAATGCTGCCTGCATTGGTGGGAGATGGGTTATATCTGGCTTTATTCCGATCCACGCACTCTTTTTGGAGATTGCCCCAATTTACACCCGTGAAGTCAATTTTGGTAGTGTTTTTCCAGTCCTCGTGAAGTGGGAGTGTAGTATTGTCACCGAAACCATATGGAGCCAGCAAGGAGTCCCTTTCCCAGCAAACGGTGTCGTCAAGCCCAACAAGTTCAGCAGATCCGATTACAGCATCAGGTTTTCCTATCAGTTGCAAAAAAAAAATTAGTTAAGTTAACTAGTTCACCCCAAGCGTATGAATTTTGAGACTTTGCTACGTACGCCATGGTATGCCGGCATAGACCTTCGACGGTTGGTCTGATGCCATAAGAACCTCTCCATCAATGAAACTTTTGCAAGGAACATATTCGCCTTCATGGTTCTCTCGATATTCGCTGGAGGAATAGTCCGGGTATGGTTTGAATTCTACAGGTACGGGGCTTGCGAATGGTTTCGAATATGTCGGATTTGCTGCTCCTTCGGCTTCATCGCCAAGGGGAGGATATTCGGGAACATTCTCGTTTTTAGGAACTAGTTCTTTGATACCGCCATAGTTGTGCTGGAGACTGATGGACCAAAGTATAAAATGTTAGTGATAAGCTACTCAGTGACTATAACGTTATAACAACATCCAACTGATATGACAATAGCAACTGTTATATGCATATGTGCCAACAGTTGACTAACGGCCATCCATCCTTCCCGCTTTGTATACGCCATACTCCTGCAGCTAAAACAATGTTGGCCGCATCGCTGTTTATGGATGCGCCTTCAAAAGCTCAAAAGGAAAGAAAAAAAGACATGTTCCGCGACGAGCAGATATAACTTACTGCTGAAAAGTTTTCTCCCACAACGGCCAGCCCCATTCGTCCAAACCACTGACACGAGGGACGCCATATCCCCATCCTCTTCTTGCCTTATTTTCCCTCCAGATTTTCAACTGTTGCGTCACAAGAATCGGAGTAAATATCGCCAAAAGTATAATAATGGCGACAAAGGTCAGACACTGCCGTCTTGTACACCGACGTTGCCTCTGAATATAGGCTCTCTTCGGCCAGCCCCATGCTGACCTGGGGATAATCCTCGGGTACGCATAGCCAAATATTGTTCGATTCCGGATTTTCAGCTTTACCCAGACGAGGTCGCTTGCTTCTGAGCTGAAGTCGTTGGATACTGTCCGAGATACTGGAGAAGGTAGAAAGGAGGAGTCATCGAAGGAGGATCGTTGCGAACAAGGAGACCGACTCAGGACAGAATCGCTCTTTAGTTCCTGGTAATCGTTATCGCTGGGTGACGAAATGGTAATGCGGATTGGTGGTCGTAACGAGCCCACATACCGCCCAAGCCGACCAATAGTCGACATCGTCTCTTCGCGGCGCCGGAAACTTAAGAAACCCAAGTAGCCTATCGTGTAATTTTTTTTGGTAAACCCCTAGCTAAATAGTCGACCTTGTTAAGGGGAAAACTTTTGGGAATTGTCCGGCTTTCTTCCTCCTTTTATTTAGTCGACGGCGAACGCCGTATGAAGCGGGAAGGTTATAGTTTAAATAAAAGGGAGAACAGCACAAGCATTACATGCGGGGGCCCTCGAAAAAGCGTAGGCGCAGGCAGTCAAAGCTATCGCCGCGGCTTTATATGTGACAATTGATAACAGGCCGAATTAACCTCGTATAATGAATTTTATCCCCTCTCGCGGCAAATCCTCGTCGGTCGTCCAAGCCCAGATGAATTGCCAAAAAGTGCGTTGAAAGGGCCCTGAAACAGGCGCAGCCAAAACTCGCTGATGTCTCGAGAAACCCGCCCAAACGTTAAAAAATTTAGATAAAAATAAAGTAAAAAAGGCCGTCAAGACATACGCATTAAAGGATGGAAACGAGGGGAAGAAAGAAAGATCTGAGGGTGTGTAAGGGTCCGCACAGGCACAGGCACAGGCAAGGCACAGGTCGATAGGTGGTAGATAGACTGATTGTAGTGGAGAAGTCCACGGACGAGAGGCTGGTGCCAACGGCGAATATCTTGTATGATTTGATTCCTCCCTTCTCTTATTCTTCTTCTCTTCTTCTGGAGGTTTTCATCCGGCTTGTCTTCGCCAATTTGCTACCCCCTTGAAAAAAAGCACCTAATCTGGCGGGTTCAAGATTGGATGGGGGCGGTGTATCAGGGGCCCTAGACCATCAGGGGCCAGCCCGTCAACCAACCCAGCTGCCAGCTGCAGGCCATACGAGATTCTCTAGGCTCGAAGGAGGCACAAACTCGACCGTTTTGGTAACTCTTTCTTTAGCCTCGGTCATGCCTCCAGAATGTGGAACACCCGAGCCAAGGGGACCAGAATACTCTGTGTGCTGTCTGGTATCTGGTCTGGTATCTCAACCAAATTTTGCATTGCAATGCAGAAGGGAAGGGAAATAAGATTCGCCATCCCTCAAGCTAATGAAGTTTTAAGTTAAGCTAACGAAGGGTGGATGGGATGTCGACACCATCGGCGCAATTGCAAGTTGACATTCTAACGTGAGCAGGGCACGCATAGGGTGTGGAAGACCTGTCGAAGGCGTGGACGAACCCGTTGGGTATCATTGCATTTCGCAACGTGCTTAATTAGAATTAGAATTAGAATAAATAGAACCATGCCGCCTTCTCCCCTTGTGTCACCGCCGATGCACAGAAGCAGTGCAGTTTTTGGATTTGGAGTCGAGCATGGAGAAATAAGAAATGGTGAAAGTTTGGTACACGTGGGGGAGCGCCGCCGACAAACAGGACTGGTGCCTACGGCCACCAACCACCACCACCACCGGTCCACTTCCATGCATAAATGGGTACGAAGAGTAAGTCAATTGGGAACCAGCCTTTTAGGCCGGACGCATGGTTTGCATGTATAAGTAGGTACTGACCTCGTGTTTTTTTGCCAAATTTTCCCGTCGAATCGATCCTTTGCCTCCAGCGCAGGAGCAAACCTAAAAAGAAAAAAGAAGAAGAAGAAGAACTAAGACATGCACAAGATAGCATCAACATCAGCATTACATAACGCTGATACCTTCCCTCCATACCAGGTGCATATTCTATTTTCTGTCCTTGTTCCCAGGAGATCTAGCGGAGACAGCACGCGACAGCCGGTGTATTGCCCCTGTCAAGGGTCCTTTCTAACGTTCTGTCAAACGTTTTAAGCTTCTTAAAAAGTGGACCTCCCTGCCGAGGTTAATTGACTCCCTAGTCTCATCACGTGACCATTTCCAGAGTAGATCTTGAAGAGATCCACCCTTGAATGCCAGTTAATACCTACTTAGGTACCAACACTGAGTTGGAGCAGAATATTCAGGCAGAAAGTCAGGATGTATCCGCAGAACGAGAAAAAAGTTGGAACTGGAACATGGGGGTGCCCAACAATACCAGGTATTACATACCTGGGACAAACAACGCAATGCTTTGTTGCAGACGTTGAAGTGTCCTGTGTTGCCCCCATTTTATTCGAGAGCTGGGTTAAGTTAGACATGCCGACATGACTAATAAATACTTCTATCGGACCGGAAATGTAAGTCGGACCGATATATTATCTTCGTCATTGCACCATACCAGTGGGCTGTGTTATTACAATCTTAAAACTGAAAATCCATATTCCGTATTCGCTTCGGACCAAAGATTCCGGGCTTAGCTTCTGTTAGACAGCATATATACAAGGCTGACAGTTTATGAACCTCAATGCAATGCAAACCACAGAACTTCGACAATGCCCGATATCGATATCTAAGTCTCTACTATCTTTTCTATACCTACCTATCATAATAGATAGTTAGTATAGCTAGGGAATTTTGTGATATCGAGATGTTCTTCTTAAAGGATAAAATACGATTTAGTATCTTAGACAACGGGCTTACCGGAAGGCTGTATGGCGGGGCTATTCAAAGGACATCAAAAGTGAGACGCCCGGAAACCTTAATGTCTGACAAAACCTCATCTAAAAAATCTGAAACTCTGAACTTCAAAGGTGTCATGTGACATGACAGTCGTACTGTGCATTAATGCGAAACTAAGGAGTAGTGTATACTTATAGTACTAGACATTTACTTTATAATTTATTTATATCGTTGCGGTACTAGTAATACGCTTTTCTGGCGTGCAGATGCGCCAAGATCTTCGATAGGGATGCAGAGCCGGCATTATAGACCCTCAAGAGACACCAAAGTGCCTAGGTGCCTAGGTATATCGATAACTACTAAGTATTTATATCCTGCGATATCGTCATGATAAATTTATAACCAGATATCAATTAATCCTCATACTTACTATATACTTTATATATACACTTCCATACTATACTCTTTTCGACTCCAAGTACTTCGTCCTCAAAAGCCTTTCCAATATAAATATATATATTAAATCATGTCTATTTCATTTTTGAACAGTTGGTCTACAAGCAGTCGAACTGCTGCTGCCACTGTATTCCGAGCTCTCCCCTCCAATTTACAGACGGGTATTCTCTCGAGTATAATCAGAAACGACCAAACCAATCTTAACCAGAATGCCATCCTGGACGTTCTTCACACTTTACCTACCGAGATCCAAACCGAAATCCTTTCAGAAGTTACAAATCTAACAAGCGAACTGGCCAAATGTCGAAATACGTTGGATATCGTCCGTTGCGTGTTTACAACTTTATCACCGACTGCGCAGGATATGATTGTTTCAAATATACCAGTTATTAAGGAACAGCTTGATATCCACTCGGTCTCACCTGAATCCAGAAAGGAGGTTCTTGCGAATATAACGTCAGTCATGGAGCGGCTAGGTAGTCGTGAAGGCAGCTCGGTAGATTTATATTCAATCCTTGAGGCCGTCCCTGCTGAGGTTCAAGTCAAGATTCTCGCAAATTTGCCCAGCATTAAAGAACAAGTCACTACCAGCTCTCTGCCAGCCGAGTCCCAAACTGAGATCGTTGAAAGCTTATACAAGCTTAAAGAACAATATACCGCCAGTTCACGAAGTAGTGCCGAAGTCACAGACACCACCGATGCCCTCGGGGAGGAGGCAGTAACACTAAGTGGTCAGTATATCAAAGCCTCGAATGGATTCGAAATACACGCTTCGTTAAGCAAACCGGAGATATACCTCGGGTGTCTTGAACAGTTCGGGATGGTTATTCAATATCTTTCCGCAAATATGTCTGGAAAGGAAACACCATGGGTCGATATTTCGGAGCATGGTTTTATCAACGAAACGATATTTCGACCGCAGAAAAAGGAAGGAAACGAAGTGGACGAAGGACCTACTTTCGTCGTTAAGTTCACTCTTGACCGAAATGTCAGTTCATTATCATTGGGAGCACTGGTCTTCGAGGTTGATGAAACTGCAACGGTTAAAACCCTTATCAACGCGATTGCGGCTAAAGTCAGACCTATGTTGGAATCTCGAGTAGCCGTTCTGGAAAAGCCTCGTCGGGTCAGCATTAGGCGTGCACCCGACGATGGTGGAAATATCTGTATAGTAGCCACCATAACAACGAACCCGAAATCCGGCGAAGAACCAGGATTGGCACCGTTAGCTACACCGCCGGTAGTCAGACGGCCTCGAACAGACATAACCTCCAGGGAATTGCCAAAGCGACGGATGCCAAAGCTGGCGGCTGCACAGTTTTTTTCGCAGTTGGAACAGAAGGGCAAGTAAGGTCAAAAAGAATGTACCAAATATCTACTTGTGTATTGGCTAGATCAGATAAATCTTATATCTGTTCCTTCGCATCCCCAAACGACGAATCAACCCAACCTACATTCCACCTCAGCTCCATAATTTCTTTTCACAACCTCCAAAAAACAGCCTTCCTGGTCTGCTGGTATACTCAAATCCAACTGCCATTCATACTCTCCCTGTTTCTCAATCGCCGACACGGCCTCCCAGTACTCTAAAACACTCTTACATGTTTCAACAAAATCTCCTTTCAAACCTATCAAACCCTCATCGCCAGCCCAACCTGCACCTCTTATGAATATCTTTGTTGTATTATCTTCTACTCGTTTATGACATTCAGCCAGCCGTTCTTTTATAATTTTCTTTCGTCGTCCTATAGCTTTTATCTCATAATATATATGTCGTCTATATGTCCCATCTTGATCAACCGCGTAGAAAGTCCCTCCTCCTTTCCAATTTAACGGATTGTTAGGATCATTCCCATCACAGCCATCTAAAAGTATCGATCTAAAACTGTAAACACATATATCTGATTGAGGTTTTGTACCTGGGATATTAGCGGGCCAGTAGACGCCTATTCTGAACGAATTACGATCTTTAGTGGTGCCGATTTGAAGCGACTGGATGCCATTTTGATTATAATTATCTGGAAGATCTTTCAGGCCGTTGCAGTAATTATTGATATGGTAGACTGCAACGTTGTAGTCGAAGTAGTAGTAAGCACGATACTGCTTACCCGATGATTTGCCTGTCTGGTATCTAAATAGACCGTTGCATCTGGGATTATTTTGAACTGGTGGTGTAGTTCTGGTGGGGGGTATCAATTTAGATTTGGGCTTTGGTGTGGTAGTTGTTGGCGGACCTGGTTGGTTGACGTAGGTGGTTCTTGTAACGATATGAATAGAGGTGGTTAATGTGACTACGTAGGCTGGCGCAGTTACTGTGTATAAAAGTGTCTCTGTAACGTATACCCTGGGCTTTAAACGCCTAGGAAGTATACGGTCCTGCGACGGCTTTGTTGGTTGAGGCTGCTTATAGACATACTTGACCAGCACGTGAGCCGATACTAGGGGGCTGTCGGTGGTTTCGGAGTTTATGACTACTTTTTGTTCCGTCTGTATCAATGTTAAAGTTGTAATTTGTTGGACTATCTGTGTAGATGTTAGCAGGGATGCTACACTGTTTGTTAGATTCGGTGATTCATATTCTTGATCATCATGAATAGAGGCAGTGGCTTTCAGAGGCCCTTGTTTTGCAGATCGTTCTATTACAGTCGCCGTGGTTGTTGACGCTGAGTAGGCAGTCGGCGAAGGAATGGGGATGGGTATGCTGAGAATAGTTAGGATTCCGCGGTGGCTTAGAGATACCTGTATAGTCGTAGGATTTATATCTGTAGTATCCTCTGTTTGGGTATTCCAATTACCTCCCGGGCCCGGGTAGGGGGCAGCTATCACAGATAGTGCATGTAAGACAAACCCCACGATAAAAACAGAGGCAATAAATATTAATCTCATTTTTTAGGATTAGTATAGTCTCGTATTGCAGACGCGGTCCACACGAAGGAATTAGTACTAGTTCGAGAGCGCTGATAATGTGTGTTTTGTATTTTATCTATAATGCATTTATTATGTCCCCTCTGTGATCGTAGTCTTCACCTTCAACAAATAATTTGGATTGTTGACACGAGCTCGATATCATGAGCTCTCAAAACTCATTTCTAACCACACAGTACTAGTACACGCGAACGATATATGTATTATCAACTAGGTCCTGCTTATTTGTGAGCCTTCTCTATGCAAACCTCCTTCGGGTTCGAGATCATAAAACGATTTATTACTGAGCTGGTTGCCATCCCGGGATCCCATGGCTTTAGTAAAATATATCATGTTACGTATTTTTATTACACAAAACGCTATTCCTCGAAGCAAATTCTGTGGCAGGCGTCAAGAGCTACTTGACTAATACAATCATATATGCATAGATCGACTAATGGAAGAAAAGACATGACTCTTCTTTTAAATCCCTCTCTCCACAAGTCATAGTATATTCGTGTTAACGTTAGAGCTAGACCATAGTTGTAAAAATCATAACAGAAACGCGAGTCAGGTTCCTCGTTCTGTATCTTCTCGAATGACCAAAAGAGCCGCTAAATCGCACCGGACTCATGGAACAGCTTATTGATATTCCATTCGATAGGCTCAACTTCCAGATTTTTCTGCACATTGGACAGGGTCTGCACCACCAATAACCCCACACTTGAGTCCGTAATGGATCCACAAATTGCGTTGCCCGATCAAAAATACCACATCGGATATTGCCGTATCGTGTGAAACCGGGATTGCGATAGAGAGCGGGACAGGTCCAAAACCTTACCACAGGTGATGGTTGTCGAGGACCTAAGGCATTGGTAAGCAGTATTATCTCGTCATCAAATTGATAAAGAGTCATACACGCATCGTAGCGCCGTAGATTTATCCCGGAAGGCTACTTAAGTAATCACCGGAATCGGATATTCCTCTTGGGCACGAGGCGTCGAGACGAGATCCCCCTAACACGTTCCGAACCGAAGCGCGGGGAGAGCTTCCCTTCCAAGAAACGCATTTGGAGGGGGTTTTGTTGCCCCTCTTAAAATTATAAACTCTCTTCGGCAAACCTCAAAAAAAAGGTCCTAATCGATATCTCCTTCTTCATATTCACGTCATAACCTCTCTGGACCACTTTCTTCTCTGACAACATTGAAAGGATATCGAATCTTTGGTAGCTTTTGGGACCTCCTTTGTTCTACCATCGACAGTGTTGGTTATTTGAGACGGATTCTAACAATTGGGTTTTAAGCTCCTGTAAACATGTCGACAGTCGGCAAGGTACTACTACCCAAACCCCGACAACGATTAAGTGCATATGCATCGAAAGAAAGACCCTAGCTAATACCGCAGGATTTTGGTTCATAATAGCCAATCAAGTGCCTCGCGGCCGTTGCGTACGAAGCAGGGAAACGACTTACAATCGAAGAAATCGAGGTCGCCGCTCCAAAGGCAAACGAAGTCAGAATTAAAATTGAATACACCGGAGGTTAGTGTTCAGGCGGATTTGAGGGAGAAAGAAAATGTATACCGGATATAGTTGCTGATTTTGGGGGTTTAGTCTGCCATACTGATCAGTATGTACCCGAGATTTTGGTCTGGAGGGTTTACAAAACGGTCATGACGTCAATGGCTGATGGTTTCGTTGGATAGGTACACCCTTAGCGGAAAAGATCCTGAAGGTTTGTTTATCTGCGGTTAGGTTTATATTTGAGAATTGTGCTGACAATGGGGTTAGGTGCATTCCCTGTCATTCTGGGACACGAAGGGTATGTCTGCAGCCTGCATCGAGGATGAAATATACATTGACACACCGTCCTATTTCAGTGCTGGAATCGTCGAATCGGTCGGAGAGGGTGTTACGTCAGTTAAGCCAGGTGACCATGTAAGATTTCCCTGCACTCAAACCCCTCCTGTATATCTATGAAAGACTAATTGCGTATATCTGGGCAGGTGATCGCGGTATGTTAATCGCAAGCTCGCTCGTAATTGCGTCGGTGTATATACTCACTACATTTCTAATAGCTCTATACTCCCGAATGCCGGTAAGCTGATAAACTGGAACTATATTATCAATTGATTCCCGGGTCGCTAACTTTGTCACAGTGAATGCAAATTCTGCAAGAGCGGAAAGACAAATCTGTGTGGAAAGATTCGTGCTACTCAGGGTATGGAAATACATCATTTTCGGATACCATCACAGCTAGGTGAAGTTTGGGCTAACCCACTTCGAAGGCAAGGGTCTCATGCCTGATGGCACTGTTAGGTGAGTCCTCGATAAGAGATTACGTGGATATGTAGTCTGGGGGTGGATATGTAGTTACTATTTCGCTAACAACTGCTTAGATTTACATCGAATGGAAAGGACCTGTAAGTTTCTCTTAGGTGCTGAATAGAAAACCAAGGAACAAAACTTACGAAAGCTGTTTCAGAATTCATTACATGGGTGTAAGTATCCGAAGTCCTCTCTCATGATGATTGTTTCTAGTAACGACTAATACGGAATCATAGACTTCGACATTCAGCCAGTATACAGTTGTTGCCGATATTTCCGTCGTTGCCATAGATCCAAAAGCAGAACTTGACAAGGCTTGCTTGTTGGGATGTGGTATCAGTATGTAGATTGCTAATTCCCTAGACCACGGATTAAACTTTATGCTAACACATGTATAGCTACTGGTTATGGTGCTGCTGTATGTGCTACTATCAAGACGGCATTTGGTTTCGGGTTTACTAAGATGATCCTGCTGTATTTTTAGATCAATACCGCCAAGGTCCAGGAGGGCGACAACGTCGCAATCTTTGGTTGTGGAGCTGTCGGTCTATCTGGTATGTCGGCAGTATTATATTGTCATATATCGGTACCATACTAATATATCTACGATAGTTATCCAAGGATGTGTCCGCAATAAGGCCAAGAAAATCATTGTAAGTCTTCTAATCACTCCCCGAGACTATCAAATACTAACTAATATCTACCCAGGCTATCGACGTCAACCCAGACAAGGAAGAATGGGCTCGAAAATTCGGTGCCACCGACTTCGTAAATCCCTCCAAACTCCCCGATGGCGGTAAGAACCTCGTCGAGACAATCATTGAGGCAACAGATGGAGGTGTCGACCACAGTTTCGACTGCACCGGTGTTGTTTCCGTCATGAGAGCTGCTTTGGAGTGCTGCCATAAGGGCTGGGGTCAGTCCATCATCATCGGAGTCGCTGCCGCTGGTCAGGAAATCTCGACAAGACCATTCCAGTTGGTTACTGGTAGGAAGTGGCTCGGATGCGCCTTTGGTGGCGTCCGTGGTCGAACCGAGTTGCCGAATCTTGTAAAAGATTACCTTGATGGTCAGCTTAAGGTTGGAGAGTTTATTACACATAAGAGAGATTTGAAGGATATCAACGAGGCTTTCGATCTCATGCATTCTGGTGATTGTATCAGGTAACTTAAGCCCCCCACTCTGTCAGTTTTTAAGAGGACAACGGCTAACAATATTCAGATGCGTCGTTAAAATGTTTTAAACTTAGGGATTTTTTGGGGGGTTTTTTCAGATTGTATTTGGGAAAGGCTGAAAGCCACAGAAGGCCAGAACGAGACGTTGTATGTCTACGTGTCATGAGAATTAACTGAACCGCCAATGTCTTCTATCTACTAAACAAATGAAAAATACCAAGACTTATTGAACGTCTAAGTTTAAACACGGCTGGGTTCTACCGATATATACGGAGTACTCTGCAGTTCTGATGTGATATTCCGATCCATTATTTTGCAGCCTCGAGCTTTTGGAGCAGGGTCTTGAACAAGACCCGGCTGACAAGGTTTGTTCACGGCCAAGAAACCTTACCGACCCACAAAAGCAAATTAAGGGAAGCTTCCCCACATGGTTAGTTGCATCAGCACGCATTCGTTCCTGGTCTTCATTTCGTTCCCCCAAAAGCGGCGGCTAAGGATCGGTGTGTTCTACGGTCTGTGTGATTGGGCTAGTGCCGGGATTACCTCGATAGAGAATCAAAATTTTTAATTTACGGGAAAAATAAAATACAATATCGGCCCGGGCCAACGTTCTCTGTAAATGAAGTTATGAGGGCATTCTAACGAAAAGATCTTGAAGATGCATAGCACATCGGCGTTAAAATAATATTCCTTTCATATGAGGCTGACGATATACTTGCGTGCCTCAAGCGATATCGATCCATGGTTTTGGTAGACTACTGAGGATCATTTGGTGTACGGGATAACTGAGGACCTAATAATGCTAGAACATGAAATATCGTTGAGACCGCGCCCGCATAGTGATTCTGTACAATCATGACTTCCTGGATCAACATCGAGATCTCTTCGGATACTGGTAGCATGGAGTAATATCATCTATCAAATCGCTCATGCTTCCCGAGGCCATATATAGCTAAAGTCGGGAGGTTAGACGAATGCATCGTTGCCAAATGGGTAGGCCCTAAGGCCGCCAGAAGAGTATGCAATATATACTGGAGCAATCAGCTTTAAGATCGATGGTTCCGATAGCTTCGATAGCACCTGCAGCGCCGAATTAGAGCAAGCCCCCAAGCGAAAACACCCAAAGCTTGAAAGGTCGACACCAGAAAACGTTGCAAAACAAGGAGAAAACTCATAGCTTGATAACTATGACGGCTTTGAGACGACAGAAGTGTCAATAGACTGGCACCTATAATGACTATTTGATATGTAAGTATACTTCGGGCACCCTATCGATAAAGTGTATTTGCATTCTTTTACCCTTCCAGGACTGGGTACGAGACAATCTTTCAACCATTAAACTCTGCATGGGAGCCGAAAAATGCCATCTACTATGGCTTCATCGATACTACCTAGGAAAGTAAGTGAATGGTTAGAATGCATTTGCCATCGCCTTACGGTTTGGATTCGTCATGAATGTCAAATTCTTGTTTTTTGGCCCCCCCAATATCAAGGGACCGGACTATCGATGGCCGTACGCATGGGTGGGGAACGAGGGGCTGAGCAGCTGCAGTGCTGCAGGTGCCAAATGTAAGTACGTACTATGTGCCAGACCTCGAAAGTTTAAAAGTCCGATTCGATTCACGATCATAGACATCTACCAAGACATCCAGTGAATCCAGTTTTTGGTCTCACCGTCTATGGCCTCTTGACCGCGTAATCGATGCCGGATAATCCGGCCTCAGGCAAGGTCGCTGGGTCGGTATATGTACTGGTCCGTTCCCTACCATCCTGGCCATCCCCTGCACACTAAGGCCGACCAGCTTGTTTCATCAGAACATTTGCGGAGGCCCCTCATATTATCACTGAGCATCCACATTGGCTGAATGCCGCCAGCCCTGATTTTCATTTTCGATAGGGGCGTTCTTTCACATATTGAAATCTGAAGGATCAAAAAGTTAGTTAAAGGTCGGGATATTTCGAATTTTCCTTGAGGCTCAATACTTAGTTTGGTAGCCTGGTCTGCTCAATTACGCCCACCTCACACGCTCTTCTCTTCCCTTTCTTCTCTCGTTTGGTGGTGTTTTTATTTTTTTATTTTTCATATTATCATATCTCTCATCTGTCAGCTGGGGTCATAAGAATCGCATTGTTAATATCCGAATTTGCATTTGTTCTGCAGCTGGGATTAATATCATACTCTGGGGAATAGGTAATTGATACATTCACGCAGCAAGCCTGTTGGTGTTTCCTGGCTCTCCTATACCGACCATACTAGTATCAATACAGCATCTGCCTTGAAGCCTTCCCCTGCTACTTGCATCCTGCTTCGCATTCCAGCTCTCGGGTACATATCGATAATCAAATCAATCGGTCGTTTTTCAGCCCTCTTGTCCTTTCCTTTTCATGCATCAACGTCCTTCGTTATAAGATATAATAGATAATATCAAAGGGAGGGCCGGTCTATAGATCTATAGACGGGAGGGAATTCAAGTTGCCGTAACACACACAACACAAATCAGCAATGCCGTCGCCATTACGGATATCCGCGGTCGCGACAATATTCCTGTTCCTATCATCAACATGCCTTGGCTCGCAGTCAACAACATCACAACGGGCGCCAAAGGTCCTGTCGATGCCCTTCGCTCGACGGGAGGATGCCAGAACTCTCGATAAAGTCAAACGAGATTCGATTTCGGTCTCTCTGGGTAATGCCCAGAGAGGCACCAGATCGATTGGTATCTATTACGTCAACACCACGATTGGAACACCGGGACAGACGATACAGCTGCAGTTGGATACTGGTTCTAGCGATCTGTGGATGTTCAGTGAAGAGGCCTGCAAGAGTGACGATGTAATGTGCCTCGGTGGAATCTGTGAGTTCTCCTCTTTCTATTCCCTCAAATCTTCCGCATGTTCTAGGTTCACGTATAAGCCTTGGAGGAACCTGTATTTCTTTTTTGACGAAACCAGTCTGGCTAATTTCTAAACGTCTTCTTTCCAGTTGATCCGGAAGAATCGAGTACCTACGAACTGCTATACAATGGAGAATTCAATATTAGTTATGTAACACCGGGTTCTGGTGTCCATGGCGACTACATCCGCGATACTGTGCAAATGGCAGGAGCCGAGATCAAGGGATTGACGATGGGCCTGGCGAAGAGGGCAAAGCAGGTTCCCACTGGCATTATGGGAATTGGTATGTTGGATATATAAATGCGCACCCTACTAAGGGAGTGAGGGCTAATAATATATCTAGGTTATCGTGAAAACGAGGCCATCTTTGCTCAAACAGGCGGTCGAAATTCGTACCCGAACATCATTGATCTGATGGTCAACCAATCCCTCATCAACACTCGCGCTTATTCCCTATATCTGGACGACAAGAATGCTGCTACTGGTAACATTCTCTTCGGTGGATACGATACTGAGAAATACTTTGGTGACTTGGCTTTGCTTGACATTCAACCCGATGAGAACCAGATAATATCTAGCTTTATCGTCGCTTGGACTGGATTTTCAATTACAACTGAGGGTGACGGAGAGGTCCCACTGACTACCCGCGACTTCGATCAGCCAGCGTACCTGGATTCTGGAACGACGCTTACCGTCCTCCCCTCCCAGATCGCCAACCAACTTATCGACGCTGCTGGTGCCGTCTACGACGAGTCGTCCGGGATCTATCTCGTCGCCTGTGACGTGGGAAATGCAAATGCAACTCTCAATTATCAGTTCGGTGGCCCCAACGGCCCGACAATCAGGGTTCCTTTCGGTGAACTGGTCCTTCCAATCCGTGATTCTAACGGAGAGTTCCTCCAATCCGGTGGTGTTCAATATTGCCTCTTTGGCATTAAGCCTGGCGATGTTGGCGATATTCTACTCTTCGGCGACACTTTCCTAAGATCTGCTTATGTGGTCTACGATCTCGACGGCCAGAAAATCGGTATTGCTCAGGCTAATACCGATGCAACGGGCACCAACATTGTAGAGATCACCGGACCAATTGTTTCCGCTGCCTCCTCCATTGCAGACCAACCAAGCGTTACTGCCTCCGCCACTTCAAGAAATGCTGGTATTGGTGGGTTCGAGACCGATATTGCGACTACCGGTCTATCAGGCCCTACTGGAACTTCGAACGTTGGTTTCACTTTCGGACCAGATGGAGGAACAACCAACACGGCCACAAACTCGCCGAATGGGGCCGCTGGCGTCGTTCCATCTTTCGACTTTGCTGCATTCGCTGTCATTATGGGCAGTATGGCGATGGCTTTACTTGGTAGCGGCCTGTTCGTTGCTCTGTAAAATCATATAGCATTATAGAGAGACGTACCAGCAACTTTCAAGAATTATGATTCTGGTTGCTTTTCTAATGTCTATATTCGCATTTCTTTCTTTTTCTATTTCGTTGTCTTGAACGAGAAAAGGGACAAACCCTTCTTTCCATTACCTTCACTTCTACTGTGTCATTATTATTATTGAATCATTCTTTCCTTTAACGTCGATGGCATTGTGGGTTTGTGTATATATACGCCCCATCTTTACTTTCCTTCCTTACCATTGGTATTGTCTAATCCTCTCTCTCGTTTTTTCCCACGCTTTTGGTCGCAGCATACCTTAAAATGGCATTACATACCCTCCTCCCTTTTCCTTATTTTATCCGCCTTCGTATTTTGGGACACGCAGATATACCGTTATCATCACTATCACCATTATCATATGCATATATGTTTTTGACATGCTAGCAAGTACTATATCCATTTCTTTTTGTATTATTAACGTCTATCTGGTGGCAAGGATTCGACTTCTATGTTTCGATAACGCGCGTTGGAAGAGAAGCCGTTTGTTTATTAGCTAGCAAGCATGATATATTTAACATCGGTAAAAAAGTAAATTTAAATAGAAGAATTTCGAATCAGAAAGCGCCGCACGAGCTGAATATATTTTATAAGAATTATCTAATTGTTATCTAAGTTCTTTATTGCTAATGCATGGCGCAAACTTGGGTGTCGGTGTCCGCCTTAACTTGTTTAACTACTTACTTAAGTACTTAGTATCAACATCGTTTAAAATTTGCTAATTAAGGCGTGTATTGACATTGCCAACCGAGCTTTGTTTAAACTTGATCCTTCACGCCACTATTGCGGGGCTACTTGATGTTAACTAACTGCCAACAACTAGTATCGATCTCGATTAATATATTAAAACTCCCTTGATAGCATTCAAACCTGAAGCAAAGGAATCAAATAGACTCTATAAATTTATCAGGTGTACCGACGTATACAATTGAATCCAATACCATGGAGTCACCATGCCGGGCTTTATTCCTCAAAACCTCAACCACCCCTCTCTCCCTCATGGGTCCCAGCTACACCCTCCTCTTCGAAACCCTTCACAAAAAAGGCCTTCAAATCGAAGAGCGCATCTGGCATCCTCCAGGAGCACTTACCTTAGCCGATCTAACCTCATATCATTCAATAACCTTCATCGCCTGTTGGGATTATAACCTTCACATCACCTCCTTCCACACATTTCTGGACGAGGTAATAACACCAGCAGCACAAGAGTACGGTATCAAAGTGGTCAATCCCGTGGAATTGATACATTGGAATTCGAATAAAATATACTTGAAGGATTTAAGAGATGAGTTGGGGGTTGTCATTCCTGAGACTATATTTGTTGATACCGTGGTTGATAGCGAAGCCCCGGAGTATCGGGATGTGATATTAAATCATGCAGGGGATATGAGAGGTAATGGTGTAGTTATAAAACCATCTGTATCTGCATCAGCGAAGGAGACACATCGGATCCCGGATCTAAGTTCTAAAGAATATGATCCAGCGAAAGCACAGACGAATTGGGTGCAGGTATATAACTACGCTCGATCACTTTCACCGTCAGTAAGGGTTATGATCCAAGCTTTCGAACCAGCGATCAAAAACGGGGAGTATTCAATCATTTTCTTAGGAGGAGAATACAGTCACACTATTCTTAAAAGGCCCGTTGAAACGGATTTCAGAGCTGTTGAGGAGTATGGTGCACAAACCGGGGAGTTGGAGGATTCGAAGGTTCCTGAGGAAGGGAGGGAGGTTGGGAGGAGGGTTATAGAATATGTTAGGGAGAAATTTGGGTATGGGGAGGATTGGAAGTTGGGATATTTGAGGCTCGATGGGGTGGTTAGAGATGATGGAAGGTTCGTGGTTATTGAAGCGGAGATGTTGGAGCCTTATGTTTATTTGAACGTTGAAGGGGCGAAGGAGGGGTTGGAGAGGCTTTGTGAAGTACTTGGGGGTTAGATACTGTGTTGCCCTCTGTTGGGTTTTTTCTTAGGAGGAGTATAGTATATTAGGAATCGACCATGGCCATATCACAATATCATATGTCAAATTCTATACTGGAATTAATATTAATATGAATGCCTAGGATACTTATCAAACTATGAATACCTTGGTATGCACGATAACTAAGTTTAAACTGGGGTAATACGTAATTAATTGCCCAATGCCAATCGATTTGTGATACAAGATAGCATCGATAGCGGTTCAAAACGGCCCCGCACGAAACCTTAGTCTTGACTCTCGGAATCCATGAATATACCATGCATGCACGTACATGCATACGCTGCATGAGGCATCAAGGCAGCCTATTGATTAAAACTAGTGTCGAAAAGGGTTCCATTCGATGGGAACTACTGAGTTTGTTAGCCGTAATCATTATCAATTGATCTTCCAGCCCGTCTGGTGCGGGGTGCGTCTACGTAGCACCGTCGATATGTTGGATTCCCGCGTTTCAGGAATGTAGAGAACCGTCGCACAAGGCCGACACAAGCCGTGTCGACTGATTAAATTCAATTAAATATTCGGTTTTTCTGGGTACAAATACCCTAGGGTTTGGCCGCTTCTCTCTTCCAATTGTGAATATTCTTGATATTTTCAGTACTTTTGGTTGACGTCCCGGTTTCTATACATTTACTATTATACCTAGAATCGATATAAGACCAAAGCTAGCTATAATACTAGAAGAGAAGAGGAGAGAAGAATCAGTACATTAGATATGGGACTCAAGGAACTACGTTACGCCGCGAAAGTCGACTTGACTAAGGACCCTGCGGCACTCCCGTATTTACATGTAAGCCACAACTGACTGGGCCTTATATATCCCTCTTCCCAAATACATATATGTCAAGCATAATATATATTAATATATCTAAATATGAAATCTATAGAACCGGTGGCACCCTGATAGTATGTTCTACTTTCCATATGAAATTCATAGTCCGATAGTACTATAGTCGTCGTATATTCCAAACTCCATCTACCAGTATACGGACTCTTTGCACATCAATTGGATGTATGTGTTGATTTCATATCTAATAATTTAGTTCCAAACTGCGGTACCATCAAGAATGGTGAAGTCGTCAAGATCGAATGCGTAGACTGGACCGGCGGCCAAATCGGAAATAACGACAGCGCCGACGATGTAAAAAATGTTGACTTGACAAAAGTCCACTACCTTACCGGCCCCTTCGAGATCGAAACAGCAGAACCAGGCGACGTTCTCGTTGTTGAAATCCAGGACGTTCAGCCCTTGCAAGACCAACCTTGGGGTTTTACCGGCATCTTTGCGAAGGAGAATGGTGGCGGCTTTTTGGATGATATGTATCCTAAAGCGTATGTTTAAATTTGGGTTATCGTTCTTACTGGTTCCCGGTTGGGGGTCCATTGGAAGCTAATTAGTTTTTTTAGTGCCAAAGCGATATGGGACTTTGAGGGAATCTTCTGTTCTTCTCGCCATATCCCAGGTGTTCGTTTTGCCGGCCTTATCCATCCAGGTATCCTTGGATGTGCACCATCACCAGAAGTCCTATCCATTTGGAATAAGCGCGAATCAGAACTTATTACATCATGTTCTCACATGGAAAGGGTCGTAGCCCTAGCCCCCCAGCCAGTAAACGTTCACGCCGGCACAGCATCCGAAGACCTAAAGTCCAGGATCGGTCAAGAAGGTGCTCGAACAATCCCAGGAAGACCCGAACACGGAGGCAACTGTGATATCAAAAATCTATCCCGAGGTTCAAAGGTCTACCTCCCCGTCCACGTTCCCGGAGCAAAATTCTCTGTCGGAGATCTTCATTTCTCGCAAGGCGATGGTGAGATTTCGTTCTGTGGAGCGATAGAGATGGCGGGGTGTATTACTATTAAGTTTAGTGTGATGAAAAATGGGATGGCGGAGCTGGGGATGAAGAGTCCGATTTATATTCCAGGTCCTGTAGAGCCTCAATTTGGGCCTGGGAGGTATATTTATTTTGAAGGGTTTTCGGTGGATGAGAATGGGAAGCAGCATTATATGGATGCTACGGTGGCGTATAGACAGACGTCGTTGAGGTGTATTGAGTATTTGAGAAGATATGGTGAGTAATTACCTTTTATATTAAGGGTGGGTAGTAACATATTCGGTATACTGATCAAACTGGCGAAACGAAGGTTACTCTGATTACCAAATATACCTGTTACTCTCATGTGCGCCGGTACAGGGACATATTGCGGGGATAGTAGATGTGAGCCTCTCCTCCAAAACGTTAAATGGCTTATGTCAGAAATGAGTTTTCTAATATTAAGGTCTATAGATCCCTAATGCTTGTACTACGATGGGCCTCCCGATGGATATCTTTGATTTTGATATCTCGCCGGGGGCGCCAGTCAAGAAGATTGATATGGGTACTTGTGCTTTTGCATCGGACTAATTAGCTAACACAATCGACCCGGTGCGATTCAGAGTCAATTAAATTAAGTCTGTAAAGTAAAGGCCTAGGTTCCGACCGACCCGCTCTGGACCGCAAGATTTAGGAGGAGGAAGTGCAGAAGAAAGCTCGCATGGTTGATTTGTCAAATATATTCTTGAAAAGCTTTATCTGAACAACATATGAACTCGTTTTGCTCCCACGAATAGCCCTGGGAACAGTTTTGATCTTCACATGCGTTGGTTCTGTGGTAAAATAGGGGGTGACACAAGACCCACCATTTCGGTGATACCACAAAATCAACAACAGAAATTTCTTAGAAGAACCATAATTATAGCTTAAAATATATACAAATATCACACCATAAGGATGGAAAAGACGCCGACCGGAATCCGTTCCTACCCGCGCTTGCTAGACGGGATTTGCCAAAACCCGACACTGTCGGCAATAATTGCGATTGAGCATCCGAAGCGAAATGTCGGACCATTTGCATTATAACTCGTCTATCGAGACATATCACGCCTTCCCAAATGGTCATATCGAGGCTCATATGAAATCATTCAGTGTGAGGTTTAATTTATTAGCACCCAGGCTTCTGATGCCAATGCTACCTTACCCTTGTACGGCCATGCATGGATCTACCAATCTTCAAGGGAGAAAATGCGGCTATATGGTATGAGAGTTCCTTGCAAACGCTCCTAAATGCCGAATCGCATCAGATGGAGACCAGTCTTGAAATCTCTTTGGAAATAAGCGTAGGCAGCTAGAAATCTTAAACACAAAATTGGAAGCTCGGCACTTGATGTCTAACCTGGGTTTTCAAGAATTCGATATTAGGGGTCAATAATACCTGGATTAGTCTCGCAGGGCTTATCCGAGTCAGGTACATGTCCATCACAGGACCCGTATACATGATAATATCAGTATTCTTGAATCCGGTATCATGAATTCTATACTTGAATATCACCAAAGTTATAGAAAAATACTTTAAATATCCGTTTCCAATACCAACGGTACCCCTACTCCGGAACCAAACGGACGTCACACCTGTCGATCGTACCCGGGATCTCACCACCTTCGGCAGTATAGCTCCCTGTTTACATTTCCATGGTGCGAGTGCAAGACAACTAAGCTTTTAACGATGTGTCAAGCTCTTTCTCGGATTGCTTGGTACGGTCTTACGATCTCCAACTAGCTAGAAATTATTAGGCATTATAATCCTATATTGTCGTATATATATACATACCGCACACCCTGTTGCTTAGAGCGCAAAGAGGGGGTGCATGCATATCGGGAAGTCTGATAATTCCGAGAGGCACAGCAGGTTATGGTAGTTGACATGCTAGACATCACCTTAGTCGAATTATTTTCTAGTGTTAGAGCCCGACTCCCTTAGATAGAGGATATATATCCCCGGTATATAAAAGTTTGAAATGGCCCACATTATGTATGTTTTCAGTAAACTTATAAAAAATTTCCCTTATATATCTCACCTACCTTACGCAAATATCTACAACCAGTAAGACTATTGGCAATAAAATAGCTCTACAGAGCCCACCGGTAGCACAAAAATGAGCTCCCATTCCAGCGACAAGATTCCTTTCGAAATCATAAGCTCGCTTATCCAATTTCGAAACAAAGATCACCAATTCTGGTGGGAACGAACCGGCAGCCACCTCGCGGAGCTTCTCAAGTATGCCGGATATACCTACTCGGAACAATACAACGAGTTACTTTTCTACGCTATGCATGTAGTCCCAGAGCTTGGCCCTTCGCCAGACGAAACGGGATATCTAAAATGGAGAAGCCCTCAAACGCCGGATGGGACACCTCTAGACCTCAGCTGGGAATGGGGTTTAGAAGGTAAAGGCGTTATACGAACATCTTTCGAACCTATCGGACCACAGGCAGGCACGGAAATTGATCCTTTCAATCGATATGAAACAGACGCATGGATCAGATATTTAGATAACCAAGGGCTTGTCGTCGGTCTAGATTTAGATTGGTATAATCATTTTACCGAGAATCTACTACCAAAGGCTCTAGAAAATGTTCAAATGACGGATAGACTTAACTTTGAACTCGCACCCAAGGCCGGAACCTTCGTTACCCGAGATATCGATAGATCAGGACCTATTGTTAAGTTATATATTTTCCCAGGCCTAAGAGCCCAGGAACTTGGTGTTTCAAATCTTGAGGTTGTGACGCAGGCGATTCGGAGTCTTCCACCAGCACAATACCAATCTCTCAATGTGGAGCCGTTATTGGATTATCTTAATGTTGCTGCCATAAAATGGGGGATGGAGACGGGTATATTCTCCTTCGATCTTACATCTCCAACGACATCCAGAATTAAGATATACACTCGAGGCCCAAACACTACAGTGGATTATCTCATGGATGCCCTGACACTTGGGGGTAGATACAATATATCAGAGTATAGTGACGAAGCCCTCACAGATGTCAAAGATTTCTGGAAGATCTTTATCGGTGATGCACCAGAAGTTCTACCAATAGGGGTTACTGGTGCCGAACGAGCGGGTCCTGGGTTCTATTTTACAATCAAAGCAGGGAAACCAGCGTCACCGAAAGTCTATATTTCGCCTATTTCATTTTGTAAGAACGATGCAGAGGTGCTAGAAAGGTTGCGGAAGTACTTCTCCACACGTCGAAATGCGGATAAAATGCTGCCTCAGATGGATAATTACGAGAAGGCTTTGAACAGTATATAGTAAGTTTAAATTAGTTTCTAAACTCTGTGGTTTTGTGGTGAGGCTAATCTGCAGTGGATATAAATAGTGGGCCCGAACTTCTCAAAGAACGTTGTGGTAGTCACTTCTATGTCAGCTGTGCACTGCAGAAGGACCAGCTTCGAGTCGTCACATATCTTTGCCCTCAGACCTTAGACCAAGAAATGCAAGTTATTGAGAAACGCAAAAAGATGACGCAGCTTTCATTGCTTTTTAGAGTTCGAGATCTTCAAAGCCGGCTCTTGGAGTACCTTAGTTGAATAGAAATTATCTGGATAATGTATGGTAGATATATATTGGAATGTATAGGCCTTTTTGAATGCTGTTACTGAGCTATTAAATTGATACGTTTATCTACTAGCTACCAATACATTACTATCATGTGAAGTCGCTCACAACATCTTTCTCGCGCCATATGGATTCCTTGGGAGATCTATATAAATGTGGGACTCGGAATAAGAAATGTTTCTTCATGCTGGCAGCGCCAGAAAAAGCAGGGCTCAAGCCACCTACAGTTGATTCGAGAAATAAGCTGTTGTGACAGTTGACATTTAGCTACGGCTGATGGGTATAAAACGCACACACAACGTTTCCCTGGCCGGATGCAGTCTACAACGGAGTTAGAAGATATACCCTATCGAGAATGCCTGCTACCGGATCTAGTCTAGATGGTCCAGTTAAAACGCCAACTAGTAGTTCCGCCACCACTTAATCAGTTTCTTTCGTCGATGGGAAATGAATGATCTCTGGGTCACCGCACTAGAGCTTCTAGGCGCATGAGTAAGAACAGCGCCCTGGCGTATGGATACTTGGTGCAACCTCGGAGTAAGACCGCTCCCACTGGCATATGCATCTCCGTTATAAGTACAAAGATTGGCTGATAGATAATATTAGAACGCCAAATGATAGTGATAGGCCCCCACGCCCTGTCGCGGTCGCATTTGGCTGCACATGCATATAGTTGAACCGTTAAACTGGCCAACTCTGCATATTAATATATTCAAGCCGCGGTATTAATATAAGTATATAATGGAAGGAGGAAAAAGCGCAATGATCTCAGCCTTACAGAACTGTTGGGATTTTATTACGGATTTACCTTTGTAGATGCAGCCCTTAGATCTATAGACCAAAGGTTCGATTGAGTCTGGGAATGATATATGAATCGAGTCCAGCCGCCGGCGAACCTTTCAAATCCGTCGATTTCGTAAATTTGATGCGTTGTTCGTGTCCAATTTGCAACAAGTGAGCACTGTCGGAACATCTTGACCGGAGGGGACTACACCAAGTTCGTCGCTCGAAAGAACGAATAAAATCAGTCCACTTCAGCCAGCAGAAAGCCAACTCGGGTGAAAGAGGATTAGCGAGTTCGTGAGTCGTCGAACTGAGGGGAGTTTTTTCAGGCCAAAGCGCTAAATCTGAACCCACCAGAAATCTATTTCAGCCGTCGCTTCTGTCACGAAAAATCTCCTTCGATTCAGAACACCAGGCTGAGGACTTTGCTGCATTCGCCAGGGGGAAGATAAGGATTCTCCCATGTGGCCGCATTGCATAAGCGACCCTCATGTGCCAGCGAGGAATCCCTTTTAAATCCCAAATTTGATCTGCCACAGATTCATAAGTCAAAGAACTCCCACCGGGAAAACTTTTTGCGCTTTCTTTTGCAGTTTAGTTCGACCTAGTGGGTTACTCGAGTATCCCGCCACCAAAGGTTCAAAAGGGGTTATGATCTTCTTGGATCTTGAGGTTTTGCCAATGTCTGATATCGATGGAGATCGGATACAACTCCGAATCCTTACCGATATCGCGGCTAGGAGGCCGGATAACACGGAAGGAGTAGAGAGGGATTCGAATCAATTGTGCCAGATCCAGACCGAGAGAGATACGTAAAATATCCCAACATTCAGCCCCAGGCAAGGGATGTGTTCCTGAGCGCGCCAGCTCTCATTCTCAGCCCTCAAGAAGGAATACACGTGCGATAACAATGACTGTTCATCCTGCAGTTGGGACACGGATGGTGTTGAGGTTCCAGAATACTATTGGGCCTCTCAACCCACCACTGCGGTTCCGGTTGGCCCAACTTAACGCATGATTATGCATTGTGTTCGAATGTGTGCTGTAAAGACGGAACAAGACTCTGGTGAAGCAGCCCTTGCTTGTGTAAAAATATACCTTCCCTAATTTCGCTTTGGCGAGATGACGTACAGCGCTTTGGGGGGTTTGCGGCTTCAGATGGAGTTTGTGGCCCTCGGAGCCTTACGCGGCCCCTTTCATTTCGAGACAATGGGAGCATGCCGTCGGGGCCTCTGATTAACGTTGGGACAGACATAGTCGCCTGTGTCACATCAATTTCATATTCATATTCATGATCGATGATAAAGGAACCAGTTGGTGGGCAAAATTGAATTCTGGGGAGAATTCTAAGACAGAGCGGATCTTGACCAGTGCGGCTTATCTTCACGACGAGCCCTTTATGCGATACTTAGATGTGTGTAGATCAAGCAGGTCCTGATCCTGCGACTAGGAAAAAGAAATCCTGAACCATGTCTAACGGGAGTTGAACCTTGATGTTAACACTTCATGTTATACATTTAATAGCAGTCGCATCGCGCTGAGCTATGGAACCTTGTTCCATAGCCGTGGCGTTTGTAAGGGAAACTTGCTGTGTATTATTGATATTCCCAAACTGCCATGCCTGTGTTCAATTTTTTATAAGATTATGAAGGGAGCGCGAAAACATCACCTCAGGATCAGTTCATTGTCGGTACAACATTTACATTTTATAGTGATCGCAATCGCAAAAAGATGCAGGTGCAGGAAGAATCCCTCGCTTTCCAATTGAGCCGAACAACTGGCAATCTTAACCCGAAATGCCTGTCAGGAAAATCAAAAGATACTTTTTGTTCTGCAGGCGAAATACGATATCATCAATTTCCAATCGACAATTCCAGCCCACTAGTAAATTTGGGTGGGTCCAACAATTGTAAGTACGGATAATCTATCCGGGGCCTATTTTCCCGGACTTGGGTCAAAGCCAACATTGTTGTATCAGAAACCAACATAACTTCATGTCTTTCTTGACGACATTCCACGCAGCTGGGGCTGTTTAAATGTTTGTGGTATTGAGAGGTGATTATGAACGTATGTAGAACTGGCGATTCGGTATTTTACCCCTTTTACCGAAAATGATTGTGTCTTCCGTACCGGGTAGCCGAGTTTGTGTCTGTAGTACACGTACCAAGGGAAAAAGCATTGTGGGACCGCCGTGGCTGCAGGTTCCCTGCCGAACAAAAGAGGAAAGAATCAAGGAGTATCTAGTGGATTGAAAGTTCTAGGAGGCTTTGTTTCGCCGTCTTAGGCAGGCTCCTTCTTCTCGTCACTGGTGTGACGATGGCGGTGGGAAGGAGTTGGGAGTATTGCATAAACACTGAAGTTCCTGTAGTTCCTGCTGAGCAACGTGCACCATTGGGTTTCTGGCGCAGGGGTTCGATTACCTGTTCTTTGTAAAAGTCGTGAATTAGGAGTATGTCAGTACACGGTTGAATTTGAATGCAATGTTGAGCAGCCGTTGACTTGGTTCACTCCCGCTAATTGCCACCATTTATGGGTCGAAGTTAATTATAATGAAGCTGAAAACTCCGTTTCGATATTGCTTGTCCGAGAATCGCGGGGAGATATCTGCGGCTCAACAAGACGCGTGGTCTGATCAATAGAATTAATTACGAAATTATAGCACGATAGCTGAATATTATCCAGACTTACATACTATAATGATATTAGATGGGCAGTGCCTTAACCCGGTGAGGATGGTCCCTGGTGGAACTAGACCTTAGGGCGAATCCCTTTCCCCTGGCAAACGCTCGGCCCATGCAGGCGGTGGTGCCACGACCTATTTCTCCCGCCTGCAGGCCTGCCGAGACCCCCCATGGCGCCCTGGGCTAAATTTCGAATCACAGCGGAAGCAAGGAACGACAGAAGCACCTGTCTGATCCGTTGTAATTTTGGGGCCATCGTGCTGCTTCTGGCCGGGCACGCCAAGTCAGAGCTGAAAGTCGCGCTGAACGATGGAGGCCGCCAAAAGTGCGAGCCCCCTGCTCGAAGGCTGCCTGGGTATATGAGCTTTGGATCCCCTCCATCGCTGGTCGCGGGACTCTTCTACCTTTTTGCTTCTCGCCCATTTTTCGCCCATTGCCCCGTTATACGCTCTTTGCGTAGTTTCACTCGTTCATAAATTTTTACAATCGGCTTCGTCGTCAATTCTATTTCGACTAGGTTGGCGAGGTTGTTCCGACGGGGTATTATACTTAATCGTAATAATTTCTTATAATCGATCAATCAATCAGGCACCAAAAACGGCGTCGGTTCTGTTCATTTCCAACACGACAATTTCCAACAATTTCAACGCGAGAACATAGAATTGGTGATACTTTTGGTTTTTCTTTCTTTTCTTGGGAGGGGCCTAATGCGATAAATCCTTTTATTCTGTACTTGCTTGTAATCGACTATGAAGTACTTTGGCTCTGCGGGCGGCCTGCTCGCCGCGGCTTTGGCCGTTTTCAACTGGACCCCTTTGGTTTCTTCTTGGGCTGATTCGGATACAATCACCAGCTGTGGTGATAACTCGAGGTCATGCTATGAGACGTACGTACCCGTATCAGCATCCAAAGCAGCTTCGAGGCCCCTTATGCTAATGGATGGGTTTACAGAAACCATAACATGGATCCCGCAGTCGTCGCATCTAGCGCCTTTGGTCAACTATGGAGGTTGTCGCTCACTGGAAACTACAGAAACAACAAGGAGCAGCTGTTCGCTCAACCCTTAGTGTTCACACCAAACGGCGAAAAACAATATGTTTATATATCGACCACTCAGAACAAGGTTTACAAGATCGATGCTAAGACTGGTGATATTGTCGCCGAGCGTATACTTGCGGTTCCTTTCTTGACGGCCGATCTTGACGGATGTCTGGATATCAACCCCCTTGTTGGGAACACTGTGTGTAATATTCTCAATGGTGGAAACCGGTAACATTCGAATATTCTAACATCGTGATATAGGCTACCGGTGTTATCGATCCCGCGACGGAAACATGGTACTTGACGGTCAAGACATACAGAGACCAAAGCGACCTTGAAAAGGGCCGACTCAACGGTAGATACCTGGTTTATGCTATTGACACGAAAACCCTTCAAGACAGACCAAATTTCCCCGTGTCACTTGAGGACCTCGCTGCTAGAAACAACCCGAAGAGGTTGTTTAAAGGAGGTAACCAACATCAACGTCCGGCTCTGTTGCAGCACGGCCAATTTATTTACGCCGGCTTCGCCTCCCATTGTGTCCAGTACAACTTCTCTGGTTGGTTGGTCGGATGGGACAAAAGTTCAGGGGACATCGTCGAGAGCTATGCTATGCAAGGTGGACCTGAACCCCTTGACAAAAAGGGGGGTGGTATTTGGATGTCTGGCGGTGGTATTGCTTCTGATAACAAAGGTTCCATGTGGTTTGCAACTGGTAATGGTTATGCTTCCCAGCTGCATGGTACTCCGGTCCCCGGAAGACAACCTCCGTCCGCTTTGGAAGAAGCCGCTGTTCATGCTACCATCCAAGAGGACGGCACTATTCGTGTCGTGGACTTCTTCATGCCCTATGAAAAGGAAGCCCTCGACGGCGCTGATCAGGATTTGGGTACTTCTCCGCTTACAATATCCCCCTTCAGCTGCCCAAATGCCCCACGTATCGGTGTCGTGACGGGTAAGAACGGGAAAACGTATTTCCTCAATCTCGACAACTTGGGCGGTTACTGCATGAGCCCCACTAAGCAGGATGCCATTCTTGGTGTTTATCAAAACGAAAACTCCGTTTATTCCGGTGCTGGTTACTATCCTATCTCTTCCCAGAGCGGGTATATCTACATCAACGTTATCCAGTATCCCACTCGTGTCTTCCAATTTAGTTGCGATGCGAGCGGAAACCCTCGGTTTGTTCCAGTCGCCGCCAGCACTGAGAAGAATGCTTATGTCCTTGGTGTCGGGCACGGTACCACTACCTCCTTCCCAGGAAAGGCAAACAGCGGTCTCGCTTGGGTCTCCGATGTTCAAGGATTTGGATTTCGTATCTACAAGACCGTTCCTGAAAACGGCATCATCCCAACTGTCAGAACATTTACTGTCCCCGGTGTCACCAAATTCCAGAAGCCAGTATTCGGCAATGGTATTGCCTATATTGGCACTAACCAGGGTTACCTCTACGCGTTTGGATCTCCAGTCAATTCTCCTTTCGAGTGCTCAGACCCGTATGATCTTGGTAGCACCAACATAGGCTCTACATCCGCCGTCAGAACTGTTTCCTGCAGGGCTAAGATTGCTCTCCAGGTTACTGGAGTTGGTCTTTCGTCTAACGTCAATTTCCAGCTTGGTGTTCCCACTGTTCCAGCCAATGTCGCTGCCGGCTCAAACTTCACCTTCACGGCTTCCTTCAGCCCGCAAACTGTTGGAGCGTTGGCTGCTGATGTCTACCTCAATACCACCAACAATGTCGCCGGATACTCTACCCAAATTACTGTTTCATTGACTGGCACTGGCCGTTCACCCAACGCTCTCCTAGCGATCCGCCCGGAGACTGTTACCTTTGCTGGTTACATCACTGGGTCATCTAACACTGGCGTCGACCAAACTTTCATCATTGCTAACGATGGTGACTCGCCGCTTACAATCACCAGCTATCAATTCTCCACACAGTCTGCCACTGGCCCGTGGGTTAATCCTGTCATCAGTGGAAACTCCCAAAAGGTCGGCCCGTTCACTTTCTACGACCTCCCAACGTCAGTGCCTGCAAATACTGGCTCAGATGTGAACATCAATTTCTACACTACCGTTTCGTCGTCTTATACCGTCTATGTCAAGATCAACTCTAGCGCTGGATCCAAGACTGCTAGCATCTTGGCCACTGCCGCAGACCCTCCAAAGGCCGTTGTCGAATTCGAGAAACCAGATGGTAGCGGATGGGTTCCATTTAACCCTAATGTTCCATTCTCGTTCGGTGATGTCCTTCAGCAGAACACAACAAATCTCAGACTCCGTGTCACAAACAATGGTGGACCAAATGCTGCCTCTCTCTCCATTACTGTTTCAAAGCCTCCTGTTGGTTCTGATAGCATTGTTGGCGCCGTCAATGGCGTCGACCTCGGAGAGGGTGTTCTCATCCCTACAGGCCAATCTGAGACTGCCACCCTCTACTGCTCCGTCCCAAGGACTCAAGTTAATACTGATTCCTACAAGGGAACTGCTGTTTGGACTATGAACATCAACGATCCCACTTTCGGCAAGCAGACCTTCCAGTTTGAGTGCAATGCTGTCTCCCAACAGGTTGGGCCCTTGGCGAATAGCACCACTGGCCTCTACCGATATATAGGTTGCGCTAAGGAGAATAATCCTAACCGTCAGTTACAGACTCAACTTTGGAGTAGAAACAATAACGACAACGAGGCTTGTATCAAAGCCTGCTTCGCTGCCGGATGGACATTCGCTGGGACACAATATCACTCCGAATGTTGGTGCGGTAATACCGTTCCAAAGGAGATCTCCCTTGAGCGAGATTGTAATTTTGGCTGCTCTCTTACTGATTCACTGACATGCGGTGGTAATGGATACTTTGGTGGTGGCGCTTTCATCTCCCTCTTTGCCAGGTCTGACAAGTACACACCGGGCCAACAGCCTTCTGGAACAACCACAACGACGACACCGGCATCGACTACTCCAGGCTCTACTCAAACCGCGAATCCAGCTGTTTATAAGGGATACGTGCACCAGGGATGCTGGTCTCAGCCTGGTGGTGCTCGTGCCATGGCTCAACAGATCCTCAACGACCCGACCATGACCATTGAGAAGTGTATTGATGTTGCTATCCAGAGGGGGTTTAAATACTGTGGTGTCGAATACGGTCAAGAATGCTGGGCGGACTCTTCCATTAGACCCGAGTCCACGCAGTTACCAATAAATCAATGCAGTTTCCCATGTCCAGGGAACCCGTTAGAGAACTGCGGTGCTGGAAGTAAGTTCAATCTGTACATTTTCGACCCCGCCGCCGTCAGTTCTACTACTACAACCACGACTACCACTACAACCACTACGACTCCAAGCACGACAACTACTACCCCAAGCGCTACGACTTCAAGCACGACAACTACTACCCCAAGCTCTACGACTACTACTACTACTACTACTACTACTACGAGTAAGTGAAACTAGACATTTATCCTCACCTTAAATATTTGAATTCGCAGGCTAACACCTTCTTTTTTAGCTACCACGACAACGTCAAGCCCGACGACGACGTCTAGCACTACCACTTCAAGCACGACCACTTCAAGCACAACGACTACTACTACTACTACTACTACGACGACGACGACGACATCAAGTGCTACTACCTCGGGTACTACTACTCCGAGCACCACAACTTCGAGCACGACTACGACCACTACAACCACCAGCTCGAGAACGACCACACCAAGCACTACAACCACAACCACAACCACCACTACGACAACCACATCACGGAGCACGACACCAAGCACAACTGCGCCCACAACTACAACCACAAGGCCACCTACAACTACAACTACAAGGCCGCCCACAACAACTACGACAGCTGTCGTGGTGACCGGCAATCCCAGCACTGTTGGTGCCTTCACCACAATGGGATGCTACAAGGAGCCTACGGGCGTCCGTGCCGTCCCAAATGCCCTGTATGCGGATGACACTCTGACAGTTGAGAAGTGCGCCACCGCTTGCGCCAGCTACAAGTACTTCGGTCTCGAATACGGACGAGAGTAAGTTTACATTCACCACTTTCTCTAACAGCAAACAAAAACATATACTAATTAATTTACTTGCAGATGTTGGTGCGGTAATATCCTTAACACGGCACCGAGTGGCGGTCCGGCCGCAGAAACCGACTGCAGCTTCGCCTGCAAGGGTAACTTGGCCCAGAAGTGTGGTGCTGGAAACAGGCTTAACCTTTACAGCAAGCCATAGACATAGTCGATGAAGTTGAAGTTGCTAGTTGTAGTCTCCTTGTTAGTGTATTGCTTTTTCGTATTTCACGATCGGAAGGCTCTTTAGAACCCCCTCCCACTATGTATTAACATACCATCCCATATACCTAACCTTTATATATTAGCATATTTCTTATGTTCATATTATTATATTTCCTACTCTCTTTGGCCATCTTTTGGATTTGAACCAGCGCATTTGCATTGTCATTTGTCAGTCATACATTATTTAGTATAACACCGGGGAAAAAAGTAGAATCATTCTTTGGGCAGGATATCATATTACTACACATTCTCTCTGTTTCCCACGAGGAGCTTTGATACCGGTATATCGATATAAAGTGCATCTGCTCGGCTACACCTTGCCTCCATCAGCAACTAATCCCGAGGCTAGGGCCGGCGAACAGTATGCTTCCGTATAGAACATTCCCTACACCCAGGTATACGGTAATCAGGCCAGGCTATATGATTAAATAGAAATGAATCACCACCGTTTGCAGAGTTCTCGTCCCTTTCCGTGATTTCTACCCATAGATTAGCCGAATAAGTCCTTGCTAGTACTTAAATCAAGTAGTTTGATGATAGCTTGTAGTTTGGTAGGCAGCCTTGTTGGTTTGCAACGTTGTAGGTGAATCCGACCAAGCGCTTGCAAAGTATATTAGCTCTTCCTTCCGGTTCCCCTCATCCTCCTCCTCCTCCTCCTCCTCCTCATCATCATCATCGACCCTCCATCTCCATCTACATATTCATCATCTTCACCATCATCGCCAATCGAACCAGCCTCACTACCCTTTACCCCTCTCCGACCAAAAAAGTGCACAGTGACAAAACAGCATTCCCGCTGACAAACATCCAATATCAAGATCCCTGTTGATTGTTGTTGGTTAGGCTGGGCTGGACAGAAGAGCGCAACGTAGCTAGCACTCGTGCTTGTGCTCGGCATAACTAATCGATAACATAATCCGCCCAAACATATCATCCTCCTTAACCTGGCCCTGTTCACTTCAGGAACCCCCTCTCAGGTAAACCATCTAGGACTCGTCAACAATCCCTTCGTGGTAAGTTAAAATAATTATCTTCCCACTCTCACCATGTGTCTCATTATAACGTGGCCGTAATGGTTACTCGTGTGTTAATCCTTTATATCGATATATCACTAGCATTTCAGACCACGTCGGCCAGAACGAGGTAGTTTGAGGTACCTGGCTTTTGAACACCGTCCCTGACACCCCGCATTCGATCCGAAGCACTCTCCTAGAATCAAAACCCAACTGAGGGAGCTAATCTCACGTCCGGTTCCACCACCGCCAATTCGTTCTGTAATACATAATCGATTTTTACATACCCTACTACTTGCCCTATCCCGGTCTTGAGAATCCCAAGTACATCCTTAGTAGCTTAAGCTTCTAGCCAGCTTCTTCGCAAAATGGCTTTCACCGAGAAAGGCAAAGAGAGAGATACCGATGTTGACTACCTCCATTTCATCCCAGCGGAAATATGGCTCCAAATCTTCCAGTCTATGCATGACCTCCGCGATATTCACGGCCTAACAGTAGCCGCTCGAACATGCACAAAGTTCCGCGAGTGGGCTATCCCAATCTTGTATTCTTCCGTCGGTCTTCAAACACACTGTCTCCAACTGCAACCGCTCCCTCCCACTACCGGCAACGAAATCGATGCCGCCAAAGAATTTGAAGTCGATGAACCCATCGACCTCGGAAACCCGGCTGCCCGTCGAGATCGGGCGAAAAAACGCTCAATGAACAGATATCACTCCAAGAACCTCCCACCGCGTCATGCCGTCGGTATCTTTCCAGTCCCCCGGCCATATTGGTGTAACTACCGCTATATGAACGGGGTTACGACGGATGTGGATATTGTTTCTGGATACTTTGACTCGGATTCGGAGGATAGCCTCAAGCCGTTCGTTCAACACACGAGGACTGTCGTTATCACCAATGAGTGCCGTCATTCCGATTGTACAACGCTCACCATCGAGCCCGTCATCCAATTAGCATCTATGAAGAAGCTCACCAGCTTCCGATACGCCATGTGTTGCTCTGATGATAATAGCTTACTTGAGTCCATGCTCACAAAACTCAATGATCCAAATCAGAAAACCGTTGCCATGCAGGAGCTTATCTTTGAGGATGTGTCTAGCGTCGACTGCCTCTATGCCAAGCTCCCACCGTTGAATAGCTATCTCCTCCCGTCAGAACCACTTGGACCAGTCCTTTCCAACATCCGTACACTCCATTTCCTGTGGCTTACTCGCCTGGAAACTGAAAAGCTCCGCAATCTTCTGTGGTGTGTCAAAGATACCCTCCGAGAACTCGTTATTGCCGCCAAACAAGGCCTTTCTCCGTTTGATGTGTTTGATGGTTGGCAAGGTCAGGGCGAGGAGGACAAGAAGCTCAAGCTCACAACCATGGACATCACGTTCTTCATCGATCTCCCCAAGAAAGTCGAAGCGATAATGGCCGCCGTTGATATGCGGGTATTGGAAAACTTTGTCGTGAATACGTACCGACCCAGTGGCCTTCCAGCCTTCATCCTTGGTTTCATGGGCCATCACGCCGATGGCCAGATCTTGCTTCGTAACCTCAGGAGTTTGTGGATCGAAGAGCCTCTTTCGAATTACGAGGATGTGAGCATTTTCTGGGATAAGATATGTCGCCTTCCTAAGATTCAAAGACTTGAAACCGAAATCGACAACAGGAGCCTTATCGCCCTCCACGATACTATGAAGGCGCAGGCAAAATCGGCACAGGGTTTAAGTCTTAAGAAACTCTACGTTACATTCACGGAGGAAGAGTACAAGAATCTCGAAGCATATCTCGATAATATCGATATGCGTCGGAAGAAACTTAACGAGATGAAAAATGTCGGATTAACTTATATCGGCTGCCACGAGCGATCCGCCCATGTCAACACGTACACGATGACGGATAAGACGGTCCAACCATTCCAGGATGTTAACGATCTCAGCGCTTTCTTGGAAGTCCATAAGAACTACAAGAGCAACCTGGTCAACGAGTCTACTTACAACGAAGGAGATGAATTTGGTGGTGAAAGAATTGTTGTCAGTTTGAATGACAAGGAGATGAAGGCTATGAGAGAAGGCTTGGATGCTAGTGTCACATTGGCAAAACCGAAGTATGCAATCCCTTCTCATGTCATTCTCAAGTGTCTTGAAATTAATAACCTGTGAATCTATAGGGACTTCTTCGTCGCGCACCCATGGAACGGGCCGTATACTAAACTAGATCCCACCGGGACCCAGTGCATATGCGCTCTCTGATTGCCACGTTTTGCCACAAACTCTCACACCGGCGTTTTTTCCTTCTGTTCCTTATCCTTCTTCCTTTTTTTTTTTTTCGGCTTCATGGATATCTCTCATAGAGTCTACAGTTTCTTTGAAGGCCACCTATCTGCCTGGACGGTCAAAGCAACTCGAAGGATGGGAGAGATTTGGACGGTAGTCCTCTCTTAACTCTTTCTCCTTCTTCATTGAAAAGACATAACATCGGAACAACTTTCTTTTCCCCTTCCCCCTTCATTTACTATTAATAGCAAATACGCAGTTATACGTTAGCGTTGTTTTTTCGACCGGTTTTCATTTCTTCCTGTTATTCTTTTCTCTTCGTCTGGGGTTAATGTTTATGAAATTGAACTAAAATACCTTTCATGAATCTATATTCTTTGGATCGAATAGATGACTAAGACATCAAAATCATTTTGTCCGACAAGACTGACTTTACCCGGGCGAGGTTCTGAAAAAGCTTAATAGCGTACCCTAGTTAGCTCCAGCTTGGACCCCCTGGTTTTGCAGGGACCAACCAACTGGGGCCGACTTGAGCAACAGGTTAAGGTTCTGACGAAAGCGAGATTTGAGATGATATTTCCCCCATTGCTTGCCGGCGTGCCGTGAGCCAACATAGGTAGCTCACAGAACCCAACATCAAAGCGAAACAATCAGACCACGTAATCTTACCCTTGCGCTACTTTTTTGATTCTATCAACAGACTTCCGACGTGGCTTTAAATGTTAGGCGTTCGTTTGTGTTCCAGCAGACTTATCAGCCGGTGGCTATTCTTTGAAATATATCTTGGAAACCCTTTTTCCTTGGGGTCCCTTAATTGCGGCTGGGTCATTAATATCAGTTCCCAATCCTTGGAAACCTTTACCATGGGCTTAAGGGCTTGGTATTAATATCAATACTATCTATTCACCTTCTCTTTTCTGTCCTTCCATTCCCCTGTCCTTGTCTTTCGTTTTCGGTATACCGGCGGGCGTTACGTATACGATATATAACCGATATCGATAATGATTCTAAACTTCAACAAACGGCTCCTGTCGGCATTGATATGTACCCTTGCATTAATCTTCTTGGGTATAAACTACTCCTTCTACCACGCCGCTCTCTCATCAAACCTTCATAAATACTCCTCACCTACCGAAAGTTCAATATCAAAACCAGTTGTTCGCCCCGAAGACCGGCGCATCGATAACAAAGAAACACCGGGTTATGATGTTGACGATGTGAAGGAAGGGAACGACTGGTGTTCACGAGTAGCCGGTACTCGATATCTTGATGATTTGGCTAGTACTTGGACTGTTTCTTGTAGTAATCCTGGGTTGAATCCTGTTATTGCTACTACTACTACTACTACTACTGGTGGTGGTGGTGATGGTGGTACCGGTGGGACAAGTAAAGATGGAGGGATGATATGTTTTCAATCCCAGATCGAGGAGGAGCCTGATAATTTCTGTGTGGCGAAGAACGTGGTTTATATCTCTGATGTTGAGAGGATAAAGGCTACGCCGTTATCTAAAGAAGATTTATTCCGTTTGCCTGGGGTTTTACCGCCTGGTACTGCGAGGGATACTGGTGGTGGTGAAAAGAGGAATACTAGACCTTCGAGATCTTATAGACGTGATAGAGCATCATCTAGGGCAGAACAACAGCAACAACAGCGAGAGCATTATAACTCCCATACCCGTCGACAATATTCTCCATACCCATGGGAACTCCCGCCAAAACAGTGGCTGTTGAATTGTTCGGCGAATCAAAATTGGATGTATGGAGTTCAAGCGCCGTATAGGTTTCGTACATATTTTTCTGAAACTGGGGTTGGACGGCAACTGAGGAATTTTGATATGAGTATAAAGGAAGCTGATGTAGAGAAAGCTGCTGCTGAAGAGGAGGAGGGGAAGAAGAAGTGTAGTGGGTCGATTATGTTGGTTAAATTGGAAGGAGGGGGGAATATATGGCATACTTTGATGGAAGTTTGGTCCGCGGTGTTAACGCTGGATGCATTGAAGAAGGCTCAGAAGGCACGGGAACGATTGTTTGGTATAAGCAGTGGTACCAACGATGAAGAGAAGATATGGGAGGAAGGGAATATTCAGATCTATATCCAGGAGAACATGGAAAGTGAAATGAATGCTTCGCCGGTATTTGGATTATGGAATGTTGTTACGGGAAAGAAAGTTAAAGATGCCAAAGAATTGAAGGATGGGTGCTATAAATCTGTTATACTACCGTTAGCCGGCGGAGCAAATCCGTTTTGGAAAGATCATTGGAAGGAGAGGAAGTGTGAGAAGTCGGCTTTGGTGGATGGGTTTGTGGAGAAGGTCTTGAAGTTTTATGGAGTAGACGATGATACACATACTCCCGCAGCTGCAGTTGTGGATTCGGAGAAAATCAAGATTAGGATTATCGGCAGACAGAAGAATAGGAAGATACTACGACTGTTCGATTACGTCAAAAACTTGCAGAAGGTCTATCCAAACGCCGATATTGAAATCACAAAACTAGAGAAATTAGACGTAACGGAGCAACTTCGAATGATAAGGAAGACCGACATACTTATAGGCGTTACCGGAGCCGGATTGACACACACAATGTTTCTTAGAGAAGGTGCTGCGGTGATAGAACTAACGCAGCCGGAGCCGTTTGTGTATTTTGGATTTGGAAATCTTGCAAGAATGATAGGGCTTGGGTATTTCCCCATTCACGCGGAGAAGAGGGAAGGTAAGTCTGGGATCAATTGGCAGGAGGATAATGTTCTTGTGGATGAGCAGACTCTTGTCGATGCTGTGGGGAGGGCTATAGAGGGGGTGAAGGCCAGCAAGAAACCAAGGGCCGTGGGAAGATCTAATGATATAAACTGATACACATACCCGGTTTTATACTTACTTATATCTGCCGGTGGGATTGCACATATCTGATTGGAGTTAAGGGAGAGGAGGTATCTTGCAAGATCATGTTTCATGTTTTCTTAAGATCTTTGGCGTTCGAATGTAAAGTTACTGTTCTGTCAGCGTTTCGGGTATATTATAATATTAGATTTGAGTATTAGATCTATCAATCTAGTTGATTGTCATGGTCATGGTATCATTGGACTCAAAATGAAATATGAGATATGAAATATTCATTGTGTATAGGTACTTAATTATAATTAACCATGCTGTCTCTAATATATTAAACAATCGTTCGTTCCTTCATATGCCCATGCAATGCTCTTGTGAAAACAAAATTCAAAAACGAAGGCATCTGCCCTTGGCTAAATCAAACAAGATATCTTAAGAAAGGCAGCGAGTGTGGTGACTAAAAGTTGTCAAAATGCATTATTACGACTGTGCCGCCAGAGAAAGGCAACAGAAACACGATGTAAATAAATGAAGGTCCAGAGAGGTCGAATCATTAGATCCCCGTCTATGCCTTTTCAACATACACCGGCGCCTCCTTCTCTACCTCCAAAGCAGCCCTCTCCGATTGCTCAGACTCATAAACATTCGTCTTGGTAGAAGCAAATTTCCTGGCACTAATTCCCTGCTCAAAGAGGAGATCAAGTTCCGCGAACGACTTTCCGGTAGGCTCGGGGATCCGAAAGTAGGTATAGATGATCGAACAGAAACAAATCGCCGCCCAGAAGAACGCTGTTAGTTTCTGCCAATTCCATGCGGTGGGGTTGATCATGTACGGCGTTAGGACGCTGCATACAATTCCGACGACAATATACGCGCAACGCCCCAGGGCAACCGTCTTGATAAGAAGTCTTCGACTTGGGATTTCGCCGACGAGGGAGAAGCAAATTGTCCCAACGGTTAATTGGTATACGGTTGCCCATCCGAGCATGAGCCCTCCGGTAGCATATGCCGCTTGATTCGCACTCGATTCGGGAACAAAGTGGAGACATCCAATAAGCAAAAGCATGGTGAATAGCCCACAGAGACCGTACAAGTAGAGCGATCTACGACCGACACCCCAAGACATCAACGCCCAGGCACCGAATACCCCGACCATGTTGATACCAAATTGACCGACTGTAAACGAAAACGCATCGTCGGTTTTAATCCCGGCTTGTTGGAAAAAGTACGTTGAATAACCGGTAAACGAGTTTCCAGAGAGGTTTTGGATTGCCCAAACCATACAGGTGATTTCTGTTCGGCGAAGGTTGATTCCGCGGAAGCAATCGAGGTATGTAGCGCCGACGGTAGCTTGTTTTTCGATCTCTGTCGTATGGACCATCATGGATACGGTTTCGTCGGCGTCGAAATCGGTTTCCTTGTTTAAGCTCGTTAATCGTAATAAGCTACGTTTTGCTTCCTCCAACTTGCCCTTTCTGACAAGAAGCCATGGTGACTCTGGTGCGAAGAGGATGCCAACGAAGAGAGGTGGAATCCACATCCACTGAAGTGCCCACGGAAGCTTATAAGCCCAAGTATCCTCCCTCCCCAATTGCGACTTGATAACACCAACCCCAATAATTTGTCCAAGACCCCAGCAGAAGTTGACATATGATGTCAAGTATCCCCTCAAGGCAACTGGACAGACCTCAGCGGCATAAGAAATTGTCAAAGTCTGCCAGATACCCCACGGAATTCCTGCGAGAATATAGTAGACCAATAGCGCCTCGACCGATGTTGCTGTAACGGGTATCGCAATGAGCCCAGCCATGATAGCTAGACATACGAGGACCGTCTTTTTATATCCAAATCGCTCAGATACGATGCCGTTTACCAATAGACCTATAAACTCGCCCACATTGGCGCCGTTCGATAGTCCCGCCTGCCATGGTGCTGAAACCTGAAAGCCACCTTTGCCGTCAGGTGCTCCGAATTGACGATTGAACTGTGGGAAGGCGTAGAAGTTGCCGAGGAGGCAGAGGTCATAACCTTCCATAGCGATACATGTCGAGATTAAGACACTCCATGCAATCGCCTTTGGGTAAAGCCTGACGCCTTGCCATAGGGTCATCTTTTCCTCCTTATCGGTAGCCGCCTTGGCGTGATCAACAATATGTTTGTGATCATGACTGCTGTTGAATTGCTTTTCAGCGACGATGTCGGCATCGCTTGTTTTGCCCGACATTGAATTGACGGAAGGAGAGAAGGTGAAGGTTTCTTTAGAGAAGAGATAATCTGCAAAACAAGGTTTCTGCGATTGTACGCGCTGGTTATCCTCGGGAAGGCTAATTGAGCATTTTGAGTTTTTTTTTTTTTCGGAGGAACGGCTCCCTCGACTTTTATAAGCTTTTTCTCTCTCTCTCGCAACCGATCAATTTCAAATGGAGGAGGAAATGGGAGTTATCAAGACTGAAGACATCTGACTGTGCTTAAGTATCCTCGGACGAGCACTTTCCTCGATGGGAATGGCGCCACATCGATGTTGTTTCGGTTCGGCGATTCCTTCATCCAGGTCGGATAGCCATTGAGATGGGTAGGACAAAACCAGGCAACCGGTGATCGTGAATTTGAAGCCAGTCTTTTTTTCTTTTCGAGAAAATTTTCTGGTGAAGCAAGCCATTTTTCTTCGCTGTGACCGGGATGCCGTTCTGTCAAACCTGGAAACCATTGGAGCCTGAAGCAAGTGTTTGTGGGCTAGTAGTTACCAAACCAGAAGCATATTCAATGGTGTCTAACTGGAAGAGTATATTTTGTAATATTTGCCCCTGCATGGCTTCCAGAAGAATCGAATGCCGGTGTCCTTGTAGGGTTAAGTCTGCTGAACCGCAATCTGCAGGGCACTTTCAGGTCCGGCACTGTGTTCTCTTTTACATAATCGGCTTCGGATCAGGCAGACGGTGAATGCATGTTGGATGTTTGGTAGCTGCTAGTTTACCCCGGATAGCTAAGTGCATACTGAAGTAGACGTTCATGGAGAATTATCTGGGGTAGGGCAGGGCATAAGTGCTGCTCCGTTTCGAGGCTCGGATATTTTGGGCAGGAGGAAAGGAGTCGGCTATTTACCTGTTATAATCTTACTCGCCAAAGACCTTCCCGCCAAAGACCTTCCTGGCCAGCTGGATCAGGTCAATTGATCAATTGGCTTGCTCGATCAAGATCATAGCTCGGCTTTTGCACTTGTGCTACGATTGTGTATGTCAAATGCAAGGGCCAAGACCAAAGTTAACCTTCTGGGCTGGAATTCTCGAGATTGTGATTTTGAAGGATGCCTTTTATCTGGAGGGTGTTAGTTATCGGGATATAGATAACCTTCAGCCTCACGACTTATATATCTACAACCGATCACGCTATCGGGTGGCGCCGAGTGATAAGTGTGCATGTTTGAGCTCTGCCCTGTAACCAGAACCAGTCAAATTGCTACCGGTGATTGTGAACGAGATGTAGGTCCAAATGTGAGTGGTTGGAATCGAATCATATCGCTCAGGGCGGCCCTCATTTCCCGCAGATTGGGAATCGTAAACCCGAGCTTTTCATGCAGACAACCACGATTCATGAGCCAGCAAATGACCTTATCAATCGACTGATGATTTCATTTCTAGTTCAACGTGTTAGAAACTCCCAATGCAAGGCTTGAGGAGTGGATGTCAATTAGACTTCGCGTCGGTGTACATGTACTTACTGATAACATAATATAATCTCGGTGCCTGTTGGCGATGTTACATGACGGCCCGCCAAACAGAAGGCACGAATATGCCGTTGACCAGGTCTGATAAGAACCTGCTGGCAGACAAGACAAGGGACCCCTGGCCTTGCCCTTCAATCGAAAGATGGGTCAACGGAAACACTGGTCACTTCTTCTGGCAGCTGGGCTGAATTGATGGTGGGATCTTATTAAGCCACTCGATTCCCTGCCCGGCACCGTCTCCCTTCTGTTTATCGTTCCTGTTCCTGTCGCTATCGATATCCTTTTTGCGCCGTTCGTTTCATAGATTTTATTTCTAACCGTCGTTCGTTAGCTCATAGCTTGTTCGTTCGTTCGTTCGTTCGGCCCTGATCAGGATGTTCTTCGGCCGTTATTGTTTGGCCATTGGCGCGGTTTTCTGTGGTTTCATATCACAGGTTGTCGCGCTCGACTGCCCGCGCGGTGGGATTTCGAACACGACTGCTGTTAGGTAATTAATTCCCAACTTCTTGCATAAACCCGTGATACTTGACGACAGTGTCAGATAGATGCTTCAATATATATTCGTTCATGTACTAATACAATGCATCCTCAACTAGGAAAACCTATCCCGTTCCACCAATATCAATATATCCTCTCGTCGGTGACTTCTTCAACACCAAATGGTCTACAATCTTCAGCTTCGACTACGGCGGAGTCACACACCCTCCCACTCCTGCAAACTCTTCAGCTCTCGCGGCACCTAATGCCACCAGAACAATCGTCTGGGAAGGCTATGAGTTCCAAGAACAATTAATCTTCATCAACGATTCAGTTCCAATACAGATGTTCAACCTAAGATGGAACCTGACAAACCCACCGGTTACGAGGGAATACGTTACCCTCGTTGTCGATGGATACATCCAAGACTTCAAATTCACCGCTGCATGCGAAGGAGAAGCATCGTTGTTAGAGTGGACTGTCGAGTACTGTTCGAACGATCAAGCTCAAGGATGGGATCTATTCCAGAATAAAACGTTGTACGAGGCCGATAATTTGGCGAAGGCTCTGAATGTGACCGGTGCGGACGATGGAACTTGGGATGTCGGTTGCGCATTACCGACACCTGATCCTACTACATCGATCACCAGTTCGGCTTTGGAGACCGAGACTGGCTCGCCGGCTACGACGTCGACGAGACGGACGACTACGAATTCACCCAATGTGGCTATGGCGACCGCTATGCCGGCCTTTGGAGGAGCATTGGCTTTTGCTGTCGCCGCCGTTGCAGCTGCTCTGTAGGAGACTTAGAAGGGGTTTTCATTTTTTCTTCATTCTATTCCTTTGAACTTGGTGTATCCCTGGATTAGAATACACAATACCGGTCTTTTATAGGGATGTATTAGGAGTTCTTTGTAATTAGCGTAATGATATGATATAATGTAATGGGCTTCAATTCGAATTTATATAAATCTACCAGTCTATTCCTATTTCAATCTAAAGTATATGACTTCTATCCCCCATCTTCATAAACCCATCGACTGAATAAAAGAAACAAGCTATCGGTTTGCTCTTTTCTCAATTAATTAGGATTCGAACACTGACTCTCACTACTCCCCGGCCTCAAAACCTCAGGCCCCAACGTCAACGGCTTCAACATATACTTCTCCACATAACTCGCCGGAATCCCCTTTCTAATCCCATCTTTAATCGCACAGCTCATCCGCTGAATGTACTCCTCCTTAACCACCCCATCAACCTGATGATTATAATCAATATAAACCAATACATCCATCGACTTCCCATTCGTCAATTCCACCGGTATCATCTCCTTCGTGTAATCTCGCGGAACCCCTTCGTATTTATCCAACGACGCTTCGTCCGGTGGTGTGAGGTTGTAGAGCATGCCCCATACTTCGTCCCCCGGGGAGCGGACGATGTTGGCGTAACCGCGCTCACAGATCAGCCAGCGGTAGTTTGGGAGGCGGGCGACGGAGGTAAATGGACTTTTTGGGCAGCGGAGGGCCATCTGGTCGATCCAGAGGTTGGAGCCGTAGGCGAAGTAGGGCTTAGTGCTATCGATATCTCAGTGGTTATTTTTTAGTTTTAATGTTGTTCATGCATATACATGTTTTGCTGTACTTTGTTGGGAATCTGGGGATACTTACACGCAATCTTCAGCCATTATGGATGTATTGTCTGTTCGATTGATTGTTCAAGGAAGTTTGGGATTCAAGTTCGGCCTCTGTGAGAATTAAATAACCCCGAGTGTGGTGATATGGAGACGGATCGATATCGCTCTAGGCCTTCAGGCGTCTGCTCCGTGAATTTATAGACTTATGCAAGTAAACCTGCAGGAATACCCGGAATGCTGCCCTGATTGGTAGTATAAACCGTCACTGCAGTCAGAGAATGATACGAGAATGTAGAGAATATGCGGAGACTTCTCCACAATCGCGGAGTATTTTTCTTATAATCAAATCTATAAGGGGATCCATATTTATCGGAATAGAGATATATCTTATTTGACAGGGCTAAATCACACAATTGAGTCTGAAGTTTTGCAGAAAAGAAAACCAAGTTTGCGTGAGTAGAGTGACGATCTAGATGCATTTGCGCGTGTAAAGAATGCAACAAAGCCAACGCGATATAAAACAGAAATGCATTTCATGGAAAGACAGCGCTGAAAAAACGTGGGAGAACGTGAGCAGAGACAAAAGGCTTCATGTAGGTCGTAAATCATATAAAAAGCAAATGTCCTCCCTCATTATGCATTAATTGTATAAGATAAGCAGTTCAAGGCCAAACAAACAGAAAAATATCATATCTTTATTTCGCAGCCGCAGCTTGTTCGCTCGCTGTTGTCTTATTCTTCTTTCCCTTTCCAAACAATCCACTGAAAAATCTGCCGGCGCTTCCAAACCACGAAAAGAAGAAGATATGCAAAAATGCTTGTGCAATGCGACGATTCTTGCTCTGGCTCGTTACAATGGTAGGTGCTCTGGACGTGGTGGGCCTAACATCATCTCCAGTCGTCGGAACAGCCAAACCACCACTCTCGCCCGTTGCCCCCTCTCCTTCCAAGTTTCGGTCTTTTTGATTAGAAGACACTACTAAGCATATAAATGGCAGCATTAAGTACTACAATTGCAACGGTGGCTTTGGCAATAAAAGGATACTTACCTCCTTGTCCTTCTGGCGTGGCGTCGGCGGGCCCAGAAGGTGCCGATTTGTCTTTGCTAGATTCGCCCTCAGTGACGATGGTAGATGGTCCACCGGGAATGTCGGCTGCAGAAAGCAAAGGTATGCTCTTGCGGTTGTCGAGTTCGCGGTATTGGGTCGCTTCTTGAGGGGTGGACTCGACTTCGCGGGTGACAGTGGCGTTGTTGAGATTAGAGAAGTAGTTTGGCCGGTTTTCGTCTCCGGTTGGCGAGGATGGGCGCGAGCTAAGTCGGTGCAAGAGATCCTTGACGTGGTTGTGACGGGATGGGCTGCCTGGTGCTTCGGGAACTTCCACAGATTGGCGTGGAGTCTCAACAATGTTAGCGTGTGCGGCTGCGATTGGCGCCACTACAGGTTCTTTATGTTCAAGCGAAACAGTAGGCTCTGGCTTGCTCTCGACAGGCACCTCCTTGCTCTCGACAGGCTCTGGTTTCTTGCTCTCAACAGATAAAACCTCCTTTGGGACTTCCTTCTCTGCCTTCTTTCCGTTCGCAACTACATATGCCCCGGCAGCTCCAGCTCCCAATACACCTGCTCCGACAGCCGCTCCAAGAAGAATATCACTAGTGCTAATGCCCTCTTCCTTCTTCTCTTCCTTATTTTCTTGAACTTCTTCAGTTATTTCTTTGCTTTCAGTCTTGTTCTCTTTATTCTGTTCTTCCAATTTAACCTCCTCTTGCAGGATGCTGCCTTCAGCCACTGGGGCTTCGACAACTAGGGGTTCGACGGCAATTGGTGCCTCGATGACTGGTGCCTCAACAACAGCTGGCTCTTCAACGGCTACTGGTGCTTCAACAGGAACTGCTGGCTCGACGTTGACGATATCAGCCAAAGTCTTTGGAGGTGCGATTGGTGGGACTTCGGAAGCGGCCTCGGCCTCCTTCTGTGCTTCCTCGATAAGTATTTTCTCAGAAGCTTCCAATTCTCTAGCTAATTCATCAGAAAAGACGAGCCCTTCACCGCTACCGGCTGGTGGAAGTTCAAGCAGTTGCTTGTCTTCAACATGTCCTGGTTGGGTGGAAAGAACAGTGGCATTCTCGACGGATACTGGCGCGATTTCCCGAGCAATTGCCTCTGGAACTGCTGACTCAGTTTCGAGTGGAGCGGATTCTAGGACTGGGGTTTCCTCTGGAGCCTCGACGTGCTCGACATCGTCCTTAGAACCCTGGTGGGCAGCTAGAGCCACAGCTCCGACACCGACTACGGCAGCGCCAGCAGCGATAGCTGGGACTAAGTTCGATTCATCGACCTTATCTTCGGCAGGAGCCTCCTGTTCCTTGACAGGCTCCTCAATTGGAGCTTCCAGTTCTTTCGCAGGCTCTTCAACTGAGGCTTCTAGCTCTTTGATAGACTCTTCAATATGAACTTCTAGCTCTTTGATAGGTTCTTCAATCTGGGTTTCTGGCTCTTTGGTTGTCTCTTCAATGGGTGCTTCTGGCTCCTTGACAAATTCCTCAGTTTGCTCTTCGACTTTGGCAACTGGCTCGGCTACGGGCTCTGCTTCTTCAATCTTGGCTGGCTCCTCAGTTGCTTGAGGCTCTTCAATACTCCTTTCGAGAGCGGGTTGTTGTGGTTCCTCGACGGCTTCGGACACAGGTTGAACTGGTTCGCTCTCAGTAATTGCTTCGGTTGCAACTGGCTCTGGAGCTGGTTGGCTCTCCACCTCAAGCTCGGCCTCTCGAGTTTCAAGAATTTCGGAAACCTTTGGAATATCCTCCTTTGGCTTTTGAAGTTCGTCCTGATCAATCCCGACGTCACCAATCAAAGTAGGAACACTAGTGGCAGTGGCAACGTCGAAATCGGCAGCCTTCTCTTCACCCACTGGCTCTGGCTCTCCCTCGCCAAGCTGTGCGATAACACCAGAGGTAGTTTCGTCCGCAAGCTTGGGTTTGACATTTTCAAGGGTGTCAGAGGACTCGACCTCGAGCGACTCGGTTTGTAACGTTTCTTCTTTCGGCTCGGTAGGTTCGGGGGCAGTAACGGTGGGGGCTTCAGCGACCGGTTCCTGGACTTTCTCTTCTATATCGATGTGAGCTAGTGACAATACACCAATGGATATTTGTTTCCACTTACCTGGTTCCACCGGCTCTACTGTGGGCTTAGTTTCGGATTCTTCAACTGCGGCAGGAGTTTCGACCTCCTTGACGGCTTCCTCGGGTTCATCCTTAGAGAGTAGTTCAGCGGCAACGGCGCTGACTCCGAGGATTGCGGCACCGCCGACGACAGCTTCAGCGATGTGAGACTCGTCCTTCTTGTCTTCGGCGGATTCTTGCGCAACTGGCTCCTCGACGGCGGCAGCGGTAGGCTCGGGTACGCTTGAAACTTCCTCACTGCTAACAACTGGATGTTCGTGAGCCTCCTCTTTTTGCTCTTCTTGGACCTCTGGGATGGCCTCCTCGTGGGCTGGCTCGACAACTGCGGGAGCAACTTCAGAAACACTTGGGACTTCCTTGTGTCCCTCGGTAACGGGTTCTGCAGCTTGTTCGCTCTCAGCCTCGATTGTGGTGGTCTGAGGTTCTGGAACCGTTTCTTCGGTAGCCGCAGAAACTGCTTCGGCTTCCACTGGTTTGGCGGGCTCGTCGGTCGAAATAACTACAGGGACCTCTACCGTGGATGATCCTTCAGCAGAAACTTCTTCCTTCGGCTCCTCTGGGGCATTGACGACCGGATCGCTTTCCGCGACTGACTCCTTTTCGTGAACGGGCTCTACAATTGTGGTTTCTATTCAAGTTAACAAATTATCACTAACATGGCTATGGGATATTGTTTACCTTCTACTGGCTCAATAGTTTTTTCAATAGCCGGAGCAACATCTTCCTTAGCCTCTTCAGTGTAAGGCTCTTCAACAGGGGCTGTGATAGCAGCTTGTTCGAGTGTGGGTTCTTGGGCGGCCTCGGCTGAGGTAGTCTCTGGCTCAGTCTGCTCAGAAGTTGGAGCGGATTCAGGCTCAGTGGTAGTTGGCAAAGCTTCGGGTTTGGTGTCCTCGGCAGTGGTGGCCTCAGGTTCAGTTACGGTCTCGGAAACCTGAACCAGTTCTTCCCTTTCGACCACCACTGGTTCCTCCTCCTTCTCGACAGCAGGCTGGGGGTCCTCTGGTTTGCTCTCAGCTTCAACAGCTAGTTCTTCTGGCTTGCTTTCAGCAACTGGTTCTGGGGTTTCTGTTGGTTGCTCATGCTGAACTGTAGGCTCAACGACCGTTTCTTCTTTAGTCTCAGTCTCCAGTAGTTCATCCTTTGGAGCTTCGACCGGATCGGTCTCGGCTTCTTTTGCGGCCTCGGTCGAGATTGGTTCCTCGGAGGTCTCGTCCTTGGTGGCCTCTGGAATAGCTGTGGATGGCTCTTCTGGTTTGGCGGCTTCCTCTACTGGAGCGGCGATTGGCTCCTCTGTATCAACTTTAGCGGGAACCTCTTCGACCAACTCAGTTGCTGGTTCTTCGGCTTTAGTCTCAGGTTCCACAACGGTAGGCTAAAAATTATCCATATTAGTATATTCCCGTGATGATAGCGACATGGTGGAGTTGGGACAATATGATGGTTCATACCTCTTCAACCGGCTTCTCTGCTTCCTCGCTCGTAGCTGGGATTTCTTTGTCTTCAAGAGCGGCCTCGGGTTCGGAGATAACTGCAGACACTGCTGTAGCTTCGGGAACATCTTCCTTTTCTTCCTTGGCTTCTGGTGCAGTCTCCTTTTGTTCAGTGACATCCTCTACTGCAAGGGCGAGCGCAGATTCAGTGGCTTCCTGGGCTTGAACCTCGGGTCCGGACTCCTTGATCGGGGTCTCTCCCTCCGATTCAGCAACAGGCTCCTCAGGCTTGGTGTCTACGGGCTCACTTCTCGCAACTTCAACTTCGTCGGCCACAGGCTCCTTTACTGATACTTCCTCAGTAGTTGATTCTTGTACAATCGGTTCTTCTGATGGTTTAGATGCCTCTGGCTCGATAGTAGTTGGTTCGGAAACAATTTCCTCTACCTCTGGTTTTTCTTCAACAGCTACCGGGGCGTCGACTTGCGGGACAACGGCTTCCTCGACGTTGGTTTCTGGGAGCGCTGGCTCCTCGGTCTTGGTTTCAGCATCTAGAACAGACTTCGGGGCAGTTTCCTTGTCTTCTTCTTCCGCCACGGTAGTTTGCTCAGGTTCTGTCTGAAGGCCGATTGGATTGTCACTAACTGGCTCGGATTCAACATGACCCGGGCCACCAGATGTAACAAGGGCATCGCCTTCCTGTGGAAGTTCTGCTGTATTTTGTTCAACTGCCTTATCTTCCACCGGCTCTTGAGTGGCAGCTTTTTCTTCCTCGACAGCTGGGGTATCTTCCTGGGTAGCTGGGGCCACAATTGTGCTTGTGGCTTCCTCCGTTGGGACCTCCTTGTCGGCAGCAAGAGGCTCCTCGTGGGTCCCGGCTGTCTCGACATTGCTATGAGTTTCTTCCGCGGCTGGTGCAGCTGGAATCTCTTTCTCTACAGGTGCCTCATCTTCGTGCTTCTCCGGGGCAGGTGCTTCTTCCTTAGCTTCAGAGGTTTCGACAGAGGCGGGGGCTTCTTCGGTTATTGGAATAACAACCGTGCTGGATTGAGGGGCTTCGCTGCTCGATGCCTCTTCCTCTACCGCAGAGGGCTCTTCGTGTTTATCAGAGATAGCAGCGTTCTCGGTAGCGACTGGTTCTGATTCGTGTACTGTTTCGGCTGGGGTTTCTTTATCGTCGACAACGGGCGATTCTTCCTTGACTTCGTGTGATTCGGTCACAGGTACAACAATTGCGCTTGAGGCCTCTGTTTCTGGTTCCGTTGGGGCCGGCTTTTCCTCAGTAGCTGGTTCGCTGGACTCAGAAGTTTCGGGGGCATCAACGGTAACGGTGGCAGCCTCCTGAGCTGGGGTTTCAACCACTTCAGTCTTATCTTCGGCCTTGTCTTCGGCCTTATGGGCTTCCTCCACAGCAGCGAGGATTGGAGCATCTTCAGTGGAGACAGGGGCTTCGAATGGCTTGCCGTCTTCATCCAACGTTTTCTTCTGGCTGGTCTCCTCATTGCGAGTCTCCTCCTGGACCTCTGGCGTCCCCTCGGATTCCTGGGCCTTCTCGGGCTCGACTTCAGTTGGCTTAGCAGCCTCATCTTCCTTGTGGCTTTCGGCAACCGAGGCAGAGACAGCCTCCTCCTCTTTGGTTTCCTGGGCGGGCTCGGTCTTCTCCAAGGTCTCTGGTTCGGAAGCTACTACGGCTGGAGCAGATTCTGGTTCATCCTCCTTGACGGCCTTGCTCTCAGTATCCTCAACTATTGCCTTTTCTGCAACCGCCTCTTCGGGTGCGGGGGTAGCAACATCGGTTGTAGCGACAGGGACGTCAGTTTCGGTTTGTTCAATAGGTAATTCAGGTGCCTTTTCACTTGCAACTGTCTCTAGCGTCTCCGGAGCGGCAACGATTGTGTTTTCAGTTTCTGTGACATCCTTAACCTCTTCGACCTTGGGTTCATGAGCAACTTCTGCGGGTGCCTCGTGTTCCTTGGGGGTGTCTACTGGTCCCGCTTCAGTGGATTCCTTGACTTCAGCCTCAGGTTCGGTTTCCTTTGCTTCTGCCTTCTCGTCGGAGACTGTGTGTTCCGTTGCAACAATAGCTGGAATGACTGGAGCTTCGGTGTCGACGTGCTCTTGAACGTTCTCTTCCTCTTTCGTTGGCTCGACGGCAACAGGCTCCACAGCAGCAGGTTCGACTACAGTAGGTTCATCAACTGCAGCCTTCGCGGAAACATCCTCATCGATCTCTGGTTTGCTGCTGCTTTCCAGAACCGGCTCCTCAACTGATGTTGGCTCGACGGATTTTTCGACAGCTGGGGCCTCCGAAGTCTCGTCCTTCTCCTCGGTGATTGGAACGACAACGGCACTCGAAGCTTCAGCCTCAACTGATTTGTCATCTTCCTTGGAAGGTGTTTCTTCAACAACTTGGGAGACGGAAGGGGTTTCGAGGGGGGTTTCTTGTTCCTTCTCCTCAGTTACTGGAGCAACAATGACACTAGATTCCGCGGCGGGTTCTTCAGCCTTGGTAGCGGGCTCCTCGACGGCTTCGGTTGTGACGGGGGCATCTATCGACTTCTCTTGGACGGGTTCTTCGACAACAGCCGGTGGCACTTCAACCTTGGCTTCCTCGGCCTCAACTAGGGCTGCCGGTGTGGTTTCTGGTTCCTCAGGCTTGGCTTCTTCAACAACAACTGCTGGGGCGGATTCTGTAGTTGAAACTGGAGCCGGGGATTCATCATGTTCCTTTTCCTCCTTAGTGTCTACTAGACTAGGTTCCTCGACCTTGCTTTCTGGGGCCTCGGACACCTCTGCAGTAGGTGGGACCACGACTTCATCCTTCTCCTCCTTCGCCTCCACTGAAGCGGGCTCCTCGATCTTGCTTTCCGGAAGCTCGGTTGCTTCTACAGTAGGTGGAACTTCGGATTCGTCTTTCTCTTCCTTGATTTCTGTTTTGGAAGATTCCGCAATAATGTCCTGAGCGACGGCTGGAGTCTCTGTAATCTCCTTTTCTTCGGATTCAGGGGCAGTAGATGTTATGGTGACTTCCGGCTCGACAGGTTTAGATTCCTCTACGACGGTTGCAGGTGGCTCGACAGTTTCGGCTGTGGTGGTGGTAGCTGTGGGTTCGGAAACTTCGTCTTTGTCCTCAGGGATTGGGGCCGGTGTCGTAGCTTCTACCTCAGCTGGTTTCGATTCTTCAATCACTATTTCTAGAGCCGCTGATGTCGAGGCAACTGGCTCCTCGTCTTTGTGTTCCTTTTCCTCTGTGACAGCAGACGGTTCAACGATGGCTACGGGTGCGGCCTCCTGGGATTCGGGGTCCGCAGCCTTTTCTTCAGAAGCTAGAGCAGAAGACGTGGCTGTAGGCTCTGCCATAACCTCATCCTTTAGTTCTTCTGTTGGAACTGTTGACTCCACAGGTGTCTCCGGGACATGTGTGATAGCGGCCAGCGTTTCTTCAGTCTCGGGAAGGTCCAACGAAGTATGCGTCTCCACGGTTTGTGGATCAGCCTTAGCTTCAGCGACTTCGTCTTCTTTTGCAGATGTAGGGACGGATTCTTCAACAGATATCGACGGAACCTCGTCTTCAGATGGGTTTGTGGGGATTGTGACCTCAAGTTCTGGATGAGATGCTACCGGAGCGGTTTCTTTTGCCTCTTCTACCACCGGTGTGCTTTCAACAACATCCGGTATTGCGCTTGTGCTAGCAACTGTCTCTGGGACTGGTTCTGACTCTGTATGAGCTTCCTCCTCTGCCGGTTTCGGACTTGATGGCTCAGCAGAACCTTCTACTATTGCTGCAGCTTCGGCTTCAGCCTTTTGTCGTGCCTTTCTTGCCTTCTTTTTGGCCTTTTGCTTTTGAGATTTAGATAATGGTGAAGCTGGTGTTTCGTCGCCAACAAGAGGTGAGGTTGCTGCTGATTCTGAAGGTGTAGTCTGCTCGGCCACAGGCGTAGCCGCTAACTCCACGGGATCTTCATTAACCGTTGAAATTTCTTCTCTCGGCACACCAGCATCGGGTATCGAAATTCCTAACGGATTCGAAGAGCTAGTAGCAAAATTATTATCGTCCAATCCAGCCGTCTGCGGCGGTGTATCCACCAAACTCTTTGACGACAACGCCGGAGATGCAGCAGCGCTCAGGTTTAGCGGTGCGGGAGATGAGGGTCTAAGTAAGCTGGGAGCTTGTACACCAGCATGATCTTCAGCGGATAAGAGGTTGAGACTTGTAGAGTTTGTATCTGGAATTGGATCACTAGGTGGGGTTGCCGGGTCCGTAGGTCCCGGTGTAAGGGCTCTTTCAGATTTAGAAGGGTCTGTAGGAGTTGGATGGAACAAGGGGATGGTAGTAGTTCCTTCTATGGATTTTCCAGCCAGGCCATTTTCGAGAGCTGGGATTTCGGAGGGGTTAGTGATGGTAGAGGAGAGATCTAAGCGTTTCAAGTAAAGTAGATGTCAGCCTATATTTTATTATATTGGATATACTCGTGTATCCACATGTTTTATATTATATCCTCTGAATCGACAATATAATAATATGTAATCAGTAGAGTAAATTCAAATAATCATCATACCTTGAGGAGCAGCTTCGGTGGCCATTTTTCTAGTGTTTTAGAAATTAAACAAAAAAAACAGATAAGGGTTCTTTGTGTCGAGAAAAAAAGGACGGTGGCGAGGATAATGTTGGTAAGTTTCTATTGGAATATAGATCCTATCGACAGAGACCAGAGATATCTTGAAAATGAAGAACCTCTAACTTTTGAGCGTCTCTTTTTATTGTTTCGTCTGGAAGAATCGACTGAGATACAGATTTCTTTCCAAGGATCAAGAAAAATAAATTTTTTTCCTGCGCGTTCCCGTATGGAAGTTAGCGAGGCGATGACCTTGGTGGAACTATTCTCGGCTCGGGAAGCTGTTTCTGGGGACCTGGTCTGGGTGTAACAGTTACTGACCTTTTTTTCCGATGATGATAATGAAAATGAAGATGATGGAAAACTAGAAGCTAGAGACTTTTGCAGTTTCCTGTCTAAAATCTCTATTTTCTGGTAGGTTCCGGGGACTTTCAGAGTAGAAGTTTCGGGAGGAGAGATTGATGATGTGAGAGTGGTGAATTGGTGATGATGTTAAATTTCTTCTTTCTGTGGGAGTGTTGGATATAAACGATGTCTTCAACACTGGAAAAGCTAAGCCGGGTATCTTCCTTTCTTTCTTTTGAAGCTTTTCTCCTCTATTCAGATATTTACAGAACAGAGAGGGGAAAAGAACTAATTGTCAACTTCCAAGCTTCAGAGGTGAACGAGAAAAATAAATAAAAGAGAAAGAAGCAGTGGAAAAAAATAGATTCGGTTTTTACAGTTCAACTGAAGAATAAGACTCTTAGGAGGGAAACAGGATGAGGCAATGACAGGCCAGAATCAAATCAACTCAACTGAGGGGTAAGACCAAGGTAAGGATAGGATAGGATACCAACCGTTTTGAAAAAAAAAAAAGTTTCTATCTATCGAATTCCCTTTCCAATGCAATGCAGTGCGGTGCAGGCAGGAAGGTAGGCTAATGCACAGTTGATATCGCGTATGGGATGGGTGTGAGTGGACAGCGAATCAATCGACCAGGTTCCGGTTTCCTAGAAGCTACTTCCCTCGAGCTCTCGTCTTTTTTTTTTTTTTTTTTTTTGAATTCAGCAAACACCAAGAGAGAGATGATACCGGAATTAGGTAAGAAGCTAGAGGATTTCTTGCTTTCTTGATATGTAATGTGGAGATACTGAAAAATTATGCAATAGGAATTCGGGAAGCAGAGCAAAAAGCGCAAATGCAAATGCAAGATACGGCAAGCAAGCTTCGTCTCTATCAGTACAATACAATCTACAAAGCTTCGAAATTTCTGCAAAACAAAAAATATTATATTGCACGGGTTTCAAAGAGAGACAAAGCAAACGAGAAATCGAACTTGAATTTTCCACTCAGCTTGATAGGTGTATTATCGATTACACTTCGAAGTTCGGAATATAATAGCTATGACGAGTGACAAGGTTTTCGTCCCAACGTTACTCGCTGTCCGTTTCCGTCCGGCGTATAGCGTCGACAGAGATCCAGGCGGTTTTGGCGTGATATCGATATTATGCCAGTAAGTACCTAAACTACTCCCGTATATCAAAAAATGGGGTAGCTGTTATTAATGTCGGTTGGAGGGTTTGCCAGCAAAGCAAATGCAGGCTTAGGGTCCCCAGGACAAAAAAAACGAGAGCTATAGAAGGAAAGGGCCTTCCCGTATCTCGGTCCAATCGTTCGATAGACCGGGCCTTCGAAAAAAAGGCAAATAACTGTCTGATTCGTTGGCAAAGAAAAGAAGATCCGAGGTTTTCTATCCTTTCTCCTCTACTTCCGCTGTTTCCTCCTAGGCGACTTTGGAAACAGGAAGTAATTGAAAAGAAAAGAGAGGAGGGGGGAAAGGGCAATTAGAGATAGGTAAGTTAGAGGAGGAGAGAGGAGGGGCAATGGAGACACCTCATCGGCCGTGCTTCTAGGGTTATATCCCAAAAAATTTCTTCTTTCTTCTTATCCATTGCAAGCCCAGGGACTGGAACCCCTCTTCCTCTTCCTCATTGAAGCCATTCAGCCCATATGCGCGAATCACACAGCTCCTACCCAGACGCGACAAGCACAGAATCGCAGAGTCCCTTTTTTCTTTTTTCTTCTTTCCTTCCCAGCAGGAAAGACGTAATTCGGCACGACAAAAAAGAAAATACAATGTGTGGGATCACGAGAGGGTCTACGGGTTAGGTAGCTAAGGTTTTTTTCCCAGCTAGTTAGCTCCCAATTTGTGGGGTTTCCCTCCAAGCTTCTTGAGATCTCAACTTACTTCTCACATTTGACAGGAAAGAAGAAATACATATTGGAAGTCACTTATAAAAAAAAACAAAGAAAAGAGCACCACGTCGACTGGAATTCTGTCGACTGTACTGTACTTCGTACTAACCCTTTTTTTTCGTCCGAACATAGATGTATATGTACATGTCAAAGACGTATCTACAACCGCCCAGATGCGCCCAAATGATACCTATCAACCATGTCCATCTCGAGGTTTTTATCAAGCCCCAGTCCAAACTAACCTCGATGATATCTAGCGCAAGAAACCCTCACAGCAGCGTCGTTCGTTTATCAACTCAGAAAATGGAGTAAAAGTGACAAGGGGGGGAGCTCGGGACCCACACCTTACTTTCCCTCCTGCATTCCAATTCGACAATCCAGGGACGTCTTTCCTGCGGCAAGACGCGACAGAGTGGGTCCTATGTTCATGCAAGTCAAAAAAGCTCGTAGTTCTCATAACTCGTGAACCTCTTGGTAGTTCCTCGGCCTTTGTCTCTCACACACACACACACTTCGTTACTTAAGTACTTGAAGATATACATTTTGATATCATCGTTCAGCCATCTGTATTTTTTTGTAGATTGCAATTGTGCATGATGTCTCACGACTACAATCACGATTATTCGTTCAAAATGAAAACAAATGCAAGATAGCATCTCTTCTCTGACCACCTTTCTGTCATTTCTACCAGCGGATAGGTCATATCCGAGCATCCCACCACCCCCATCGCATTGCATCGCAGGAAAATCGCGAGGGTCATGGTCCGGGCTAGGGAAAAGATGGCTGGATAAAGTACCCATCTTGCTCATCGGCCTGCAATTCAAACAAAAAGTGGGGTAACACTGCCCTCTAGGTTTTCCCCACGTGAAGTACTTACCCTTGATTCCGAAAAAAATAAAAATTGGAATCTCAGGTGGTGCAAAGAGAGAGAAAAAGATATCGCTCGATAGGTTTTTTCGCGCCTCGATTTTTGGCATTTTCTACGATTCGATCTTGTATTATGCAAGGTCGGGGAAAAAACGATCACTTCCCATTAATGAGCATGGGATATGGTGTATTCCTTCTTTTCACTCGTCTCTTTGCTTCTCTGATTTCTCGCATGTTCCTCCTACAGATCGAGCTAACTATAACATACGGCCCATGCGATTCGAAGAAGCATCAGAGCTCTCCGACATTCCTGCCTGCTTATTGTAGAACATTGTCTCGTGGACCGCCCGCCCGCCTTGAAAAAGAAGATTACAAGGTAAGACTAAGCTGCATTCAATATTAGTGCATAAACCAATTCGGATAAGCAAGATTACATTCGGTACATTTTTTTCGTAAAAAAATATTAATAGCTTCAGCAGAGCTTGCTCCTCCTACGTCTTGAGAAACAAGGATCACTTTCGCAATTGCATGGTCGCGCGCTAATGACCTTAGCTTAGCTAGCTTAGACCTAAAAACTTTTGACATGTCGATGACCCGACTGTGGTATCAGTCTTCTAAAAAAACTTAGGGGATTAATATGGATAACCCCTCGACTGACGGCTTTGTCCCTATCCCCGATATCTGGCAGCTCGAGCTCGCGTGCCCCTAAAACCTTTTGCGACGGGGTTTTTAAAATTTTTTATAGTGCCGTCAACCGACGGACGTGACGGTTGTACTTGTGTAACCCCACTCCCCATCTGGTCGACGGGAGCAACCATCTTAGATCGATCGTCGGACCTCAACGCAGGGTCCGTTCGATTGGTCACTGTCCTCCATGGCAGCGTGCCTTACAGTCGGATCTTTAAGAATTTATGATACATGCATCTGTAGAACAGCGCCGGCGGATTCCTCCATCTAAGTATCTGATATCTGCGATCAAGCTTAACATAATAATCGTCAACGTGTTCCCGATTCCTTTTATTACATTTCTCTTTTATATCATCACAAAGGCCCCACTAACAAAGTAAGTAGATAATACAGCGAAAAAAAAGAAAGCAAAGAGAAAAGAAAGTAAGAAAGGCGCGCAGAAAACAAAATGGTAAAAAAACGTAGCCAGGCTCAAGAGTAAAGAGGTTACAGAAAACCGCGGGAAATCACAGATAAGCTATTCCAAGGCCAGAAAAGGAAAGCTAGAGCTATATCACAGAGTAGGTTTTCAAGTGTACAAAAGAGAGAAAAAGAGGGCCATGAAGAAGGGAAGACAAAACAAGGAATAGTCAAACGTCCTGCCTCCTCGTATCTAAAACGATATGCGACCACCCCTTCTCTAGCCAAAGATGTATCTGACCAACCAACCATCACGCAAATTATCCTCATACGCTTTTAATATCACGATGGATATGGTAGTCCTCTCATTCTAGCCTCGACCCGCTCCCGGTGCAATCGGTTCCTTAAATGGATCTCGAAGTTTTCGACGGTCTCATTAGGACCCGGCGTGTATAGCTTTCCGGGACAATCCACACAACGGATTCTTGGTGTGTAATCTGTGATATGTCGGCCGGGGATCATGGGTGTGGTGTGTGGTACCGATACTCCTGTGGTTGTATCGATAACAACCTGCCTCATGATACCCTCAAACTGGTCGCTAGGATATGATAGTCGTAGAGCTGCAAGTCCGTTTTCAACCCAGGCAGGAACCTACACCACATTAATACTGTTTTCTGTAGAGCAGAGAGTTTGGCTCAGGTATACTCACGTTAGTTTGTCCCATTGGGCCAAGCATCATCCCAAAATCCGGGCCAGGTGGCGGTGGACCACTTGGTGTATTATACATCATACTAACCGGGGTTCCTTGGAGCGGGGTAATTGGAGGCTGCGACATTGGACCCCTACCTTGGGATCGCGATTGCATTTGATGCTGCATCGCCATCATGCTCATCTGGTTCTCAAATTCTTGGAGTTTGGACCGATCAATTTTTAATTTGACAACTATCGAGTCCGCTCCTGGTGGGCAATGTGGCCTTCGCTCCCATTGCGGAGCGCTGCTCCTAGCATGGCGTGTCGGCGTATGAAAGTCTCCACTGACTTCGGGCGTAGCACTTCGGGCGGCCGAGTTTCTCAATGCGGACGCTGCGGCGACGGCAGCGGTACGCTGGCGTCTTGTCATTGTCGAAAGGAGATGCGGTGTCTGCTGTGGCGATGGGGGCTCGGAGTCCTCGGATTCTGACTCTGACTCTCCAGGGATCTTATCCTTATAGATCTTCATATCCGAAGCCTTTTCAACAGCCCCCGGAAGGATTGTAGATACAATCTGGGTTCTTCGAGTTTTAGGGACATCTTTAAGATCGGGCAGGGCCGGTCCACCACGCCTATTCAGTCGTCGCTTGTTCTTCCTAGCCTCTCGCGACTGTTTCCGCTCTTGTTGTTCAAGCTCTAGCTCTGGTATGATCCATAGTTGAGGGGTGAACTCCCTCACTTGCTGTGCAGGTCGTAATACCGAGTTTAAAGGGGAAGGCAATACCGAGCTTTTCAGATCCTCGTCTTCAATCGGCCGTCCATCAAATGGATACCCTACAAAGTACAGATATTTCGTATAGAGCTGCGACTGCTCTCGAATTTGATGGGCAATCGCAGTTGCAAACTCCCCAGAAAGTGACATTTCCCTAGTAAGGCATTGTGCAAATTCTTCAGGAGAGTTTTCCGGACAATTGACATCCCACTCGAACTGGTCAGTCAGTGTATGCTCTCCGATTGTAACGTTTATTTTGATCAAGATTCTCATATCGTCGTTCTTGTAGGCGGAATACGGCAGCTGTGGGTCTAACGCAGTATCCTCTAGAAAGATGTGTGGATGGTAATCGGTAACTTGATCCACAATCTGTTTCGAGATAGCGGCAACTAGGCCGTGCGAGATCGGAAGATGGTAGTCTTCTACTAGATGTTCTGCAAATAGCTCGATTGGAATACATCGCTCGTGCAAGTTCCATAAAAACGTATCTCGTAGCCGGATTTTGTCGTGATGAACGTCTAATCGAATGGGCAATAAGTCGTCTGTTGTTTCGGCCTGCTGCTTCATAACTGAGCGGCTGATTTGTACCTCTCTCGCTCTTCTACCACCGGGTCGTTTCCTTTCTACAGGATACAAAATCCTAGTTTTGCCATCTGTGAACGCGTTTCCGTAACCCTGATATCCGTAACCAAAGACCGAGGCTGGATTGGCCCTCCTTTCTTCCCTCAGGAGTTTATATGATTCGATTTCACGCCGTTTAGATCGTATTAAGTCGAGATGTGCGTGCGATTGGGATGATAAAGCAGCAGCATGGAGTAGATCCCGGTTGACATATTGATCAAGGAGAAGTTCTTTCTGACTTGGCCTTTTCTTAGACAGCTTCTTCGGAGAGTTAGAAGGGGAATTCGAGGGGCTTCCACCATCAGACTTGCTGGCTGCATTTTCAGCTGCATCTTCCTCCTTGAGAATAGGTGAGTGTCTTGCAGATGCCGGCTGTTTGCCCTTCGATTTAGCCCTGGCCTTCAACTCCTCAACTGAAAGTTTAGGCGATGAGGTGGCTGTCGGAGGATTTGGTGTCTGGGGTTTGATAGGGGAGGCGAGTGACGGATCTGGCACGGGTGTGGACCTTGAAGATGAGGGATTCGCGAATCCATTAGTCGGGGGCAAGGGTGAGACATTTCCGGGACCTAAGGAGTTGAAGGACGGGTGAGGAACAGCAGCGTGAGGTATAGAAGAATTGCTGAGGTTTGGCGACGATGAAGACGATGTTGTAGGGAGTTGTTGATGATGAAGGTAGGGGGTACCGTGTGTTGAACCGGATGCTGCGATGAGCGGGTTTGTCGCAGATATCGACGAAGCGGACGACGGTGGATATGAGTGCGGATGGGAAGGAGGTGGATGAGCGAATGGATATGGTGGAGGATGGGGGGAAGGATTGATGGAGGATGGTTGCTGCTGTTGTTGCTGCTGTGGGTGCTGCTGTGAGCCCGGGGGTGTGGGACTATGCTGCTGCATGGAGGGCCCAATTGCTAGCATTCTTTTCCTCTGCCATTGTCATCAGCATATTAGCGATCAGTCCACAGATATTACAGCGTGTAAGATGCGTCAGAAGTAACAATGGGAGCGGCAATGTACCGGGAACAATATACTATCGATTGAACCCACCACCCCGTGCGCAGGGAGTCGGTCAGTCAGTCGCGTACGGGCTCAGGAGAAGCCGCTGGCCAGCCGCAAGGAAAGAATAAAAGAAGAAGAACGATAGCAGACCGAATTCGACCAATTCAAAACTGCAAAAGACAAAGCAGGTAACAGACAGGCGCGCCAGAGAACGAGAGGAAAGCGTAGTCTTCGATGGGACTCGAGGATGTGATACGATTTGTCAGTTTTGGTCGCTCAAAACGGGCTGGAAACGGCAGCAGCGGTAAAGTTCTTGAAGGAATGCAATGCAAACAGAAAAGAAAGGTCGAGTTTCCCGCGACAATCGCAGGCTGGTTTCGCCACGCAGGGATGGCGCGCGCACTGGGCAGGCGCGATGGGAGAGAGTGCAGGACAGACAGAACGAGCACCAGAGCAGAGGTAATAAAAAAAATAAGGCTCCGATTGGCGATATCTCTGGCTGGTCTGGTAGGGCTGAGCCTTGCCTGTCTCGTGCCGATGCGGTTTTAGCAGGCAAGCAGGCAAGCAGGCTGGACTGGACTGGACTGGACGGTACTCTGGTATGTAGTAGCCTCAGGCTGGTATTGAGGGGGTTAAAAAGAGAGAGAGAGATTTCAAGAGCCAAACAAAAACATTAAAAGATTGAACACTTCTGGCGAGGCAAGGAAGGAAGCGAATTCACTCTGCGCGGTATTATTATCATGCAAATTCTCCCCAGAACGACTTATGTCTATAAGACTGCAAGTGAATTAACGAACAAAGAGGCCGTTTAGATCTTCTTTCTTCGTTAATGATGCATATCGCAGTGGTATAGAAGGCAAGGAGCCAGGGGATGATGCGATAGCAGCAATATTATGTCAGGTACAATGGCTGTTTCTGCTGTGGGCCAGCCGGTCAGCCAGCCTAGTCAGACTTCGCGCCGAAGCAGGCCAAAGGCCGGTGGCTGGAAAAGTAGGCACGAGACTGGAGTCCTGGCTCCGGGACAGCAACTGTTATCGACGACGCAGCTCTGGTCTATTCTGGCAGAAAAGAGCCTCCCCTCCGGCCTCCTAGTCCCTCATGTCTGCCGCGTGGGAGCATTTGCAAGCCTCTTAATAGAAAAAGCCAACAATCACACTCACGCGGGTGCCGCTCCCGAGGCTGGCCGGCACATGGCCACCAAGGAAGCAAAAAAACCCTAAAACTTTTATACTCAAGTGGGACGTAACCAAGAACTTAAGCAGGGCAAGGAGATGTGGAAGTGGGTATTCGGGCAGGTACAAATAGCATCATCTTCCGTGGAGTATGAAGTATGCACGTCTGTGTATGTATGTAAGGTACTCACTTATTGAGAAGGGGCTGATGAGGAATCAGAAACCCGGCCTGGTGTGAACGTTCTAATAGCTAAGCCGCCGTTGACTTCTGAAAAACTGCCAGCCTGCAAAGAAAGGGGCAGCTTGACACCAGCAGAACGAAAACGAGCAGATCTCGACCTGTGTAACAACTTCGATGGCAGGGTTTACCGTGCAGCGGCAAGCCAAATGCAGCCGTCACTTGCTGAAGAAGTCCTTCCGAACGGATTAGCGTGGACGAGACGGTGGGATGAAATGGGCGTGTGTGGGAGATCTGAAAATGCTTGTTTGGGAGCGAATTTCGGTTTTTGGTTTCGAATAAGAATTGCCCTTGGTCGGTTGGACCTTGGCCCGACAGCCTCTGACAGCCTCTGGGCTTTGTCTCTGCGCCGCGGGACAGCTCAAACCGCGCGATTTTGGGGGAGCTCGGGGATATCCTAGATCCTGGGGATTTCTAGAGGACCTCGTGATGGTGGGTTTTCTGGAGTTAATCTCCTAGATCTGCCCAAAGCATGGCATTTGCAGGTTGTCTGTTGTGAAGATGCGAAATTGGATGAATGAATGGAAGGATTCCATGTTATGCTCATGTGACAGGTTATTATTATCATCTCCACGTATATCTTCAACAACAATTAGTCTTGACGGGCGTGCGGGTAGCCACAGCTGCGCTTCACGACCAAATAAAGGTTCATTCATGATATCGACAGGATACGATTCCCCTCATATCATGAATTACTTTTCAATCCTAGAAACATCTTGACAAAAAGCAAACTTCCATCCAGCCCGCGTCGAACTCGATGCAATAACCCGGTTCAAATCGGTCAAAGGTGGAGATCTCAAAATGCAACAGACTCAACGCGTTATGATATCACACTTGTCGTAGCACATAATTTTTCAGACGGGTACATCAATATACCGATTTTCTATTATAATTAACTCCGAGGTCGATACTAGTTCTACTATCAGTCACAAGACTGCTCCAGGAATGTAAAAAAATACTTCGACTTTGTAGGTGTAGAGTATAATGTCGCATGATCATATGAAAGCTAAATTCCGCAACCTTCCATACGGTGACATGGAGCTATACATGGTTTCGAAAACCAGCTATGTAACTGATTCTGGTTAAAATGTATTTCATATCATTCATGGGATGCATACAGAAAAACTTTATAGATCTAGTTTTCAGCGAACTAGTACGAAGAACATTTCAGCGAGTTTTATCTTAGAGTAGACCGCATTTGCAATCAGAGACTAGGGTTATATATATATAATAAAAAACCTCGATGAAAAGCGCAACATGAGGAGTTCCCGAGCTACCATGACTTACCCAGGTCTGTAGATTTGTAAGTATAACATTACGGTGGAACGCCAGGTGATATGGGATAATCTCTAAAGTCACTTTCGAAAGTGGTATTATGAGTACTGAGTTGTAGAGCCATACCATTCTCGTAACCAGACTTTTTGAGCCATAAACCCTTAAGTTCTTAGTGCTCCCTGAGAGGGGGTGCAGCATTTTGCAATATATTAACGTCAGGCCGCAGTATTCGAGCTTATTATATGCCTATTCTCCTATTTATGCCCTACAATGCAAGATGTATGTTTATGGTCATTGGTCATAAGATTTAGTTGGCTACTGGTAGCCTGCCCCTGGAGCAATATATAGCTAGAGCAAATCTGTTCTCGTTCTAGGTAAACCCTAATAGGTGATGGATTCCTCAACACAGTTGAGGAGTCTGGCGACGAGACAAGTGATGGATGTACTTGTGTTACCAAGACTTCGAGATCAGATTCCTCGGCCATACAGTATAATGACGCGCCGAGGTATCGACGTGACATGGTTACCCACACCACCAAAAAAATGGCAACAGTAACTATCACGACATTCTGATCTCCATACAAATTCCCCACCAAAAAAATAGATCCCCAACCACATTACTAAAATTGATGATTCTGGTTTTAATAGAATCGCTGATTCAAAACGTTTCAAAATGTGTAGCATTTGTGTGTTTTGGAAGTTTCGTTCTTGGGTGATGTTCTCATGAAAGAAAAGATTTCATCTATTTAACTGACCCCTGTTTTGATGCCCAAAATGGTCACGTGGAAGGACTCTAAGGGCCTCTGTTTAACTACGTCATTTGTTCACATCCCATTATCTGGTCGGTAGTATCTACTTACTTAAAGTAAGTATATACAGTACGGTCAATAGCGGTTTCATAGCTAGAAATTTATGTTGTGGTTAGATCACGTGGCGTAATCTATGGCCAATAGGCTCGCCAAGACTTCCTTGAAATAGAGTTTTACACTAAATCTTCCTTATTGCCTATTTAGTAATAAGGTTCACCGAGATATCCTATTTAGGATATCTGTGTGGCGAGAAACAACATTTTTGAATCGCAACACGTATTTTTCCCATTCAGATAATGCAACAGCAGTCAACACAATCCCACAAATCAAAATACTTTCGGAGCACCTCGACACTTCAGATTATTTAAGATCCCCCCATTCTTCTACTTTCTTTCTCTCTTCCTTCTTCTCCTCACCACCTACCTTCTATCTCCACAACCTTTCGTCTCACACAGCTTTAACAAACATCTTTAAGAACTACCAAAACCAGCTCCTTGCAATTGAGAACTTCACACTCTCTTCTGCAAAACAAGACGCGTTATCAAAACCCACTGCTGATAGAAAGCTCTCATCAAGCTCTCAATCAATCTCTCAAACTTCTTGTGCTACAATCATCTCTCCCTTTACTTAACCTTCTTTCAGATCCTCTGTGGTTTTAACCATCACTAAAATTTGACAAGATGGCGTTCAGCAAGCTCGCGGAAGAGCACCATTTCAGGTCTCTTCAATTTTCCTCTACGCACACTTACATGAACTCTCCGACCAATCGTATCACGGTTGTGTCTGCTAACGATGACGATGTTGATTACTTCGACCTGAGTTTCCCGGAATCAGCTGGGAAGAGCGGCAACTACTACCGTCGTGTTGTTAAAATCCGTATCCCCATTGCTAAGACCCAGATCTTCTGGAATGGTGAGGGGTCTCTCAAGTACGAGTTCGTCGTCAAGACGGACTCCAAGTTCGCACAAGTAGGTTTTCTTCATTGCTGCTGTTGTTGCGTTGCTTGTGTATATAAACTCATTTCTAACCCGATGTTACGTAGTACCTGGTGAAAGGAGAAGATGGAAAGTTCGCACCAGTCACTCATCCAGATTTTCCAGATAAAGATGAAGCTTGGTTAGCGAAGGGATATCTAAAGGACGAAACCTTTATCGAAGAAGGCGTTTTTGTACTCGGCGAGACCACCATGCCTGGTGATCTGGCTCAAGTCATGCGCGAAATTCAACAACTCGGTGGCTCTGTCCATGCCGTTGGTGCTAGAGGCATTGGCGATCAGGACGCACTCACTGCAGTCACGAGTGTTGGCCTCGACCCTCGAAAATTTTACGACTATTGGCGAAAGGTTGGTAAGCTTGCTGAAGAAAGAGCTGAGAAGGAGAGGCTTGCAGCCTCTCTAGGAGTATCATCCGTTGAAATATCCGGCGAATACTTGGAGATAGATGTCGGCGTACAGGAACCTTCCCTTCCTGTTGTCGTACCGGTTCCCACAATCCAACTCTCAGAAGTCACGTTTGCTCAGCCAGTAGCTACCGTTCCCATCGATGACAAGGACGACGGAGTTTCCGTTCCTGCCATCGCTACTAGCATCAAGAACGATGAAGTTTCCGTTCAAGGTGCTACCGCTAACGAGAAGGACGATGAAGTTTCCGTCCAACTATTTGCTGCTGGGTACCATAACAATGAAGTTTCCGTCAGACCCGTCCCTACTGGTGATAAGAACGATGAAGTTTCCGTTCTGGCCGTTGCTGCCGATAACAAGGATGATGAAGTTTCCATCCGAGTTTTCGCCGCCGGCTACCATGACGACGAGGTTTCCGTCAACCCTGCCCCCACCGACGACAAGAACGATGAAGTTCCCGTTCGAGCCGTCGCTGCTAGCGACAAGGACGATGAGGTTTCCGTCCAAGCTGTCGCAGCAGAAAACACCGTTGCCGACCCTGCTTTGGCTGTGGCGGCGAAGAAGGCGAAGAGGGCCAAGCAGAGGGCCAAGCAGAGGGAGAAGGAGAAGCTGAGGAAGGCGCAGGCCAAGAGGGACGATGGCCGTCGCACCCCTATTGGGGTGCTTGGGACATCCCCCAAGAACCCGGCTCCTGCCGCTCCCCCAAGCCCCGCAATGTCGGATGTCAGCGAGGCTGACAAGGAGAATGTTTCTCCAACCAACGCCCCCCCCTCCCACAAGGGCTCTGCCCACGCTGCCGTTTCTGGCCCCGCCATGTAGAACATTGGCGGGGCCGTCAATCCTTGGACCTATGGTTTGGTCCCACCCACCCCCTCTCCACCCTACCCTCTCACATCCTCCCTTGGGGAATTAGTCCCCAAGGAAAAGTTCGACGAAAGGAATGAAAACAATGTTTCGTTGAGCAACGTCCCAGTTCCGTCCTCCGGGGGATTAGCCCCCAGTGTCACTTCTGAGAATGCCGTAGATGTAGACAACGGAGGCGACAAAGAGAATGTCGCCACTGTTGACGTTCAAGTGACATCCGATGAGAAGACCAAGCCTAGTCTTCCGAAGCCTGCTTTAAAGCAGCCATCCCCGCCCGGAGGGCTGGGGCTGAAGGCTCGTGCCCTCAGAGCTGCTGAGCAAGATAAACGCAGACGAGTGCGTTTTTCTTATTGGCTAGTAGGTGTCAAGAATGAGGGCGAGGAAAGTAGTGACGGGGAGTACGAGGAGTACGAGGACAGTGAGGAAGATGGGGAGGAGTGGGAGGAGAGCAGCGGAGAGGAGGAGGATGAGAGCAGTGAGGAGAATGAGGAGGATGAGGAGGAGAACGAGGGGCCGAAAGCTTACGCGAGGGAGCTCCACGTATCCAACCTCGCAGTAGAGAAGGGGAAGGCTGTGCCCTACTGGGGAGAGGCCGGCCAGAAAGTCCCAAGGTGGGTAGCTCTGTTGGACCCCAGTTCCGCAGAGAGTTTGGGTCGTCGGGCTAGGAAGCCCAATGGAGGATGGGGGATGGAGGAGGAGTATGAAGATGATGGTGAGGAGGAGGAGGAGGAGGAGGAGGAGGAGGAGGAGGAGGAGGGGTACGAAGATGAGGGGAGAGGAGAGGAAGAGGGGGATGGGGAGGAGCTGTTTGTGGGTGTGCCAGCAATGGCCACCTCAACCATCTTCGTCCCGGTGAGCGGGTCTTGGGCCCTAGTTGAAATTTAGGGGACCGGGTGGGGGGTCTGTTGTTTCGGCCCTTGTGATGAATGATGATACAGATTCACAAGGTGCCTAGTTCTGTCGTTTTGTTTCGTTTTTTTCTCCCCTGTATATATACTTGTATAGTATATGTTTATGTGCGTGCGTGTGACCGCCCCCTCATCTTTCCTACCTAGCACGAGTCTCAACAAGTGTTCTCTTAGTGGGAATACTTTCTGATGACTTGTGCAGATTGGGGGAACTATAAGGGGGTGGGCTTGTATGATGATGAATGGATACAGGGTTTTTTTTCGTACTCAAGCTCCTCGCGAGCGATATTGCGTAGTCTAAATGTCGAAACTACTACTAGTAGAAAAACATACATAATGCCGGAAGAATAAGACGGCAATATGGCATGGCAGTCCGGACATACGTGTCCCTTGTAATACGTGATAAGTAGGTAGGTGTAGGCCAACTAAGCAAGAGCGCTTCGATTGGAGGTTACTTAACTTGCTACTATACTATCGACGAGACAACTACTGTGTGCCTAGTCTTTTTAAAATTCATCTAGAACATACTACCAGGTTTGTAGATTTGTCTAACACTGAAGATATTAATATTGGCAATGGTAGCTTTAAGAGTACCCAGCTATCGGATATCGATTTATCCTGAAGGGCCTTTGCATAAACTTATACTATTGTATTATATTATTGTAGTTCAGCCAGTACATCTTTCCGTAGGCTCTCTCCATTCTAATTCTAATAATTTGAATAGTTTCCTCTCCTCTACATCCCATCCAACCCATTCTCCATCTTCTCTTCTTGATCTATTTTCAACATTATCGTCGACCTCCACACCATTCTTCTCATCCTCCTCGGTCAAACCGATGAATTCACCCTTTTCCTTCCCAACGGGTACTCTCAATCCCGATGCTCGATCTGTAACACCTTCACTACTAAACTTCCAGTACTTTTCTTCCTTCACATATTTCCTTAAATCTCTTTCAAATGTTGTTGCTCCTGACCATGACGTCAAAGTCGAACCTGCACACCTAGGCGGTGGGAATAGAATATCTACTCTTCTATGCGGATTCGGGTTCTTCCTTTTACTTAACAGTCTCTTTCCATCTAAGCCTCCCATTTGTGAGTCTCCCTCTTCATCTTCTCCCAGGTCTGGTTGTTGCCAGACACATAATACTTTCGGTATACCATCGAAATTATGATGGCTTCGCTTAGGCCATACATCGCCGCCGGGAGTTGCAACGAACCTTGACGGTTGGTGGATGGTTAGTACATGTGTGATTAGTCCTTCTTTTTCTAGAAGATTGACTAAGGGCACGAGTAGTTCTTCCACATCTCTGCTTTTGGAAACCCTTGGATGCGTAATCAACAAATCCACGTCGGCACTTAATTCCTTTCCCCTTCTAAATCCCCCTACCACCGCGGCTTCAGCACCGGGGAGTAGCTGACGAGCATGGTTCTGTATTGAGTCTCGAATGGAGATGACTTCATCTCTAGGAATTTTATCCCGGAACTCGTCGTAAAACTTCACACCGATTTGTTGTACTCTCGTTAACTTTTTCCAATGGTGTTCAACTAAGTCGTCTAAATCTCTAAACCCTTGTTTGTAAAAGCTTTGGGCAGTGTGAGCGCCTGCACCCCAGATGTTGTAGAATAGCTCGAGGGTTTTATAGTATACAGATTTTTCGATCTCTTCTAGAACTCCTAGTCGTCCCGGAGGATCAGAGCGTGTGAATTCATACCACAAGGCAGCTATTTTCCCTTCGCAACCGGGAAGGGCATGTATTTGTGAGATGTGTGTGATTTTATAGGGGAATGCGGCGATAGAGGCTATTGACGTAGAATATGCTCTCACGCCGATTTCATCTGATATGAGAATGCGGTTTAGGCGAATCTTGAAGAGGGCCTCGATAAAATCTTTATTTGGAGAATCTGCCGGTGTCGAACGTGTACAAGAGTATTTTTGCTTTTTAATGACCCACTGAGGTAATGGTGGGAGGTTTGAAGCAACTCGTTCGGATTCTTCCTGAGAATCGGTAGATTGTTGAGAAATAAGCTTCGGCCGTTTGAATGGCTGAGAAGGCTGAGAATCCTGCGATTGACCTCTGTGTCGTAGGTGACGAGTTCCCGGAGCTGGAGCTGCCTGATGTGTGGAAGCCATGGCCCTTCGTAGGATCGATTCACTACGGGAACGTTCTTCTGCCTGTTTTTCTGCAAGAGTGGGTGGACTTGCTGGACGTTTTTGAGGTGTTACTGGAGTTGAAGATTGGTTGTTGAATGGACTTTTTGCAGGATAGATGCCATTATATACTATATAGTCGTTGATATTGGTATCGACACCTTCGACAATAGCTTTTGTATACCATTCTAGCTTTACCACTTTAAGGGTCTTTGTACCCTTCGCAGGAGCTTTAATAGTTGAAGCGTCTATGGTGTTTAAACCTAAGAATCTGAGTTCGAGAAGGGCACGTTTGGGCCCCACGACATCACCGATGAAGATGATAGCATCTTTGGGAGATTCGGTGACTTTGTAATTTTTGGATTTGATGTTTGCTATGATTTCTGCATGCTGGGAGTCGCTAAGGCGGACGGAAAGAACGTATATGTTTGGGAGATCTGTTGGTTTAGACATCATGCATCATGCAGTTGAATTCTGAATTCTGAAGGAAGGTGGTTTAGTATATGCATGTCGGATTAATGGATTCGATAGAAGAAGGTAGGAGGGTGTTGATCACCGCTCCCAAGGGCCAAAGTTTCTGCTTTGCAATCGTGCTAGGTGCCGATGGCAAGGAAAGGGCGTAATCAATATCGAATGTAGGTATATATATGTGGTGAAGTCATGAAAGCCCAATCGGAGACGGCACAATGTTGGAATCCGTGTTTCCAGAATGCGTTGAATTGACGTAAAGACTTGCCGGATTGGGGAATAATAACGTGATGAAGGACGAAGCTTTCCCGAATAGGAAGTATAGCCAATTAAAACACAGCTCGCTCTTTCTAAGACCTAATGGGATATTTTACATAGATACTCCTTAAGTAAACTGTGTACTTGTATCTGTATTGTGCTTGACCTTAGTTAATTCCTTTTGGTATCCGGCGCTGGTGCGAGATATCGATACGATACTGGTATTGGATTGAAAGAACGTGGCCGACCATGATTCTACGTAATATATGTAGCATACGCCCTACAACTACTTAAGTACTTACTTTCTTACCCAATAGTGATGCAGGTGGACTTGCTTAAGAGGCCATCACTAACTAATAACTAAGTAAGTAGCACCAAAACCTGCCTAACCGACCGTTACAGCAAAGCTAGTTGGTCCGAGTCGAAATCCAGGCTAAATGCAGCTACCCTTCGTCGAATCGGGTGTATTTTGTGTGGGAGATTTTGTGTTGGTGCCTTTGCTGGGAACGCGACACACTAAATCCACCTGAACGTGATATACCAGCATCCAACCTCCCTCCATCGTCTCCCTCTCTCATCTCGACCTTCCGACCACCCCCCCTCTCTCTCTGGATCCGCCCAATCTCCGCCGTCCTTCTTATCGACCGAGATATATTTCATTCCGACCATAGTGTCACGAGCATGTACAGTCCCTATTAACGCCTTCAATAGCTTCCGTTCCTTCAACCTTCCATCGATTCGACTGTTTCGTGCTCGTATCCATAATCTCTCCGACACAAGTAACGCGATCCTCCGCGTAAAACTACAACCAAATCTCGACACTACCTCGCAAATAGTTCCCGGTATTTTGGTTTTAAACCACCTTCCTTCACAATGGCCAGGGGAGCGGCTTCCCAGCCCTCCAGCGCCTCTCTTCAGTTCAAGGAGCCGATCTCCTGGAAGACAGGAAAACCGATTGCCGTTCCTCACTTGGTTAAGCGCCTCAAAACTTTGCATTCGGAACTTCGATCCCTTGCCGACGAGCCAGAGGTGGATCTTCCTTCTGTAGACCAGGTTGCAAAGGATCTTGCTGCGACTGGCTTGCTCCACCACAAGGATGAGTCCATAAAGGCCTTTCTGGCATGCTGTCTTGCCGACATTCTCTACCTCTATGCGCCAGACGCTCCATATACCGCAAATCAATTGAGGGTACACTATTTAATTCATTGCTGCTCATGGAAGTATGGCTAGGCTAAAATGATTACACTATATAGGAAATATTCGACCTCTTTATCAAAACTCTGAAAGGACTTGAAGACTCTGAAAGTACATTTTATCAAGAGTATCTATATCTACTCGACAGACTCCATGAGACCCAATCCATTGTTCTCATAACAGACCTTCCTGGATCGGACGCCCTCATCACGAACCTGTTCACCACCCTCTTCGACCTCTCCGCCAACGAGGGCGAAAAGAATGTAGAATACAAGATGACAGATCTGCTAGAGCAGGTCGTGGAGGAAGTGAACACTTTACCTACAGAAGTTATCGATGTCTTACTAGCACAGATGATGAGGGCATCGCCGACAACAGCTGAAAATGCTGGAAAGAAGAAGGGCCTGGGCGATAGGAAGTCAAAGGACCAAACGACCCTTTTAGGAGCGCGGCAGTACCCTCCGGCATACAACATGGCCAAGACGATATGCGCAAACTGTGTGGACAAAATGTCGAGACATATCTGTCAATACTTTACGGATGTCATCATGGATGCTTCCCCGGCTTCCCGACGAGGCGAGTCACCCGACGGGGACCCAGCGGAGACTCTGAATGACGACCTCAAGGAGATTGAAAAGGCGCATAATTTGATGTTGGAGTTGTATCTTGCTGTGCCAGAAGTACTCTCGAATGTCCTTCCCTTGCTGGAAACCGAGATGGCTTCTGAGACAGCGGACCTTCGAGTCCAGGCTACCGGTACGGTCGGTATGATGGCTACGACGGGGTCGCTTCCGCAATCTTATCCTCAAACTTGGAAGACGTGGCTAGGAAGAGCGAACGACAAGTCTGTTGCGGTCAGAGTTCAGTGGGTAGAAGCAGCCATCGAAATTTTGAAGACTCGAACCGATGTAACCCAGATACTACAGAAAGAAATCAAAATCAAGCTATTTGATGCTGATGAGAGGGTTCGAGTTGCTGCTGTCAAGAAGATTGGAGAACTGGACTGGGAATCGGCTACGAATAAGCTTGTCAGCAGGGATTTTGAGGAGAATATTTTAGAAACCTTGGCCCAACGTACCAAAGACAAAAAGTTGGCAGTCAGAGAAGCTGCGATCGGTGTTCTAAGCCGATTATGGGCAGATGCGTACCCACAAATTTCGTTGAACAACAAAGTCGTGATACGCGAGCTTGACTTCATTCCTTCCAGCTTGTTCGACGTCATCTACGTCAATGACAAAGAGACAAACGTTATCCTCGACAATGCTTTGTACGAATATTTACTGCCAATCGGCGACTATAGCGGCAAGAAGGACAGCAAAGCGAAAAAAGCTAAGGGCAAAGAAAGCCAGACTGCAACACAATCGGCCTCACAAGCCGGGACTCAGACCGGGACTCAAGCCGATTCGGTGGAAGAAGAACTCTCTGAGGATGAAATTCGAACTCGGAGAATGATGATACTGCTTCGATGTATGACGGATTCAACCGAAAAGTTCGATGGCTATAACGATTTTGATACACAGGAGGAGGCCAATCTGCTGGGGAAAACGACGCAAGAGGTTGCAAATGACCGAAGCAGAAACCCGGCGCAGAACACACAGCGGAAGGAGGCTCGAACGAAGCTCAATACCCGGGCTCGAAAGGCGTTCTTTACCATCCCAAAGAACCAGCAAACCTATGCAAAAGCAATGACTGCATTCTTGGAGTCGTGTGAAGCGTTCAACGGTGGAGTTATAGAGTCTGACGAGGCAGATATCCGCCGGAAGCTCGATAACACTATTGCATATCTTGCGAAACTTCTTCCCGACACATCCAGGTCCACTACAGACCTTGTCAACTTTGCAAAAATCCATGACCGACGTTGCTATGACCAGATTCGGCGATGCTATTCCCCTGATAGCGATTATGAAACCGTCGCAAACTCCATCTTCGAAGCCAAAAAGCGAATCTCGAATAATACAAAACTTGGCTCTCTAGCCACTGCTTCCCTTGTTGAAACATTGACGCCGCTTCTCTACCGTGCATCCCTCCTTATCTACAACAAATCGCACATCGCTCACATGATCCGCTTTTCGACCGATGAAGACACATCCTTTGGGACCTCACTCAACCTTGTTGCCCATGAAGTCCTTCGGGAGATGTCACAGAGTAACCCGGGCGTCTTTGGTGCACACATAAAAACCCTCTGCGACCTCATCGTAGACAAAGCTCCGATCGCTCCTCGCAATAAAGGCCGTGCTTCAGCTCGGGAAAATGTGGAGGTTGACTTGGAAGGCTTGAATATGGAAGATACAATCAAAGCATGCTCTGGATTTGCTAAGCAGTACCCGAAGGAACTACCACATGATAAGAAACTAATGGAGGCACTTGTTAATTTCTCTCTTTATGGTACCTCTCCGATCGCGGCAAAACATGCTGTTGCGATAATCATGCGTACTTCTTCTCGAAGTGATATGTATGCTTCTGATTTGATCAAGAAGATATTGAAAGAGTGGGAGTACGGCGGCGAATTTTATCTGGCCCGACTTGCAACCTTGTCTCAAGTAGTACTGTTTGCCTGCCAGGAAGCGGAATCCGACCCAGATAACATTAATCGAATTAGAGACATTGCAATCAAGGAAGTTTTGCTACGGCCACCAGAGGGAGACGTTACTGTTACCGAAGACGATGACGAAGATGAGGATTCGGATAGACAGCTACTCCCAAGCGAGGCTTGCCAGGCCAAATTACTCGCTCTGAAGATACTGATCAACCACCTACGTGCCCATGGATCGGATGAAGGAGCCGATGGCGACAGCACGCGGAAGGTTCTTGCAGAGCCAGTTTACAAGCTCCTGAACGCCTTACTGGCTAATAATGGCGAGCTGTCGAAGAAAGGAGATACCCCTAAGGACGACAGACAGACATTGTACTGGGCTGGGGCCAACGCATTCATCAAATTAGCTAGAATCCGCGGTTACGAGATCTTGATCTCACCGAGTGTTTTCAATCGGATTGCTCTGGTTGCGCAATATAATGCTCAAGTAGTACGCAAACGATTTGTGGACAAGGTCAAAAAACATCTTGCAGCATCCACACTCTCGGCGAGATATTACACCTCCCTTTTCCTGCTCGCAGACGAAAAGCAACGAGATATCAAAGAGGAGGCATCTAGCTGGCTGAAAGCTCGAGCAAAGTCTCACCGCGAAGCGAAGGACACCAGCATGGAAACCACTTTTGCAAGACTGTTAAGTTTACTGGCACATCATCCTGACTTTGATCGGGACGATGAGGATGTATTAAGGCAGTTCGCAGGCTACGTGCTGTTTTACTTGGAGTGCGTGGTTGTAGAAGAGAACCTGAGTTTAGTATACTATGTTGCGCAGAGGATGAAGAGCGTGGTGGATGGGATCGTGCCGGATCGCAGCGAGGTAAGATCGTACTCCCAATATTTCCGCGACGGGTCAAGGATGCTAATAAGGTCATGGTACTAGAACTTATACACGCTATCAGATCTGGCACAGATAGTCATTCGCAAGTACGAGGATGTAAAGGGATGGGCTCTTCAAACGTGGCCGGGTACACTTAGGCTCCCGATGGGCTTGTTCAAAGGATTCAAAGATAACGCAACTAGCAACGAGGTAGCGAGGAAACACTATCTACCTGATGGGTTCGAAAGTGTGGTGGACAGTATATTCAAGAAGCCAAGTAGTAGAAAGGTTCGTCAACACGCCTCCAAAAGCGTACCTAATAGTCCGAAGCACTAACAATGATAATAAAATAGAGAAAATCGGATGCCTTCGGTGCAGCTACTCCTGCCAAGAAGCGATCCCGAACAACTGCTACAACGCCCGGCACTGCTAAGAAGGCGAAGGGATCCTCGCGACCAAGTACTATTAAGAAAAAGAAGAAGAGAGGTAGTGACGACGAAGACGACTTCGCAACACCAGGCAGAAGCGTTGAGAGGAGAAAGAGCGGAAGAATCACAAGTTTTGTTGCTGGAAAATACGCAGAGAGTGAAGATGGTGAAGACGATGATGAAAACGATGGGGTTGAGAGTGGGGATGAGAAGATGGAATGGGAGAAATCGGCTCGTGGAGCTGTTGACGAGGAGGGTAGCGAACAGGAACATCCAAAAAGGTCCAATGGTGTTACTAAGTCCAGGTTTCAAGCCACCCCTCAATCAGCGATCAAGTTGGCAGCGAAGTCAAAATCAAAGGCGGATCTTGAAATGGTGGATAGTGAAGAGGAAGAAGCTAGTGAGGGAGAGGACGAAGAACAAGAAGGAAATGATGTGGAAGAAGATGATGAAGACGACGACGACGACGACGAGGAGGAGGAGGAGGAGGAGGAGAATGAGCCTTCTCTCCCACCCGTCAAGCGAGGGGGCCGAAAGCAAGCTGTGACCTCTGCGAAAAAGGCACCTCCCAAGAAAGAGAACATAGCCAAAAAGGCGGCTTCCCCGCCATCAGGCACGAGAGGAACCAGAGCATCAGCTCGCACACGCGGAAAAGCCAACGGCAAGGCCGTTATCAGCCAGATGTATATCGATGATGACGATGACGATGAATGAATGCCTTCTTTGTACGATTTGGGAGGCATATTCTGCGGTTCTTGAATTGTGAGGTTTGTTACTTTCCTTGTTACGCATTTCTTGTACATCAGATTATCACTGCAAGGCGATATTTTTCTTCGACAACAGGGATTGAATGGGGTATAGCTATTCTAAATACCTCGAGGTTTGATTCGCTTTCTTTATTTTTCTACTTTTTTTCCTCTTTCGCTTTTCAAAATTCTACTAATGGCGTCACATTGAGCCTTTTTATGCTAATTCATGGTAGCAACCGCAAACAGTCCAAACCGGTCCTACGATCGGTTCCTGCGACCTCTTGTGGGGGATTTTTATTCATTCCTCTTTTGTACTTTTAAATTAACTGGCATGGCATAGTGATAGCTTTCGAATTAATGAAACCCCTCTCGATCTCACGATCTCTCCAGTGTTTTTTTACTTTTTAGACGGAGATACTTATATAGCCCGGGGAGATATATCTCACCTGGGTAACTGACCGTGACGCAACAGCATCCAAATTGAAAAAAATGAGGAACCTCGGTTCCTCCAACCTCGCCTGTAGCAAATCCGAAATTGGCGGACTAGTTCCAACAACAACGGGGCAACGGTGGTATTTCTATTCGGAAGGACTGACCGGTAAAGGGAAACGGTGTTACAAAATACCACACACTCGCTCGGTTCGACAGCACAGGCGTTGTCCTGCGACTACCCATAACAGCTATTTAGTGCGATCTCGCGTAGCTATTTAGTGTTCAAAAAAGATATTTTTTGTGCAGCTGTTTGAAGCTTATATATATAACTATACTTTGGTTGTAGTATATGTAGCTACCGTGCATGCGAGGCGATTCCGTGGATCTGGTCGGTTCAAGAGGTCTTTTGGGCTGTTGTGCTTACCATGTCGGAAGGATGGAGGGTCTTGGAATATTTTGGGTATGATGTATATGCATATATGCCTACGTATACCTTCGCACGAGGGTGTTCTGTGAGGAAGGATGGGATATAATGCAGGGCAAAAAGAAAAACGTGGCGTGCATTGGGGAATTGGAGACGATCATGTAGAAGGGGAGGAAGGAAGGAATTTGGGGGGGTATAAAGAGGGAACTCTGGGGACCTGGGGATCTCCGATGGGTTTTGGCTTCTTACTCTTATCTGTCTTTCTGTCTGTCACACTCTTTGGTCTTTTCTTTGTAGACGGTCGTTCTTTTATATCGTGAAGGGTTATACGACACTCGTTTCTGGTGATCATACTATCGTTAAATTTTTATATCAGTATATTATAAGTGTTTCAAAATGAAGGTTCTTTCTCCGTTTATTTCATTGCTGGCGTTCAGGTAAGATACCTCTTATAATATATACCATTTCCTTACTTTTTAAACAGCCATCAGAATATATACCTAATCACTCGTTTTTATGATTAAATACAGCATCGTCCCCAGCGCCATCGGAGCACCCGCACCGCAAGTGATCGATAACGAAGAAGCCATCGAACGGGCCAAAGTCGAGACCAAAGAACTCACAGCCTTCGAAACAGTAACCGAAGCCGGAAAGCCCACTACCATCACCAAAGGCACGACGGTTACCGAAGTAGCCACCAAAGTCATCAGAGTCGGTGCTTCGAATGTCAAAGCCGCTTCACCTCCATCTCGACCGTCGAGCAGTTCAAAGGCGGCCAAACCCTCGCCTGTTAAGAATAACAATAACAACAATAACAACAACAATCGTAACGGTGGGAAGAAGCCGCCGGTGAAGGGTGGCAATAACAACAACAGTATTAAATATGTTTACATCACCAGAACTTCGGTGAAGTATGTTACGAATGTGAAGAATATTACGAATACCAAGGAGGTTACGAATACCAAGGAGGTTACGAATACTAAGGAGGTTACGAATACTAAGGAAGTCACGGAGACTAAGGAGGTCACGGAAACCAAATATGTGACTGAGACGAAGACTGAGGTCGAGGACGAGAGTAGTGCTACGTTGGGTGGGGTTAAGCCTTTACCTACTCCTGATGATGGAGAAGAGAAGGAAGAAGAGGCACCGAAGGTTACGCCTAGTGCTGCTATTGTTGATGATGAAGGTGATAAGAAGGAAGAGGAAGGGAAGGAGGAAGTGGAGGGTGAAGGTGACGGACCGGTGAAGATTGCTACTGCTCCGAATCCATCGAAGACCGAGGAGGGTAAAATGACGATTGCGACTGCACCGAATCCGACTGAGGAAGAGGCAGCAGAGCCTACCACTCCACCAGCGGAGAAGGAGGACGAGGAGAAGAAGGATGGGGAGGAAGGCGACGGTGAAGCAAAGGAACAATTGATGAAGATCCAGACTGTTCCTAACCCTACTGAAGAGGAGGATACTACCAAGACCCCTGCTCCCGAAGCAGACAAGAAGGCTGATGAAGGTGAAGAGAAGAAGGAAGGCGGTGACGAGGAGAAGAAGGAGGAAGGAGCAGATGAGACGAAGGAGGAAGGAGCAGACGAGAAGAAGGACGAAGGAGCGGACGAGAAGAAGGACGAAGGAGCAGAAGAGAAGAAGGATGATGGAGCAGAAGAGAAGAAGGATGAAGGAGCAGAAGAAAAGAAGGATGACGGAGCAGAGGCCGATGAAACCAAGACTGATGAATCAGCAGCCAAGAAGGATACTGCTTCAGGCGATGAGGAAGAATCTGAATCTAAACCCGTCGTTGTGCCAGTGGAAGGAATGTAAATATCATGACCATTATAGGTATACTTACTTGTGTTATTCCCGCGAGCTCGAGAGAAGATGTCAAGTTTTCAGATTTTGTTCAAAGCTAGCATGGTGAATTTCATACCCGATAGACGATATATATAAATACAGTTCGGAGATAGACTTCTGCAATGGATCATGACATCAATTAGGTATATAGATGCAAATATAATTTACAGTTCCCTCGAACCCTCGGCCTCGTGGCCGTCTAATTATAACTTAAAACTTAGATATTTATATCTATGAACATAAACTTCCCGGTTTCGACATCGTTTCCAACTTCAACGACCGACCGCCTTGTACCCGATGCTTCCAAGAATTTAAATTCTCTCGACATACCAATTCCGAGACTTCCACGTTCGCAGCTAACTATACTATCACCATGGTTAGCGTGATAATTAATCTAGCGGGTGTCACTAGTACTAGCACAGCTTAAAACTGTTAAGATTCTCGGCCCTGGTCCCCGCAAACGTTGGGAAGTTCAGGGTCCACGTCCACCATTCCCACCACAGTGCACAGGGTTTCCCAACTCGCTATGACATCACGAAGACATGGAAGTAGACCCTGAAGTTTAATATTAATACGCCGAGAGATAAAAAAACAAGCTTTAGATTGGAAAATAAATCAAGGAAATTCTTGGGAGAAAGTCGACGCTGGATATTATTCGTCGGTAGAAGGGCACCAGATTTCCGATATCGAACCAAAGAATTCCTGGAAAAGAAAAAAAGGAGAAGAAGATAATCACCAGATTGACATTCCTTCCCTTTCTTGATCAAGATCGAAAGTATCTACGCGGAATCGCCGGGCGCACTTTCGGGGTTTGAGCGGGACCGACCTGTCGACTGTGGATACAACTAACCAGACATGTCTTATATATAAAAAAATCTGCAAGGTCACATCCTAAATATCCTTCCTTCCTCCATGCGTACATGCACCAGCCGGGCTAGGCAGGGCGACGGAGAAATGCCGGGACCTATCGATATCGATATCGATATCACTGATATCTTTATATTTCCCGGCTGTCCCGATCTTAATATTATAATAAGATGCCATTGATATAACGTATTCCACAAGTGAGTGGTGTATACAAGTGAGCAGCGCACTTTTTTAATACCATACTAAATTTTGGTCAATCTTTTAATTATGTCTAAATAATATAATTAAAAATTAATTAAAATATATTTAATAAATTATATTATAATTGTTTATAAGTTTGTATATTATGATTTAATTAGTTGTATTTATTATAATATTGTAATTAATTATTATTTTTTTTTATAAAATCATTATGTTATTTAATATTAATTTATAATTAAATATTTATTTAATTTTAAATTAGTAGGTTGTGAGTAATTTCTATGTTTAATATTTTTTTATTTTAAAAACATTTTTTTTTTGTTTTATATTATTTATTTAATTTTTAATTTATTTTTTAAAATATTAATATTTTAGATTAAAGTAGTATTATTTTATGTATTATTAATTATATATTTTTATTAATTTGGTTTATAATAATTAGTATAGTAGAAGATTTATTAATAAATTAATTTTTAATTAATTATGTTTGTATAATAATTTGTAAAAAATCTTTTAATATTTTTGTTGTTTATTCTAAAGTAGTAGTAGGGTGTAATAAATGTAGAAAAGATATTAATTAAATATCTAATTTTAAAAATATTTTTTTTAAATTATATGGTAGAATATTAATTTTAATAAATTTATTTTATATATTTTTAATAATTATTGTAATAATAAATATTTTTTGAAAAATATAAAAAAATTTAAACTTATTAATATGATTAATGTATTAATGTATTAAATTTTTAATCTAATGATTATAAACAATTTTTAATAATTTAAAATATTTAATATTAAGTAGTTGAAGTAAATAAAATAAGTAAAGAAGTAAATATAAAAAAATAATATTATGTTTTTGTGTATATAATTTAAATTTAATAGAATAATAATTTTTATAATTATCTAATATTAATAAATAATAAATGTTGATGGTTTTTGATTTTGTATATTAATTAAAATGTTTAAATTATTAAATTTTTATATTATTATTTATTTAATTATTATTAATAATTATAATTATTTAATTATTAAACAATTTATATTATATATACTAATATTTAAAATAATATTGGTTAGTTAAAATAATAAATAATAATATTAATTAATTTTGAGTATTAATATTTTAAATAATTATAATCTATTTTTAATTATTAGGCTATATTAATATAATTTTATTATTATAATAATTAAAATTTATAATAATAATAATATTAATAATTATTTTTATTACAAAATCTATTTTATTAAAATTATAAATATTAATATTTTAAATATCATATTTTATTTTAATATTAAATATAAATTAAAACTAATTAATAATAATCTTTTTATTTTTATATTTAATATGCTAATAATTATACTTTTGGATTATAATTATTTAAAATTCTAATTTATATTTAATAAAATTTAAAAATTAATTTATATTAATAAATTTAAATTTATTAATATTTTAATTTTAAAATAATATATTTACCATAACTTTTATATAATAAAATTAAAAATAAAAAAATTATATAATTATATTAAAAATAATATTAATGAGAGTTTATTTTTCTAATATTATAAATTTACATATTTTAGAAATAATTTTGGCTTTTGAAGTTATATTAATATATTAATATTAAAAGATTATTTTTAAAATATTATATATTTTGGTAATAATTTTAAAATTTAATTTATTATTATTATTAAATATTTTAATAATAAAAATAAATCTAACTTCAATTATTATTTACAAAAATTAAAATTATAATAAAAATAACTATTAAAAAAAATATTAAAAGAAAAGAGATTAATGTTGTTGAAAAAATACGCTGCTTGCTTATATGTGCTGTTTGCTTATAAAATACGTTATATATATATTAATAGGAATATACAGTACAGCATCTTATTGTAATTTGTGGTTCGGGAAGATCTTAAGACGACATTCCCACGTCACTGCTGTCGTCCGTACTACCTCTTATAAAACATCCATCGTCTACAGCTAATATATCAAACTTCTACCCCATTGGCTCCGGATCTCTAATATATATACGACTATAGTAGCTATCACTACTACATTGAAGCTAGTAGCTCCCTTGTGTATTATTGTTTTTGTGTTGGGCTGAACCCAATTCGCATTGAAGCAAGCTTACTTAAGTTGAAGTTCCACGACCACAATGCTTCGTGCACAAAACGCTGCAGCAGTAACCATCGACGACGAACCAAAACTCTTCATCACCGACCCTTCCGACCTCGAATACTTTACCGAAGGCGCTGCCAACGTCTTATACCGCTATATCGGCAAGGTCGATCAATTTGTAAGTAGTAAGATCTTTTCTCTAAGTATTGCTATATTAAGCTACGACAAGAACTTCCAAGAGCAAGGCTTCAAGCTTTCAAAGCCTTCTTAATTTGAAATCCCGCCCCGTTGTTCGCCAAGTAATTGTAATTACTTACTTTACTACTTACTTCTGCCTAACATCATGCTTACTCCTTCTGCTTATATCTAAACTGTTTATATAGAAACCACATCTCATCCGCCTCAGAAAGAATATTCCGAACTTCCCTACGACTTTACAGTTATACACACATCTTCACAAGGTCTTTGTGCCGTTACTGCCCAACTCGATCGTTGATACCAAACTCGTTCAAATATCTCCTGACGTTCTGAGGACTCTTAATATTCGACTGCAACACCAACAACACCATGATCGCGACGGATTACTGCCAAACATCGATATCGGGACCGGTAAAAGGAAAGGAAAACTCGATGAAACCGAAAAATGGGGACTGATAGTGGAGGATATGACGCCAGGGATCTATCAAAAATACGATATTGCGAACACAGCTTTGGAAAATAATGGTCGGAAAGACGGTGGTACCGATGCTTTCAGCTCTTTTTCACTACTAAAGGAAAGTTTGAAGCGGTCATGTAAGGAGAAAACGAAGGAGGAGGAAGAGGAACTTGAAAACGAATTCACCGCTAGTACTATGGACGCGAGGGCTTTGACAAAAGCTGGATGGAGGGATTTATTAACCGTAGAGTTCAAACCAAAGTATCTGGTACAATCACCCGACGCACCAAGGGACTGGAAATTATGCAGAACCTGCGCATTTCGAAGTATGAGATCGAGGAGTATGTCCGGAAGATCGAATACCAGCGCGACTTCAGAAGGAGAAGAAAGCCGACATTTCATCCCCCCGGATTACTGCCCACTGGATTTAATATCAACAAACCCCAATCGAGTAACAAGAGCCGTAGAAGCGATCATAAATCGAGAAGACGGCGTATTAGTCGTCGACGAAGCCGAAATTCTAGTAACGGATACAGCATTAGGCGAAGACGGAATATCACCCTGGCTGGATACACTAGATACCTCTATCGTCGACCTCCTGACAAGTTACTTTTCAGACCCGGCCTACGTCACCCACGTTCTAGCGGATTTACAAGCACATTTTGGAGGGAAGATTGGAGTATTAGCACCGCCTACACCGACTTTGGAGGTCTCGGCTGAAGAGTTATCGAGAATGTTGGCGGGACATCCTACGACCGCTAAGATTGGAGAGGATATATGCACGGCTATGAGTTTGAGGGATTGTACGGTTTATGTGAGGATATGGGTTAAAGCTAAGAGTTCTGGTGGGGGTGGCGGTGGTGGGATTGATGTTCATATCGAATGTAAAGTTGGAGATTTGGATATGAAAACTGGGGTATGTACCCCTCGAGCATAACACCATACACGATATGATAAAACTTACACATTTTCCACCCACACAGGAAGGCGGAAAAGGCGTCTACTGGCGAGACGTAGAAAAGCGACTATTACGAGGAGATTGGTACACCGGCCGCGGAATAACCACCGATGGAACGGGATGCAGAGAAGAACACGTCGAATACCAACAATCCAACGACGAGCACAACTTTACGGATTATATTCTTACGCAGCAGCAGCAGCAGCAGCAGCAGCAGGGACCAACGGAGGAACTCTTGAGGAATGGGAGTAGTGAAAGCTTTCAATTATCAAGCGAGTTCTTGAAGGTGCCGAAGAGTGGGGTTGATGTTCGTAAGTCTGGTTTGTTGTCGACTGGTACTACGGCTGCTGCGTGAGGCTGTGTGGTGTTTACTATACTTAAGGTTGTGCCGGAGTCGGGGTGGGTAAATGGTGTGGGGACAGGGGTGATGAGGGAGATGTTGCGGTATACAAAGTAGTGAGTAAGTGGGCGGGTGGGTGCTTCAAAAGTTGGATGAGGTTTTGATGGAGTTCTGGGGGGGTTGTATGATATATTTCTGAGTAAGTACCTAGTTTTGGGGATTGGTAACATTGGCATAACTTTTCTTATCTAGCAAAAAATGCGAACACGAGTCTACAAATACATTTTTTCTTCTTCTTTTATCATACCGGAGGGGATGATAAATACATACTAATGGCACTAATAAACCATCAATACGTTTCTGCAATCCTCCCCATCATTATCCCGAAGAATGGGCTCTTGGGTTTTATAGCTTACTTTGTATATCATATATATGGGTATCAAAACGTCTCAGATTTTATATTATAATTATACCTTCAAATTTTAGTAGCTGGTGAGACAATCGATACGACGTTCTATCGAGAGGAAGTTATCAAAAACGAAAAGATACATGTAGAACAGGCGAGTTGAAGAGGGGTGTGTATTTCAATGATGCATCAGTCTTCTATAACATCATGAAACCCGTGGACCAAAGAGAATCCAAACACCACGATACCATATAAACTTGGTAAAACCATGAAAGAACCGGGAATGTTAACCGGACGGTTTGTTTTTTCTAGCAATCCCTGACATATGCACTCTCCCATCAACCCCTCCCGTGTAGATTTTCTTTAAAAAAAGAAAAAGGGGAAGAAAAAGAGAAGAAAAAAAGACAAAGAATATGGTGATAAGTTTGGAGTGGAGAGGGATTAATTGTTACTTCAATGTTACGGCGGCACAACAAAGAAAAAGACAGAAGGGAGAAGAAGTAAAATCCAACAAAAGAAAAACACAAAAACTTGTTCTATGACAGCGTTCTTGCGTTAGAATGGAAGGGATCTGTGTGTGTGTGTGTGTGTGTGTGTGCTGTGCATTTTGTAATTATTCAGGATGCAGGTACATGTTGACATTTTGGTTTATCGATAAGCTTTGCAGCGGTGAAGTTGTGGTGTAGTCGTCGACGTGTAGACGGTGCGGTTTATCATATATTTGCTCGTGAAGGGGGGTGGAGATGTAGATATATACACTCCTCCTCCTCCTCCCCTTCCCTGCTGCTTCTTCTTCTACTTCTGCTTCTTCATCTTTCTATGTTCCGGCTTCTTTTCTTCTTGATTCTAATCACGGGCCTGTTTATTCTCTTCCTTCCCTCACCTACTGTATCCGATATTTTCCAGAACATCTTATGTTATTTCCTTCAACGCTAGATACTTCTGTCAATCCCATTGCCTTCTTTGCTCTATTTTCTATTGCATAGACGATTTCATATAGTAGTATTTCTCGTCTTTATAGCGTCGTCGTCGTCCACAAAAAGTGTTCGCTCCGCTCAAATCAGGGTATACTCAACTGCTTGACTAGCATCGTTTCCCTTCGTACTTCGTTTGCTCTATAAGCTTGCTGCTCTCAATTCTTTCTGTATTGCATTTATCAACGTCGTAAAGGGAATTATCCCAGTAGATACTCAAATCCTTCAAAACTTTAAGTTTTTTTACTGCCCTTTTTTTTTGTCGAAAAGAACGAGAATTCCTAAAAGAAAGGATTAGAAATATCAAGAAAGATGAAGTACTCACCATCAGGACGACGCTTCTCCCTCCCCGCCTTCGACATCTTCGGCCAACCAATGTTTGAACCATATCTTTACTACGGTCAATACCATCCATACCCGCCTCCTCCTCCTCCTCCTCCACCACCTCCCCATCAGCACCTACACCAACATCAAAATCAGCATCCACATCCATATTCCCACCCCCACCCTTACCACGGCTACCAGCATCCACCACCAGAGCCATACCCTTACTTCAACATTCCAGAAACCCTGCCAGAAGAATACTTAATCCCCAGCAGTCCCGACACAAACCCGTTCCCAAATTCTCCTCACAACCACTACAACAGATCTAGGGAAACGATCAGTCCAGACTGCAGCAGTATCGGCTATACCAACTATCTTAACTCCTCGTTATCATCTTCTTCTTCATCTACTTTATCCCAACCTTCGTTATCATCTTCGGGGGGTTCTCCAAACTCCTTTCCTTTTGCTATATCAATCCCTTCGTTTGACGTTTCAAGAACTGAGACACCGGGGAACCGTCACTACGGGTTTGAAACGGTAGATAGCAGTATGGTCGTACGAACTATTCCACATCCTGACACTGTTCAGCAACAGGCGGAGAAGTATGATGGACCACCACCACCACCACCCCCAGCATTGCAAATGAGGCGAAATCAATCTATTCCAAAGGTTGTGAATAAGCTTCAACATCAAGGAGGTTCTGGGAGGGCACTAGTCGTGAACGGGAGTACCAACGATCCAATCCCTTCGAAGACCCACCAAAAGCAGGTGACCGCGGTCGTCGGTGAACGTAATAACAAAGAAAAGGGTCAATCCGTCAAGACTCAGGAAACTTTGCTTCCTCCAAAACTTAACAATAAAGGACAACAAGCGACATCCGTTCTCGCACAGGCTTCTTCTGTTGGGCAAACAAAGCCTGTTGTTCAAGAAAAGCCCGTCACCAAGGATGTTACGCCCTCCAATGTGGTTGATGAGGGAGAGAGTGCTTACGTTCACATAACCTTGAGCCATCTCCCTCATAGCAACAAGTTGAACATGATCCGCCTTCGCGCGAATTATACCGCCACGGCTAATAAGCCCAAGCTCATCGAGGAGGCAAAATCCATCTTCGCCGCGGCTCTCCAATCCCATGAGCCCACCAAAGGGGTGGAGCTCGGCTCATGGTTCTCCTGGACCGAGCGAGGCGTCAATATAAACTTCAGAACCAACACCCATCGCTGGATCGCAACCGAGAACCTTGACTGGCTCTCTGATATTGGCGACGGCATCCGCCTCAACGAAAAATGGGGCGGTATCGTTGTTCGCGATATTTGGAATCCATATATCCTTGAGAACACGGTTCCAGACGACGACAGCCTCAAACGTAAGCTCGAGCAGTTGAATGTTGTGAGCTACGATGCCAACGAAGACGGCGAGCCTGTTCAAGAGTCATATCGGATTCGTAAGATCAGGTGGTTTGGTCCGTCGACTTTGGCGATTTGGTTCCATGACACCGTTGTTGCGGAATACTTCGCGCAGAAGGGTGTCTGGTTCATGGAAGGGTTCGTCGGCGTCGGAAAGAATAAGAAGGTCGGAGTCTGTGGACTGCCAGCAGTACACCGGCTTGTCGAACAGAATAGGAACCGTATGGCTCCTCACCATGTCAGGAGGAATGGCTTTGTCCACCCCACGGCCCACAAAGAAGGATCTAGGGGTCAACATGGTAACAATAATGGGGAGGCAAAAGGAAGTAAGCCGGGTTGGTAGTAGAACTATTGAGGAGAACTGGCATTCTAGTAAGCAAGAACATGAGGTGGGGGTAATCGGAGCTGTTCGGGGTGCTGACGGATAAGCAGCTTTGATCTCAATTGCATCGGAGCGCGCGGGATCTCTCAGAAGTGGGGCGCGGACGAGTCGATGTCGCCACCTTTTCTTTAGAGGAAGGCGCATGCTCTTTGTATCCTTCTTTCCTATTTTTGTAATCTTTTAAATCTTTTTCTTGTTGTTGTTAGTATGTGAAATGGTGTTTCGGGGTTTGTACTCCAATATCGAATTGTTATTTCTGGTGTTGAGGTTGTCTTTGTAGTCAGCAAAACGGTGTTTGAAGAGGGCAAGGCGGGGTATTTTAATTCTAAATTTGCAAGAGATAAAAAAAAAACAGAGTGCACAAGTATCATGTAACAGACTCTTATAAGCAAGGCGTGTATACGTATGATCGAGAAAAACATTTGCCATTCATTTCAGTGGAACAACGAAGCTTAATTAATTAGTAACAGCGCGAGTCGGAACCAAGCCAAGCGAAGTGAGTCGAATCGGAGTAAGCTGATCGAAGAAAAAGGTATCTCCCCGGACAGATACATATTGACCGGCGAGTCCCATCCGGGGGGGTAGCCCTAGATTTAAATTTCCTGGAGAACAAAAACGGCTGTTTGCGGCATTGTAGGCAGGATCCGATTACTCGACAATGCCTCATTCATTCATTCATTCATTCATTCATTTCGTATCAGCGGTTTTTCCTGCGGAAAAGTATATCAGCGTGTGTCATGGTGTTCGGTCTTTTGAGTCTTTTCGACTCTTTATTTTGAGTAATGTATCACAAGTCCAGCCTGCAGGGGGGAAGGGAATGGAATAAGAGGCTTACATTCCCTACTTTCTTGATGATCGTCCATCGAATGATGCATGATGAGTAAGATATCGAGGGCCAAAAGGACTTCGGCTTGGCCAGGCCAGAGTTTGTAGCTTTCTATTCCTCTTTGGAGATACGTGCTCCACAGTTCGTCGCAAATTTGAAGAAAGAGAAAAAAGCTACTGTTGCGTTCCATTTATCATTCACTTTGGTCAGCATCTTTCTCTTACGTATACTTTTTTTTTGTTGAATTCATAAAGGGGACCCTCCCGTTTCCGCGTGGGCCTGTGACGACATATGCGACCGTCGTTTTGGGTAAACTATTTTTTTTTTTTCGAAGCGGTTTCGTCTTGAGGGGAGAAAGGTGGTTCGCGAAGTCAGTCTGCCTTTTCAGCACTCGCAATCCAACAAAATTTCAAATCATCGTATCCAATCATCAGCTGGGTCCCTCCCGAGGCTCTATTTGGGTGTGTATAGCTCTGCCTTGACCAAGGGTTCACCGGGTGGAGGCGCAGTACCCGGCTATCCTTGAATCGAGGGTTTGTTACCATACCTATTTCGGTATGAAACTCTGAATATAGTAAAAATAGAGTAAAACAGACCAATTAAGACCTGAGAAGCCCTGGCTTCCCGGAGGGCACTGAGGGAGCCTCCCCTGGGACGATCACCGGAAGCTCCTTAGCAAGGAGGATCGATGAGGAGGAGACTTGAACCATCAAACATCAGTCAATGAGCCTCACCTCTTGTCCTAGTTATCCGCCAAACTGGAAGATCGCCGACTTGAGATAACCTTTCCCTGTCAATTATGTGGCCATCCGCAGCTGATATTTGGCATCGTTGTTTCGATATGGCCATGATCCTACTTGCAACCCACCTGCAACCCACCCATACCCTTGGGTCCGAAGCAGGGACCACCCTCTATGTTTGATGTGGAGAAATAGGACATTTCCTTTCGATGACTTGAGCTTGATGACATGTCGGACAAGAGATTATCGTTTCTCTAATATCCAGGTCATTCGAAGTGTGTTTGACAGTTTCCTGCAAGGTACCGTTTTTCCAGGGGCCCTGATTCGGCGAAAGATCAGCCAATTCTTCTTCTGCTTCATGGCTAAGCTATGGGATGATGGCCTAGGCTCACTTTTTTTTTTTTTCTAACAGTTTGTTTGCCGTATGATATCTCGGAGTCTTGAATCATGTAACAAAGCTAGGCGTATTGTTGGTCAATTACCTTCTTCGTCCTCGAGATAACGATGACAGTAGGCACTGCTGGTTGCAACCTCTGATCTCGGAATGGAGATGGTTCTGGGCCTATAGCTACCTATAGCGCAAGCCCGAAACGAGCGTTTTTCTGTGACCAGAATGCCGCGAACACGTCGCCTTGAAAAACAAAATGTTTGACTGCCTAAATCCTGAGCTTTTGGTTTTGGTCATAATTTAAGTATTCCATGGACCGAAGCACTCCGTTTGCAGACTTGCGCTCTGCCCGTAAGTACCTCTTGTGAGAAATGGAACCAAAAGCGACGCAAGTCAGTTTCCTTGGCCTGGGGAAACTAGTTCCTCGTTCGGGTAGGCGAGAACGAACGGGTCCAGGACGAGGATGAGAGCTCGAACTAGAGACGTTGCATCTGGCCAGACATGTCAACAGGATATAGCGAGGAACAAGGCAAGGACTGACTGACTAGGACCCGCTGTCAAAGAAGATGTTTCGAGTTCGCCTACAACTTGCTTCTGTAAGTATCAACGGCAAGGCCGGCAGATAATAGTCGTCATCATGTAGGCGGGTTGATCAATATCAAGTGCAAGTTTGTGGTTTTGTTGAGGTTCAATTGCATTGTGCAGGTGGAGAGATGCAACGCAATCATTCCATCCAAGCAGACGTAACCTTGATCCTTGCTCAAATGTTCGAGACTCGACTGCTTCTTACTTACTGAGCTAGCTATCATGGTCTCTTTTCTCTCTCGAGCTTCGGAGAATTCGTAGTCATACGTGCATGAGCGATAAAGCGAAGAAGAAAAAAAAAAGGGAGGAGCAATGTCCAATGAGGCTTATAGCTAGCTGTCCTCGGTACATGATATGATGCCTTTGATAGTATCTATACGTACTACTTTTAATTACATACACGCATTGCATGTGTACGTCGTACCCGTACAAGTATGTCCTGTACACTGGCATGATATCTACTTATACATATCCAAGTAAAAATAAATAAAAATAAAAATCATGTGAAGGCATCGCGTCGCCTAGCTATATTCGAAATACTGATCTAGGCGCTGGTAGTTTTGCGACGATAACGAGGGCTTTGAAACCAAGGCCAAGGCATCGACTGGCAACCTATGTCATATCCCACGGGATCTTTCTTCCACTTAAGCTTGTGCGTCGCGAACACGACAAAACTACGGCTCAAACGTAGCTGCCTGACATACTTGAACCAGCTGTGACTATGCAATCAATGACTGTTTATCTAGTCTGTCTGTCTGTCTGTCCGTCTGTCCGTCTGTTCTGCCTGTGACGAAGTTAAGTAGCCGCTGAAGCTTTGTATGGCCCTTTAGCCACAACCTGGTTTTATCTGTCTCTAGTCTCCGTTGTTAGCAAATAAATCAAATTTAGTATGAGTTCAACCTGATATCATCTAGGATCCTTTTTTTTCTTGGGTTTTCTTTCCTTCTTTTTCCTTCTTAGTTTCTATTTTCACAACGGGAGTTCTTTTTTGGTGTTTAGTTTGTTTTTGGGTCTTTGTGATTATGTTCCGGTCAGGCATGACAGTCATCCATCCATCCACCCATCCCGAAGGTTTCCTTGAGGTGCTACAGCTTAGCATGGCTTGGACATGACTGTGGAAATTCCGGAATTTTCGTAACCTCATGATCAGGATCGATCATAACCCCAGTTTTAGCATGTTTGGCATGGTGGGGGACCTCGGTCGAAAGAGTAGTTCCGTATCGAGAGAAGCACAGTTAGCTAGCTCGCGAAAGTGCATGGGTGTCTCTCTCTCCTGTGGTACGACCAATATTATTCCTGTATTGGTTTTTGGATTGAACACTCACAAAAAAGATCTTAAGATAGAGATAGCTAGGCGATTGATAGATTTATTTTTTATAGAACGTTGTACTGTATTTCATTTCTTTGGATGGATTATTCGGATCTAGGGATTTGGAGTGAAGTATGATACAAATTAAGGAAATGAAGCTTTGTGGAACCCGCCCTTGTATGAAACGAAGAAACGAAGAAAGAAACAACGCAAAAGAAACAATGATGATGATGATGATGATGATGATGATGATGATGATGAAGCAGCTGAGATAGTAGCAAATGAACAACTGAAACCAAGAAATTAACCCAGGCAACAAGTAACAAAGCAATGAAGTGAGCAAAGTCAAATATAAAAAACACAATCCCGTGTATGAAGTGTAATGAGAATGAACCCCAGAAACCGAAAGGAAAGACAAAAAGAGAATAGGACATAGAAATGAAAAACGAAAACAGAAAATGACTTGGAAGTAGAGATGTTGAAAGGAAAATTGAATCAATTGACCAATTGCGCCGCAAAAACTCCCAATGGATTCAGAGTTCTCGTCCCCTGAACCCATGTATGCAGAGATGTTTATTATAGTGCCAAAGGGAAATAAGAAAGAAAACCCCAATTGAACTCCAAGCAATGCTGGTGGTATAGGTCGCTCGAAATAAAAATAAAAGGGAAAAAAGATATGCCGATTCCTTTTTTCTGTTTAAATGTTGATTTGATATGTTGGAAGAGATCGCTGACTCGCTCGCTGAAAAGTGCTATCAAAATCGAAAGAATAGTTTTTTGACATCCTTCGTTCCTCAAAGTCGTTAATTCGAATAGGAAAAGCAAGAGCTGATAGAGTCGTTTCATGCGGCCGTTAGGTATGTTGTTCTGCTTTTTTTTTTTTTTTTCTCTTTCTTTTCTTTTCTTTTTTTCTTGGTCGGAATTGTGGGAAATATATATACAATCCGAATCAATCTTGAAAGAGGACTTCGATTCGCTGTCGTCAAATGTCGTTTCCAAAAAGTTGCGGTCTTTGATATTCGACTTTGATATCAATCATGCGATCGATTTATTTCCAACTCTCGCAGGTAGGGCTGGGCAAAACTCCAACGCGACCTCCCGGCGGAGGCATATGTGACGGGCAAGCATATCCAACAAGGACCACCTTTTCTTCTATAACGTGGCCTCCCATATGCTTTGATGCACAGGCGTCAACACCGTGCTATTATTATTCAGTGATGTTAGTAGATGTTTTTCAAGATGTATTTGTTTTGGATCCTTTTGAGTAGTAATTAGTGACATACCTGATAGTAGACGCACTTGCAAACGGAGTATTTCTCAGTAACACGCTTGCACATCTTGATGTGATTTTGGTTTGGAACCCTCTTGAAATAATTCTTGGTGTTCCGAAGGGGAGAAAGGGATTGGTTGGTGGATATAAAACGCTAGAGCTATCTAGGGCTTGCTAGGCTCAGTGATTGTTTTATAGATTGTTGGTATCAATTAGATGTTTTAGTCGTAGATGAGGGAGTGATTCGAAGAGGACAGAAGGTAGATCCGAAGGATATTTATATAAAAAAAGAACAACAGAAAATAAAGATATCCCGAAACGAATGGATTGATTGATATAAAACTGTCGAATGATGGCGAACAAAGATGAATTAAATTCGAATCGAAAAGGTGTCTTTGAAGTGAAGTTGAATTGAATTAATGTGTAAGGTCTAAGTCGTTGTTGTTGGTGATGATGTGCCGGGAAGGATATGAAACGGCGGGAGGTTGAATCATACTTATACAAAGAATCAAATCGAATCCTACCATCCCAGACTGTCGGGAGCATGTCGTTCCAATTCCAGTAATAGGTTGAGAGACCTCTAAGCTGCTTTCTGCTCTCGCGTGGAGAGCAGGAGATGCTAAGCCATTGCGAATTAACATCGCCAAACATGGAGAGAGTGTCCGTCCGTTGGACGCCCCGATCCATCTTTGACATCTCCCACTACACTTCCTTTTTCCAGGCTCTTCCAGGGCTACCGTTTACAGGAAGCATGCAAGAATAAGAAAAACAAACATCAGAAGAAAAAAAAGAAAGTGCCCGCCGCCCAGGTCTAAGAAGGGGAGGGAAAAAAGAAAGGGCTGCAGGGTTGTTTCCGAGATATGATGGGGCACCGGCGTGGATATCCAGGAACCGTTTTCATAGAGATGTCATCCAGGCAGAGAAGAGCTTGTACCTCTGCCGCAAGGTACAAACCTCCATCAGCTTGTCCTACCAATGCGGTAAAGTGGAACGCCGACGATATTGAGCAAAATAATCCTCATAGGCTAGGCCGGGAGGACCATGCCAAACGTGGGTGGGAAATGGGCGGCCACTGTATCTGACTGGCCGGTGGTTGATAGTGGGAAGGCTAATAGCTAAGAGGGACCGACTGAGGCGGAGTGGAGGAGCGACTTTCTTCGGTCGCAACAATGACCGTTAGGCGCATTTTGCTCTGGGTATCACCAACATGGACACGATCAGGGTCATGGAGGGGCTGAAAAAACAAAAAAAAAAAAAAAAAAAAAAAAAAAGAATCATGTAAGTAAGTATGTAAGTATGTACCTGATATTGTTTTCTCTTTGCTAAGCTAATGATTGCTAGGAATCTTCTTCGATCTTCGTCATGTGCTGGGGGTTAGCTCGGGTGAGCATGCATACAATGTCTGTATGTCTGTATGTATGTAACTCCTCTTGGAGAGCTACTCCCATACTACCACCACCACCATCACCACCACCACTGCTACCACTGCTACGTATACTACATACCTGCAGATGCATAGCTCCCTCCAGCGCGCTATTGCGATAGATCTGGTGAGCAATTCACCAACTTGTCCTAATATGTCAAAGCGCAGACATGACATCCCGGGGGGATATTTTCGATTTCTAGGTTCTAATTTGGCTGAAGCCTATCATGGGCAGGAGTCCCATAGTTCGGACCCTGCAGGCGAGTGCGGGAATACCCACTGTTCAGCTCATGTTGGTCTCGATAGTAAGCTACCGACCTTTTCCATCATCCCACAATAAGACCAAGCCGGTGAGTGAACCAACCACCGAGCTGACTTTGCGTGGGGCTGGGACACACACTCCTTTTCTTGCTTGCTGGCTGCTTGCTTGCTCGTTTCCAGAATTTAGACTTGGCCAAGATAACCCTCAAGGATTCATTCCCTCTTCCCTCTTTCACGATACGATATGCTCTATCCCACCAAAGAAAACTTATCAGGCTAACAGACCTAAAGAAGAGCTTGCTTCGATTTGGAAATCGCTGCTGCAAGACAACGTGATATCGAAATAGCCAAAGCTAACCTAATGGTGTTACAAGCACTGACATTGAGAGGACATAGCCACTATCTCGGTTCCCTTCAGCGAAAGGCCCTGTTTCTTGAAATAGCAGCTCTCCTCGGTTAACATCCAATTGGAAGCATCCCTGGAAGTTGGCAAGCTTCTGGAAATTCTATTGCCCTTGGCGTCCCTACCGAAGCTCAGACTGCCATATCTGGTGTATGCGATCCTGGCATGGAGATCCATTTCGGGATAAACGATCCCAAATCCAAGCGTCAACGCCTCTTCTCATCTTTTAGTGATTTCTGGTGAATTACAGAGTAGTAGTATACTGCGCATTGCTGTAATGCATACGGTTGAGGACAGCGAGTCGGAACTACGTCAACGGCTTTTTTGCAACGGCACCATTGGTGGTGCACGGTGGCCTAGGGAGTCGAGTGAGTAATTTGGGTAAGCGGTATTCCGTATTTACATCTTAACTTGTGACCTTACCCCAGATAGTGAAGTTATACGTTATCGCGACGTAGCAGTCGAACACAAGCCGATATTGTGCCTCACTGCAGTTTTGATGCCGAGATCGCTAGCTGTGCCTTCCTATCGGCCTCGGGTTTTGTTCCGGCGAAACGAAGCAATACAGTCGTCAGAAACGAAGAATCGAATTCCTTCACTCGCGGTCATGATACCTTGAAAGAGCTTGGCCATCAGGGAAATGATTTTTTTTTCGCATACGTCAGAAAAACTTGGAGGGTGAGAGCTAGGGTTACGGTTACAGCACTGCAGACCGCCTTGCAGCATAGCATAGGGCTGCATAATAACTGCAGGCAAAACTCTTCGACGTACCGATACGTGATGCAGATACCGGCCACCTGCCTGTGGCTTTCGATCTCGCCTATTGTATATTCCTAATTCGATCGTTGCGAGCTCTTAGGTTACTGCAGCAGAGCTTAGAAAGCCATGCCCACGAGGGATGGGGGGGAAACTGTCGGAGAGCACTGACGTCTACACAATGCATGCGTACGATTACCAAAATCAGGATCGTGTAACCTCTCTACCTAAGAGGATTTAATACTTCGTCTAGGGCTCTTCCGAAAGCTCCCGATGGCTATTCCCAGATTTATCGCAATCGGGATACCGAAAAAAAAAATCTACTTGCATACCCGAAGTTTAGAGCTCCACGACAGTAGCTCGGTCGAAGTCGAAGCGAGTGTGCATACCGATAGAGTTCATTTCGCGATTTTAATCCCAGAAGAAGAATAAAATGTTTCTGACATCAGTTGAAGATGTTAAGTATCCAATTAGGGGGTATTTCCGGTCTATAGAAAATTCAATCTTCCTTGCTAAATTGCTTAATAAGCTTAACACCGCCAGTAGGATCTCTATCCAAATAACTGTTGCAAGTTCTGTGAATCTGTGTTACCAGAGAAATAGGCACCCGCGTGAGGTTGAACACTGAAGACGTATCCGTATATCTACATAAGCGCATAGCCATTATTGTATGTATAGATAGAACTTATGAATCATCGTGATAACTGGCGAAAAAAGCATCTATCGACGCATGAGTGGCGCCTACATAGCTACACTTTCTGCCGTCAAGTATCGAATCACCCGGGTACTCGAAGAATATGTTTCAAAATTTCCCGTGGAGTCGGGCTTCCCGCGCTTTCCAACGTTGTACAGCCAAAATCAAAAAAGGGAAAACTTTTCCGCAGAGGCCGCATTGTTTTTTTTCATCCTCAGTCACAAGGTACTAAGGGAAATTTGGTGGAAAGTAATTGCAATTGCAGATAGATCTACGGCAAGGTCATATCGACATTTCAAGCTGCTACTAACATTGCATGCGGCTCCCCATAGCCTCGATGCCGCAGCGATGACAAGAGCGGGCTCGGGCAGTCACTTTCGCCGCGTTTGTCGAATTGGGCGAGATCGTCCCGTCCAACGGTGTACCGATTATTTCCTGCGGCCCGGAAACCTGGAAACGAAACCCTGCTTTGGTTCGCTCGATGCATCGACGCGATGGTACGTCTAACTACTCACCTAGGTAAGCAAGCTAGCTGCGGTGATCACTGGCACTGACTCTTGCAATGATGGCCGATTAGCTAATTTATCCAGTCCATGCCCATGAGTTGTCTCGTACACGCCGAACACGTATTACAGCAGCTGGCTAGGTATTCACTATGCGTGGAAACTGCTTCACGAGCCAACATGGTCTTGCGGGCTAAATTTTACCATGGTAGGTGGATTGGAGCTCCTGCCAAGCAAGCTAGCTGAACGCTTAATCTCTGAAATTGCGAGAAAAGACTGCATATCCTAAATGCTGACTGTGTTTACCGTGTCGATAATATAGGGCCTTAGAAGTTTTGTTCGCAAAAATTCAAGCCTGGGTGGCCTGAGAACATTCAAGGCCCAAAGTTGTGTGTTTCATCGAACTTTGGCACCCCTGGCTCTATTTCCTGCCTAGCTGCTACCCTTGTCGCTGTTGGAGTTTCAACCGAAGGCTTATCGAAAAACGTTGAGTTTGGGAGGCATCATGATCCTGGGGATAGGCTTCAAAGACAGCATTTCGGCGATGATATTGTTACAAGCTATCGACGAGGTCGGCCGAAAGAGCTAACTAGTCGGCCCAAGAGGGAATGTGCCTCGCGATTGCGATTGCCCCACACTGGATTCCGAAGTTCGACACTATCGGCAGCCGCAGCTATCTCGGTTTATCGCAATTTACACAGTGTAAACATGTTTAGAACTACTTGAAACGTCGACATTTTGAAGTTCTCTAAGAGAGCCTTTCGAACCTTATAATTGCGACGGCGGCTTCTCTCGCGCATACGGAATTGCCGAAGGGCTTCGGGTTAGTCATTCTTTCTACAGACTGCAGCTGAAAGATACCTGCGCGTGCACTGTAAAGTTGCAGTTGTCGTCGAACCTCGCATTGGCGGACGGGTAATGGCCTCAGAAGGGAATGGCTCCGTCGGAGGACCATCCTTGTGATCGAGTGCGTGCGCCCACGAGCCTGCTAACTTCGATACCAGATAACCTGGCTTTTTACTGTGTGTAAGGAGTATATTGAATGCTTCCCACAGCAAAAAGAGGGCTTCTGTTTCTATTCTTTCTTTGGGCCCATTGAAACGACGCGAGGCTGAGCTGCATATTTGCAGGGATCATTGGATGCCTTATGGATATGTCGCGGCATCTCTGATTGGCTCACCGTGTAGGGCTGAAGACTTGGAAGCTGCTTCTCCAAGTTGCAACACCACACACAGTTCGCTCGCTAACTGCTTGTTACCATCATAGTGACGATTGTGGAAAAACCAGATTCAAACGTTGGGGGGATATAGTCTTGATGGAATGATGGCATGATGGAGGCATCTCTCAACCTCCTGGCGAAGCGGTACATTTATATCGCCAAGGATTTCTAAATTTCGTCAAGGTGGCTTCTGCGCGATATCTTGTGATAGCTCCTGGCCCGACTCCCCGGGATCATTTTTAATTATCAACATAGTCCAATGGTGGCATGCGCATGCAATGTTCATGCAATTGGCCATGCTTTGGGCGTAGAGACTACTGCAGCCGTGAGTCTACAAGATATCTTGCTATATGCACGATTCCCAATTGAGAAAAGCAAATCTTGGGGTTGCAGGTTGGTCTTCTCTTCTAGCAAATAGGCTCTTCACCGGTCCCTGCTTTCCGGACCTGTCTCCACTACCAAGGCGCCCTTCAGCTACCTGTTGCCCACCATTCTCACTAATGTCTCTGTAGAACTCACCTGAAGACCAACTGAGGTGGATCCTGAGAGGTCCGCTTCAATGCAGATGCAGATGCACTTAACCGATTAACTCAACATCTTCCGAAATGGCGATGGAGGGCACAAACCCGTTAACCACTCTCTTGGGAAAACATCGCCTCGACTTCTTTGATGATGGGCGAGCCGGGTTGTTTGTATTCCAATATAGATGCGTCCAATAACATCCGTCGACTCATAGGACCCCAAATATGCAGCATGTACAGCCGCATGCGCGTAGTGACCCTTACTCCTCACAAACCCGATGCAGTCATGGTTTGGCATTATGGTACAGCTCTGTTCGTCAGTGTCGACTCGGTGACAAGCTCTAATATCACAGCGATAATATTGACTAGGAGATATCAAATTATCAGGCCCCTCAATGGTGACTATTGCTGTCTTAAACCGCGGGATGCATTTCCCTTCTCGATCCCTTACTACATTCTCTAAGGCTGCGCCAGCCCAGGAATAGGAATTCAGGTACTCCCGCTCCCTTTAAGCTAGCTCCTAGTTGACAGGTGCCTATAATCGATTGATACGCCCTCAACAATCTTCTTTTATCCTAAGGCACCCCCCGTTGGCTCCCGGAATATAACCATTTCGAAGGAAGTACCTTCTCGGGGAGGTACTTGTAGCTCGGAAATCTGTCATTCTATAGAAAGGGGGGTCTAGACAATGGCCTGCTCATGAGAGCCAAGACTCGACAACGTGGGTTTTTCTTGATTTGCCTGGAGAGAGAACCTTTTTGTCACTCTTCCAGCCTTGATGTGGGTCCCCCCTTCTTGCAATATTCTCCCATCCGCTATACTCGAGTTATCGAGCTAGTGCAAATCATATACCACTTTCGATATGGCTGGCCAGCAGGACATATGCACATGGGAAAGCTGGCATTCCTTACATTGCCCAAAGCTGTATTGCCCCCGTGAGCCTACAAGGCTCGCCGCCTGAATCATTTTTTCTCTCTTTCTTTACTTGCATTTTGATAAACGGCGAGAACAACCCCCTACCCCGCAAACTTCACCAATTTGTCATCGAAAAAAAAACATCGAGACCTAGCTAACTAGGTTCTCCAATTGCCTCTAGCTTTTGTCCCACCTATCTCCAACCAATCGCAGCCGTAACATCCAGCTCTCTTTGCCGCTGCTACCATGTAGGAACCAAAAACGATCCTGTATGCCTCATTATATTACTAACTAACTATTGCATTTGCATGATAACGGCCGGTTGTTAAAATGAGACTACAGTTCGCCGCCGCCTCCCCTTTCGCCAACCTTAACCTTGCAGTTTAACATGACCCACTTGAAGAATAGTTCTTACCAAACCCTCCCCTGATAGCTGCAGGAGAAGAATATGGAGTAATCGCCTCTTCATTCGTCAAAAGATCCCGTAACCCTATGTTGAGTGCGGATATGGTGGCGTTTTTGTCCCTCTCCTCTACTATATTCCCGAAGCTATATTACTTTGAAATTAGTCATTCCTTCTTACTCTTCCTCCCAATCATTGCTTGTAGGTTGTGTGTTTCCTGAAGTGCTAGCTTTTCTAGGATATATGTATTTGTGGAATGTATCTATACACCCGAGGCTAACCATTGATCAGGAACTGCTTCTTTGATGTTGACACGCATTCGTGGTTTTCTCGGAGAAGTACCATGATTCATGGCGATTCATATGGGGCGGCGAGACGAGTCTGGGAAATAATTTCTGTTTTTGGTACTATATGGCCTCGTTCCCAGTACTATACGTTGTAAAAATTAAAAAAACCGGATGCTACATTGTCGTTTCATTTCCCTTGTTACAAATCTTCAATTCAATTCAAGGCTTTGGTAATGACTTATGCTTTTTTCCTACCACCAAGTACTTTTTAACTATTGGATTCTATAGTACAATCGGACTCAAGTACAAAGGACTCAAGTGGCAACGACGAAATCACCAAAAAATGAAAATTAATTTCGTATCCCTCGCTATTCAGAGCTAAAACGAAACTAGATCCTTCCTGACCTGCTGCACCAACTCGCATCCCCCCAAAATATCTGTATGTAGAGTAGGAAATTACCACGGCATACTCTTGCAGAATTTTCTGCAATCCAACGTCCCGCCTTCCTCGCAAAGCTATGATCAGCGGATCTCTCACCCTTTCCTTTTCCATTGTTGTCTTGAATAACCCTTTCCCCCCAAAGGAGTCTCTAAACAAGCTGGCGAAAAAACTAGTACTCCCAATCATCGTCCACACCACCTTTCTTCGCGGACCCGGAAACGCTGTCCTGCGCCCTATACATCTCCGCCACCTGTCTTGCCGTCGTAGCTGCGTCTGGCTTCTTATCGTCCCTATCCCGTATATACCTAGGGAATCGCAAACTGACACCTTTGCCGTTGGCATCGACGTTATCGGCTGCAGCTTTATACCTCGGACTCAATGTAAGATCGGCGCAAAGGACCTCCCAGACGACTTGGGGTTCAAACCATACATCCGGTTGATCCTTTGGAACCGTAGAGTGTGAGTAGTATGGCTTGGGTTTGGCGATAATATGCGGTTCAAGTTGCTTGTGAAGTTTCGCAAGAACTTCATCAGAGAAACCTGTTCCGATGTTGCAGATCGATTCATACTGCTCCGTGGAAGGGTTGTAACAAGCTAAAAGGAAAGCGCCGTAAACGGAGGTACGTTTGCCTTTGCCATGGTAGGCGCCGAGAACGACTAGATCCAGGGAGTCGCCTGTGCCAGCGAGGTAGTCCTTTTTGATCTAGAACGAAGGGGAATGTGGTTAGCTTTTTTGTGGCGAATGTTTGGGAGAACCTGAGACTGACCTTCAGCCAATTGTGACTTCGTTTACTTGGTGTGTAGTAACTTTCTTCACCATCAAGCATCTTGACCATGAGGCCTTCGCACTGACTCTTCACACTTTCTTCTAGCAGCGACTGAATCTCATCCACCTGATCGGTATTAGAAAACCTTGCGTACGCGAATTCGCCCTTTACTTCGTTGAATGCACTCCTCATAGCCAGACGCCGTTCCGTTAACGATTTATGCACGAGAGCTTCGCCGTTCAAAAACAGCAAATCAAATGCATACACGCAGACTTTGACCGTTACATCCTCGACAGCCACATCCTTTCTCTTTCGAGTCTGGAGGGTCTGGAACGGTAGTAATTTGGCAGTATCCTTGTCCACGGCAGTAGTTTCGCAGTCAAGAATAAAGCTTGTTGTACCCTCCGCTACCCATTGATCTAGAACGGCTAGAATGTCTGGGTACTTTGTACTCAAGTCCTCTGAGTTTCTCGAGAAGATCGCAGCTAAACCCTTCTTTGGATCGGCCGATGTTGATGCGTATTTCTCCGTTGTTGTTTTGCTGACATAATGAATTTGTGCTCTTTCACCGTCGTACTTGAACTCGCAGGTGAACTTTTTGTCCTCAAATCGGTCCAGGACTTCTGAAATTGACTTGGTTGGCTTGGCAAGCATAGGTTTCAGCGGTACTCCCGGTTGCATTGTACAGTGATCCCTTAGATTCATAATACCATGTTCCACCATTGCGGGGATGACGACTTCATAACTCGGTAGACCGCTAAAAACTTCCTTTAGAATACTTTCTGCAGCAACTAGCTCCGATGCCTTTGGGGTCTTCCCCTCTTTCGCCTTCTCATGTGTAATCATGGCTTGAGCTGTAGCTTGGAGAACGGTCGCTTCTGCAAGTCCTAACCGTAGCTTCCCCTCTAACCCTCTAACCAAGAACTTGGCTTCTTCGCCTTGACATGCTGCCAACAACTTTTTGATTTCTGCGACTTTAAGTCCCATGGCTCCGTCTCCCTTAGTCGTTGCCACTTTGTACAAGCCCTGAAATATCTTGTCGACGGTCAATGGTAGAGGTTTGAATAATGTTGGCTGGGCGTTTCGACTCTGATATGCGAGCAAGCCCAAATCACCAACTTCAGACTGCATGGACTTGAGTTTATCCATGCTTCGCCCCGTAGACTCTGAAATAGCCTTCATGATTAAGGACTCCCCGATACCGAGTTCGACGCCCATGTAATCTGCTGCAAGTCTGTTCAACATGAGGTGGACTACTGTTACGAACTCCTTGGGACTTAATCTGAGGACTTGCTGTAGGAAGAGACTTGTATGTGCGGCGATTTCTAGACGACCTCTGGTCTGATCAATCAATTCAAACGTTTTACAAAGAGCTGCGTAAGGAACTGACTCTCCTTCTTTCCAGTCCGGGTACGGGTGTTTCTTCGAACCAACTAGTTGTTTGATTTGCTCCGCTTTCTTGACCATGGTGGATTGATCCTCCTCGTCCGCCCGGAGAGGTGCTTCGGCATCTGAAGCTGAAGCTGCAGCATCTTCACCTTGCTCGAGTGTGAGCTTATCAACAGCAGCCGAAGGAGATGGAGATTTAGATTTCCGTTTCGACTTAGGGCTCGTGGAAGCTTTCTTCTTGGTTTCGGATGGATCACTGGATTTAGGTTTCCTCCCTCTCTTGCTCTTCTTGGCTGTCGGCTCTTCGATGGCTTCAGACTCTATTTCGGGTTCCGGCGAGGACTCTATTGTTTTGGTTGCTCTACCCCTCTTCCTTTTCACAACAGGTTCGTCATCGTCGGCATTCCCATCATCTACAGCCGACCTGGCGGTTTCCGTCTCCGGTTCAGGGGATTTTCTCTTTCTTGAAGTCTTTGTAACTTCATTATTACTATCTTTCTCTAGTACAGTGTCGTCTGTCATCTCAACGTCATCGTTTTGCTTCTCCTCGGATTTGGTAACGGCAGGCAAGGGTTCTGTAGCATCGTCTTCGACCTTCTTCTTCGCCTTAGTTGCGAAAGAGAGCTTGGCCTGCTCTTTAACAGGAGGTTTCGTTCCGGGCGGTAGCTTAAAGAAGGAACTATATTTTGATAAAGGAAAAAAGTAAGCTTACTGCCTCCATGTGGTACAACCCCAGTAACTCGAGCTCTTAGAGTGGCGAAGGGGTTCTTAAGCTTCCCACCCTAACGTCCTTTGTCCCGAGGTCACATACCCCAATGTTGCCTGCTTTGGCGGCATCCTGAAGAGCTGAATGCAGTTGTCTGATCGAATATATCGGGGGTAAGATTGGACGGACGGATGGGTATGGAGGAGAGCGCGAGGAGGAAGTGCTGGTAGAGGTGGTGTGGGTAATGCAGGTGTGGCACGGCGAAAGGCGCATGCACCGGGACGTGGTGCAGGGGGGTACAGCCAACGGCAGCTGCTGAGCGGAAGTCGAGGATATATTCTTAACGGCGACAGTTTGGTGGTATTTTCTGGGGGAATTGCTATATAGAGATATAGCAATTACAGATATCTACAAAGAAAAGGGGAGAAGTGAAAAAAAAAGAGAAAAAGAGAAATATTCTAAAGCTGCTTTTCCCTTGGCCGATATCAAATACAGTCATCTGGTTGTGGTTGTGACGCGTGCTGAACATTTCTGCAGTTTTGGTCGACGCCAGAAAGTCGCATTGGCCAATCAGCTGGCCGGATTTGCGGGTTCCACGCTAATTTCCCGATACGGAATTGCAACAGCCAACACAACTCTGCTATTGAAGGGCCAATCTTAACTGCCTCAATACTTGAACGTGGGCTCTGGTTAGAGCAAGTATCAGACATGTGTACGGAAAAGTGCAATATATGCATGGATATAACGAGTAATGTAGTGATTCTAGCTAATGGGGGTTCATGCAATGAAACATCGTCTTTTTCTCCAGCCATGAGAATTTTCGGCCTAAAGTCCATCCTGGCTGGGGCTTGTCTGCTTCTTCAGACAAAGGCACCTTTGTAAGTTACTATTCTTACCGGTATGATAAATTTTTGTTCCACTGAGTCCTTACTAACCATTGCATATGATAATAGGGCTGTTCTAGCCGAGCCAGTTGAGATCTCTATCAAAGAACTAGATGCCTTCATCCAAACGAACGCTGCCAGTATACTCCATTTCCAGGAAACCATGCGTGAGGTCTTCTTCCTATGGGATGAAAACCGCGTTCGTGGGGACCAGCCTGATATTCCGCTCATGCTCGACACTCTACGTGAGAGCCTCGATCAGAAAGTACGCGAAATAAACGTTATCGTGAAGAAGAACCCTGCGACCGCGCCTCAGATACTCAATGATCTTGGATTTGCAAGTCATACGGTTCCAGCGAAAAATGATTTTGATTGGGATGATGAACCAATAAACCGGGTTCTTTATCCTATCTTGAAGTTGCTAAAGGAAGCTTCATCTGCTCGAGCAACCTTCTGGGGTTTCTTTACTTGGGCTAATAGTCGCATCGGGCTCCTCCATTGGTTTTATCTTGTCCCCGATCAAACGACAGACAGTGAATGGGTTGCTCCAAAGCTTTTTGGGGGCTCTATTTATAAGCATCGTGGCCTCTTTATTTATGATAAAGATAAACGGGAAAGAGATACTAGGCAACTTAATACATATCTATTGCTACTGGACACGATGGTGCACTATATGCAAAATTTGAGCATACAGACCTTCAGAATGAGCTCACCACTGGGTCTTGCAGCGGAGGTTAAAAAATTAATAGACGATATCATAGACATCATTTCTGGGTTTAGAGGTGGGGTAAGGAGAGCAAGGGATGCATACGTCGCGATACCTCCGCTTCCTGGAAATGAAGATCCAAATGTTGAGGATGATACCGATGAAAATGTTGGAGTTTCTAAAATCCCGCAAACATTACAAAGGAAAGTTGTAGAAACTCCTGAGTATGTAGAGGGTACAGAGATACTGAATATTCCCGAATTTCAGTTCGAAGTGCCAGATGAGTATTCGGAATCTGAATACAGTCCGTTACGGTCACTTCCGGCTTATGTTGAGACCGATTTTGATCTGCTTAGCGCGCCTGATTGTTCCATCGAGGAGCAAATGGCTTATATACGTGATCCTCAAGGTCAACTTCGTTGTAATGTCTTCTAGTTATGATGTACATTATAAGGCAATCTTTTTAATAGATTCACGATTGCCACTTCTAATGGCATCTCATTTGTACATTTATACATTAGAGAGCATTGGATATAATGCAGATGAGATAAAACGTTGGACTGGTGGGATTCGTGTTAATTAGCTCTAGCTCTGGTACGGAAGCGTGATAACAACTCGCGCAAATGAGAATCTTGGACGACCGAGCCGGCCTCGTTTTCAAATACCCCTGATACGTAAAACTATGGATCCATGTACACCTATTGAATCTGCGATAGGTTGCATGTTATAACGTCAGGCCTTTAGGATTGAATACGCCTAGCCCATCAACAGCTATGATCTTACCGAAATGGATGATGCTAAGTTGCCCCGCGCTAATCCAGGACTATGTTACCAATCCTCCGTAAGTAAGCTCGCGGTAGTATACTCTTCTAGGACTTATATTTGCCTTAGATTCGAAGCTCGAAGAATTTTGGCTGAATTAATCTGATACGTACACGTATTATATCAGGGACCACGTAGAGCCGGTCAAGATTCTAGCCGACGACATTAATCACTTCGCCCTTAAAACAGCGAGAAAGCCACTAGCGGAGTTTGCACATGCCACAGATTACACCGAAAGATTATATAGAAAGATATATCCCTATAAGCCCGACGATACCGACTTCAATCCGTCCAACACCGTGGATGGTGTACGGAATGTGGACATAACCTTCGAGTATCTTCTCAGGGGATTCTCCAGTCGCCTTTTTCGAGCCAATAGCCTCATCAAGCAGATAAAAGGGAGCCGTTCACCTCCCGACGGTGGTGTCGGCCAAGCCAACGTTCATACATTCGGGTTTCGGGATCGGCAGCAAGCTCTGGATTTGTACCCAATCCTTCAGCTGCTATATGAAGGAATCGTGGAAGAAAAAAATAGAGTTCCAGGCATTCATAGATGGATTCGAAATGATCTCACTAACGGAGATCTAACGGGGTGGGAGTCTAATCTTGTTGCCGTAGCCTGGAGTGTTATTGGTGCGAGGATTGACTTTAATCCGGATTTTATCGTATACGACCCTCCCCAGCAAGAACTGTGGAAGGACTGCCTGGATGAAACAAAATGGAGACTCGGAAAAGTCAAGGACGCCATCGATGCAACCTGGAACATATTTCTCGAGAATCCACCACGGCTAGCAAAAACAACTTCTTTCGACTTCAACTTCGACTTCGAGATACACTTAAAGCGACTTAGCGACTGGTTTAGTGCGTGGCATAATGCTGTTAGTATGTTACATAAGTCATATTCCGATGTCCCACGTTACTCGCCAATTGCAAAGTCGGAGAATGTGGGTAAGGGATTCGAAAAAGAGTCTTTCTCCACGTACCCATTGGAGCTAGAACTCGGGGTGTCGGAGACAGAAGTGATATGTCCAGACGAAGCTAGCGTTGGTCCTGTTCCACAGGTACGTAGACTTTGTGTCCTTGTTTCACGTTACTTTCAACGTGTACTCTCTTATATCCTGCAGCTGCCGTATACATGCATGTACATGTGTGATGTCCTGTGCGGATTGCTAATGATTAGTCAACTTGATATCCGGATAGTCTCTATTTCATCGAGCACTGGGCTGCAAACCTGGACAGGTCAAGATGGTAAACAAATCGAAAAATCCTTAGCTAGCTATGCTATAGCTGGATTGTTAGAAATTTCTTCAGGTTTCTCATCTATAACGTCCCGGTTATCTACAAACGCATATGTGTGTAATGAACACTAGAATTCGATTTCTAGAGTCTGCGTCTTGTAATATATTAAAGCCTAGCAAATACAATACTAGGCCGGCTGAGCTTAATACCAAGACCTGCTACGATACCAATATTAATATATAGTGTAACTCCATTAGGTCCAACGGACCAGAACTCTAGAGGTCGTATTATATCAATTATTTATAAAATTTAACAGTACGCGCAATGGGGACTGGAAACTCTTTCCTGATGCGATATATATATATCCACTCAGATGATCAAGGGTGGGTTTAGGTTTAAGTTTCCATGCCGGAGTTCCCACTAGCCAGCTGTAACGTCACTTGTTCGTATCTTCATGCAATGGAAATCTTCCAATCATATCCAGGCAAGTCCGCTGGTACCAGCAGGATCCAGGCAGCAGCGGAATAGATCAGAACACTATTTCCTTCTTGGAGCATAAGTTCAGCAACTTGCGCAATTGCAGTTATATCCCTTATTTACACATCTAGAGATTGACACACACATATTTAAAAATCCCAAGTTATACGTATACTATAATGGAGGGCTGTGCGAGCGCGAGCCTCCGTTTGGACTCTCCAGCCCCAAATCCTTTCCTCAATCTTCCAATTGATATCCTCATTGAAGTCACAAAAGCTCTTGCATTTCGCGATCTCATAGCGCTCTCACTAACAACAAAGGGGCTTCGATACCTCCGTCCAAACCGTCCTGAGAACAAACGAGACCTGAGATGTTTCCTCCGAATTCATCGGCAGTTCCTCTCTAACGAATACATACCACAAAGTCAACACAAATCTCGAGAGAAGCCTTCACTCATTCCTCCTGCAAATTGCCCTTATTGCCAACATCGGCTCTGTCCTCCTACTTGTGAAACTGCTCTCTTTCTTGATTCCGATAGCGGCTTCTTTTTTCCGAAGCATCTATTTCCAGTTCATCTCGCAAAGTTTAGGTATGGAGGGAAATATTCTAGTCATATCAAGGAACTTGAGAATAGCTTTCCTTCCCAGAAACGTTCTGGTCAGATATACTACTATTCGACAATATGGTGCGAACACCATAGATGTCCACGGGATATGTTATCCAAGAGCAAGTACTATAATACCAAAAACGGTCTTGGAGTGCCGCTGTTCCTCAAGGAATACTACCACTGGAGACAAACAAAACAGGTGTCCCATGAGGTCGGAATAGGATATTGGGTGCACGATCGATGGAAAGTCGGATATCGGCTTCCACCTGGAGCACAGAACTCGAAAGATGTCGACGAGAACGATTTGATCCCTATTCACGAGAAATTCTACTACGACTCAATGTGTCTGCACTGCCTCTCCGAGCTCCCATTTGACTCAGGACCGAGTTACTGGCGACAGGCACAGTTCCTTGCATATAGGTGTTCGTGTCATCAGGACGGCAAAATAACAAAGGAAAATGTGACTGAGACGCGAATACTAGTACGGCAGCGAGGCCGGGGGTCCTGTTGTATCCGCGTCCGACCCCCTTCAGCAGAACATCGGGGGTGTAAGAGCTGCGGTTACGTGAGCATGAAGTTCACACGGATTGAAGCGTTCGACTTCGTCCAAAAGAAAGACGATGGGACTGATATAGAGAACGCCAGGGCGGAGGGATATTGGGCGTACTTGGCTACGGAGTGTAAACAGGGTCTTCCGCCAGCCGGGTATCGTGGAGACGAAAAGCAGAAAATGTACCCCGTTAGGCCTCAGGATGACGCTAGATTCCTAGATATTATACGTGGACCGGGATATAGATTGATTCCACTCAATCCACCCAGGGTTGGAATACAGGATCTCCCTTATAAAATCCTTCGCCAAATTCTTGGATATTTAGCCGAAGACGCGGACCCCAATGGAGACCAGTACTTCTTTGCATTGCGCGCTAGCTATTGCTTCATTAAGTGCTGGTATGGTAACGAAGCCTTGGCTAACGTAATACAAAACCTCACAGAACCATACTATATTCGAGCTGACCCGATGATGCAATATGGCCATGTTTTCGAAACGAAGGGGGACTATGCCCTTGGCCAAAAAGATCATAAAGCCAGGAGGCTGAATCCAGAAGCACATAGGTAGATTTCCACTCCTCGATAATATAGTACAATCTGCACGGGCTAACTGAAAATCTAGAAGATATTCTCGGAGCCGCAGATAAAAGACCTTCTAGAATTCTTTGTAAACCTTCAGCTAGTCAGGTTATCTGCAGAGCCTTTTGACCTACGATAATACCTATTTCTTACTCTTCGATATATGCATCGTAACTCTGTACTTAATTTTAATATTGGTCCCTATTATCCTACAGTATGAATACCCTTTTCTCGTATGCACCAATAAAATCTAGGCAGCCTATGGCGAGAGCTGGTTTTCTTTTCTCCATCGTCCGCTCTGGAGAGTTCGTTACGGAAATGGACGGTGTGAGAGGGTTCCAAAGGAAATACAACATGAAAGCAGAAAATCATGACTGTGGTAGAAGATCACATACGGATCCTTGTCAGGCTCTTCCCCAGACTGGATAATATTGAAAGATGGATGTATAGATAATTTGCCGTGGTTCGGAAGAGAATCTCCTCTAGACTCAGGTACAACTCAAGCCAAGGGATCGCTTCTGTCGTTGAAATGCAATCGCGATCTCGGACATTATTGAGGTTATTTGGCGTGGCAGGGTATTTTGCGGTATTTTTCGTCACAAGAGTGTAAGCTAGGCATATATATGCACTGAGACTAAATACCAACAGCACTGACAATTATATTTGAATACACTAGAGAACCGAAAGTCGCATGGTCCTCAACCGACGTTTTCAACCCCTTGATTTCTACCAAGGATGATAAGGCACGATGGAATCAACTTGCGGCGGCGATAAAAGAGCTCAAAAAATGGCCGGTGTACTATATTCTAGCGCCCGATGGCAGTGAGAGTCCACCAATACGGGTCAGACCGTGGGAAGAACTCGCAGAGATAGCTCTTGGTGTTATAGAAGACGTAAGGGTCCAACTAGAACCCGTGGATATCGATACCGAAGCACTAGATCAAGCATCAGATCTACTCCAGAAGTTTGAACTCGGATCTATACTCGACGTTATAATCAGCCTTGATACCGTCGATGGATATCTTACGGACGTTCCTAAATGGCTAGCAGGGTTGGCGGGACTGATAACCTTTGGCGAAGCGTACGAAAAGAATCTAATGTCCATAGTTTTTTGGATGTTCGGCGCGACTTTTGGTTCTTTGACGCCTGGCGGAGAAATAATGGTCATATGGGAAACTAACCATCCTTATGAACTTCTTTCCATGTTTTTAAATATAAAACTCGGGTTTATGGAAGCAGGCATGGATTTCGAGGAAATCCTGTCCATTATGGAGGCGCTTGCAGTAGACTTCGGGGATAAGGAGTTGCTTGCCCTCCAAGAGATTGTGGCGTACTGTCTGCATTACGAAGCAGCGGCTAAGTGGACGTCGTCAGTTATCGAGTCAATTATGAAGACAGGAAAATTTCAGCTCATCTACGAACAGAGTAATACTTTGTACCCAATACCACAGGAACTTGAAGGATTTTATAAGAAGTACGAAAGCCTTCCGCCAGGGCAGAGAGCAGTGACACTGTTGGAGGAGATTAATACTATGTCTGAAATTGAAGAAATGAGAAGAGATGGTTGGGATTCTAGCTCTATATGGTTAGACATTTAGACTTATAGATACCATCCGCCCTACGCATAATGTTAGGACTGATATTTAAATATATTTAGACTGATTTCTTTCCATGATTTATAATACCCAATACTACGTAGTATCAGTTGACTTACAAAATAAACCACCATGATCAGCGTAACTATGCCTTGCCTGGTCTCGTATCCAGAGCTCACGAAAGTGTTGACACTTTAGTCCTTGCCCAAAACTATCCATAGCTGGATGGGAATTAGCTATATCTTGGAGCTCTCAAGCCTAGAGACCACAGAGCAGGCTCAAGTTATGGCCGGAATGTGTTGCGTGTTATTTCTTTATTGGGAATGTTTCCGTGGTTACAGCGTCAACTGACTTCCCATTCAGGGATTCGCATAACAGTCGCAACCAAACGGCCCAAGCAGCCTGAATGAGAGACACTTGTGGGGGGAACCATCTTAGGACCCTGAACAAATCTTTGCCATTGCATCATCATCACCAATCATTCGCAGTATCATTCAGGGTCACAGGAACTTATCAAATAAACTCTATTCCTTCTGAACAACTTCGTCACTCCTTCATTAAACCCGCCGAGGTTGACGTGCCAGCGACTGACACGAGCGGTTGAACACCGCGAATCTAGAATTTCGCTGTTATCGCAAACCATCTAATCCGATATCGAATCGTATATACACCCATATCTTCACTTTGTAGCCATGGCAGAGCCTAGCGTTTACATCGACCTACCACCGAAGTCCGACATCATGGAGGAAGCTGAGGAGGAGGAGAACATTGCTATGGAAGATATCCCGGAGGAGGTTCCAGAAGAGCCACGGCCAGCACCGCTCAGCTTCTTAGAGTAAGCTTTCCACGAATATCTCATCTCAAATTAAATCCGAAAAGAAAGAAGTTTAAGACACAAAAGATGGCTAATTTTCCAGATCTCAGCCACCTTCAGTCATCGATAATCACCTTGTCTGTAGGGGAATCTCCAGCTACCACGATCGCAGCGCATCAGTCTCTTCTCAACAAATCCCCTTGGTTCGTTTCCCACTTTGCTAGTGCTTCGAATCCAACGCTTGTTGCATTGCCCAACGAAAACCTGGATGCTGTGGGTTGTTTCATCCAGTATCTGTATACCGGCGACTATTTCCCAAGAATCATCAAGCAGAAGGGAGAAGAAGTGCTGGAAAAAGATCCTTCTCAGTCCGACCCCGATGACGGAGATCACTTGTTGAAGCACGCTCGAGTGTATACTCTTGCAGAGAAGTTCGGAATGAGGGAACTTAAGACAATGGCGCACAAGAAGATACATAGGATCAACAGCAGTGCCAGAGGCGAAATCCAGTACGCTCGATACGTCTATGCCAATACTCCGAGAGAGGACAAGACAATTCGTGGTCCTGTTGCTGCATTCTGGGCCGCCAGGGGTAAGTTCACATTACATCTGCTTCTTCCTAGGTGATATTGAGCACATACTGACATCTTAACCCAGCTTACATCCTACGCCACGAATCCGAGGAAGAGTTCCGCAAACTCATCTTGGAATTCCCACAATTCGGTTACGATGTTATCAGCCTCTTGCTCGATCAAAAGGAGAAGGAGCCGGCCGCGCCTTCTGGAGGCGGTGGTAGGAAGCGACCTCGTTTTAGCTTGGCCTAGCAGGATGCTAAAGATGAGGAAGGAAATCCTCAAGCCGGCGAATTCAAAGTTGTCATCAACAAAAAGGATGGAAAATGAAAGGAGCTGTCTGGAGGACGGTTTGATTTAGTGATGCTATTCCGTTATATTGATTTTTTTACCAGGCGTTTTAGGTATACTCGGGTCGCCCTTGATGGCCTTAACCTTTTTTATCTTGTAATCTCCCTGTTGGCCACATGTAGGTGGCCCAGGTTTATAATGCTCGACGCAAAAAATCATTTCCTATGTTTGAAACGGTTAACCGGGGTTTGGTTTGGGTCTCTGTCATATTTATCTGTACAATAGCGAAAGCATCCAATGGCTTTAATCTCCCTTGTCCCAAAGCATGAATAATACAATGACACGACTATGGAGGAGACTGCTGTACCGCATAGTGGTTTCGGGCTCTCCTTCCAATCCACCCAGCCACAGTAGAATATGAGGTACATGTACATCTTCCAAAGGTATCGGAAACCTCCTGCCTTTCACCCCACCACCAACCCCTACCTTGATCGACGGAAACGCCAACATCCCGCCGTGGTACAAAACCCTGCAAGGAGCGATAGCACAAAAGGCACATGACAAGGGAGTGTGGCTCATAAGAATTGGTTGATCAACGTCCATACAGATAGATCGGATTCTCTCGATAGCTAATCCTCAGAGCCCATTGGACAGAAGAGTCGAGCTTGTTATACACACACAGACATAACAAGTGGGTGGCACAAAATCGGGGGCCCTTGTATGTACATACGATCGACAGCGAAAGGGCATGATCTTGCTTGCCACAGTTTAATTGTGCATGCATACGTGATTGGATCAGTTTGAAGCGTTTTAGAATGGGTATACTAAGGAAAGGAAATGGCATTGCAGGATCTGTGACATTAGGTGCAGTTTTTTGTAATCACGAAATGTCTATTATTGCAGCTTTTGAGGAGGGAGGAAAACTGGAATTCTGGGTTCGTTGGAGGCACGAGAATGCGGGATTTGATGCTTGTTTGGGAGGATGACCGATGACTGGAGACAGCTCATCAAGCCATGTTTTCTCCCCTTCCCCTCCTCTTTACTCACCCTTGTAATTAGTTATGTACCGGGGTCAAGTGGTTTTGGGAAAGTAATCGTTCTGATTTGCAAGGTCGAGGAGGTAAACGAATGGAATTGAGAAAGTTGGTGTAACCTTTGCAGACGTGGACGTCTCATAGAAGGGATGGGTATTCCAACATCCAACAACAAAAAAAAGTCCTTAAATTGTCTGGTACGATACATCGTTTATGCGCGCGCAGAGCTCGAGACGGGAAAAAATATTTTGGGACCAGAAAGAGAAAAAAAAATATATCACATCATGGGTATGTGCATCTTAATTTCCATTGGGATCATTGGATTGGGGAACTGAACCAACCAACCCTACCCGCCGGAATTGGATCGGCTGGTTAATCCCGGTTCCAGCGCAGTGGGTGCATGTCCCGCTAGTATCCGCTGGTAGCTGAACCGACAGTTTGGATTCCAAAATCCTGCTAGTTAGCGTTGCAAGTAGAGGGACTTCAGGTCATGGCAGGGTGGGCTTGTTGAGGCCACTCGTTTTTAGGTTCTATTCAGAACTCCGTAGCTAGCTCATGTGAGCTCGAGAGTCGGCACTACTAACCTGATTATCCAGGAGATAAGACATGATGATCACATCTGGTACAAGAATTGGCGTCCCAACCAGATGGGCCTCATCCCAGATAAATCTATTAGGTAGTCTGGTGGAGCTCCAAGTATCAACTCGAAGGGTTGCTCCCGCATGGCCCATTTTGCATGGACTCTAAATGGTGACTATTCAAATTCAATGCGCGAGATTTTAGGTCGCCTCGTACAATGCAATACGTATCTGAAACCTAATCGGCTTAATAAAATTCCATTCATTCATATCTCAAACTTAAATCCATTGCTTGTACTAGCAGAATAGTACGATTGTTAGCGATTAGTTAGCTAAAGCTAGCACATGCACAGTTAGCCATTTCACTAGTTGAACCATTGTATCGGAGCTCTGACTTAGGTTCAGCTCTCCCAAATTGAAGATACAGGAGCAATACGAACCCGAGCTCGATCTCAAAAGCTAAGCTAAGACCCAATTAAGGACAAAGGTCGCATATACAAGATCCCGAGCTCGACTTTCTCTGCCAACTTGTAACTGCTTCCGTGCGCCTGGAATAGCTACCCCGCTCCATCGGGCACGCCGCAAATAATTAGGCCTACGTGCAGATATTCATCTCCAAAACCCATCTCATGGCAGCGGGGCCGCCTTCAAAAGACCCGAATTTTTGGACGTTTATACCGACGTCTTTTATGCATACATGCAATATTTCCAAGTTTTTGGGAGTTCCGGCAGTCTGGGTCGCATCCAGGTGATGAAAACCTCGCTTCAAAACCTCGTATAGAAGATATACATTTCAAAGAAATTTGATGAAGGGTGTGCTCGTATTCGTGAACACGCATTTGTAAGTACTTCTCGCTCGTTCAGTCCGAAACGTCGGAGTGGTCATGAGGGTGTGGCTTATTGACCCCTCCTTAACCAAATTGTCGGGATCGAACGTTCGAAGGTGTATACTATACGTACCTCAATATATTGGTATAGATGTACATACATGTTATGCGTGTCATGTAAAGTCACGAGAATTTGGAGATGGGGTGTACCCCAAAGTAGTAGTTGCATCCATAGGTATGCCTCGTATAAATGAGCTACTCATGTATCCGCCGTCATAGGTAGTTGCGTATTGACACCGCTCTCGAGCAGATGCATGCAGATACGATACTGAGGTTGCATAGTGGGGCCTAAAGAAGGCTGGTAGCTATATGTATTCCGAAAGCAGCAAGTTGCTCGAATAGTACCTCTGAGGCACCAGGCCTTGGTTTATCTCCGAAGTATAGCTTCGGTATAGACGCGGAGACGCGGCACAGCTCGTTACACGATGATCCTCGCGTCGACGAGATGGTGTCCTGCGGGTAATTATTGGGAGTATAGAAAGTAAAGATCAACATAATGGTCAAGGCTGAGGAAGGTCAATCTCACCTTTTACGAAGGAGCTAGTATTGTATTGCATATGGCTTTACCAAACTGCTGCCCAATAGGCGGTACTCTATGTGCATCGATACGACCGAGGGCTAGCGACCGAAGCTAGCGGTGTGTTGTTAAATGTTGGATGTTGGAATTCTGGACTGTGCATATAGATCCAGGTCAATTCATGCTGTGCATTGCATATAGAATTGGGTTTGGAGGTTTAATCTAGCCTTGAATTCCTTATTTATTGATTGCTCTGCCATGCATAGCGTTCCTCTGGAATGAAGGCAACGTTACGGGAAGAGAAAATTGAACTTCCGCAGCGGCGGATCGCGGAATGGCTTGGGTTTTTGAATTGGTGCCCGACAAATCCATTGGAGAGCTGAAAGCTACTGCATGAATTTTTATGCAACTAATTCCTAGCAATTCGATCGAACTGATCGAATAATCGGTCTAGATGTCTACAAACATGTACGAAATGCATCAAATTCTCAGTTTGCCCTCCTCAGATGAGTTGTTCAGACTTCCAGGTGGTACAGGTTTTCCAAATCTCGCTCTTTAACCGATAACAAACAGTGTAGGCCGCCGCCGAAACGAATGCAAGTAATAAGGTAGAAGATACGATGTTGGTTTGGGAAAACTCCTGGTACTGGTATTAGGTACACGTGGGGTTTCTTGGAGCTCGACGGCTCGGGGTACCCGTGCTTCTATCGATAATGCTAAAGATTGTCCCATTGGAGGCTAAAGACGGATAAAGGATTGATGTAATGTTGCCTTCCAGGCCAGGTATTTGTCGTGATCCGTTCCGCTGACAGGCTTGCAACTTACATGTGTGTCTTGTGCCAAATTCTCGGGATTCAACAGCGATACCTTTTTACCCCGTACACCAAGGGTTTTCTCGCTATAGTAGAAATTGGGGGCTATATGAAAAAGGTGGGTCTATAGAACAGCCACGACTGCAAGAGAATGCAGCTTCCTGCAGGCGAACGAAAGGGAACGAGCTAGAGCTCTGAGAGTTACTTAGAAAAGCGTATTCGCACGGTCGCGATTGCGCGATACGTCTAGTACTGGTCGGGGTTCTAAATATGAATAACATGGGTGGGGAAAATCCACGGTGCCGGTTAGACCGGAGGATGCAGTCCTGGTTGGGCAATTTTGTAATGACCTATAGTACTTTCTTGGATTTCTTTTGTAGCCTATAATATAATCCCGTGATCGTATATACGTATCCCTAGGTACTAGATTTTTTTCGAAACACTCTTCGTAAAGTTAATCCATAAACCTGGAATCAAATGAGATATTGCCAAGTCACGATACCAACTTACGCCTGATTTTTGGCGTTTTGAAAGGCTGTTGGTGAAATCGAGTTGGATTCGAATATCAAATGGGCCTAAAGGAAACTGAAAGCTGAAATCGATTAAATCCAGATTTCCAGAACTATAGTATACATGTTACATATATATTAGCACGTAGCATCAATTGCCTTATCCACTATTTCTTGCAAAAGTGGCTCCACTGATGAACACTTACGTGCGATTCTGATCTCGAGGGAAGGTTATCAATCTCAAGAAAATATGGTGGCAAGAAGGCCTTTGTAAATCGACATGATGCGTTAATTCGCAACAGGTTTCGGGCATTCATTAATTCAGAACTACCGTACACCACGCACCCGTATGGACCAGCTGAGTGCAGGGCTGAACAAACGACCCTCATTTGATCATCGGTTAGGGTCCTGGACCCACTCGGGAGCCTTCTGGACGCCATGGACTCGCTAAAGTGCCTATTGCGAGCGGGTTGCGCACTCTCGACGACGAGCTAGAAGCAATAGAAGAAACAGACCCGCTGAGCATGACAGCATGATCGTCGAACAGTGGCCCCGAGGCTATGTTGATATAAAAAGCCGTCTTCCATTGATAGGGGGTTTTTTCTAATATAATAGATAAGTAAGTAGGTACTTAAGTACTTAAGTAGTCAGTATGCTGTGAGGCCCGGGTTGCATAATTACCTAGGTATGTGTTCATTGTAAGCTTATAATGAACCATCGTCAGCCTGAGGTAAACAAAATACAAATTACATCGCAAAACTAATTAAAACTTAGTTATTGCTTCGAATCGAGCTTCAAAAGGGAACATCCAGACACATCCGATCCGTGTTCCGCTTCTGCCCATAGCCAGCGAGCACTTCAATCGAATCCACAGGATTGAAATACAAGCCGTGCCTTTCGGGTACGTGTCTCATTTCTCATCACCAGCAACCAGGCCAGATCCAAAGGTATCCCCCATGTACCACCGGAAAAAGATCTCAGCTTACAATCCGGATATCCTGCACCAGTACCTCCAAGCTGTACAGGTTCCAAAAGTACCAGGTACAACTGCTTCCTCCAATTTCAGAGGAGCCTTCGTAACACAGCATGTGGTGAGCCGCTTCTTCGAATTCCTGCTTTCCAAGGGTACTGTACATGAGCTACCCCTGCTCTTGCATGTATCCTGCATCTCCCAACGACAAACGAGAAAAAAAGTAAACCTGGGCTACTTCTCGGAAGGAAAGCACATGAACACCATCTCATGCGGCCAAATCATTACCCATTTCATGAGGATTTCATGAAGGGGGAACACCATGGTACCATAGGACTTCGAACATGCAATCAAGCAGCCCTGCCGTGTAATTACAATTTATCGAGTGAAGTTGAACAATTATATTCAACGAATACGAGCAGCCTGGCCTGGAGTCACCGAGATATTGCATATTGCATAGCTTAGTGCATGAACATGAACATGAGCGTCCGAGGGTAAACTGGATTCGAACTTTCAATATAATTCAATTCAAATGGGTACATCGATTCGATATATTCAATCCCTGCATCACCAACATGCCGGTACTTTAGAGGATTAAGAAGAAAAGGAAAAGAGAGTTACAAACAGCTATACCTCCATAGAGCATATACGAAGAATTCAACTGGTAAAAACTACTAGTGTCGTGATATCATAGGTAGCCTAACAGCTCCGGGCTAAACGTCCCGATGCTTCGCCAAAGTAGCGTTACCCTAAGTCAGCTTTTTTAGTATCCACTTGCTTGTACAATTGTGGCAAGTCAGGGATCAGCTTATCGACGAAGTCCATCTTGACCATAGCTTGCGGATAGTTTTCTTAGCTATACTTTAAGTCCTCTTTTTTCTTCTCTAGTGGGACAGCCATGACAGGGCGAGGTCTTAAGGGAAATGATATAAGGAGATGGACCACCCCTTCGAGGAAACTCAAAAAACTCCTCCCATGCTCATCAAAGAAGCTCACAAGCACAGGATCGTGACCATACCCAAGAGTCACTAATTATATACACCGTCTCCAAAAATATATAAGACGTTCCTCAATTCTCTTCGTTCTCATATCCACATCTGTTATCATACCTGTTATCGAATCACCAGGGCCCATACTAAGCGAACAAGCTTAAGTCACAGTCCCCACGCAAGAATGGCGCAAACAACACAACATCCCACCACACTCTGCCCCGCCGCAGCCGGTCTCCAGATCCAGTCACAGTCACGGGACCCTTCTATTCCACCAGAGAATCCCTACGATTCTCCCTTCTTGACAGCCTTCCTTACTGCTTCCCCAGTGGCTGCAGAAATCATCTCTCATTTGTCTACACCGCAAAAACAATATCTTTTTGCAACATGTTCTGCACTTTCCTCGTATCGGGATTCGTGCTATGCATGGCGTTCTGTCACCCTTACAAAATATGGGTATGAACCGCAAACTTCCTTTGCAAAGCTGAATTATCAAGTTCAGCAGGGGATTATGGCACAGAAGAGATATATCTCTGTTCCCGATGAGAAATCTCTCAAAGAGAAAGCTGAAACAGAAGGATGGAAAATTCAGAAGCCCGTGGAACGGTACTTCTGCAAGGAGCTAGACTCTACCAAGGTCTGGGAAATGTTTTCCCTGAGACCGGCGTTTGGAACAGTACTCAAGGAATTGGTCTTGGATGGAACTAGCGTCGATATGGCATTCGTCAAAAAGATTTTGACTGTCTGTGCCGTTAGTGGAAAGGGTCTTAAGCGGTTGAGCGTGCGATACTGCCAAAAGATCAATTTCAGCGATGTTGTGGAAATGATGCCCAAAGCTAGGATCATTGATGAAGGGGATGATTCAGGGTTCGAATCTCAAAGCGATGGGGAAGAAGACGAAGATAGTCTTCTTGGGAGTTTGGCGGAATTCAAAGTCAGTCTTCTATCCGTAAACGCGAATTGACAACAGTTGCTAATTTGAAATATCTAGATATATGGAATTCAAGATCTTCACCTCACAAACCAAGAGCATAGGCCCTGGTTAGCCAAGCTCGACCAATTCTTCAAGTTTACAAACGAGAAGAAAATCCGATCGGATGTTGGCTGGTGCTCCCAGACCCTACAAGGTCCAAAGAAACGATTACGACGAGCACACTGCCACGGCACTCGGGAGCTACCGTTCATCAGAATCCTTCCACTCGCAGATACCGGATCTAGCCGGACGAAGAAGTGCATGGGCTGTAACAAGGGACCAGAACAGATCGGCTGGCATTGTGACCAATGCCTCAAGGATGTCCTTTGCGAATCCTGTGGAGAGTATGTAGACGTCAACCTAAGCGCGGAATACCGAGCCACAAGCTAATGCAGGCGTGTTGTACTAGCTTCCTATGCGACAACTGTGATCCAAAACGGAGTAGGATTGTCAAATGCGGCGACTGTCCCTCCCGCAAGTGTAAATCGTGCTTTACGAAAGAAGGAGGAAGTTTCTGCTCCAAACAAGGGTGCAAGGGCAAGCCGTCGTGCGGAATCCACAGCTTCGATATCTCGTGCAATGCATGTTCCGAGACGAAGGAGATTACTTGCTCATCTTGCAACCCAGCAAGAAAGTGTAAGAGATGTGATGGTTGGATATATTCGCATTGCGAAGGGTCTTACGAATCATTCCAATGTGGATGTAACTTTGAGATATGTCATGATTGCTGCGAGAGTAAGTCTTTTTTCAGCCCCCGAACCAAATCCGGCTCAGGCTAATTTCATTTTCATTAGCTGCGAAAACCAATTTCATCAAAGCCGATATTAATGATGATTCCGTCGAGCAACTCGTCTATGCCCTCGACTCATCCGACTTCCCCATTGTCCCTAAGCGATTCGAGGGTATCAAACAAAATAAGGAACTTCTTCTCGCAAATAGCAACTGGTGCTGCTTCTACTGCAAGATCATGCCAGGTCGAGAACAGAGGTTCGTGATGAATCGGAGAGATAATGCAGCGCATAGGGGAGTATGTAGCAGGAGAACCAGCAGGTAGTTAGGAAAGAAGGGCTGGAGGAAACGATTCACATGATATAACGGGCGACGACAACACTGTACAGACAATCCAAGGAAAAGGAAACGGCGTTTGGGGTTTTATTCTTACTATACACAATTGGTCTTGGATTTTATTCTTTTATTCATATTTTTTTTTAGTTTTTATTCTTTCAAACTATCACTTCAGTCTAATCTGGTATCTTCTATACCCTAGCTGGGCAAGTTATTTGCAGCCTGATTTAGGATTGCATATTGAGCTATCGGGGTCTTTGTACAGCAACTTACCCAAGTATACTCCAATATCAATATCATTTACTCCAATATGATTTATTCGTTTAAACAGCCGTTCTAGTCATTATTTTTTGTTCCTCGAGTTTATCGATACTCCTGCCCGTAGAGTCTACGGGTGAAAATGCAACAAGCAACACAAATTTATTGCCGTAACACGTTAACATGTTTCCCAATTGATCTCATAATCAAATTTCGAGAAACGTATACGTACGTTCGAACATTCGAGGCTCCAGAGTGCCCCATTAAACCTTCAGCTCCTCATAATATGCCGAAGTTTAATACGACACCGATAGCATGTATGTTGTTCGAAACTAAAGGACCCCAGTCGCACCATTGGCGTATCCCCGCTATCTACGTGCGAAGCCTTCTAATCGGGTATAACGAAATCTATAAATTCCGGCTAAAGAAACCATTAACTCGATGTCAAAGAGGAAAAACATCTAATGAGTGAAGCCAATATTCTCGAAGAATTGGTCTTTTGAGCTAGGTAAGCCTTATGGAAGAAATGGAAGAAAAGGAATCGATGATTGGAAATGCAAGGTACCATAAGCATGAATATCCACGTGTAATAAAACTAGTAGACAGAGGTAATTATGTACACGATTCTAGCGTGTTTAGGCAGGAGACTAAACTCGCCCGTTCCGTCGGCCAACTTAGGTGGTCAACATTTAGGTTCTTTACTACATATAAACCCGGCAGATATATTTCGCCAAGCTAGCGACATCCATCTCCACTTTACTTGCCGCTGGATGGATTGTGATCGACAAGGCATGAAAAATTGCCCGAACGAATTAAATCGAATTCATATCATGTTTTATAATAGGTTTCAGGTTACATTATACCCTGAAATAAGGATAGTGCGGGATTAAGGTTTGTTTAGTGTTTAGCTGTGAGTACAGCAATAGCGACATCGAGGGTATGCACCTTCTAAGCTGCCGCTAAAAAGGCTTGAAGTTATTGATGCGGCCCCACATGTTCTGGGCAGCGACTAGGAAATAAGTTTGTGAGAGTGTTATATAAAATTCCTAACGTTAGGACACATGCGACTTTTATTTTAACGTAATTCTTATTGCTGGCTGTGATGGCCACGGTAGTTTGTTTCGCTTGGTATACCTAGAAAAATTTACTTTGCCGATTCATGATTTGGTTTGAGTACGATCGGGAAGCCAGATTATAATATAGCTACCAGTTATGTAAGGATACTTTGGCAAAGAAGAAACTGGTATGATGCTGAATTCATGAAGTATTAGCTAATGTTATATTAGTTCCTATCCTTCGGTTCAAACCAGGTGGCTTCCTCAAGTATAAGCGCGGCCATGTATATGTCTTTCCACTTTAACATCAATTAACATCAATTTGACATATTTAAACTTGCCTGGTGCATCTGAGAGGCCTGGCGACAGGACACGTTGATCTTAGCTATTCTAATATAATATAATCCGAATGTCCATTCTCATTATTAATTCGATACCTAAGTTTTATTCTGTAAAGAAAAATCCGCTGCTATATACAGTAGCTAGTAAGATTCTGTCTAGGAAATTAGATTCCCTATCTAGCTCCGGGACGCCGCGCTGCTGAATATTGCAATATTAATATTGAAACCAGAACTCGATACACCTTAATAAAGAATAAAGGGAGGAGGAATATTTCCCAAAGAGCACGTTGCCGGCACGGCTACTATAGCGTCCCTTCAACTCCAGTCTCTAGAATGCCGCAGGGTGTCCACGTGCAACTCCTCTTGAAAGAAGGCCTAGACCTAGTTACGAGACCGGCCTAGAAAAAGACCCTGAGCAATGGTACAACAGTCGAAACCTATAGCTATGGTGCTGCGGGGCATATGAGGCTCGAGGGGGCTGACCAGACCCCATCGATCAACATACCCATGGCCTAAGACATAGTATGCATAAACATATTACATATTTATATGCAAAGATGCGACAATACCGACGCACCCTAGCGATATTGGAACAATGACTGGAACCGTGAACTGAAAAACACTGCTTCCCTGCCCAGCACGATCGAGTGGATAGTCTAGTTAGATTGGCAGGGGAAAGGCCCTTCAAACCACCATTTGGATATTGTATACAAAGGAGATCTCGGCCGGGGGCTCCCGAGACAATTGGGGGTTCATACTCAAGTGCTCGAAGATCGTCAATAATATTAATCTTAACCTGAGCTGGATTTCTCGCGAACGTTTATGAAGAAGGTTTATCAAAATATTGCATACCGAATCGACGTGGAAAAAAAGTGCACATCAAGTAGCCTGGCTCTGAAAATCTGAGCTATGATGTTTGAACTTCATGGGAACTCCTTGACAAAAATTTTTTATTATGAAGTGTGAGAGTAAGTATACGTAGCCTGAGTACGTGATTAATGCCATACTTTACCCCGCAATGGATTTTCAAAATCCCTTCGGTGGATGCATCCAATTTCAGAAATATACATACGCCACCAGTTGAAATCCAACACCAAAAATGCATTAATGATGCCCGTGCGTCTCAAGGGAAATTTCGAAAACACCAACTGGTCCGATGAGTCCGGCGGTTACCATGTACTTTACACACATAGCGGGAAACATGGTTTACTAACTAACTAACGTTAATCAATTAATTTCAATAAAAACCGAAGTGAATGCATGGCCTACATGGGTACGCCTGTCTCTACCAAAAAGGAAGAGAGAAAAAAAATTCCTAGCTTGCGCACTTGAGCTAGCAAGGCCAGGGCTGGGACTTTGCGCCACCATGGATTTGAATGTCTAGCCTTTAGATTTCGAATTCCGGATATCTGCATACTCTCCGATAGAGTTTATGTGCTAAAGAATTTAACATAGGCAGATGGTAAAAGATTTTCCGCATTGCATTGTAGACTGGGTCTTCCGGGTCGTTAATCAATCGTGTGATTCCAATATGATCTGGTTACCTGGTTTACCACAGGTGAGACTTTTCCCACTTTCTCCTCGATTACTTACTAGTCAGTAATCGAATGGAGTATGATTACTAGATTGAGAAATCAGGCACTTGACCAACTGCCCAGAATAGTTTCAAAAGCGGGGCTTTAAGATAGTTCGTGTTAAGAAAATTTAGAACTTCAAAAAAATCCACAGCAAAAAAGAATTTTTAAAAAATGGAGCCCATATTATAAATTTCATTCTCCTCAGTGCCGCCTAAGCCAAGCCAAGTGAGCTCTCGATTAGATAACGAAAATTTAAAATTCACTAGTACTGGTTTCAACCACATCAAATATCAAGACCGTGTGATTGAACGGACCTGTATTCTCGCTTCAATTTACTCTGGCTTTTGGAACTTGCATCTTCAGCCGCACAGCTGCACAGACGGACCACTCACGATAGCGCAGCAAGCAAACAAGCGGACGATCCTGTGATGTAAAACTTACATACACATGCTGCATGGCGTCCAACATCTTGGAGTCGAAGGAGGCTCGATCTCTTGTTTGCTTTCTTTTTAGGTTATCCGGTATCTGATCGCGCTACTCGGTTCCTGGGTTCTCGTGGGAAGCTTTAGCGAAAACGCCTCAAACCCCACTCAGATGCATTGACAACCTGACATGGGCCACAGAATCGAAAGATTCTGGGAGGGGTCAAGTCTTGGTCCGGAACTCCTCCGGAGGACATTGAAGCCTGGTTCGTTTTCAGTAACCGTATCATATTATAGCACCTGAAAGAGATTCGGGCGTCCGAACATAAACAGCCACGGGACCGATGCAATCTATCCAAAAATTTTGGAGATGCATCAATGAGTTAGCTAACACATCTCGAATGAGGTTTAACTCTGTTGTAAAAACGCCGAATTGTGAAGAACCCATACCTAGCGCGATATCCCGTTCTTAAAATTTTTTTGAGCCCCTCCGCTTGGGCCAATGATACATCTTCCTGGTCTTCTGGTTGCCTGACGGACTAGCCGAAAGACTGCAAAAAGGAAAGCAACCATACCGAATACCCCACTCCGGTTCCCAGAATTTCTTTTCGGCTGACCCTTTTCTCGTCCGAAACCGAAGGTTTCCCACGAACTAGTATCTTAAAGGGATCAGTTGTTCTTCCATGTGCTGTGACTTAATCTTGGCGCGCATGTTTTAATCTGATGCATCTAATCTGATTCTCGAGCCACCCCTCTTTTTGGGAAAGGCAAAACAGGGATCGTCTTAGGTAATGGACTGGGAAATTTTCTTTCATAGCTGCTCTTGTATATCACGAAGCACGAAGGTTTTCCGATGTCGGCCATTATCTGATTTTCTTGTTAATCCTTTGGGCGAGACCTTTCGGAAGAAATAATGAAGGGTGCTGCATCAGATTAGATTACGTCGTTGGGCTGTCATACCACGGAGGATGGGTCGCTTTTCGGCGTGGTTGGTGGCTGCGGGCAGGGATCTGGTGGATCTGATAATGCATGCGAGCCGGGCAAGTCGCAAACTTTCATGTTGGAATTAATATTTGCAGGGACCAGAGGTCTTTCCCCGACTCGTCCGTCCAGAACTGAGCTCGAGAGGGAAAGATCTGACCGCCTGGAGTTCTTTGCCTGATAAATTAGTTTTCAGAAGGAAATTTCCATTTTCTTACAATTTAATTGTCATGAAAACCTAATTCCTACGCGTGGGGTACCACGAACCAAAGGATTACGATATGATATGATCAAGACGAAGAGCGGAACGCTCACCAAGGCGGGAACCACCCACGCTACTGGAGTCAAGACAAATGCAGGATATCGATCGGTGGGTCCCACTAGCGCTACAGCTTCACATCCTTTTCTTTTCTTTCCGGGATGAGCTGGGGTAGTAGAAAATCACAGAGCATGGAGCATGCTACAGTGCCGTCAAGGAAAACCTTGATTCTTTTTCTTTTTCGCTGGTCCCTTGCTACTGTTGTCTCGCATGGTTCAGAATTTTTTTCTCTTGACCCTAGTGCAGATGACTTATGGGCCCTGCACGCACTGCTGATACAGGAAGGCGGTCGACTAGGAACAACTTGATAATGTCACAAACGGTGAACAGTAGTTCCCAGTACATTGGGTATGGGTATATCTTCAGGGTTATTCCCACCTGGACGGAAATTCCATAATCTTTTGGATCTTATCTCTCTATTCCATCTCCTCCTGACCTCCAGGCTTTCTTTACTGACGTCCCTCGTGGATTGGGTGAAGAATCGATATATTCAATCAATTCGATAGAAAGACGAACAGAACATTCGCTTTCTTCGTGAAGCGAAAGTCGCAAGAATGGTGTCCTTATTTTCTAAATTCGGACCAAACAAGTCCGAGACCACTGAAGTGCCAGTCGATGGCAAAGATGATCGATACGATTCATCAAGCATTGAGTCTGCAGAGAAGCAGACCGGTGTCCAGAAGGTAGAGGCCATTGCATTAACATGGTCGAAATCGTCCTTATGGGTTGCCTATGCTGGGTAAGCTTTATCATCTCGTACCTCATATGACTCGAAGACCGTCATTTCGCTGTGCATGTGTAGTACTGTAGACAAATACTAATGCATTGGCGTCATCAGTATCCTTTTGATGGCTACCTCGACATCACTTGAAGCGCAGACGACTTATCTGTATTCCTCATATGCGCTGTCCGGATTTGGGTTCCATTCGCTCCTGTCGACCATCTCGATTGTTACCGGCGTCATGTATGGTGAGTGTTACACAATGGCCGGCGCCATCCATTGACAGGGTGTTAGGCTAATATGTATCCTCGAATAGCCGTTGTGAAGCCTCCCATGGCCAAGGTTGCCGATGTATTCGGCCGTTTCGAAGCCTTCGTGTTTGCCATCCTCCTCTTCGTCATCGGATATATCATGCTAGCGTCGAGTAACTCCGTTGAGACATATGCTGGCGCCCAGGTCTTCTATGCAGCCGGTTCCACTGGTCTCCTCATTCTCCAACAGGTCTTTGTTGCTGATACCACCGATCTGTTGAATCGTGCCCTGTTCTCTTCTCTGCCCGATTTGCCGTTCCTTTGGACCGTCTGGGCTGGCCCCGAGGTCGGCGCTGCTGTCTTGAAGGGTTCTACCTGGAGATGGGGTTACGGTATGTGGGCTATCATCCTGCCTGCCTGCTCTCTCCCACTCCTCGGCGCTCTCTTCGCCAACATGCTGAAGGCAAAGAAGAAGGGTCTTCTCCCACCAAGCAAGATCAAGGAACACGGTCTTGGCGGGTTCCTGGTCAAGACTTTCTGGGATTTGGATATCATCGGAATGTTGCTGTTCACTGCTGCTTTATGTTTGATCTTGATTCCTCTTACTCTCGGCGCCGGAGCGACTGGGAAATGGAAGAACCCGAGTTTGATTGCGATGATGGTCGTTGGAGGTGTCTGCTTAGTCGCCTTCCCGTTCTTCGAGACGTCGAAGAAGCTTGCTCCAAGTCCTCTTCTTTCCCTCAGACTTCTTAAGAACCGAACTGTTCTTGCCGGTACCCTCATTGCCGTCTTCTACTTCAGTAAGTCTGCAATTCATTCAATCATACATGGTTTGATTTATACGCGTGAATGAGAGAGGGCCTATTGCTAACATCACTCAACAGTGGCTTTCTACCAATCCGTCTTCCCGTACTTCTATTCATACCTCGTCGTCGCCAATGAACAATCCGTCGTCTCTGCCGGCCGTATCGTCCTTACCTTCTCCTTCACCTCCACAGTCTCATCCATCATCATCTCCTTCCTCATCAAATGGACCGGTCACTACAAGTACTTCGTCTGCGCCGGTGGTCTCATCTATATCCTTGGATTCGGACTCATGCTCCGATATCGTGTCGAAGGCTCTACCCGTGCTCAGATTGTTATCAACCAGGTCCTCGTCGGTCTTGGTGGTGGATTCCTTAATGTCCCTGCACAATTGGGTGTCCAATCTGTCGTTCCACACCAAGATGTCGCCGCGGCCACTGCATTGTTCCTTACTGCCATCTCCGTCGGTCAGGCCATTGGATCCGCTATCTCTGGTGCCATCTGGACCAATAATCTCCTCCCAAAGCTCAACCAGTACCTTCCAGAAGAGGTCAAGGTCAATGCTACTCTTATCTACTCCGACTTTACCCACGCCAGCTCTTACCCACCTGATAGTCAGGCCAGACTTGCCATCAACAGGTCCTACCAGGAAACCATGAGGTTGATGTTGATTGGTGCCTTGATCAGCGCCGTTCCAATCGTTTTCCTTACATTCTTCATGGAGAACGTGGACTTGAAGGCCGGGCAGCAGAATACCAAGGGCCGTGTCTTCGGCAGCAGTGGTCCAGAGGCTGATGACCGTGTCGTACGGGAAGAGGGTGCCATCTATGATGGAAGACAGACAGAGGCCGCTGGAGTCAAGGCCTAGTCTGAATAAATCTTCAACATGCATGGGCTTGATCCTACTTGTGATTTATTTTGTTTTGATTCTGTTTTATTTCATGGGGCTAATTTCCCGTTGGATTATTATATTTAATACCATATGCATGGATCTCATCCGGGAGGTGATACGAATATGGCTACGTACTGAAGCAGTATATTTAGCCTTATCATACGGAGATACGAGTCCAAGAATAATATAATGAGTATATAAGTACTTAAAATTAATAAAGAGTCGAGTAGACTATTATAACTGCTATCTATAGATCTATCGTGGTCCTAACTTAAGTAAGGAATGAGTAACGTAACTTGTTCATGTTCCGTTCCGAATTCCGAAGTACCTATCCGTCACCTCAGCGCTGCCTGGACCCTCCTGGCCTGGTCAAGCTTAGTGGTATCATGACCGCGATTGAAGAAAAAAAAGAATCATGAGTAAATCTGCGAAGTAAACGGTGTTGCTTCAATTGTGCAACATATCGGAAGCCAGAAGTTGACAAGATGCGGATATGATTCGACCACAGCTGCTAGCTGTTGGTCAGAACAAGAACAAGAACATGCAAAGATGCTAACCATTCTGTTCTATTATCATCGTGCCATGTGGGCTGGTCCGAGATGCTCTAGGCTGCCACTTTGCGAGCTGGATAGCTGCTTCTCGATGGATGTTCTGTACCCGCCAGCTCCTCCAAAGCGGGCAGGTGGGGCGGGGCGTATGGAAGAAAGCATCGAATCCGCGGTGGTACACCAGCAAACAAACATTGACACTTCTTTCTACAACCACCGAGATCGATACTATACTGTCTGATATATATAACCTCAGGAACCTGTCTGTATGTATATATAGAATCGGCCTCGGGGCATGCGGTTTATAAAATCCCTCGTCCCCCGATCTGGATTCCGAATTCGACCAACCCAGCTGCAGCTGCTTCAAACGAGATCCTTAACGTCGTCCTTCCGTGGGGTCGCCGTCAATACCCGCCAGACTCCAACACCTGCCCAATCTCGCTATCGCCGCCCTGCCAAAATGGATATAAACACTGCCATCACCCCGCCCATCAGCCTGACCGCTGCTGATACCGCCAGATTCACCACTCTCGCAGAACCAAAGATGCTCGTCAAATCTCCCGGGTCGCATGACCCTAATACCCAGTCGAACTACTTGATATTCTACCCCTTGCATAATAAGGTTTCGATAACCATCGATTTCGAGAAGAAGAGATTTTTAGGCGATATTACCACTCAGTTTGAATGCAGACAGCAAGGCAACTGTGATGAGATCTTGCTAGATACCAGAGATGTGGAGGTGCAGGGTGTGGAGATTCTCACTGGACCTGGATTGAAGGGCTGGAGTCTTGGAGAAGAGGCAAAGAAGGGCAACTATGGCAGGCAATTGAGAATCTCCTTGGTCAATGGAGTAGACTATCAAAGCAAAGTGACCGTGAAGGTATATCTAATCACCTTCTTTGGATTTCAGGTTCTATTGAAGAGCTATAGTTTTAGATACTAATGTGTTTTGTCTCGATAGATCAACTTTGCGACCACGGACAAGTCCGCTGCCCTTCAATGGCTTACACCCGAACAAACCACAAACGGCAAATTCCCTTACGTATTCTCACAATGCGAACCGACTTATGCTCGTACAATCTTCCCATGTGCGGATACTCCAGCTGCCAAGTCTACATACGAATTCTCCGTCAGATCCCCGCTCCCAGTACTATGCTCGGGTTTACAAACGACCGTTGGCTCGTTTGATAAGAAATCCGGCTCTCTTCTATACGGATACGAACAGAAGGTTCCAATCCCTTCTTATCTCTTTGCTTTAGCCTCTGGGGATATCGCTGGAACAAGAGTTGGTCCACGAAGTTGGGTATGGGGTGCTGCAGAGGAACTTATAACACTCAAAGCCGAGTTGGACGGGGAAGTCGAGAAGTTCATCTCTATTGCCGAGGATATTACGGACAGCGAGTATGCTTGGGGCACGTATAACGTCCTGATTCTACCACCGAGTTTCCCATTCGGTGGTATGGAGAATCCGGTGTTCACATATGCAACACCGAGTATTATCAGCGGAGACAAGGAAAACATTGACGTTATTGCCCACGAGTTGGCACACAGCTGGAGCGTATGTCATTATCACCACCCTCTCTCATAAAATTTTAAATTCCGAGAATCATAATCTAAACTTTTGTTTAACAGGGAAATCTTGTCACAAACGCTACTTTCCAGGACTTCTGGCTCAACGAAGGTTGGACAGTTTACCTAGAACGTCGTATCGGCGCTGCTATTCATGGCGAGAAGTTCTTCGACTTTTCCTCTATCATCGGCTGGAAATCTCTCGAAGAATCGGTAAACGAATATGGCCCAGATCACGAATTCACAAAACTTGTCCCGAACCTCGTCGACCAAGACCCAGATGATTCATTCAGCAGCATTCCTTACGAGAAGGGATTTACTTTCTTAAGAAAACTAGACAAGCTCGTTGGCCGCGAGAAGTGGGATAAATTCATCCCATACTACTTCAAGACATTCAAGGGCAAGAGTTTGACAAGTAATGTATTCAAGGAGACTCTCCTTGCATTCTTTGAAAATGATACCGAGGCCCACAAAGCCCTAACGACAAAAATCGATTGGGATAAAGAGTACTATTCCCCTGGACTTCCAGAGAAGCCCGAGTTCGATACCAGCATGGTAGATGTTTGCTACGAGCTGGCAAAGAAGTGGAAGAATAAAGATTTATTAGGATTCGAGCCCGCACATAACGACATGGACGGGTGGACGGCCAACCAGAAGGTCGTCTTCTTGGATAAATTGACCTCATATGACCCGTTTAGCACGAAGGATATTGACCTCCTGGCGAAGACATATGGCTTTGATAATAGCGGAAACATGGAAGTTGTGTTCAGGTTCTACAGCGTGGCTTTGAAGGCTAAATATGAGAAATACTATGAGCCGGCGGCGAAGTGGGTGCAAGGTATTGGAAGAATGAAGTACTGCAGGCCGACGTATAGAAGTCTGGCGGCGTGCGATAAGGATCTGGCGGTGAAGACTTTCAGGGCGAGGGAGTCGTGGTATCACCCTCTCTGTCGGGCTATGGTTAAGAAGGATTTGGGACTCGATAACTAGGTTTACAGTACACGGTAACCCTAGATGTGTTTTTAATAACTAGGATAGTTATATACCCTTGCAGATGTATTTTGAGGAAACGGATTAGGAAATATGTATGTGCACTTAGTTAAGCTCCATAACAATACATCCTTACTCTACAAAATCTGAGATTACCTTTATAAATGCTAGCTAATCGATCGTCTATACGTATATAAGTATTTCTAAAGCTACTAAAATTGGTGATTAATTTGGCCGATTGCAATCTTATCTCTTATTACTACCTATATGTGCGAGACAACCCCGCGAACCTGGCTTTCGAAATTTCAATCGATATCGCCATCCCACCCAGCTTTATTCCGTTCGTTATAAAAACCCCGAGCCACTTTCCCTGCAAGTCTATCGATAGAACTGAAGATAAAGCCTTGCGCCAAACTCGGAAGATCCGTTGGGACTTTGGTAATGCAACAACTACTTGGATCCATATTCATTGCATGGTAGAATTTCGACCCAGCGACGACTATCCCGCATACAAGACATGGTGGCTTCGCCAGACCGATGTACGGGTACGGATAGTCACGGGCAATATTTTGCTTTGTGAGGTAGCTTAATAGCATCAATTCGGGATGTTGCGGGGCGAACATTCTTGGGTGTTCTGGGATATCTTTCGATATGTGGTTTAACTGTCGCATCTTTGCTGGTCTAGAATTTAGGGACTCTTTCATCAGGGAAATGAAGTTATTGATTTTGTCTTCCCGGTTTTGGCTTTGAGGTTCGTGTCGGAGTAGCCATGAACTCGTTCTTCCGAGATTTTCGAATTCAAGTTCTGATTTTTCTACACCTTTGACCCTGGGCGGTGAGAGGACGGTGATTTCGGGTGTTTTGCCTTTCATGTACCGGTGAATGGATCTACTATGTAGGACTTCTCTTGTGATGAATAATGTTTGAACTACCAGAGCCACTCTCTTGAAGACGATGTTTTTTACCGTTGTTGGTTTCGTGATGCTTATGATCATAGGAAACTCCTCATCAGCGTCGTCCTCGTTATCGTTATAATCTTCTTTTTCTTTGGAATCAGTGCCAGTTTCTTCTTGAACTGGAACCAATTGTCTCCCCAGTTTCTCCTTCAAATCTTCAAGCTCCTCCTTCTTCGTTTTCAATTCCGAAACGACGTTTCGTATTTTCTGAGGAACGAGGGATTTTAATATCTTTCCAACCGATGATTTTTCCTGAGCATGCCCCGCAAGAACCTCCTCTTCAAAGTCAGCTGTATTCGGGCTGATCTGTCGGCTACGATCCCGAGCTGGTGCCCCCTCGACTCCAGCTTCATAATCGCGCTGAGAATCTTTCTCTGCAATACTCCTGGTCATGATGCTAAACCAATCACGAAATAACTGAGAATTCGCGACTAACGTCCCGAGGATAGTTAGTCTCTGGGCCACGTCCCGAAAATCCACCCTGTTTTTATTGAATCCCTTCAAACTCGTCTCTAGCCTTTTAAAGAACCAGATGAATACCATCGACCACCTCTCGAAGTTATCGGACGTTAATTTAGTCATGGCTTCTATGGAAGGAGCTGATGATCGCTCGTAGCAGTGTAAGCTGCGTAGGTAGTGACCGTATAAGTCAACTAACACATCAGAGCATTCTAAATCGACCGTAGGTATATAATAATCGTCATTGACTTCCCCAGATTCGGTAATCGGTGTCCGATGAGGTAATATAAAGTTTCTAACTTGTAGACAGAAAATCTGGAGATGAATAAATCGTCTGCGGAGTTTTTCAAAAGATTGTTCTAGTTGGTATATTGCGAAGCTGACCCAGATTTCGTCTCTAGGATCCGGAATTCCTGCATCTACATAGTCTCGGGCCGCATCTGCACGGAAATATCTTCCTCCGGGACTATGTTCAAGATAGCAGTCAATATATTGAAATATCTTCTCCACGTGTTTTATAATTTCCACTGGATCTCGGTGGTGGCATTTTTCGTTCAAACTCGATTGACCCAGTTGTATAGTTAATTTGATTTTCTTCGCTGTCAATCCCGTAATAGCTACCGCCACTGAATCCTCAGATCTTCCTTTGTCGAGTAGACACGCTAGATAATTGAGTAAATTATTCGTGGAATGGCTGTAGTTTTCTAGTGCCCGTTCTTTGATATTTAGATTATAGAGCTCTCCGAGGGTTTGGTATTTTAGCCAGTTGGCGGAGTCGGTTGTTATTGATCCTAGGATCTGACATTCTGTCAGGAATCTCCTTCGTTGTTCATCACAGGTTTTGACGACGAGATCGAGATCTTGGGCGTGGTCTGCTGTCGAAGCTATTGTAGGTATGGATATTGCTGGGCCATCCAAGGAAGGGTGACTCGGGAGAACAGGCATGGCTAGTTTTGACTGTAGCTGGTCAATGTCGATTTGTAGGATGTGGGTGATGGTTTGTGAGATTGAGAGACTCATCGTTTTTCTTTTAGATTGAGTGGATTAAGAGATATGGAAATGGGAAAGAGTGATTAAGAAAGTATCGGTTTCTAAGATTGGATACTTATGGTTACATCTGTTAGATGGTCGGGTAGTATACTATTTGATGATGAAGCCAGACGATCGTGAGCGTGGAGTTGAAGATCTATAGATCGGTATCTATATCAGCCAACCTTACATATTTAGAAGCGCACAATTACCACATTTAGCTCTACCCACGTATTTTGTCAAAAAAATCAGGTTTATTGCTCATGGTATTCCATATGCAGTAAATATCGGCGAAAGTCCATATCGGTACTAACATCGGGAGCATGGCATTTTGTACTGTCACTATTTGTACTTACACATGGCATGTGCATGTAATTAGTCTCCGGCTTCTGGTAAGCGCTTTGAGTTGTCGGTGGCCAAAAAATGTTGGATTCCGGTTTAGGCAATCCCGCAGCGAGTTTTGCCCGTTTGGGGTGTTCAATGCAAAACAAACCTGACGTGGGACGCGTTAAGTGCTAAAGCCTCGCAGCCCGAACCAGAATCTCCGCTTCCCTTTCTTCCCAGCCCACTTCACTCAACCACAACAACCATCAATCAATCAATCACCATACCAAATCCAGTACCTCCGAACCCTCGCTACCAAAAGTATCAAAGTACCATATACGCTCCCCTATCTCCATCAACTTACTTAATCAGGTCTTCAGCTTTTTTTTTTATCATAGCTACCCTTAGTCATTAAGTAAAGGAGAAAGAACAATACCATGCCTCGTCCACCTCGCCGCACAGCGGCTTCGCGTCGTAGTGAGCGGGAGACTGCTGCCTCGAAGCTCGTCCATGTTGACTCCCCCGCTCCAACGTCTATTATACCATCATCTCCACCTGTAACCCGACGTACCAGAATCAGCAATATTACAAGATCCGCCTCCGTCCTTTCGTTAACCTCTGATGTTGAAATCGTTCCATCAACACAACCTCTCTCCAACGTTGTTTCCGAATCATTAGGCACACCGTCTCACGTTTCTGAGAATACAATCACAAGAGCAAACTATGCCGCCTCGTCACGAAAGATCGGACCGATAATCAATATTGAAGTCTCAAGAACACCTTCTCCCGGACCACAATTTCGAGCTGAGAATATCCTCGCCACATCGACACCTACCAATATCATTAGAGGGAAGAAGAGAGATTCGAGGACTGCCTTTGAAGAGGACTTTGCAGCGAGTCTTATAGCCGCTGACGATAGTGATGGAGAGAATGCTATGCCAGATACACCCTCGAAGAGTAGTGGACTTAAGAAGCGAAGGTTGAGCCAGGAAAGAGTACCTACCGGCTTCTCAGATGGGATACCTGCCCTGTTGAATGTCATGGGTAAGACTACGACAGATAAGGGCAAGAGGGTATTAAATCCTGATGAAACCATTACTTTCAACTACTCTTCAAGTCCAGAGAGGTCTCCGGCACCAAAGACATTCGGTGTTCTACAAATATTAGAAGATTCGGACTCTGAACCAGAAGAGGAAGAGGAGGAGACAGACGAAAACGAGCCGGCTCCTGAAGAATTCATTCCTTCCCGTCCACGAAGGAAGAGGCCTATTGGAGAAAGTTTACTACAAGAACAAGAGCAAGAACCTAAACACCCTTCAACAAAAGCATTACAATCATTACTACCTAAACGAAGGGCCAAACCAAAAGCAATATCAAAAACAAAAACAAAATCTAAAGCGGTCAAGGAGCTTGTCAGAGATAAAGGCAAAGCTCCTGCAAAGTCCCGAGCTGCGCTTGGTGACGTCACAAAAGATGTTCTTGATGATGATGAACTTCAAGCCATCGATGCTCCACCTAAACCAATGTTTGGAGCTGGGATGGACATCCTCTCTGATGATGAATTAGGTCGAGAAATATACATCGACACTTCGGCCCGTTCATCATCTGTCGGGGCAGCACCACCTACACCTGCTTCTCCGCCCAGAAGAGCGACCCGAGGCGGGAAAGGAAAAGCGAGAGCAGTATCTGCAGAGCCAGAATCTGCTCCAAGACCTAAGAAGACATATGGCAAGCCTCGACGTCAGGACTCAGAGGTATCGAATAAGGAAAACGATACCCCTGCACCAGGCCGGAGTCGTGGAAACCTTCTGTCTGCGGTTTCCAAGTTAGCCGTTGCTGCGAACGTCGAGTTGAGCAAGAAAGAGAAGAAAGAGGTAGCTGATATCAGGCAGAAGTTTAGAGAAGTTGATGATTGGGATCTATGTTTCGAAGACGTGGTACCGAGTGGTAGTGATGGCGTTGTTACAGATGGGAGGTGAGGGTATAGTGAGAGATTTTGATAAGTTTCCAAGAATCATAACTAGTCATTCCCTGACATATTTTTTCCTTTTCTTTTCTTTTCTTTTCTTTCTTTCTTTCTTTCTTTCTGTTTCGGACATTTTCGATCTTATTTTTTCCTTTGTTGATGTCGCTTGCTTTATGTTCTAGCAAGATGACTTCGGGTTTCTGGTTCTCTCTTCGGCGCGGTTATTCGGCGCTGCATACACACACTCTCTGGCCTGTGGCGGATTTTTCCTTGATAACGAATCTGTATACCTACTTAATTAACGAGCTAATGACTTCTTTAAGCTACGTATCCGTAGCCATCAAATAAATACCAATCAGTCAATCAATCAATCCTAGTCGCATATTCCGTGCCGTGTCTATCGATGTGTATGTTACAATAATTCCCAGCCCACCTGAAGGATCTCACTCCGAATGACCATGGTGAATCAATATGCATGACAACTGTTGTATCAATTCCCTGAGGACATAGTATACTTCGTACGGTAAAATACAAATAAACCTCATCATCATTTCGACTGGGAAATGTTTCAACCCCACACACCATCATCGGGTAAACTTTACGCATAGGGAACTCTTGAAGATGATTGGCTGTCGCCAGTCTCCCCTCGGTTAAGCTTTCTGGGTTTTCAATGCTGAACACTGCGTATGCACTGCTATCGAGGCTGGAGTTTTTAAAACTGAGCCGTCTTGCTTGGTCGTTTGTAGGAAAAACAAATAAGGGGTTATTTGGCCCATGGGAGGAAAGACTATGGACTGGATATATCATGAGAACTTGGTCGTGTCGATGTTCTGGATATAAATACCCCTCCCGTCTTCCCCCCTTGGGTTCGATTTCTGGTGATTCCTCATGCTCTTCAGTATTCGATTCAAAGTGTCTTTCACTATAAGTTCTGTCCTAGGAACGAAGTCAGCCTTGTTCTATTATTCCTAAGACCTTTCACTACAATTTTCAGTTACCTAGGTAATCTGGAAGCTTTTATATCATACCTATCATCAAGATCTCTTATTCCAACAACCTCTTCTTCTATCAACCTCTTTCCTTCCACAAGAGCCACTACTTCATAAAATTATCTTCAAACCGGTCCTGCTTGGCAGATAACACGAAGCTCACTCCGTCTGGTTCGAAAACCATATCCAACTGTCTGTATATGCTACAGACTTCCTAAAACACCATCATATCGCCCCAAAGCTCTATCTAATAGGCCGTCAAAGCCATAGACACGCATCATGCCTTCTCCAGGTGTCATCAACGGCCGAATAACCAAAGGGAAATCAACTCGTACCCGTCCAGCGCCAGCTTCAAACCAATTGATCAAATACGCCGCAGAAATCCAACCGCAGGTCCGACCCAGCAGAGCCAAACGTACCAAGAAATTGGCAGAATACGATGAAGTAATCAAGTACTATTACATGACTCGCGGTTATACCCTAGACCAGCTTCATGAGGTGATGGAAATCATCTTTCGGATCGGTGCAACGTAAGGGCTTTTCTCAGATTACGTTTTCTGTTGTTCTTGAGTCAGCAAATATATCTAACTAGAAGTTCTCTCCGTTTAGGAATAAACAGTATGGTGGCTACGTCAATCGAGCTGACTTTAAGAAGAAAGTGACAAGTAAAGAATGGGCCAAGATTGTCCCCTACTTCTACGCTTGCAGGAAGTTTCAAAAGTCGGTGGCCGTCAGAATAGGTGGTCTCTATACGATTGAGCCATCTGCAGTGGAAAAAGCGATCAGGAGAAGAACCTCTGCTCTCCAAGAGAAGATCATTACAAACCAACAACAACACAGTAGGTTCATAAACCGGTTAGTTGAACACGTTCACCCATCGTGACATCTAATCAAAATGTATCTAGTAACTACGGTTCCGGATGAAATCCTTTCCCTTGGCAGGGTCGAAGCATATACTCCGTCTTCACAAGTCTCATGTCAAAAAATCCCAACACGGATTCTCCAACAGCTCCCAATAATTGCCTCGGAAAAGCAGATTCTCCAGATCTGCCACCATCAAATCAAACAGAGATATGGTAGTGATAAGGAGCTTAGTGGAGTCGCCAACAGTGGCTATTTTAAATATCTCAGGGTTCTTCTCTACCGGCTCTCAAACAACCTTTTTGATTTTAAGCAAGCTAACGAGCTTCTCGATAAGATCATGAAGTTCGGATATAGGCCATCTTTAAAGGCTCTTCTTTCGCTTGACATCCTATCGATCCGGATAGCAACAGAAAATATATTGCCCATACTCGTATGGAGACAAGATGAAGAGCTTGTTGATCTTATTTACAGAAGCAACCCTCAATTTAATATTAGTACGGTATGGTACAAAATATTCAGGTGTTTAAGCCAGCCTAAGTGCAGTTGGAAATCAGAATCGGGTTTCGAGATTACCTTCCCTAGGGACTGCTCTCGTTTGGACTACAGCATTAAAACCCCAGATCCAGTCATCTTTATAGCCAATTTTATAGTAAATCACAACATGCAGGCCCAGACGGCAGAGGATGGTGCTATGCTGCTTTGCTTAGCTATAAAATTCAGGATTGTAGAACTCAGTGAGATCCAAATGTTATTGCCCTCATTGCCTCTCGACCAATTGGATCGGGCGTACGAAATGGTATATGGGGAGCCTATTCTTGAAGTTCGGGGCCACATGGGTCTTGGGGCGCGCCTTGCTCTTGGGTTTCGAAAAAATCTCCATTTAATTATGCTTCGAGCAATGCTCTGTCAAGATGCTGGAGTGCTGCATACGCTTCTACCATACTCGAGTGTGAGTATTAGTAGTACGTACAGTGAGGTGGCTGAAGGTTTTTGGGATGGAAGGGGGCCCATATGGGAAAGACTCGCGACGTGGGAGTTCAATGCTCTGGTAACGACGGCCCTAGCGGAAAAATTTAACTATCCTCAAGATTATAGGGGGAACAAAATGATATCTTTCAATAGCTGCTTCCTTTGCATCGCCTATTCTTTACAGGATACTCACTTCAGAGAATTTCTTTTGACTTATATCAAAACTTACAGCGATAGTGACAGCGATAGTGACAGCGATAGTGACGGTTTTAAATCATCATTCACAGCTGCGCTTTGGACTATAGCCGTCAACCTTTGTCCAGAGAATCCTGGGTGCCGGGATTACTATTGCGTATTGTGTCCTAGTTTACATCTTCAAATGTTGCCGCTGGGGCAAATCTCTTCAGAGTCTCGGCTGGAATGGTGCGAATGGCTTATCAGCAATGGTGCGGATATAGTTGCGGATCTTGTTCTCCGAGGCCTATACAAGTTCCATTCATACTTCTTGCTCCACGAGATAGTAGCCCGGTGTAATGATCTGGACGTGGCGCACTTAATTCTACGACTTGGGTTTGATGTCAATACTGCGGACTGGAGGGGGCATTCTCCCTTAGATGTCTTCATTCGTGGCGACGACCAAGAGCTTTGCGACAACCATAGAAAGTTTCTCGAGTATTCACTCCAATTAGGGGCGCGCATTACTTCGACAAGTCACCTCGGTATGGATCTTGACCCACGCTATGAAAAAGCATTACTCGAATCGGATATGGACATTCTCGTCGATGCATGGCCGCGTCGCTGGATTTCTAAGCCCACGGTCGCTGATACCCTTATCACGAACACTGACTGGATTTGTTTGGAATTGGCTAACTGGATCAAATCACCTCCTCGGGAGGCTGATCGAGAAAGGTGCATCGCAGCCATCATAGCTCGCCTCAAATATTCAGGGCTTAGATCCGGCATCTTTTCGATAGTTGAATCCGGCATCTTTTTGATAATTGGCAAATATTTTTACAATAATATCGATAGTATGCGGCTCAAAATTCAAAATTCAGGGTCGTTGGAGCAGCAATCCAGGGGTCCCTGTGACTCTGAATATAAATTTAATGCTCTCCAACTTCTTCTCGCAGTTGGGGAACCTGAGCCTTTACGTGCAGCATTTATGTTCTGCCGTCAAGAAGCCCTTTCTCAACTCCAACGAAACTATCCTACTGGGATGGAACCAGTAATTTTGGCGGTGGCTAGCGGAAATGTTGAGTGCTTAAGGATACTTCTGGAAAATGGGGCGAATCCTCGAGTGCTATACTACTATCCTTTTCTGGGTATCTTGTGGTCTAACGACGATCAAGATAAAAATAATAGGTTTGAATTGACATACGGGCGCACTTTGCTGCACTACGCTATCCAAGCCGGGGATATGAACATCGCAAGGTGTCTGATTGAATACGGTGCATTCATACCAACTACGAATGATGAGGCTACAGAAGCATGGTTGAAAAAGCGGAGAGGGCCCAACTCTTCCTATGGATACACCGTCGTCCAAACGGCCGTGAAACTCGGCCGTATAGACTTTCTGGGTCTCCTGCTTCACGTTGACGTCAATTCACGATACGAAGCACGCGATGCAGCTATAAAGTACAATCAAAGCACCATACTCGATTGGATTGACCAACATTGGATGCGCAAGCCTCAATCCGAACCCTCTCAGAAATTCGTCCAAACTGAACTCGAACGACGACTCGAACTTCCTGCGGAAGATTCTATTTTCAACCCAGATTTATACGATATCCAAGGAACTATTTAACTCAGATATTCCCAAGATTCCAGTTCAAAATCTACTCAACAGTCTTCAAAACCTCCTCAGAGAACGCCCAAATCGCCTCCGCCATCTTCCCAGGAACCTTCTGCACCTTAGCAACCGGAGTATCATACAAACATTCAGTATGAATCTCCCCCTCACAGAGCACAATATCCACCACACCTTCTCCCTTCTCAACCCCTTCCCTGAACTTCTGCCCAAAATCCACAATCGAATCCCTCATAGTCTCATCATCTCCAATCAACACAATCGATTTCTTTACGGGGAATCCAGTCCACCAAGATGGATCCGCCTGACCGGCTTGATTATACTCATCCCATGTATACTTCTGACCCCCCGTGAGGGGAAGAGGAGGGAGACTTTGATGTCTTGGCTCATCCGGCCGATCGACTAGCCATCTCGACCAGATTTTGACAAAATATGGGAAAACAACATCTTTCCCTGTTGGATTTTGCATGGAGTTGTAGTCTGTTGCGAAGGACGTCCAGGGCGACATGGCGATTAGACCGCCCAGCTTTGGCGAGGATTCTGGAAGAATGAGGGGTTTGATGGATCCGGATGGGTGTGGATGGAGGATGTGTGATGCTACCGAGAGGACTAAGGCACCCCCTGCGGAGTCCCCGGATAGAATTATCTATTTGTGGTAATATTTTTTTTATGTTAGTGATTTATGTTATATAGACGGCCTTCTTTATAAACGGGGTTTTCTTACGTTTGCGGGATCATAGTTATACTTTTCAATTAAGAGTCTCAATCCCTCGACTGCCTGATTCATTTGAGTAGGATATCGCGCGGTAGGAGTCAAGCCTTTGAAATCTTTTCGTCAGCTTTTTCCCAAAATCACCAAATTAAGAAATTATACATACTATACTCCAATATCGCAAAATCCGCCTCTACTCCTCTGGTCTTAAGCAGCTCCTGCGTTCTATGCAGCCATAACAGATGGTGTAATCCAATCCCAAGATTATATCCACCCCCTAGAAATTTGAAGAATTCAACAAGTTAGTTCCAAGTATACTAGTAAGCGGGAATCTGTTATGTCGGTAGTAGTTACCATGAATATGGTAGAAAACCTTCCTTCCCTTCCTCTCCCCCCACCAATGAACCTTCCCACCACCTTCAACCTCATCGACAGTTACCGGTACTTTCAATTCCTTCGAGACGGCCTTAATCCTGATTGCTGACGGCGGGTTTACAAGGCTATTTATATATCGTTAGTTTGTATATTTGTATATATGTAAACAGCTAGATTTAATTAATAGATTAAATAACATAATTATCACTTACTTAATCTGCCTAGGATGGAGCCTTGACAGGGCAAAATACAGAATCCGACTCCGTAATTCATAAACCCATGATTTTCCAGATTTGCACCTCCCGCTGAAGAAGGCTCTGATAGCAAGGAATGGTAAAGCCGCGACTATACATTCAACAAAAAGAGTTAGTCAATACTTTCTCAAACTTGTAAGATAACTAGCACCTATACATGTATGTTTTTATATTATAGACTATATAGGAAAAAGAGTATAAAAAAATTCAACATACCTAACTTCGCAGCCATAACCAGCACTCCAACCTTCTCTCTCAAGGAAAGATCCTTCCCCGTCGCCGGCGCGAACGAAATCTCGAAATTTGCGTTGGAAGCCATTATTTTCCAACAATTTCCAACTTTAAATAATTTTTTCAGCCGATCTTTTTTTTCGATATAAAAAAGACTAGGGTATCGCTGCTTGGAGGAGAGGGTCTATGTATGCGATAAAGCATAAGTATCGTGGTATATGGAAACCAAACTTTAATTACCCCAGAATCTTAAACCCGCCGGTCATAAAGTAGGTATACAAAAGTTATAAAGGAAGAAGAGAGGAAAAGGGAATCCGAGGGAACGGTTTAATACGTACCCGGGGGAAAGATAACAACCTATATACTCACTCCCTACTTCCTATTCCTTTCCTCTCTTCCTTGCTATTTAAATACCCCGCACTGTTGCACAAAATGCCAATTTCATTTCCCTTTCCCTCCCAAGCTTCCAACAATCAATCGTCCAAGACTTTTTAATCTGTGCAGGTATCGATTTACTTCTTCTTTTTTTTTGGGGGGGGCCCTGAATAATCCACAAAAATCATATGCAACGAAAAAAAGAGAGACATCGCCCTCGGCTAACTAACTCCTCGCAGCTACTTAGCTAAGTACCCACCAGTCTTTTTCTGGCATGCATGCAAAATGTATCTATCGCGGAGGGAGAATGATCCACTTCATGCGCACTAAAGAGCGGCCTACGAAATCCCGGCAATACTAGTTAAAAAAAGAAAAAACCGGGTTCCCGCTGTCATTGTGGGTGAATTTCTGGCTGGGCGTTTGGGCGCTATACATACTATTGAACAGAGTGATCTGTGACTAGATGGAAGAAGCCGTGGCTCAAATATTAAGACCCCAGATCGCCCAATTGCCGGGACACGGCACAATACATATGTCCCTGTGTACGTATTAATACATACGCATTGTACGCTGACGAAGTTGGGATAAAGTCGTAGGCAGGTGTAGCACCCCGAAACTCCTTAGGCTTAGCTAGGATCTCATTACATATATAGTGTAAAATTGTCGATGTGGGGTGGGCAGGGGACGAACATTTAGATCTAGCAAGTTATTTGACTTCGTGCTTCAATTTACCTATAGAGGTAGCTTAGCTAATGGATTTAAAAAATACATTTCTTTTCTACATCACGAAAAAGAGGAAAACATTTTATTCATTAGAAGGGAAAACCGCAACCATCAGTAGGCCACAGCTAGCTTGTATTTATTAAAATAAGTATCTCCACCTCAACCTAACCATCAATCTGCATCTAAAGTTTCCTCAGAACACAAAGTATTGTACAGGTCCTTGAGAGAGGAAGGGTTCGAAAATCTCAGGAACCGAAAGGATGGGTTGTCTAAACTAACAGCGACTATGATGCAATGCAGAAAACATGATGGTGGATGGAAAGCAAACCCAGAATAAACACCGGACTCCAGCTTTTTTCCCACGTATATCGAACAGTCCACTTGGTTTTGTCGCTTCTCATTCTGTCTGTAGCCGCTAAAGTCGATGGCAGGAATGAAACAAAGCAAAGAATATCTAATGAAAGCATAAACACACTGATCGAGATGCTCGCTAGAATGCGACACTGACGAACAAAGTAAAATAAAATAAACAGAGGCAAGCCACAAGAGGAATTCCCATGATTCGATTCAGCGAAATCAGAAAACGCCGTTAGATGCAATGTATGTAGTCGATCCACACTGGTACCGAAAGGCCCAGTAGAAAGTCGGGCGCAAAGGGGGAAGACTTCGCGGAAGAATTTGAATGTGTTCAGGAGCATTTAAACAGCATTCAGAAAGGAGGATAGATACTCCTGGCGTTAACTCGATAAGGTTCGGAAGGTGAGACGGAGCTAAGGGAGTGGGAGATACGCGGGTCCAGCGCATATTCGGTATGTAAAGTCTTGATGAGAAAGCTTGAATTAAAAAACAGACTTGAAAACATCTTCCACAATGTGTTGTATCGTAAAAATGATCAAAAAGCCAGGAAACCTCATCTGGCGTTACGCTGACGGTATGGACAATCGATAATGTTTAACTGATCAAAAGCCGGGAAGCCTCATCCGGCGTTAACTGTATGGACAATCAATGATGTCTAGCTGATCGAAAAGCCGGGAAACTTCATCCAGCGTTGACGTGTAGAAAATCGATAATGTTTTAATTGACTGATCATAAAAGCCGGGAAGCCTCATCCGGCGTTAACGGTATGGATAATCGATGATGTCTAACTGATCAAAAAGCCGGGAAACTTCATCCAGCGTTGACGGTGTAGAAAATCGATGATGTTGTAACTGATCAAAAAGCCAGGAAGCCTCATCTAGCCCTAACAGTGTGGATAGTCATGATGTTTTAACTGATCAAAACCCGGGAAAGTCTCATCCGGCGTTAACAGCGTGGATAGTCGAGATGTTTTAACTGATAAAAAAAGCTGATAAAAAACCCGGGAAGCCTCATCCGGTGTTAACGGTGTAGAAAATTGGTAATGTTTTGGCTGATAGAAAAGCTGATAGAAAAGCTGATAAAAAAGTTGATAAAAAAAAAACCGGGAAGCCTCATCCGGTGTTATACGAACGGTATGAAGAATCGACGATGTTTTAACTGATCAAAAAGCCGGGAAGCCTCATCCGGCATTATACATAACCCATGATGTCGTAACGAAAGCTAGTGCAATCAAAAAAAAATGCGTGAAGGGTGATGCGAGGTAGTCTTTCGTTAAAGCATTTGGATTGGTTCGTAAGTGTTTACTGGAACTTGCCAGCAGCATGAAGGCGAGCAAGTTTAGCGTCCATGCTTCTCTGAATGGCTGTGATGAGACGAATCTGTTCAGCAGCGTCATCTCCGATTTCTCCGTTAAGAATTGCAGCTTCGACGCCACCAAGGCGGAAGTGATCCGGGACATTATTCCAGATGTATTCTGCAATGTTGGCAGGGACGGCTGGTCCTGGCGCGGCTGGTGTAGGGATTGTGATAGTAGGAATTGCGGCTGTAGGAGCTGCGACTGGAGGAACTGCGATGGTAGGAGTTGCAGTTACAGGATTGAGTACCGGCATTTGAGGAGTAGAGTAAACAGCGGATGTGGCAGCAAACGCTCTCTGAACGTTATCTCGAAGTGATCGAATGATTTCGATAGCCTGGACATCTGTGCCCGTAAAAACAGTCTCATCTAGTTCTTTCTGTTGCTCTGCCCTCTGTACATTAGGGAAAAGATTCAACTTGACGCCGCTCGTAGGTAGGAGTAGTTCTTTCCCGCTGATCCTAGTTGCGTGAAAGTCTCCGGATGGGACATCTCGGGAGGCTGGCGTAGTTGGCGGTAGACGATGCTTTGGTGGCCACTGTCGGTCGGCTCCTTCAACCGGACCGCGGGGCTGACGCGTAGGCTATGAATGGGAATGAAATGTTAGCTGTGTACTTGACCAAATAATTTTTTAAGGATGAAGACTTACATAAACATCTTCAGGAATATGCAATGGGCACTTCCACTTCACAAGCACAACCTCGTCACCTCGCTCAGGTTTATCCGAAGTGCGCATCTTGATAGCGGGTGGCTCCACTAATGGTGTCGGTAAACAGTCTTGATGCCAGTAGCATGGGCAATAGTCACACCCAATCAATCTACCACGATCCTTGCGGATTCGCGACTCGCGGCAACGATAACAGATAGCAATATTGCCATCAGATCCAAGCAACTGTTGTTCGAAAGCCAATCCGTCGTTCCTACGGATGTGATCATATGCACGGAGTCTACGGATTTTAGTTAGTCATTTTAAATACCCAAAGGATTAACAGCTGTGACACAAAACTTACTCTTTATCTTTAGACTTGGTGAGGACGAAATGGTCGGTAGCTTCTCTATAGGTTCCGAGCTTTCCTGTCTTGACACCGGTGAAGGTATCTCTTATATCCTTCGGCAGTACAAAACTTCGCTGGTTAACCTGGTCTGCATCCTGGAAGAGTGTGCCCATGTTACCCTTATAAGTAGGGTTCTTGTGTTTTCCATCGGCTTTTCTCTTGTTGGTGCATGTTCGGCAAAACCACTCTGGTAACTCGTCGACCATTTCTTGTGTGAGGGGTGGGTCTGCGCAGGTGTAGTGCTGTTCTTCACGGCATCCTTCCCCATCACAGATGACAAGAGGTGCCCCAGTACCGTGACAAACGGTACATGGGGACTCCTCATCATCCATGAGAGGGATAGGAGCCGGAAGGGCATCTACCATCACCTCGTCCTCTGGTCCAGCGGCCTCCTGGGTCTTCTCTTTGGCGTTGCGTCTCCGGGATACCTCATCCTGAGACGGCCCACCCTTCTTTTCGGTCCTGAAGTCCATGGCCCGTTGGATCTGAGGAGCGGTCCTCTCCCACTCCATCTTGTTGTCCTCCTCGTCTCTCTCGAACTCCCGATCTGAAAGATCGGGGTGCAGGGGAGGTTCCTCAACCTCACCCCGCAAGCAACTGTATTGCTGGGGAACATGCTGGGCATCTAGCAGAGCTAGATGCCTGCGCCTCTCGTCGACCATCTTGTTCATGTTCGCGGCGATGACATCGTCCTCGTCGTCGGGTCGATTTGGGCGCATGAGCGGCACGAAAGGCCGCAGCATGCGCCTCTTCCCCCCGTGGGAAGAGGCAACTTCCCCAGAAACCAGAAACTCGTCTTCCTCCCTCTGGAGGGCAGTTCGCTTGGTGCCTGCAATGGCAGGCTATGGAAATCAGTTAGCCTAAGTCATCCAAAATTTTTGTAAATAGGAGGAATACATACCGAGAGACGTCCAGGCCCCGGTCCATTAAGGACCCTCGCCAACAACTCCACCGCCTCCGCACTCCCCGCCACCTCGACCGAGTTTAACAACTCGATCACCTCCGCATTCCCCTCCTTCTCCGCGGCAAGCTTGGCCTGCCTGATCACAGTACTCAACTCTGGCTTCGGCTTGGGGGCCCCAGAGTCGGCCCCAAGAACTTCAGTGGTATCGCGTGTGGTCTGAAGTTCCGGGGCTTCACCCCCCCGTGGGGTCTCTGGGACGTTCTCCGAAGCCGGAGAAAACTGTGGCCCTGACACGAGGTCAGGGGACGACGCATCGGCGAGGTCGTGACCACGCGAAGTGGTCACCCTCAACCGACGCGACTTCCCCTTCCCTCGCGTCTCGCCACCCCCCACGACGCGCCTCCCCCCCTCTGAATCTGGGAAGATCCAGTTGTTGTCGGCGTCGAGACGCCCGGCTTTCTGCGCGGCCCTCTTGGCGCGCGCCTGCTCGTTCTTGAGCTTCTGCAGCTCCTTGTTGCCGGCCGTCCCCCAGAAGTTGTAGTACTGGGAGCCCGAATGTAACTCACACCAGGCCTCGGGCTCCCGCGGCACTGGCTTGTTGAAAACCTCCTCCACCCTCTCCTTGGGTGGAGGTACCCCCAGAGGCATCATCCCGTACTCGTTGTGCTGGGCACCGAGCTTCGGGTTGCCGTACGAGACGGCTTGCTTTGGCGGTTCAATATCAATGAACCGCCCGGCCTCATCCAGGCACTTGGGCCTGCCACCACGACGCCCCACACCCGCACCCGGCTCAGCTTTACCACCGCGTCGGGGACTAGCCGACTTGGTGGACCGCTTCGCCGGCTTTGGGGTGGTTTGTCGCGGGAGCGACGAACCCGGCTGCGTGGTCGGTGGTTGTGGTTGTGGTTGGGGTTGTGGTTGTGGTTGTGATGGTGGTGGAGGTGGTGGTTGGGCCACCGTCGGAAACCCGCTGTAACACGGGGCCGCATTCCGAGTGGCACGCCTACCACGACCGTTGGCGTCTATAGGCACCAACGGCGGGGACGAGCCACCGGAAGCGGCCACCGCTTCCAACGGGTCCGACGGTGGGTTGGTCGTGAGGACCACCGTCTCCTTGTGTGCAGCCGAAGCTGCTGACCCCTTGAACTTGACTTTAAATCTCAAGTTCTGCCCGGTTTCGGCCCCGGGCACAGCCACCGAGGGCTTCGAGCCCCCATCCAAAACTTCAACCTCCGGAGCAGTCACCTTTCTGAAGTGCCGCTCAAGGGTCGACTGTTTTGAAGGGGGTTTTGAAGGACCCCCGGATTTCTCCTCCTCCTTCTTATCTCTCCTCTCCTTCTTCTCCTTCCTCCTCTTCTCCCTCCCCTCATCTCCCTTCTCTTTCTCTTTCTCTTTCTCTTCCGCCAACAGCTGTTTCACCGTCTTCCCCGGACGGGTGCGGGCTAAATTGCAAGACGTCAGCAAAAATCTTACTTGAAAGAATAATAGAAATAAGAAAGATAAAAGACGCGTTCCAAAAATGCAAAAAAAACCTTGGGTAGGCTTATTGATGTGAATGAGTTTCATCCTTGGGGGTGATCTTAATCAATAAAGAATGACCATCCACTATAGATTTTTCACATCGAAGGTATGACGCGTCCCCAGATATTTACCATCCAACCCAAGGAGCAGGGAAAATATCTATCCAAGGATACCTCGCGTTGGAAACACAGATTAGGGTTGATTGGTTCTTACCTCGTCGCAAGGACTCACCCGACTCGTCCGAGGAAGCCGGGTACTCCAGCGTCCTCCTCCCTTCTCCGTTGTCTCGAGACCCAAGAGACAAGATTGGCCCATTAATGGGCGTGAACACGGTCATCTCCTGTGGGACGGCCGAACCGTTTCCCACTGGAGGGGCAGCAACAGCGACAGCAGCAGCAGGTGTCTGGCTCCTCGAGCCCCGCCTCCCCCCGCCGGCCGCAGAAGAGTTCCCACTCTTCTTTGGCATGGTTGTCTGTTTGTCCATAAAAATGTTAGTAAAAAGTGTGTGGCAAGGATTTTGTGTGTGGTTTTTTTTTGGGGGGTCAACAGAATCTCACCCCTAGAACTCGGCAAAGGGGTAAAGGATTCTGGTTGAACAACAGAGCGGAGGGAAAGAGAGATCACCAGCCAATCAAAAAATATGTAAACAGGTTGACAATCGTGATAATTTCGGCAGAGAGAAATCCCCAAGCCTGAAACTCAATGCCTACACGTAACCCAAAGCTTCCAGAACTAGAAATGGATAACGTTGGTCGTGTACGACACGAATCCCAGGACTAGCTCGATTTTGACCGTTGCTGAAAAATGCAAAAATCCATCCCGAAGAAGCTGAAAAAAGTCTTCACGGGCGGGATTTCGACATTTTCAGCTCCCAGCCATCACAATCCATCAAGCATGTAGGATCGTAGCTCTGTCCTCTCTCTTTGATCTCCCTCGACCCCCTGAAAAACAAGGAAAGAGATAGGGAACAGCTCTCAAAGCACCTACCAATACAACCAAGGAACGATAGCAACGAACGGGCCCTCCTCCTACAAAAGACACAGCCGAGTTCGAGGACTCAAGACTGGCTGTCGAAAAAATCCGGGCACCAACGGAAACTCAGGCGAGTCACGGGAGACTTCGAGCCTGGCCTGCTGGATGGCAAAAAGATGATGATCTGGCTATCAAGAAGACAGGGTTAGCGTCTGATGTGTCTAATCATCCTAATCATGCATAAAGTGGAATGTAGAGTAGGGTAGGTTTTTTTTTATCCCTCAAATTTAGTGGGTGGGTTTTTGCAACGGCCACTCAACGCGAAGAAAAAAAATGAATGAAAACAGTCGATGATAATGGCAGCTCGAAGCATTCGAGACGCGAAAAATGCATCGACAAGTGAATGTAACAAATTCGTAGACTTGCCTGATCAAAATGTCACGTTTTACAAAGAGTGAACGTGAGAGCGAGGCTGCCAGTAGCCAAGGAAATCAGGGAGGGTTTTTTTGGTGATGTGTGGAAATGCACAAGTGAAGGATGGTGAAGAGGGATGGAAATGAAGGGAGCTGTGCTGGGTCGGAAGTTAAGGTTGTGCAGGGACTAAGGTTTGGTTTTTGAGGGGGGGTTGTGGGAAGAAGAGGAAAGGAAGACAGGAAAAGAAAACAGCCAGCAACGGGTTTTGGAATTAATCCCGACAAATAAAATAAAACATCCCACACGCACAACAATGCAATGGACAAATCAGCTATCAACGCTCGGCAGCTGCACTGCACTGCAGGCCCATAAAATGCAACGGATGGAGGGATGTACGCATGTACTGCCTTGCCTGGAGAGCTCGGCTTCCCCAGTCAATCGCACGGCTCGTTGCAACTGCCCTGGCCACAGACAAGAAACTTACCTAAGCAGTCTGGCAAAAATGCAGAAGGGCTGAAGAATGAAGAAATGCAATGAACGACGGACGTGAAAGAGCTGGTGGGAAGAATTCGTGATGGAAAAGCTTGAAGGAAGCAAATAAAGCTATTTACATCGAAAACTACAAGGCTGCTTCGACTGGCTGGAAGAAAACGTAGGAAAACTCGAGACTACTTACTCAGAAAACGAGCTGTCTGTGTGGTTGTGACGTGGCTGTCACGGTATCACCGGCTTCGAGATAGATGCTTCTTAGTCTAAGAGAAGGCTTTCGACGAGACTTGACTGGCAGCTGGTATCTGACGATTCCGTTGATAATCAGACGAAATCGTAGACGGCTTTGGCCAAGAATCTTGCTAGACTGATGGATAGAATAAAATATCGAGAGAACAAAAAACCACCACGAACGCGATCGGATGGAGCTAAAAAAGATCAGGTTTATCCGGAAGGATGAAGCAGAAGAAGGAACAAGGACTAATAGATAGACAGAGGGCTTGAAGTGATGGTTCTCGTGAGAAGCAAGAACAAGAAATGTTGGTGATGTTGGTGATGTGAAGACAGCAGGTGGAGGGTGGAGAGAAGAAAGAAAGAAAGAAAGAAAGGGAGTTGAGAGTGGGGGGGGCTTTTATATGAAAACACCACTTTCAAAATTTCTGAGGAGCACGTCACAGCGTACCTGTCTCTGACATTTGGCCCCCCCCAAGCTGCTGTCAAGCGCCAGCATGAGGGCATAGATGCAGACTTTCTGTAACAATCATACACCATCGCCAGACGATATCATGTTCAGACCCCGCCCATTGCTGATGCTCAAGCCCTTGCCCTATTGCTTATATCGTAAGAATCATCAAATCCTACCCCCCTCTTGATGTCAAACTATTCCTCTGTGGCAATCAACACTCCGCAAAGCCCATCTCATCTACAGATATCTGAAGGTTGAACGGCTTCCATTACATTCCATATTGCTTCTTGTTTGTTTTTACAGTGGAGGTAACTTAATGAATTTTCTTTTTTATCTGTACACGTTGAACCAGGCCTACATTTTGCCTCCATCTGTAGTGTAGTAAGAGCTGGTAGATAATAGTAATAATATCTGTAAAATCAAGACATCGTAATGACCTTCATGGGAGAAAGCTCCTACTCATCGGTAGATGCACCAGCCTTCTTCTTCTTCTTGTTTGCCTTCTTGGGTGCTCCAATTGGGATCTCGAGAAGCTTGAGGATCTCCTCATCTGTAATCTTCTTATCCGACTTGACCTTCTCGAGATCAATAGCTGGTGGAGCAGTGATCACAGAGAGACCCTTCTTGGTGACGGCTATAGAAGTTATTAGTATTCAATTCATGCTAGGCAGCTCCTTCGAGGTAATACGTACCGACGACACTGAAATCCTTCGAAGTGATCTTGCCCTCCTTCTCAACAAGAACCTCATACTGCCTTAGAAGATTACCTCTGACACACTCAACCAATCCGAACGCCGCAGCCTTCTGGTCGGTAAGATATCTCGAAGAGAATGGGAAATTTCCAAATTTGCCCTTGATCTCGGTGAAGGTTTGACGGGAGGTAGGTCGCTTCAGAGCGAAGGTAGTCCCAGTATTTCGGAACAGTGTCGGCTTGTTATCAGATACTTTCAACTAAAACAAGGCGATAGGTATTAGCTTCATGCGCCCCGTCCATACCCCGCGATATATATCCAGATCCCATACCTTGCCACTATCACCGAGAGCAACAGCAACTTCAACACCCCATACATCACCGATCTCAGGATTGCCTTCACCCTTCGTTCCCTCAGTTGGAGCCAAGATGATCTTCTTCTTGCCTTCAATCTCATTCCTCTCGAATTGATAACTAGTGGTATTCTCAACGAGACTGCACCCATATGTCTTCGCGATGCTGTTGAGGATAGAGTTGATCTTGGTATGGGTTGGCGGCTTAACCTCCTTGCCCTCCTCGGCACCAGGATGTAGGCTTGGTGGAAGGATCAATCTCAGGAAGGCCTGGTTGATGTAATGTGTGGCAAGCAGAAGGTCGGCAACCTCGCCGGTGACTTCAGCATCAGCACCTTCGGAAGCTGGAACGACGACTGTGGATCCAACAACGGCAGCAAATCCATCGATATGAGCGCCGAGTTGAATCTTCAGGACCTGACCAGGTTTGATGGCCCATTCAGGGGTGCTCGGGTCGTATGGATTGGGGGTGAGAGGTGTGATGACTTCATCAGGAGAGACGGTCGTGGGGAATGAAATGCCTAAAACCCCGAATATATAAGCATTTAGCAGATCCGAAGCCTCAAAGGGCCATCCCATGAAGCCTCTCCAATATAGATATCCCCCGTTCCTAGAAGATATCTAATATATGGCGTGATGAGACACACACCTTTCTTGATATCCTTCCCCTTGAAGACCTTCGATGTCTCCTCATCCAACAGCTTGTCGCCCTCCTCGCAGAGGCTCAAAACGGTAGCACCTTCCTTGACAAGGCTGACAACATGGTTCAAGACTTTGTTCGAGATTTCAGCGGCAGTCTTGTACTTAGTGAGGGTATCAGGGTTGGCGAGGGTGTAGTCTGTATATTTCCCAACAAGATATCATTAGCAATCCAAGCCCTTCCCCTCGAGTTTTTTTTTTCTACAATTCCCTTCTTCTTCTTCTAATACCCTCGACCGGCGAATTGAAACCACCGACACCGTTCCTCGAAGTAAATCGCTACTGCATTCACCAGTTTCGAGTACGCATCATGACGAAATCCTTAGATCGCGGGGTAGCGAAGAGGGTAAACAGCGGGACAAAAAACAGATAGTTGGCTACGGTACCGATTTCCTTCTTTTCTTCAGCCATTTTGGGAGATTAAAAAACCTGAACGGCGAAAGGATAGAACTGAAGGGTTAAGGATAGAATAGCAGGCGCTTCCAATTGAGATTCGGAGGTGGTCGATGACGATGGGGAATCAGGGAAAGAAACGAGTCTCGTGAACTAAGATAGGTAATGCTGCTAGTACTGTATTTTTCAAGCGGGCAGTTTTGGGCGTGTTTTTGTGTGTGTCCTGCGGCTACAAGCGAAAAATTAGTTAGCAGCTGCAGCGGGGAAACATGTACAGCACAGCTTCAACAGGAGACTTCGACTCATAGAAGCTAGGTACATAGTAGGGAAGATGTACTGGGAAGTAAAGTAACTCAGGCTATTTGAGGAACTCACTTTTTTGGTGGTGAAGCTGTACAGTTACCGATCCAGAGAATGGGGTCTATAAAAATACTCGAGTGCTCTGCGGGTACCAGAAGTATATATACATATAAAACGTACCTACCAAGCTGGCTTATACCTAACCACCTAAATTACATGACCTCAACGGATTGGGGTCGTCGAATTCTACATCCGCAAACGTCATCACATCCTTTACCAGCCCTTGTCCACCTCGAACTACGGCTGAAGGAATGGAGGGAGGAGTAAAAGGGAAGATGTAAGCAAGGGCACATCGACATCTATCCCGAACATCACCTCCGAAACGAGCATCTACAACAAACCCATGAAACCACGGGGGAATTCCCATGATACCTCTTCCTGATAGAAATCTACCCATGATTCTTAATGGGTCATAGTGAGAGATAGAGTCGTCATTGTGCCCGCCAAGACACTGTATCGAAAACCGCCGGCTGCCGTGGTTAAAGCTATATCGCCTTGGACAGTTCATAGCCCGGGACTAACTAGACTTGAACCTTCCTTCCTTCCTTATCCTCCCCTGGAACTGGAACTGGAACTGGAAATAATAAAAATAAAACCACAGTCTAGATGTCAATTACGACAACCATGAGCAAACAAGAAGGACCATTCGAGATCATACGATAATAGTATCGTTATAATTATAACGGGAGGCTTCGGCGGCAGTCCGGCAAATGACGTTAAAGAAAGCCTCTCCCCGCAAAAATACAACAGACTCAACACAATTCCAGAGCTCCACCAAAACCCCATCCCGTCCTTCTCTCGAGAACAAACCCATCCCAGGCTAATTGACCGATATCCGTGATATCAAAACAACCTGTAGAGGCCGCCCGTGGGAGAATCCTTTGATTTGATTCAATAGAGTCTAAATACCGCCTCAACTAACTATCTCCCGAGAAATTCCTGTATTTTGAGGCCAATTCCCCAAGAGTACCCCCGGCGAGACCTGGTCGTGCAGTCTTTCCATTTCAACTTCTATCGAGTGTTCAATCTTATACACCCATTATCGTATATTACTTCTCTATAAATTTCATATCACCTTCATATCCAACTTCTTAAGCGTCTCTATATCCTCTCCTCCGAGTAAGCCCTCCAAAATTAACACCTACCTAAACCTTTCCACAATGCAACTATCAACATCCCCCTCCCCCCTCCCCCTCCGAATAATCTCCCACAACATCCGATACGCCACCCCTTCCCCCTTCCGCGGCGAAGAACCATGGCCTACCCGTCTCCCCCTCCTAATCTCCCAACTCCACCACCTAACCTCCGCCACCCCCTCCATAATCTGCCTCCAGGAAGTCCTCCACTCCCAATTAACCGACATAATCACCACCCTCAACTCCAACCTCCCACCCCATTACCACTGGGCCTCCATCGGCCTCCACCGCGACGACGGTCACCTCTCCGGCGAAGCCTCACCGGTCCTCTACCAACCCACCATCTTCCACCCGCAAACCAATAATACAACCTGGCTATCCCCTACCCCCGACAAACCCAGTAAAGGCTGGGATGCGGCTTGTATCCGTATAATCACCCACGGAATCTTCAAATATCTTCCAACGAACAAAGAAATAGTTTTAATGTCAACCCACCTCGACGATCGGGGTTCAAAAGCTCGTTTTCATGCCGCAGAAATCATCATAAATATCACATCTGAGTATCTAAAACAGGGTTTACCCGTCGTTCTAGCTGGTGATTTTAATTCCGAAGTCACCCAAGAAGCTTATAAACGTTTGGCGGAGGAGGATAGTGGTGTTGTTGATGTTAGAAATTACGTTAGTTTGGTGGGGACCTATGGTGAGAAGAATACATACACTGGATTCGGATACGAAGGGGAGTCTGAAAAGATAATTGACTTCATCTTCGTAAACAACTCGGTATTAAAACCGGTTCAACAAGGTGAAAATCTAGAGGGGAGCACGTCAGTGGCAAAGAAAGATTGGAAGGTAATAGGATATGCCGTCATGCCCAACAAATTCAAGGATATCGGGGTGTTTGTGAGCGATCATAGAGCGGTAGTCGCGGACCTAGAGTTACAGTGAGTGAGCAGTTAGAAGGAGAAATGGGAAAACGGGGTCAGGGCATTATGATCTATCTCGTACGAATTCGAACAAGGAATCGAGATGCGAGATCTTAACGGTACTTAAGAATGTTTCATATCTGCATCGAGTTTCCTGAGGAAGCGACTTCATAAAACTTCTGCCTAATCATCAGCGTCAAATAGAGGGGGTCGATTGGTCAATAGAAGAGTGTTTTTAGGATTAAGCAATATGAGACAGCCCTAAAGGCACGTCTAGCTATGGTAATGATATATTTACAAAGTATTCCTCCGAGAAAGCTTGTAGATGTATAATAAACCTTTGGTTCTGTTTAAAAAAGCAAAAGAAAGATGTAATGAAGTTTTTCCCCGCCTGTAATAACCATTTTTTGGAACGAGAGATGAATAGAGAGAGAAGGAAAAACGCCAATTATACTAGATAAATGCAAAAGAAACTAAGAGACCCTTTTTTCGGACACATCGATCCAACAGATATAAAGAAAAAGTGTAACACCGGTCAAAAATGCAAATGTTAAAGAAATAAAAGAGTAAAATCCGAGCTGGTGGCGAAGTGAAGAAAATACTTGCTGGAAGGAAAAATATACCCAGTATACCACCGCTGACAATAAAAATACATCTCCAAGATAAACCCTTTTTTCAAAGGGTTTAGTATTCACGGTGCAAATAAGCCTCATGAGCCGTGAGCATCGTATACATGATTAAAAGAGCTTAGCTCATGATCAAAGTCTGGCCGTTCTCTCTCATCATGATGTCCCATGGAACTCCTTTGACGACACCAGGACCAGATTTGACTTCTGCATCTTCTTCCATTCTCCAGACCTTCTCAACTAGTTCATGGGCTTCGAAGACGTTGCCAAAGCCAATGTTGGCTCCCATCATGACCATTCGGTGTCGGACTGCATGCTTGTCTTCAGGTGTTGCAGCACCGATACCAGCCATGAGCATTGGGAAAACAAGGATACTCTCAGAAAGATCACCGATTGGGATCTTAGAGACGTTGATGATGATGTTCTTAACACCAGCTTGGATCTTAGGGTGTGCCTTGTCAGGGCCATAGACAAGCTGGTGAAGCCTCATGATAGCTGCCCACCTGATGGCATCCGAAGCAGCAGACATTTTTTCACAGAGGAAAGGGTCTGACATGGTATTGACACATGGCTTTGGTCTCCAGTTCATCAGCTTGGCATCGATAGCCATAGCTTTCGACATAAAATTGTCAGTTGTAAACTCCGAGACCGAGAACTGACTTCGTTGTTGGGCGAGAACAGCAATCTCATTGATGACAGAGAAAAGATCCGACGCAGTACCGAAGAGGGCATGGGGGACCGGGCTCCGTGGGGCACAAATCATCGGCATTAACTCATCCGGCCGAGTGTCAGCTTCAAATCCTTCGGGGTAGATGGCGTCCTCTAGCATTGCAGGTTTCGAGAACGACAGCGTGGCCATGGAGTCGAAGTAAGCCACGGATTCCAGAAGGAATCTAACGGCGGGAGGGAAAGGTTTCGATCTTCGTCGAGAGTTGATTAGTGAGCAAGCTGCTCTCATATGCAGAGCCCATTTCCGGCTCTTTCCTTCACAAATCTATATTTGTAAAAAAATTACAAGTTAGCATAAATAGCATTGAAAACTATTGTTAAAGCAGTCACTACATACCTCATGCAGGCAAAGCACCAGAATGGTCGCTAGACCCTCTACGGCAGCTTCGTCGGATGTCTCGGCCTCACAGAGCAACACCCTGGTGCGTTCCATTGCCAAGGCCAAGTATTTTGTCATGACGGTTTCGTATTCAGGATGGTGTCTTCTTAAGTGACTGGCTGACAAGCCAAGAAGAGCGTAGCGCATGGCATGATGTTCAAAAGCCATGGGCATAAACAAGCTCAAGAATGGGTTGATCTCGTCAGGCACAACTGACAGGGACCTGGAAACAACACAGGCATAGTGTTGGAGAAGGTTGCTCTCTTCGGTTCCAGATCCAATGGGACCCATAGGGAACATGGAGGGCGCGAAAATCGAAAGCTCTGGGAAATCAAAGGCGGAGTCGTGAAGATGTGATTCTGGCATAATCCCCGGAGCTGCTGCCATGTAAGGGACCATGAGAGAAGTGTGGTCCGAGATAGGGCTATCCATGAATCCACGTTGACAGTCCAGTCCGAGTCTTGAGCAGTCGCCGCATTTTGGAAACGTCTCATCACACTTCTTTCTTCTATTCTACCGTTAGAAAATGGTCTTCTATACATTCTAGCCAGGATTGCGTAGAAAAGAGAAAAAAACTTACCTAGACTTGCAAGAGCTACAGCCGCTACGGACTCTCTTGTCCTTCAAAGATGCAGGGCTAACAATCATACCCGATGTCGGAGCCGGAGCCCTCTCATAGCGACGGAATGATCTCTCAACCTCGCTATCGGAACATGAAGAGTTATCTGACGAATCCGGTGATACCGGGGAGTTCGTCAGAGACGGTGGAGATCCAGCTTCGGACTTCAGCACCTTCTCTTTCCTTGGCCATTTTCTGGGTCTCCCCATAGGCTTCTGTGTTCTCGTAATCTGGCAGACAATGCCCAGCCCTAGAGAAATAACCTACTGTCAGCGGCCATTATCCCGTAGAGGATGTCACTGCTCTGAAACAGATCGAGCACGCAATTTGTACTTACTCGCGCATCTAGTGCAGTCCTTCTGTCCGTCTTTGCGGTTACATACTTGCTTCTATATCAAGAAATTAGTCATCTGCACGTTAATTCTTGAGACATCTTGTGGAAATCTCATGGGAAATCTTGGAAAACTTACGATTGCCGCGCATCTATCGCAGGCCCGTAACCTTATTACGGTGTTCGACGTCGTCGACATTTTTAGAAGAAAAAAATACTCAAAGATGATTGATGGAAAAAAGTTTTTCCCTTCGCAGTCTAAAACTGCACTACCTCAGTAGCAACAAAAGAGGGCGGGTTCGGATGAATAAGTCGAATAAGTGAACAATGGGGTAACGTTATAACAGTTAGAGTTAAAGAATTGCGAAGAATATATGGAGGAACCCTCCAAGAAATTTTTTTGGCTGTATGAGAAGGAAAAAAAGAACCAGCCAGGAACAAGTAGAGAGATGGAACGTGCTTCTGAAATATCTCCGCCAAAGGTGGGGAAGAAAATCTTATATCGAGAGAATCAGTACGGGGACCCCTCGATATCAGCGGATCAGACAAGATTGTCGGAATATTTCCGTCGGGCGGCTTTGTAGTCACGAGGTATTGATACGGCAGCGATATAAGAAATCGACGCCACCGTGAAGAATATAATTCTGAGAACTGCGCAAGTTTTTTGTTGGAATTGGTAAAAAATGAGGTTGTGGTGTTTTAATGTTGAACCTTGATGGTCACTCGATAGGAAACCGGTTGGAGAAAAACGGTTGGCAAGTTCCGATAGACACTCCGGCAGGACAGGCTAATTATTATATGCACCGACAGGGCCGTAGATATATATGGCGAGCCAAGAACAACCACGATGGGATCCGGCAAGGATGCAGTGGGGATCTCAGGACAAAACGGAAGGTTCGGTTACCACGTCGAAGGAATTCTACCAGGTAATCGGATCGTAGTAAGAAAGAAAAGCGTGCTTCAATTTCCGCAGAAGAAAGGTTGACTGGGTATGATCGGTCTGTAGGTATGTATGTGAGCAGACTATGATGTTCTTATCATGGCAGACGACCTTTTAGCAGCCTCTTAGTGGGAGATCAAATGAGGGGAGACAGCCTGCTAGTTTCTTATTCGGCCTAGCTCAGAGGTTTCTTTGTTTTTGAGTGTAACCGACGTATTATCGAAACAAGGAATAGAAAATAAAAAGAAGTATCGACGATATGCTTGTTCCCTTAGCTTGGGGAGGAAGCCCGTCACAGGGATGCTCGAAGTCTGAAGGGGTCAATCAGCTGCCGCAAAGGACGAAGGCTTTCCCAGGCAGCGCTGCCCTAAAATGTCTGAGAAGACGTATGTATTTTATTTTTTTGGAGGGGGATCCCCTGGCTGGCTGGCCTTGCTTCTATCGAGACGCCCCAAGTATAATAAGTTTGTAAGTGGAAGTGTGTGTGTGTGTGTGTGCCGCTTTCTGAGGCTTTGAGGGCGTTAGAGATGGAAAAGGTCTCGAACTATGATGGATTGGAATTAAGTCGAGTTCGCTCGCCGCCAATGCCTTTGCATTGATCTTTCCTTCAGGCCAGGGAGAGACAAAAGAGTGTTGGCGATGTCTCAGACGGTGTTGTTGTTGACAGCTCGAACGACTTCGAATTCGAACCACGCCGCTTTCGATCTAATTAGAAAAGAAAAAAAAAGTCAAATAGGATGGCGCTTTGTGTTAAGCCGCTGGAGATGTCAATCAGAAAATAGAAGAAAGAGACCTTTAAAGTGTTAAACAGAAAAAGGATTTCGGTCAAAAGGGCAGGGAAAAAGGGTTGTGGACATGGGCGTCGTTATGTATCATGAGCTGACCTGGGAAGACCTGGGAAGACCCAGCAGAGGTGATCCAATAGCAGAGTCCGTTATTGCTGCTTCTCGATCCATATCTGCACGTCGAGAAGAGCTTTCAAGCCTTCAGCTTTACTTTTTTCTCATATACCTTCTCTTAGATTCCTTTTCGTTTTTCGTTTTTCTTTGCTTTGCTTTGCTCTTTTCTTTTTTTGACTTCAACTGGTGGGTAACTTGGGTAGTTAGCTTGACTCTGTCTGGACTGTACTGTACTGTACTGTACGGTACGGTACGGTACAGTACGGTACTTACACCCCACTGCCTGCGGGACGACTGTACGTACCCACGTCGAACTACCCGGTAGGTACACATACAAGTCCATGTCGGTGTTAATGGATAGTCCCTTAAGTGGTGTGTGCTTTGCATATGCATTGAGCGCCGTGTTTTCTGCAAGTACGAGGCAGTAGATCACTCGGAGAACTTCGAGATGCTCTATCTAGCATGCATGCTATTAGAATCTCGATCAAAAAAAGACGACCTTTAGTCGTCAAGGACCATCTCCAGCCCTGGTCAGAAACCTTCGCATTCCTTTCTAAATGAAATTATATAGAGAAAGGGATGGAGGAGGAGGAGGGGTGTAACAGTCTGCTTTCTTCATAGGAGCCCACTTCGCTAGCCCACCGACTTTGATAACTCTGTTTTCTTCCTTTCACAGCTTCCATACTGTCATGCGGCAGCTAGCCTCCATCAACCAGATACCACAACGGTACAAATATCTTTATACCGCATAGCTCTGCGGTGATCAACTGCGGGTATTCCAAAGTCTTGAAACAATTTCCCTTAGCCTTCAAATATCATTCAAACTAACTATTCCCTGTCATCCGTGGAATATTCCATGCAGACCAGTAGCTGCTTAGAAAACCTGGTACCTGAGCATCCTGGGGTACCCCCCACAGGGTGGACTTGCCTCTTCCGCTGTGGGCCTGAATTGATAATTCCAAGCCTCGGAGAGCCTTGCAGCCAGACCTTATCTCTCTTGGAAATTTCGTTCCAGAGTTGCAGGAATTTTTCTTCTTCTCTTTTCTGTCGAATCGGCGGGATGACGAAGGTGGGTTTCGAAGTGCAGGAAAAGAAAAAAGAAACCGGCGCAGTATTAGGTTCTTTTGGAGATATTCGCTAGATGGAAAACTCCGAATAGTGAATCAAATATTGATACGTCTTTCTTTCTTTCTTTTACTTCTTTTTTCTTAACGGTTGAAGAAAATGAAGAAAGTAAGTCCATCCGACATCCATTCCCAGGGCTCTCCTTCGAAGCCGCTGCGGCAACTCGCCAGCATACAGGCAACCGAGAAAGCATGTGGTTTTCGTGTGACATCGAATCTTTTTCTGGAATATCCAGCTCCAGGAGAGGAAAGTCCTAAAGGCCCATACGTTTGGTTAAGATGAACTTCTCAAAAGAACTGGCTGGGAATGACATAAGCTACTTCCTCAGTCGATCTAATGACTTACCGCAGAAAAATTTTTCCTTTTCTTCTTCCGCTTTCCCACGTTTTTATCCATTCAAAATTGCGAAGGGAGGACAATTTGAAAAAAAAAAAAAAAAAAAAAAAATTCATCTCGAAGGAGGGGAGGGTTTGAATCCTTCTTGCTGCAATGCATGGCCAGTATCCGCCGTTCGTTAACTAGGCAGCATGTGAGAATATCTTCCTAGCGAGAAACCACTATTGATATTGATCCACCCCATCTCCAGTATCGACGAATGGACGACGAGGGTAAGGTTTTAGCGACCCAAACTTCCTTCCAAGACGCACCGCTATCCGAGCAAACTAGTGACAACGTGGGAAAACATTGGTAGGCAAAATAGATAGGTATTTCGAATCGAGAGGGCTTGCAGCCACAGATTCAGATCATGGCAATTATTATTCTTTTTTCGAGGGTGCATATTCCGTGGAAGCTAGAGTCTGCGGGAAAGGAAAGGAAAAACAGCAAGAACATCCTTGAAGCTTTCCTAGCCGAAGTTGCATGATTGAAGTTTCTGGATTGTATCGAAAGATCCAGCCAGTGGCGTCGGTTTTAAGTGTGGGCTGCCATGCTGTCGACCGGGATCGGATTCGCATTATGTCAGTGTCGTTGGTGCCTGTTCGACTGCCTAATCGAACCTGGTTGCTTTGGCCTTCAACGCCGAAAAGTATGTGTATGCATCGAGTCTGGGGTTATAATTAATTAGTCCCGGATATGCCTCGACAAACCGCTTCGAGATTTCACATACCAATCGAAAGAGGTGCATATCGTCGCATCGAGACGGTTAAAATGTTAAAGATCCTGACCGATGGATGGATGGATGGATGATGCTAGACATTGCTGTCAACGTTGTTTGCCTGGTAGGATAGTACCGAAGTATACTGCAGGTACCACAACAATATCACATCGAACCTTGACTAATAACATATTCGGCGTCTGCACCACGATAATGAGATATGCACGTGGCGTCGTAATGGACGTTGATCTTTCGGCGCCGGCACCCTTATCGAACGTTGAAACGGCTTGAAAGATTAGGACTTCCTTCTGTTGGTTCGTCTGATCTCCTCGGAGATATACTTCATAACATTAATGTTACCAGAGATCAAATCAATATAATTTGAGATCATATCCGTTACAGCTATACTACACAGTATGCCCTGTTTCCCCTACAGTGCAGTATATATTACGAGAGAACGAGACCAGTACGAGATACCTGAACAAATTTGTGAGAAATCTGTAAATTAGGTTTAGATTTAGGATCAGTCTCCTGCTTCACTCTCTTGACTTGTAGCTGCCCTATTCATCTCATCACTGAAACGAAACGAGCTGACCATCGTCCCAGGAAAAGAAAAATCAAAAGGCAGCTTCTCATAGCATCCATTCTAAAGTTATGGCTTATTAAGATCTAGATTGAATCCGGGAAAACCATCCTGACCCTGGGCGTCTACACAGACAGCAGTCATACCCGCGTAAGAACGGCGTTCAATTATGAGCTGAAACCCAGAAGTATTTCAAGTCGTACAGCACAGGAACTCTTCCTGCGTCGAGTAGACACACCTTACCGGTATGCGGAAGGTCCAGCCGAGACAATATACCCCTTTGGGTCTGGCGGGGGGACGCTAAAATCCAAACGAGCTGCCACGTTTTTCAATGATGCGGCGATGCGATTCGGAACTAGTCTACGGCGCAGCTCAGTACATCCTAACAATGTTTTGCTTTTCGATCATTATTTTAGAAAAAAAATTGTGTCGCTTGTTCCGAGATACTTCATCGTATGTGTACATGTATGAACTAGAAATATGCTGAGCTAACTATAATTGTCAATGACCCCATATACACATGACCGTTTCTTCTCCTTTTACGAGCAGCAAGATCCGGACTTGGCGTTATATTCGTCATATAAGACTGATTTGTTAGCCAATTGATTCGACGCAGGGACATCGATTGCTGGATTTCGATCAAAGAAATCTGCAGGTTTCAGGCTGACTTGGTGAATCTCCACAGGCATGACTGGGAAGTCTTCCACTCGTGGTATATGCCTAAATCGAAAGAAAAGAAAGGAAGAAAAATAACTCGTTAGTCAATGATATTTGGATACTGCATGCGGACGTTGGGAGGCTAAAACGAGTGAAACTCACGTCATTCCAAATGTATGCCAGACCAATATATCGTCGTTCTCCACATTTTCATTTCTTTCAATCATATCCTGGACGCCTCCATCCTCTCTGAATGCTTGATTGGTGAACTTTCCAGCGCACCAGAGATCCTCATCTCGATGTTTTGTGACCCAGATATGGTGCTGCGCGAATCGAGCTCTTGCAGCTGCGACACTACCTGGATCCGCCAGGAGGAGCTGACCCGTATGAGGAACTGCGAGCCGAGCAAATTTCGTTAGAGGTAAATATATTAAGAAAAAAAACTTTTGGATCATTAGACGCCCACCTAATTTATAGCTGACAGGGTTCTTGCTGTGAGGGTTGAACTTGGAAGGATTGATGATCTTGAAAACCCTGTTCTTATGGGGTGCAGCGTCCGCATACGAACTAGTCTTGATGACCTTCTTTTCAGTGACAAATGCATTGCCGAAAGGATTGCGCTCAGCGGATATCGGTAACGATACAGCCTCCTCCTGGACAACGCTATTCTGCCACCCGTCGATGGCGGGGTCGATTCTCAGACAGAAAATATGCTGATGATACTGTGCCAAAACACCCGGGGATACGACGTTACCCCATTCTGACACCTTCCCTGGGTCGATCAAGCATGTTGAAAGGATACCAGTAGCTCTGGTTTCAAAATGGATAGCTCCAGCCTGATCGAACTGCCAAGCAAAGATATACTCGTAATTTGCAACAGTCAAAATTTGTTGCACTACGAGCATGCGGTTTCTGGTCAAGACTGCCCTATCGGTTCGGTAATTGGTATGCTTCCAGCCGATTCCCATATCCTGTTCGTGCAAACAAACAGCGTTCCCCTTGACCTCTCCTTCCCCGGTATGGGTCGTCAGAGCTCCTGGGAAGTAATGGATGAGACCTAGACAATCGCAGCCTAGTGCGAGGTTGTTGGCGGATAATCCCGCACCCAGATCGCCTGTTGCACAATTCCAAAAAATGCATGTTAGCGATACGTTTTCGCAATTCTTCCAGAGTCTAAAGAAACACTTAGGATCTGAGTCGCGGCTCGGGTGGACTTACCAAGATCGAACGCTTGCTTCCTGTGATAAGCTGTATTGGGAAGCAGAATAAGAAAATTAGCATAGTTCTAGAAGTGCTAGAAGTGGACTGTTGGCATCAAGAAGACAGGGCCTTACGTGTCCGGGGGTCGCCATAGGGCACTGTCATATCAGAAAGACTAAGTCGATGAAACACTCTTCTACCGTCGTAGGTAACATCATGAATGACGGCACCTTCACGGTAGTTCCAGCCGACCCTGAAGCGCCACTTTTGCCATTCAACGAGCCTTCCTTTAATTGTAAAACTGGCACCTTCAGGCTGCACGACCTGCAAAGGTTTTAAGTCTTTCCTTAGCCCCTTCGGCTGTAGTTCTGGAACATATTCGTTTGCAATGCAATGGTCAATGGCTTTTTCGGGATGAGTGCCATAACTGAAGCCGTCTTGGGTACCTCCGGATGCGGCTGGCTCGATCGAGAGTACCTTCATCGTTTGGAGATCCATCAACGGGATGATTGGTAGAGGAATGGAATAGATATTTCCATCCGGATGGTTATTCGAGGGGTGTCTAGCATAACAGAGGAAGGACAAGCGGGTTGGTCCAGCCTTCGGTTGGTCGACGCCATACATCCAGCTATAAATAATACCGTATTAGCTTTAAAACCCGGCTATCACAGATTACATCAAGGAAGAACGTGACCTACGGATCGATCTCGATAACGATGTTCTCTGGAAGGTTCAATTTGGCAACGGCATCTTTAAATTCTTTCGACTGAACGAGAATTTCCTGTGCTGTTGCCATGGTCCTGAACGACAAAGGCTCGGCGGCACCCTCGGGCAGAGGCTGTTCATTGACGACCTGGCTTGTCGTCAAGTTCACGGTACCCTCATAGCACTTATACGACCATCCGGTTTCATTGTCGAATACCGAATAAAGAGCCCTATTCACAAATTAAATCACCATTGTTAGATACCGCTGTGTCTATAAATAAATCCGACCCAACACAATAACCTCTAGCTTGAAGCTAAGTACTTACTCGACAATCCTGTCTGGCTTTTGAGATGGCGTCCTTCCTGCCAGCTCCTCGTCTAGATACGCCGTCAATTGCTTCTTTGGAGGCTCTATGAGTGTAACATAACGGAATTGGAATCGTTTTCCAAGATGCTTCGCTTTGATAAGGGACGAGGCTACAGAGATTTCTGTTGCCGATAAGGGATCAAGCGGGTGATCATATTGTTGGGTAGCCGGATGCACCTGGCCCTGCAGGGTCTTTAGGCGGTCATTCGCCTGTGCAGCAGAATTAAGTGATGCTGAAAACGACGACATGATAGCGGTTTTTAATGGAGAATCAAGAGCAGATAGATGTGAAATACGAAAGAGAGTAAGAGACCAACCCGACCACGGGGGTTCGCTATATAGATATATAAATAGGTGAGTACCTGGTAGAAGTGTATTTCTGGTTCTCGAACAAGACGAACAGGACTAGAACATTGACTTAAGTTCACACCCCGTTCCTGGAAAGCCTAAAACTTATATACTTTTCCGGAGGGCAAAAAGGAATTAATCGTGAAGTCCCGGAGAGATTTTAGGTTTTTAAAGTTATCGAGACCTCCGCGGCCAAAGCCGGCTGGAAGCTTATACATTTGGGCAGAGCTTAAAAAGTTTCCCAGCGGTAAGATCTTCGGCTGCGTGGACCCCTCGAGGTAACATATGGAACGGAATGGACAGCAAGGTCTTAGAAATATTTAGTCATCATGGTCATGATAGCTAGGAATCGAATCCCGGAATGGCTTCGAGCTCCCAGATGTGACATACATGGAGTACTTAGATATGTAACTAAGTAAGTAAGTACTTACTTAGGTAAATAACACGTCGTACAAAGCCTGCGAGGTGTATCTACATTAATTATAGTCGATTGCATTGACTGGTTGATTGGATGGCCCACTCTGCAAGCAATAGCTCCACCCACGCGACCGGTATCGATAGCTTCCAGTAACTTAGCTAACTCCGCAGGGTCACGCACACAGACGGCATCTACAGTCTAACTCGATATAGCAGGTCCATGCGAGCGGAGCCCTCACTTTTTTTGGCGAGAAGTTTCCGGCCTCGCAGCCTTATGCACCCGCCACTTATGACTTTCTCACGCACCAAGCCCGATCGCATGGACTTTCCTGAACGGGATAATGCAACATTCTTTGAGTTGTGACTTGTACTCGGTAGAAGATTGAGTACCCGAGATGCGGCTACCGAGTTTACAGTTCTGTGTATTGTTTGAGATGGTCTGGAAAGTGGATCCCGAGATAGTGTAATGTATGTGTGTACGTCAGTGGGGTGTATGTTGGTTCGGGTTTGATATCCTGACAAATCCGCTGCCGACCGAAGCTAAGAAGCCATTGGTTCGAGCTGTATGTACTCTAGTGGCTGGCCAGGTTCGAGAACAGACGGGAATCAGTCTAGCCGGTATCTGTTTACGGGATCTCTCCTCATAGTGCAATGTAACTGTACATAACTGAGGCCTACTATGTCATTATCACAATAACATGATCTGAAAATTACTCTAATGCAGAGGGTCCTTGTCTCATTAGCCGATAGAGCCAGCTCACCCCGGACACAGCTGCCCTTATCTCTCATCGATCGCACCTGTCTTTAATCGTATAGGTATATCTAGGTACATCGGGTTTTATCGCTTTCATATTAATTCTCTGTCATGTTCCCAATTTATCGGAGATGATAATTTAGATCAGATGCTAGATATCATGTGCATATGCGGAATGGAAAGAGAGGTTAGAATACGCAAGCACTACAAAGAAAAACTGAATTTTAATCGCTAAATCAATTAATTAAAATTGCAAGGTTGGTAGCATTAGTACTGCCGATGCCGACGTCCATACCCGACTTCCATGAGCGGGTATCCGACAATGGAATGATTCGTTTGTATATTCTGAAAGTATTAATAATATATCCCTGGTCATATCGAAGAGAGAAATAGTATGGTTTGATAGTATACTCCCCATCACTGGATCAAGCACTTCGTATCATATTAAGAATAGATCCCCAGCTATGACGTTAGCATATAGGTTACTCGAAAAGATCAATTAATTCATGAATTGACAGGTGTTTCAAATATCGTAATACAGGGGATTTAGTTACCTTTAAAGTAAGTACAGGCGTATTAGACATAAGTTGCGCCATTAGAAATAGGTTTTGATACAGGCCGGTAGATATATGAGAAAACGAGATAGGCAATCTGAAATAGAAACATTTGGAATAGTCCTGGGCACGATATAGTCTGTCGTTAATTGTGACGTCCAGGAACCAAAATGAAAAAAGTAAAAAAAAAAGCCCAACATTATTTATACAAAGAACAAAAGGAGCCGAGGATAGAGCTTCCGGAAGTTTTACAAATAACTGTTACCAGAGGTACTCATTGGACGGCCTCCTCGAGATTGTGGTCTTGGTGGTCTCTGGCTGCTCGAACGACGTTGAGGATTTCCATAATTGGTCATCCTACCTCCGCGAGAGGCGGTGTCGTCTTCGGAATTGTCATTGTCTGAGATTTCCGAGACTTGTATTGGTCCATTGAATGACATTCTTCCAGGACGTCCTCCTCCTCCAGGGCCTCGAGACCTGGATCGGGAACGCGGATCATGTTTTGAAGCAGCGCGGTAGTCCCAGGAAGGATCACGTCGGTCACGGGCCCGGAAACCAGGATTCCAGTCCATTGGATCGCACGCGGGTCCTTCGTACGAGTAGGCACTGTTTCTCATTTTGCTGGAGTTGGACATTGTGTCGTCCATGGACATCTGGCGGTGGGTAGACATTGCTGGCATGTCGTGTATTCCCCCCATGTTAGGTCCGTGAGGGTGTGGTCCGGGATGATTGGCTCTACAGAGCATGCAATTGTCGACGTAAGAATAGTCCATTTGGTTACCCATCTGGCTCATTTGATTGTGGGGGAAGCCGAATTGGCCAGCGGAGAAATTCATCGAGAAGGATGATTTTCTCGATCTAGGGGTTGGAAATCGCGACGCATCTATGTCGCTGTATGCTGGTGGTGCATGGAGGTCACCTGCGAATGGAGAGAACATAATATTTGATTGGGGATGCTGCTATTCAATTTTCGAATAATTAGTATCAAAATCATTCCAATTAATCTAAACTCCTCAGAAGGAAACTTACCATATAGACGCCGGTATTTGGATTCTGGAACCTCATTTGAGGAAATACGGTACCACCGGGTCCCGTAACCACCTGAACCGGCTGACCACTTGTGAGGAATACCTGTTGCTGCTGTGGATGTGCTGTAGTTGGGATATAACCGGCGGGGGTTGCATGGTAGGTTTGCTGACCCATTTGATCAAGCTCGTAAGTCATTGCTGGCCCCATCTGCAATGGGAATTGACCAGCAGGAATGTATGCCGCAGTTGCCATTTTGGAGCTACAAGTTTCGAGATCCGAGGCGAAGCTGACGATCGGGAAAAAAAGAAGATGCTTGCGCGATGATGTTGTAATAGATTTCTAAAGAAAAGAAACTTGGAATCGAATACAGTGCTAAGCTTGCTGAGTCTGTTATATGAGGCCTGAAGGATGTGAGGCGAACTATCAAGCAAGAATCCTCTGTATTTATACAGCGCTGCTCGAATAGATATTCAAAGATGAAATAGACCCATAGAACCTGCGATTAACTTGTCAATGCTCATCACGAAATTCAAAACCTCCAGCTATCATTCGTTCTCACCTTCATCTCGATGGCCAACTCACCTGCATGCAGGAGCAATAACGCAGAACGCGATAAATCGACCGCACTGAATATGAATAGCAATAGCCTTCGTATAGGCATCGACTACAAGTTCTTCAAACGGCTGCTTCACCATCAGTGTAAGTGTGGCAACTATCCCGCACCATGCAGAATGGTCATATGAACTCATATGCAGATATCTTTCGATCAGTTGGAGCGTGCCGTGGTATACACCATAACCTCAAGCCGTGTCTTTAATGCATAAAGGGATTTACTGACAAAATATCACGGCCTTCTTCAATGAGAGTGGTGCCAAGTACCTGGTGTTGTGCAAGAATGAGTGTGTGCGTCTACCACAAATGTTGTATTTTGTACTCGAAGACGCAGCTCCCAGGCCAGCCCATGCATTCCTACAGATGCAGATGGAATTTATGAACACGAATGCAATCCAATGTTCAACGCTCTCTTGAGCCGCAAACCTAACAAGCCGGCATTCCCTGCCAGTTTTAGGGTCAGACGTCTATGTGGATCCATCCGCGCAGAAAGCCTGCAAGATTGCGACGCAAGCAAGTATAGTAGACCTGGAGATTCGATACAGCTGATCCAACTGGTCCAAAAGTACCCAGAAACTGATCGATAAACGGCCCCACAGCTACATGGCAGATTGCAAAGGTAGTTTCAAACTCTCCATTGATCGACCACAAAGCAGCACCGATTCCCACGATTCGGGATTATATACGAGGTCCTCTAAACATTGTCTGAAATTCACACTAGAGAACCAACGCGACATGTCGACATGTCGCGGAGTTGAGGCGAAATTGACGACACTCGCGGCCAGTCCCGGAATTTTCGACGCCTGCAGCCTTCGGCAAGTCTACAATAGGTCTGGAGCGGGTAGATATCCAGACAAGGCTTTGCAAGTACGACGACCCCCAGAGACTGCATATTAACCAGGCCAAGAGTTTTCTGAAATAATACTCCATCGCCCCTTGACTAGTAAAGACATCTCGATCCATCGTACACTGAGAATCTATTTTGCATTTCGCTTTTGAGATCTTTACTGTTTAAAATCCTTTCAAAGTCAAGATTTTTGTCGGCAGCTGCAAATATATAATTTCATGCACACATTTACAATTACTCAAAAAGCTCGAACCCAAACGAACGGAAAAGTATTTTAAATCGATTTAAACTCCAAACTTAAGTACAAATATTATGTTCTTAAAATCGCAAATATACATCATAGATATACCTAGCCTTGTCGTCTTCGTACCTGTATGTATTGCACTGTTCATATACCCGGGACCTTGTATAAAACCTAATCTTTCACAACTGCACGTCTTTACCCGTACGTCCCACAAGGCCAGAAATTTCATGTTTCAGATACGTCCCTTACTCCCTCCAAAGGAATAAACTCGTAAGAGTTCAGTATCTACAGATAGCTAGCCTTAGAAAACCTGCGTTCGCGCTGCGAATGTGTAACCGTCTACCGGCGTGCGGCGCGAGGCTGCATATGGTTGCCTCAACGCAACAAGCCGATGTCTCCGCAGGAAACCTTTGTCCAGAAGCGTTTGTGTATACGAAACTTTTCGATAATGATTTTTTTGGTTTTTTTTTTTCAGCCGCATGGGTGGGGTAAGTTATGGCTGTGAGTATTTGTATTTGTTTGCGGTTTTGCTTATGGCTTTTTTTCTTCTTTGTGAGACGATATCCGGATGGTATTCCTTTGACAAATATGCTTGGTTAAACATTATCTTAGTATTATGGAAAATCCCGGTGGCCATTACCAAATGATATTATATCAGTCCCACATAGTTATAGATTCATAGAACCTGCATAAGCCAATGCTTTGTGTTCAATGTAAACTTCTAGTTTGAGAATTAAGCGTAAAATATCATTTTATTGAGATCACTTTGATATAGGAGATTGTAGATATCCATGTCAGAACTTCAGATGAGGAGGTAATAAGAAAAGAGACCGTTAAAACCTAATCATTGATATTAGCAGGCATTGGTCACTAAATATTCCATCCATAAATCTCCCAAAAAATCTTTTTGACATTAAAACCCTCCAAATGTCGTCTTTAAAACAGCAACTCCAACGATAAACCACAGCTAACATAAACGACCCCCATACCCAAAAGAAATTAATTAAACTTCATCCATCTTTGTTCGATCAGAAAGAGGAACCACATCTCCATTAGAACCTCCTCCCATTCCCGCCTCTAAATTTGCATCCCCACTAACGCCCCCAGGGTTTGCATTACCATTCGAACCAACCGGCGAGTTTTCAGAAACCTGCGATGCATTTTTCCCCTTCAAAAACTCCTGTCTTCTTGCCTTCCTCCTTCTTCTTCTAAACTTTCTTTTGAAAATGCAGCCGATTATAACGGAAAATGCGATGAAGGTAAATCCTCCTATTAGTCCACCGAGGGTTGGTCCGAATGCGATATTGGATTTGGATCGGATGATAAGGGGGGTTGTTGGTGCCATGGCGGTGAATCTGCAGATCTGGGGAATGAAGATTAGGTTTTATCAGTTTATAGGCCCGTGAGCTGGATGGAATCTCGGAAGTGTATCTATTGGAAGAACCTTCACATATAAGGTGGGTGTAAATATAATATGCAACGTCCGATCGATTTTGGGGACTTACAAGTTGTCTTTGCAGCTTCGCTCGTCCGTAGGTAAACAAACTTAGTAATTCGAAAAACGACAGAATACTTCTTAGTTAACGATAGTATAGCTCTATTCTGAACCCAGATTCATGGTCGAATATCTCATATACTGTGATTATATGGCGCTCGTAAGACTAGAATTCTAGTCAAAGGCGATGAGGTGGAATCACGAACGCTCAGGAATCCCCGTCATTATCCACGACGTACAGCACCCCTAAGTGAATTTCTAACTAAAAAATACCTTCAATCCCACAGATTATGTCTACACAGTGCGGCCATGAGGGAATAAACCATTCAAATCCGGTGAAGTTCGCTGTCGATCTATCCTAAACGAAGTCAATTGAATGCATCAATTCCCCGTGCTATAACAGCATTGACCTCTCCGTTGTTTTTGGAAACACGATGATAAAATTATAGAAAGTTGATAGAGTCGCCGTTGATCTGAGCTATAAACTATTTAATCTCTTCAGTATCCCGGGCGATTATAACACAAGTACCGATACTAATATTCGAGGCCGTTGTGGTATTTTGACCATATCCTGTGTTGCGCATATTATCGCGGTATATCGGAGGGAGCCGAAGGTGAACGTATGCATGGGGGGATGGCACCCACATGGTCATGGTTGAACATGCCTCATGATAGGATCTTCAAATTTAACTCTATAAACTACGGCTTTGAAGATGAGTCGTAGCTAGGATAGGTTGTGTGATATCGATAGTACATGTAGATATCATCCTTAAGAACGTTATTTCAATTGAATTCTTGCACCCAACAGGGCGAAGTTTAAATCAATGGAGCCACTACCTAGGCTAGCCGTTGGGAATTCCGGGCGGCCTAAAACCCCACTTAAGTTATCTATCTTCAAATGCAATGATGAACCGGCTTAAACTTCATCGGGGCTCGAAATATCCCGGCCCAGCGAACCATTAAATTTCTGATACAATAATACTGTCCCTTACACCAAGGCCCATGAAATTTACTTGCCATGTCATTAAAATTCCTTCTAACCTTCCTCCAGGTTTTCATCCTGATCCACGCACACTCAACACACCCCAATAACAAAATAGATCAAGACCGCCTAAAAGAACTCCACGAAAAATGGTCTGGAGATGTAAGTACCTACTACCTAAGTAACTTTTGGTCCATTACGATGTTAATGTTTTACCCTTGTAGTGGGCATTTTCTGGAATCTCGACATTCGCCCATTTACCATACACCAGATGTCTCACCAACCCTTACGCCACATATGATATAGCAATCATTGGTGCTCCATTTGACACAGCAGTATCCTATCGTCCTGGCGCTAGATTCGGTCCCAGGGCTATTAGAGCTGCTTCAGCACGGCAGACCAGTTTTAGGGGGTTTAATCATCGGGCGGGGTTTAATCCTGTAAGTTCCATAGCCATGACTTACCGGATCGATAACGTTCAAAATATTTAAAATTAATAATATATCAACGAAATATAGTATCAAAGCTGGGCTAAAATAATAGACTGTGGTGATATCCCCGTCGTTCCATTCGACAATGCTCTCGCGATGGAACAAATGACCGAGGCTATGGAGGAATTATTGTCGAGAGATAGCACGATTTACCAAACCGCCCGGAGCGATAATGCTAGAAACTCGGTTCTTGATAAAAAGATTCCAAAGATTGTGACACTGGGTGGTGATCATACGATAGCTCTTGCCGCTTTAAGAGCGTTAAATAAGTTTTATGGGCAGGTCGCTGTTCTACATTTCGATGCTCGTAAGTTCTTAGTCTATCATAGTTCATTAAACCTTCGCGTCTGACTCTAGATAAATTAACAATTGTATAGACCTGGATACCTGGAACCCCATCAAAAACCCCTCTGCATGGTCCTCCGAACAAATGAGCTTGAGTCACGGGTGTATGTTCTGGCTCGCCCAAACCGCCTATAATCCGCCGTTGATTCTTCCAAACTCTTCGGTTCACGCCGGATTAAGAACCCGACTTTCCGGTATCGACTATGAAGACTATGACGATGATACAAACCAAGGATGGTACCGTATCGAAGCCGATGATATAGACGATATTGGTGTCAACGGGGTTATTCAGAGAATTCTTGATAATCTAGGCAAGGATGTTCCAATATATTTAAGTGTGGACATTGATGTTATCGACCCTGGTATTGCTCCGGTATGCTTTATTTATACAAACCCCCTCCACTTAAAGGAGAGATTGCATGAACACATATACTGAATAAGAATAGGGTACCGGAACCCCGGAACCAGGTGGCTGGACGACTCGCGAGATGATCCGTATCCTCCGCGGTCTCGAAGGGCTTAACGTCGTCGGCGCAGATATAGTAGAGGTTGCACCTGCGTACGATGGGGCTGGGGAACAAACCGCACTTGCAGCTGCACAAATTGTCTACGAGATTATAACGAGTATTGTTAAACGCGGGGTGGATTCTAAGAGAGTTAAGATGGAAGGTGCTAGGGGTACTAGACATCTAAAGAATCTGGAAACGCAGGTTGATAGGGAAGATATCGATGCGGAGGAATATGAGGCTATCAAATCCCAGATATCGACTGAGTCGGATGAAGATGCTCCTCTTAAGGTGCAAAGGTTTAATAGAGACGAACTGTAGTTATATAAGCTAAGTACTTGAACTGTGTATAGATTTGCATGGTAATTCGATCGGTCGATTGCTATGCTAAACACCACCATGATACGCCGATCATATATGCTCCTTCCGTTGGTATTATAATACAAATGAAAAAACGGCATCAATATATACAATGAACATTAAAGAAAAATACATCTTACTTGTAGCTTCTTCAACTCTAGTTAGTCAACCAAACTACTTTATTGCCCGAGTGACTTCTTTTGCCTTTGTAAGAACGTTTTAACGGTATGACTATATGGGTGTATGAGCTGACTGGTTTCCTCGTCTTCGGGGAGTAAAGTAATCAGGGATGCAACTGCCAAACTGGACATCAGGCAAGTCTTTAGGCTGGTTTGTATATCGTCTGGGGGTAGGCTTGCCGCTAGCATCCTTCGGCTTCGGGTCTTGCATAGATTACAGCCCCGAGAGTGTAATATGTTCTTTTGTCGGATAAAGAAGTCCGTATCTGATCGTTCCAGAAAGTTAGCATCCGATATTTCTATAATAAGTGCAATGTGATATTAGAAAGGTTACTAACCCTCTCGAGTCTTGAATCGAATCCTCGCGAGCTGAAATGAATCCTCTTGTGTTAGATAGTCATCCAGGGACCAGAACGGAAACCGATCCGAATCATCCTCTCCAACATAAACCCTCCTCGGATTAGGCGGTTGATTCGTAAGTCGTATAGTGCATGGGTCGATATTATCCCTCTTCACATCACACGCCGAAACCTCGACTACCTGGGCCCAATTCCTGAATCGAAGATATAATACCAACGCGCATTTCGTGGGATATCCGTCTTCCTCCACCATCATATTGAGATTTTTTGCCGGTTTCCCATACATTTTCGGACGTACGAGGCGTTGGAAGGCGATGTCACCGGATGAACGGTGGCAGAGGTAAAGGGTGGCATCTCGCTTTTCTTCCTCGCGGAGGCCGTAGTTGGTTTGGAATACGAAGTCGACGTCTCGCTCGCAGAGAATTTGGCCGCGGATAAACCCTGAGGCGATTCTGGCGAAATCTAGACCATTATATACCATTAGGAACTGTTCCAATCCTTTTGAATGGAAAAGCAAGTTTGAAACTTACCGGTCGACATATCCGTGATATCCTGGAAATAAATATCAACTTGCGATTCGACATTGTATTTGAACTTCGAAAGATAAAGCGCTTGTTGTGCGTCGTCCCACTTTCCGGTATATCTTGTACTCTGGACTTTTCGTCCAACTACCGTTATTTGCATCGTCATGATTATATCCATCGATGGAGGATTTTCCGGTGTTCTTGGATGGCCGTGAACTATTACCAATTAGCAACCTCCCTCAAGATCTTAAGATCAGTATATGGAAGCTGGTTTATGAAAACATACACCACCCCGAAAAGCAAGGACCTTCGCCAAAGGTCATTGCTCCTCTTCTCCTCTCATTCACATCCTTATAGATCTGAATCGTAGAAGTCCTATCCTTCAAGCCCTCGTGAGGGGGGTATTTCGATCCCACCTTGGCCAATCGAAAACTCCTCGGTTCACTAGCACACCCCAGATGTTAGCCCCAACTTCCTTCAACCACAAACTAAATTCCAAATATATTTTGAGAAAATGATAGACGTACAAGTATAAACAACTTGTCTCTCCCGCACTATCATACGCAATAGCTCCCAGCAAATGTCTCATGAACTGTGTCGCCAAACCGTGCGAATCAAAATTCAATATCAAATTCACCGGTCTCCCCATCCAACTCGGCTTAACGTGGAACAGAGCGACCCGTCTTCCCTCGTCAAAAGTGACTTCTCCAAAGTCAAAGTCGTAGATTATCTCTGCGATATGGTGGCTGTTTTCAGCGGGGACGATAGGAGCCGGCTTGTATGTTGGTTCTGCATTTGAAGAATCATCTATTCCAGTCGTTTGTCGGACTAATGCAGGTCGGTAGGCAGGGAATTCGATGTAATTGTCGACTTGATCGCTGCTGTAGCAGTAGAGATAAGGGGTGTGAGGATATTCGGCGCGACGAAGGATGTGGACTTGAATGGGAACTCCTCTAGGCCCTTGGAAGAGATTGTGTCCTTGGACGGTACTAAGATAAACAAAAGAGTATGTTAAAAAAAAGCTAGCCGGAGATATTAATAGGTAAAGGATATTCAAGTAGAACATACGCATGGAATACGCATTCGTCGCATACAGTTGCGCAAGAAAAGGACCTTGTGCTGGACCTGCTGCTCGAGCTGTTCAGACTACTCGACATCGAGCTATTGGTATTCTGTGTCAGGTGGCCCATTTTTGTATTTCGAATCGACTTTCTTCTATTATCCTGATGCAACCCCCAGTGTGCTAGGGTATATATATCCTTCGTAGGAAATATACTGAAGACGGGTTTCACTTGTGCTCAAGCAGGCCCCGTAAGATGACAAAAACGAGAATTCTAGAATCGCAAAGAGCAAGGAATATAATATAATTATATCCGAGCACTATTTTGGTAAAGGAGAACTAAAGTAACTGATGAACGCACTCTGCAGAATAGCAAGGCTAGCTATGGTCGTTCGAGTGATCCTCAAGCTATATAAACAGCATAGAAGTCAGACGGAGTTATTCTTTCCTCTCTCGAGATCTCTCAAAGTTAATTAAGTTTAAAGTCGTTGGGTTACAACTTGCTTCGGAGAAAGGGCGTGAGAAGACAAGGATGATAATATGCATGCATTGGTCTTACGTTTATAATATCGACATCCAAGCGCTCTTCGTACTGTTTCCCATTAAACGGATCGAGAAGGTCGGATTGTCAGAAGGCAGTGGCGGGGATCGATTAGGCGGATATATAGATATAGATTAATCTCAACATGCAACCAATCCCGGTGCACCGATGGAAAAAAAGCCTTGTCGAGAAGAAGAAGAGGAGGGCGGGATTGTTTATATAAAAAGAACTATCTTAATCGGACGACGGCCCAGGCGCAGACCAGGCACGGATTTGCAGATTTATCTTTGGGAAGAAGCGAGCTGTAGGTGTCAATTTGGCACATTCCTAATTCGACAGTCGCGGGATTCGGGAAGGCGGCGAATTCAACGGGATGATATCTGGGGCGGCAGAAATTAAAATATTAATTAAATGCAGAAAAATGTTTAAACTATATTATAGGTTCTTGGTCAGAGGTACCAAGTACTTGGAGGAAGTATTAAAAAAGGTTGGAAGGCGGGAGAATTAGAAAATTTAGAATGGTTCGAGAAGGATTACAACTGAACCGGGACTCTATGGCCTATATTAATATTAAAGCCGGCAGGATATCTTTAAATTCATTCCAGTAACCCACAGAGCTACCTAGGTAAGCAAAGATAGAGCGAAAATTTCGAACTTTAATGGCCTTTTTCTTATGTAAAAGTAATTAATATCGGAGAGACATAGTCTCCGCTAGAAATAAATCATGATTGTCTGGCGATTTAATCAATACGGGCGCCGGGCGATGGAGCCCAATTGCGAAGTTTCACCGCAAGTTAGCTACGTTAGTTAACTAATCTAATTCTCTGAGATCAAGCCCCATGTAAGTACAGTACATGTACTCTGTATGTATGTCTTTGAAATCGCGTCACCAGAGGTGCTCAAGCTTCTGTTGGCCCGGCTGGTCCATGAGTTCAGTTAAGGGGTGGTCAGCCTTCCATGCGGTCTGAAGCAACCCGACCTTCCCTTGTCAGGACGAAGATGGTGGCCCCAGGTATCGCCCGCACCTTGCAGATATTAAGTAACTCGACCATGGAGGAGATCTTAAGAGAGCGAGGGAAGTTTTTGCCTCATTGAGACGGGGGAAACTAGGCTCTGACATTCGATCCTGGTAATTCATTAATTCCCCATGATTGACGTCCAGATTGAATTCATTCAAGGTTGTTCCTGTGAATTTTAAAACCGGTCGACGAGTTATATGGTTCTATAGATAGAATTCTAGAAAGGAGGGACTATAACTACCCAGGCACCTATATAGCCATCTACTTAAGTGTAGTAGAAACCGTATATAATGGGATATATCTTGGATGCCTTGTTAAGTCGAGATGTCTTCAAAAGCTTCAATGCATTACTAAGAATCACTAAACATTATGTCAAGTTAACCTATCAACATCGATATATCGCAATTCACTACAGATATGATAGGAATGGTCTGTATCTTCCTGTCTCACCCTTAAACTGATAAATCTCTTAACTCGACCCTCTTAATCAATACCCAGCTAGAACGCCGAGGTTGCCAGCCCGCTCAGCCATAGATGCACTTCGCATGCGAAGCAAAAAAAAGGCACCAGCGAGCTCAACGGCCTTCGCCGCTTCTGCATCCGAGGCGAGGTCTGGCTGTGCTCGTGATATTAAACCATTCAATCAGTCAACTAACGTTAGGGTCTCAAGTCAAGTCAAGTCTTCCGGGTTTCTTCAAAGCGCATGGGCGAGCTGAAACTTTTCTTTTCTTTCTCTCCCTCGCACAAGCATTCATGCATGCATTTGCAAGCAAGCTGTATGTATAGACGGAATAGAACCCATTTGGTAAAAAACTAAGACTGTGGAGATCGAGAGAGGGTCCTCCTGTACACGTTGCAAGCGAAGGCTGCATGGTGCCGTCGGGAAAGATTCAGAGATAATGATTGTGCTTGATTGATCTAGACACTTTCCATGTAGCTAGTACTGCACCCCCAGAACCCGATGAGATCCTGTGATCGCATCAATTAATATAACGGTAACATCTTGAATACTCAAACATCTATCGATATGGATTGTAAATCAATACTACAGCGGTGGAGCACTGTTCCTTCTGCGAATAAGAAGATGCATCCCTAACTCGTGCCATATGATCCCCAACCCCTTTCCCTTTCTCCTCTCTCGAATCATATCATCTAAAAAAGCGGCTTTTCTCCCACCAACCAACGGATGAGAAATCCCAGTCGTTCGATATTCTAGGCAGCCAGCGCGCTCACCACTTCTGTCTTCGATTATGTCGAAAATTTTCTGGAACATTACGCGATGAAGTTTAGTTTCCCCACACCCTTCTCTTCTCTTCTGCATTCTGGTTCCACACCTGATGGCGTTTCGAATGGAATATTCCCGCCAAGTCCGAGACAGCGCCAGAGGCCAAACAAGGAAAGTGTAGCCTTGACGCGTGCGCTTGCTTTATTGAGATCAGGTATCGATATTGGACGCTATAATCGATTGCTCAATCAAGCAGCTGGATTGATCATAAGCAGCCTGCGTATTCAGTCATCAAAAACGTGCTATCATTTCGAAATGCGGTCTTGGCTACGCTAAAAACAAGGTAAGACTAAAACGTCAAAACATATCTATGCGATATATGAAGTATGTATCCATGTACATGTACGGAGTCTGTACGCTGTATGATAGAAACGATATAAAAAGTCAGTGGATACCCCAGATATCCTGCGGCTGAGCCTCGTGGCTCCCATATATGCATAAAAACCTCGTGGCTGGCTAGATATTAGTGTCAACATCACTTGCAGCTTCTTAAATAGTCAAATATTCCACACGCTGCCTGTTGGTAAGCTGGCCGCTTAGACCACTATGCAGGTAAACCTGCATATCCGACATCGCAGCGCCCAAGGATCAGATCAATCGCTTTCATCGTCCCGCTCAAGGTCATACGACCCATCCGACTCGTAATCCCAGACTCCCCTTTTCTTGCGACCACGGATCCTGGGTTGTGTATACTGCTTGACCCTGTCATCATCGTTATCAGAATCAGCAGCATCGTAGTCATCCTCATCAGGATAGTCGTTTTTGTAGTATTCCTCCGCTATAATTTGGCGCAAGATTAGCTTCAACCCAACATCCTAGAGAAATTGGTACACAGATAGACGAACCATTGCTATCTTCATCGTCGCTACCCCACACGTCGGATGCACTTTCTTCATCTTCATCGTTTTCGTACCACCATTGCTCATCATCAGAGTTGGATATCCTAGTACACGAGTCAACCAATGTATCAAGAAGCGGGACGTGGATACATGCAGAACATACACCAAAACACCATAGTCGCCGTTAGTGACGGCAGTGCTTCCATCTTTACTCTTCTTGATTTCCTGACGGAAATAAACGTCATAAACCCACTCGCCTTCCTCCCCATCACTCTCCAATTTCATAACATCCCCTGCTGCATCAACATCCATGCGCTTCTCGACATCTGCCCACGTGCCACCCCCAACCCCGCCGCCCAGGGGATTCATAATTTTGCTTTTCTTCTCTTGGACGGGCGATTTCGGGTTAGCAGGATAGTTGTCGAGATCCGGTTGGTTGGAGATGTAATCTAGGACCATATCCTGCAGTTGCTTTGCGAGCTCGTCAGAGTCAAAACCAAACTCTAGGCCCTCAGTAGGCTTTTCCAAAGGCTTCTCTTCCTTGGCTGCATTGCGAGTCCTTGAAGCATCTCTACTTCTTTGCCGCTGTAACATCGCCTTCTCTTTAGCGTGGGTCTGTGGCTTCTTCCTCGCGCGAGGTTTTTGCTGCTCTTCCATGCTATTGTACTCCATGTCTTCCTCGTGATCGTCTGATCCAAGATCGTAATCATCTGTTCCAATCTTTATAGCGCTCCGTTTCTTTGCTACCCTTCCCGCTCCTTCCATGAACACCGGTACCAATCCTCTTTCCCGCTTCTTCCCGGTAACTTGTCCAAACGCTCCATTCTCTATCTTCATCTTCTTTGACAAATGATATCTCCGCACCTCAGCCTTTGACGTTGGACTCAGCGCTCCAAGATCATCAATTGGAGCACTACTCGATATTGATTCTGAAAGCCGATGCCGTGCCATAACTGGTACCGGCTTCTTCTTCAATCTAACGGACCTAGCTGGTGATACAGCTTTCTTGATCTCCCGCTTGCCCACCGGAAGTCGTCTATCCACCGCGACTGGCCTACCTTCGCGGTCGGACGATGTTGCTTCATTAAATCCACCAGGTTGAAGGCCACCCTTCAGGGAATCATCAGGTCGTTTTAAACCCTCCTTGGAGATTCCAGGGACGGTGAGTTGTTGCTGAGACTTCAAGCCATTGGGAGGTAAAGGTAAAGGAGATGCAGTACCGCTAGCAGCAGATTCGACGGTATCGTGTAGGATGAAGCAGAATTCTCCGTCGACTCTTCGACGTTTAGATTCGACGACTATTTTGAATTCCTGTGGGTTAGCGAAGGCTTGCTGGGATTGGAAGGTCTGGACGGGGCGGGGTTGCCCGTACGTAGGGTTTGTACGGGATCCTCGTTTCTTCGCCGCTTGATCCTGATAGTATGGGGTGGAAGAGCCATTTTGGTAGGTTGGTAAGAGGTCAGGATGATGGACAGTTGGAGGTTTGCGGTGATGGTGGGCCAGGTCGAGGAGGTTGCTTGGGGATCCTTGGAGTTGGAGGTTGAGGTTGAGGTTCAGCCCAGATGCCAACGGCAACACCAACCAATGCTAACGACACTAATTAAACACGCCAACCTCGAGTCGATTCTCTACCCGGCAAATGCTTCCTGACTTCTATCACGACACCCAAAATTTATAATTTGCCAATTATAAGAAGTCGTTAGAGTCTGTATGTGGTATCTACATTCGAAGCCTGTTTAATATCAGTTATATAGCAGGTCCCAAGAATATCCCACCGGGCCCAGAGGAGTGAAGTGGCTTCCTTATTCCGGCGCCCTCATGACCAAAATCTCAACCAGACTGGCCTAAGACTAGTATCTAGATACTCCATTCTACGCTAACAGGTAAAATCCTGATGTCATGATAACGTGGATAGCTAGCATTAACCGTTAGGGTCTCTAATCCGTCATCCTCGCCTGTTAAACACCAGATACTACTGGATCAGGCTTAAGCTCCTCTTGAAGCTCAACTACCCCGGTCACACCCCTTGCCCGCCAACCTTCAGCTTCCAGTTGATGAGCCCATATCATGAAACGCGGCCTTTAGCCTGTATATCTCGCAACCTCGGTCTGCCCGGCTTGTGATGATTTATGGTGAAGTTAACTTGAGAAGGATATCAAAGGCCAGTTCGCTGTCACGAATCTAAACTCAAGATCGCTGTAGAGTAATGTAATGAAGATGAAGAAGAAGAAGAAGAAAAATTATGAAGAGCAAAATGCATTGCTTATATATAGAAAAAAGTCAAGGAAGCTTTAATTGAAGGTACCAACTAGCGTGGTGACGAAGAGAAATCAAATACAACCCGCGTCATAATCAAAGAAGCATTGCAGCAAAACCCAAGCAAAGGCAAATATGGGAAAGGGCGGCAGGGAATAGAAGACATAAAGCTTTAAGCAGAGCTGTGAGAAAATAGCAAACGATAACGGGAAGCTCGAGAGAAAACGGGGACAGGGAAGAAGAGGAGGAAAAAAAGCAGCATACAGGTCCTATATCCAAGGGATGAGCACAACATGATTCCGAAGCTATTTTCTTCGCTTTGTAGAGCTTGGGAATAATAATATGGTAAAGCCGTCAGATGGTATACATTCGATCGTATACGGAAAGGCTAGAAGAATCGAGCAAAGCGTTCTAAACACCACATGAGCAGTCCCCAATTCGCCTTTGGAAAAGAAATAATGAGGGAATAAAGAGAATTTGTAGTCAGTTAGTACCTTCACGGGCTTCCATGCGTTTGTGTAGCTTCCCAAAGACCCAGTAACAGGCGGCTGCACATTTAAGATTCTGTCCCGCAATTGTGTTCGATCCTAGTGTACATAAAGTCGATATTGCGCTGTTTGAAATGGAAAAAGAGCATGCGGAATTATCATAAACATCGTTGTTCGTAATAGGGTGAAGACCTCAAACAAGCGTTTATAACAAGACACATGGACGCTTCTTCCTATCCCCCTGCTTGGGGGGTTCCAAAGCTGCGACAATCGCCTAAGGGAGGACGTGTAAGCAGGAATGCATCGCAAGCCAGTTAAATCAGCGGATGACTTACCTCATCAAAGACATTCTTGAGGTTCTTTTGAGTGAGAGCTGAGCATTCAACATACTTGACAGCTTGCAAGTCTTTCGCCAACCTTTCACCATCGGCTGTCTGAATGGGTTTCATCTTCTGACGACCTAGCTTATCAATGACACCAGGGTCATCTCGCAAATCGACCTGTGTACCAACGATCAAGCATGGAATTCCGGGACAATGATGTCGGACCTCGGGAATCCACTTCTCTTTGACGTTCTCGAAACTGGCCGGGGAAGTAACTGAGAAACAGACGAGAAAGACGTCGGTTTGTGGATATGACAAGGGTCTCAGACGATCGTAATCCTCTTGTCCAGCAGTATCGAATAAGCCAAGTGTGTATGGCTCATCGCCAATCCTAGAACGCCATTAGAAATGATAACGATAAGAGTCGCATCAGCGAAGACCCTACATGACAGTGACAGCATAGTTGTCAAAGACGGTTGGAACATATTCCGATGGGAACTTATTAGTGGTGTAGGAAATGAGCAGGCAGGTCTTGCCAACAGCACCGTCACCGACGACGACACATCTACCAAAGGTAAGAAGCTTCTTGTTAGCTATCACGATAACGATTTCATTAACTATTAGGGGTTGTAGGGAAGGCCGGTTGGAGCTTACTTTATGGTCGCGACAACCATCGTTACCAAAAGGGTATAATAGACGTTGCTTTTTTCGTCAAGTGGATCTATTGAAGAAGGAGAAAGATGCCAAAGTCAGACCTTTAGATGTCGAAAGGGTTCGATAACGACGAATTTATCAAGGCGATGATAACGCGACAACGAAAAAAAAGATTCAAGGAATTCGCGTAAGGACAAGAGCTATTGAAAGGTGTTGAAAAGCGAAAGGGGGAGCCGCATGCAGCAACAATCAATGAGTGCAGGTGACCCTGCCCAGAAGAGAGAACGCTTGAAGGATGGAAGGTCAAGGGGTTATGATTGGGGGGCAGGTTCATTCAGGGTTCGAGTTGCGACTGGTTTGATAGAGACGTACATGCTAAGCAAGCAGGATGTATGTAGGGGAAGTACGTACTGATGGGTAGCTTTGTAAGGAGCTACTGGACGTGGACTGGGGCCCTGGAATTTCACGAATAAGAACAGCTTCACGAGGTAACGTCGGAGGAGGAGTTGTCAATTCGGGAATGATTGATCTGGGGAAATGGAGATCGGGGGAAGGTTGACAGCTAGACAGTCGTTCGGAGGAGAACGGTGGTTGGGTGAGGTGAGGTGAGGTTGGAGATGATATGGCGATGGTGATGGTGATGGTGATGATGGAGAGAGAGAGGGAAATTGGGGGTGGAAGTTTTTTGGGGAGAGCCGGATTGACTACATACAAGATTGGGAGAGGGCCAAACACCGAATTAAGCTCTCTGTCTCCTCTTCATTCACAAATACCACCAATCCTCACATACAGTACAGACAGAAGCACCGCAGCACGGCCGGGCAAACGAAGGCAGGAAGGAAACAGCTGCCCGTCCTTGGAAACCTGAAACGTGAAGAAACCCAACGGCACAATTGTGTATGCACGGGCAGTATGAGCGATAAGAAGGAGAGGGCGAGCTAGTTCAGCTACTCTGCACCGGCCGCGACTACTTACATGAGTTACGTGCAAAAGGGCAGCAGAGCCAAGGGACCCAGAACTCGACACGGCCTCCCACGAATCGCTGGCTGTCGGTTATCTGTCCTGTCGAGGACTGGAAAGATTAAATGTCCTTCGAATCAGGCAGAGTGCTAGCTTGTTTAAGCGCGGTGTTGGCTGGAAATAGCAGTTCAGTGCGTACTTCGAGTACTTCAACCTCCCCAAGTACCACCACTCCGTCACTTCAGTCCGAAATAGCGCTGCAGCAAAGACGGAAAACAGGAGGTCCAAGAGAACCAAAAAGAGACATCATGAGCCCGCTTTGCTATTTATCCACTTCGTCTACAGGTGGGTTTTGCGTAGGCGATCACCCGAACAAGTTAATGGGCCTTCGCTAGCTTCAACCTAGCCATCCCATGTCCCGAGATCCTGTGTCTCGATACCTCAAGCTTCCGTCTCAAGTTCTTTTTCGTCCCGCCTTGGGCTGGTCCTGTCCAGTCAAAACGGCGACAGGGCAACACTCCCGATGCCTCAGATATAGCCAGGGGTCAGATCGTCCTCGTTTCCTCCGTCGACGGTGAGGGACGAACGAAGATGACGGGAACATTCCAGAGTCAAGTTTACTACCCTGGACATGAACTCATTACGTACACGTCTTTTTTTTCGAACGGTTCTTCGGTAAATATCACAATACCCCAAATAACGACATATGACAGGCCGACATTCACAAAATTCCCGCAAGTGATATATGGAACTGATCAAAGAACCATTTTGGTTCTTGGGAAACTACTTGGATTGGCTCGCATGGCTGCCACTAGACTATGCTCCGTCCAAGCCACGGGAGTACGTCGACGAAGTCGATGCAATATGGATATTTCGTCGCACAGCTTTCCCCAAAGAGGAGTTTAGCTCGCAATCTCAGTATACTGGCGAAACCTTGCAGTGCGCCTGCAGCATCCAGCTCTAAGAGATCCTTTATACTTCGGATCATTTAATACTTCATTACAACCTCCCGACTTTTTGATTTAAAAAGGGAAAAAAGGGTCGGGCCCATGCAGGCTCGCCGGGGATCTGAAACGATATCGTACGATATAAAGATCTTGATGCTTGCTTACGAAAACTAATTTATTCTCAAATGATCGATTATAATTATCGTGACACTGCACCCGTTGACATGCGTCGACTGTGACCATGGCATTGTATGGGCTGCACTGGCTGCCCTATTAGCTATATTAGCCCTGCATGCCATGTCGGTTGATATTGCGTGGCAACACATTTGGGCAGGCAGGCAAACAGTCGTCGGTTCAGATCATTTGTTACCAACCAACAGCCAGGGTATCAGACAAAATCTCTGAAACGCAGGCTGGGGACTTTATGCATAGTTATATATTTTATTCGTAGTTTTCCCCATCTGTTGCAGCCACGTTGATATCTTTAACCAACCAATCTACAGGATAGCCCTATTCGAGATTATCATTGCAATCTTTGGCCTGGATAGCTGTGGCTGGGGCATTGATAGGCGAAAGGATAACGGGTCCCAATTTATATATGAACCTAGGTAAGTACTAACATTTGGGATATTAAATCCTTAGGACGTATCGGATCCCTGTTATCGCTAAGCGCTCTAATTATTCTTTTGATTCGACCCCAGATCTACAGAGTTCCCTCGTGCAGTCTTAAGCTAGCTTCTGCACCCTTGCTCGGTATCCAAATAATATAATAACGTTCCTTAGAATTGATATAGCAAGGATGACAGTCCAGAAAATGCATAAAGGAGGTGAGCTTATATATTGCATTTCAAAAAGATACCTAGGGTCCTATCGATTTCTGGAATATAGAATATTCCAGATGAATACGCAGATCCAAAACTGCTTGGAGATTGAGCTTAAAGTGTAAGATCATACGTACCCATGGGCTAAAACGTAGTGTATATGGGATCTTTAGCTGAAAATCGAACCATAGATTTGTTATAAACCATTTCTGAGCGTATCCTATGATAGGAAGGAACAAAGATCTGTTGAAGCTATACAAGTCGAATGTGCTGACTAATCTCTCAAAATGCAACGCTGTCGTGTGTTGATAGCAGGCCGTGATCTAAAGGTTTGAGACTAGTTTGAGGTGGTCTCGTATACCGCGAGACCAGTTTGAGGCCAGATTTCTAGAGACTGGGGTTAAGTAAGAGGGAATTCTAGGGCTGGTCTCATACCTAGACTCCACGAAGCGATTCAACAGGGCCGAGCCGAATACCGGTCCCCTGGGTCAGATCGACGTGTCAATCTACAGCGGTCCGAGAACTTAAAAACGATTCGTCTACCGGTATACCTCATTCGCAACTAGCCCACTCACCGTTGTACTTGCAACTGACAACCTAAGCCTCGGGCCGAAGTCTCCCTTGACTCTAAAGCCGTACTCCATTCTGATACTTACTACTTTTTAGCTAGCACTAGTCCGTTCAGGATACACGATTTGGACATAAATTATGTGGCAAAGTGGCCAGACCCTGGATATTCCTATTCATCAAGAATAGGTTAATTTCAAGGCTGCCTAGGAGCTTTGCTGGCCCAGACTTACTATTAATACCGCTAGACCTGGGAAAGAGACTAAGCTAGACTACTGTACTGAGGACGTTTGGAAAAAATGTTAATGCATGTACCGAGTATTTATAAACTTATATTTAATGATAACATAACTATAGCTAAACAAAAAACTTCGAAAAGCTATCTACATACCTACACTCCTAGCTATCGAATGATGCTTTCTGTAGCATCAATATCATTTTCCTTAGTGGGGTCTGGTTTGAAGCCAACATAGCTGACAACTACTACATATTGGTCTCGTTCCCAGACGTCACATGCACAAAGGGAGGCATAGAAGGTTTTTTTTTTTTAGAGGTTGAGAGTTAATTAAACTCGAGATCCGGTACCGCAGTTACCGTTAACGTTAGATTTAATTACCGACTGATGCACTAGTGAGAATGAAAAATGGATACGGGAATTAATTAGTTAAGGAACCGGTGGGCGAATTTAATGAGTACCGGATGACCCGAGTGAGTTCAACAGCGACATCAGCGTTTAGTTCCCTTGGTCTACTTTTCGATCCCAGCATGCATGCAAACGACAGTACCGATGGTACCATGATATTTCGCCGCTCTCTTGCTAATAACCGGGGCCAAGAGTTTACAGTCGTTCAAGCTTTAGTAATTATTTAGTCATCAATTCGATGATTTCCCAGTTGCTCATAGATTTATATATATTCTTAATATTCTTGGAGGCCACGTCGAAGTTACCTCGTAAACCAAATGCTACCGCAGAAATTTCCGTAGGAAGAAATTCAGCCACAACGACTTCGGCTGGGATTTAGGTATCATCTGATGTAGAGTCCCTAAGTATTCGGACACTCAGTATGGTATATAGCTACTTAATAAGTATAGGTACAAAGTACCTGCCCACCTAGCTAGATCCTTATAATCAAGCCATAAGTAGGGGCCTATTTATAATATTATTAATAAATCGGAGTCACAACGATGTCAGCACTTTGTGTTTCCACCCCAAGTAACTACTATTTCCTCTAGTAAATCACACATCTTGCTTCTAGCAATTCCCTAAGTTGTTTCGATACCGTTGTCGAGGCTTATCTTCTCAATTACTTGTATATATCAATCCCATTTGAAAATACATTTATATCTGTCGGTACCGCGGTGTTGTTGGTGTTGCAGAACTTTAGGCTGTATTAGGCTAGGACGACAGGGGTTCTGGCACCGTCGATGTCACGCCAGTTCCCGATCCCGAGGTGATGAACGCTAAAACATCGAAAAGTCATGGTCGCAAAGTTTTCCTGACGTCGTCTTCGATTTACATAATTCAAGTCCGATCGATCTCACGCTCACCTGGGCCGGGGTTGCAGTCCCACCCGCTCCTGCTTCTAGTAGCTCCCACCTACACTGCACTGCACTGCGCACACCCATACTCGCATGCGCTGTGCAAACCCTTCTGAACGTCGAAATTTTCCGGGGAACTTTTTTGAAAGTCTATTTTTTTTTAAGAATAGGGAACAGAAAGGGTTCAACAGGGGCCGGGCTGGATTTATATGTAACTGGCTTCAATCGAGAGATCGGGAGTCGAAGCCACCAGATAGGTTTCTTGCAGCCCGCACTGTGGCAAACCAAAAAGACCAGTCCTTGATATGCAGAGTCGTTGGGTTCGCTGCAGGCGACGTCATTGCTCTGACAGGGCACTCGACACATGTCCAATAGCATTGCGGTCCCGGCAACGTCAATGGCTAGGATTTAGATGCCAATAGGCTTTTACACCCGTTGGAAGTATAATATTCCCCATGATGAATAATGGTTTTCCAGTGGCAGATGTATGAGGAGACCACGATACCTCCAAAAATAAGGGTTTTCCGAAGCCAACTGGGACCTGCATCCCACCGTGCACCTGCTGTTCCTTGAAACTCCCCGCCAAGTTTGTGAAGTTCACGAGAGAGATCAAGCAGGAGAAAGGAACAGAACAGAACAGGATTTAGAACAGCCAGGAGTGGACTGGACATGTGCAGCATGCAAAAACCCGCACGGATGCTTCCCTGTCTAAAAAAGCCGTGATCCGTCTACACTTTACACTTCCAGCTCGCTAATTACGAAGGGCCACAATCGGTTCTCGTTTTTGCATTGCCCCTTGATTATAACCTTCAACCCTTTAAAATCTTCAGGCAAAATTTTGTCATGGTCCCGAGCCTCGGCCGACATAGTTCATTTCCTCCCCGGCGAGTCCTGGCTTAGACTTCGAAGACGACCGAAGTTACTGTGAAGTTATCAACTCTAAATAATCGCTTCTGCCCTTAGCTCTTCCACGGCAACCCTTAATTCCTACTGGTGAAGGAGGAACCCTAATTGATTTCAGTTTCTTCGAGGCTTTTAAGCTTACATTCATAATCAACTTCTGATTCCTGCCCGGCGAGCTCGGAAAATCAGTTTGGCCGTATTATACATCACTCTTTCTCGCCTTTTTTCTACTCTCCTCCAGTCTAAATTTGCTTTCCCCGCGACTCCTGCTATCGGGTCATTCTTTTTTTGCCATTAATTTCGATAGGTAGTTAAAGGCTGAGCGAATAGATATACCTAGAGGATTGTAAGTACACGGGGCACTCTTTTTTTATAGACATCCTCAAGTTTTGCTGTTTAAAAACTGGTAGTTACCATAAATCCATCATCTGGTTCCCCTCAAGCCATTCTGAATCCGGTTATCGCAGCAGGCGATCCAGCGGGGGCCGCCAGGTTTCCGCCAGTTTGCTTTACTTAAAACAGGGCTAACAGTCTCTTATTGTACCAGCATTATAGCACTGCGGCGGGACAGCGAAATCCATCCAATCTTTGCACGGATAGTTGCTTCCAAGGTTATTAAAAGTGCTTGCAGAAGTGGGACCCGCAATTCTTTCTTCCTGGATTCGGTCATGCGCTGATGAACGTCTCCGCCACATCTTTCACCGACGTCCTCTCCAACAGGTACAATACTTCATCGTTTAAGTCAAGCCCTCGGGTTCGTATCCTACAATCAAAGACGGCGTTATCGCTTGTGCAGGCCCTAAGCTTTGCGGCGCTCGACGACAAGAACAACACATAATATACATTGCACCTCAGTTGCATCTGCAACTGGTGATTCAATCCTCAGCCTGACGCAGGTGCCAGTGCAGTTTCGCAGGGAACAGAGCAGGGCAGCTATAACCAGGCCGGATTTTGCTTGAGGGGTTTGTTTTGGTTGCGGAGTGAGGCCTACTCCAATTGTATTGGCGACGGCGTAGGCGGTCTTTGACTCGACTCGACTTAACATAAGTTGATAGCCTTCGCCCCAGCTAGCTATCTCTAGCGACGGCGAGAGGTTATAATCATCTTTCTTCCAACACTGGCGTCCTTGCGCAAGTTCCTCAGTTCGCTCTTCACCATGTCCTCGCCGACAAAACCCAATCAAAAGCAGAGTACGAGTTCAAATTCACAGGCTCCAGTCCATCATCCTTCGCCTGCCCCCCCGCGTGGGTCATATGGTGGGGGTAGGGAATCTCGTTCTAGAGGGATATCACCCCACCAGACGAGGCACTCCTCTCAGTCATCTTCCACATTGACTTCGCCACAATGTGCTCCGAGCACATCGTTATCATCGACAGACTCTCCTTCAATTCTACCACACTCGTTAGCTGGGTTGACACTGGGCCCATCACCTGGTAGCCCACTCCCATTAGTTTCAATACCACCTATTTCTAGGTCCGGTTCTGGGTCTGAAAGTAGTCATGATACTCATCCACAGTTCTTTAGTACGCCACCATCGGCCAGTCCCGTTTCCCGTACTATGGGACCGAACCCTTTGGGACCCAGAATGTACAGCAATCTGAATTCAAAAATGCCGGATATCGAGGAGAGAGGCAATTCACCAGAAACAGGATACCAGATGAACGGTGTTGGGAATGATATGGTTGCCACTGTTAGGTTTGGGAAACCCTCCAATGATACGATATCCATCAACTCGCCGGCAATGACCGAAACGACTAGCGGGGATGGATATACAAATCTCAATCTAATGTATTCGATTGTGAGTTGGAGGGAGAAACTAAGAGCCGTAATACCGGAAGTAGCTGACCTAGTTTGAATTTAGAACTATATGCATGTCTACAGAGCTCAGTCAAAATCAACCTCGGCTCCGATGCTCCTCAAAACGGCAGAAGCTGATAATGTCGACTCACTGACTCGATTGAGATGGGAATGGAAACTTTTCTCCGGCTCAAATGCAGAGCCCGGGTCTCTCAATGCTATTTTGCAACCTTCGATTCCGGGGAGTTCAGTTGCCTCGCCATCTCCTCATTCCCAAGGAGGGGTACTACTGCCGTCACACTCGAGTTCGTCTAATTACTCGCTGTCGAACCTATCAAGTCACCCGAATATTGCTAGCCCGATGTTAATGGATTATTTCCCGGACGGTGCCATCAGTTTAGTTTATGACGATAAACGGGGATACCAAACAGCAAAGGAATGGTTTTTACCGGAGAGGAAGGTAATGGAAGAAGATCCTAATCTTCAACCGCTAGATACGCCGTACGAGACACCATTAATGGAACCAGTAGCTAGAGGGTCGAGGACATCTTCGATAGCCACGATAACGGCACCGTCGCCGCCCCCTCCACCGTTGAATAGAGCCCCGACGCCAAAACCGAGGACCCAAAATGACTTGATCGGTATCTTGACCGTTGTATATGATATCGTGAATGTATTGGGCGTGATACATTCACTAGGTATCATTCACAACAACGTGAACCCCCATACAATACTAGTAACTCCGGGTACCCCGCCGAAAGGTTATCTGTTCGGTTGGCATCTTGCGACTCGCCACGGCCGAGACGAAGTTACACATGACCATACGGGAACAATAATTGCCCTACGAGATAACCCGAGTCCGCTACAGTATATCGCTCCAGAGTGTACGGGTCGAATGAACCGGGTGGTCGACTACCGAGCCGATTTCTACTCCCTAGGTATCACCATGTATGAACTTTGCGTTGGATTCCTACCTTTCAGAGCAGTTGAGCCCTTGGAACTTATTCATCAGCATATTGCAAAACCGCCGGCTGCACCATCAGAAGTAAATCAGTCGATACCAGATACTGTTTCGAAAGTCATCCTCAAACTCCTGGAGAAAAATGTTGAGGATCGGTATCAGACTGCGAGTGGTCTGCAGGCGGATCTGGAAGTCCTGATAAAACGACTTAACGAGGGTCTCAGTCTGGAGGATTATATGATAGGAGAAGCGGATGCGAATAGTCAATTTTCAGTTACGGATAAGTTATATGGCCGGGAAAGCGTGTTGAAGTCACTCCAGGATTCCTACACAGCCGTAAAGGAGAAGCGGTCCAGCGCATTGGTCTTGATTGGAGGAGGTAGTGGGACCGGTAAGAGCAGGTTGGTACAGGAGGTCCAGAAAACCGTCGTCAAGAACAAGGGATACTTTACTAGTGGGAAATTTGAACAATACAAGCGGAACACGACCTTTTTCAGTCTCATACAAACTCTCCAAGACCTAGTCCGACAGGTGCTCTCCGAGAGTATACAGAATCTCGAAAAGTGGAGGGTGGATGCAATTCGGGCACTTGACGGAGAATCGTTGGTATTGCTCGAGGTGATCCCAGAAATGAAATTGCTACTGGGTCCGGACTATAAACCAGACGTACTCGCAGCACTGGGACCGTCTGAGCGAGAACAACGATTCCGAACGGTTTTTGTGAGATTCTTGTCGATATTTGCGAGGCACAGCTTGGTCGTTTTCCTGGATGATTTGCAATGGTGCTCGAGTACAGAGTTTAACTTGATAGCCAATATCGCGGCACAAGCAAATTCGAGCGGACAGGGGCAGAGTATCCTTATTGTTGGCGCATATCGAAACAACGAAGTGACAGCTGACCATCCGCTCTACGCCATGGTTGATAGAGTAAGGAAGCATGGTGTGCCAGTCAACGACTTAGAAATCGCGGATCTTGATATTGAGAGTGTTGGGAAGATTGTGGCGGATACGTTTCATCGACCTTTCCCACCTATGCTAACTGACCTGGAGGTGTACGAGAAAGAAGATTCCAGGGAACAACCTTCACCACAAATGGCCCGGCCACATGATGCTGAATTACGAACACTGACTGAGCTAGTATTTGCGAAAACTCATGGAAATGCTTTCTTTGTTATTCAATTACTGAAGAGTCTTCACCGAGGCGGCCACATCTGGTTTGATTTTAATGAACGAATGTGGAGGTTTTCGCTATCAACCATCGAAACGGATGAGCTACCTGACGGAGTCGTTGACCTTCTTGTGAAGCAAATGATGAGTCTGGGCGAAGAAACAAGGGAAATAATGACAGTTGCTGCTTGTTTGGGCCATGGGAAGATCTCGATTGAAACACTATCAATTGCATGCGGGAAAACCTTGGAACAGGCGGAGGAGTCGCTTTGGGGTGCTCTTGACGTAAGTTAGACGGCTGATGATAACGTGATAATACGTGGCAAATAGCTGACATGACCGTACTACCAGGCCGGGTTGATGTTGCCTATGAACACGCAATACCATGCGGGCTTGACACATGAAGTTACTTCTCAACCGGAAGGCGGAGGAATAACACCTTATATGGCCAATCGGTACCCTGCTGTACCCGCAGACCTAACACAGGCCGTCACATATCGCTTCCTTCACGATCGAGTACAACAAGCGGCTTATTCCCTTATCCCAGAAGATCAGCTGCAACAGGTCCATAGAACTATCGGAACCAGGCTCTTTGCTAATACCAGTACCGACAAAATGGACCTCATGATTTATGAGATAACGAATCATTTGAATTATTGGCAGGGTCCGTTAACTCGGGAGGAGTCTCGCAAGCTGATTACGCTCAACTTCGAGGCAGGGAAACGGGCGCTGCAAACTACCGCTTTCAACACCGCGCTGAATTACTTCAACCAAGCCCGGAGACTCCTTGACGAAGGAAACGAAGATGAGGATAACTATATGGAGGACGCCCTGGGAGTTATCAGGAAGGTGAATGTCGGTGAGCTGCGACTCAATGTTACAATGTCGTTGGCCGAAGCTCAATTCGCGGAATCGGACTATGAGGCTGCTATCCAGACGATACAGAAGTTGCTAGATGATTGTACTCTCTCGGTGAACAAGAGTCGATGCCTATTGCTCAAGATGAAATACCTTATGGCGATGGGAAGACTGCAGGATACCACTGCTGCGGGACTATCTGCATTGTCGCTGTTAGGGTATTACATCCCTGAGGACGACGTCAGCTGCAAGAAACATGCAGCGGGGCTGCGCACTTCCTGTGAACTTGATTCTATCGACCTTTCACAAGTCAAAGTGATGGAAAACCGAAAGCACAGTGTCGCTGATATTCTCTTGCACGAAATCTGCGCCGGGGTCCTCCTTCCGATATACATGTCGCGGCCGGAATTGTTACCGTCGGTCTGCTTAACATCATTTCGCGCAACCCTTAAGTCTGGCGTTTGTATTGAGAGTGCATATCCGATGGTTATGCTTGCGGTCATGATCAGCGGGGAGGGTGGAGAGCATAATTTAGCACTCTCTTGGAAGTTAGGGCATATGGCAGTGACTCTGGTGGAGAAGGAAATGCAGCATGTTACCCCTACCAATGCTCCTGCCATCTTCCAGGTCTTTGCAGGGCACATTGCTTGTTTTCATAGGGGGATGAGTGACGTCCTCAAATACGAGCATTTAGCCCTAGTCACAGCACAAGCCATCTTCGAAGTAGACTACCAGGGCTTTGCATCCGCAGAAATCCCCGCCTTCTCAATGTTATCTGGGGAGAGATTGGAGTCAGTCGCTCAAAAGATGAATACCAGCAGAGTTTCAACTGTACGACAAAACTACCGACTAGGCGAGTGGTGGCTCCGAATGCCATATCAGGTTCTTCTAAACCTCCGGGGGCTTGGGAACCCAAACCCCATTAAGTTGGAAGGCGTTGAAATGACACAAGAGGATCTCGACTCCCTGATGTGCAGTGAGAGCGTCAGTCATCTATATGTTCTGAATCTCTACAAACTCATTCTCGCGGTCTTTTTCGGTGACATGGATACGGCGTATGAGAGTGTCATGAAAGGCACAAGGCCTCAGTCTGTCTTCATGATTTCGTCGATATACCTCTCTTGGTCGCATTTCTATGGTGGATTCGCCCTTATCGACCGACTGAACAAGCTGACACCAGATGAGACTAAGTATCTCCATAATACTGTGAAGCAACTGAAGGATTGGTCGTTATCTGCTAAAGAGACTTTCCTACATAAATATCTTGCACTTGAGGCAGAACTTCACAAGGACACCGAAAGTACACTCACGACATTGGATCGGTTTGAGGAAGCTATCCAACTTGCAAACCAATCGCAGTTTTACCACGAAGCGGCCTTAATCAATGAGAGATGTGCAATGTGGCTCTCCAAGTTAGGCACGAAGCGCTGGCTCTTTTACTTGAGAGAGGCTTACAAATTGTACTCGTGGTGGGGGGCTAATGCTAAGCTGCAAGCTTTGAGAAATGCCTACAGCGAAGAGCTGGGCATGAAATTTAGGCATGCAATGCCTCCCAGCCGTTACAGCGATGCTGATCTCCCACTTTCCGCCGTGCGTCCCGGTTTGTCAAGAAATACGAGCGAAAGCGCGATGCAGGCGCCGCATCAACTACAGGCTGGACATGTGAATATCTCTCCCAGAGCTTCCAAGAACGTCATTCAAGATGATGATGAATCCCACGTTTCACGATCGTCTAATATTGAGCCGTTCGCGGAATCCGAGTTGGACTACAAGACTTTTATGAAGGCGTCATTATACATCAGCGAAGGTGTTCAAATGGATGAAGTTGTCGTGAAGCTCATGAAGAGTGTCCTACAAACCGCCGGGGCGGATTATGGAGTTTTGATACTAGAAGAGGATGGTGATCTTTATGCTGAAACGATCCTCTTCATGGAGAAAGTTACAATACTAGATCACCAACCTCTAAACGCTCGGCCGGATCTTGTCCCTCTTTCTATCGCGTCGATCGTTTGGAAACTAGGGGAACCAATTGTCCGGAATGGCCACGATGAGAAGTTCGATGGGACATATGGTCGAGACTCATATTTCGCCACGAAACACCCCAAGTCCGTTCTTTGCATGCCGATCCAGAACCAGATAAAAACCATGGGTGTTCTCTATCTCGAGAACAAGCATGTGAATCACGCTTTTACTTCGCAGAGATTAGAGTTGCTGAACCTCCTCTGCACCCAAGCCGCTGTAACAATAGACAAGGCACGGCTTTACCGGGCAATGGAGTTGGCAAAGAAAGCGGCGGAAGAAGCTACGGAGGAAAAGTCGTCTTTTCTGGCCAATATGTCTCACGAGATCAGAACTCCGTTCAATGCCCTGCTTTCCTATGCAATTTTTCTCCTAGATACCCCTCTAACCGACCAGCAGCGCGAGTATGTGGAAACAATTCGTAACTCGGCCATCTTAACTTTGAAGATTATTGATGGAATCCTGGACTTCTCCAAGATGGAGCATGGACCCGTGGACCTCCAAAAATCGCCTTTTTCGTTGCGAGACTGCATAGAGAGCGCGTTACAGCTGATTGCGGAACCGGCTGCCACAAAAGACCTTGAACTTGTGTTCGAGAACAAGTGCCCCACGGTTGAAGTCGTCCTCGGGGACGTTACAAGGTTCCGGCAAATCATTATCAACCTTGTTGGCAATGCCGTGAAGTTTACCGAAAAGGGCCACATTCTTGTGACGGCATGGATCGAGCATCTGAACCAGGCAACTGGCAGCCAAGACGATGAGGGGAAAGTTCGGATAAACGTGACGGTCAACGATACCGGCATCGGAATTCCATTGAAGGCCAGGGAAAAACTTTTTCGGGCATTCTCGCAGGTAGATTCCTCGACACGGCGGCTTTACGGTGGGTCGGGATTGGGGCTGGCGATTTCGAAGAAATTGGCTCAGTCAATGGGTGGAGACATTGTGTAAGTGTGCCTTGGAATAATTCCAACACGCGGATTTGGTTAGTGTTATCTTTTCGCATTGATGCTAATTGGTCTCCTTCTACAGCTTGGACAGCGTGGAAGGGCAAGGGTCCACATTCCACCTTACAATTTTAGCTCCCATCGGAATCAAGGAGCCTCAGTTGGACAAACGATTGGTGGGCAAAAAGGTACTCATTGCCGATACTCATGAGCTGTCCTCTAAGACCCTTGAGAAGGAGCTTTCCCGAGAAGGCCTGGTGATTACCCGAACCGACACGGTTATCTCGACAATGACGGCCATACGGAGCGGAGGAATCCGGGTTGCGATTGTTGACTTTTCACTGGATGAGAGCTTGCGCATTGCGGCCAGCATCAGCAAAATCGATCCTTCGGTTAAGATAATACTGCAAGCGCGGTTCGGAACGACGGTACCGGCCTTAGATCAACATAAAAATGTGACCGCATCGATTGTGCGGCCGGCCCCGCGCCAGCGGTATATCCAGAATATCCAAGAAGCGCTAGACCCACGGAAGCGAGAGCCAGTTAAAGTCGAAGACCCGGAGCAGGAGATGATCCGATCTTTAGGGAGTCGACACCCGCTGCATATCCTACTCGCCGAAGACAATCCGTTGAACACGAGGGTGGCTTTGCAGCATCTGAAGCGCATGGGGTATACTGCGGCACATGCGAAGGATGGAATCGAAGTCCTCGAGATGGTGGAGGTCGCGGCTAGTGAGAATAACCAGTATGATGTCATACTAATGGATGTAAGTGTATTATTCGTTAGCCCTACACGCCGGGTATGGGTCGGTCGGTCGGTTGTTGTTGACATTGTTGGATTTAGGTTCAAATGCCTCGCAGCGACGGTATCGAAACCAGTAGAGAATTAATGAAGCGATATCCGGATTCGCAGAGGCCCACGATCATTGCATTGACTGCGAATGCTACTCCCAGTGATCGTGAGAAGTGTTTGCAGGCTGGGTATGTTGATAATCGTCCATTATATGCAATCACATCTTGACTGACAATGATGTTTAGGATGTTGAGTCATATAGCCAAACCGATAAAGCCGGACGATTTGGCGGCGGCGCTGATGTCGACGAAGCCGATGATTCGATCCAGAGGCGGAAGTCTAGGTAGTCCTTCTGTAAGTGACGCAGGGAGTGGTCGACAGGATCAGGAGGCAACGAAGGGCTTTTAATACCCACCTGGGTTTCATCGGAACACCCGATGAGATTCAGTAAGCGAAGGGTACTCGATAATGCCTTAAGCCTTCCACATGTTTACGGGCCTTGGTTTCTTCTTCTTCTTTTCTCCTCGGCCTTTTGTTTTTCCCGTTCGTGGTTATTGCTGTTTATTGTTCTGTTTTCCAAATTTCAGTCGTTCGTCCCTTCTGCCCTCGGGTTCTTATAAGGTCTTTTTCGGTATCATAAAATTTTTTCTTCGATTAAATAACAATACCCCATTTCTTTTTGATGGCGTTAGGGAGCAGTCACGGGCTTGTTTTGGTTTAACGTTCTTATTTGGTTGTACGGTTGCCGGTGTGCATAAACGGGTTTCTTCGTTTCCGTTCCCAGTTAAATAGTTCTTTGATATTATGATTACCTTTCTGTTTACAGAGATCCCTCTTAAGCCCTAGAGATCTCGGATATGTATATACCCAGATTCTCTTTTTGTTTTGTTTCATGCTAGAGCATAACGATATTCACATGTACCTAGGTAGATTGATAGACTTCGGGCGGGATGGCTTCAAAAGGGAGACAGGTGACTGAAGGGGCCTCAAAAGAGGAAATAAAATTTAAAGTCACGCCACGGGCGGAGGCCAATATTATTGAGCAACATCGCCGGACAAACCTAGACCACATGCTCATGAAAACAACGTACACGTCAAGGAGAAGGCTATAACAATGCTACGAAGAACATAACTACCGGGAGTGCGGGCCTCGTGGTTGTATGAATGTGGAATTGATGGAGAATGGGGGTTGTGCGGGCCCAAACGGGGACTGTGTACCATCTCGGAAGGCGAACAAAGACAGTTGTAATCTCGGTGAGACCTTCTGTATCTTTCCACGACCTATGAGAGGGCGTGGGCACAGATCCCGACGACTGGAAGTCCGTTCCGGCGAGACGGTGGTTAACCCTTATTCGCATGAACGCAGAGCGCACTTCGCCTACGAATCGGAACACCACCATACGCAAGCCCTTAAACATTCGCCTCAAAGTCTATAGGCCAAAGTACGACAGACCACAGACCCTTTGTTTCCCATAAACACCAGTCACCGATATCCTCAACATAACATGTAAGTATTGTGAAGTATTGTGACATTGTGTAGACGGGTGGTACGACAGGTGAGCAACGTCACCTGTTCACCTGACCGCCCAAATTGCCTGATCGTCGGCGGCGTTTCCCCCCGTCGTCATTCTCCCAGCCACAGTTTCAGTCCGTCCTTCGCTTGGTCGGCGTAGATGGGGTAGTTCGCCGCATTGAAGTCTTCTGACCCTTCTATACCTATTTTTGCCGTATTTTTGCCTCACCACCCGCTCTAAAGTTCCCATAATGTCGTCTGAAGCCCTCCAGGGCTCTGGGTATCACGGTGTCGCCATCTAGGCTTCACAAAACCCAACTCGGGCAAGGGAACTGAGTCTTTCCACCTAGCTAGTGACCGAGGGACCCGGCGGGCCCCGATGGTATCCCTACAGTCTTCACGGGAGACCGTGGAGCCGTAGTGGGAAATCTAAAAAATCGCATGTTCTCATTAGAATTGTGTTTCCACCCCCAGACGAAGGAGAGGGACCCGGGTATGTACCTTGGGGTTATAAAACGTCACAATATAGATTTTCCTTTTCCAAGAGCTAGCCCCCCAAGCCCACGATACCCAATGCAACAGAAGAAGAAGTTTTCACTGTCGATCACCGTTCGGATAAGCAGGACATCCTTTTCATACTTAGCCGTTTGTATGGGTTTTTTTGAGGGGGGCATGTCTGCGACGACCAGGCCTTTTAAATTTGGTTGTGGAGAATTTGGACATTGGAAACTTGATTTTTTTTTTTTTGTCTGGCTCTGATTCCTGGGTTGCAGATTTCGCCATTGGTAGGTATGACGGCCTGGACAAGAAATCCGGGGAAATGATTGACTACTTATGCATGAAAGATTTTTTCTTTTTTTCTAGTAGACTGATTTTCTATAGATAGAGATCGGAAGAGGATGATGGAGATTTAGAAGAAGAAATCAAGTTGAGAAATTTGGAAGTGGGCACAGACTTCACAGCCTTTCCCGCACAGATCAGGCAACGTGATACAAAAAATGTGTTGTTTTTGGTGCAACATGTCGTCGTCGACAGATTAACAGACCACTCAACTGACATCGTAGCTTCCTCGACCGACAACCTAGTTAACCTCTGCACGGGACTCCGAGCTCGCGGACTTTGCCTTGAACCGGCCATTTTCTAATCGCGATTTGCGCGTTGCTCAAGTAAGTAGTCACGGGGATTCCTCTTTTTCCTTTTCCATGCGCTATTATATCAATATTGTGGTAGATCACGATGGTTGGAATGATATTCCGGCAAAATGGCATATCATTTGATAGTCATCACCTTTTTTTTTTTTTTTTTTTTTTTTTTTTTTTTTTTTTTCTGGTTTGAATATTTTTTCTCGATTCGCATGGACTTGAATATTTCGTAGCTGGGTTTTTCCGCCCCTGCTCTTGCAGCGCAGGTCAGGTCAGCCTGCTTAGCCAAAGCAATCGGGGGGGGGACTTTTACTGATTCGCATTGGTTAAGAGAAGTCGTTTACCATTCTTTGCGCCGCGAAGAGTCTGTATCAGACAGCATTCCTGTCTAGATGTCGACTTCTTACTGGGCCCGCAAGCTCCAAAAAAAAAAGCGATATGTTGGATACATCCACTATCTAGAATACTTTATCACCCTGTCTGATATGTATAAATGAGCACATTTTTCTTTTTTGAAGTCGCCTATATCAGATTATATCTCATTCCGTTTATCTCGCTCGGTACCATGCATGTGGAAGCCGTGTGAATATTAATTAACCTGTCACCCCACTTTTGATATATCGAAAAAACCGCCAATCGACGGTTTGCCCTTGATGCGGGTCGGAAGGCGAATGAAGGAATTGATGAAATCATATCTTATTTTGTTTAAGGTATTTTTATCTTTTTTTTATTTTTATTTTTTTTTAAAAAAAGAAGGGTCAGCAGGGACGAAAAAGGGAAAAGAGAGAGGAAAAGTGACCCCTCGCTTTTGGAGGCCTTACATCGTTGAGGTATTTCTATAAACTTCCTGCCCTATGGGATCCCGTCTAGGTCTTCTTTCTTTCTCCCCTCATGCATGACGCAAGATGACTCCCTATGCAATGGAATAGAGAAAGAGAGAAGAGATGGCCTGATTCTTGGCCCCTTTTTTTCTATCTTTTTTTTTATTTTTTTATCCCGCCTTGCTGCCTTTTTTTCTCTTTTCGTGTATGTATACTCTTTTGTGGATGAATATGTACATCCTCATGTATATGTATGTATGAGTGATCTTGAATCAGCCTGTTCGAGATATATATCTTTTTCCTATGGCTATCTAGGTGTGTCTTTTTTATACCTCATGCCGGAACGGAATTAAAATTATGCAAAGTTCATGTCGAGTCCTTGAAGAGATGTGCATGCAAGTATGTCAGGAGACGGAGGATCCGATGCATGTGTCGAATCCTCGGCCTGGATTTGAATACATAGCCCGGTATAGTACTTAGTCAGAATGTAGTTTTTATATATATTTGATATCTGAAAAAGACATTCATTAAGTACCTAGGTAAGTCAGCATGCCGATAGAGAAAAGGAAAGAAAGGTTCTGCGACGATCTAGATATTCTCAGGGAAAAGGAAACCGAATCGACTTTTCGTCTCAGAAAGGGAAAAAATGTGACAAAGATGGTTACACAACACAAGTAGGTTGCATATATTCCCATTCAGCCTACGGAGGGATGTGCAGCGGCGTGGTTGGTAGTCCGTAGTGGTGGTGATGACATTAATTACGAAACATACGAACTGAAGCTGATTATTTTGGTTATAGTAAGAAAGAGTCAAATGGTTGTATAGATAACGATGTACAAGAGTCAGCGCAGTAATATGTATTATCACATTTACATTTAAATTTCCTAAAGAAGGCTGATATCCGATGATATGTTCTGGTAGCGATAGGACGGGATTATAGTACTTGTGGGGGGGAACTTTCGATACCAATGTCGACGTCGACGTCAATGCCTGCAATGTCAAGTTTTAAACTTTACTATCGCAATCTTCTTCTAGATAGGATTCTTAATTAATTCCCTAAATGCACAGTACACAAGTGCATCTATAGCTATATAATAAAAAAGTTGGATAGAGGCATTTTATTTCCTTTTTCCAAGCGGGCGTTTCCTTTGAGATCTTCGAATTCTATAAGGATCTGACATTACTTGGTGATTTAAGAATGGGGCTGTTCCATGGTGTTTGTGGGTTTAACGTTTCATGGATATCTATTTGCCCGGCCTGACCTTGTGCTTTTATTTCTCTTCTTTCGAATCTTTGTATCTTGGAGCAAGACTTCGGGACGGCTAAAGCGGATCCGCCTATAACATGGTTATAATATAAGCACGGCAACGTTAATAAAGAACCCATAGCTTGGACGAAATGTACGGCTTTCCGGTAGGTTTTGTAGAAGCATGGTAGGAAACCGCGGCATAGGGAAAATTGGAAATTCATCATCGGGTTACCTCTTTGGTCTGTACAGCTGTATGTAGGATAAGCATTTTTGTCTGGGTAGACGTGACCCCATGGTGTCTCTAATGAGATCATCTATCTTTTTTTTTTCTTTCTCGAGCTGACTTGCCGAGCTAAAAGTTCAAGCTAATTGGAAGCTATAATTTCGACCCTACGAAAACCGGATGAATTGCTTTGCATACAACCATACAGAATATATTTAGAAAAGGAAATTCTGTCTGCAAATTATCGCAATCGCATGCTCGAACTCTTCTTCTAGTTCTTATTTTTGTTTTTTCTTTTTGTCTTTTTTGTTATTAGTTTTTTTTTGCGAAAATGCAAGTGGTATTTCTTTCTTTCTTAATTATGATAGAACTGTCCTCCTACGGAAAGAGTTATTTCTTTTAGCTACTGATAGTGAAACTAAGTAAGTGACCTTTAATGCTCAGCTCTTGCGAAGGTTACGTAAAAAACGGACGATTTCCTTCAAAAGAAACAGTTAGTATGACTTTGGATTTCGCCCAGAATATTGAGTTCCCGCGTTGCCGTGATAGCAGGTAAGCAAGTAGTTAGCAGAGTGGGTGCCATGAATAATACAGCCCGTGAGCATGCGGATACTAGAATGAGTATAGGAAAGCTTAGAGCTTCAAGAAAAGTGTCGAACTTCCAAGCTGTTACAAATAGGCATGTGGAGAGTGTCCAGCAAGTAAGTAAGTATTCCTCGAAACAGAAATGGAGCTAGCGATGTCGGACTACGGCGGAGTAGTTAGAACATGAAAATGAATGGCTTTCCCTGGGGAGGCAAGAGAAAAAAAGGATGCCGCCGAAACTAAGGCGGGAAGTAGACGAAAGGCTCGGAGCGAGCTGAGTTTAGGCCTTTGGGAAAGTCCCAGCCTGCGGGATAGACTTTTGAGGATAACTGCATGAAATGCATTTCGCAGCTTGAGATTGGCTGGGAGGAGTACCCATGGGGACCTTGCTTGAAAGTCAATTATATAACGGAGGGGTCATGTAAAAGTTTGAGAAAGATTGGAGCGGAAGGACTTCGGGCCCCGCATTTAGGTAACTTTACACAGCAGCCTGCAGGAATCAATGTTGGGAGGAGGGGAGGAAAAAATCATCTGCGCGCGGCCGCAAAGAAAAAAAAAGATGATACTAAAGTATGCAATGAGGGGTTGATGTTGGCGTTGTTGCAGGAAGTTTGGGGGTCGTTTCGTGCAACCTTTCGCTTGGTCCTTGCTTTGAAGCTATGGAGTCTGGAGTAGCTAGCTAGCTTCGTAGTTCAGTGTGGGGGAACAAGGCCCCCCCGCAATTTAGCATTTTTAGTTGACAATTTTCGATCTAGATACAACCCTTCTTCGGTAGACGGCACCTATATAGATTAGAGGTTTTTGTTGAAGATGGTGTTTTGGATTTTTCAACAAAAGTTTTTCTTGCCTTTAATATTACCGATTTGAAATTTGATGTTGGTATATTCCCCACGGGTCCAATTTGGGTATGCAGGGTAAAAGAAGAAAGGATGAGACATTCTGAAGAGGAATGTTATGGCGTAATCGGCGCCTCTGACGGGAGCGGGGAAGATTTCCGTATGGTTGAGAAACAGAATCCGAGGATGCATATCACTATCATGATTCATGGCATCCTTCTACTTCGTTCAAGTCACTATATCATCATGATATCCTATTTGCGATCCCGCTGACAGAACAAAATCCCTAAGGACCCATGCTCTCCGATCATGAAGCATCCTTTGTAGGATATGGGGGTACTCGATCAGACGACAGCCTTTTTTCCCTCTCTTCGATTTTAGAATTATCAGCCGTGGCGAAAAGGACCGCCTTAGTGGAGTCCCCTGCTCATATTTTCATGCAGGTATCTATGGTTCGGGAAAGGATTTTGGGTTAGAAGCATCTATCAACCAATCTCTGGAAGCTTCGTCGACATCAGACGATTGGTAGGTGTGTCTGTGAGAATATCATCGAACAAGGGTGGGGTTTGCAGGCAATTCATGCAAAGGGAGGGTATGCGCATAGGGAAATTGCTTGAAGCATTCAAGTTTCGATGGGTAAAAGAGCTAAGATTTCTGGACCATCAGGCAAAGAACAGGTTTGAAGTCCAAGCCACAGTTTATCCTTATCGTTGGATTGCCATTGAGGGTCGTATCGAGGCGGGTTGGGATAAACTTTCAACCAAGCATCGGGTAGGCGTTCGAGTGGGTATATTCGATCCCACATTAACCGAGGTGGTTCGAGCTCTTGCGATGCACCTAAGAGGTTTCAAATTCCTTCTTTGCCTGTCCAAACGCCACCCAAAGACCAGAATCTTTTGAAAAGAAATGCGGAGACTCCACAGAGCTCTTCGAAGTCATTGACAATCCGCATGCATCGTTATTTGTCTGCTATATGCATCCTGTCAAGCGTTTCCAAAAGAAAACATTTAAAAACAAAATTAAGCTTAAGACGGTGTGGAGGCACAAGCCCAAAAAAAGTCCAACTGATCACCGGACGGCATCGAGGGCCGTTCGTGGCCGTGTATTTCCCGTAGGCCCATGCGAGCATAATCTGTCGACTTTCCGAAGCAAGACCTGTGATTTGGCACAAATTGGTAAATGGTTTCGGCACATCTCTAGAATTACCATTTCAATTCTCGTGAAATATCGTGGTGAGTGACGGAAAAAGGTTTAGTCGAAAGAAGAAAAAGTCCATGTGACCCCAAAAATTTTGTTAAACGTAAAACCCCCATTTATAGAAAGAGCTAAAAGCATGGAAACCCGATTTCTGGATGTGAACTTGAGCTCCAGCTTCCTGATCCTGGAGCTGCCCTGCGTTTCGGCATTCAACCGGCACTAATAAGAACGAGCTGCTATATCCAAAACAGACATCGGGATTGGTCCAATATGAAGGGTCTAAAGTACCCGGCGTGGAGTACAAGAGAAAAACCAGAGGCCCTGCATGAAGTTTGATTTCACAGGACCGCACGCTTTGCGACTCGGAATGCTGGCGGTGCAAAAGTCTGCTCTGGGGCCGCTACTGTCTACCGGGTCCGTAGATCTGCCGACCTAACCGGGCGTTAGCATCCCGGGAACAACATGATAAGACACAAACTTTTGACAAGTGGATCGCGCCCATAAAACGCTTCCAGGCGAAAGAATATTCGACGGATTTAGGCTAATAGTCACCCGCAACGGGTGATTTTCTGATTACTGGATTACTGGGATACCATGATAAAATGAATATTAAGAAGACCCGCTGATTGCGTGCTGGAAAATCGATTTACCGTTCGAGATGACGAGTCCTGGGGAAATCAGAGAGCGTCGAAGATGTCCGTCCGTAGTTAATGTAATGTAGGCAGGTCTTAGTTGGCCGTTTGGTGTTGAAAAAACCATGGACGGTTTGAAGTTATTACCCTGCACCTTTACGTAAATGGTGTGCAAAAGTGAATGGCCATGCGAACCAGGGAAGTTGGCCTTGTTCGAAACCCCAGGTCGTGGATCTTTGGATGGAAATAACCGTCTACAGGTATATTCGATGAATATAGGTTGAGGGTATCCGATGGGACCAATGCTCCATCGACAGGGTCTAAAATACGAGACGGTGGTTTTTCGACTATCAGCTGTTAAGGGCCCTTTTTTTTTTTTTTTTTTTTTTTTTTTTCCCAATTAGACTTGAGAAATTCGCTCTTTTTCATGTGGCTGGAAGAATAGTTTTTCCGAGGGCTGATAACTGACACAGGCATTAGTTTGCTGGCAGACGGTTCGACTGTCGGAAAATAAACGGAACCTGCATCAGTTATAATTGGTCGACCCTGTTCAACCATCTTTGAGCTCCACGTGGGGAGACAAGAAATGAGCAGAATGGTTGCCCTTCCTTGACGGTTCGAGGGCCGATAACCCGCCCACAGAAAAATTTAAGACTCGTATTGTAGCACGTAAGGCTTCGATAGAATGCATCGACAGGGCACGCTAATCTGCCACCTTAGAAGTCCGAACCTGGGAAGCATTTTATTTTTCTCCCCAGTCTACTTTAGCCGGGGCTTCCAGAAAAATTCTCCTCCTTTCGTTAAAATGGTAGCCCTGGAGCGTGAAAGACCTAAGAAGTTAGCTTGGCTGGGACCCTTCACGATTAGTTGCGAACCATCTATAACTTCGGTTCCGACATACAATTGAAACCTGAGACGCTGGATCAATTGATGGTGATGCAAGTGCTACAGTGGCTAAACGGTTCGGATGTGATGCGCATACATGATCGTACGCCCGGACCATTCCAAGATCGGTTATAGATGCAATATTTTAGGACAAGGTCTGCTTCGACTTGTCAATGTTTGGCTTCTAGCGAATAACTGGGCACCGGCAACAGTGCTGAGTTGGTCATGACTTTTGCTGAGAAGGCAATTGGATGATAAGTCCCATTCCTCCCTCGTGTTAAGGACACTTACACTGAAAGGCCGCAAGGAGGTCTGACGTGGAGACAAACATACGTTACTTGGTAGGGCGAGCTTCTTGCATCGATTTCTGACCGGCTCTGCTGGAAAATTAAGACGCAACCCCCATGTGTCTGATAACCAAGAATTCAGTTAAGGGCCATTTATCAGGAGAGATATGCATCGGCAAAAGCATTCAAGTTTCGGCGGGAGCTGTTCCGTGTGGGACTTATGACGCTGAACTTCTGAGGCGAGTGTGCCTGCCATGGTGAAGATGTGCAAGGAGCATATTCCCTCTAGAGTCCCAAGAGTCGAGAAGGAGTTGTCCCTTTCGGTTTAGTGTCCCGAGCTTGCGAATCGCAAGATCCAGACGGTCCAGGACAAGGGAGATACCACATATGGGAAGCAGTGAGTTGGCGTTCTGTTCCTGCTTTCCTGAGAGATGAGACGCGTTTGAGCTGGCATCCCGTCGCAGAAAGATCGTGATGTCCATCTGTATCCGATTGCTTGCACACTGTACAATCTAATATGGTAGGAGGATATCCATACATGTCTCGAGTAGAAGCCGCGATATGTATGGACAGCCTTCCAGCCTAACTACTAAGCAGTTAGCAAAGGAAAGCGCCGGCGGATGTCCGCCTCGTCTCGCTCGGAAAGGTCATGCATAGCTACCTACACAATATGGTGGTTATGAAAGGGGATGTGAAATTAATGAGGCCGCTGTGCATGTCATGTACATGTAGTCCGCCGTGAGTGACCCGTACCGACCGACTCCCGTTTCTTTTTTCCTTTTCCTTCTCCCTTACCTATCCTTTCTGAGAAAGACAAGGAATTTCTTCTGCTGGCGAGCAGGCCAGGTACATAGTAGCACGAAAGGGGAAGGGTTTATTCTGGGACCTTAATCTTCACAGCAGGTTGCATGTAGGAGAGAGAGAGAATGAGAGACAGAGAGAGAGCGATCCAGGGTCCACATTGGCTGTCCGGTCAACTTGGAGGTTAATTGTGATAGTTCAGGTCGAAGGTGCATGAGCGAGAACGGATGGCGGACAGTAGCCAGGTCATCGAAACGATATTGATCAATCAGCTACTTGCTTCCTACTGAGGGAGTATGAAGTGAGTAAGTAGAGGATCCGGAGTGATTGGGATTCTGACGAGCACATAAGTTCTGGCATCTTTCTCTCGATAGTAATTCTGAAGTCTCTCTTTTCCTCCCCACGTTTGGCTGTCTGCTAGTCTGAACTGCTCACGTCTGCTATTCTACATACTACACTTATTTACATCTGCCCGTACGGTATATATCTTAATTATAATAATTGTTTTTTTGCCTTGCAGTATATTACTATTGCAGGCCGGTTTGAAAAGGTGCACAAGCGATTTAAATTTAATTTGCCTTCACCTGGTCAGCCCATAATCTCTCCCACTTCATACATACTACACACGCCCTCTATACATCCTCTATACATCCATACATCTTCAATATCGTACTTTCTTCGTTCATTCTCTTGCCTTGCAGCGTGGGAGGCCGCCGTGTATCCTGCAATATCACCCTGCATATCTCTAGTGCTCTTTCTGCTATTATAGCTTGCACACTTAGCACACTTATATCACATCAAAAAGGCATCACCTGAACCACCCTTCAAGCCTTCTTCTACCAACCAGACCAGACCAGCCGGACCTTACCAGACTGGAGGTCGGCCTACAGCCTAAAAGCTAACCTAACCTTACATACAAGTCGCAATTGCAACCGGTCCTGCCACCTCGATTAGCTGGTAATTTGGGGGGAAAGTCGTACCAAAAAAAACAAAATCTACTTTCTACTCCTCGACGGGTTCTACAAAGGTATTTAATATTGCAAGCCTTCCGCTCTATACATATATTGTGCGCCTTATTGTTGCTTGTCTCCCGTGTATCTGAACGTTCCTTGTGGGGACAGTTCGGACTCTTTCATCTATTTCGGCGTCTCCTATCAATTCAGTTTGCAATTGACTCCGAGAATAAACGGCGAAGTTCAGTGGTTTGCTGACTGTTCATCGTCTATTGGTGGTTGAAGCACATACATATACACATTCACATACATACCTTACATCTATACTTGGATATACATCAACGGTTGTACTCCAGCACATACATACATATTCCAGACATCTCAGCTGCAACTGCAACTGGAGCTGCAACTGGAACTCCGACTGGAACTGAAACCCTGCCGCATCTTTCTTTCCCCTCAGGCAGGCAGGCAGGCAGGCAAGGCATACCACCTGTTCGGACAGCCCTTCGACAGATAATCCCGGGTCTTCCAACATCTCAATAGGTAATTACAACGAGTCACATACACATTCACACACACAAACAAACTTCGACGGGCCTCTCGTCTGACCAGGGATATCAAACACGTACGGCTAGGGAGTCCTCAAGACTTTCATCATCAAGCATACAAAGTAAGACCTTGACTAAGCGTCTACTGTCATCCTCGCCCTTTTTTGCCGACCCAGTATTCGATCTACGCTGTCTGCTCAGATTCTGGCAACCACCAAGCTGCAGCGGCTCACGATAACAGGGGTTTTCGGTGCTCCACTGTTCTTGTTATTGCCTGGATATACTCTGGTTACGTCGACTTAATACGATACAAGAGATATATCTTTTTTTTGAACTTTCGAGGACCCAAGATATCAAGTTTCGAGTTATAATTATAATTTAAGCATATCTGGATTGCACAGTTCGGATCTTCTGGAGTTTCAAGTATAAAACTTTATTACTAGGAACTCTGACTCGCACCAATCAACCTTGACCTTCTGGAAATATTAATTCTCCGCATTCCAATTTACACTCGCAGCCGCCAAAGCCCGAGAAATATCATTCAAAACCCTCGACATTGTGAAGTATACGACAGCATCCTAGCAACTTTGTCGTTTTAGGAAATAAGTCCTCAACACCAATTCCGATTTTGACCCATTAATTTTCGACTGGTTTCTTTTCCAAGAAATCATTTGCGGGGTACTTGCATAAGAATATATATATATATATATTTTCTTTTCTCTTCGCTTTCTGATCTGATCCCCAAGTCGACCGTTTCCACAGTTGTCGGTATGTATGCACCGACTTCCTGCCGCAGTGACAGGCGTTTGTCCGTGATCTTTAAATCTCTCACTTTACCCGAGCCTATCCCCACTAACTAAAGCCGCCCAACAGAGCCGGGAAACGAAGTTTCGCAAGCAGGATCGATTAGAGCAATTCTTATTGAATCAGGAAGTCGGATTTGAGATCTGACCAGGTTACTTTTCCCCACGAAAAGAATCAAGCTTAGGTAGGCGGCCCTTCTCTATTTTCCGCATCTTCAAGGGTGTTAGTGTGTGCGCGATCCTGCATCTCTACATCATCGTCCCATCATCCGAAACGAATCTGTCACTCGTGGTTGGTATTCGGTTCGGGGGAACAGCGAGAGCCAGCGGAAAAGGGCACTAAGCCCGGGTTTCTGTTTCTGGCGGCACTCTCGCTGTCATTGAGGGGGGGGGAAAAAAAAAAAAAAAAAGAAGAAGAAGACGAAGAACTAGTTAGCGGAGCCCTGTGTCGAGCACGAGAAACATATGTGTACGAACTGCTTCTGCTTCTGCTTCGTCTGTCTAGGACTAATCGGAAAGGTTAATGTCAAAAGCAAAGCAAAGCAAAGCAAAGCAAAGCAGACGGTGTGTTATATGATTTCGGCGCTGGATTGGGGATATTTCCTTTTTCCTTCCCCTCTGCGGTGTCTAAAATATCACAAGCCAGGCCAGGAACATTGACACCCACCCACATTCCACACCCACTAATTTACAGCCGAAGAGAAGCTGAAAGCTGACTGTGTTTTTTTCCGCTCATGTGCTGCAGCCTTCAAGGAAGCCCAGGTAGCAGTAGCGCATTGCCCGGGCTCTACCTGTCTGGTTTATTCGATTGCATTGAGCTGGGTAGGGATCTTTCTGTCTGGGGATTTTCGGACCACACCACCACCCGCCGGACCACGCTTCGAGTCTGAGGACAAGTCAGTACAGTGCCTGCCCTGCCCTGCCCGACCGACCGACCGCATTTATACTACTGGCCTCCCTCACTCTTACCCCAGACTTCGCCCATATCATAGCCTCTATCTCTCCCTCCCTCTATTATTCTACTTTTGTTTCTATCTATTTCTTCCTCTCTTCCTCCTTCTCACATATCATTATCTATTCTTATATATAAGAGATTCTTATATATATATATATTATCAGCATCATAAACAGCATCGTCGTCGGCATTGTCCATAGTCTTCGACCCATCCATCCATCCACATTCTATATATCCGCATCCACATACATCTGTCCTGGCCCTTCTTACGGCATAAGATATTATCTTCGATAAGCGACTACTCCCATTACGCACCTAAAGGTACCAATTCCTAGGACAGCCTTGTCACATTACGTTTTGCGCAACCATTCCACTGCAACCTCCACATCACATCACATATCGCACTTTCTGGCCAGCCTTCTCGACCAGCTCTCCTGTCCGCCCTATTTTTCCTCTTTCGAACCTTTTAAAAAACCAAAAGAGTATGTAGGTTTTTGCGTTCTCTATATTACGGAACACCTGGGAGAAAGAATGGTGGTTCAATCAGCCCAGAATTTCTACATTCCTCGTTTCCAGCCGTCGCATATCAGGCTACCCCCCCTCAACATGCATACTGTCACGAAGAACTCACGTCTCTTTTAAGATATCATATAAAATAAAGATATCATCTTGCTCTTATGGAGATTCGGAAGGCTAATCCATCTACTTTTTGTTATTTTTTTTTATAGATATTTTCTTTGTGGATCCCACTTGGAGTGTGACCGCAACCACAAGGCTTTCCCTTGACTATACCTACCCACCTCCTACCTCCCACCACCACCCCAACCCCTCAACAAGCTACTTGACAAGTGCTTTATAGCACATCCGACAAAGTGGCTTCCCTTCTGACTCCTCCTTTCAACGGCGCCACCAGCCGTCATGTGGATAACTCTTTCGTGGCTTCCTTAACAGCGCCCGAAAAAGCGTCGTCCTGCGTCATGAGTGTTCATCATCGAAATGCCTCGTTAACCCCCCCAGACTCGCCAGCAACGGCCTCGTCACCCGAGTACTCTTCTTCCAGCAGAAGGTCCAGCTCGAGAAGTAGCTTTTCATCGGCAGACTCGACCT